>CM047933.1:23474757-24865295 GCA_026230145.1 Diorhabda elongata | reverse complement strand
TCGTAAACACGCGTCTTTACTTCATTCTAGTTGGCTTGTGATGTAGGTTATTCTGAACTTCAGGTTTTTCTTCTATTTCAAAAGATAAATATTTCAATGCGAAGTTCCAAAGTATGCCCTATTTAATAATGACGAAACGACATTACATAGAGGAGTGATTTTTAACACCCCTCGTACGATCTACAAAATCTACTCATAACGTTAAATATGTTGGTGATAGTTCTCCTTTCAATGTATTTATTCATTCAAGGGTAATTATTAAAATCCAATCCATAATCTTTCCAAAGCAATCGTCGAATGAATTTAAACCAGACGGCAGCAGAGCACATTTATTTATTATGATCCCTATAGAATACGCAAAGAATTTAATCAACTAGCAGCGAAATGAATAATTACAATGAATGACGTTCAGTCTATATAAACTCCAGTGAGGTTAACATTGCGAGATTAAACAGACGTTAAAGTCATATTCTGAATATTATTTTTTACTTTCAATGTATGTTTTAGTTTCTCTCTTTTTTGGTTTGTCTTAATCTTCTTGGTACTATATATTTATTTATTATAGTATTTGGAGATGATCCTTGTTCAAAATTATTATATTGATCTTTCTATAATGGGGGGGGGAGAGAGAATTGCTTTATTGTCAAAAACTAGGTACAATTTGTAGACAAAATCTTGTAAAAACTAAAAAACAAATAACTAAAAAAAGATGAAACAAATAAAATCAAATTTCAATATACAGAAGAAAACCACAATGAGTAACAAAATTATAGAAGTCGTTTACAAAGTAGAAGGCACTGTCCAGTAAATATGCCGTCAAATTATTGCGAAATGTGGAAAAATGTGATGCCAATTTGATTTCAATTGGAAAGTGATTGTGCATGTTTTTGCTTTTAAAATATTGAGCCCTTAGCTAATTCTGACCGTGGAGTAGGTAGGTAAAGGTCGTGCTCTGCGTTCCTAAGTGGATAGCCGGGCAACGTTCTTTCTGAAATTGGAGAAGCGTACTTACGAATTAGGCAAACGGTTTCAAAGATGAAAAAAGAAGGGAGAGTTAGAATTTTTAATTTTTAATCTTTCAAGTCTAGTCCAAGTAAATATCTAACAGCTCTCTTTTGTAGTTTGAAGATTCGTTCAAATTGAGTCGCTCCACTCGTTCCCCAGAAGGGCACATCGGAGATGCGACTCAATAAGGGTATAATAGACTGTTAAGGAGGTGGATAAGTTCAGTTCTTTGAAAACTAATCTCGGCGCAAAACAAGAGGAACTCAATTTTTTAGATAGAAAGACATACTGTACAAAGAGGTGTTGAAAATTCATGTGTATAAAGCTTAATGCTATAAAAATTTAATTCCTCCAAATAAATTCAGTAACAAATTAATCGACAAATCATTTTGAGATAAGAGACTAATGTATTTACAATTGAAATATTTTTTTCTTGATTAGTTTTCGACTTGAAGGATTTTTTTTATTGTTCCTTAATTTTAATTGCGAAGATATATTGCAATGAGTAAATCCCGATAAATACTTTAATAAAATCGAACATTATGGATTATTCAACCTGTCTGAACATGTTTTCTACCTGGCGAGTGACTTTGTGAATCCCATAAAACAGCGGTCATCTCCTTTACGGCCGATAGGACAATCTTCACCTTCTTTATAACTTGAGTAAAGTCCACTGTTTCAATTGTTCCTTGTATTATGGTGTGTACCACCACTCCATATTTTGTTGACTCGTCACGAAACTTGGGATTACGCTTAAACAGCATCATACTCACTCTTAAGTGGTCTCATTATCTTGTTGTTCTGAATGAGCAAACACGGCTGGCTTTTTTCATGCCCATAATTTATGGACGATATAATCCACGTGATCATTTCAAATGCCTACTGTCTTAGCCATCTCGCGCACCTTCAATCGGATATGTTCAACACGAAATCGAGGATTTTTGTCATGTTATCCTCCGAGGTTAACATTTTCTACAGCTGGTCGTGGCATATGAAAAACTGACATGCGATCATGTTGAAACTTGTTAAAGAATTTTTGACAATAGCTATAGAAGGAGAAAAGTCACCATACATAACATTCAAACGTTCTTTGATTAAGCGGTGTGAGCACTTATCTATCTGCGCTCATAGAGACTATGAATATCTATATATGACAATTGTAGATTTTCTTCTTCTTCCACTTATTTTAAGGGTTGCTCTGTATTGTCCAATGTCTCGATCTTAGGATGTCGATATCCATAACTCGGCTCATCTCTTTGGAGGTCTGTCTGCTAATCTTCTGGTGGTTGGCTTCTCCTCGAATGCTTGTTTTGCCAGCCGATTCTCACCCATTCTGTCGACGTGTATCTTCCACTCCGAACCTATCTGACAGCGTTTTCGGTTCCACAGAGTTACTGCGGCTACTGATCTAAGGATTTTCATATCTGTTGTTCGGATAAATTGTTTCCTTGTGATTGTATACGCTCTCGTCTTGTTTGAGGTGCTGCTTCCCATCTGTTTGCTCTTCCTGCAGTTTTGACTCCGTTTATTATGGGGTTTAGGAGAAGGTTGAATAGCAGACTAAGACTGTCACCTTGTGTTGTCGAGCTGTATTCTTCTACATTACATTCTTTAGTAAGGTAAGTTCCTTAACTATTTGTTAACATGCGATTTTGACAGCAGTATTAATAATAATTTAGAAAGTATTAGCAGTAATCATATTGCATAAAAAATAAATAAAGATATGAAAAAAAGTTAAAGAAGAAAAATTTATGTAATCAATAAGTTTTGGTATTCAACCTTGGCTCGGTCCTGGCAGTTAAACAAGGCCCAGTCCTGGCAGTTAAGGTTGGCGCAGCCATGGCATTTAAGCATGGCCCAGTCTTGGTGGCTAAGCTTGGTCCAGTCTTGGCCCATCGTTATCACTCCAGAGTTTTACTAAGACTGGGCCAAGCCTGGCTTACAAGTTTGGCCCAGACTTCTACATAGTTAGGCCAAGCTTGAGCACTTTCCTCTATGGGTGTGTCTTTAATAATGTTGTTTTCAATGTTTATAAATCTTAAAATACTATTGAATTGAAATAATGAGTCAGTTTTTACAGTAATTAATAAATTGCTCTTCGATACTTAAACAGTTGCGTACGTAAAGTTTTTACAAATTACTTTTCATAACTGAAATATGAAGGTTATGACAAATATGACGTTTCCTAATGTCAATCAGTGACTTAAGGTGTCACATCTGATTTAGATTCTTCAATTCTTTTGCAAAGCTCTGTGAAAAATGGTAAACGATTTCTGCGAATCTTTGTAACACGAGATTGTTCATCGACAACACTTGATAAAAGATTGAAAAGACCTGTCATAAAGGAAATATAAACTGCAACGCGTTCATTTTCACCCATAGTTCGTTATATAATTTCCAATTCCAAATCTGTTTCATAACTATAAGGAAGAAAATCTGATTTTAATTTAGCAACAATATCTGACCGTGATTTTAATTTACAACGATTATTGAGGTACCATGTGAACGCATTACATCGAAATAATTCACAGGACTGTGAAAGTGGTATTCGGCTTCAGTTAAAGTACGAATACATCAAAACTGGTCTCAGATGGAGTGAACAATTACGTTAAATTTTGATAAAAAAGGCAGAAAAGCTAGACACACTTTATGAATTAAATTAAAATAAAAATTAAACAATAAAAAACTATTCCCGAACACGATTACCCAAATTAATATTTATTAGAATTAGATAAATATTTTATGTGCATTTCGACTGAAAAAAATTTTTCTTCGACTTTTTCAGTATTGTCCAAATCTCTGCTGTAGAAATATTTGTCACTACTAATTGGTTCGCTGAATGTAAATAAAGTTTTAATTGAGCTTGAAGAGGGTGGTTATTTACATATTTTTCATGTCTACCCTGTCCTCCCGACAAATAAAAATTATTTTCTCCAATGTTTAGAATTTATTTTAGTGTCCTAATATTGAATTGACATTTTGGTCTCTACTCTATCTCGCCTTTTGTTATTTCGTTTATTAAATAGAAGGCGCAAATTTGGAGAAACATAAACATCTGCGGGTAGAATGTAAATGTTTTTAGCCTATCTAATCGTGCTTTACATAATATTATGTAAATGCTTAGAGACAGCAGCCTATGGTATTTTATAAGGATGTTGAAATCATAACAGTAGAATCTGTTCAAATTGAATTTTATAGATTATTTGGAACTAAAATAGGCTATAGATAAGTAACTCATTTTGTTTTGTTGGAAATAACTAGATCGACATACTGTCTGTACAAGCTTAATATGAACGCCAATATTCAGTGCGGTAATTTGGAATTATTAGACGTGTTCTAATTAATCAAATCTCAAAAACAGATTTTCAAACATGCATCTGCATTGTACTGATGCTTGAAAATTGCTTCATCATTCTAATGAAGACTTCAGCTAATAAAACCATTTATAATAAAGCGGGTTCAATTTAACTCCACTATTATTCAATATTTATTTATATCATTTATCACTATATCGATTTAGATTATGATTTTAGATTGATACGTTTCTTATAAATAATTTTATGATCTACAATTTTTATCTGAGGTATTTTTATGATAAAACTTACCGTTTGGCTGATAATCGGGAAAAACTCATTTTTTTGACTTTTGACTTTTTTTTCCATACACGGAATTGCTGTGGACCATTCAAATTTTATTTTCAATTGTATTTTAAACAATTTTACTGATTTTCAGCTTGATGGGAGTTTATGTAGCTTCACTCACTTCACTTCACTTTTTTGGTCTAATTTGACCGGAGTATAAGGATATATGAGATGAGAATAATTAGGATAATTCATGGACCAGTGAAAGTTGAAAATAATGAGTATAGAGGACTTATGAACCATGAAATTAAGAAAATATTATGAAATGTGGGTAGTAAATACAATTAGAGCAAAAAGAATACAATGGTACGGACACATTAAAAGAATGGAAAAACGGCAGGGTACAAGGAAAATTACAGAATGGTGACCTAACGAGAAAAGATTGCTTGGGAGATGGGAAGATCAGATTGTGCAAGATGTGGAAAATCCGGTAGTACGTGAATGGAACAAACAGATGCAGGACAAAGAAAAATGGAGAACAATAGTCGAGGCTTCAAAAATATGTGATAAGCTATAATTAAAAAGGGATAACATGTGAGCTAACCTCCCACAAAAATAGATGGTCAAAAGAGCTCAATAGAATGTATAGCATCTAAATGTTTCTTGATTTTAGGTTTCTTCTGTTTCAAAATTAGTTTTTTTTATAGTTTTTAAAAGAAAGATAAATTTTGACGTTTCGACTTTTCTTTAAGTCTATATCAAAATATGGATACTTCCATGAACAAGAAGCAAAGGCAGACCAAGAAATACCTGGAGAAATCAAATTGAAGAAGATAACTGAATCCCAGATACAGTAGACTGGAAAGAGAAATGCAGAAACAGAAAAGAATGGAAAAAGCTGGCAAACGAAGCCAGGACCAACAAAAAACTGTAAAAAAAGGAGTAATCCAACCAGGCGATAACCATAATCCATAATTATTACCTCCTTCTGTCTCGTTAACGTTTATTCTTACGTTTAAATAACATTACATTCAAGTTTGCCTAATTTCAGAACTTTTGCTTTTAATTTCATAATTTGTGCTTTACTATATGATTTGAGATCAAAGTTTCCTGAACAATTTCCCATAACCTCTTGACATTTAACCATTTCTGACTAATTGTAAAGATATAATCTTGAATCGGTTCGTACTTATGAATACGTAAAGGAAATCGTCTAATAACAGCGCTCTACAAATCAATCTCGAGTCGGATTATTTTGTTCAACAACTTGTTTCAACTAGTGTTTTTCTGGTCTCGCAATTACTACAAGAAGTAATGAAAATTCTTTTCTGGACTCGAGATAAGTGATTATTTTTTCAGTTACCGTGCGATCGCGATCTCTTGTCATCGATACAAAAACGAAAAATTGTATGAGAAACTATCAAAATACATAATTAAATAGAAGCTTTGAAAAATTGTAAACATTTTTGAATATCTATACAGCAGTGGATTGTTTTTTAAAGTCTTAAGGTCAGATCAAAATATTGATATCTGATGAGGTATTGTCTACAGTGGGTGAGTACAGGTTTGACGGTGAAAGTAGCATAAGAATTATTAAAACAGAACAACTGGCGGAAGACATCAGATAACCGTATTTATGTTTGGTGTGACTAATAAGAAATTTCGACAAACCTGTACTGGAGAGCAACTGATTGTGGCAGATTCATTTTCACCGTCGAATCCAGATTCACTCATAACAAATGATACTGATTTGTATAAAAGACCTAAAACCCGATTTGTACAAGGCCATATCCGTCAGCTGGTTACATACAGGGGAAAAGGGTATTACAGTTTGGGCAGGTTTAAATTTTCATGGACGCGTTCATCTACATATTGTACAACACTGTACTTTGAATGTTGAAAGGTACTTTATATACAGTGTGAGTTTTATTCCAGCCCATACATTCAGTTTCACGGGATATTGGTTGTGGGATTCACGCATCTAACGACAAATTATTGCGTGACCATTATCTACAATTATGCTGATTTACGTTTCCATTAATACAAAATGTGGCTTCATCGTAAAACATACATTACTTAAAAAATTTGGATCGTTTTGATTGTAACATTTTTACACCACGCGCAAACTCTTCACGTCTATCAAAATCGTCATCTTACAACTCTTGAACCAACTTTACCTTGTATGGATGGAACTTATTATCACGTAAAATTTTCATTACTGATGTTTGCGAAATATCAAGTTCTCTAGATATCTTTGTCTAGTAATCAAGGGTGTCTTCTAACAAGACACAAACATTTAAAGATATGTTTTAAGTTGATGTAGTTTTTTTGCGCCCTTATTTGGATAAATCTTTTACTGAATCAGTTTCGTTAAAATTTTTTACTAATTTACTGACAGTTATGAGATTTCCGTTAGGATATAAATTATTAAAGATATTACACGTTTCTTGTTGACCATATCCTAATATCATTAAAATATCAACTCGTTCTTTTTCAGATAAAAGATCCATTGTGTCTTTCAATAAACTTTAGCAATAATAATTTATTGAAATGTCAAATTTGTTATTGTAGCAGTCATATAAATGTATTATTTCAACTTCGGCGGAGATAACGCGCATTCAGGTATAAATGAAAAATAATAAGTTTTTTTTTAGGGATTTCGAAAAACGAAAAATATACAGAATGATCCATATGAAATAACCCAGTTTATTAATTTTCCCGAAAAAAGAAATATCTAACAACAATGTAGATACCACCATAATACCGGCCGGATCACAAGACTCTTGTACACAAAAATTTATAAAAATCGTACAAGCCGTTTCCGAGATAAAACTCACTCTGTAATTCCCTTTGTCCCATTTATAGATGATAAATTTCATATTAATCAATGATGATGCTCATCCACACACAGCACGAATTGAATTGTAACGAGGTTCTAGCAAGAAATCAATATTAATGTAACGGATTTGCCACCAAAATTAACGCATCTGAATCAGATAGAACAAATGTGGGATGCACTTGAAAAAGCCGTTAAAGGAAGAATGAATTCATCGAAAGTCTCTGGACATTTGTTGTCAGTAGCTATTAAAAAAGACTGGAATATAATTTACAAAATAATGTGTTATTGAATGTCTGTTGTTAAATATTTCGGCTACTAAAAATATACGAATATAAAAATCTTATAATTATTTAACTTTCCGTGAACTATGTAGAGTTTAATAAACCGGTACTAAACAACAATTTCAATGTCGACGCAAATACTTCGAAACGTCGTGTAGCTGGAGCTGCGCCGTTACCATACCGCATCATAACATTGAATTAAGCATCGCATTCATTTTGAAAGCGACAGTAAATAGGATATTTCTTCAGGTGGTAAATCATCTAGGTCGCGAGAGTAGAGATGACAATACAAAAAGAAAAAGTGGCTATCGACAACTAACATACCAGAATGTATTGATCTAGTTAGCCTAGACCAGTTCCAAGCATAAACAAAATATTGCGTTACCATAGCAACGAACAATAACTTATTAGAAGTGTCAGTGTAAAGTTTAACGTCAAAAAAGTAAATCAGAGCTACGCAATAAATTAAAAGAAAAAAGATGTCCACCGAAATTGTGAAAATCGAAAAATTGGAGTATCGAGCCATCATCAAGAACCTGTATTTAAAAGGGTTAAGACGTAAGCAGATTTACGAAGATATGCTTTTTACCCTTGGTGATCAATGTCCTTCAAAAGAGGTAAATTTTCAATTGAAGATTATGACCGATCGGGCAGACCAGTTATTGTGTCAGTCCCCGAAAATATCGATGCAGTTTATGACATGATTTTATCAGACCGTCGAATTGGGCTAAAACGGATATCTGGAGCATACGAACGCGTTTATCATATAGTTCACGTCAATTTGGACATGAGAAAAATTGCTGCAAAATGGATCCCCAAATGTTTGAATGTTGACCAAAAGCGTGCAAGAGTAGAAACATTGCGTTCAATCTGTGCTCGATTTGAATACGATGTAGATTTCTTAAACCGAATTGTTACTAGCTAATGGCAGTTCTTCTTTTGGCGGCACTGGGTCTTGGTTCAAATTATTACAATTGATAATTTTTATAGTTACATTTAGATATCTCTGAATTATTCGAGACTTATGGAATAATATTGAAAAATCCTCAATGATACTTTATTGTTCATAAATGAGAAATAATTATGTATAATTATATACAGTGATGATTGAATGATAGAAAAAAATGTAAATGAAATCTGATCAGTTCCAAAACATTTGTCAAAAAGAATGTTACTTATCTGTATCATGACTTATCGTTGGCTATGTAATAATATATATTTAAAAGATTCCACAAATGACAATAGATAAATAATACCTATTCATCTGCATTTCTGTCAGATAATCTGATCTTAGATCATTCTAAGATCCTCCAATTTCCTATTTGCAAAATTTGAAATTTTGAAAGTTTAAACAAAAATATATCGTTTACCGACCAAAATTTTGATATTAACTTTTACTGTATAGATAGAGCACCCTTAGAACTTCCTAAATCCAGAAAATCAGCGACATAACTAATTTTCGTGGGTTTTGGCTCTAACTGGACTGTACTCACTGGATTATAAAATCCAATCTTCTAAGTTATGGCTGCTATTCAAAACTTACGACAACCTCATGTTGAAAGAAATGGAGTAGGCGAAATTAATGTTCTAGCGGGTGTGGAAGCAACACTGAAATAACATGTAGACAAATAGAGAAAGAGGTAGGAGCTTCAAAATCAAAAGTGCAAAAAATTTTAAAAAAGCATAAATGTAAACCGTATAAGGTAAATATTGTTCAAGAATTGCATGCTGATAATAAATGGACGACAGGAAAGAAAAGGTATTCCGAGGATCTGGCAACACATCCTAACGAGGAATTAAGGGAACTTATCAGATACACCAGAGATGATTATAGGAAACATGGGAGGCCGAGAGGACAACTGAATCTAGAAGTTCCGTAGGTTAAGTTAGGTTAGTGAAAAAATAAAGATAAAAAAATACACACCCAAGAAAGAAAAAAATAAACTAAAGAAGAGAAAACCACTGACACAGTAACTCCGCATTTCATAAGCAAGTGCTGTGGAGTTAAGGAAGGCGAAGGACTACTCGCATTGGACCTTTTCTTGCCGAAGACGATTGGAAAGAGTTTACTTGAGGCAGCGGAAACATACACACATACATTAAGATATCCAGACAACAGGCTAACTTTTAACAAAAAGATACGACATCCCAAAATCTCCCATAGAATTCTGGGAAGAGGAAAGTGTCTACGCGCGAAAACTGTGACGCGAACGAGGATAAGGACCTGTCGAAAGGACAGGGGGTCGTGTAATTTTCTTTCTCGCATCCATCTGCAGATTTATCTGGGGGTAGATCCTTAGAGATACCAAATATATATCAAACTAAAATGTAAACTACTACAAGAGAGGCAGTTCGTCAATAATATAAAGAGAATTTGATATCAATCTAAATCTTTGCGTGATTATACATTTCTGAATATAGTTAATATCATAATATATCGCTTTTATTATTTCATCAGTGTTTATATTGAAACCATTGGGATCTAACGAACGTTCTCTCTCATTGGTTTACATCCAGTTGTATGACATTACTACTGTCGAATGTTGTCACTGCTAATAATTTTCCTATTTATTTTAAGAGTGAAAGTTTTTTGTCAGAAATGCATTGTGTTCGCAAATGTGATATATGTCTCTTGTTCTCTTACTCTCATAAAAACCAAAGGGAAAGTGCAATCAGAAATATGTCAGGTAAGCGTGATTAGAGTAGTCCCAGAAAAGAACCATGATAAGAATCCTGATTAGAACCTGATAACGATCTTATGAGGCAATCCTGTTAACGATCTCATGAGGAAATCCTGAACAGGACCATATAAAGTAATCCTATAAGGCCAACTTGATCAAGACCTCGTTACTGATACCTATACTTTACCGGGAGGAATTACTTAATAAGATCCTTATTGGGTCCTCACAAAAATTCCTCTCGGGTAACTGTTTCAAAATATTCTTCTAAGGCGTCCAAAGCGAGATGATTTCATATTCTATTGATTTCGAAAATATTATATTTTCTGATGATCGTAGAGAAAATTAAATATTTCACAACCATTTGTACAGTGTCTTTAAATTAAAACTAATTTCTCATTTCTGTTTACGTTCTTTGAATAATTATATTGAAATATTTAATCGTTATTTTTCGCTCCATTTAACGAACGAATGTTTTTATCCCTTTTGTATCAACCGCACCTATAATGGATTGTTAATTCAATTGCAAAACGAAACGTAATGTCACAATTTTAGAGAAAAAGTTATCCACAATATTATTTCAGTTCATTTTTTTTGTTTATAGTAGGGTACCCAAGTGACCAGATTAATATTTACTCAATTGGATTTTGTAGATGATAGGGAGCAGAAGGACGAACATATAAAAATTTTCAAAAATATGAAGAAAAAAAAAACAATCACATGGAAATATTTAGGATGGAAATAGACATAAAAACATTTACTCTGTCCCCATTAAAGAGTTGACGATATGGAATTGATGCAGGATCTTAGATGATAAAACATTAGCCCTAGAAACGGCGAAATCGGATAACTTTGTTTCTGGATCGTAGAAATGTATCCAAGTCTCATCCATAGTAACAATTCGGTTTAAGAAGTTACATAGTTTTCAAATCGGGCACAGATTGAACGCGATGCTTCTACCCTTGCATGCTTTTGGTCAACATTCAAACATTTGGGGATCCATTTTCCAGCAATTTATCTCATGTCCAAATTGACGTGAACTATATGATGAACGCGTTCGTATGAAATATTCAGTGTACCAGATATCAGTTTTAGCCCAATTCGACAGTCTGATAAAATCATGTCTTGAACTGTATCGATATTTTCGGGGACCGACACAGAAACTGGCCTTCCCGATCGGTCATCATCTTCCATGGAAAATTTACCTCTTTTGAAGCTTGCAGTCCAATTTTTCACGGTCGCATACGAAGGACACTGATTACCAAGGGTATTAAGCATATCTTCGTAAATCTGCTTACATCTTAACTCTTTTAAATACAGGTACTTGATGATGGCTCGATACTCCAATTTTTCGATTCTCACAATTTCGGTAGACATCTTTTAATTTACTGCGTAACTCTGGTTTACTTTTTTGACGTCAAACTTTACACTGACACTTATAATAAGTTATTATTCGTTGCTATGGTAACGCAATATTTTGTTTATGCATGGAACTGGTCTAGGCTAACTATATACATACTATATACATCCTAGTATGGTTAGTAAACATTGAATGTCGTTTCTTCTATTGTAGGTTTTGGAAGAAGTAGTTTTAAGACATTTTAATAATTGTAAAAATTGAGTTGTGTTCTGATTATTAGTGTCATACCTCTTAATTTTGTAATTGAATGTGGGTGTACTTGTAATGGTAAACAGTTTTCACTGTAATCAATTAGTTGAAAATTATTGAATAAAAATAATATTTTATCAAAATAAATTTAAATTGAAATATTAGAAGCGATCTTCAAAATAGTATTAATGTCTAGTAAATTCAATTAAAAATCATTAAAAACTTTCCGTAATTTGTTGCGTGGTATGTTTAATTTGAATATTTGGTATTGTTCAGATATTCAAGTTCAAGAGAGTACAAATGTATCAGGTTATGATAACAATTACAATTTTTATGTGATAACCTTGTTGATACGTGTTATTCAAGATATTGCGATGTCTACACAAAATGAAATAATATTAGGTAGGTATGCTCCAACCGACAATTTTGATTTCGTCACGGAATGATTCAGAAACTGTTTTGGTACGTAGTTCTAGACTTTTGATAATTTTTTGGAATGGTTTGAAACTGTTTTCAAGTTACTTATAAAATTAGCACCTTCGAGATAAAACTGGTCACGAAAATATAGATTGTTTTTAAACATATTATAAATTTTCGATGGAATTTCCCTCTACATTCTGACATCTGATTACAATCTAGTACTATCTCCTCTAAAATTGAAAATACAATATAAACAAAATGGATAAAACTGTTTTCTCTGCTACTTACTAACATATCTAAATAGTTTTTCAATAATCAAATATTTGATTATTTATTAAAAATTGTTCCTAGAAGTTAAACGATGAGAAAATCTACAGAACAGTTTTCATAAAAGGACTATCCACCAAAATGATAAATTAAGAAACTTTCACATAATCAGATCATTGAACGTTTTCACAGCAATAGTTGAAAAGATTAGGAGCAACAAGCACATAATCATTGTTAATTATAAAAGTTATTTCGAACAAATCTCACTCAAAAAACTTACGAAATAATATTACAAAAAATAATGGAAGAATCAAACCCGAATTTATAATTATAAAAAAAAAAACATAAGCACTAAAACAAATCTAGGTAGAATTGCCACCCGTACTTTATAAAAATTAAGCGAAAATACTTTATTTCACATCTTCCAAGTACTTCCAAGGGGTTTTCAAGACTATCAACTGCTAAAAAGTGACATCAAGTATTTCACGGGATGAGTACTACAACTAGGTAACTACAAAGTTGGCGAAATTTGGATAAGTGCACAGATAAATCCCATTAGGTTAGGTCCACAACATACCCCACTCCAATTTCAATAGTGCATAAGCTCGTAAATCCTAATTTTGCAGGAAACCCAAAACAAAAACGATTGTGGATGAAATTTTTTCTGGATCGGTCAATTCGGTACATTGGCCAAATTCATAAGCATATAAGGTTTAAAGATATCTTTACTGACTAGTGATATATAATCTACAGACAGCTTTAAAAAATTTTTTAATGACATGGTACTACTGTTGATGTTAATTTTATTTAGACTTGTTGTGTTAAACTTAGGGCGAATAAATCGAAATATGACTTTATTTGTATTTTAGTTTAATGTAAAAAATTAACATGAAAATATCAAACCCTAAAATGTTTAAACTAAATCTCGCCTAGTTATGTTTAAACTTAGTAAGTAAAGTCAGTTCAATATATGAAGAAGCAACACCAAAAAAAATGATATTGAGCAACATGGAACGATGATTTTAAGAGAGAGAGACAAATGCTTTATAGTCAAAAAATTGTTACAATTTGAAGACAGAAGCTTGTAAAAAATTAAATCAAACATAAAAATAACTTAATAAAGATAAAACGAATAAAATAAAATTTCAATATACAGAAGAAAACTACAATGAGTAACAAAATTATAGAAGTCGTTTACAACGTAGAAGGTACTTTTCAGTAAGTATGCCCTCAAATTATTGCGGAATGCGGGAAAAGTTGATATCGATTTGATTTCAATTGGCAAGAGATTGTGCATTTTTTTGCATTGTAAAATATTGAGCCCTCAACTAATTCTGAACGTGATGTAGGTATGTAAAGGTCGTGCTCCGCGTTCCTAATTGGATAGACGTGCAACGATCTTTATGAAACTGGAGAAACGTGCTTACGAATTAGGTAAATGGATTCAAAGATGAATAAGGAATGAAGAGTCAGGATTTTCTAATCTTTTAAAGAAGTCCCTGCAATGAGCCCTGCTGTTAAGTCTGAGTAAATATCAAACAACTCTCTATTGTAGTTTGAAGATTCGCTCAAATTTTTTTTCTTATAACCACCTCTTGGAAATCTTCACTCTCATAGGAGGTTCTCACTTGAAAGGAATAGGGTTTTTCCTTCTCGTATCTCACTTTTATATTTGAAGATAAAACTTGTATTTCATTTATGACTTTGTCAAAGTTGTTGCCGATCTGCCTCTGAAGATTCTTTATATTATAAAAAAATAATTGTTGATTATGGTACTACAGCTATGATTTTTGTAACATCTTCGACGAAATGAGATGACATACTAGCTTACGGCACTGTTAGACCTTGTCGAATGCCTGGGCGATATCTAAAAAGGCAGCCGAACAGTATTCATTATCTTCAAAAGATTGGTATACTTTTTTTGTGACTCGATAGACTTGTTCACTCAATCACCAGTTGTTCAAGAAGTTTTGACATAACTGGTAATAGGCTTATTGGTCTGTAAGTTGTACTGCCTTCAAGAGGTTTCCCTGGCTTAGAGTTTAATATAATTCAGCCTCTTATTTGATAGTTCCGTCAGGATTTTGTTACTAATTAGGTCATATCCGAAAGATTTTTTGAGGGGAGGTTCTAGTTGATATGGAGATTCCAGAAAATTTTTAATTCTGATCTCAATATTGTAGTTATTCTCTATGGGGTTCGGACTGAAGACTTGTTCTAAATGTTTTACAAACACGATAGCTTTATCTTGGCTGCTTTTTGTCCATTGACCTTCAGGATTGCGTATAGGAGGATGTGTTAGTTACGGTCTATTTAGTTTTTTCGTTGTTTTCCATAAGTCGTAATCAGTGGCTTTTGCTGCGATTAAATTCCTGAGTTAGTTTGTTCATAATTTTTTGTTGAATTATCCTTGAGAAAGTTGTGGGTGTGGTAAATTTATCTTTAATTTGTGTAGGGTCATATGTTGCTAATTGGATTGATTTTATAAGATGTTCAACCATATTATCAATGTTTTCTTCAGTTTTTAGAAGAACTTGAAGATCCAGCAAGCTATCCAAATGAGCAAGAAAGTTCTTCCAATTGGTATATTTGTTGCCTAATCTTGGTGGTATTTATTTTACTATTATTTGGATGCTGACTGTGATTAGGACAGGCGTGTGATCAAAAGATAGTTCAAAACTTGTTCATCTACACATCATCTCCGAAGTCTACTAGATCAGGAATTTTATTCCTGATCTAGTAGCTTTTAGTAGCTATCTGCCTTTTGGAGTTATTAATCTAGAGCCCCATTGTATATGTTCGAGGTTGTAATCTGTTGCAAAGTTTGGTAAACAGCTTCTCGTATTGTGCGCTACTTATTGTATGTCATGGTAGACTGAATACTGCAGTTATTGTCAGGGAGCCTTCCAATCTAGTTGCTTTTATATACTTTGTTGCGTATGGCTCCAATTCGTGATGCTTGATTACAGACTTAATGATAATACATCTTGTACACATCATCTTGAATTATACATTCGACAATTTAAAACTTTTTTTTGGGATATGGCACTATTGAATTAGAAATACAATTAGGGGTCTATATAGTTAATTTTCAAAACTGATAAGTTGATGATAAAAAAATCAGATCTACAGCTAGGTAAGTTCACTTATCTAGTTATTCAACTCAATAGGTTTGGTTGTAGCACTACAAATTGGAAGTTTGATTTTTTAATCAATTTTGTTGTGATTACTAAAACATCGTTTGATTTTATCGATTTATTTTCATTGATTTGTTGTTTGTAAAAAAATATTATCAACACATTATCGTCAATAAAAACTTATAGATACTAAATGAATGTTTATCTACTATCCTGGCTTGCTAAATTTGTTTGAATTATTTAGTTTGACGTCTTACATTGTGCTAAGAAGGTTTCCTAAATTGGATGTGAAAAATCATTTATTAAAAACATTTGATCATTTGGTATGTAAATACTAAATACTAAACTTAACATCAAAAATATTGTTATTGCTGAACCTATATATAATTGATTTTTCTTAGTATACACTAAATTTTAGGGACTGTTTTTCCACATTTCTTAGAAAATTGTGGTCGAAACCAGACATAAATATTTCTAATTAAATACAATTCAGAAATGGTAGTTTAATAACTTTTAGTTTCCACAATCTCCCAAAATCTTGGTGAGACTTGATTTGCGTTTTTATCGAAATAGCTGAATTATATTTAGTTACCTAGTTGTAGATTGACACCACGATTAAATAAAAGTGATTATGTTTTAAGCTTGTACGAGGGTGGTTCAAATATAAATTTTTGAATAAACGTAAATCGTAAAAGTGGCTGCACTGGATGTTATTTTGGTCTGTTACAAAGTATAGAGAACATCCGAGACCGCCTAATCTCGCTCTTTAGTTACTTATAGCCATGAGCGAGAAGGACGTATCAGTGTCTGTACCGTTTTGGGAGTGGCTGAAGAATTGAGCATTGAGCACAAAGAATTCATGAACGGCCCCATTCCCACAAAATGTGAGCCAAATAGATGTCAAGACTTCTGAATTTTTAGCAGAAATTCACACGCGTCTCCTGCATCGGTATGAACAGGATAGAGAAAATTGATTGCAGCGAATATTCACGAGATTTGGGTACATTATTATATTCCTGTTTGTAAACGTGCGTCTATAGAGTTGGGGAAGAAAGACAAAGGCGCGCCAACTGAAACGAAGGTTACACTGTCAGCGGGGAAGGTGTTGAATACCATGTTTGGGACATGTGAGGAGTAATTGCGATTGCTCGCTAAACAACGAACTGTGAACGTGTAGTATTATAGAAACCGAATGAAAAGAAAACACGGTGTAACTTGTCTACAGATGAAAACGATGCGATATTCCAATTCGTAGTGTGATATTGCTGCAAGTTAACAATAGACCGCATACAGCTCGGCTTACGATGGAAACGTTGAACGAATTGCGTTGGGAAACACTGCTACACCCACTTTATAGTCCCGACTTCTCGTCACGCGACTATTATTTATTTGGACCAATCAAAGTGGCGCTTGGCAAACTGCGATTCAAAAACAATGCGGAAATAGATTTTCGTACGCTAATGATTACTTGTTAAACCGAGAGTTTTTTACTAAAAAGTCACCCGAAAGCTTCTGGAGAGGTGGCAAAAGTGTGTAGAGTGTGATGGAAGCTCTCTAGAGAAAGTGTAAAAAATTTCAACTCTCAGACTTAATAATAAAATTTTTTCTAGCAAAATTCCGGTTTATATTGAGCTACCCTCGTATGAAACGATTTCACTTCTATTGTCAATTCAGGTCAATCACAAAAAGAGTTTTTGTTTGTCATGAATAGCAAATAGCGAGACGAAAGAAACAAAACGTCTCTAAATTTGATAAAAAATGAATTCACTCAACTTCTACTTTAATTTGAATACAGACTGTAAAGATGCTGTTCGATTATTCAGTAGAAATACTACTTTAATCTAACTTCAAAAAACGACAAAAAATATGTTTTCGAAACACAATAAAAATAAATTGTACATTTCTTACCTATAACAACCAATTTATTTAAATTGCAGAAAAAAAGTAGCTGTAACTCTAATCATGTTATAATTGAAAAAAGTGAAGTTTTTGTAGTTACGAACCAAATACGGACTATTTCCAAATTCTCTTTCAATGAGAAAAAATATCGGAGGTAAGATATTAATACTTCTACGACTGAATAATGCCAAATGCTCAAATAAAAACCACATATAAACAGTGTTCAATCTGCATTAGTCAGTACTTGATGTTTGATGCCAATGAATTTTACATTACAACTTTAATTATGTCAATTTTTAGAAGATTAGTTCTTTCCGCATGCAGATGAGTTCTATGTTTCTAGCGCAATATAAAAAAGGGCAGTTCTAGCCTTGCAGCGTACGCAACTACCGCACAAGTGCTATGAAAGGTTAGGTTAGGTCTTGCAAAAAAATGTTTTTACGTCCTTTATAATATTTACATTGTTTTTTTCATTCATTTGCATTTGTTTTATCAAAATAGTGGGATGTGAACGCTTTCTTGCTCATGTCAATAAAAGGAGTATAGTATTATTAGTTTAAACTGCACACTAGAAGATATTATTGAATCGGCAACTGCAGCGACTATGAATCTTCTCCTTGAGAAATCCAGGGAACAGTATTTAAAGGAATATAATTCTTTTATGGAGTGGCGTAATAAAAAAGACATAAACAGCTTCACGAAAAGAGTGTTACTAGCTTACTTTGAAACTAAATCCAAAATGTGGAAGTCTTCAACACTTTGGACACCTCAATGGTTAGGTAACGACGTAGACATCAGAAAATACTCGAAACTTATGTATGTAAGTTTAGACATTATTTGTAACATCTTATATAATTATATAAAATGAAGTGTAACGATATTGATAATACCGGAATTGTTTAATTATCACAGTACCTAATACAAAAACTCATGTTTAACGTCGATTTACTGTTATTGGTGAAATATCTGACAATAGATTAAACTTGGTAAACATTTTTTGGATCTAAAAAAGGCCTTCGATACTGTCGACCACTCCATGCTTTTTAATACACTAGAAAATATGGGTGTAAGGGGTTTAGCTCATAATTTATTCAAAAGTTATCTAACAAACAGAACACAAAAAACTAAATTCAAAAATCATGCGAGTGAAGAGATCAACATTAAATGTGGTGTACCTCAAGGAACAGTATTGGGGCCGGTGCTTTTCGTAATTTACTTAAATAATCTATTTGAACCGGAAACAATTGGAAAAATAATCAGCTTCGCGGACGATACTGTGATTTACTACAAACATGATGACTGGTATAATCTCAAAATAAATATTGAGAGTGATCTTGGAAAACTCAAAGACTGGTTCGACAGCAGATTACTCTCAATAAACTTTGACAAAACTGTATATTTACCCTTCAGTAGTCATGAAACGTCTCTGCCAAAATACAATCTTAATATCCAACAAGATTTTAAAATAAAACCTGCAAAAAAAATTAAATATTTGGGCATTTACATTGACAATCACTTACGATGGAACCATCATATGGAATATTTAACTAAAAAACTTCGGAGTATCCTATTTCGATTTAAACAAGTAAGCCAATTTTTGAGCTTTAAATGTAAAAAAATACTGTATCACAGTTTGGTTGAGTCACACCTCAATTATGGCATTATTGGCTGGGGAGGAGTTTCAAGGAGCTATCTAAATGCCCTAGAAGTGACTCAAAAGCGATTCCTCCGAATGATTCTCAACAAACCAACAAGGTATTCAAGCTCACTACTCTATACTGAAACGCAAATATTGGATGTTAGACAACTATACATTATTCAGATAGGATGCCATCAATATAAAAATAAATACGAACTTACCACTCACAATCATAGATACGCTACAAGATCGAATAATCAATACTGTATACCAACAGCTCATAAAACAATAGGTCAAAAAGGTTACTCCTACTTGACACCTAAATTATTCGGGCAACTACCACAAAGAATTATCGATGAAACTTCTTTTAAACGCTTCAAAACCCAACTAGTAACATTTGTTAAAGAAACAGACAAAACAAAAATACACAAAATGATAGAATGCTGAAACAAAAACAGAGAAGAGTAAACTCATGTACGAAATGTATGTCTGAAACACAATCATGTAAAAATGTATTTATAATGTTTTAACTGCATTTTTTTTTGTTTTCTTTTATAATGTTTAGGTTAGGCACACCAGCCTATATTCACCACATACAAGTATGTACAATACTTCTGTGGATGTCTAGATGTTTATTCAATTTTAATTGTATTTTATTACTGTATTTTGTTAAATTTATGAATAAACGTTATTATTATTATATATATGTATATATATGAATTGGCATTAATTCAAAATGTACCAACTCTAATATATTTCTAGCTTTCTATTTCTTATGTTGTCATCGTCTGTAAATTAATGAATTAATTTGTCAAGAATTGCTCTACGTTAAATTTTATAATATCTTTTAAAAAACATTAGAATCATAAACTTTAAAATTCAATATTCAAATTTACGCTTGATATATTTTTTAAAAACTATAAAAAAAAACTAATATATATATATATGTATGTATGTATGTATGAGAGAGAGAGAGAGAGAGAGAGATGGCAGAAAGTGGAACAAGCATAAATTCCGAAATTCTCTTCACTTTTCATTATCTGATCAAATCGAGTGACGGCTTCACTTTTTTCGTGATTAAACTGTCTATAAATTATTGATTGATACTCTCCAAAATGCTTAATTACTTTTAATTGCATGAGAGAAAAATGAAAAACAGCGATTTTTCCGTGCAAATATATATATTTGAAACAATATATGAATATATGAAATAACTGAATCAGCACACATTTGGTTCGCTTTCCTAAATTTTGTTTTTAAATGTCGCATCAAATTATGAAATAGAGAAACTGGTGTTTGCCGAATTTTGCTCAAAATTGTCTTTTTTAATTCTTCACATTTAGTTGCTTCCCAACTTTTAGAATATACGCTTCGTTTCAAATTTCGCATTTCGCAAAACATTCAATTGGCCTCAGTTGAGGTACATTGAGGCACATTAGAAGTATGAATAAATGGAATATTCAACTCTGCAAAAGCTCTCACCAAATCCTTTGCATAATAAGCAATTGCTATATCTTACCAAAGCACAAAAATTTTATATATTTTGCGGTTACACAATTTCCACAAGAACAAATGTATGCTGAAGAATAACCACGAGACGATTTCGCCAACCATACCAATACTATCAAGTTGCACTTTTTGTGACTTTTGATATACACTTCCTCGCCTTTCGGACAATAATAATGATAATGATTTCCAAACCTTAAGCAGGCGAAAACTCGTTGTTTATTATTTGTATTTCTTACAGATTTTGAATTTTCTGCTCAATTGTCTCATAGTGATTAACAGTTTGCCGTAAGCCGATTTAAGCAAAGTTTCTTTCTTCTTTTTGGCATTTTTTTATTTTCTACCTGAACCTGATTTCCTTTCAATTAAAATACCAATCTCAACACGCCGACAGATGTCATAAATTCTTTGTTTGGCTATTCTTATTCTTACAAAGTGATTAGCCGTAAACGATATCTTCAGATTTTGATTTTGTTCATAAAACGTGGCAATTATTTTTCGTAGTTCATTTTCTTTTAATTTTTCCATACTTAAGACTAAACTTCTAACACGAGATGTGATATTTATACTTGGAACAACTACCACATTACGAAAAACAATTAATACTATCCTTTACAACGTCTACTTTACTTACTAAACTGTCTAAAAATGTACGGATTTTTTTCCCCACACCTTTTATTATATTATGATGAATCTGCAATGGAATGTTCGATGCTATTAACAGTTCACTATCCCACCATAACCTTTTCTGTGATTGATCTGAGTGCAGACAATACCAATGTGATTTTGGTATTCCACCATCCTCTTTATCGAAATATTGAGCAAGTAGTTCCTAATTTGGTGAAGGACAATTATCACGCACATATAGTTCACAATACAGTCAAGCAAGCAATGAATGTTTTTAAAGAATTTAAAAGTCTACAGCCACTTCTCTGTTTCTGCATTCCGTAGAGAAGAGCTTAAAAATTTGTTGCTGCTCTTGAAAATGAATGGCATGAGCTGAAGCGACATGTTGATACTAGCTGGCTTTCATTGCTTCCTTGTGTAGACTACATACTTTTGAATAGGAAGGCTTGAGTGATTCTATTTTTGGTTTAAAGGAGAAGTGTCCTACACATATTCAAAATATTTTGATTATGGATGAAATCAATCAGGATATTAAAACTCAGATATTTTTGCATTTTTTACATTACTTCCATAAAACTGCTTAACAACTTGAAAGAAACAATATCACAGTCATATATCTGTATAATATTATGTAAAAATGTTGCAAATTCTACAACTAAATTACCCTAGCAATTGGTTGTTCAAAATTTTAATTCAAAACAAGAGGTTCCATTTAATGAACGTTAGACAATATTTCGAGAAAAATTGAGCATCGAAATGGATAATTTTTACTTAGAAACAACAACATTAAATAAAATATTTGCAAAAGTAAAATACTGAGTTTACTAAAAAAAAATACAGGGTAAAAATGGCGGCATATTTTAAAAAATACTGAACATAACTTCAAAAATTCATTTAAAGTAATTTCATTCCTACTTTCTATTTCCGCCACTTCATCGTTTACTGAATTATGAATTCGGAATAGTTAGTAATAAACAGAAGTAGTTCGAGGGTTGCTACTTAAATTTATAAGTGGATATGGTTTTATTCTTTTTCAAAATATTCTCTATTAAGAACAATACACTTCCGCATGCGTTTAAACTAATTGTCGAAGCATTTTTTCCACACTGCTTCTTTAGGTATAGAAAAACGTTTATCTCTCAATTTATTTTTGATTTACAGGAATAAGAATAAATCATTGGGTAACAAACAGGGACTGTACGGCTGATGACTCATCAATTCAATATTTTGACTGATCAAAAAACGTTTTTGTTTGAACGGAAGTGTGAAAGCTCGCATAGCCGTGGTGGAGAATGTTTCGTCTCCTGCAATTTGTTTCCCTGATTCTTTTGAACCTTTTGGCAAAAAATGCTTGTCTCTCATTCATAATGGGCCGTTCTACGTTGCTCTAATGGAATGGTGTGAATGTTTCGAAGTGATTCGTGCGCGAACAACTTTTGTTTGATTTGTCTCTTCTTGAAATACCCCTACAGTCGATTGTTGTTTAGTTTTGGGTATATATGCGTAGATTCATAAAATTATAGACGTCTTTTGAAGCACCACAATTTAATTTGTTCGGCACTTCTTTGCACCAATCCACTCGAGCTTTTTTGTGGGCGAGTTCCAAATTATGCGATTTTCTACGCGAATAAATCTTTTTGACAGCCAAATTTTTATGTCATATCGAATGTATGCGAGTGGAGCTGTTGCCCAAGTATGACTTAATCTCAGCGAAACACAGTCGACATGGTGCTTCATCACCAAAAGTCAAATCGAGTTGATCGGCACACTGCTGTTGATTTCAATCACGTCGAAAGTCAAAGAACATCATCATACGATAATTATCTCGATTTAATTCCATTTTTTGACGGTGAATGTTTCAAATGTCTGCGAACAACTCAAATAGCACTCGAATGACAACACATTCAGAGTCCGTACATCATTAAAAATGTCAAAATTTATGATGACAATGACAAAATTGACATATTCACTTCAGTGTTGCCATATCTCGAAACTTAAGTAGCAAAATAAGCTATTGATTTATTTTAATTTAAAAAATGAATCTACCTAATAAATACACTTTTATTTCAGACAAAATAGTGTTAACAATGGAAGGAGTACGAAAAAATATATTTTTTATGAAAGTAAGTAAGTAAATATATTTTTATATATTTTTAATTTTTTCATAAAATGTTATATTTTGTAGAAATGAACGTTTTATAGCTTATCAGAAAAATACCGTATTTCGTCGAAAAAATGTTGGCAACCCTAACATCAACAGATAGTAATGTTCGATGAATTCTTTAACTGAAATTTTAAAACATTATATTGAATGTAGATATCGAGCTATTCACATCATTCAAGCTCTGTTAAATTGATTCTCAGATCAGTGTCGTAAAGTTTCGTTTTCTAATGCATTTAATGTTCGTCCTTAGAAACTCAAATTTTATTTATAATTTTTTATTGGTTTTCTATGTATAATTGTATAATTTAGATTAATCCAAATTAATGAAAAACCGCCAAAAATACCGAGTTGATTCATCATAACTAAATAGTAAATATTATGGAAGCATGAACCCAGAGATAAAAATATATATCTAAAAATGTGCATTGGAAATAAACCTTTGCCAGCTAGATTATGACCGTTTTCGTATTGGGAGTGTGGCAAAATTAAACACCAAAGTGTGCTAACTCTAATATATATTTTAAGCTTTCGAATACTTATGTATTTATCGTCTGGGACATAATTAGTTAAGATTCGGCGGTTTTATATGTTGTAGTTTCTTGTAAAAACATAAAATTCATGGAAATTCAAAATTCAATATTGAAGTTGACATTTTATAGAATTATTCGATTGAAATATTGATTCTGGTTACTATAGAATCATTATTTTCAATGGTTGAATTATAAATGACGTTGAATTTTTATAGGTTAGTTAAGGTTAGGTTGTTGTACTAATGTTGACTATTGATTGGTTAGTTTATGAATGAAATTAAATTTTAAAGGTCAAGTCGTTATGAGGGAAGTTGAATTTCATAGGTTAGGTAAGGTTAGTTGGTTGTCAGTGGAGTTGAATTTTTTATAGAATTTGTTTTTTCAAAATCTAGAAGATATGCATAAATTACATTAAGGTTATTTGAATTATTTTTTTTATTGATGCATTGTTCATTTTAGGTAATATATGTTGTTTCTAAAAATAGACGTGTTTTGTAGTTTTTTTCGGTTGTCAAAACTTTGGCAGATTTATAATTCATATTGTGTCCTATGTACAATTTAAACAGGGTATTTCATTTATACTATGTTAGGCAATTTATTGATTGGTGTTTATATGTTATTTTAGTAAAAATAGATTGAATATTGAGGGTTTGACTGGATGCTATCTTAATTTTGTGTTGCTTAAAAATTAGGAGTAACTGATGGTATTGTATTGTAGGGGTATATGAATAGGTGAGATAGAAATGTCGGAAATGACGTTTGATGATATTGATTCCATATTAAAGTCAGTGTCAGATGTGTTACACAAAATTCGTTTCAAAAGATATGAAGAATATGAGTTTTCATAAAAAAGTATTTTAAGGTTCTTTTTTTGAAAAATTGTATCAGAAATTTCGAGTACTCTATAATTCATTTTTTGATGAAATTAATATCAGTGTTACGTAGATGATATGAATGATAATTGATATATATTCCTGAATTTCTGATACCAGTCAATTAAAATTCTATTATTCTCGTTTCTTTTAAATAATAAATAATCAAATAATTTCAATATCAAACGTCAACTTGAATATTGAATTTTGAAATTTCATGAATTTTATGTTTTTACAAGAAAATACAACATATAAAACCGCCAAACCCCCGAATATTAACTAATTGTTTCCCAGACGATGAATACATAAGTATTCGAAAGCTTGGAATATATATTAGAGTTAGCTTTGGTATTTAATTTTGCCACAATCCCAATACGAAAACGCTCATTATGTAAAAATTTTACCATAAATAAATTTTGTAGCGTTGAAGACAGACAGACATAATTCAAAATGAATTTCACAGGAATATAACTAACAGGTAGGTTCTGGACACAATTGAGGATAATATAAATATGAACAAATTGATTGATATGGGAGCATTCATACCAAGTCTTTCAGAACAATTAGCATTAGAAGGTCTTAAGGAAACTATCAAAAATAATCATGATGAAACAGTGACAGATAATTTCTATAATAAAATGCTTACGATTATTTGAAACAAAATAACATAAAATTTATTCCAAATAATGTCTTAAAATTTCTAATCATTTTAATAGTACTGTTCCAAGTATAGCTTCTCCGAAGTTGTCGAATATAATTAAAGTTGGAGTTGCAATTATTCAAAGACTTCTGATGCAACGAAAGAAATATTAGAATAGCACCTAAAACGTCAACAGGAAGAAGCACATTCAAATTATGCTAGATAGTACCTCAGCAGCGTTTGCGGTTATTAAAACTGTAAGGTTGTTCTTATCATTGTTGGTTCCAGCAATATAGATGTTTTTCTCGCCCTTATCACTTTTTAGTTGAAGGAAAAACGCACTTTCATCGCACTTAAAAACACGTGTTGCGTTATTTGTTACATTTAATAGATCCTTGGACTCCAAATAAGCTCTTCATCCCCAAACCATTGTATAATTTTTTCTTCTGATCCTTTTCTCCTACCGGAGTTAAATTTTGTGCAACTCTTGAGTTTGGATGCCTTTTTAGAAATGAACTGAACCATTTTCTACCTGGGCAAAAATTTCCAAAAGGATTCCGACGCTTCTTTTTTCACATTAAAGTTGTACTATACCTAATCTACTTAACTGATCTTTATGAACATCTTAGCCAAAGGTAGTATCCATTTTTCTACCAAATATTCTTGTTTAGAGGTGAGAACTGTAGTTAGTCCCATACTTGTAATATATATAAAATAATTCTTGAATGAGCTGGCGGCCGTTGTTATAGGTATGCCTTCTGCTACAGTTTCTAGAGCTTCATTTATCTGCTCTTTGGAATATATTCTTTTGTTGTTATATCTGCAATAAATGAGTTTCCAGTAACTGACACCTAATGTACCAATAATTGACACCCATAACTGGAACCATTTACATTTTAGAGCTCTTATAAAGAGATTAGCTTTCTGTGTATTCTTGCAATTTTTTGGTATGGTTGCATTACATTTTTTGGGAATTCTAATCTTTGAAACATTTGTCAGTAATTGGTTCATGTTAATAATCACTTGATTCAGTCATTGACACCCACGCCAACTTCAGACCATATGTTTTACTGATAAAAACGTATCAAAAATATTTGATTCATACTTAAATTCATACCCTCGACAAAATAAAATAAATCAAACATAACTACTTTATGAAATAAAAAAAATATTTGATTCAATTACCTTAAATAATCTTTCACATTTTCACATCCAACTGGTAACGAAAGTTTTCACATTTTGAAATGACAGACGGTTATTACTTAGCTGATTTGTCTCATGGTTGACAAAGTAAAGAAAGAAAAAAAGGTAATATATCATATTTATTGAGTTTTTGTATTGCAAATAGCCCTGAAACGTGGAGTTAGCTTATTAGGTGATGATTCACCTTTAGCTCCTTACCTTACCTCCTTAAAATCTGCATTTATGAGATACTAATAATGATGATTTTTCATATATTTTTTTAAAATAATTAGAATTATACTATATCATTTTATTTATTTCAATTTTGTTATTAGTTTAGCAGATTAATAAACTGTCTGCCATTGGTACCCGGTGATGTTTGACTTTAGTCATACCATCCATGTCTAGTTTATGACCATTTGCATTTTTGAATGAAAAAATGCATATCCACAGAAATACAAATCTTCAGAACTTCTAATTATGTTAGTTTACTTAGTACGAATTCCCTAATAGCCCTGCATTAAAAATGCAAGATAGTCTTTATTTTTTTTTTTATTTGAAATTATTTTTTCAAAGAAATATCCTCACTAAAGTTCCACTGGTACTCTTACGTTACATACTTAAAAAAAGAATTATTGCTGTTATGTAAAAAGAATGACCAGCACCAACCTTTAAATTTCAAGATGTCTTTCAACTATTATGTAACTCCACATAAAAAATTTCATCAGATAATTAGCAAAAGGTCATAAACATACAACGATCTTTCTATTGATATGGTGTAGGTGTTCCCATATAAATGTGTTATTAATTTTAAGATAATGTTTCATACTAATATCTAAATATTCACTTCTTATCATAAAACAATTCAATTTAGAACAGAGATTGATAGAAATAATGAGATATATCAACAATAAAAAGAGAAAAAGTATGATTTACAAAATCAAATGGACCTTTTGATATTTAAACTTTCTTATTAAACAAATTATATCTTCCGATCCCCCTGAAAATCAGTTATTAATTTGGCTAACAGATCTGATATTTAACCATCTGGTTGTGAATTTAGGTAGAAGCTACTTATTGAAAAAGCAAAAACTGTACTAGAAAAATATAATTATCCTGAACAATTGGTAGATATAACGTCTTCCTGAATTAATATATATTTTTCATGGATATATTTTGATGAAAACTGAAATTATGTCGCCGAAACGTCAAATAAATTTGTCATAAAAAATTTACTATTCATTGAAAGATTTTTCAGTAGGATCTTTGATTTTATGATAAAGGTAATGATTGAAAAACAATAACTACGTATTTCAGCGTTTTTGAAAAATCAGGGGCGAACAGGTAGATGAAACTTCGTATGAAAATTTTGAAGTTACAATCTTCCAATTTCGGTTTTACTCCAGAAACTACAAAATAATATACACGTATTTCGAGATTTTTGATAATTTCTTCCTTTAATTTCAATACCATCCAATTTGTTAGTTGCGTTTATGTCTGATACTCTCTAAAGCTACATTGGTCACGCATGCATCCCTTATAGGGCAAAGTGGACCAGATGCCCAAATAGCGGAAAAAATTCAGTTTCTCGAGAACAAATTAACATAGAAACTTGGGGTGGAACTTATCAAGTTAAACTGTTTGTAGTCAAATTTCGAAGAAAAATGAGCTTTTAAGAAATTGAAGGATATTGACGATATAAAAATTTATGAAATATTCGTGATAGGTTGTTCTTATCAAAGTACATTGAAACAAGTATTTGAAGAAAACCAACTGAAATGTGGCCAAGCAGAAGAGGCAGGCCGAGAAAGACTTAGAGAAACGAAATAGAGTAGGACATAAGAGTACTTAATATAGAGAACTGGGGGGGGGGGCAAAATTCCGGAACCGAAAGGACTGAAAAGTAATAACAAAAGCAGCCAAGACAAACGATAAACTATAAAAAAAAAAAAATAGAAAACGATGAGTAATCCACCTCAAAAAAAGATTTTAAAGCGCTATAAGCGATAGCCATAATCCAAAGGATTGAAAGGCTTGATGATGATCATGATTTGAATTAAATTCATTCATTCAAATAAAAATTCAATGAAGCTTAAAAACTGGAGAATTTCGCAAATAACTGAACTAGGGATTGAAAGTCAAAATTTATTCAATTTCAGATTCAAGGAAATTAGATTAACAGCTCCTTAACTACATCACTGATTTCCAGGTGCTTTTTCTATGGTTAGGGTCTCATGTTCGTAATAAAAAGATCCGAAGTCTACAGTAGATTGTGGAACACGTCTTCGTTGGTAGATAAACGAAAGTGTCTGATCCTGAAAGTTTTGTAATTCTTATTCATACTTGCCTCTCCGATAATATTCCGACTGGAAGAATCGATTTTTGCACTATTTCAGAACCATGCAACAAAATTTGATGCAATGTAGATGGCATGTAGTACCATGAGTACTTCTCAATAGCTGTTTCTTTTCAGAATAGCTGGAATTTTTCTAGATCGATCATTGCATTGCTATAAGAATTCCTGTATGGTAGAAATGTACTGTTTAAGCCAATTAGGTAAACAAGGTAGTGCAACAAATAAAGGCGTACTCTGATCCTTTTCTTTCTTTGCGGTGTATAATCGGATCGGCAGATAATAGCAGATGATTTTTTTTCTAATCTGTACTTTAACACGTCTAAAATGAAAAATGACCTACGACATCTTGGAGGAATCCGGAGCTTTTTTTGTAATCATAGCTGTCATAAATGCTTATTTGAAGTTCGTAACTTTATAAAGCTCTACAATTTTCTGTCCAGTGTGACTGATGTGTGGCTTAGTTGACCATCGTAGAGCAGAGAAAAAATTCGATAATTTTTTTCTTCCTCTTTCACAATAATATATCACTCATTTTATTATTCTGATAGTGGGTCTAATTTATAGGGAATACCCTTGTAACAGGGAAAAATGATGCTGCTCCTAGATCCTGTAACTTATATTGCGTGAGAATCACAAAGTGGATAATCGAAATTAACGCATTCGAGAATCGATTTTTTTCCGCTCAGTCAACACTGTGCGGGGTATGCAGAACATGGTTCACTAAAAACCATTTACGCCATTATCACCATTTATCAATACTTTCGCACTCCAATAAATTCAGCAAATTCGTGAATGCCAGTTACTTGAGAATGAAGCATCAGATTTGCACAAATTTTCTTTGAATGACGAAAGTATACAAAGGGGATCAGAAGTTTATATGAAGCCTGATTTTATATTTAGAATTGTTGTAGAATAAATGTTGGGCGCGGAAATTATTTCTTCACATACTTTTTCGAGGTTGAAAATTTAGACAAGTTAGGTTAGGTTAAGATAGGATAGGTTAGGTTAGGTTTTTGCATGTGACGTAATGTTCGCTATGAATCCAGCACACTTGGGTCCACTTCCCAGAAGTCTTTATTTCCCCACCCACAAAAAAAAGATCAGGTTAGGTTAGATTAGGCTCATACTCAAATTATTGAACGATATTATAAACTGACGAATAATTGTGAACTGCAACCAACCATTTTCAATTTTTTCAAGTTTATTTCTCGATAATTTATAATGTATCAACATCAGATCGTCAAATTGTGAACTGTTCGCTGATAGGTTGAACGTGCAGCGTTAAGCGCCGCTAACTTTGGCGGTCATTATTATTTCAGAGGGCACAGTGCAAATAGTAAAAAGTTGGAATGGACAAGTGAAAAAATACAAAGTATGATCAAATTGTTGGAAGACTATAATTCAGCTAAATCTCAGGCAAGGCACCCAACAAATAAACAATACCGTCTCGCAAATAAATATGATATTATGAATGTTGGTAACCAAAAGGTTTTAATAAAAAAAAAAAAAAGAAAACAGATCTCAGATCCAGTAGTACAAATAATTCCAACAGAAGCATATTACCAAATAATACTCGACGCACATATTGCTACAGGTCATGGACGACGAGACAAAATTGTTCACGCCTTGAGAAATAAATATGTGGTACCAATATTTGCGATAACAATATTTCTTAACCTGTGTAAGACATGTCTTTCAAAGAAAAGCTTTCCTAAAACAGGGATTGTCGTAAAGCCGTTGATTTCTGACGACTTTAATCGAAGAGGTCAGATAGATCTTGTTGACTTGGAGATACACCTTTGCCACATTAAACTATGACATATAAACCACGTGAGCTAAGACAGTTGATTTACTCAAAGAAATTATCTCATTCTCCCTACGGACTCATGAGCTTAAAACTTTCTTTTCGTAAATAAATTGTGTATAAATAACTATTACTCAACACAAATTAAGTTAAAATTTGACAGAACGAGTAAGTAATTGTTCAACTAAACACTACATTTACTACTTTTTCAGGTTTCAGGTACATTGCCGTTAAGAACTGTCGCATCAATGTCCTCTTCTTTCGGCAGACAAGGCATGAAACAAAGCAATTGCAGAAATAACGAAAAAGGACAAAATGTGTCTAACAAATGTCATTGTAAAAAAGCTAACGTTTTATGTAATTCCAGATGTCACAGTTCTATGACATGTTGCAATAAATGAACATTTTTTACTGCTGATTTTTCTATTTTCCTACTACACGGGCATACATAGCTATTAACATAAAACGTAAATACCTGATATCACACAATTAATTAATTGTGAATTTTCTTTTCTTGCCTCTCCCGTTTTTCTTAGCATATTATGACGATTCGACATTGACAGATTGTAAACTATCGAGAAATAATACGTATAATTGTTAATGGTTGGTTGCAGTTCACAATTATTCGTTTATAATATCGCGATAGTGATTATAAACTAACGATGTTCACAATCATACGGTGACATTTATATATATATATATATATATATATATATATATATATATATATATATATATTTCAGCATAAAAAAATCGGTCGTATGCAACCTAAACTAAATAATTACAAAAATCTTTATTAATAGTGATAGAAAATATATAGTTGTACTAATTTTTAGAAACTCTCTTCTAAACGGATGTAATGGGAAAAATGATTACGATGATTCTTTCACTATGAATAATTGAACTTGGTTTATATATAAATATATTTGATGTTATTTTCTCTATTCTCTAAGGATTGTTCAAGTTGAGCAAAGCAAAAATATGTTTTAAGGTAAAGACAACTGTACAAAATTCTTGTAATATACAACTAGTGGAGATTCCATCTCCCACCCTTAGATATAGGAGGGGTAGTCGTAAAGACGAGAATATGTAACGAGTCTTAGTTCGATCATTAGAAATGTAAATGAGGAGAAGAATAACAGATGATAAAATTGCTTCTCAAGCAAATACCCACAACTAACCCAAAGTGTATGTCACCTGTTTTAAAGTCTCAAAAATATGTTTCAGTTACAGCACGAATGAAGTTTTTGGACTTCTTTGACATATGTTTTCGAATAAAAAGTCTCCTAGTTACTCATTCATAAAATAAAAACAATTAATTCAAACTTTTTGAAGACAGTTATGACCTTTGAATTTTATGAATCTAAAAATGGTTATAATAAGTCACTCTTTTATAATTGTTTGTAAATTAATAATTGGACCAGTGTAATGTACAAGAATTTTATCATTAATATCAACTTACGGAAATTCAAAAGTAACCTATTAGTTTACTAAAAAAGTTACAATCCATGTAATGTTGTGATATTCACAAATATTTTTATAAAATAATATTTATGGAATTTACTATGTAATTGGTAAATATATAAAAAATTAATAATTTTATTTCATAAAGAATATACAAAAGACTATTGAATATTTTGACGTACTTAATATTGATTTGATTTATTGCTTCCTACAGTATTGTTTTATGTGTACGAAATAAAATGAAAATAGATAGTCAGGCAACACAATATACGTAAAAAATAACGGGAATGGTAATTTCCATAAAACATGGATAGAAATATTTGTAAAAACGCAACAAATGAAGGTCTACTTTTAGTGACGTTTCATAAATGACAATGAAAATAAGAAGTTAACACAGTCAACAGTCTACACAGGTGAAACCTTGGCCCGAATTTTAAAATCCTCTCCTATCCAATTGCTACGGCTAATAAGTTACTTTTAATTTCGAATCATAATAAAAAAAATATATCAATACAATAGTTTCAAATATAAGCTATTAGTTTTATTTAATTAATACGATATATATATATGTCAACTGGTTCCCATCAATTAGTCAGGCTGGTGTTAGTAAACTGATACAGAGCGAAAGTATATCATAAAAAATTGATACTGTACCGATTTGAAACTTAAATCATCTGTCAGAATCAGAACATACCGAAGAGGCTTCTTCATTTGGGGAAAACCCCAGTAGATCCTTTTTAATCCAAAAAAGCACAGTCACACAATATGACCACTTGTTGTTCTTATGTTTGATAAAAAACCGACACAATCACACACACTTAACTATTTTTCATCTCCATTATCCAGCTTAACACACGACACGGTAAATACATATCTGGTTTGACATATTATTATCAAAATAGAGTGAGAGCGTAAGAAAACGTAGGTACAGTGTGCCACTCACTCACATTCACATTGTATTGTAAACCGGTGTTGCCGAGTCACTTGTATCCAATTAAGGATTCGTCTACTACTAAACGCAGAACAATGCTAAAATTGTTGAAATATTCTAGTTTCGATCTTGAATTATCTAGAAATGTATTTTTAAACATACGGTTACTGGGTTTTGAAATAACTAGAAGATTGAAATAATGATTGAGATAATATTCAAAAGATTATTATGTATAAGTTGGTCGAAAAATTAATTTTATAACCTTAGTTTTTTCAATAAAAACATGACCAGCTGACAAATCATGAATAAATTGTTCAGTTCATTTGAATCCTTCTTAAAATAAATACATCTTATCTCAAATTATACAAACATAATAAAATATGAGATCCGTTCAAACCCAACAAAAAACCGTCCTTGGTACGGTGACGATTTTGAGCAATATGGATTACGTGTTCCACCAGGGCAGTAACCGTTAAACGAACAATTCTGTTTTGTTTTCTTACCGGCTTAGGTATCGTTTTTGAACCGTTTCCGAGACAGTCTTTTCGATACTTAGTTGATAGCAAGTATTGTTATCAAAACCGTGTACAGCCGGAGTTTGCTCAGAAAATATCGTTTAAAAGCTTCCAATAACCTTCCAAGAGCGGTCCAGATTAGCAGGTCGGAACAAACCTATAAATCCTTCAAGTAAAAAAAGTTGATAATGATTTTATCCTTAATTTTTGAAAACGAAATTTCCTTTAATTCTTCTTGTCATTTATTTATTTTACTTCTATTGAAAAAACAATTATTTATACAATACAATTTAAAACTAGGAAAATATTGTTTTTCAAAGACAAAGTTATGGCGAGAGACGTGATATTGTTTTATGAACCACAAATGATTGATTGAAATGGAAAATATCGTTCAAATGTTTAAATCGAAAAAAAACATGTATCCTTCAAATTTCGAAAATTACGTAGAATTACTTGAGATACTAAGAGTCGTGAATTAATAATTAAAGATTGCTGTAGCCATCCAAACCAACTTTACTCATAATATTATCAAAACTTATTCATTTATTTAATATATAATAATTTCATTGAACAAAATTTTATCTATAAAATTATTAATATCGTAATCCTTGAACAGATGCAATTCAGAAACAATTCGACGTTCCATTTCCTTGTATACGCTGCTGAAAAAATGATATCGGCAATAGCGCTCTAAAGATTTCACTTTACAAGCTTCTTCCCCTTTTAGCGGAAAGTGGACGTTACCCGTACGAGTTGTTCGCGAGAGCGCGTTTTGAAGGCGCCACCGATCAAGCAGGCCGGCGGCGGGTTCTAAATTCGACCGTTTGGGTTCGCAGTCGTCGGTGCACTTCGGTGTACTATTATGAAAACGACGTAGAACTATCGATTGATTAATTCTGAAATCTTAGGATTTCTTATTTTTTTTTTTTCGTGCGGGAATGAGCGTTTCGATTGTGTTAACGTAACATTTATCGCAGGAATTATGTTGTTGACAACTATTATACTTCTACGAAATTTTTATTTCTTCCAATTTATATTTAGTTTCAAGTTAAAAATTCCAAAACATAAATAAGTAAAATATTTAGGAGTAGATGGAAAAGTTGATAATAAGGACGATATTTTTTAAGGATCTAGGTAACAGTGTCTGACATAAATTGATTCGTTCCTAACTATACTGGGAGTCTTTTAAACTTTGTTCGTTTTGCTCTAACTTAATAAATATACAATGAATAAATTGATAATTAATTTGTTTGATATGGGCTGAAACAGCAAAATAAGCAATAAATTGTAAATTTTCTTTTTATCTCCGATTATTTTTATTTGAAGTGGTACTTACTACATTTCTTTTCTCTTTTTACATACCTGGAACAAAAAATATCGTTAATTTAATATGGTGTATTTTAACATATTATTTACTATCTACTAATTCAATTCAGAATATCGATTGTGTCAACAAAATAAAGAACTTTACATTTGGACAATAGAAGATATTATTGCCTATATAATAAAATAGCATATTAAAGTATAAATGATTTAAAGACCAGTTACTTTACACTTTTTTATTGGTACTCATATTTCAAAGTGATTTTACAAAAAATGAAGGGAACTATAGTTTTTTTGATGTTTATAGCTCAAGGAGTTAAACTAACAATAACCCCATAAATCAGTGACGGAGAATATCTAAAATAAAATGTTTGGCATTATTTGTTCTAAAATAAAATTTATTTCAATTCAGGTCTTGAATATATTTACAATTACGATCAATTTAAGTAGCTCTCAAATTTCTCAGAAAGGATTAAAATTTCTAATCAACAGAAATTGTACGAGGGATAAAAAAATATTTATCATTTGATATGGCTTTGTTGCTTTTCAAAATGCGTGCGTTTGAACCAATTGTTGAAGCATTTTTTCCACACCGATTGAGGTACGTGATTTGAACGCATCAATCGCTTCTTCAGGTATAGAAAAACGCTTATCTCTCAATTTCTTTTTGATCTGCGGGAAAAAGAAGAAATCATTGGGTGCCCAACACAGACAGTACGGTGGATGGCCCATCAATTCGAAGTTTTGACTGTTAAAACACGTTTTTGTTTGAACTGATGTGTGAGAGCTCGCATTGTTGGGGTGGAGATAAATGCTGAGACACCGATCTACGTTACTCTAATAGAACGGTAGTGTCATGTCCAGTTGTTCTGAAAAAACAGGCGACCATATGCCCATTTGCTTAGAAGTGCTTCGTCCGCGGGCAACTTTTGTTGATATTGGCTCGTCTTGGAAGACCCATACAGTCGATTGTTGTTTAGTTTCGGGTTCATATGGATCCGATGGCTCCATTTATAGTGCGGCTATCGCGAGATTCGGATGCAGCAAATGGACGCTATCTATTGGCGAGGGTGAGGAATCTCACAATCTTTAAAACACTTGAACTATTCCTCGCCTCGATCTCAACGACCAACCATCCAGCGTGTGCTTCGAAGGGCATACGAATACCAGCATCAAACTAACGCTATTATCAGAGGGGCACCCTTGTGGATTCCTTGCGTGAGGTATATTATGGCTTCCACAACACGTATGGTGTGTAAGTGAGTAAGTGGTAAGTAAGCACCCTTTGAAAGACGGAAAGGTAGTATGCTCGGTCTGTTTCTTATTAATATTCAATCCTTAAGACACAAAACAGATGGACTGTATCTTTTACTAAAGTAGTTTAATTTTCCAGAAATTGTTGCCATCACTGAACATTGGTTAAATAATAATGAGCCTGTTCTTGTCAAAGACAATACCACAGTAGCCAGATTCAATAGAACTAATTTTTTTCATGGAGGTACTATGATCATGTCCACAAACAACGACAATTCGGAAATAACACAGTTCATTGATATAATATCTGAGAAAGTATTCGAATTTTCTGTCGTCTACCACAAGACTTATTACCTTATATTGTTTGTATTTACAGAATATCTGACGCTGCCGTGCATACTTTCTGAACTACTGACCTTACTGGAGTAAAGTTACTAATTCTATGTGGCGATCTCAATATTGATTATTCCCGTGTGTGTTTCCTGATCAAGAATGTCTTCAGTAAATTTTTTATTCTTTTGGTATGGTCATGCATATAACGGCACCAACCAAAATAACTAAGACCAGTTCTAGTACTATAGACTATGTCGTATCATCGTAAAGGTAAAGGTTGGTCAAAAACAGGCTTTTACCATTTCTGTTTAAAATATAAAATATTTACTACCCATCAATTTGGGTTTTTAAGTAACAAATGCACAAATTATGCTATATTCTCCCTCTTTAATAATGTGCAATCTAGCCTAAACACTCCACTTTAACAACTTCATTGAAAGACTCTTCCTTCCTTATTCATCCTTGAATCCTAATTCGTAAGCACGCTTCTCGAATTTCAGAAATATCGTTGCACGGCTATCCAGTTAGAAACGCGTAGCACGATTTTCACCTACATACTTCACGTTCAATATTAGTTAAGGGCTCAATATTTTACAATGCAAAAAAAATGCACAATCACTTGCCAATTGAAATCAAATCGATATCATCTTTTCCCGCATTTTGCAACAATTTGAGGGTATATTTACTGGAAAGTGCCTTCTACTCGGTAAACGACTTCTATTCTAAGAATAATATTTACCTATTATTACCTATTTGTTTTTTAGTTTTTGTCTACAAATTGTAACAATTTTTTAACAAGAAAGCATTTCTCTCTCTCTCATATGCATAGATCCTTGATTTGCCGCCTATCACGACCTTATAGATGTCTTTTGAAGTACACTAGCTTCTTTTAACGATTGTGAAACTAAGCGGTATCCAAAGCGAACAAATCTATGTTTATGCAATATTGAATGTAAGCCCAAGTATGTCTCATTCTGGTATAACACATGACAAGCTAGCAATATAAGTTTAAGCACATCATTGATTTTTTCTGGCATAACCGAGGATTTTAGACGATCTTCACGAAAATTATCCTGCAGCGAAATGCGACCAGGATCGAATTCGGAAACCAGCGAAACATAGTTGCTTGAGATGGATCTTAATCGCCAAAAGTCGAAGCGATTTGAAAGGCACACTGATGCTGGTACGTTAAAAATGTCAAACTTCATGATCGCAATGTCCGATTTGACATATTCACATCAGTGTTGGTATATATCAAAACTTAAGCCTCGTAGTAGGATAAATTATTTTTATTAGGATTTACATTTTTGTTTGTATAGTTTTCTGACTGTAATACAAAAAATTATTAGATTTGTAACAATAGACGATAAAAAGCGATATTGATGAATTGAATTTGTGCAATAAAAATGGCACCATGGTCCATTCAATGGAATCGATTTTAACAACACACATGAAAACTTTTGTGTTGAAATCATGTGACAACTTTGTACATAAATATTGTAATAGTGCGGAGAGAAATATTGGTAGAAGAGGGATTACTCCAAACTAATAAAAGTCATACACTACTTGCCAACTAACATCTTTTATTTCATCGTCAACTCTTTTGGTTAATTTTCTCTGGCTTTAGTGTATAATCTATAATATCTCTCACTTATACAACGCGGAAAATAGTAGAATGTGGGATTACAGTTAATTGTTCATTCCGTTCAATAATAGCATTTTCTAACTGATTTGCATGTTCTTATCTCAGACTTTCAAATATATTTGAAATTTGACATTAGATATGTAAATTTTATGTTCAAGCTTTTTCGAATTCAATCGTGGTCTCACTTCGCTATAGAATAAATTTCATGAAAGTTGTCCAAAATTGGTTATTGTGCCAGAAAACATCGATTCTGTGCGAAAACTGATATTGCAAGATCGTCATGTAACATACCGTGAGATTGAGGCATAAGCCCCAATCGCAGACATTCAGTATTATACGAACATTTGGATGGCGAAAAGATTAATTAGCATTGGATATCGCATAATTTGACAATCGCTCAAAAAAAGTTCGTGTCGATTGGTGCCTAGAAAAAATCAGTGCTTCAAAAGACGTCTATAAGATCGTAACATGCGACGAATCATGGATCTATGCATATAAACTAGAAACTAAACAACAATCGACTGTATGGGTCTTTCAAGACGAGCCAAATTCAACAAAAGTTGTTCGCCTGCTTCGAAGCAAATGGTTGCCTGTTTTTGCAGAATAACTGAACATACCGCCACCGTTCTATTAGAGCAACGTAGAACGGTCAATTCTAAATGGTACATCAGCATTTGTTTGTCAGAAGTGTTTGAAAAAATCAGGGAAACCACCCGCAAGACGAAACATTCTCTACACATCAGCTCAAACAAAAACATTTTTGGACCGCCGTACAGTCCTTGGCACTCAATGATTTTTTCTTATTCCAGCAGATCAAACATAAATTGCGGGGTCAACGTTTTTCTACACCTGAAGAAGTGGTTGATGCCTTCAAATCACATGCAAAAGTGTATTTGTCTTCATGGAGAATAAATATTTTGGAAAATAATAAAGCCATATCCACTACCACTGTTAACAGTAGAAACCAAAGCAAAAAATTTTTATCCACGACTGTTGTATAATGTACCCATTATTCATCTGCTTGCTGATTAATGAATCATTAATCACTGTTATCAGATGCTTTCTTTTTTTAGTTAGATCATATTGTTTTGTATATATAAAAAAACACGGAGTTTTAATCCTGAGCTATCAGGAATATTCAAAATATATTTTTTTCTATTTTTACCTTGATTTTTGAAACAATTCTTAAATTAAAGTACCTTTCGGAAAAATATAGATTTGAGTTAAACCTGTCAACATTATTGTGTGTTTATATTCCTTAGTGTTTTAATATTCCATGTTAAATTATGTTAGAAAACCAATTAAAAATGGATATGTGAGTGACATTTTTCAACACCACCAGAAATTAAAGAGGCCGCTGAAGTTGCCTGATCAAATTTATTGCCGGAAAAGTCAAGGAAAGAATATAATATGGCATACGAATTTTGAATTGGCAACAGATATTATTAATCACTATAAATAAATACCATCATTTTGTACCATTGGATACCAGAGATTTACATAGATTTTTGTGTTGAAATTATAGATAAGATTAGTATAAGTTTCGATAACTATGTACTATATTTAAATGAACAATAATATGTTGTATGAAATATTTGTTAAAATAAAATAATAATGTTTCTAATAGCCTAAAAAGAATTCCAACAAAAGTACTTGCGCAAAACATTTAGTAGTCGTGGATAAAGTATAGTATTCTACTCTCGTATAATACGTTATTATTCATTAGGTGATTTATGCCACTCGCTTGCGCTCGAGTGAACTTCATCTCTTGAATGATAATCTTTATCATACAGTTTGTGCGAACTAGTAAAATTCACCATTTTCGTCGTGCAAATGGGTATATTTATAGTCCTTCAAATAAGTATAGTTGAAGTATACCACCTTATCACCGTGAACTTAATCACATTGAATTAACATGGGGTGAAAAGCAGAAATGTGTTGCGAGAACGAGAAATAATTAATTATTCAAATTTCAAGTTGTTTTGTTTCTGTGCAAATTCAGAAAACTGATTATGATGACTCCTTATAGGGAGAAAGCGATTTATTTAGTTATGTCACACTATATTTATAAATGTAAGTGGTTGAATGAGAATTAAGCGATGAAAAGAAAAGACCAAGAATTGGACAGTATGGAGAATAATTAGAGATATAGTGAAAAAAAAGGAAATGAAGGTTGATCCACTTAGAAAGAAGGATCTATAAAGCATTACGCAACTTCTTCTCAGATGAGCGAGGTGCACAATAATTTGTATCTAATAATATATTTTGCTCTGTCATCTGCTTGATAAACTCTTTCTTTATATGTGTATTCTCATTTTTGTGGTATTAATGATAATACTTCTCTACACTATAAGAATATTATTACACAAGAAGCTGTGACAATTATGGAGAAATCACATTACTAAGTACAGTCAGCAAGTTACATACGAGAAAAATAGAAAACAGACTAAGAGACGATTTAGAAAGAACCATAGAAGACTCATAACAAGGATTTAGAACAAACACAGGAACAGGAACAACAAATGAAAATGATCTTGAAAAAGTATTCGATAGACTCAATAAGAATGACATGAGAAATCCTAGAAAATAAAGGTATAGAAGAAAAACGGAGTAAAGGCTTTATATAAAGAAACGAAAAACTATGTCAAATTGGGCAAATTTGGGCAAGGATTTATATAAGCCCATTATTATTTAGCATAGTGTTAAATGAAGGAGTAATAAACAACAAAAAGACAAATTTAACAGAATAAAATCGAACAATAAACTCAAACTTGATAATATACAATGACAGTCTACAAAAAATGAAAATAAAGATAAACGAACAAAAAATTAAGTCGATGATAATGAGTCCAATTGAGAACATAAGATAAAATTAGAAGAATCGAATATAGAGTAGGTCAAAAGCTTCAAATACCTTGGCACCACACTAACACAAGAGATAAACGAAAGAACTGGAGCAGCTGGAATATTCTTTAATGCCATTAAGACACAGTTTCTAACCAAAAAGGAATTACCAAAACAAATAAAAACAGAAATATATAAAAAAGTAGCCACACCTATATTTGAATCTGGGACATGAACACTCAAACAGAAACTAAAAAGTACAGAAATGAGATTTCTAGGGAAAATTTTAATTTAAAATCAATACAAAACAAAATAGAAGAAGGACGATTGAGATTGTTTGGCCATGTTATGAGAATGGAAGAATAAAGATTAATAAGGACGATATATGAAGCACGAAAATACAAAAAAAAGAAAGGAGGAGCTGGACACAAGAAATTAAGATAGCAAGGGTATCTCGAGGAATAAGATGACAGGAAATTTAACAAAAAACACAAGATAGGAGAGAATGGAAACTACTGTGGAAAAAGGAGCCCACGTAATGACTCAAATCCCACATTACACCTGTTAAGGTAGAAAGTCTTCAGGATTAAGTAAGTACGTAATTTTTTGCAGTTTTATTTTAATTGGAACAAAAACAAAAACTATGAAAATGTTGTTGCAATATACAAAAACTATTTGGAATTATATTTTCTGATACAGCTGTGTAGTTTAAAGGAGCTCTAAGATTTCCTACATCTCTGTGGAGCAGATGAGTATTTAATTAAGATTGGGATCCAGATTAAATTGGTAGTATGTGGTAGAGTAATAGTCTACAATTTAACTGGATTTTTTTCAGCTACATTAGGGCGCTCGTGATCATCCTCTATTTATATTTATACACATTTATATGAAGAATCAATAAAAGTCGGCAAAACACTAGCCTACTGTCATATTTAAACATAACTATCAAATTAGAGAAGTTTTTAAATTCTTAATAGTATATTACGTAACAAAAGTTGTAAGTAACCCAATACGCACGAAGTGAAAAATTTTATGCACGATTTCATGAATGTGTAATGGGCTTACAACTCGTGTAACGTACTATATTTTTCTATGCCTATTCATGGCATGCTACTTAAGAAAACGTGTCTTATTTTTGAAGAAATTGCATAATGTGCTGCCTACATTTAGGGGTATCACTCTTTCAATCCTAAATATCGATGGTTTTATAACACAACACCATATCTCAAAAACTACTACTTTTCAGGAATGACAAAAAACGTTTTATAATGAAATTGAAAATTTTTTTTATTAATTTAGAAAATATTGACTCTTTTGATAAATTTTCAAGATAAGTTTAGTATTTAAAACATTTAATCATTATTTTTTCTTTTATTTTCTGAGATACGTGTTTGCTGCAGGGGAAAAAACATAACATACGTGATTCCGTAGTATTATCCACAAATATAAGTACATGAAAAAGTTTTGTAAATTATTTTATTTCCAATATATATATATATTTTATTTAATCAAACAGAAGTTCTTAATTACTCTTTTAAATCTAGATAAAATTGTTGTCTTAATTCTAGTATTAGTATTAATATCACATAATTTCATTAATACTTTTAATCACTTTCATCGACTTTTCGAATAGAATTATAAAGTAAAATAATCATAAAATATTATTTTTTTTTCATTGCCTATACAGACAATACTTGCAGATTTTTAAAAATATCATTTTTAATTTTCATTATTCACGTATTTTCATAAAAAGAGTCCTGAGGAACTTGTTAATGCGCCATATTAAATTTTGAGATACGAGGTTGCCCATGACATGAATTGAGATACGAGATTGTATTTCTTTAAATAAAAAAAAAATTGGATGAATATAGTTCTTTATAACTCTACAGATCGATGCGACGATATTTACCGATTAATTTTCCGTTTAAATCCCAAAATCGTCAAAAATCGAGTTAGGAGTTACGGAAATCATCGATATATCTCGCTAATGCTAAAAGTTTTTATGTTTTTTATTTTACTAAATTTGTGTAAATAGACCAAATAATGTCTTACGTAAATAAAAATTGTAATTTAATTAAACCAAGAAGTTCAAGTTTTCTTCTCAAAACGCACGTGTATGTTATGAACTCTCATTACGTGCATGTTATTGTTAAATGTCATTTACAATGAATGTTGACAGTGCGATTTTTGATGTTTACAGACAAGGGCGTAGAAATAGTTATTTTCCTAACAAGTGCGGAAAGTGATACTTTCCCGCACGCGACTGCAGTTGTCCCGAACGACGCGGAGCGGAGTTCGGGTAAGCGGTCAAGTGCGGGAAAGACACTTTACGCATGAGTTAGGAACATTATTTTTTCTACGACCGTATATACAAAAAAGTATACCAACCCATTTTTATAAAATTATTTTATTCCAACAAACATAATAATATACAAAACTTTAACTAAAAACTACTAATTATTATAAATATTAAAATTGAAAACACAATTTGTTGTATTCTGTAGACTAGTAAGAATTGCCGGCCCAGTGGAGTTATTTGGTTTCAACTGGAAGGTAGATGACGTCGGTGAGGATGGCATCGGTTGCTGGTCGCATAAAGATGACGATGACGGTGACGGCAACGGTTTTAAGTCATTTGTAGTACAGAGAAAACTTTTTACCATCGAATAGCGGGACCATAATGTATTAGATTTCAAAACCTTACTTAGGTCTGAAAAATACGCCAGAAATACCTCTTCCTCCTTATACCATGTAACAAAATGGTCGTATTGCTTCTCATACTTTAGTCTGGATTTGGCAGGTAACAGCTCGGAATTAGCTTCATTTGCAGCCTTCAAAATACCTTCGTCGGATGAATCCATTAATATTATTGTTTAATGTGGTTTAATTTAGAAGAAGATTGTTCTTATTCGGTCACTTCCAAGACGTTTTGAACAACTTTGAAGTTTTAGTAACAATTACACGCTTGGGTTGTCATAGCAACTGATATCAAACCCGGGTGGTTTGATAGTTGTTTCTCCTTTGAAGAATGTCACTAAAATGCGTGCGGGAAAGTGGGTTAATAAAACGCACGGTCGTAGAAAAAAGTAATTTTCGTTTAATCACATTTCCAATAAAAATTATGGTTACTGACAGTAGTAATAGTTTTAAAAATACTCCAACATATACATTGAAAAAAGTTTCAAAATTAAGTTCAATTTTGTTGTCATAAGCATCTACACTTTAGCACAATATTCAATGTTGCGAAGTTGTATCAGTATAGAAAATAACATTAACAGTAGACCATTTGCAGATACGAAACTCCAGATAAGGACGTTTATTTAGAAGGAATTATTTTCGATTATTTTGCTTGAATTAACTTAGATTTTTGTAATTAGTGGTATCTTTAGTATGTGAAAAGTATTAGATAATTTATTAAAAGTCCTATTCCAAATTAAATATTCGTACTTTTAAGCCATAAAATCAAATTTGTGCAGTTGTAGGTCGTGCGTTTGCGGCAATTACCTTCGGGCTTATGTCACAAACTTCCACACCCATCAGAAAAGTAGAACACTTTTCCCTCTTGTTGCAAAATATACGTTTTTCCACTCGTTCATGTTGCTTGTATGCGACTTCATGTAAAAAATTTAGCACAAGTATACTTTTTGAATCCCGTATTCCGTTTCAAATGTGAACAAATATATAGTGAGGGCCACCGAAAACTATCCGATATTGATTAGACTTTGAGGAAATGGTCAATGTCAATGTTATTAGTTACACAAAGCAGCAGCTCTTATTTTCATAATATACTACATTTTTCTGTCAGATAAAAAGTAAATAGAAAAGAATGTTTGTTCCATATTGCCGTCAACAAATGAATTTAGATATGTTTTCAAATGGCGGCATTCAATTGCGGAACGAATTGATATTATTTTTACGTGTTCGTTTTCAAGCTGCAAGTTTACAAAAGGGAGGATAGCAATGAATTTATTTAATCAGCTTCATGAACTTCACATTCACAAGAATCAGATAATTCCGTTCAACAGTAATAATGTTGACTAATTTTTTTCACTAATACAAATCCAAATTATGATATAAATGAGCTATAAAATAATAACTCTTTGAAAAAATGGAAGAATGGCCTGGAAGATTTCCATATTTAATGCTCTTGTTTATCTTTTGTCGAGTTATTTAAATAGCCAAATTTATACGACCTGTCCATTTCGTTAGAAAGACAAATAACGAATGTTACTTGAATACAGTCCAATAACCTCTGAAATACTTCAAAACGTTTAACTTAATTTTAAATAGTGACTCTACAATTGTATGAATAGCATTTAGACCACCTAATTTATTAATTCAAAATTAATTTCAGTGATCTGTTTTGTGTATCATAAATGATAATTTATTCATCTTTAGTTATAATAGACTTGATGATTTTCCTATTGTTCTTATAAATTCGTTTTATAAAAAAATTGATGATTTCCATTCCGAGTCCGTTCAGGCGTTCTACCCAACCGATTTGCTTAATTTTTTTTTCAATGAAAACAGGGCCGGATTAAGCTGGGGGCTTGGGAGGACTATAACCCCGGGCCCCAGGTCCAAGAGGGCCCCATCATTTGGAAATCATTCTGTATTTTTAATGTGTTGATGCCACAAATCTAAAGTATTGATACTATTTTGTGAATTTTTCCGGGTTTCCGAATTCCTTAAGGGGGCCCTGTCATTATTTTAGCCCCGGGCCTTATAAATTTTAATCCGGCCCTGAATGAAAGGTATTGATGCACAGATCAGCCATCAATCATCGGATTTCATCTAATTTTCACCATTCTCAAGTTATACTCACTTTTCACATACACAGGTTCTATCCTCAATATCTCAGGTTCTATTCAAGATAGAGACTCGTTTTGGCTTAAGAACACTCGCTGGAACACCTTCTTTCTTTTGAGTTTTTGAACACTTAAATCGGTTGAGTTGGAAAGGAGCTAAGCGCGGACATTCAAAGTGAAGTTATGAATTTTTGTAGGTTTTTGGCAATTATTCTACATTCAAAGATCTATATCACAGGTGCTAATATAGCTACAGAGTTCGTTTTGGTTTAAGAACACTCGCTGAAACACCCTCTTTCTTTTGAGTTTTTGAACACTTAAATCGGTTGAGTTGGAAAGGAGCTAAGCGCGGACATTCAAAGTGAAGTTATGAATTTTTGTAGGTTTTTGGCAATTATTCTACATTCAAAGATCTATATCACAGGTGCTAATATAGCTACAGAGTTCGTTTTGGTTTAAGAACAGTCGCTGAAACACCCTCTTTCTTTTGAGTTTTTGAACACTTAAATCGGTTGAGTTGGAGAGGAGCTAGGCGCGGACATTCAATGTGGAGTTATGAATTTTTGTAGGTTTTTGGCAATTTTTCTACATTCTAAGATCTATATCTCAGGTTCTAATATAGCTACAGAGTTCATTCTTTTCTATTATAATGATTTCTGATACTTATTTAATGGATTCGATGCGAGCGAAGCCGCGGGTAAAAGTTAGAAGGTGTAATTAAAAATAACCCGGAATAATTTTCTCAACAGCAGTTACTGACGCTGTCTTATATGACAAGTAAAAAATTCGTTTCTACTTGTTAGTCTGGTACTATTAGTCTCTTTAGAGAAATCGTGTTGTTTGTTTACATTGTTGTGGAATGAGGATCAACTTGAAATAAAACATTAAACCGGTAATCAGAATAAATGCGAGCATAACGCGCTTTAAATTTCAAAGATAGTTAATCTTGTTGAGAAACTGTGATAATTGTGACACAATGATCGCACTTGTACGCGCTATTGAAGATAGAGTTAACCAACTTTTTACTTTTTACTATATGAGCATCGCTGAATGTCAGAACATAACCTCACTTTTCTATACTAGTTTGACTTTTCTGAGTGCACATGAGTGTTTATACAATAAACAGTCGGCTGGATACACGAAAACTAAAATTTGGTGGAATAAAAAAAATCATTTTCCCATTGGAAACTTTCATGAAAAAACTGGTGGTTAACTTCCTGATCCAATCGACAATCACGATTTCCGATTGAGTGTTTTGTTGAGTTTCTGCTCAATAAGTTCAAAAGTTGATCATGTAAACCCCGATTAATTTTTCTATGTTCGTTCATTTTAAAATCTGTTATAGTAAAGTAAGTATATAATACATTATAAATAATTCAAAATCGTTGATCACTGTTCAAATTTCTTTATATACATGCACTTTTAAGGTTATGTTTAGGAGTTCGCGTTCATTTTGTGCACCGGTTAAGTTTTGTTTCAAGTTGAAAACAAGTGTCAAAAAGTTAACCTTTGTTAAAAAATTCCATGGTGATAATAACTTAACTTTGAAGACTGTTCACAAGTGATGATTTAATGGATGGAAATAAGTCATTCAAATTAAAAAAAAAATTCGAGATTTAAGATTAATTTAATATTGTGTACAGATCCGTCCAAATATATTTTGACAGATGACTTGTGAATGAGTAGTAAGCGTGCCAAATTTGACTGATGAATGAAGAAGATGGTTTTTCAATTTGCATAGAATTTAGTTGAATCTATAGAATAGACTCTAAAATAAACATTCATTTCTCAATGGAAAAAATTGAAAAGGTTCTTCATAGTTAAATATCAAGGTTATAATCATTATTACTTGTATTGTAAGGGTATATTGCGATCAACGTTCTCTCCAACTATAAATTCCGAATTTACAACTTTTGTACCTTTAAAATTAGCTAGCGGGTGTTTTCTTGGTAACATCACAGGCCGCTTTTGAGTCGTGAGTTTTGGCCGCTAAGTCTCCCGGTTTCCACCATTTTCTCTCTGAATATTATCGCAAATAGAGAATTGAGAAAGACAGAAGACATTCTGAAAGCCACAAAAGAGCAATTGAAAGCCGCTCCGAAAGCAAACTTCCAGAAATGTTTTAATGGATTTAGAGTTGGCATAAGTGCATAACAAGATAAAGAAGTACTTTGAAATGGATAGTTCTTTCCTACTTTTTTAATAACATTTATGATTTTCAAGATATGTTGAACGTCAATTGGGATTTTTTGGGCAAATATGGTGAGAATATGATTTAAAAAGCGAGGATGTTCTTTTTAATTATGAGTGGTTCATTCCCCACATCACGTAAAGGTTTAATTAAGAAAGGGAGAACGATAGATATCTATGTCTAAGAAAATTTGTTCCTTTCAGAACAAAAACCGACGTGTTTCAGAATTTTCTCAAAGTCAGATAAATACTACTTTATGTAGTCCATTCCAAATATAGCTAATCACTTTTGAATAGTTGCTTTAACCATACATTTTTATAGTTGAATATTTGAAAAACTTCAGATATACTATTTCGATGTACTTTACGTTTAGATTTTTATTATAATGAAGACAATCTGTTAATTTCCAATTTATCTCCTAAACGACAGTTGCTACTTAAGTTTGGAGATGTACGGCGGAATATCCATCAATTCGATGTTTAAGAGCGTTTATGTTTGAACTGATGTGTGACAGCTCGCATTGTCGTGGTGGAGATTCGTTTTCTGTGACATTTCTAATTATTCCGGAAAAACAAATGACCATTTGCTTCGAAGTGGGCGAAGAACTTTTGTTGGCTCGTCTAGAAAGACCTATACAATCGATTGTTGTTTAGTTTCAAGTTCATATGCATATATTCATGGCTCGTCGCCTGTTACGGATCTTATAAGTCTTTTGAAGCATCGATGTTTTCTTGACCAACAGCCGATTTTGGACGACCATCATTAAATTCATCCTGTAGCGAGGTGCGATCACGATTGAGTTGAATTCGAGATGTTGCTTCATCGCCAAAAGTCGAAGCGAGTTGATAGGCATACTGCTGTTGGTTTAATCCACGTCGAAAATCATAGAAAATCAACGAACGAAAATAAAATCGCGATTTAATTCACACACAGGTTTTGAGTACGTTCACCATTAAAAATGTCAAACTTTATGATGGTAAATGTCAGATTTGACATATTCACATCAATGTTGCCATATCACAAACTTAAGTAGCAATCCTCGTATTGTTTCCTGTGAGGTGGGTTTCCCACTGATGTCTTTTCTACTGGGTGAATAAATATAGTATGTACGTGACGAATTCATGAAATTATTATATTGTCATCTGAATTTGATAAATATATAAAACTTTGATAGAAATGGGTAGAAAAAACGAGCCCCTTACATACTACTCTTGTGACCTTGATAAGAATAATGGTAGGAGTTGATGAAATTTTTGTATTGTGATGGGTTTTTAATATTTGTGCAATATTTCAAATAAGCCCGGATTTTTCTAGATACTGAACACTTTTCTTTTTCTGACGGGCTTTCAGAAACTTTTGCGACCTTTAATGAGAACGTTTGCAATGAATAGCTTGGCATTTGTTTTCACCTGTCGCTATGAAAGTTGAAAAATTTTGCTGAATTTTACCTGAAGCTTTCCTACCTGTGCATATATTTATTAGAAAAGGTGGACTAAAAATCGAATTAAACCGATCACACTATTTTGTTTCTATATGGCTATTAATTTTGAGAACATCACACTAACTCCGATTTCTTATAGAAACTCCCTCAATGCGCGATCTTTTGCAAAATAAACGGGCGGATGTAATTTGGGTGCTAAAGGATTAATGTACTTTTTACAACATGTAAACTAGGCGCCAAGACCGAAGGGTCATTTCAATCTTATGTGTATTTTGGGCGCTAACCGACTGAAGTACATGATTTATGAAATACAGTTATTTATTAAATCACCGACATCTATAATAAGATATATTTTTGTAGTTTTAGATTTTCCTATAAGAGAAATGACCTTAAGGTCTGAAAAAATTTACCGTTAGAGGGGGCTAGTTTGCACTTTTTCTAAATGAAAAATCTGCCCTTAATACGGTTTCCTCACAACATTTTTGTAACACTCTACAGAATAAAGTAAATTTTATATTTCTTTATATTTTTATTCAGTACTTAAGTACATATTACATATAAAATAAGAGATTTACATAACCTAACCTACTTAAAAATCTATCAACTTTCCCTCTATTGGGTTATTTTATGACTCGACCTACCTGCACTTCTAAGCGCCGAAAATACATGTCGGATTATCTACCCTTCTTGGTCAGACAGGTAAAGAAGGATGGTTAGCGCCCAAATTACACCCGCCGAAATAAACATATATTGCGTATGTCGAAAAATTCTTAGTTTTTTCATGTGAATAGTAGTGGAGTAGTAATATTTGTACTAGTTGTACCAAAGCCTACGGAATCAGTATGTATGTATATATAGATTTGAGGTCTCGTATACACTTGATTGTGTTCCATTTTCTTGCTACTTTTAATGGAAAACCCAGTGTTTATTGCTGATCCACTAACCCCACTCCTTTTAAAAAGTCTAGAATGTGGGATGGCATTAATTGCCAGAGATCTTCGTCTTTTATTTCATACGCACCAAGGTGTAGTGCTCAGGTGTTCGTTGAGGCGATAGTGACCCGATAGAACTCCTTTTAGTATTCGCAGATCGTTCTTACTTAGATTGATACATTCAGAAGATCTACTCTAGTTTCCCAGAAGAGTCTTTGCTTGTCTTAGCCCCTGTAGGTTCTCCCAATAATTCGTTTTGCTTCTGTCTAACTACTTTTCCAGTGCTTTTCCCATTGTTTTGTAGCTGATACAACAGAAGGGTTTGGGTCCCATGGAGGGCTTGTCTTTCCCCGCTTTAGAGAGCTTATCAGCTATTTCATTTCCCTTCGCTCCCGTATATCCCGGAACCCAAACGAGTTTGAATTTTATGATATTGGAGCTGAGAGCTCGAATAGTTGCTTGACCTGCACAGGATGATGATCTCCTGTTTGTGATAGTTCCTCTCTATATTGAACTGAACACATTTTTCGATTTCATAGATTTCTGCTTGAAAAATGCTTGATGCGCTGCCTAGGGTTTCAGAGTGTTTGGTAGTGGGCCCGTACACTCCTATTCCAGTTCCATCTACTATTGATGCCATTTCTGTTTATTTCTTGATTGGTGTTTTGATCCCCTTTGCTTTTACAGTTTATTATTGAGGTGACGTTTTTCTCAAAGCTAAACTTTTTCGATGTAACATCCTGAGGCATGTCCCAGGGATGGTCATTATTTAGTAACGGGTTTTCTTAAATGATTCCTTTCTCTTACCATTCTAAGTGATGATTTCTCTGCCACGCTTTCCAGTACTATGTGAAGAGGTGAAAGATTTAGAATCACTATCTAGCGCAGCTGTTGGTCAAGTTTCTTGGTCCTAGTTGCACATAAGCAAGGCAGTCTTTGTACGTTTGAGAGATTGTTCCTTGTGGTATTCAGACCAGTTATTGTACCCCTAATCACTGCTCCATATGTGATAATTGGTCTCACAATTGCCATGTACATTCACCTTAAGATCCATGAGCTGTAACCCCAATTCCTCCCTGCAAAGTTTCTGCACACCATCAGAGCTTTTGTTGCCTTTACCGTAAAAATCAGAAACTTTTTTAAAAAAACTTCTTAAATGTTTGGACTACATTTGACTTGATATATCGTCATCTTGGAAGTCAATAGGCGTAATCCACAAATTTCGTGAAAGTGAGATAAGTATACAAAATAATTCAATTTTTGTCAATAGATATTGTGGTCAATAGAAGTAAACCTACTAAAGTTATCATTGATGGACTAATACAAATATCATAAAATAGTCAACATCTGCATGCCGCTTCACTCTGTTGACATCCGAATTAATTTTTTGATGTTAATTCATTTACTTCAGTACTCTAAAGATGTATATGTTGCCTGCATATTTTAACAACAAACTTGGACCTCTCATAATTTGCGTGGAAAACGACGACACAGCGCATCTGGCCAAAATCGGAATGCAATCATGTCTGCAATATTTTTACGAGCTGTTGAACGGCTGCCCACAACGGCAATAAACCAAAAATTTATGGAATCAGGGTAATCTGAGATGGAGTGTGTTTATGTACACTCCACCATAGCGGCTTGAGGTAAACAGGTGGATGTATTCACGCCGATAGTTGGTACATGGTAGCCCGAGCACCTAAGACCAGTAAACCATATCACAAGGTTGTTGGAATGAAACAAATTTTAAATATTTCAGTAGCCAAGTTATAACAAACAAAACATTGTTCGGAAATGAGAAAGAATGAAAGTGGATAAAAGTTAAATGATTTCTTTATCACAAAAGCAATACTAAAACAATATACTCAGTGACAATCATTTCCAATCACTGAATACACAACGACGACGGCTTCGTAATCAATCTACAAAGCCAAATCCTAGATGAACAAAGAGAAACTACGAAAATTTATCAAAACTATGTAAAAAAGACACCATTCAATCCGTTTACCACGACAATAAAAATTGTAATTTAATTAAACCAAGAAGTTCAAGTTTTCTTCTCAAAACGCACGTGTATGTTATGAACTCTCATTACGTGCATGTTATTGTTAAATGTCATTTACAATGAATGTTGACAGTGCGATTTTTGATGTTTACAGACAAGGGCGTAGAAATAGTTATTTTCCTAACAAGTGCGGAAAGTGATACTTTCCCGCACGCGACTGCAGTTGTCCCGAACGACGCGGAGCGGAGTTCGGGTAAGCGGTCAAGTGCGGGAAAGACACTTTACGCATGAGTTAGGAACATTATTTTTTCTACGACCGTATATACAAAAAAGTATACCAACCCATTTTTATAAAATTATTTTATTCCAACAAACATAATAATATACAAAACTTTAACTAAAAACTACTAATTATTATAAATATTAAAATTGAAAACACAATTTGTTGTATTCTGTAGACTAGTAAGAATTGCCGGCCCAGTGGAGTTATTTGGTTTCAACTGGAAGGTAGATGACGTCGGTGAGGATGGCATCGGTTGCTGGTCGCATAAAGATGACGATGACGGTGACGGCAACGGTTTTAAGTCATTTGTAGTACAGAGAAAACTTTTTACCATCGAATAGCGGGACCATAATGTATTAGATTTCAAAACCTTACTTAGGTCTGAAAAATACGCCAGAAATACCTCTTCCTCCTTATACCATGTAACAAAATGGTCGTATTGCTTCTCATACTTTAGTCTGGATTTGGCAGGTAACAGCTCGGAATTAGCTTCATTTGCAGCCTTCAAAATACCTTCGTCGGATGAATCCATTAATATTATTGTTTAATGTGGTTTAATTTAGAAGAAGATTGTTCTTATTCGGTCACTTCCAAGACGTTTTGAACAACTTTGAAGTTTTAGTAACAATTACACGCTTGGGTTGTCATAGCAACTGATATCAAACCCGGGTGGTTTGATAGTTGTTTCTCCTTTGAAGAATGTCACTAAAATGCGTGCGGGAAAGTGGGTTAATAAAACGCACGGTCGTAGAAAAAAGTAATTTTCGTTTAATCACATTTCCAATAAAAATTATGGTTACTGACAGTAGTAATAGTTTTAAAAATACTCCAACATATACATTGAAAAAAGTTTCAAAATTAAGTTCAATTTTGTTGTCATAAGCATCTACACTTTAGCACAATATTCAATGTTGCGAAGTTGTATCAGTATAGAAAATAACATTAACAGTAGACCATTTGCAGATACGAAACTCCAGATAAGGACGTTTATTTAGAAGGAATTATTTTCGATTATTTTGCTTGAATTAACTTAGATTTTTGTAATTAGTGGTATCTTTAGTATGTGAAAAGTATTAGATAATTTATTAAAAGTCCTATTCCAAATTAAATATTCGTACTTTTAAGCCATAAAATCAAATTTGTGCAGTTGTAGGTCGTGCGTTTGCGGCAATTACCTTCGGGCTTATGTCACAAACTTCCACACCCATCAGAAAAGTAGAACACTTTTCCCTCTTGTTGCAAAATATACGTTTTTCCACTCGTTCATGTTGCTTGTATGCGACTTCATGTAAAAAATTTAGCACAAGTATACTTTTTGAATCCCGTATTCCGTTTCAAATGTGAACAAATATATAGTGAGGGCCACCGAAAACTATCCGATATTGATTAGACTTTGAGGAAATGGTCAATGTCAATGTTATTAGTTACACAAAGCAGCAGCTCTTATTTTCATAATATACTACATTTTTCTGTCAGATAAAAAGTAAATAGAAAAGAATGTTTGTTCCATATTGCCGTCAACAAATGAATTTAGATATGTTTTCAAATGGCGGCATTCAATTGCGGAACGAATTGATATTATTTTTACGTGTTCGTTTTCAAGCTGCAAGTTTACAAAAGGGAGGATAGCAATGAATTTATTTAATCAGCTTCATGAACTTCACATTCACAAGAATCAGATAATTCCGTTCAACAGTAATAATGTTGACTAATTTTTTTCACTAATACAAATCCAAATTATGATATAAATGAGCTATAAAATAATAACTCTTTGAAAAAATGGAAGAATGGCCTGGAAGATTTCCATATTTAATGCTCTTGTTTATCTTTTGTCGAGTTATTTAAATAGCCAAATTTATACGACCTGTCCATTTCGTTAGAAAGACAAATAACGAATGTTACTTGAATACAGTCCAATAACCTCTGAAATACTTCAAAACGTTTAACTTAATTTTAAATAGTGACTCTACAATTGTATGAATAGCATTTAGACCACCTAATTTATTAATTCAAAATTAATTTCAGTGATCTGTTTTGTGTATCATAAATGATAATTTATTCATCTTTAGTTATAATAGACTTGATGATTTTCCTATTGTTCTTATAAATTCGTTTTATAAAAAAATTGATGATTTCCATTCCGAGTCCGTTCAGGCGTTCTACCCAACCGATTTGCTTAATTTTTTTTTCAATGAAAACAGGGCCGGATTAAGCTGGGGGCTTGGGAGGACTATAACCCCGGGCCCCAGGTCCAAGAGGGCCCCATCATTTGGAAATCATTCTGTATTTTTAATGTGTTGATGCCACAAATCTAAAGTATTGATACTATTTTGTGAATTTTTCCGGGTTTCCGAATTCCTTAAGGGGGCCCTGTCATTATTTTAGCCCCGGGCCTTATAAATTTTAATCCGGCCCTGAATGAAAGGTATTGATGCACAGATCAGCCATCAATCATCGGATTTCATCTAATTTTCACCATTCTCAAGTTATACTCACTTTTCACATACACAGGTTCTATCCTCAATATCTCAGGTTCTATTCAAGATAGAGACTCGTTTTGGCTTAAGAACACTCGCTGGAACACCTTCTTTCTTTTGAGTTTTTGAACACTTAAATCGGTTGAGTTGGAAAGGAGCTAAGCGCGGACATTCAAAGTGAAGTTATGAATTTTTGTAGGTTTTTGGCAATTATTCTACATTCAAAGATCTATATCACAGGTGCTAATATAGCTACAGAGTTCGTTTTGGTTTAAGAACACTCGCTGAAACACCCTCTTTCTTTTGAGTTTTTGAACACTTAAATCGGTTGAGTTGGAAAGGAGCTAAGCGCGGACATTCAAAGTGAAGTTATGAATTTTTGTAGGTTTTTGGCAATTATTCTACATTCAAAGATCTATATCACAGGTGCTAATATAGCTACAGAGTTCGTTTTGGTTTAAGAACAGTCGCTGAAACACCCTCTTTCTTTTGAGTTTTTGAACACTTAAATCGGTTGAGTTGGAGAGGAGCTAGGCGCGGACATTCAATGTGGAGTTATGAATTTTTGTAGGTTTTTGGCAATTTTTCTACATTCTAAGATCTATATCTCAGGTTCTAATATAGCTACAGAGTTCATTCTTTTCTATTATAATGATTTCTGATACTTATTTAATGGATTCGATGCGAGCGAAGCCGCGGGTAAAAGTTAGAAGGTGTAATTAAAAATAACCCGGAATAATTTTCTCAACAGCAGTTACTGACGCTGTCTTATATGACAAGTAAAAAATTCGTTTCTACTTGTTAGTCTGGTACTATTAGTCTCTTTAGAGAAATCGTGTTGTTTGTTTACATTGTTGTGGAATGAGGATCAACTTGAAATAAAACATTAAACCGGTAATCAGAATAAATGCGAGCATAACGCGCTTTAAATTTCAAAGATAGTTAATCTTGTTGAGAAACTGTGATAATTGTGACACAATGATCGCACTTGTACGCGCTATTGAAGATAGAGTTAACCAACTTTTTACTTTTTACTATATGAGCATCGCTGAATGTCAGAACATAACCTCACTTTTCTATACTAGTTTGACTTTTCTGAGTGCACATGAGTGTTTATACAATAAACAGTCGGCTGGATACACGAAAACTAAAATTTGGTGGAATAAAAAAAATCATTTTCCCATTGGAAACTTTCATGAAAAAACTGGTGGTTAACTTCCTGATCCAATCGACAATCACGATTTCCGATTGAGTGTTTTGTTGAGTTTCTGCTCAATAAGTTCAAAAGTTGATCATGTAAACCCCGATTAATTTTTCTATGTTCGTTCATTTTAAAATCTGTTATAGTAAAGTAAGTATATAATACATTATAAATAATTCAAAATCGTTGATCACTGTTCAAATTTCTTTATATACATGCACTTTTAAGGTTATGTTTAGGAGTTCGCGTTCATTTTGTGCACCGGTTAAGTTTTGTTTCAAGTTGAAAACAAGTGTCAAAAAGTTAACCTTTGTTAAAAAATTCCATGGTGATAATAACTTAACTTTGAAGACTGTTCACAAGTGATGATTTAATGGATGGAAATAAGTCATTCAAATTAAAAAAAAAATTCGAGATTTAAGATTAATTTAATATTGTGTACAGATCCGTCCAAATATATTTTGACAGATGACTTGTGAATGAGTAGTAAGCGTGCCAAATTTGACTGATGAATGAAGAAGATGGTTTTTCAATTTGCATAGAATTTAGTTGAATCTATAGAATAGACTCTAAAATAAACATTCATTTCTCAATGGAAAAAATTGAAAAGGTTCTTCATAGTTAAATATCAAGGTTATAATCATTATTACTTGTATTGTAAGGGTATATTGCGATCAACGTTCTCTCCAACTATAAATTCCGAATTTACAACTTTTGTACCTTTAAAATTAGCTAGCGGGTGTTTTCTTGGTAACATCACAGGCCGCTTTTGAGTCGTGAGTTTTGGCCGCTAAGTCTCCCGGTTTCCACCATTTTCTCTCTGAATATTATCGCAAATAGAGAATTGAGAAAGACAGAAGACATTCTGAAAGCCACAAAAGAGCAATTGAAAGCCGCTCCGAAAGCAAACTTCCAGAAATGTTTTAATGGATTTAGAGTTGGCATAAGTGCATAACAAGATAAAGAAGTACTTTGAAATGGATAGTTCTTTCCTACTTTTTTAATAACATTTATGATTTTCAAGATATGTTGAACGTCAATTGGGATTTTTTGGGCAAATATGGTGAGAATATGATTTAAAAAGCGAGGATGTTCTTTTTAATTATGAGTGGTTCATTCCCCACATCACGTAAAGGTTTAATTAAGAAAGGGAGAACGATAGATATCTATGTCTAAGAAAATTTGTTCCTTTCAGAACAAAAACCGACGTGTTTCAGAATTTTCTCAAAGTCAGATAAATACTACTTTATGTAGTCCATTCCAAATATAGCTAATCACTTTTGAATAGTTGCTTTAACCATACATTTTTATAGTTGAATATTTGAAAAACTTCAGATATACTATTTCGATGTACTTTACGTTTAGATTTTTATTATAATGAAGACAATCTGTTAATTTCCAATTTATCTCCTAAACGACAGTTGCTACTTAAGTTTGGAGATGTACGGCGGAATATCCATCAATTCGATGTTTAAGAGCGTTTATGTTTGAACTGATGTGTGACAGCTCGCATTGTCGTGGTGGAGATTCGTTTTCTGTGACATTTCTAATTATTCCGGAAAAACAAATGACCATTTGCTTCGAAGTGGGCGAAGAACTTTTGTTGGCTCGTCTAGAAAGACCTATACAATCGATTGTTGTTTAGTTTCAAGTTCATATGCATATATTCATGGCTCGTCGCCTGTTACGGATCTTATAAGTCTTTTGAAGCATCGATGTTTTCTTGACCAACAGCCGATTTTGGACGACCATCATTAAATTCATCCTGTAGCGAGGTGCGATCACGATTGAGTTGAATTCGAGATGTTGCTTCATCGCCAAAAGTCGAAGCGAGTTGATAGGCATACTGCTGTTGGTTTAATCCACGTCGAAAATCATAGAAAATCAACGAACGAAAATAAAATCGCGATTTAATTCACACACAGGTTTTGAGTACGTTCACCATTAAAAATGTCAAACTTTATGATGGTAAATGTCAGATTTGACATATTCACATCAATGTTGCCATATCACAAACTTAAGTAGCAATCCTCGTATTGTTTCCTGTGAGGTGGGTTTCCCACTGATGTCTTTTCTACTGGGTGAATAAATATAGTATGTACGTGACGAATTCATGAAATTATTATATTGTCATCTGAATTTGATAAATATATAAAACTTTGATAGAAATGGGTAGAAAAAACGAGCCCCTTACATACTACTCTTGTGACCTTGATAAGAATAATGGTAGGAGTTGATGAAATTTTTGTATTGTGATGGGTTTTTAATATTTGTGCAATATTTCAAATAAGCCCGGATTTTTCTAGATACTGAACACTTTTCTTTTTCTGACGGGCTTTCAGAAACTTTTGCGACCTTTAATGAGAACGTTTGCAATGAATAGCTTGGCATTTGTTTTCACCTGTCGCTATGAAAGTTGAAAAATTTTGCTGAATTTTACCTGAAGCTTTCCTACCTGTGCATATATTTATTAGAAAAGGTGGACTAAAAATCGAATTAAACCGATCACACTATTTTGTTTCTATATGGCTATTAATTTTGAGAACATCACACTAACTCCGATTTCTTATAGAAACTCCCTCAATGCGCGATCTTTTGCAAAATAAACGGGCGGATGTAATTTGGGTGCTAAAGGATTAATGTACTTTTTACAACATGTAAACTAGGCGCCAAGACCGAAGGGTCATTTCAATCTTATGTGTATTTTGGGCGCTAACCGACTGAAGTACATGATTTATGAAATACAGTTATTTATTAAATCACCGACATCTATAATAAGATATATTTTTGTAGTTTTAGATTTTCCTATAAGAGAAATGACCTTAAGGTCTGAAAAAATTTACCGTTAGAGGGGGCTAGTTTGCACTTTTTCTAAATGAAAAATCTGCCCTTAATACGGTTTCCTCACAACATTTTTGTAACACTCTACAGAATAAAGTAAATTTTATATTTCTTTATATTTTTATTCAGTACTTAAGTACATATTACATATAAAATAAGAGATTTACATAACCTAACCTACTTAAAAATCTATCAACTTTCCCTCTATTGGGTTATTTTATGACTCGACCTACCTGCACTTCTAAGCGCCGAAAATACATGTCGGATTATCTACCCTTCTTGGTCAGACAGGTAAAGAAGGATGGTTAGCGCCCAAATTACACCCGCCGAAATAAACATATATTGCGTATGTCGAAAAATTCTTAGTTTTTTCATGTGAATAGTAGTGGAGTAGTAATATTTGTACTAGTTGTACCAAAGCCTACGGAATCAGTATGTATGTATATATAGATTTGAGGTCTCGTATACACTTGATTGTGTTCCATTTTCTTGCTACTTTTAATGGAAAACCCAGTGTTTATTGCTGATCCACTAACCCCACTCCTTTTAAAAAGTCTAGAATGTGGGATGGCATTAATTGCCAGAGATCTTCGTCTTTTATTTCATACGCACCAAGGTGTAGTGCTCAGGTGTTCGTTGAGGCGATAGTGACCCGATAGAACTCCTTTTAGTATTCGCAGATCGTTCTTACTTAGATTGATACATTCAGAAGATCTACTCTAGTTTCCCAGAAGAGTCTTTGCTTGTCTTAGCCCCTGTAGGTTCTCCCAATAATTCGTTTTGCTTCTGTCTAACTACTTTTCCAGTGCTTTTCCCATTGTTTTGTAGCTGATACAACAGAAGGGTTTGGGTCCCATGGAGGGCTTGTCTTTCCCCGCTTTAGAGAGCTTATCAGCTATTTCATTTCCCTTCGCTCCCGTATATCCCGGAACCCAAACGAGTTTGAATTTTATGATATTGGAGCTGAGAGCTCGAATAGTTGCTTGACCTGCACAGGATGATGATCTCCTGTTTGTGATAGTTCCTCTCTATATTGAACTGAACACATTTTTCGATTTCATAGATTTCTGCTTGAAAAATGCTTGATGCGCTGCCTAGGGTTTCAGAGTGTTTGGTAGTGGGCCCGTACACTCCTATTCCAGTTCCATCTACTATTGATGCCATTTCTGTTTATTTCTTGATTGGTGTTTTGATCCCCTTTGCTTTTACAGTTTATTATTGAGGTGACGTTTTTCTCAAAGCTAAACTTTTTCGATGTAACATCCTGAGGCATGTCCCAGGGATGGTCATTATTTAGTAACGGGTTTTCTTAAATGATTCCTTTCTCTTACCATTCTAAGTGATGATTTCTCTGCCACGCTTTCCAGTACTATGTGAAGAGGTGAAAGATTTAGAATCACTATCTAGCGCAGCTGTTGGTCAAGTTTCTTGGTCCTAGTTGCACATAAGCAAGGCAGTCTTTGTACGTTTGAGAGATTGTTCCTTGTGGTATTCAGACCAGTTATTGTACCCCTAATCACTGCTCCATATGTGATAATTGGTCTCACAATTGCCATGTACATTCACCTTAAGATCCATGAGCTGTAACCCCAATTCCTCCCTGCAAAGTTTCTGCACACCATCAGAGCTTTTGTTGCCTTTACCGTAAAAATCAGAAACTTTTTTAAAAAAACTTCTTAAATGTTTGGACTACATTTGACTTGATATATCGTCATCTTGGAAGTCAATAGGCGTAATCCACAAATTTCGTGAAAGTGAGATAAGTATACAAAATAATTCAATTTTTGTCAATAGATATTGTGGTCAATAGAAGTAAACCTACTAAAGTTATCATTGATGGACTAATACAAATATCATAAAATAGTCAACATCTGCATGCCGCTTCACTCTGTTGACATCCGAATTAATTTTTTGATGTTAATTCATTTACTTCAGTACTCTAAAGATGTATATGTTGCCTGCATATTTTAACAACAAACTTGGACCTCTCATAATTTGCGTGGAAAACGACGACACAGCGCATCTGGCCAAAATCGGAATGCAATCATGTCTGCAATATTTTTACGAGCTGTTGAACGGCTGCCCACAACGGCAATAAACCAAAAATTTATGGAATCAGGGTAATCTGAGATGGAGTGTGTTTATGTACACTCCACCATAGCGGCTTGAGGTAAACAGGTGGATGTATTCACGCCGATAGTTGGTACATGGTAGCCCGAGCACCTAAGACCAGTAAACCATATCACAAGGTTGTTGGAATGAAACAAATTTTAAATATTTCAGTAGCCAAGTTATAACAAACAAAACATTGTTCGGAAATGAGAAAGAATGAAAGTGGATAAAAGTTAAATGATTTCTTTATCACAAAAGCAATACTAAAACAATATACTCAGTGACAATCATTTCCAATCACTGAATACACAACGACGACGGCTTCGTAATCAATCTACAAAGCCAAATCCTAGATGAACAAAGAGAAACTACGAAAATTTATCAAAACTATGTAAAAAAGACACCATTCAATCCGTTTACCACGACAAAAATTTGGAGATAGTAGACAAAATTGATGATGGAGACAAAAGCTACTTGAGAGGGATAATGATGACATTTGGTTTCATTTTATATAAAAATACACAAAAGATTATTAGTTTTGTAAGTAGTAATATTTATGACAATGTAAAAATTAGACAATCAAAAATTTATTGCTGCTTTTAGTGCTGAGTTTACAAGAAAAGATATGGTAATAATTATCAAATAGTTTCTTGATAATAGGCAGTAAAATTGCACATAATTTTGGAAATTTTAATTTATGGGTGGAATAACTGAACACTCTGATTACACCACGACTACACCAACACGCGTTTCGATAACTAAGTTATCGTCTTCAGAGACTGAAGGTAAAATAAAAACTAATGACAAGACTTACCTGTTTCATACTAAATTTTCCAACCAATAAACCTTGTCCCGCGAAAATTAATTCCAGCGGAATGTACTGGATTAATCCAAAAATACATTGAAACAATCGTTGGGCAATTCTAAGGATAAAATAGCAAATTTGGAAAAGAGTAGTATATATGAAATTAGCTGTGCGGATTGTGACGAAAAGTATATTGGACAGACTAAGAGATCCGTTATTGTCCGCCTTAAAGAGCACATAGCTCATTTAAGAGATGAACGGACCGAAAAACAAATATTAATAATGCATTTGAAAGCATTGACATTGCTAAATGTAAGAGTAACTTAAATAGGGACAAAGGGCTCAATTCCTTACAGCCTACTTTATAGTTTAGTAGTCAAGGAATAAATGTGAAGATTTCCGCCAAGAAGGTTTTCCCGGTTTTTCCTCAGATTCAAAATTACCTTTCAAGGTGTCGATACATGTATAAAAATTTTCAATATTCCACATAACTCGCCACCTGGTGAAGATTTGGATGCACGATTTTGATAATTCTATATTCCCAATCTTTTTTCGTAAAAAGTAATTTTTTTAAAATTTTTGGATTGTGTTCTCAGTTTAATTACAAGTGTACCAGAAATCTGAGTTTTAAATTGAAAATTCATCAAATAATTTAGCAATTCAATGAGAAAATGCAGTTTTTCTATTTAGAGCTAGCTCAGTGACCTTTAAGGGTTATTTTCAAAGTTCAATACTTCTAAAAAAAGTAGTAGAGCTCCATTTCCTGTGCCCTAGCAATACAAGATGATCTTGTCTCTAGAATCATTTATAAATCAACTTATAATTTGAGCGTTTTACATTCAGTAAGTTAAGGATTTTCTAAAAATACTTAAGTAATAATTTGATGCGAAGTCTTGACGATATAAAGGATGACGTATAACGGTATTTGTATTAAAAATTCTGTACCTATCTATTATTGCGCTTATATAAATGGAATACGCACTCAATTTTTCCCTTTGCATACGAAATGTTCCAAGTTTATTGTCCTTATCAGTTACTGAAAACTTTCTACTGTTTGAACAACATCCGGTCCACGACGTTAAGTATATTCCACCAAAATATGCAAAGTTGTGAGATCAATCACGTTATTTACATCAATAAAAATGAAGATCAATTTTATTTGTGTTTTCTCTGAATTTTGATACATTTTTCGTAAATAGTAATTGTAAGGTACAAGTGTATACACGTGTACAAGATAATTCCGAAATAATTACTTGTATTTTGAATATTAAAATTTGTTTGTTATTATAATTAATACTGTTACCAATAATTAACATGTACCGCTAGGGACAAACTTGTTTATTATCGTCAGCGGTTAGTTTAAGCCCAAAATACTCCACCTACTTTCAACACCTATAGGTGTGTAATACAATAGAATAAATTCTGTAATAAATAAGATCAACCTTATTTTATTATGATCCACATTGAAGTGATGATGTAACAGGCATTTCATTAAATGCGAGACCTTGTTGATTCTAAAACGATAGGGAGTCTTCCTATTGTACAAAGTTAAAGGCAGATTCGTTTTTCTACTATTGTATTTTGTTCCAAATCACTTCTCCAAATGTTGAATGGGACAATGGTTGCCGTATTAATTCGTTTATAGGTTATAGACAAAACTTGATAGACACAATTTCAAACAAGATCGTAGAATAACTAACGAAAGGTGAGGGAAGGTGAGTGGAGCAAGTCGCAAGGAGGTGAGTGGAGCAAGTCGCAAGGCAAGATAATAATGATAATAACATGAGGTAACATTCTAAAGATGTTAAGAATGAAAAAAGGGAGACCCAGAAATAGATGGATATTTGGACAATATTTTGGCTGTAGCCAAAAAGTAATGGATGACACAAAAATAGAGAGAAGCTTGAAAGTTTCTAGAAGATCCAGTGACAGAGACAGAGACAGAGACAGAGACAGAGACAGAGACAGAGACAGAGACAGAGACAGAGACAGAGACAGAGACAGAGACAGAGACAGAGACAGAGACAGAGACAGAGACAGAGACAGAGACAGAGACAGAGACAGAGACAGAGACAGAGACAGAGACAGAGACAGAGACAGAGACAGAGACAGAGACAGAGACAGAGACAGAGACAGAGACAGAGACAGAGACAGAGACAGAGACAGAGACAGAGACAGAGACAGAGACAGAGACAGAGACAGAGACAGAGACAGAGACAGAGACAGAGACAGAGACAGAGACAGAGACAGAGACAGAGACAGAGACAGAGACAGAGACAGAGACAGAGACAGAGACAGAGACAGAGACAGAGACAGAGACAGAGACAGAGACAGAGACAGAGACAGAGACAGAGACAGAGACAGAGACAGAGACAGAGACAGAGACAGAGACAGAGACAGAGACAGAGACAGAGACAGAGACAGAGACAGAGACAGAGACAGAGACAGAGACAGAGACAGAGACAGAGACAGAGACAGAGACAGAGACAGAGACAGAGACAGAGACAGAGACAGAGACAGAGACAGAGACAGAGACAGAGACAGAGACAGAGACAGAGACAGAGACAGAGACAGAGACAGAGACAGAGACAGAGACAGAGACAGAGACAGAGACAGAGACAGAGACAGAGACAGAGACAGAGACAGAGACAGAGACAGAGACAGAGACAGAGACAGAGACAGAGACAGAGACAGAGACAGAGACAGAGACAGAGACAGAGACAGAGACAGAGACAGAGACAGAGACAGAGACAGAGACAGAGACAGAGACAGAGACAGAGACAGAGACAGAGACAGAGACAGAGACAGAGACAGAGACAGAGACAGAGACAGAGACAGAGACAGAGACAGAGACAGAGACAGAGACAGAGACAGAGACAGAGACAGAGACAGAGACAGAGACAGAGACAGAGACAGAGACAGAGACAGAGACAGAGACAGAGACAGAGACAGAGACAGAGACAGAGACAGAGACAGAGACAGAGACAGAGACAGAGACAGAGACAGAGACAGAGACAGAGACAGAGACAGAGACAGAGACAGAGACAGAGACAGAGACAGAGACAGAGACAGAGACAGAGACAGAGACAGAGACAGAGACAGAGACAGAGACAGAGACAGAGACAGAGACAGAGACAGAGACAGAGACAGAGACAGAGACAGAGACAGAGACAGAGACAGAGACAGAGACAGAGACAGAGACAGAGACAGAGACAGAGACAGAGACAGAGACAGAGACAGAGACAGAGACAGAGACAGAGACAGAGACAGAGACAGAGACAGAGACAGAGACAGAGACAGAGACAGAGACAGAGACAGAGACAGAGACAGAGACAGAGACAGAGACAGAGACAGAGACAGAGACAGAGACAGAGACAGAGACAGAGACAGAGACAGAGACAGAGACAGAGACAGAGACAGAGACAGAGACAGAGACAGAGACAGAGACAGAGACAGAGACAGAGACAGAGACAGAGACAGAGACAGAGACAGAGACAGAGACAGAGACAGAGACAGAGACAGAGACAGAGACAGAGACAGAGACAGAGACAGAGACAGAGACAGAGACAGAGACAGAGACAGAGACAGAGACAGAGACAGAGACAGAGACAGAGACAGAGACAGAGACAGAGACAGAGACAGAGACAGAGACAGAGACAGAGACAGAGACAGAGACAGAGACAGAGACAGAGACAGAGACAGAGACAGAGACAGAGACAGAGACAGAGACAGAGACAGAGACAGAGACAGACATTTAAATACAATACTTCTAAGTACACACCACGTATCCCATAAACACCTTTTGCAAAATCGAAATGAAATAAACACTTATCCACAGGGAGCCTCTCCATTATATATTAAAAGGCTCGTCCCACAACTTGCTCCGATGTGCTGTATGTGTATGTAAGTAATACCACTCACAAAATAAATATTACAGGATTTCTACTCCTCGAATGTCCTACCTAGTTCATCAAAAGTCTTAAGCCTCGAATGACAACACTTTGTGAAATGGGAAATAAAAAAAAACCAGTAAAATAGCCTCCTTTGGGAGGAGTCGACGTATTTTAGAAGTAGAGCAATGAGATGTAGAGCCTTTTGTACAAAATTTATCTCTTATGTTTCGATGCAAGGTGGCTGAAAAGCCACAACGTGCCCCCAAATGATCTACAATCTACATTTAAATTCATTAGATAGAATTAAAAAAATTTACCAAAATTCATTAATTTTTTATTATCCTATCTCGTATGTGACCATTTCTATAACTTCTCTTTTTTACATCTCTGTTTTAAGAAATTTTGAATTTTTATTAATAAATGTTTTGTTGATAATTTATGGTTTGATGATGTAGTTTTATTTTTTATCGTACTGATGAATTTTAAGTACATTCTCTAAATATTGAGTCGTACGCAAAAAGCGTCACAATCATTATGATTATTATTTAGTGTGGTCGAAACAGATTTTTATCTTGATATTCATGTTATGGGTGATTTAATATAATTTTATTTGTTTCTTTTTCTTAGGGTGCTGTATCAAGTCCACTTGAGGTTGGCGATCAGCATGACAAAACTCTCTCTATCTTGAGCTAGTCTAAATAACTGTCCTGCTTCTCTTATCCCAGTCCATTCTAAAATATTCTTCAACAGAGAGGCTTGTTTCCTTCCAATTCCTCTACGACCTTCAACTTTACCCGTCATACTCAACAAGAGGATACTAAACCGGCTACCACGCATTATGTATCCCAAATAAGCTATTTTCCTGTATTTAATGTTATCCACCAACTCACGAACTGCATTTGCTCTGTTTGTTTGTTTGTTTGCATATTTCAAAAGTCTCTAAGCGATTAATGGTAGATATTTTTAAGTCCATGCTTCAATACCATATAAGAGAACTGACCAAATGTAATATTTGATCATTAGTTTCCGGAGTTGAAATTTTAAATTATCATTAGAGAAGAGGATCTCATTTTAAAAAATGTTGTACGAGCTACCTCAATTCTACATTTTATTTCCTTATGGGGATTTCCTTATCCAGTTGTTCAGTAATGTAGCAACCAAGATATTTGAAACTGGCAACTCTTTGAATCGTTTGTCCGTTTACCTGTAGCTGTGTGTCATTGTACGGAAAGCGACTAAATACGATATATTTGGTTTTAGAACAGTTAATGTTTAGGTTTTAGACTAAAGAGACTGAAAATTTATCAAGAAAATATATAAAAGAGAGTAAGAAATTAGAAAAATATAATTAATTTCATTATTATTGAGCGTTTCGGTGACTTCTTCTTCAAATAGAAGGTTATACTCACAGGCTAGAGATAAAATTAAAAAAAAATTGTCAATATTTGAGCCCTTCTTGAGGACTTTCCAAAGTTGGTTCATTGACGCCACTAATAAAGCAATATCTTCCCTAATTTTTGACCGCATATTGTCATCCTGTATCCGCATCCTTGTTACTAATTATTTCCATCCGTAAATAGAATAAAATTATCATAATTAAAAATATGTACTGTAATTAATCATCCGGTCTATTTATTTGAACGAAAACAATCCAGCAATCACTTTACGACTTTATTAATCGATAAACCAATCATATCGTTCGACCGTATTATCCCATACATTATGACACCTACCATGCAATACTGTATGTACTAAACCAATACGTTAATGCCGAAGTTGTACTTATTTCATCGTATCCTATCGTAACATATTCGTATTCGGCATAAATGCAAATCGCATACCGTAGTGGAAGCCATGTTGTGAGAATAGACGTTTCTTGTTGTCGCGACGTTGTAAGATTATTACATATATCCGGAAGCTGATGATATTTTGCAAGAGTTTATATTTGCAAGAACGGAACGGTTCATGTCGGTGTATAAATTCAAAATTTATTTGAAACGTTAGAGAGTTGTTAAGGGTTATTAAGAATACAACATAAATTAATTTATGAATAGAATGATTTTTACAAAAAGAGATAGCCGGAAATATCAGCGATGATATGGCGCTTAACGAAACAGGTTGCTCGACCGTAATTTTAAATTATATACTAATCTAGAAGCGTTTTCAATTAATAAAATTCAATTTCAATTACTTTTGCATGCATATAGGCTAGAATAAATTATTTGAATTATTAATAAAAATATCTGATAACATGAAAATGAATTTAATTAAAAAAATTTCGTATAAAAACTATAGAGAAACTTTAGTTGTGAAAAACACATGACAAAATACCTACTGACATGGTAATTGTACTAAAAATGAAAAGTAATCAAACATACAGTTAATTATAATCTTAATACTAAATATAAATCTAAAAAATAACCACTCCTTATCTAACACCATATTTTATCGTTTGGAGTGGTTATTCTTTAGTAGTAGTTGTTTACAAACTATATGTTTTATGTTTTGTTTGAAAAAAATTATTAGATATACAAGCAATACATAGGCAAAGATCTCATTACTAGTAAGTCCTGGTCTGACGCGAACGGTCTCTGTTTAAACACTAAGAAAACTTTAGTTTTATCCTATAAAGGAGCTTTACCAGCTCTAACATTTAACCGTGACTTAATACGATCCTCAAATGCGATCAAGTTTCTTGGTCTACATATTGACGGTGCCCTTCTATGATCAGTATATGTAGAAAATTTGGAAAAAAATTATTCTCTGCTTGTTTTGCGATTAAATATGTGAACAGCTCGATTTTCGTACTGCTTTAACAACTTACTACTCGTTGTTCAAATCTCATCTTCGATATGGTTTGCCTTTTTGGAAGTCTTGTAGCTTGCACCTCTTATATTATAAAAAAGAGCTATTCGTTATACTTTTGGTTTGAGTAGAAGAAGGCATTGCGAATTATATTTTAAAAAGCACAAATTTCTAGCTTTCCCCGCTCTTTTCATTTTAGAATCTGTTTGTTTGGTTCGTAATTACTTTCTCATTTCAACTGAGAGACCCATTCATGCCACCTTAGTAAAAGAAAGAATTTGGACGTTTATTTAACTAAACCCACTTCTGATCTGGTACAAAATCCCATCATCTTCAGCAGAATTCTACAAGTTACCAGAGACTCAATAGAATGGCATAATTTAATTTAGTGTGAAGGAAGATATTATAAGTTTTTCAATAGGGACTTTGTTTATGAACGCACCTTTTCACTGTCAGTTTATTCAGAAGACATAACCTTTTCATCATGGTGAGTACACTAACGAACAACGTCTGCAAATCTTAAATATCGCTGCCGTTAAAACGTCTGTAGCAAATGACCCAAATCAGTCAATTCTTCGGCGTTCTCAAGAGTTGCGCATCGCCAAGACCACAAATTTTGCATAATGATCTTACTTAACACCCATACAAGATCAGCCTCACTCAAGAATTGTAGTCGATGGACCATTCGAAGCGACGAACGGTCTCCGATTGGGCTCTGGAAAAGATGCACCAAGATGATCAATTTAATCGCAAAATCATCTTCAGTGACCAAGCTCGTTTCCGGCTCAATGGGTTTGTCTATAAACAAAATATGCGGTATTGGGCAGGTGAAAATCCACATGTGTTTAAGTGTTTAATGAAAAACCACTTCATTCACAAAAGATAACTGGTGCGGTTTGCATGTCGGCGGCGTCATAGGGCCATATTTTTTTGTCGCCACGTTACTGTGAATGGCGATCATTATCGCGCCATTATTATCGATTATTTTTGACCCGAATTGGTATATATGGACTTGGACAGCATGCGGTTTCAATAGGACGGCGCCACAAGCCACACAACACACGTTACATTCGATTTATTGAAGAACAAGTTTGATGAGCGTGTTATCTCAAGAAATGTGGTCATGGGAAGAGCCAGTCCTCTAAATTGTCTTAAGTTCGTCTTTCGTGTTGAAGCGTTTACCTATGAGATGTTTTTCAACGAGGCACAAACAGATGGAAGTCACAGGGCGAAATGTCTAAGCCGTAGAATGGATGCTCAAGCTTTTACCACTCGACCTTGTCCAGTACATTTAGTGTAACCCCCAAGCAGAATCATTTCCCTTGATCATCTCCTTACTTGCTGCAGCGTCAACTGGACGGAACACACAATTGTCTCCTACTTTCCTGCATCATGTGCGCATCCAGGGCGGACTTACTACTTTGTTCCAGAGCTGCATATTTGAAAAATTACAACTGGATTTGTAGTGAAAATGTTTGACAACTCTTGATGTTATACACCATATTTTGTTTTCTTTGAACATACAGTTACTGTGGAACTCGTCACAATCTATACCTAGCAGTTTTCAGCTAATAAGTATATTGTCTTTTTAGTAAAGAAGATGGATAATATAAGCGTATTCATATGAGGATAGAAGTGCGTAAATATACATTTTTCTTGCTATATTGATACTGTTCACAGAATAAAATGTGATAAAGTCCTCACAATATCTGTCTCATTGTAAAATTAAGAGCCGAATCCAATTAATTGAAGAAAAACTTTCATCAGATTCTCCTTCACGCGGTGAATTTATTTTTGAATTGGGGATTTGCGATAACGTCGCGTTTGAATATTTCACGACATAACTTTGTAAATTCCAAGTAGATAAATGTGAATACAAACACAATGTCATTCAATATTGATAATACCAGCCATTCCGGAAATTTCAACTTTCGGGTATGAATAACACATTCTGTACGAATTTGTTAAAATTTATGTATATTTTCAAATGTACGTCCACATATAAGATGCAACACACTGTATACTATTTAATACGAAATTTATAACAAATTCGATTCACTGTACTTAACTGCAAATAGTGGAATTCGAATAATGTGTAACCGAGAATGCCGTTTATATCTCAACAAACTTTCACAATCGTTAGTATTCATAAGTATTTTGTTATTAGTCATGAAATTGTTGATTGAGATGAACAGCGAACAAATCAAATATATGTATATAGAGTAAGGCATAAGAATTGAACGAGAATTCACAAATCACTTGAGATTGTCATGATATGTTCATGTCAATTAGTGTTGCTTGTTTCTTCATTTTGAAAATTGCGACAAACGCTTTAAAAATATTAAATAAATCGAGAGTTATGTCAAATTTTCATTTCACTATTTTATTATTGATTGGAATGAATAAAAAGTGGTGTGCTGTTGCTTACATCGGGTAAGTTGTTGCAACAAATCGAACCATTATGGAAGTAATTAAATAAACAATATAAAGATCTTTCGCCAGAAATAGCTCTGTTTTTCGAAGTCGTCTCTATTTGTTTGAAATGTAAAAAAGCATGGAAGAATATATGTGAAGATTTACTTGAAGGCAATACTGATGAATTATACAATAAAATGAAGTTAGTTATACTGAAAATTGTATATACTTGCAATACTTACATTAAAAAAGGATGATAGGATAGAAGACTAATAAAGCTTTTGTACTGCTTTTATTAAGGCCGCATTTATATTTGTTCTTTCCAAGGCATCCCATAGTTTTGTTTGTGGTACACTGTCAGATGTTTTTTTAAGGTCAACATACAAAAGGTGGAGTTTTTGGCGGCTTTCTTATCAATTAATTGCGAGATCGTAAATAAATGATCAATAGTCGACCACCTCGCTCTGAAACCTGCCTGTTCTTCTGCCTCCATGCTGCAATATTCCTGTTCGATTTTATTTTTTATGATTTTTCCATAAATCCTGGATATTGTACACAGCACTGCAAGTCCCCTGTAGTCTTCGCAGTTTTCTCTGCCCCCTTTTTTATATACGGTAGTTATGTAAAATGTTTTCCACTTTTCGGGTAGCGCTTAACCATTTATACACTTCTGGAAAAGCATTTTTTAGTGACTGATAAACTTTAATTGTAATTCTAAGCGGAGATGTGATAATATTTATATTGTCACGTATTTGATTTTCGAACTCTGGCCTTGTTCCTTGATTTATCTTCTCGAAGAGATTTTAATGTTCTCCATATTTCTGTGTTTCTGCTGCCTCCTAGGTAGGTGTTCATTTGAGTGCAGGTCTTTTCCCATGTTTCGTTTTTCTTTTTCGTTATAGCTTTTCTCACTTTTGTTTGAGCTTCTTTAAAATTTCTTTTATCATTGTCATTTTTCTTGCATAGAAACTTGGAGAACTTAACTCTCTTATCGTTTATGAGATCCTCAATTTCCTTGTCCCACCAGTACGTTCTTGGTCTTCTAGTGTTATCGGATCTTCCCAGGGGGCTTCTTCCGCTGCAGCAATCAGGCTTCTTTTGATAAAGCTGTAGTGTTGTTCCCGATTGTCAAAATTTTCCTGTACCAATTTTCCATCTAGACGTTTTTGATATAAGTCCTTTACACTTTCCTCTTGTAAACTATTTAGATTGAATCTATTAATTTTTATCTCCAATCGTTTTTCTTGTTGCTTTTATTCTCTCCTATTCATCTGCATGAAAGGTAAAATTTTGGTTCTAAGTAAGAAGTGGTCGCTGCCACAGTTTGCCCCTCTTTGTACTTTTACATCCTGTATTTTAATTTTTGTGTTTTGTCTCATTATTATATAGTCTGTAATAGATCTTAATAGACAGCTTATACGTAAGTAATAAATTTTAGTATTCCTAAAAGAACCACCTATTCTATTGAAATTTGTAGACTTCAATTTGAACATCCAATAAATCTGTACAAGTGTTAAATTTGGCAATAATGTTGTGTTCGTAACTTTACCTTTCACCACATAACAAACAATATTGCATTTGTCGATCACGAATATGAGACAATTCGAACTGTTGTTGTTGTTGTTCATTCGGTAAACGAGGTATTAAGTAATTATAGAATGTTATAATTTGCTTTAATTTGTGTCAATGTTGTAAGTCAAGCAAATAAAATCTGATATACAATCAAGCACATGATTTTCATTTAAAAATATACGAGAGAATTCCATAAAAGTAATCAGTTTTGTAGTTAATAAACAAGAACATTGTTAATAGTATTGTAAGTTGATAATAAAATTACAAATTTTGAAACATACACGTGTACGATGTTGGTAGATATTTTCGTAGAACATGGGATATTTAATGTACATACATTAACCAACTAAATTGATGAGTATCAAAACAATACAGACAGAAAGATTATTTGTGACAAAACACAGTTATTTTCAAATGAAATGGTAATTTTTGTTTGTAATGACTTAGGCGAATAAACTGAATCAAAATTTTAAACATCAACTTTACGATACTTGACACTCATCTGGTTTGTGAAAGAATGGTAAAACTGTTTTGTATATCAGGACATAGTATACTCAGGAGCAATTAAATTGACGAGGACCTGGTCAAGTTTAGAGCCACTCAACCACTAACCGACGGATCCTAAACTCCCGGATTAAGAAACACCTTCATAGGTGGTACAAACTCCTAAGACTGGGTGGCGGAAATACTTCAGAAAGTATAAGGAGGCAAAGCTTCTGGTAGGTACGCAAAAGTCGGCTATCACAAGAAAGAAACTACGATATACATCTTCTTAACATAGATACAAAAAATCTAGAATTTGATCTATTGGAAGGTCCTCGCTTCCAAGCCAGCGATACCTAAAGGATTCTCCAATTCAGGAGAGTATTCAAGGGCTAGGACGAGGGTGACAAAGAGGACTACAAACGGGTTACCCAAGCAATCAGAACCGACAAGGCATCATCATTCTTAGTAATGAAAGTCATCAAATAATTCCCTTGTTTCAAGTGAACAATATCCAAATGTTATAAAATCAGTTGGCGAGAAGTAATTTGTAAAAAAATGTGAAAATTTAGTATTTTGAACTTGATGACACAATGCCAGGATATAATTTTATTATTAAAAGTATTTTCCAAGTAATTTTGAAACTAATTTTGTCTAAAGTACATTCGTCATTCAACAATTTTTTGGCTGCTCATTTATTTTTTTTTATATCCTACAATCTACGGATTCTATTTACGATTTATAGAAAAAGTAGATTCATTAATATGTTTCAGCGTGGAAAAGTCTAAAGAAACGATATACGAGGACTGTTAATTATGTTTTTAAATATAGCAACTCATATGAATATGTCAAATCTGAGATTGACGACACAAACTTTGATATGCTCAGAATGTGTTCTCATACGAGTGCTATTTGTGTTGTTAACAACATTGTGTTTTGCTGGTTTTTCGAATTCAATCATAGTCGCACTTTGCTGCATGATGAATTTTGTGAAGGTCGTCCAAAATCGTCTATTGTGCCAGAAAACATCGATTCTGTGTGTGAACTGATAATGCAAGATCGTCATGTGACAGCCACATCGTGAGATTGAGGCATACTTGGGCATTAATTCCATTTGCATATATTGTATGACCGTTAAACAGACAAAAAGATTTATTCGTGTTGAACACTACATAATTTGACAATCGTTAAAAAATTCGTATCAATTGGTGCAAAGGAATGCAAAAAAATTCAATCGCGGTGCCTCAAAAGACGTTTATAGATCATGAGATGCGACTTATCACAAATCTATACATATGAACCAGAAAGTAAACAACAATCGACTGTTGTCTGGTTTTTCAAGACGATCCAAATCCAACAATAGCTGTTTGCGTACGAAGCACTTCGAAGAAAATGGTCACCTGTTTCTTAGGAATAACTGAACATGTCAAAAATCAGGGAAACTAATCGCAAAAGATCAATAATTATCCACTACGACAATACGAGTTCTCCCACATCGGTTTAAACAAAAACGTTTTGAAGAATTGAAGCATCGAATTGATTGATTTTTCCTTATTCCCGCAGATCAAGAATAAATTACGTAGTCTACGTTTTTCTATACCCGAAGAAGCGGTTGAGCGTTCAAATCAGATGCTTTGGAGGTACCTGAATCGGATGGAAGAAATGCTTCGACAATCGATTCAAACGCATGCAAAAATGTATTGATCTTAATGGAAAAAATTTTGTAAAACAATAAAGCAATTTCCAATTAAAAATATCCTACTTACTTTAAGTAAGGTGCTCAAAAAGTAGAATTAAAATGTAGTGGAAGTGGCGTTTCTATAACCAAGCTATCGTGTTCAGAGATCGAAAGTAAAATATCTTGTGCATGTTAGACAATTGAAAAGTAATACTTTTTTGGCGCTTTGCGTGCATTTTCAAAGGACGTATTTTCATTTTTTAGATATTAAGGGGCTACACCTTCACAGTTAAATCGAAGCTACGAAGCTACAATCCTTATTCTACCGTCATAATGTTGGAAAAGGGGTACGCCAATCCCCTTCCAAAGCTTCCGATTAGTTCCAGTCGCTAAGACTAAATCTGAAAAAAAGGGCACATCTTGATTCCACTACCAAGCTCAATATCTCCAACATCCGCGAGCCTCTGATGTTATAATAATATTCTGCAGATGCATTATTTTGGGGATACTTACGGTAACATAATGGTAATAACATAATTCATTGAGAAAGACAATTTTGATGATGAACCATCGGCACAAACTGGTTCTCCCTCGAGTATTTAATAAAGAAGATCAAGCAGATATTAAACAATTGACTTAGAAAATGAACGTGGATAAAGTCTACTGGAAATACCACATAAAAAACGCGCTATAAGTTCTATCAAGTAGGTGTTGAGTGAAAGAGTTATTGATATATAACAATATTGACTATTAAACAAATTATCATGAAATGAGGATCAGAAATTATCATATTCTATATTATTATTATTACTGTAGTATAGTTATAAATAATGGAGAAAAATTTTCGTTTCGCGGCGCTGCAAAACCTCAATGAATCTAATTTAAAAAGTTTATACTTAAAACTAGCTTTTGAAAGAATGGTCAAAATTTTATTTTAAAACAAAAAATGTTGAACGAGTTTTTGGTGAGATCAATAACTTTTCATTGAAGCATTAAGCAAAAACCAGTTGCACTCGCATTTCCAATAACAAGGGTTGTAATAACACAAAATGAATGTAACTTTACTAATCCCCCTCTAACAAATAAAAAGATTTCTCTGGGAAGAAACAAATGAAACGTTTGATGGACTTTCTAGTCTTTAAACCGGCAAGTCTAGCAGCTTTTGGTTGTTGGTGTTTAAAGATACATAAAAAGCTTTAAGGCCATCACAATTTCAAATTGGAATTTATATGATGATAATTATTTCTTGCTTGTTTCGATATTGATAAATTATATTTACAAAAATATTTACTTATTTAGAATCCTAAATTTATAATGAATACTATTACACTATCAAAAATACATAAGTAACAGAGCATCACTAATTATAAGATTGTCTATACAAGTAATAAGTACGTGTTGTAAAACAGAGAAACGAATTTCGTTTCAGACAAGTGGAGCGCTCTAGTGTGCGCGACCAGCACTACAAATCACCATATGCCTTTGCGCCGCCACCATTTCGATCATGTCGTGAATCACGTAGTCCGACTTAGTCGATCTGGTTCAACATACTCGCAGGAGTATTATAGTCTAGGAATTTTTTTGAATTAACGAAAATCAAAGTATAAATTTGTTCAACATTATGTTTTTATAGGCACTACATATAAACATATTGCTATTTATACTAGAAAAAAAAACAGATACTTAGAGTAAATGTTTTGAAATAATCTTTCTTTTTTGTAGTACATTGATTTCTCATATATTTTGGAAAAGAAATAAATAAATTGTTACGACAACATCTCCAAAAGTAACATTTTATGTATAGTTCTTCCAATATCAATTGCAGATTATAAAAACTTGAGTAAAAAGTACTTGCCTTTAAGGGAGTTTGGTTTAAACAGGGTACCATACATTAGCTGAACCCTAAATGAAAATAAATTCTTTGCAAATAAAACAAAAGAAAAAAAAACATTTCAATTCCAAAGTATCTTTATAAATAATCATGGTAGTCAGAATCGTCTGACCTAGAGTCATCATTTGATTTAGTTATTATGGTTTGTAAAGAGGGTGATACCACATACTCATCTTCTACTTTGATAACATGTTATTGTTTTTCTGAACATTTTGGCGGTCTGCTGCTAGAAATTTGTTTACAAGTTCTATAATCTCTTTACTCAGTTCTGGGGACTGATTACATTTTCGTAATTCTGATTTTACGTTTTTAATTGTCTCCATTCGCCCATGGTCAAAAGAACGCCGGCACTGCGCAGACTATCTGGCAGGAATATTTCGAAGTTTTGACACACATTCATCAAGTTCACGTGGACTGACGGTTTGTTAGATGTTTACCGAATTTTATACGGGGAGTAAATGTTATTTTTCATTCCTTAATTTGGTATGAGTGTCGTTCGTACTTATTAAATATTGATTGTTTCTCGTATAGCTGTCTTTGCAATTGATATTGGAAGAAATATACTAATTTCCGAATGGAGAATTGACAACAGTATTTTTTCTCAGCAGATACTTTTATATACATATTTTAGTTACACTCATCTAGGTATCTCCATTTTAATATGAAAAACAATACATGTTATTCAAAAACTAGCAATAAGAATATATGGAGAACTTCTGTCATTAACGCTATGGCCAATATATTCAATACTTCAATATACAATAGGCATTGATGAAAATCATGAGATATTTAAATTACAGAAGCATATTGAATTTTTGAAAAAAGAATAGACGTTGGAGAAAAGCAAAAGCATCGAGAATATTCAGTCGAGAAAAAGTTCGCGGATTTCCTCGTGGTACCCCAGATGAAACTTAATTACAAGAGATAAAATGCTTAGAGTTGGTATTAATAATAGAAAAAGCTGCTTGTAATTAGAATTGTACTAATGGAACAGAGAGAAAGAGAATGGTTCCTTACCAGCTACTAAAAGCAAAACTTTTTATTCTCCTTCTTTGCCGTTACTACTCTAGAAACTTCGACGTCATGGCAATCCTAGTAGACAAAAGGACCTAGAGATAGAAAGTGCGGTAATGATGTTTTTTTACCCTTCTATCAGTAGTTCAGGCCTATTGTCAAGCCTCTATCTTTAATATTACTTCTATCTATGGTGAAATGTTTCAACTCATTTAACATTTATTTATTTATTGTTATATTATAACCACTCTGTTCAATTATTAGAATTGCTATAGCTTGTCGAAGATACACATATTACGTAAAATAATTACCAAAAATATTCATAATCAAAGTAACGTAATTACGATTACCATTCCAAAAACCAAAAAATGATAAACAAAAAATAGGTGTTAACGAAATCTAAAAAGGATATCTTCCAATTCAGTTGGCGAATTTTATATAGCTGATGTGATTGAATTTCTCTATTGAAAACGTTATCTGGCAACATATATTTTTGATTTTTTGTAGGTTTTGTTTATTAAGAGCATCCAAGCAATGATAGTAAATTTAATTGATGCTCAAACCTTAACTTGTTGACAATCAATATGGATTTCCACGGAAGCTCAATCTATTTATTTTAAAAGACAACAACAACAAATTTGTTTCAGGAGAATTTGAATTAAAAGTGTGACTTGTACTAGGTCAGAGTGTGACTTGTACTAGGTCAGAGTGTATTTCGTTAGAGGCATCTGCCTACCATAGAACTGTTAAAGCTACTTTCACACAAATTATTGTATATTTTTACGCGTAACCAACTATTATCTGAACAACTTGAAAAAATAGAGAGATAGCCATGATTATTTTAGTAAGTTTGCATATATTAACTGATAGAAGTTGACAAATCTTTGTCATGGGCATGGATTAAGTCATGGCAAACATGGTAAAACAAAAATCAGTATTGTGATCACATTATATGATTGAAGTTATCATTTATCTCTTCATAAACTATTTTTTTAACAATTTTTCAAAGGTAGGTACTAGACTGATGGGCCAGAACTATTTAGTTCTGACGGTGATTATATGCTGAGTACAGGATTATCCAACATCTTGGAAAATATCTATTTTTTATATAAAGATATGCATCATATACAGTAGAATGGAAATATATCTAATAATTTAACATGGTGGGAATAATATTGTCAACCATATAAGCCTAAGACTCGTTTAATGAAAGCGCTTTGAAAATTCCCGTCAACAGTAGTTATTATGAATGAGAAAAATTTCTATTTCTATTTGGATAATTGGAGCTGCTATAGGTATTAATAGCTAATTTATTGTACACTGAGATAAAGTAATTATTAATTCAGCCAGCGTTATTTACATGATTTGAGAGATAAAGACCTAGGGTTGTAGCTTTTCATGTCTTAGTAGACGCAGATATGTATAATTTTCTGAATTATTTTCGGTTATGTCTTTCTCTCTTTTGTATGATAGTCTTGATCTGTTATTCAGAGCTGTTCATGTACAATCGGAGCATGTACGTTAATTAGTCCTGCCAGATATTTTAGAAAGCAAGATATTCAATGTAATCTTTGTATTTACATGTCTAACCACGAAATTATATATATATATATATATATATATATATATATTAAAATTGGGAGTAGAATTGTAGAAGTAGTCGTTATCCAAGAAGGCTTTCTAATTCACTGAGTGGTTATTATAAGGAAATTTGGTTGAGTCAACATTAAAATTTCCGAATTAAACGACATTAACATAAACACGGGTCAAAAAAGATGAATCAAGAAACTCAATGAAACCACTAACGGGACCATTCTGTGAAGAGCGATTTTAAATTTTTTCACCTCAATCAATTATTTTAAATTGTTACTCTACGAGGTTTGGCTATTAAATAACGATACTGGTTACTAAAAAGAGTTTTATTGTAAAAATTATTCTACATTCGAATGCTTCCATCCCCTAGCCACACACCTTTCCATACGTTTTTCCCATTGATCGAGCAATGCTGGAAATCTTCTTTAGTGAGTGCCTTTAGGAGCTCTGCTTTTTTTTGCTTTACCGCTTCTATCGACTCAAATCGGGTCCCTTTCAACGCAGGTCCTTTTCTAATCTTTCAATGAAATCTGAGCAGACCCGTTGACGCAAGACCTTTTAATCAGGAGTCAGATTTTGTGACACCAGCTTAGCACAGACTTTTGTCATGTGTAATTCCTTGTGCAAATTTTCTCTAACCGTTCCTTTATCGTCGTTCACAGCCTCAGCAATCATCCGGATGCTCATTCGACGATCTGCATGCATAATTTGGTTAGGTTAGGTCACTGTTTCCGGAGTTGAAACAGTCACAAGGTGACCTGGGCGCTAGTCATCTTCAATGCTCTCTCGACCCTGACTAAAGCCCTTACAACACTCAAAAACACGCGCACGAGGTAGAGAATTGTCCCCATGAGCCTCTTGTAACAATTTATAGCACTCAGTCGGAGTTAACAAGAAATTTGAGATTGATACGTTGCTCCTGTTCTTCGTCACACATGGTTTTCGGAACGAAAAAAAAAACACGTTCGTTTCAAACGACTACTGCACAAATACTATAATAGTGACTGAAATTTGTTTTGGGACGTGCGTAGTCAAGATATCTAGATACCCAACGCACTACTCGTTATTTACCCCGCCCGCCTAGGGCGCCCTCTAGGCGTGCAATTTCGTTATTTAATAGCCAGACCTCGTATGTATCAACCTCATTAAGACTTAGTCTTTTTATATTTTATCATTGTCATTTATTATCGGCACACATGTTTAACATTTTTGTTCAAATCCGTTTCTCATTAAATAGTACACATGATGACACAATGAGTACCAGAACTTACCTTTCTTGTCTTGACAATAAAAATCAATAGTTGCCTACTAATGTTCAATTTCATCTTCGAGTTAGATAATTTTCACTTAAAAAAGGAAAAGCTATTAACGGCTAGTATTATGCGAACTTATTGCAACGTTTGAGCGAGAAATAAAGCAAAAACAGCCGAAATTGACTAAGAAGAAAGTGTTGACAATGCACCAGCTCACACTTCCGTTATTGCAATAGCCAGAATTAATGAATTAAAGTTAAAATTGCTACCTTTTGCATCCTATTCGCCAGATTTATCCTCCTCTGAATAATTTCTGTCCCCAGACTGGAAAACTGGCTGGGTGATCGAAGATCCAACAATGGAAAGGTGATGTCGGCAGTTAATGGCTATTTTGAGGAGCTTGACGATTCTTATTACAACTTATTGAACATCGCTGGGAGAAGTGTATGGAACTAAAAGAAGATTACGTTTTTGTATAATCTTTGTTGTGCCAGGTACTGCTGGAAGCATCCTCATATCCTAAAAGTGCTCCGAAATGCTTTCTTTCTATTTTCAGAATTGCCTCAAAAATAGTGTGTCATTCTAAAGTTTTTGAAAAAAAGAAAATTGTCAAATAACATTGTAATAAAATTTATTTATTTGGGTTTCTGTTTTGTTATAGTTATTTATTCTATTAAATAGCATTTTATTCACGTAAGAATATTTAAACGCTTGAGTGCAATTGTGAAAAATTTCGTATAGTTATTTTAATATTTATTTTCGATTATTTCACTCCAATGGTGAAAAGATGGGAAAGCGACTTTAGATTTATTGCTATGCAGGCGAATGTTGATTAAAATTTATTTTTACTGTTTTGTCATGACTTATAAAACACTGAAGTTTCATAGACCATATCAAAGGATGCGAAACTGTTCTATTATAACTTTATACTGTAGGGATAAGGATGAAGGTAATGTATTCTATATTACAAAAAAACAAATTCGAATTTTGTACATTTTATATAGTTCCATAAAATTGAGTAAGCACAGACTCCAAATAAATACAAAAATCTACGAAGTAATCTATAAGATAATACAGTGACAATAAATATGATTATCATTAATTTACTTTCCAATAATTTAATATAAACTTTTTAACTAAATTTCACGAATAGTTCCAAGACTATTTAAGCAGACACTGGTAAATATTATATGTTTGAATGTGTTCTCTTTCTACCATTTTGGTATAAAGAGGTGAGAGACAATATAAGTAATGCGGAAACGAGAACGGCATTGATAAAACCTTGCACATATAGTAAATAGGAATGTGAGGGGAAGTCCAAGGGTTAAATTTCACAGCGGTGAGCAGTTACGTTTATGATGTTTTAATAGGTGCTTCATATTAAGTAAACTCGGCTTTTCCCTAATTACCCGCTTAATTAATATGGAGAAGTACGTGTTTAACGTTTTTAAGATAGTAAGCTGATATTTTAAGATTTATTTTTATAATAATCTACTACTTTGAACCACAATTTCAATCGAACTATTAATATTAACACATAAAGAATTATTTCTGTTACATTAAAACATTTGAAATACGATGGCGGTTTGACCGAAGTTTCGCTATGGTAATTATATTGTTAGATTTTACATTATCTGCCAAAATATTATATAAATCTTATATTTATATTACTTTAAATAGTCATATAAAGAAAACTATTTTCGCCGTTGGGTAAATATAAAGAAAAATGATTTTTAATGCTAATTAAACATTATTTTTTACGTAAAAAATAAACTGACAAAAAGTTACATAAATACGAAGAAGTACCTGGCCTGCCTTAGGGTTGGCGGTAGTTGCTTGAAAAATACCACCGTATTAGAAAGTACACAATCTATACAGCATAGGTTTCAAGTTTGAAGACGCCACGTTGTTCAGTATTTGTTTGCAGCTATCAATAGTGAATGTTTGTAGTAAATTTGTAAACATGGGAAAAATTAGTCATACAATACTTTCATTTGAAAGGCATTAGCACAACGAATATGAGAGCTGAACTAAATTCCACTCTGGGTGAGACTGCTCATTGGATATCAACAGTACAATATTGGGTAGCAGAGTTTTAACGAGGCCGTGTGACTTGCGAAGACCAGCATCGCAGTGGTCGACCAAATGAAGTGATCACTCAACAAATGTTGAATAAAATCCACTGGATGATCGTCAAATGAAAGGGCGCCAGCTAGGAGACATCGTAGGCATTTCAAAAAGCGCGATACATCGCATATTAACTGAAGATTTGGACATGAGAAAGCTGTGTGCACGATGGGTACCGCGTTTGCTCACAATGAAACGAAATATCGTCGAGAACATGTTTCCATCGAATGTTTGGCAATGTTTCACAGAAATAAAGCCGAATTTTTCCGCCGTTTCATAAACATGGACTAATCGTGCTTTCATCACTTCACACCCGAAACAAAAGAACAATCAAAACAACGGACTGAAAATGGAGAACCGGCCCTAAAGAACGAAGACCGTTCCTCTACAAACAAGGTCATGGCGTCGATTTTTTGGGATGCGCGTGGGATAATTTTCAAAAAAGGAAAAACTATTAACGGCTAGTATTATGCGAACTTATTGCAACGTTTGAGCGAGAAATAAAGCAAAAACAGCCGAAATTGACTAAGAAGAAAGTGTTGACAATGCACCAGCTCACACTTCCGTTATTGCAATAGCCAGAATTAATGAATTAAAGCTTAAATTGCTACCTTTTGCATCCTATTCGCCAGATTTAGCCTCCTCTGAATAATTTCTGTCCCCAGACTGGAAAACTGGCTCGGTGATCGAAGATCCAACAATGAAAAGATGATGTCGGCAGTTAATGGCTATTTTGAGGAGCTTGACGATTCTTATTATAATTTATTGAACATCGCTGGGAGAAGTGTATGGAACTAAAAGAAATTTTTGTATATTCTTTGTTGGGCCAGGTACTTCTGGAAGCATCCTCATATCCTAAAAGTGCTCCGAAATGCTTTCTTTCTACTTTCAAAATTGGGAATACGTATATGGTTGATACTGAACTTGATGAACGACAAATAAGATTGGAAAGGTTACATATGTAAAACCAAGGTGGGCGCCGCAATTATTTATTATTGATCATATTCAAAATTCAATCGAGTATTGGGATATCTTTAACCGTAATTTAAGTGAATTCTAGATATTTCACAGTAGGTGCAACCATTTTATATCCCTAGAAATAAAACACTATGCACTGTTTTGGACTAATAGTGTCCATAGTGGTTCGAGATTTCAAAGGTGTAATCTTATTATGCTGATTTGTTGACACGTTTTAATGTCTTAAGATTTTTATTTGTGGAGGAAAATTTAGCCGAAACAATGTACATTATAGGACTGTCCAAAGGAAATTCCAAATAATGAATATAATATAAGAAAAAAAATTTTATTTTATCAAATTAATGTAATCAATGAATTATTTTCGCACCACCCACCATATTTTCCAGATACAGTCCCAATGGATACTAGCTGCTTTCAAACATAAAAAAATGTTTCAACGAAAGAAACACCAATCAAAAGAGATTTATCGCTGAATCAGGGGTCTGTTTTGATGTCCAATAAAACATTTTGTTTTATTGGAGCGAAATTGATCACAATTTAACGAAATTAAAATTTGAATTAGGATGGTTGACCGCAAATTATATGAATCTAAGGATTTAGTTGTGTTAGCCATACTCTTCAATTATATCTCCATAACATCGTCATCACATTTTTATATTTTTACATTTTTCAAATGATAGCTGTCAAGTTTTGGACTCATTTCCTTTTGGTTTTTATGGAAGCTTTCGTTTTATGTTTTTCAACAGGAATAAATACTGTTAAGGCGAATGCTTTGGAAATTATTATGGTGATTTTCCTCTACAACAGCAACCCTCATTGATATCGAGGTTCAAACGTGGCCGTAGAAACACTGATAATACTTATTGATTAGTACTTCCAAAAGAGGCGGTTTTACCAGAAACATGAAAAATGAAATTAAGAGAGATATTAAATATCACGAATATATCTTTTGGAAATGTTTATACCATTCACCTGAGCGTTCAAATATAAAAAAAACTTTTTTTCAATCGGGTGCTCCTCAAAACTCAATCAAAACTCAATAAAAATTTTTAAAATAGTAAAATAACTAGTAGTAACTATTACTGTACATTATTAGACTGTCCGAAGGAAATCCAAAATAATGAATATGATATAAGAGAAAAAATCTTCATTTATCAAGTTAATGTATTCAATGAATTATTTTCGCACCCACCATATTCTCCAGATGTAGTTCCAATGGATACTAGCTGCTTTCAAACATAAAAAATGCTTCAAGGAAAGGAACACCAATCAAAAGAGATTTATCGCTGAAACAGGGGTCTATTTTGATGCCGAATAAAAATCTTTTTATAAAATGGTATAGAACAGTTAGTTGAAAAATTGGTCCTTTATTTACTTAACCGTGAATTCATTGATCGATATTTCATGAGAACTCTGTAAATTCAGGTGATGATGAAGGCTGTTCTCAGGATCCTCACCTCCAATTTAAACGATTTGCAAATAAGGTAGGGTATTAGGTTTGTTACAATAAGGAAATACAAATTGCAAAGAGCATCTTTTACATATTTTGCATATTAAATGTAGATCTTTGGCAGGCGTTGCAAGACAGAAACAATTTTATAAATTTGCTAATCTGAAGCAATTACTTTATTGCAGTCCTTAAGAAACTAATTTTGAAGTAGATAGTCAAACGGTTAAAAGAAATTGTTTGAAATTCAAAATAAGTCGTTTTAAATCCTTAATCCTTAGTTCTGTTGGGCCGACTGCATAAGGTGTAGATCAATTTGTATCGGCTCTTATCTATTTTGTCCTTCTGAAGAGGTAACATCGATTTGTGCTTTGTAGTGTTGAAGTATATTATTAATTTTTATTAGTAAAGTGCCTAATGTCACTTCTGCGTCGGTATGGATTGAGCCATACAAAGAAAGTGTACTGTTCTGCGTTCAAATAGTAAGTTTAATTTTTGTATATTCAATATAAAGGTGAACATATACAAAATGCAAATGCAGTGAAATATACAGAATGTTTAAGCTTTGATTTGTTTTTCTATCTATATTCTTAAAGTCAAATAATATACCTATATTGACCGATTTCGAATCTTTCAATCAAATTTTGAATTTATTTGTGAGGAATTTGTATCTAAGTATTGATATAGTTGCTTTTCAGTTTGATATTTCAATTTTTACCATGCGATAAAAAAATTTCAAGTAGACGAAACTGTGAAAACTTCGAATTATATTGTTAAATTGGGTGTGAGATGAAATCTGGAGACGTGTTACAACCCACATCAACGCAATGTTCCCTACCAATGTCCAAAAAACTAAACGAACAAGACATTCAGGGTGTTTCTAAATTCTTGCGACAAAATTTTGTAGGTAGTTTAAACATTTCAGTAAGGCGACGTGACGTCATAGGTATAAAATAAACACTGAATATAGGATAGAAAATAAATTTGACAGTTATTGGTATATAAATCATGTTTTGTGCTGGGATGTAATTATTTTTGTTGTCAGGTTCATTTTAATGTAAGTAAGAATTAAATTTAATTTATTTTAATATTTGATAGTTATTAAGTTTATTATGCTTTTAATTTTTAACGTGATTATGTGGTAATATGAAAGTTTTATTCATTTTATTCTCATATATGAAAAAATATTTTATTTATACGTAACTAATAAATAAAAACTGTATTATAACAGCACACGCTATGCCGGCAACCATAACTTCGTTAAAATCGTTTTCTTATGTAGTTAAAAGGTTGAAATTTTTGCGACTTTCAAATAAATATTTAGGTATAATTTAGTCACTGTTAATTAAATAATTTAATTATTTCATATCAAGAACTTATGAAAGAAACAAAAAAATAAATACTTTTTACAAAATGCAAAAACCCTATTCATAAATGGTTTCGACAAAACAATATTGAGACTTTACCGTGGCTATCAAATAGTCTTGATATAAATGCCATTGATAATTTATTCGGGTGGTTGGTAGACAAAATTTACAGAAGAAATTTTTGTCCCAGAAATCAGGAAACGTTATTGGGTGCCATTGACACAGCAGGGAAAAATATTTGTATTTTAATCCACTCTATACCATGAAGATTAGAAAAAATGATTGAGAAGAATGGAATAACTAATTCCTAACAAATTCGATCTCCTATTCAATTATTTATTGTCAAATATTTCAAACAGTTGTTCAAATATCTAGAGTTTTATCATCATTGTAAGTATTACTTCTATTCTTTGTTTCCAAATTTTATTGTGGATTTTTTTGAAAGTGATACAACATGTCGTGTGAAGCTATTTTAATCCTTTCAGTACAGAAATCCAAATCACTACCAGTGTCTTCACGAGTTGTTTCCAAGTTTTCATTTTGTAGCTCTGTTTGGTAATAACATCGGAAGACCTCATCGGTTATCTTCTTTGTTTTATTGTAGATACTATGAGCATTGTTCCTAATGCACAGTAACTTATTTCTACCACTCAAAACTAGAACTAACACTGAGCATTAATAACAAACAGTAATAGCAATAGCATTGGGCTATTGCGCATTAACATCTCTAGTCAAGACAGACGCACCTGTACGTGGATTTCTGGAAGCTCATACAGTATCTGAAGTCCCAATTTCGCAACTATTAACTGTTGGGTGCTGTGTTCTTTTGTGTAGATTTTAAAGTGGGTTAAAATTTCTCATTTTTTTATGAGTATATAAAACTCAATGTGACCTGAGAAAATGTAAAAATAAAAAACGAGGCATCTTATGAGGCCCACCTGGGTCCGAGGCACGAGGCAATCTGTCACTTTTGCCCCATTGCTCGGCGGCCCTGCGTGTATATAGTCCTTTAACATAAAAATCGTGTTTTATAAACTATACTTGTTGGCTTCTCCTCATTGCTAATAGAAAATCCATGAATTAAGTGACTATGCTCACCGTAATTAATACTGAATTTTCCTGTTATTTATTTATTTGTTCAATAAAGATTTCTATAGATTTCGAAAAGTATTTGAACCATTGTTTATCAGAAAATATCTTTCCTTTTGATCAGCAAACATTTTTATTCATTCAATTTATTCTGTGCTAGGCCCTATTTTTAACAAAATCTGGTTTCATCTATAGAGGCGAACAAAGGAAAACGTTTAATAATTTTGATGTAACTATATTTACAAACGAAAAAGACGGACTCGTTTCAGAAAAATATTTTTAGAACGATACGTTTGGAATCTCAGCGCACAAAGGAGTCGGGAACTCCTCTCCCACGTGTTTCATAAACAGATCGATGACGTAGTCACATCCGTGACGTCGGCGTCGGCTGACGTAATATTCTCAAATCAATTAAAAGATGATAGACATGATAAGCACTTCCGCCTACAGAGGACTTTTTGTGTTAATTGAATTGGATTTTTTTTTAAATACTGTAATCAAATATTGATTTATATAATTTGTTAAAAATTTGATATTCAGATTTATTTACAAAAAATGTATATATATATATATATATATATATATATATATATATATATATATATATACAGTGCTTCTCAGATAAAAGTATCCACCTTTAATAACTTTTGTAATACTGGTATTTAGAAAAAATCCAAAAACACGTCAATTTATGTTGGAAGGGGCAAGCATTATGGCTTATTTAAACTTACTGGAAAAGCCACCCCCTCACCCCTAGCAGCATCCCCTTTATTTTTTTAAATTACTTTTCATATTTTTTATGTAAAATTTGGATACTCCTCTTTGAGCTGATTTCAAAAATGTATAATACTTGTAGGTTAAAGTGGTTAGTTTATGAGATAAACAATTTTTCTTTTAAGAGCACAAATTTTACTTATTATTTACTTTCACCTTATTTGCCTGTACTAAAATGGGTTGTACAACAGTTCAAACTCTTTAATCTTTTTAACTGTGCTATTTATTCTACTTAAAAAATCCAAACAACAAAAAACTCTACTTTTTATTAAAGTTTGACATTGTCAACTAGAATTTGTAGTCACTATTGATAGTGTAATTTGATACATTATTTATTTTGTTTCTCTGAAATGGTTTACTCTTTGCAAGAAAGAATTGAAATTGTAGGTTTATACTACCAAAATAATAATTGTGCAAGAGCTGCTGCTAGAATATTTAACGAATTACATGACGGAAGACATGCAACTCATAAGTATGTAATTCAACTGATAGAGAAATTTACCACAACAGGGTCTGTTTGCAATAAAGTGTATAAGCGAGAGGGACTCGTAAATAACGAAGCAATCCAAGTGGCAATTTTAGAGCAAGTCAGCTTAGAGGCTCAACAACCCTAATCGTTGTCAACAATAAGTAGAGCGATCGGTGTTTCATCTTCTACAGTTTTCCGAGTTCTACATAAATTCAAGTACCACCCATACAAAGTTAAGTTGGTGCACGAGTTGAATGAAGATGATTTTGATCGTCGTCTAGAGTTTTGCGAATCAATGACGCAAATTATCAATAACAATCCACAATTGTTAAACAATATTTGCTTTTCTGATGAATGCTCATGGTCATTAAATGGCTTAGTAAGTAGGCATAATTGTAGATATTGGGCTGAAAGTGATCCACATATTATGCGTGAATTCCATACACAACATCCCCAAAAGTTAAACGTTTGGTGTGGTATCCTAGGTGACCACATTGTCGGACCTTTCTTCATCAACGGAAATTTAAATGGTGAATCATATCTTGAGTTACTCAGGGAAGGGGTTGACCCACGTATTACAACAATAATAGAAAATGATGATAACCTTTCCGAAGATTTACTGGTATTTCAACAAGACGAAGCTCCCCCACACTATGCTATGCCTGTCCGACAATTTTTAAACGAAACATTCCCCGCTCGTTGGATAGGTAGAAGGGGGCAGATGATGGAGTGGCCACCTAGGTCACCGGATTTAACACCCCTAGACTTCTTTTTATGGGGGTATTTAAAAACAAAAGTTTATGCTACCCAACCAGAATCTCTGGATGATTTACGAGAGAGGATAGAAAATGAATGTCGACAATTGAATCCAGCCGTATTAAGCAATGTCAGAGAGGCATTTCAAAATAGATTATACCATTGTATGGAAGTGAATGGTACTCATTTTGAACACTTATTGTAACTTCATAATAAATAGCACAGTTAAAAAGATTAAAGAGTTTGAACTGTTGTACAACCCATTTTAGTACAGGCAAATAAGGTGAAAGTAAATAATAATTAAAATTTGTGCTCTTAAAAGAAAAATTGTTTATCTCATAAACCACTTTAACCTACAAGTATTATACATTTTTGAAATCAGCTCAAAGAGGAGTATCCAAATTTTACGTAAAAAATATGACAAGTAATTTAAAAAAATAAAGGGGATGCTGCTAGGGGTGAGGGGGTGGCTTTTCCAGTAAGTTTAAATAAGCCGTAATGCTTGCCCCTTCCAACATAAATTGACGTGTTTTTGGATTTTTTCTAAATACCAGTATTACAAAAGTTATTAAAGGTGGATACTCAATTAATTATATTTTCTATCGAAAAAATTAACTCAATGCGAAATCAAATTATGGTATGTGTTTCTTGTCCGATTTATAAAAACTGGACAATGTACTGATGGGAAGCGAACATAACGAAACATAACTATACCAATATGTCTGCTTATATTTTAGAAATAGATACAGAAAACGTAAACAAGTCGAGTAAATTTATAATTACCTCTCTGATTGAAATATATTGTTTCATTAAGATGTAGAATACTCTTAATTTTTTATATTTTGTCTGTTGCCGGAATTAATGGAAGTATCAAAGGAGGAATTAAGCGCTTGAACCGTAAAGACATGCCTGTAAAATGGTTAACTTTTGGTACAATATAACAGAGTATGTGGATTGAGGCTACAGAAATAATTGATTGGACTCCACCTAAAGAAAATGTTATCTGCTTTGTACACTTTCAAGTGTCTTGTTACTTCTAATAATTTATCCGCCATCCAACGACTAAATAAAAGGACTTATTCAGATTATTGTTGTGAGTTGGAATTGCAGATTTTACCAAGTTTTCTGAGGTTACCAAGAATATTGTTATTTAGTTAGCGGGATTTGTAATTAAATACATTTTAAAACATTTTCATCAGTGCACTGATAGCTTGTTTTCCAATGAAATCAACAATATTTAAATATGGATTAAGAGTAAGGATGATTTGATTCATCCTCTGAACGTGTTATTAAAATATAATTTAAATTTATGTGAAAAAATATCAAATGATTCGAATAAACAGATAATTATGACTTTAAAAAAATTTTTAGGTGTTGATAATTATTATTAAAAATGTTTCTATTTTCTGTTTGAATTCTCCAGTTACATTTAATCTGATATATTAACAAATAAATACGTTGGCCGATGTTCTGGCGATCCGTAGATGTCATATATACGCCTGGATGCAATGTTGTGGTTTCTTGCAACGGGGCATTATCTACAAGTTTGATGTAGGTACAATTACTCTGTCCCTAGTGTATAGTTGTGACTCTCGGAATCTTTGGGCTGATACAGGGTGCGCCAGAGAAACTTACTTATTTGAAAAAACTCCCGAGCGGTGAGTTGTGGGAGTAGAGGCGTGGGAGGGGACACATTCGGAGGGGGAAGTCCTCAAGTTTGTTCCCCCTCAAGTCAGTTGCCATCATGCTCTGGTCGAGAGAGCAACGTTGAAACCTACTTTTCTAGCAATCGCTGTAGCCACACAACGTGACTTCCGCACTCGTTTTGAAATGCCTCCTCACAAACTTGTTCCTGGCCGTAATTCAATTCATTTCGGGAGTGCGGAAGTGTCGCTAAACCCAGACCTGGACATCAAAAGATCACCAAAACTCCGGAAAATGTCGAAAGAGAATTCTGCGTTCTCCTTGGCGGTCCGCTCGCAAACATGCAGCTTAGCTTAGTGTTGTCTACTCTCACCTCAGTAGTATATACCAATTTCCTAAAAGTAAGCGCTGAAAATAATTTTTCTGATTAATCATTTGTTGACAATTTTCAAATCAAAGGTAACCTGATATTGGCACTTGGGAAACTAATTAGCATTCATCATCTTTTGTATAAAAATCATACAGCAGCAAAAGAGGTATTTCTACAAAAACAAAGTTTTTTGACTCATCGGCGTGTACTAGGTCAGCGAAAGTCATTCAGAACATTTAATAATAATTTAGTTTGTTAATTTGGTGAAATTATTATCACCGATAATCAATAAATAAATTATCAAATTTAAAATACAAGATATACCATTTATTTCATGAATTGATTGCAATATTCTGTAGAGAATTAAATCATATTTGAAATCATGTATTTCTTGATCAGACTGGTAATCTTAGGTAGACTATAGATTGCTCGCTCAGAATAGCTCACAGATAGAATTGTACTATCAGAAGACATTAAATCCACACAAAAATCTCTCGAGGAATCCACTTACGTGTGAGTGACCAGAGTAGCCCCAATCATAGTCACAAATAAATTCAGAAATTATTATACGAGGGCTGCTACTAAATTATTTCTGTTAGGATTTCCATTTCTGTTTGTATAGTCTCCTGACAGTTATACTCAAAATTATTAGGTCTGTAACAATAGGAGATAAAAAGCGATATTGATCAATTGAATTTGAGCAATAAAACTGACAAAAATTTCATTTCTAGTCAATTGAAATGCAATTTAACCGCACAAATGAAAGTTAAATGTAAGTGACATTCTTGTACATAAATATTTTGATAGTGCTATTCGTAGTAAGGTTTCTAAGTCCTCAAATATGACTGGAGTTGGAAAAGCAAACATTTATAGACTTTTAAAGCAACGAAAAGATGGAAGTATAATATCAACGCCCATTGAGCAAAAACACATTCGAATAGACGATTAGACAACAGTTTGAAACAAATAATTAATTTTATTTACAAAAAAAGGTACCTACTTTCGATAAACGTTTAGTAGCTATAAAGGCAGACTAAACTTTGATGTTAGAGACAAATTGTGAGAAACCTTATCTGAAAAACATTTAGTTTGGAAGAATCGTCAATATTCAAAGTCGTCGTTTGATTATTACTCACGTTGGAGGTTTGTTGATAAAGACCTCTCAATATTTATTTCAATTTCAAAAACTACCATTATAAAATGATTCCTGATGTTTTTGAGGATTTTTTCAGTAGAATGGTAGATGATTATCTACCACCTCTGAATTAGTTATGTACAGTGCCAGTTATCATTAATGATTAAAAGAACTGTTACCTAACATTGAATAGAAAAAGTAACGGCTCTCCAATTGGTTTAGGACCAAATAAATATACCCATATAAAGAGAAATCACTCAGAACACTACTCGACAAATAACATCTTTTATTTCATCGTCTACTCTTATCAATTTGTTAAAGTTAATTGTTCATTCTGTTTAATAATAAATTTTTCTGACTGACCTTCATGTTCTCATCATAGACATTGAAATATATTTAAAATGATCTTTTGACATAAGACATGAAAATTGAAATATTTTTTCGGCTACCTCAAAGGATCGCCAAAAAGCCATTAACCTCATTGAATTAGAATAATTAACAAAAATAAGAACAAAACACTAAAATTAAATACAAAAATCGCAAACTAAATCAAAATCCAAAAAATAAATATAATATACAACATTGCGAACTGCCTCTGTTAGCAATCGAAATCAAACTAAATATTTTACTTCAAGGCAAATAATTGGGCGGGTTCTTTGAAATAATAAGTCGGTTTTTTATCCGATTGCACTTTTCTATACGACATTTTGTGCAAACTAGGTTCGTCATGCAGCTGGGTATATTTCTAGTCCTTTAAATAATAATAATTGAAGTATACCACCTTATTACTGAGATTTTAATCGCCCTGAATTAATATGTTGCGAGAAACAATGAATTATTCAAATTCGTAAACTTTCATGTGACTCCATATAAAGAATTGTACCGGATAATTGACAAAGCGCTACGAGAGTTACTAATAAGTTTTGAGATATGGCAACACTGACATTTTTAATGGTGAACGTACTCAGAACGTGTTCTCATACGATTGCTATTTGAGTGGTTTACAGACACTTGACATCTTGTTCAAAAATTGGAATCAAATCATGAATATTTACGTGCAATTATTTCTTATGACTTTAGACGAGGATTAAATAAACAGCAGTGTGCCGATCAACTGGCTTAGACTTTTGGTGATGAAGCATCATCTTGAGCTACAGGATGAATTTCGATGAAGGTCGTTCAAAATCGGCTGTTGTGCCAAAAAACATCGATGCTGTGGGTAAACTGATATTACAAGATCGAAATGTGACATTTCGTATGATTGACGCATACTATGGGTTTTTTAAGATGAGTCAAGTCCAACATTAGTTATTTGTATGCCACTACTTTGTTGGATGAGTCTGAAAATTGCGAGACGAGCGAAGCGAGGCGGGCAACAGACGAGTCCAACAACAATTACACTGAGGGAAGAAAATAAATAATAGAGAATTATAAACATTTTATTCATAATTTTTTCGGGTGACACCACTTCATAAAGAGATCGTACTGTTTTTGGTATCTTGCACGAGATTTATCCGGCATCGAATTAAGAACGGCTGCATTGCTTTCTTCGGTGAGATCAGGTAGCGTGGATTCGAGTAACTCTTCATCGCTGATGTTTTCTTTTTCATCATCATTCATTACTTTAGACAAAACTTCGGATAAAACATATGATTTCAGAAAATTATGGAAGTGAAACTGTCAACATTGAAGTCGCTAGAGTCACATTTAAGGTAGTTAAAGTTGTCTACTCCAGAGCATCCCGAAAGTGTTTTGCAGTACGGAACTGTCACTTTTACTACATGGAACACTCAAAACGCAACTTTCGGAATGTAAATGATTACAGAACGAACAACTTTCAGATAACGTCGTCTAAAAAAGTTATTTGCATACGAAGCACTTCGAACCAAATGGTCGCATGTTTTTTCAGAATAGCTCGACATGTCGTCACCGTTCCATTAGAGTAGCATAGTACGGTCAATTCTGAAAGGTACAACAGCATTTGTGCAAGTAAACCAATTGCGGAAGACCTCCCCGACAACGAGAGTTCTCACACATCAATTCAAACGAAAACGTTTTTGAACAGTCAAAACATCGAATTGATGGGTCATACGCCATATAGTCCTTGTTTATCGCCCAATAATTTCTTTGATTCCCGCAGATCAAAAATAAATTGCGAGGTTAACGTTTCTCTATATCTGAAGAAGCGGTTAGTGCGTTCAAATCACATGTTTTGTAGGTACCTTATAGGCAATGATCTGAAAGGAGAATATTTTGAAAAACAATAACATATCCAATTAGAAATATATTAGAAAACCCTCGTATTATATTTAATTTAATTCAAATTATAGAGGTACTTTACCTAAAAATATATTATCTGAGAATTACTAAAATTTGTAGTATAATTTTAACGTTGTCAGTAGCCTATGTTTAGAAATGAGTCAATCAATACGGATTATAGATTCGATTCAAATTCCTACGATTAAAATTGAGAAATGAATTACTAAATGGGAATATTTAGTGGTTGTATACATTTATATACATTTGTAAAGTAGCCATTAGATTGATATTGTTGCCATTCAATAAATAATACCAAAAAATGCAGACCCCTGTTGCCCCCTACACAAATGATGTTATATCACTAAATTGTGACCGTAGTTAGAATTATTGATAGAATAAATTAGTATTTAAAGTATTGAATTAAGTCTCAAATTGTATAGACAATTACTTGTAACAATCCTATTATCAATACATTACTTATTAATATGAATAACATAATAATACCAATCATTTATATCAATATTATTAGGCTACAAATTCAATACAATTGTCAGTAACAATTTCTTAAATAGTTGGGAGCGACTAAATAAATTCTCATTTATTTTACCGCAGTACTTAATTTGAACATTTAAACAATTTGAAAAAGGGTTTTCAATGAAAATTCAGAAAAATTGGTTGAATAGATTAGAGAAATCTGCATTATCGTATGGGGTATAGTGAAAAGATGGGTCATGGGTTTAAATACGTAACCTCTAACACACACAAAAATATTTAAAACTATCAAGATATCGTGGTACATAATATATTATTGCCGAATGTGATTTACAGAACAAGCGAACTTGAAAACTTTTTAGTCGTATTTTAACGCAGTATAGAAAAAACATAGAAAATTGTAAGATTATTAAAAAAACATGGAGGTTACCACCATCGAAAAAATTCTATGCTCACCGTATTTTGGAATGCATAAGGCGTAATTTAGTTCCTAGATTTTCACCCTCTCACCCTCTCTTAAATAAGAAAGGGGGTCGTGTGGCACCTTGTTGGAAAGGGATCTTAGTTATCTTTTCACCAATATAAAGTTTTCTTAAATTTGTTCCATCATAATAGGAAAAATTAATTTTTAAGATGTAAAATTTTGATAATACCTCTATCACCAAACTTCCCTTCTTGACATTAACCGGAATTCTCATACAAAGTTTTGTATGACCTCAGGGGTTATTTTGTCCATTTCTTCTAACTGGTCTATTAAAATATACTCCAAATTTCAAATATCGAGGATCTAGCAAGCCCTTCGATTGTTCCACATCTTCCAATCAACCTATTGGGAAAAACCTCGTTTAAATAATTGAAAAAATCTTATGTGGGCACTCAAAAGGTAATGAAAAAATCTAGATAAACCTCTCCATTAACTATGCCCTCAAAAAAAGGGCCAATGATTTTATTGTTAATGACACCAGCCCAAACGTTCACTTTTTTAGGATATTGAGTGTGACTCTCACACATCCAGTCGGGATTTTTTCAATTCCAATATCTACAGTTCTGTTTGTTAACCGTTCCGTTTAAATGAAACGTCGCTTCATCCGAAAAAACTATTTTATTTATGAACTGCAAATCTGCGTTCATTCTGTCCATCATCAATTCACATACTTCTCGCCTTCTATCAGGATTATTTTCACTTAACTCCTGAACCAACTGAACTTTTTAAAAGAGGTATTTTGCTTTATGCAAAACTTTTAAATATATGATTTACTTACATAATTTTCAGCAAGTTCTCGAGTTGTCTTTTGAGGATTCTCCTCAATTTCTAGAAGTACATCTAACTTTTTTTCATCAGTAAATTCAGCATTTCTACATGGTTTTTCAACACTTTCTACATGTCTGGTTTGAATTCTTGCTTTATTACCAGAACCAATCATAATTAGAATGTCTATCCTTTAATTTCTTATTTTTTAAACTATTTGTTATATTAATACTTCTAAATGCTCTTGATTTTAGGTCTCTTTAAGGTATATTTTAATACACCAAACAATATTGCTGATTTTAAACCAAGGATAACGAAAGAAATTAACTAAATATTATCAAGATATTATCAAAATTTTACATCTTAAATTTTTTTTAATTATGATTGCAACAAATTTAAAAAAACTTTATATTTCTGAAAAGAGGACTAAAATTCCTTTCTATCAATGTGCCACACGACTCCTTTTCTTATTTAAAATTTTTGAAGGGGCGCTTATAATTCAAAGGGGATGTTGGAAGGGGATCATATTTTCATACTGTAAATTGTGACCTGTTTCAGATTTTTTCACACAGTAGATAATAACGCTAAAATTAAATTTATTCCGTACATTGTATAAACGCTCAGGAAAAAGGCATCAGGATAACACATCCAGTCACAGACCCGCCATTGCAACATACCAATAGACAAAACTTAAGGATCACTTTTGAGGTTTTCTCCGGATATAGAAGCTTATGTGCAGTAAATCGGTGGTTTGCAGATGTTGAACATTTTTTCTTTCGAAACGCATTTGAAATGCTAGAATATCAATGGAAACAATGTTTTCACTTTAATACAGGAAAGTAAATAAACGATATTTTTGACGGTTTTTTAATGTGAGGGCATTAGGAGTGGAACTATGAAATTAGACCTCACATATTAAAAGATAGTTTGAATGTTTATTCACCTTATCCAAGTCGGCCAAATATCAACAGGATGTTTTTGAAAAAGGGTCTTTCTCTATAGTCACCTTTTGTAAAGTCATTAATTATTATTATATATAAAGTGATTGAAAAGGAAAAATATAGATATTGGTAAATCAATGCTACTTAATGTTGCGTGACACATAAAAAGTTTTATATTAAATATTTAGATATGCAAACGACGAGAAATTGTTAAATTCGATTTTGTGCAATTAGGGACCATCCATAAAGTACGTCACACGAATTTTAGGACTTTTGAACCCCTCCCCCCGTCCTTGTCACAGGTTGTCACATTTTCATAACCCCCCTCCTGATGTGACGTCACACATTTTTAAAATTTATGTATGTATTTAAAAATAATCGAGAAAAAAGAGCTATTTCCATTTTTACTTATTTTTATTAAATAATAATCTAATAAAATCCAACATTTCATAAATTTTTTTAAATTTTCAATTCACAACCAAACTTTGCGTTTTAGTATTTTAAATTATAACATGTGACGTCACAAAACTATTGACCCCCCCATGCCCCTTGTCACACGATGTCACACTTCGGTGATACCCTCCCTCCCCATTAACGTGTGATGTATTTTATGGATGGCCCCTTAAAAAAAAATAAAATAAATATACCACAATTCGTAGTATCGATATATATTGATAAGATTTCGTTGATAACAAGGATCACTCGGTATATTGAATTAAAGGTAATTTTATACTTTCGCGGTTCCCTCGTTTTGTGGTTCCAGAAATTCCAAAAATTATCCGATTTCGATGATTTTTTTTAAATATTCATTTTTACGGCGGATTTATGAAAAAAAATTATGGGAATAAAAAAATGAAAACTTATATTCGTTTCAGGGCTTTAAATGTTTTCCAAATAATCAAATGAAGTTTGTATTTTTTTAAAAATCTACACAAAAAACGAACAAATCGAAAAAAAAATTATATCAAAATGTTGATTTATCATGTTTATACAATTGTAAATAACAATTTCTCTTAAAATTGACCTTTTCTCATATATAATCGTATATAATGTAACTTTTTTATTGAGTTATATGAACAAAAATATTTTTAAAATCACTTATTGTAATCAAATGTACAATATTAAAAGTTTACTTTGAAAAATTGATAATTTTCACCTGGTATCTTACTAAGGTTGACTGTTAAAGGAAGTTTAAAGTTATAAAACCATATAAAACCTTCAAGTCAGATATTTCCTACATTTTTTCACATAAATTCAACGCGAAAATGAAGATTTAAAAAAAAAAAATCATCGAAATCGGATAATTTTTCGAATTTCTAGAGCGTTTATGGCATTTAAAGTCAAAAAACATATGAAATCTTCAAGTCAGATAAAAAATGAGTAAAAAAATGTTTCTCAATTTTTTTCTAAAATGTTCGTTTTTTAGTGTAGATTAACAAAAAAATATAAGAACTGCGTTTGATGCTTTGTAAAAAAGTTTAAAAGATTTTATGCGAAGAAGTGCGTTTATGATCACATTTAAAGTTATATAACTATTTGAAATCTCCACGTGAGATATTTCCCCTATTTTTTTTTTTTCGTAAATCCGCCGTAAAAGCAAAGATTTTAAAAAATATTCATCGAAATCGATTTTCTAGAGTCAAAGCTCGAAAGTATAAAATTATCGATTATTATACTACAATTATCCGTTAAAATAAATAGCAAACAAAATCGACAAGTGAACTACTCTGTGTGTTCACAATAATTTTTATGTAATCACTTTCTAAGTAAATGTGAAATATCCATATTTTTATTCCTTTCATTTTATCTGGGCTGATGTAACAAACGGCACAAAAAATTAAATATAAGTTTATTAGAGATAATCAGATACTTACTGTATAGAACATTAATTTGTGAAAAATAAATTGGAAGCATGTTGATTGAACCTCTTTCTCACGGTAACTCAAAGTCGTGCGACATGTAAGTATGTTGTGCAAGGTCATTAAGTTTGCTACATAGGCCAGGCAACAGGGGGCATCTAATAATTGATCGACAATAATCTAAAGAAACGGACTTCATATTTTATTCATAAAATGTTTTGGACAAGCTAATAAAGTTTATCAATATAAATGTCAATCAATCAAAATCAATTTTTGTCTTGTAAATATAAACAAAACAATTCTTAAAAATGTATACACAATATGATAATTTAGAGATCCAAATGACAATGTTTTGTGGGCAATTGAATTATGAATTGAATTAGCTTCCCTCGATAAAATCGGAAAATGAAAGCTGGAAAAATTTGATAAAACTGAAAATTTCTATGTTTGTTTTAGTGCATATATTCGTTAATTTCAATGCATTTTGTACTGAATGTACTGTTTGCTGCATCAAAACCAAGCAATCAATTTTGATACAATAATAAATGTGCTTAAAACATAAAAAAGTGTCCCTAGTCACCCCATTTTACGAAACCTCAATTTCTTAATAAATTGTTGCAAACATTACTTTAATCGTCGTCTAGAGACAGCAGGAGAAGCATTTATACAGGGTATCTCAAAACTTATTCCCGTTCTCTCCAAATATATAATATATAATATACAGAGTGAGTTTTATATATGGAACGCCTCAATTATCTTGAAAACGGATGTACGATTTTTATAAATTTTTGTGTACAAGGGTCTTGTGATATGGTGGTATCTACATTGTTGTCAGATCTTTTTTGCGTAAAAATAATGAGCTTTGTTATTTCAAATGGATCATCCTATATATTTTGTATTTTGTTTGTTTTTAGAAATCCTTAAGAAATACTGATTATTTTTCATGTAATGTTCTCTATACCTAAATGCCATAATTGTTCGGAGTTATAGCTACATTTACAGTATGTTCACCAAATTTACAATAAATATTGAATTGAATTGATTGAATAAATTTGTTTAATTTGAATATTCTTCAATAATTTTAGTTCTAATACAAATCTGGTAACTAGGTCTAGTGTCAGTAAGTTAGTAAAAAGTTTAAGAAAACTGGTGCAGTAAAAGATTCATTCAAATCATGGCGCAGAAAACCTACAACAACTGAAGACAAATATTTAAATGTTTGTGTTTATTTACTTCAGGTAATCCTATCTTTTATTTCCTGAATATTGGCAGTTTGTTTTTTAAGTGACTCAACAAAAAATAGTCTACGAGACAATCCAACGAGTATCTACAATTAAGCTGCTTTACGTTTCCATTAATACAAAAAGTGGCCTCATCGTAAAACATACATTACTTAAATAATTTGAATCGTTTTGATTGTAACATTTTTCCATCATTAGATCCGCAAACTCTTCACGTTTATCAAAATCGTCATCTGACAACTCTTGAACCATCGTTACTTTGTATGGATGGAATTTATTATCACGTCAAATTTTCATTACGGATTTTTGCGAGGTAACAAGTTCCCTGGATATTTGTCTAGTAGTGTAGATCGTCTTTTAACAGGAGACAAACATCTAAAGAATTGTTTTCAGTTGGAGTTAAACTTTTTTACTAATTTACTGACAACAGACTTTGTTATGGGATTTCGTTTCGGTTAGGATATAAATTATTAAAGATATTATACGTTTCTTGTTGACTACTACGCCTATCACTATATACTAATTGTAACTTTCAATGAATTTCAACAATAATAATTTATTGAAACGTTAAATTTGTTATTGTAGTAGTCATAGCCACCTAAATGTATTATTTTAACTTCGGCGGAGATAACGCAAATGTTGCTGTAATTCCGAAATTATGGCAGTTTGGTATCGGGAACATTGGATGGAAAATAGTAATCATTTCTTAAGGAAACTGAAAAGCGAAAAATATACAGGGTGATCCATTTGGAATAACAAAGCTCATTATTTTTCCAGAAAAAGGAAAGACCACCATAATACCGGCCGTATCACCATTTTTTTTTAAAATCGTACAAGCCGTTTCCGAGATAATTGAGGCGTTCCATACATAAAACTCACTCTTTATAACTCTATACGGTTATTTATTTTAGAAACTGAACGTTATTATTCCCAACGAGAATACATTGCGTTTTGAGAGACAATTTGCTTGAATTTATACATAAATTTTTGGTTTTATAGTATCATTATTCGATTTGTATCCTTCATACTAAACACAGTGTTTACACTACCTCTACAAAGACTGAAATTTACCTAGTTCGGTTATCAAAGCGCGCGTCAAACAGTTTAATTGTGAGTGTTAGTGTAGTAGTAGTATGAACAGTGGGTTCAGAATGAATATCACCATCGGTTCCAGAAATTTAAACTTAGTTGTGATGAAGCGAAGGTCAACGGACCAAAACAATTATGTGAAACTTAGTATTAAATTAGAGTAGTAATTGCCTAAATGGGTAGATATAGAAATCAAAGACCTGTACACTATACGAAGTATCCTTGAAATAGAAGCATACGAACTTTACAAAAAACTAACTAATTTAGAATATGGTATATGATGTGAGTTTCAAAGAAATATATCCAGGTTATAGATTTAAAATTCAAAAAGTTATAAGTAATAAATTGGAAAAAATTTAAACCACAGCCCAAAACAATTTCTTTAAAACTTCTCAATATCGTTGAAAACCTTTTTTCCCAGACCAAAACGACATAGATGTATTTAATAGGAGTTTTGGTTTTTTGGTGCCAGGTGATGGCGATCTTGTTTACTTGATTGAATGTATTCAAAGTTCCCTTAAGTATTTTCTTGATGGTGTTAAGAATGCTCAAAAAATATGTCTAAAAAGAATAAAAATTTACATTTGAGGCCAGAGCGTCGCCAGCTTATGACTAAGGAGGGGCAATGGGGCTATCTTATGGATGATAAAAAATATAAAAGCCTGGTACAATTAAGAGCATGAAGCGTTACACTTCGAAAGTCTTTGCTTCGATGACGATTGTAATAAGACCGGTTCTAATATCAATATCAATGTATAAAACTTCACAAGCCCTCGATAGCAATAACTGAATCAAACTTCTAAAGTAATAGCTATTTATTTTAACAAAAATAATGTTTAATTGTAACATAACCTGTGGAGTTTTTTTGCAAAACTTGCAACCACTTTATCATTAAAATTATCTAGGTTTTTATTTATTATGGCTCTGTGTACACTCATCATGGCCAGAGCATTAAGTCGATCTTTTTAATGCTTTTACCTTTTACCAGGAAAGAAGGAATTTATTTCTTTTAGGACATCAACAACTGTTAGATTTGTTAGATTAAGCCTATCGTGCCACAATTGCTGTTTCCTATTAACACTTACAAATAGCATTGTACATAAAACCAATTAAAATTGTATTTTCGTAACAAAAACTTGTACCTTATGTATGCCGCACACAAATTATGCAAAACTAACGTGAATGCTGGTGAACGGCTGTCGTAGAAAGAAATGCAATGAACACACACACCATACCTACCTACATATTTTTACACTGTTTAATGGCCTAGCGTTTTTGCAAATCTAATATAGTCGTGATGAAATTGCCGGTGATTTTAAAAACGGATGTCAAAATCTTAATGTTACTCTGAATATTTGAATATACACTAAATGCGCATCATACAGTGTAATTGTGAGTGTTGGTGTAAATAGTGTGTTCAGTATGAGTATCACCAACTTAGTATTGTTCAGTACATTAATTCATATTAGGTGACGGCTGGTGTCAATTACGAGTATATAGTAATAAAAGTGGTACGTTCGTGTCTCACCTATTGTAAGTTTGAAATTAATTAATTAATTATACACTCACGAGGCACATGTGGTGTCTAGAACTTTCAAGATAAAAAGTTGCCAATAATTTTTAGTATAACTGAGTGACAAATATAATTTGGGATAAGTATATTTGGGCAAAGAGCCGAATACTCTGAACCCGTAAGAACCCATTGTAAGAAAGTTCTGGTCATTGGAAGGTATGCACTATTTAATGTGGAAAGGAACTATCGGTGTATACTAATCCTGTGAAGATATAATTCTGCACACACTGAGACAGAATGCACTCGGGTATTTGGGTTGATCGAGATTGAAAGTGTAGTACTAACTAAGGCTGTTCCAATTAATCAACGCTTTGGCATTGTACGAAGAGATGTAGCATACATGTTCAGCTTAGTTCTACCAGATACATTTCAGGTCGTCGTGCATGCAAAATTTTAATTATTTATTCTTCCTTGAATATTTTTTTTCTCTTGTCTCTTACATCGATACAATTAAAAAAATGAATTTCTGATTCTATCCTTAATACCAATCTTTCCTTATCCCCTTTCACAACTATTTAATATATCCATCAACTATTATCAGTTCTCAAATAATCCTACAAGCTATCAATTGATACCTATATTTTCCATTATCTCACATTTTCCTTTCCCCTATTAATTCGGAAATCTAGTAGCATTATGAAACTCCCATAAAAGTTTTTATGGAATTGGTCGATCATAAAAAATTCACTGTGTTATGAGTTACTTTTATATGCAACAAACCTCTGAAAAAGGTTCAAAGGGCCCTTATCCCTCCTGTCCTGCTAATAGTCCTTTCATACGGAGTCGAATACTCAAATAAGCAGAAAATACAAAACGGTTGTTGCTCCTCCCGCCTCTGTACCCTCTCGGCGTCGCGGCGGTGGCAGCGTGGAAAGCTGTCTGACTCCAATCGTGTTTTACAGGGTTTAACAATACAATAAAAATAACAAGACTTAGTTTGTGTTTATAAATAAGTTAAATAATACTTAGGTCTTTAGAAACTACTTGATAATTACGGACATTCTTATTATCTAAATTATCATGGTTTATTTAGTGGTTACCCAACTTTTTTTTTCAATTTCACTCTCTTTGCAAAGTTACATTTCAATATTCCTGTGTTGAATTTCTTCATTTGCCTCCCGGCATACGTTCTCATTGTCTTTGTAAATCTCTTTATAACTGATTTTTCTATATGGATGGACACATTCAATTTGAATGTTATGTATCCTTCACTACCACTTTATAATGTATATAATAAAATTACAGTTTCTTAATTTTTATATTTCATCTTTATAGGGTCATCTCGTGGACATTTTATATTTATTCATTAGAAAATCCTATATAGCGCGCCAGTTATTGATACATAAATATTAACCATGTCTGAATATGCTGAATGGAGCCATCCCGTAATAATTCGTATATACTGAGAGCTAGGACATTACCCTTCAATGTGTCAGAGCGGTTAAATCAATGATGTAGTCAACGTTTCCCACACTGAACTCTCTGGGGTGAACTGGTGACATTGTTTAAGGATATTTATGTGTACATAGAAATTATATTAAGCAGTGTATATTTTACGAAGTAATCAATTATATATAGAAAATCAGTTTTAGGGTTGAAAATTTGTCTATCAATATATTTTTAAGAATTCGATAAACATTCTAGGAATGAAACAACAAACAATATTAAAAATACGAAAATTGATGAAAAAAATAACTCTGTCTTAATTAATATTCTCCCCTTTGCTTCATGCAGCTTTATGTATATAATATTTTTTGTTAGTGATTTGTGTAACTAATTATTATACTGCTTTTGTTGTTTTCAGTATTATCCTATAAAAAACAAAATAACCATGTATTGAAGGTGTTATCCCAAATTAATTGGAAAAGACGCTGGTTATGCAAACGGCTTGTATTTGTGTATAAATCGAATAATAATAATATAACAGTGATAGAATGACAGGAGAGCCACAATAATTGTAGATACAACAAATCTCCCCCACTAATATGAAGGTTGAACGAAATATTTTCATTGGATATAGTTTCTGAAATAGTCTCAGCTTTTTTTGGTGCAGATGGAACGGCACTCAGGAATATCTTGTGGTTCTTGCCGTTCCTGCAACTGGCTGCTACTAGAACGGCAATTGAATGGACCAGGACTTTCAGGTTTTGAGGACGACCTTGAGGAATGTCGGATATAATTGGAGGTGGACGACTATCGTTTCTTTCATCAGTCTGTGTTTCAGTTTAATTGAATTGGCACCCAGGACGCACAAAGTTGGTTATTACATCTGCACACGACCAGCATTTAGTTAGTTACAACGCCAAATTACCAAGTTTCTTTATTATTGAGGTAACTCTGGACCCTCTCTCCCACTGACAAGGAACGTTTAAGTCATTTGAAAAATGTACGCAAAGTAATGCTGTTGTATTCCATTAATGGCTTTGGTTGTGATGTACTTCTCTGGGTATTACTTCAAATAGGTTGATAATATCTATAGCGTTGCAGCCGTGATAATGGTCAGAGTTGTTATCTTTATCTGTGTCATGTGTGTCTGAGAGGATGGTAACAAAAACTTTTGGCACTTGAACAAAGTTTACGAAAAAGATTCTTTCAATTGATATGGCAATAATTTGATCGATGGGAGGACTAGGCACAGTTAAAACAGCGATTGTGAATACCCAACGCGCGTAAATCGACTTTTCGCTGCTGATTGTGTATCTTTGTGTCAGATGGAGAATGGTAGTTACGATCAGGGTGAGAGTCACAACTTTGGGGGCTAGATGACACCTTGTTAATGTCAGATCCGAGGTTTTTCCCTTGATTACCAAGCTCTTTACTATAAATACTCGAGGACAAAGTAGACTCGTTTTCGTCGGATATCTGGAGTAGTTTTTGTCGTCCCATAAGACTCGGATAAATGAAGCCCGCAGAAAAATATCAGCTACAGACACTTTAGGTTTCCACCTACAGACACCAAAAAAGTTGCAATCAAGCTGGTTGCGTTGGAGGGTAGCAACAAACGGTAAATTGACAAAAAGTAATACTGTAAAACAACAACGTTCGGCTTTGGCGAAAGTAATTTTCTGTAATTTTCAACCAAGTTTGTATATGTCTGATTATTGAATAGCTCATCAGGCCCCAAAATTGCCGAAAGGTCGTTGAAATTGGTTGATCTGACTGAGGCACTAAATAACCGAGCTTGTTTTGTTGGATCAGTGATATTGTCAACTGCTAGATAGATATTCCGAGCTATTTCAAAATATTCGAAAAATAATCCTTCGAAAGTTTCTCAAAATACGCGTTTGACTCTGTCATAACCTCTTCGTCTGGAAGTTTGGAATCCCAAATTGTGTTACCATGACTTTATTGGCTAAAAAAGTGTTTTTTGCTTTCTGGGAAGTATTTTTGTTTCTAGTGTGCGAGTCTGCAAGATACTGCTCACGAATTTCATGCTGCTCCATTTGGTGTAAAGTTCCCTGTTCAGTTTTATTCGAAAAAATTGAAAATTCAAAATCTTAGTAAAATAAGCAAATAAATTTCAAGTAGATGATTTCTCACTGGTTTTTATTTTCATAATCCTATAACAAATTACACTTAACAGAACCGTAACGAGATAAATTTGACTATTGTTCGTTGTGATACGACTCTGTAACCATGTTGATCTTTCAGTCAATTGCATTCCATTTCCGTCTCAGTCAAACAGCCGATGTCTAGAGACTAGATGTGTTGTCAGTCAGTCATTCTCGAATAGCCCTGTCGTTAAATTGCATGTTAATTTAATCACTTGCCGTTGTTGCTTGTTTATTCGCTTATTGTATGAAAATTTGAAGCGATGAAACCGATGCAACTATTGACACAAATTACTTCAGCTACTGATATATTTGATCAACTCCAAACAAACAAAAGTACTCTTGCATTCACACAAATAGAAATTAATTTGATTGCTAGATTCGCAAACAAAAAACTTGTGGAGTGGTAAGTTCACAGAACTCAATGAATCTAAACTAATATTATAAAGCTGAAGAGTTTGTTTTGTTTGTTTGTGTGAACACGCTAATCTCAGAAACAACTAGTTTGAATTGAAAAATTCTCTTTGTGTTGGATAGTTTATTTATCGAGGAAGGTTTTAGGCTATGTAATATCACGCTGCGACAAATAGAAGCGAAGCATCAATGAAAAATGTTGCAAAAACGGGGAACATTTCATATATTAAATTCTTGTATTGCTTACCATATACCAAAATATGAATATTATCGCACCATACTCAATAGGTCGAAGAATCGGTCAACATATATTTTTCATACCCCATATTTTTTTTTAATTTTTAGATTAACGCACCATCCTTTATTTCAATATCAAAACAAAATGTTAATCTTTTGGATTTCTTATAACTGTTTTTGTGGTTTTTTAAAATTTCAATTTTCTGCATATTTTAATGTTTCTTCCATTCTATTGTTGTACCAACTTGTGGACAGCAGTAATTTAAGTCAATCAAGGTGTGTTAAAGTCGAGACTAGTTAAACAAAAAATGAATAGTTAGGCAGTTAAATGCAGCTGAAAGAAGTTAGTTGGACAGGGACAAAGTAAACGTGAAGTGGCAAATCTGTTTTGCGTACACCACACAACCATTGGCAGATTGATGCAAAGATTTCGAGAGACCGGTTCACATTCTAGGACGACTGGACAAAGAAGTCCTTCAGTTTTAACTCCTCGAGATGACCGTTTATTGCAATTAAATTCATTAAGAAATAAGACGACACCTTCAGAATGCTGGTCTACATTGCAGAAGAGCTCTCCAGGCCCCTTTGCAAGGCAACATTTAGATTGGAATTTAGAAAATTGGTGCCAAGTTTTATTTACTGATGAGATAAGAATTAGTCTAAGAGGTCCAAATGGACGTAATCATAATCGAAGACGGCGAGGAGAAAGATTTGCGCAGTCTTGTATCATTTCCAGGGAACCGCTCCAAAAGGGTCTATCATATTTTGGAGAGCAATTTGTTTTGATTCCCGTACAGATACATAACTGACATTCTTGAAAATCACGTCGTTCCGTTTGGGTCATTTATGGTGATGTTTTTCGTTTAATGCACGATAATGCAGTTCACACGTTGCGGCAGATGTTCTGAATTACCTAAACGAAGTAGGAATTCATACCCTGGTCACCAGGAAATCCAGATATGAATCCTATCGAGCATGTATGGGACATTTTAAAACGCCGCATTCCTCAACGAAATCCATATCCTCAAAATTTAAATGAGTTTGAGCAAGTGGCATTATAGGAATGAGAGAACATACCTCAAGAAGTGATACAACACATAATTGAAAGCATGCCCAGGAAAATGTTGGCAACAATTAAATTCAGAGGCGGGAATACACGCTACTAGCGTTTTAAAGAATGGAACATTATTGTTTAGAATGCAAGTTTTATTTTTAAGAAAATTTCATTGCAATTTTTATTAAATTATTAAATCATTAAAAATCACTCAACATTACTACACATTTTTTATTATTGCGTCAAATTGATTGAAAAGAAGTTAAACAATAGCAATATTAATTTAAATTTATTAAACAAAAAAATATTTTCAGAAATCGGGGTAGTGCGTTATTTTTACCACGAGTGTATTTTTCTATGATTCAGCATTTGAAAATACATACAATCCTAAAATTTTATCCTTCTCCCATCAACCCTTTTTTTATTTATTTGTTAATTATAAACTTCAATTTTTTTTATTTTTATTTTGTCATGACTTAGAACAAGAAAAACTCATATTAGGGTTGCGAGATGACAATCGAATATAATAATTATAGTACGATAAATTCTTGTTCAGAATTGATGATTTTAATTTTCTTTATTCATATTATTTTATTAATTTAATTTGATGTTGTTGATTTAATTTAATGTTCTTTTTGAAGAATTCCGTACACGGCGTCAACAAACATCAATGACAGCATATTTAGCTGATATATTTAGTGTCTTTAACGAGCTACACTTGGGTTAACAAGGGAGAGATATCAACATCTTCCAAGTCGATGATAATATTGAAACGATGCTAAAAAATACAAGATAGAATGGTTACACACCTCCGCGCTTTGAGATCGTCGTTTTCCAGTATCCGACAAAAATAAAAATTAGATATCGGTCACTTTCAACACGGATGTTCTGTGCTTGATTTCCTAGGGGTCCGTAGCTGAAAAAGGAAGAGGAAGTGAACAAAATGGAAACGATAAACTGCGGATCATTTGGTGGTAATTACGCGATTGAAACGTAAAGTCAATCGCATAATCAGAATGACTGTTAAATACAAAAAGAAATTTTTTTTTTCGGGGTTTCAAGACGACGATCTTATGGTTTTCATATCTTTCGTTTTTATGGAAATATGAGCTTTGTTACATAACTCACTAGTGAAAGTAATCGCAATGACAGTAAGGGCAATGTACTACAAGATTAAAGATTTGGAGAGAAAGAGAATTGAAACAACAATTATTAGTATAGAGGTTGAAGTGTACGTCAGTTTTCAGAGGAAAAAGTGAAAGTGAAAGAGAAAAATGGAACATAAGGAATGCTGACATCTATTATAGAATTTTTAACGATCTAAGAAAGTGATTACCCTCCAGCTAACGTATGAAATGCCATACCTGACCCTAATAGGGTCGGTTTATGAGTGGTCCCAACGCCTTTGTCTGTGTTAGTTCATTTCGAGCCATGAAACAATATGTATTGTCACTAATGCCTTTTGAAATGTCTATAAAAAACAGCGCAAATGTTTGCTCCTTTTTTAGATTTTATACCATTACGCAAGGCTTCAAACCATTTCTTTGTTCCATTTACTATTCATATATTAATGAAAAATAACAGTTTCGTATTAAGTCACTATTATTCCTAACAAGCGATCTATTGGGAGAAGCGCAATTTTGATTTTGAAATAGGGGCTTAATCCATGCTTATTATGAGATGACTTGAGTACAAGAAAAGCAGAATGTCGAAATAGGAATTATAAAAGGAAATAATTATATATTAACATAAATATCATTATCACAAAAGATAGATTACAATAGTTGTTACTTACTTGTTGAAGTAGGATACTAGAAAAGGTACTGATATGTGACTGATATGATGATCAAAGGTACAAAAACAAAAGTAGGATCCAAAAATATGAAATTACTAAAAATACTGCAATTGATTAATATGAGATGAACTATGAAAACGACCACCATAATAATGTTCCAAAAGTTTAAATGGTTCAAGATGAGAAATTAGTGGAAAAAAGAATAGCAACAGAACAACAATCACCAGTAACAAATTTTAGTTTTTGTTACTGCCTGTGCAATAGCAAACTAGGAACCCGATTGAGCAACTGAATCCATTTTCTAATTAGCGACAATCTTTTACGATTGTTGAAAAATTTTGCATTTTTAATGGAGCTACGAATCTGCCAGTAGTTTTCTGAAGATATTTATCTCAATATGAAAGAAAATTTTATTCAAAGTTAGTTGAAGAAAGTAAAAAATCGTTTGCTACAAGGTTTCCAGCGAAATAGTGACGTAATATTAAGAACTCAATTCAATTGAATCAAGAGGTCGTCATGACTACTCATGTCACGGGTACACAGCCGCATACCATCTGACGGCGCCGTCAAAACTTGTATTTGTGGTAATAGGGAAAACATGATTGGTGGCTCCAAGAAAATTCAGAGCTGTAGCCAAAGAAATGAATGAAACTCTCTGAAGAAGGCTACGTTGTTGATAGTCGGCCTTTGAAACGATGTCCTGGAAATTTTACAAAGCGTTTCGGAGAGATAACAAAGAGATTTTGATTAGTTGAGCATTTGGAGACCGATATATACCGCTGGGAAAACTAGCTTTCCCATCAGTAGCGGAGGATGTTTTGGACAGCATGCCGTGGTTTTAAAGATGTCGAACTGTAACAGGATCTGAAGCTTGTCAAATTCAACATAACTGGAGAAGCACTGGAGGAGCACTGCAGTTCAAAGCGGTCAAAAGCAGATTGATGAGAAGTAAAATGAATGCGAATGAAGCGAATGTTAACGATAGCGATGTCAAACTTTTAGAAGACACTGGTGTGGATCGAAACACCGAATTACTAGCTTAACTGAATGAACTCATTAAGAAACTTGTCGAAAAGGATGGAAATTCTCCAAACAAACTTCATATTGTCAAAAATATTGAAAGGGAGTAGGTTCCCGTCTCGCTAACAAGGCAGTTCCAATAAGGAAATCCCCGAAAAAGAACTGTTTAGCATTATATAAAAACATTTCTTGAGAGTATATATAAAACTATTAACTTACATATGTACGGAAAATAAAATTAAGTCTGATATCTGAAGGTGTTAAAATATGTTTAAATAAAAGATGTTTCTTTCAAACAACAATATTTCCCATCATACGTTGTAAAGGACATTTGAAACTTGTTTGTGGATTCCTTAATAAAGCGATTCGAACAACACTTTCAGTTTTATGAAGGAACGAAATGGTAAATATGGGTGAACAATATTTGACGTAGGTGGCAAGAGAAAATGATCAAGGTCATACACTTCCAACACATTAATTTCAATGGCAAATCATCTATTTACTCTGTGATGCAGTGTTGCCAGTTCTAACTCTTCTACTCTGATAGTCGAATCATACAAAATCGTTTGACATCTAATTTAAAAGCGAAAGTGAAATTCGAATAAAAGTTACTATGGATATGGATATTTGAATTTCTTATAAAGTGTATCTAATAGATTTTCTTTTTTAATAATAGTAATTCGAAATGCTTGATTATATCTGACTGACAATTACTATGGGAAAACCCAAACTATGACGAAAGAGTTGCAAATTAAAAGTTTTCCGCTAACGGTTCATTTAACTTTCAGGCAACAGAGACATTATCGAGATTAATTACATTAAGGGCCGGTTTCTTCAGATTCTAATAAAGTGCCAAATAATTATTTGCCACATAATTTTAGTATGAACTTTTAATTGTCGAATAAACGATTATTGGTTCCTCACCCTAGTTGGTTTGAATCCGAACTAATTAATAAGTATTTGTTACTTTATTATGTATTTAACAAATAGTCTACACTATGAAAGATGCATGTTTAGCAATTGTTCATGTATTGAATAAGGAAAGAAGTAAGCGAAAAAACGTTCTTCTATTGACGGTTTTCTATGATCTTGTGTTTATGAATGAATTCTATTTGCACGTGTTATGGTAAGCTTAATGTTTAAGTAGTCGCTATTGTGTTCGAATTGAGTTCGAAAATGAACCCTCAGCATTGCAGAAAAAGGTAATTTCAGTAGTAAAAATTAATGTTATTTTAATTAATATGATGTAATTTAGATTCCCACTAAAAACTGGGAAAAATGGACACCAACGTCCCTACGGCATACGAGAAACATGCATGTTCCTAAAAGGCAAAAGACAGACTGTGACAAAATTTCAAAAATTAGTGATCCTCGAAAGGAACTGCTTTTATATGGAAAAAAATGGAGTTAGAATTAGAAATACAAACAAATATGAACAATGAAAGTTTACTCAAATAATATTTACGTGTTTATAATTTATCTATAAGGTATATCTAAAATAATCTACAAATTGTTTTCGAATATTATGAATTTCACGATTCTCTTGGATTATTTCATGATTTTCCTCTTCAATGTCTGAAATATCATTCTCCTCATATTTATCATATAATGGTGTAAAATGGCATGAGCAGTAATAGTGTTCTTGCCAAATTGATGTTGCACCTCATCCGTCTAAATAATACAGTAATTCGTCATTTCCACAAGGCGATTCTAAAGAATCGCTCAATGCAGTTTTTTGTTCTTATCTGTGGACTCATTTTTACAAATTTTATCCACTATCTCCAAGTAGTAAACCTTCACATATTTCGGCACGTTCAAACCTCATTTTGATCAGTAAGTTTAGCATCACAAATAACTTGTGTGTTAATTGAAAAGAGAGATTTTCTGTTTCTAAAAAGCTCAGCATGATTTTCTCCTTAAAATTACCATAAATAAGATATGTAAGTGGTTTTCCTAACTGGACTTAAAATTTTTATATGCGTTAAATGTACTTCTAGAGATTGAGGAAAATCCGGATAAGACAACTCGAGGTAAATCCTCTATTTTGAGAGTTTTGCACAAAGAAAAATACCACTCTTACTAAGTTCAGTTGGTTTTGCAGTTAAATGAAGATGATCCTGGTAAAAAGCAAGAATTCTGTGAATTGATAATGGACAGAATGAACGCAGAGTTGCAGTTGAAAACAAAATAGATTTTCTGAGGACACAGTTAATGGTGAGGTTTATGTAGATTTTTTGATTAACTCCTAAGTGAATATATTGCAAAGACTTTTTCCTTATGTTAATCAACCAAATGAGATAGATTAATCTATTTAGTACCAACAAGACGGAGCTTTTCCACGCACAGTTAAATTATTTGAACGAAGTTTTTCCCGATAAGTAGATTGGAAGACATTTAAGGATCGATTGGCCGGCTAGATCCCCCGATTTGACTCCTCTTAATTTCTTCCATAGGGTTATTTAAAAAGTGAAGTATAGTTAAGATAACGGAAGAAATTAACAAAATAACCCCTGAGGTCATACAATATGTTGTACGAGAATTCCAAAATTACGTCAGTATTGTCAAGAAGTGAATGTTGGTCAATGTTGAACAATTAATTTAATTGTAAAGTACATCCAAAAATGCATTCTTTATATTACGCGGATGTTATGAAAATAATAATATCTTCATTCTACGTAAGTTTTGTGATTATCAAAATTTTACATCCTAAAAATTAATTTTCTCAGTTATGATTGCACCAAATTAAAAAAACTTTATATTGCTGAACAACGGACTAAAATCTATTTCCAAAGGTACCCTTTCTTATTTAAAATGTTCAAGGGGGTGCTGGAGAGGGATAATATTTTGATACATACTGTAAATTGTCAAATCAAAATTGAAAAATCGAACTGTTACGAACGGTTTTTTTCACATAGTACATAATGACGTTAAATTTGGATTTATTCCATACATATGGGCCGCATTGTATATGACGTTATTAGCGCTCGTACTAATAAACAAAACATATTTTTTTTAATAATACCGTATAAAGGTTGTATTATATTTATTGTTAAATTGTAAGGAAATATCCTAACCTGATGTTAAATATACTATTTCTATAAAAATAAATGTGAGTACTTAATATTAATAGTTTAATATTTCTTATATTAAAGTACCTTCATGTTCTCTGTCACTGATGTATCGGTTTATTCGTTAGGGTTTGCTCATTTACATTTTATAAAATATTGTATTCCAAGATTGTCCGGCTGGTTATACTAATACTAGATAAGAAGCTGTCAATATTTAAAAATCCTGTAGTTGGACTATAGTTTAATTTATTTCTAAATAACAAATAAATTATTGCTATTGAGTGAATAGATTTATTTAATTTAATATTTTGAATAAATTGACTTTTTAGAATTTGATGTGAACTAACTATTAATTCTTTTTTCTTTTCATTAGAACTTGTTTTATAAATTTCTTATATATGCTTTTAAATTAACATCATCTGCAACGCTATTGGAAGATCGAGAAAGACGAAAGTATTTGAATATACATAACTAATCACAGTAGCGTAGTAAAATTTATCAATATTTATACCTCAAAATCTCTCAATTATAAAAATATCTAAACATAAGTGAATTGTTTGGGTGCTAAAAAAGGGCTATTCATGAGATTTGAATCCCATTTATTTATTGATATATCTTTGTCTATAAATAAATATTTGGTGATGTACTTATCATTTATATTATTTTTATAAATAACATGATATTATAATCAAACTATACTAGACTATATCAATTGAAAATCTGAAGCTTTTTCCGTTTTTCTAACTATAAGCTCTGAATCAATCTCCAGTCATATCCCAGATTTCTCAGGTTTCTCTTTCAAATCTTTTTATCGCTGAATTTACTACATTTTATATCATTTTCAAGCAATTACCGAGTCGTTTTAGAAGTTTATTCTCAGTAGACTTCTGATTTAATGAAGAGAATTTTCTGAAATAAGGGAACAAAAAAGTGAGTTTATGATTTCAGACAAATAGTATGTGAAAGAAAATATTTATAAACCCACGTTATACATTACAGATATTCAATCTGAACTATCAGGTAAACTTGATGGAATAGAAACTGAAACTGAAGTATTAAATTCATAAAATAAAAATGTTGTTACTTCGAAGGAATTATCACAAAACATAGTCTATTTTCATGTACGAGACTTAGTTCGATAATTTTAAATATAAAAATATGAAGCCTGAAAACTGGGAGAAGACAGTCAATCATTCGATGGAAGAAGAAGGGTAAATGTAGAAGTTGGAGAATATTACTGTTGATGGACCAGTTCACGATCCAAGATTAGACAGTATACCGTACGCTGAATTCAATGAGAAAATACTGCGAATATTCGTTCCAAAAAGTCAATTGGATGGATGAAGCTAGTTCAATACTACCAAAGGCACGACGAGGATATAGCGGAATAATTCTGCACCAGATTAAAGCTTATAGGAAACAAAATATTAGAAAAAGACGTAAAAGATACTAGCAAGGAATATATACCAAATTTACAGATAAAAAATAACGCTGTATTAAGGTGCTGCATCGGTGCAGTTATATTAAAAAATTTCATGCTCTGAAATGAAACAAATGATGCTTCAAGAGACAAACTCAATGAAATCGCCAGGTTTCGAACTTATATCGTATATGGCTATTAAGCGATTTAAATTCATTCAACTTATCTTCAACGCAGCCGTTATGTTTTATCATTTTCCTTTCCAATGGAATATTGCCCAAATAATGGTTTCAAAAACTGTCATCCTATCCCAAGTACTCTAAAAACTGCTATTAAGTCAATTAATACCTATAGAAGATCCACAAATAATCCCTTATCTTCAATTTGGCTTATAATATATGCAACATAGTACGATAGAGGTAATTCACCAAGTGGTAGAAAACATAAATAAAACATTTGTCTCAGCAGCGTTTCTAGATATCAGCCAAGGTATTAATAAGATTTGGCACGAATAATATTAAAATCATATTTGGAGAATAGACATTTCTTTGTCAAATGTCAAGTTTAACAAACGGAATTTCCACCATTCAACTCAGGAGTGCCACATAGATGTACACTTGGACCTATCCTCTAACTAATTTTTAGTTTTGATCCGCCAGCCACTAGAAAAACAAAATCTTTCAACACATTCAAATCAAACACAATCAAACCACATGGAAGATTTTACAGAAGAGCTTGAATAAACTTCAAATTTGGATAAATAAGTGAACATTCAAGGCTAACGTGAATAGGTCAACTCAGGTAACATTTACTTTACATGCCCACCAGTGACATTGAATAACATTACTTTAAAATAAGAAAGTGGGTATGTAGAAGATTAACATGGTGGTATCATATCTAAAAACAGAAAAAACAAGAAAGAAGTCACGACTAAACATTAAAAACAAAGTGTTACTATATAAGATCATTTTAAAACCCATATGGAACTATGGGATTCAGCTCTGGTGTACTGCAAGTAACTCCAAAACAATGCCATTAGAACTATTGTGAACGCCCAGTGGTACTTAGCCTATTCTATAATCGAAAGAGACTTTCTAGTACATTTGGTCAGAGATGAAGCCAAGAACAAAAGTTCAAGTTACAGTACCAAAATAAGTGCCCATCCTACTGTACTCAGCACTCATAAAGAATCTAGCTGACGAAAACGTAGAGGTATGTCGCCTTAAAAGATTCAAACCAAACGAACTAAATAAATTTAGTTGAAATATAGAAACTTATATGTTATAAAAACTTATTCAAGTTTTGTTTTGTTTCAGCTCTACCTGTTAAATGTAAGAATTCATTCCTTCAAATTATTGTTGTTAAATTTGTTCACGCCACGGCACTGGTATATTAAAGTAAAAATAAAGTTAAGCATCAGCTCCGTATTACGAGTATACGCGTACCAGCTGGCTTTTGTATAAAATTCCTCTAGCGGTAGCCGCCAAATAATTGGAATAATTATATGAATGTCACAAATACTTACCTCAACTTTGAAAAAAGTTTACCTGAAATAATATTCGTGCAACTTACACACCCAGCAAATATTTCATACAAAAATTATTATGGTTTAATTACATTAATTTCGATTATTTTATTGGAAAACGAATTATTATAAAAAATAATACAAAAAAAGTAGCTGGCAATACAATCTAATGGTGGTTTATTCAATACTAGAGTTTGCCGTCCCGGCTTCGCCGCTTCGATATTTGCCCGTTGTCCTATATTTATTGTTTCATTTATTTGTAGTTACCTCATATTATTATTTTATGTCTCTGTAAGGAAAAATTTTAGTAGTTTAGTTTTCATTCTATTAAAGCCTTTATTCCCGAGGTTGTTAACTTTATTAACAAGTAAAGTGAACCTTTCAAAACACAACAAGGATTGATACAAAGCGATCCTCTATCAATGGTACTATTTAATCTATCTTTGGAAGGCATAATAAGAAGAACCCTTATCAATAGAAAGGGTATGATATGTAACAGATGTCACCTACATTTCAATAATAACAAAACAAAGTTTATAGATTTAAAATATAAATGTAGAAGCAAGACAAAAAACAATTTCAATGTACACACACATGATGGGACGTTAATAGAATTCGAGGAAGTGGAAAATTTCATGTATTTGGACGTAATAATTGATAATAAATGCCAAGAACAAAATCGAACTAAGAGCTGCCAAAAGTAACAGCTTTATAGGCAGCTTTATAAGGATATATCTATCTGATATACGCCTGCGAAACCTGGGTAACTACGAATAAAACGAAACAGAAATTGGAAACCTGGGAGACAGAAATAAAATACTAATAAAAATTTTTAGAGAAAAGCAGAGAAAGTTAGGATGGGAGAGAATATCAAACCAGGAAATTTGAAAACTTTTCATTTCAAGACAAGAAGGGTACAATGCATAGATAACTTAGAATGAATGGACGAAATTTTTCGGAAAATAAATTTCAATCAATGAAAGTGAAATTTACGAAAATCCTACAGCATGCAAACGATAGATCCTCATCGTATTCTCAACTTAACCCACATATATTTTCCAAATTGCACAAACGTATCATTTCGATTGTAGATAATTATTGCGATTCAAAAGACTAGGTGCAAAATTTAATATATTCTAAGAAATAGTAAAAAAGACTTATCGATCAAATGTGTACAAAATATAAACATCTTTTATATGGAATAAGTGAATAACGTATTTAGCAATAAATCTGTAATATAAGTGTTGTTACAAAGTGAAATCTTACACACTATATCAAAAGATATAGAAAACTACCGAGAAAGTCACTTGATGGTAAGATTTAAAAGCAAGTCGAGAAATTCTAATAAATAATATGTCTTATCTCAATAAAGCACTCACGATATTATAACTAGATGAAACGATCAAACACTCAACGACTCGAATCCAGGTCCTGATAATATACCGTTCTCTTTTTTGCAATATCTATTGGAGCGTGGCAAAGAACTACTTCTAAATATGTATTTTCATTTTCACAACTTTGCATTTTAAGGAAATTTAAGGAAGTAACAAATATATATACAACATACATACAAACCTGTTCCACTGATGAGAAGCGGGTGTACAAAACAACTAAACAACAGTAAAGAATTTATGAAAAATAAATGTACTATTGACAATATTGTTGATTTGGAAAATAATGTTTGGCTATATTTATTGAAATCAACAAAGCATTTGATAGTGCATGTGGAATGATTGTAAAAAATGGAATATATAAATGGACATCTGTAAAAACAAATAGCAACATATGAACCAAACAAAGTTTAAATAACTTCACAGAAAATGTACTTAAGCCCATCAAAATAAGATTATATACAGAAGACTAAGTGGCATACATGAAAAATGGATACAATACAAAGATGCTACAGAGATAGCTTGATAAATTGCAGCAATGAACAAAACAGTCGGGCTCTAACTTTTTTGCATACAAACCAATTGTTTAACATTTTCAAAAACAAAACTTGTTGAGTGACACTTAAGCTTACACTATATGAGAAAAAATAAAACATGAAATCATTAGATATGATATTCTACCAAAAACTAAACTGGACAGAGATGAACAAGTTCAGTGTCTTCTTTGTCCTATGAGATATCAATTTGAGGGATCATAGCCATAATTAGTCTTCACATTTACAATTATTTACAATCTTATAGGGTGCTTCAGAATGCTGTGCCTTGTCAAAGTAACATTTTTTAAAATAAAACACCCTCAACTTTATAGCATATTTGTTATTAGCTTCCTCATTACTTCCCCATTAGAATGATATAGGATTGTGAAGTTTTCTGCGGGGCATTTAAAAAGTTATAACCAATTTTCCGTAAGTTCAATACCTTGTACAATGTAAAAGAAATTCAAGATTATAGATCTGTTGATGCCAAAGCAAACATTCCTAGAAAATTATTCATTTCGCTAATATTCATTGAATCTCAAACGGGGTGAATCAAAATACTAATACATTATTTTTTCGGTTTTTCAAATTAATCACCCTGTATTTTATGTTAGTATAAACAGTACTACCAACATAGATACTTTTTAGGCATTACCATACCAAAAATTATTATTTTTTGAAATATTTTGATTTTTCTGTGCAAAATGATGATTATATACTTATATTGAATCATTTAACAATTAATTGTCAGTTAGCTATGATTTATTTGTCAAAAACTGATATTTGACAATAACATGACAAAAGGTACATTATTGTTTTTTATTTAAGCATTTTGGTAGATTTTTTATATATGTAATACTCCTATATGGATAGATGGTATGAGAATAAACATCCCTACGTTACGGTGCCGACAATATTCATTTTCTCTCTCGTTCGAGATACTTTATCTACACTGCGCATGATTGGGAATGCGCAGAGCCAAGCTGAAACCTCGGAGGATAGAAAAATTGTTGTCATTCTATCTTCCTTAGTCGGAACAGCTTCCACTTATAGAAACTGTCTATATAGAAGTATTACATATATCGATTTTTTGGTGTTTTGAAGAATTTGAACTAAGATATAAATGAATTTCACTAGTGATGAAATGATTGATATGATATGGATATTGAGAGAGTTCAATAAACACGTCTTATTATCAGCAAGAGTATACCATGAACGTTTTCCTGAAAGGCGGCAACCTACAAAAAGGTTGCAGAGATTGATCCAGCGGTTCAATCGCACGGATCCAGTTAATTATAAAACGCATGAACGATTAAAAACTTCTGTGACATAAGAAAATGAAATTAATGTTTTGCTGGTAGTTACTGAAAACATAGACAAGGAGTATTTCCAGCGAACGAGAACTGAGTTACTTTGGTGTGTAAGAATACTTGGCAAACTGAAGTTGATTTTGTTAAAAGACTAAAATTTTGACGGTGAGCTTTACGAAAAGTTAACCAGCAAGGACATCCTTTCAACTATGTTCTATTTGGAGATGAAGCCACATTTAATAATAATGGTTGTGTTAATTTTCACTCTTATTCATCAACTAATCCATATCACATAATGACACACGGTTAAAATAGATGGTCGTTGAATGTGTAATACTTAGTGAATATGTAGTAGGACCATATTTTTTGAGGAACATTTAAATACTAAGATGTATTTAGATTTTCTAATAAACCAATTACCTCTTTTATCAGAAGAATTCCCACTTAGTACACGTCAATTGATATGATTTTTGCATGATGATGGGCTTGCTCACGCCAATCGATTAATTAATAGTAAACTGAGTGAACTATTTCCTGAGATGGGTCAAAAGAAATGGTTCAGTTCAGTGGCTACCAAGGTTACCAGATTTCAATGAAATGGACACACTGGAGGGAATAGGATACGAATTTCGGAATGTTTCTATAGAAATGCTTCGTAATAGGAGTAACTCTTCAAATATTGTTTCCAAGCACGCATAGATGTCTTTAGAGGTCATTTCGTATACTGTAGTAAATGTTTTTATTGTTGTAATGTAATGTAATGTATTATTATTATCCAGTAATTTATTTGTAATACAATCGTTTTTTCTTTGTATTTGCGATTCAACCTCTTCAGTAGCAATCAGCAAAGATAAAATGCCAGTTTTTTCTTTTGACAAATAAATTATAGCCAACTCACAATTAATTGAATGATTAGATTTATGTATATAGTCATTGATTTGTACGGAATAATCAAAATATCTCAAGGACTAATGATTCAAGGGATTAGGAATGCTTGAAAAAAAAATTATGTTGGTAGCACTTTTCGATACTCACATCGAATACAGGGCGATTCAATTGAAAAAACCGAGAAAATAACTTTTTAAACGCCCCGTGGAACACATCACAATCCTTTACCATTGTAATGGGGAAGTCAAGCTGATTCCACATATACAATGAGATATAGTGTGTTTTATTTGAAAAAATGTTACTTTGATTTGGCACAGCACTCTGGAACATTATAAATAACTCTAAAATGTGAAGACCAATGATGGATATAGTCCCACAAATTGACATCTCAAAGGACATAGGAGGAACTGAACATTAATCAGTCACGTATATAGAAATAAAATGGAATTATGTTACTCTGAATCAAAAATGGCGGAACACGTAGGTTGGTGGATATGTTATTTTAAGTGCAATCCTGTAATACCAATAGGTATAGAATAAATCAAAGAATAGAATCACGTCAATCTAAAAGCAACATGACGGAACACCCAAAAGCACTCCTACAATATGGTTTCCAAATAAAATGGTTGGTTGAGAATTACTAGAAAAATGAAATGGCGTCACTCTGAAAGAAACATGACGGTACACCTAAGATGACGGACCAGTTATTTTGAAATCAAATAAAAGGGCTTGAAGAGATTAATTCAAAAAATAAAATGGCTTTATTCGGCAACCAACTTGACGGAACGATCAATGTCGCTCTGAATTCAATGCAATCCTACAATATGGATATGAAATAAAAATGATTGCTGAGAATCACTCAAAATATGAAATTACGTCACTCTGAATTCAACATGGAGTAACACCCAAGATGATGGACTAGATTTTTAGTAGAAAGTAAGAAAGAATAATACGATCGAGAACTTCGGGATAAGTCAGAGTCAATTTTTAACCGATGAGAAGGTCGAGTTGAAATGCCATCCACTATATGGCACTCATTGATATATTTTTCTCCTGTACATTTAAAACAAAGAATAACAACACCATCAGAAGCATATTTTGAAGCTTCGACAGACGGAGCGCTAAAAGTTCTTCGAGAATACTTTAAATGCATGGAGAAGAAAGTAAAAACGGTTTTTTATTTATTGCAGTCGTGTATCGTTCTTAAACAAGCTTTCAAGTAGAACAGTACTTTCATACTACTTTTATAGTCGTTATAATTTATTGGTCAAAAACAACATGAACAACAATGATAATACACAGATTTAAGTGGATAGATACATCGACAACTAATGATTCTTACGAAAAGCGAGACATTGTTTTTATGATAATCATGAGCTCAGTTACGGAAAACTCGAAATAACATTATTAATGTTGAACCAGGAATCTTGAAAAAAAATGCTGAGACACAGGAATCATTTTACTATGGACGTATTTGATGCCGATGAAAGGAATTTTTCCTATTCCTCAACTGTGATCTAACTCAACTTTTTTATATATATCGTGTGTGTAACTTTATCCGAAAAGTGCATAGTTAGCGGAAACCTTTTTTCTTGTCACAAATCCTCATCAATTACTCAAAAATGCCAAAAATCGAGCTAAAATACTTATCACGGCAGAAAACTTAAAAAAATTTCTTTTTTGGTATTATACCTACTCTTCAATATTTGCTTCTGATTAAACTGATTCCACCGAACATTGATGCTAGGTTAGGTCAGCAATTCACATTTACACCAAAAATATAAATAAAATTTAGTATTTTTTTAATAAAAATTAGAGAATTAAAGATAACCTACCGATATAGGCTTTACAAACGCCCGAAAGCCTACAATGGATGACATTTTCATCATTACTATTTTAATGTTTCTACCAATAGCTCTAGAAAGGTATATAGAAGGTGTTTTTTATTATTTTTTACCTATAAAACGTGAAAATAAAGATGGGATGTCATTCGCATTTAAACAAAAGTTCGGTAGGATTTTTCTAATGATAACAAATGTTGCAGCGTTTTTTTTTAAGTTACTGTTTAGGGAGTAAATATTTAATTCCTGATTTTCGGGCAACTCTGTATATTCATCATTCGAGATTGAAGCAATAGTCTCAAATTAACTTTATGAAATCTCACCTTGCTAATAATAAGAAACAAAGACAGCAATCTAAAAGCTTAGATTAATATCCGGTTATACATATACCGTAAAACGGTACAGTCGAATTCTTTACAAGGTTGTTCAGCTGTTGAATTGTCAATGTTGCCACTTTGTTTTCGAGAGAGATAAACCTCATTGGTTCAGATGGTAATATAATAATAGGTCAGTCTCTTTTTGTTTTAAATATTCCTTTTTGTTAAAATGTCTCGTATTATTCGACCGTTAGGATTGTTTATAAATACTTGAATAATAACTGAAGAAAATTTATTTTGTTATAACCGTTTTGTATTAAAATATTTAACAATTTTTTAGTGAATCAGTGAAGCAAGGCTAAAGTATAAGGTTTAATATTACTATTCGGTGTAGTTGTAAACCTTTATATTTTGATATAAATGTGTACTTAAACTTATTGAATATATTTTTAGAACTTCTTTTGCTCCCAAATTTTAATACGAGATCTGGCTATTAAATAACGTCCCAAAACACGTTTCTGTCACTATCGGAACAGGAGCAACGTATCAATCTCAAATTTCTCGTTTAATTGAAAAAAACTCCTACCGAGTGCTATAAATTGTTGCAAGATGCCTATGGAGATAATTCTATACCTCGTGCGTGTGTTTTTGAGTGGTGTAAGCGCTTTAAACAGCGCCCAGGTCGCCCGGTGACTGTTTCAACTCCGGTGACTAACGCTGATAAAGAAACGGTTACACTAGAAATTACACACGACAAAAGTCTGTGCGAAGTTGGTGCCAAAAAATCTGACTTCTAACCAAAAGCTCTTGCGTCAACGGGTCTTCTCAGATTTCCTTGAAAGGTTAGAAAAGGATCTGTTTTGAAACCGACCCGATTTGAGTCGATGGAAGCAGTAAAGCAAAAAACGGCAGAGCAAAAAGGCACTCACCAAAAAAGACTTTCAGCATTGCTTCGATCAATGGACAAAACGTATGAAAAGATGTGTGGCGTGGGGAGGGAAGCATATTGGAAGGGGAGCATTCAAATGTAGAATAATTTTTATAATAAAACCCTTTTTCGTACCCAGTCTCGATATTTAATATCCAGACCTCGTATTCTTCATGATTAATAAGACTATAGTTATTTAGTTTAAATAAATGGCAAAATAGTAGTGAAGGGGAGAATATTCTCTTGATAAGTTATCTTTTAAATACTTTAGAAAATCTGGGATTAGCTAGATGAATCTGTATGAAATTAAATTTCCTCATCAGTTTAGCTTTAGGCTATCAAACACAATTTTTAGTGCATATCAATTTTGTAAATCCTTTTCTATAATTAATTATGTTGAAGTACTAATAAAAGGAACGATCCTTGATTAAGGCAGCGAATCACATAATTCTGACACACAAATTATTTTTCATATTCATATAAAGAAAACGAAATAGTTGTTAGGTACAAATGAATAAGATAGAATTTCGAGTGTTGATTAACAATTAAGCTAGAACCGAGAAAAAATTATCTTATAAGTGCTCCCTCCCATAAATGATTTGTAAGTTGCATAATGCTTTTAAAAGTGGTCATAATAATGAACACAGATGATGATGAACGTTCGTCATTTACTATAACTACATAGAAATGGTTAATAAAATGTGTGTCCAAATGCTAAGTCAAAGTACGTGAAAAAGTGAATTGATTTGATGCTTCACTTGAATGGGTATACACTATTTGATAAGGTGCCGCGATAGCTTAGTATTGATCAAAAGCTCACATTAAAAATTTATATGAATGTTTAGATATCTTCAAAGTTAAATTGTTCCATCGACATGTACGTAACTTAAGTACATAATTATACAACAAAAAAGCAAAATTTACAACTTGCCTATATAATAGTGATTTTTTGACACGTTTTGATACTTGACTAAAAGAGAGCATTTGTTAAAACAACTTTGTTTTGTTGCGATACTACGCCTAACTATTCGTCCAGTATTGTTCCAGAAACATTAATGAAACTGTGTTACGATTTCTTGCCGCTATAATTATATCACCTCATGTTTCTCTCTCCGATTACTTTCTATTCCCGAATTTTAAACAAATCGCTTGATGAAAAACGAAACGAAAAATCTCATAAGTGCTTTCCGCTTACCCTCGACGTGTAGTGTTTACACTGGTGAACTATACAGTATCATTTTCCTCCATTTATCCTCCCCATAAATATATCGCCATATGTACTGACTTTCTTTCATCCATACAGTCAATCACAACCATATTCATCGACCATCCAATAATCCAAAAATTTCATGACATTTACAAAACTCTCATTGCTTTTGATATAACAGTCTCTCTCATCTGGTTTCCATCGCACACTGGAATTGCTGGAAACGAATGTGCAGATCGCCATGCCAAAGAAACCACAAAGAATCAACCTGAAATCCCAGTTCAGCTTGCCAATGATCTGAAGACTAACTTCAAAAACTCCATTCACAAATCTTGACGCGATATATGGAGCAAGAGTACCACAGCATTACACAACATCCACCCAACTACTTCTCACCTTTCCCTAAACTTTTTGAATAGGAGAGAAGCTGTGACAATAAGAAGACTTCGTATCAACCAAACGAAACTTACTCACGGCTATTTGATGTCGTCAGAAATTTTTCCTGTCTGCAAAAGTTGTTAAATTTCTGTATCTGTTAAGCACATCATCACCGAGTGCAGCAGTTTGACAAGCCACCAAGCTGTACGAGAAAATATAAATAATTTACGTATTGTAATAGATTTTGTAACAGTCCTGTATTTAACTTATGATAGTTTTTGTGTGCCAATGACCAGCGCTGTCGATGCACGTTAAACTGAAATGACTGAAGGACAAATCCGTATTTTGCGGAACTTCCGAAAGATCATTTTTTGTAACAAACACCTTCCTTCACATAGGTAACTGGTGGCCATTGTAGAACTAGTTTATTTGTTGAAGCTGACGAGCTCCATCCATATTCATAAGATTAATCTAATTTTTTTTTTGAAATCTCTTATTTAGCACTTTGGTTTTACCCAGTAATCAGTCAAGTTATATAATCTAATCATTATTCATTCAACTCTCAGTCTCAGTCTCAACAACGATAGATCACAATAATTTGTACGACAATTATGTACCTATTTACTAAGTTAAAATTTAATTTAAAACACAACTATAAAATCGAATGAAAAAAAGCGAAACATTATTAGATTACCAACTAATTTAGTACTCGTAATTAAAAAGTCTTATATTATACGCTAAAAAAAGCAGTTTTTCCACGTTCTCATCAAGTATTATTCCGACGATCTGACTATATTTGTCCAGCAGCACTAAACAGCTGCTCACTTGAAACACTGGTAGGCGGAGCAAAAAGATACTTTAAAACTGCTTTTCTCAAGGTAGGATATGGACTACTGTACAATATATATCGGCATTACGTTGCAATAATGGCTCTGACAGATAAGATTCAATTATTTCTTTCAAAATAGTTTTTTCATCTTTAAATCTTGTTCTCTCCATGTTATTTATTAAGAGTATCATCGTGTACCTAATCCAACGAGTCTCCTTTTCTTGGTGTATGTTGAAAGCTTGCGACATTTCAAACAAATAACTGAAGAGACAAATCCGTATTTTGCGGAACTTCTGAAAGATTTTCTTTTTGTAATAAACACATAGGTAACTAGTGGCCACTGTAGAGCTAGGTCTTGATTTTTTGGAAGCAGAGGAATGAATTGGGAGCCCCATCCTATTGATGAACGAAATCTTCTAATCTTCCATAGCCATTTCAGTTATAGTTTTTTTTTTCGTAAAGAAAATACGTTTATCTTTGATTTTGATTATGGATTTTGAAACCCCATATACTAATATTCTGTTCATAGACTTTTCCACTGTAGGAAGTATCAAACAGTTGGTAAAGGTTCTCTCGATCTATTTGGAATGCTACCAAAAATTCTTTAAATAAGTCCGATATTACTCTTAGATATAAGCGGTTGGCATATATTTTTCTTTCCCACACTTCTCCAGTTTGTTGAAATTACTTAAGCTAACAAATTTGGTACGAAATTCCCGCTGCTTAATTTAAAAAAATATTATTAGGTATTATTAAATTTCCATTTAAATTCACGTGAATCGAATCGGTAACATTTTTTGTCCTAAATACAAACTTTTTTGTTCTTGTAAAGTTTAATTAATATCTCAATGAATGTGTGTTTGTCAACTGTTTGTTTACAATGCGAAAAGTTTGTCTGGCAATATTAAATATGGAAAAAACGTTGAGCAACGACTGAAAATTTTCCGTTGAAGTGCCTTGAATGGCACAAATCATTCACTGAAGGTTGTAAAATCGTCGAAAACTTGTCTCATGCGAGTCGCCCAATCACCTCTGATAACGACGATAACAGCTGATTGATGCGATTACTCGATTTCTGCATTGCCAGAAATATCAGCTTGAATGGAATTAATCACATTTTCAAAGTCTTCTTCAGTTGTTACACTATATATAGCTTCTATTGGAATATTTTGGTTTGCCCCCGAAAATGGCTTCATATGGAGATGTTTTTATCCCAGAATGTAAAGAAGTATGCTTCATAGATTGTATAAATCTTAAAACTTGACTCCAATGCTCTTTTTCGTTTTCCAACATCCATGTGATTAGCATGTTATCTACATCTTTGATTGGCGCGTTCGACGCTGCCTTGGCTCTGGCTGTAGCGTGGTTTGCCATATACAAGCTTTAGTTCGGGCCACATTGTCTTTAATTCTTCAATAACCCTGTTGCAAAATAGATAAAATACTTTGTAAGTAACAACAAAAAAGCGGTAAACTGTCCACGTGCTTGGAAACACTGTCATCGAGCATACGGCCTGAATTTCAATAGTCCGTATATACTATATTTTTTACATACTCTGCCCAATTTAGACCGTATGTATACGACCTAGGCCATATACATACGGTCTGATTTTATATATGGTCTGTAACATATCTAAATCGAAAGTGTTGTTTAATTGTTGTACTTATTTTAGATTTTCTCTTCTTTCTGATGCCCAGTTAAGGACCGTCTGTCTTACCTGGGCCGGTTTTATGGGCAACATAACAGGAAATTTGAATATATGTCTAAATAATGCCAGCTTTTTGGGCTTAAAACAAGATGGCAATGGTTTGGGATTAGTCATCTCTACATTTTCCTAGTAAGGTATTTTTTTATTTTTAATGTTTCGAAAAATAACTGGACGAAATATTTGAATTTAAAATTTGAATGTGAAGTATACGTGCTCACGAACACAAGGGAATATTCAGAGCCAAAGTGGACGATTTGATTTCGCAAAAAAAAGCAAACTACATGCTACTGGATGTCGCGACCACCGGAGATCGAAGGCCCTTCCAGTCTTTGCGTGATTCAAGTTCTCTCAGCGGCAACGCGTTCACCGAAGAGCCTTTACGTCCGATCTCGATCAGCCGGTTACCCGTAACCGTTCGAAGGATGATGACTCGACGAAGCCGCAAAATTCGCAGATTATACCGCAATAACTGCTTGTACTACTCCAAACATGGAGCTAAAGCGAAAACGGCGACGGACGACAACAACCCAAAACTCGCGCTGTCTTTTTGTTGAATATTGAGGGATTTTTTTCGGAGAAATGTCTACTTTTTAAATGCAAGGTCACATGCCGTGAACATCTCATGAAGTCTGCTTACAAGTGGATCAAACTATTCGAGATGTTAGAGGAGCATCAATCTTGTGCGGTTTCGTGCAATGAGGTCAACGTTGTCATATTGATTATGGCAACGCATCGTGTCACAAGACGCTTTTGATTTGTAAGTTTTTGCTAAAGTCTTACTCACAATATTCATTACAACTCGAAAATAAAAAATGTACCATAAAGGAATAATAAATTTGATATTTGATTAAAACCTGTATTGTCATATGTATATACCAGAGGTATAAAATTCATTCATTTCTATGTACTTTTTAGTACGACTACAACACCTATGGAAAATTTGTTTGCCTGAAAAATTTTGTAACCTGATAATAATGTTTTTCTACCGCTAGGATGAAAAGTTCGCTTTTGCTCCCAGGTATGTGGGTCAAAAGTGGGGTAAGAAATTTATTTTTCTCTATATCTCGGACGAAAGTTAGAGATTCGTGCATAGATAAAGCTTGATATGAGAGCTCTGAACTGCGGCAATGTAGAAATCTGAAACTTTCTGTACTGGTAGTGTAATATACCGTAAAAAATCTTAATTGTACTTTAAATCTGAATTCAGACGATTTCAATGAGCTTAGGAGTACAAGAAACTATGAGGAATTTATATTTATATAAAGACAAACTATCACTAATGGTTTAGACTCTACCAAATCCAAAGCGTAATTATGAAAAACAATAAAAGACATTTTCAAAAAAAAACTATTGTAAAAAAGAATATAATTGTGGTCATCGTTCACTATAATTATATTCAGCGGGGGCTCAGTCCACGATATTATCGGGGGAGGTAATACCCTTCTTTTCTTCGTAGGGGCGTATTACACGATTTGTCGATAATAACTAGATACGACAGTTTTTTCAATTTTTAAATTTCTGACTACGATTTAATCAATTACCGCAAGACAGTCCGCTAATTTGTAATTTGTTATATTTTCCAACTTTATATCGAAATTTTTTATTTTCTATTTATGTTGATAATTGAATTATTGTTTGGCGCTGTTTCTCGTATTTGAATCTATAGGAAGATATGTGAAAATAAGCGAACCCAGAAGCAAAGGGACGTTCTAAATTTGATTAAAGAAGCAATTTTACCCACTTTCATTATCCCAACGACTACTACGAAACTACTGATACTATCGAATCTCAACGTGTAATACAATTAAATTTAAAGAAAAAAACGCAACCGATTTTTACTAATCTCTTTGTCCCACAAAAGACGGAAAAGTGTTATTTAAAATTGCAATAATTTCTCGTATATATAAGGTTAATCGATACCAACCGCTATCAAAGAATCACAACTCCTCTACTTTGAGGAGCGGAAATTGTTTTGTCTAATGAGGTGTGGAGTAAAGTTGGTAGTAATTGGATAGACGTTACTAAAATCAATGTAAGTATGTGATTAACTGATAAATTCATGCGAAACAAATTACTTTGGATTATATAACGTGTAAGATACATGAGATATATCATCGTTGATGATAATTGTTAGCAATCAATAGAGCAAATCTATTGGAACAGTACTTCGCTAAACATATAAATGATATCAATTTTAATTTTTTGACTGAAGTTGTGGATTGCGTCACTTCCTTCCTTCTTAGGATTGAACTTAAGACCAGAAGAACAGGAAGCTATTTTTAAAATAAGTTTGAATCAATAACGAATCAAAAACTTTTTAGTTTAATGCGCTTTAATAGCAAATTTTTTATTTCCGCTGAATATATTACTATATCTCGTCGAAACTTGTATAGAGCCATAAAGGTGAAGTTGGTAATGTTGTCGAGGTGCTTAACTACAACACGGATATCGGAGGTTCGAATCCTCTATCGAGCAAAATCTTTATTAAATAAGCCACTTGTTCTTAGGGGAGGAGAGTTACAAACAAATATACAAGCTCACAAATCTAGATACATGTGAAGCTAAGCTAAGCGTGTCAATAAAAATCACAAAACTATCAAAAAATAAGACAAAACTATCAAAAAATTGTTAGTTCATTGAAGTATATTGAAGTATATTTCATTCCGATTAATACATATTTTTTATTTGATTTAATAAAACATGTGTATTCAAAATTAAATTAACAGTTGATATTTGACAAGTTGAAGAATTAACATTTACATATTCTGTTTCGTAAACTATAAAAATGACGGAATCTAGGTTAAATAAAAACCTTGTAGTCCGGGCACCAGATTTTGGGTAGGTATTTGGGGCAAGTTGAAAACTTGTTACATACCTCTCCTGATATACCCCAATACGGAACTACAGGGCCAAATAAACCCCTAAATTTTCAAAAATATAATTTCCTTTTTTTCAAAAAATATGCTTGAGGCAACATGCAATTTATATATATTGTAGTTTTATGTTTAAAATATAATTGCCAGACGAAATATTTTGCAACAATCTGTAAAAAATGTATTTGAGGCAACTTAAAATTTTTATAGGGCTTTTTTTATGACAAAAAATAATGTTTCCAAAAAGACAAGTCATTTTGGTGGGGCTTTCTCCCTGCCAGGTACTATTGGCTCTAACTAGGTGATGTGACTTACAATAGCCACGAGTCTAAATATCGTTCCAGGCCCTTGGCAAATTCATCAGATGGGCCTCCAAAATATGAAGAAGTTCAACTAACATTTTTTAATTCAATATATTCATATACCACGACTGTTGTATAATGTATCCGTTATTATCTTAATAATACCCATTAATCACAGCAGTGATTAATGAATCATTAATTGCTGTTATCAAATACTTTCTTGATTTAGCGAAATGATATTGTTTTGCTACAAAAAATCGCTTTTCATAATTCTATCATGTAAGCATTAGAAAATATTTTCAATTTGGTTCTATACACTTAAAAAAAATTGAAAAAGCAAATTAGACCTAACTAGACCAGACTCGAACTCGGGATCTGCAGTTTCAAAGAACGGAGCATTAACATTGATCTATCATCGATATTTAATGTGCTTGTCGTGTATCTGTTTTTTAACGTTCCATGGTTTTTATAAATTGATGTACCTTTTGAAATAATATAAATTTGACTTAAACCTATCAACATTATTGTGTGTTTAGATTTCTTAGTGTTTCAATATTTTGTGTTAAATTATGTTAAAAACCAAAAATGGGTAGGGAAAATGAAAGTGACTTTTCTTTAACACTACCAGAAATTAGAGAATCTGCTGAAGTTGCCTGTTTAAATTTATTGCCGAAAAGTCAAGGAGAGTCTATAATATGGCATATGAATTTGGAACTGACAAAAAGGAATTATTAATCACTATAAATAAATACCATCCTCTTGTAACATTAGATACCCAATATTTATGAAAGTAATACATAGATTTTAGTTGTGATTGTTATAGATATATTGTAAGATTATTATATGTATTTTTGATGACTATGTACCGTTTTAAAGTGAAATATTCTGTTTGAAATAATAATATAATAAAAATATTTAGTTGTCGTGGATAAAGAATAGTATTCTACTCGCGTATAATGAGTTATTATTCATTCGGTGATTTATGTGACCTTCACTTCCTGAATAATCACCTTCATTATATACTGGGACTTTTTGTTCAGCAAAAGTGTTAATGACTTTATCTGAGCTCAAGTCTTGGATAGAAATAGAGCAATTTACAAAATCTTTCTTGTTCCATAGAACTTCTTAAATAAGTTTTCAACAATTTTAGTTGTGAAAATGATCAATCGACACTAGCCAAAGTCACAGAAATGTAGTGAACATTCAGGAAATCTTGATAATATAAAATAAATCTTTATTATTAATAACCAAGTTCTTTTATAAAATATGTCGTTTCTATTTTGTGTCTAAAGGAGGATCGAAAACGTCTTTATGATGTATAAAGTGGAATCAGGGGTTCTCTGAGCATCAGCAAGTGCTACCAATCTTAAAGCCAACAGAATATAAATGTTAACCAATACAAGTTTTTGGAGGTGTACGTATGTACGTTTGTCCACGCACATATCTGAAATTATTAATTGGATTTTGACCATTCTTTCTAAAACTGGGTCACAACTCTTTTTTAATAAATGCATTGGAATTGTGATGCTTCTTTTTCAGTTGTAGGGATTTCTTGGTTGTCTAGGGTTCTTTTCTTCTTAAAACGCCGGTTTGAAAGAAAACAGAGAATTTAAACAATGAAAACACTTTATTTATGTACAATGAAAATAAGAGAACTAAGGTTGATAGTGAAAATATTCGTGTATGTGGTTCATACGCTAAATGAGAGAAAGACCGTCTTGATCACGCGGGAAGCCGTCTTAGTGTGATCTTTACCGCCTACGTTTTAATCCCGACTGACTCGAATGTTATTATCGTCTTTAGGCTGCCGAAGAGAATGTAACCCCTGACTAGTTTTGACGTTATTACATCTCATCAGAGTGGTTCAACAACCCTCGCTCGGGCTTGAGAACTGAACTGAAGACAACGTCAAAGAACGTCGCTATTTGGTTCATGTAGTTAACCATTCCCCAGTAAACACTACCTGGCGCCATCCTCATTTCCAGCTGAGAACCACTGGTCGGGTAGAATTTTGGAAAAAAAAAGAAAATATTTCATTCTCCGTTACTGATTTATAGTGTTATATTGCAGACAGAAATGATGAAAATGTCAAACAAATCACAAGAAATAACTGTGCACATACAAGAACAGGAAAATAAGAGTGTTAACAGGTTGAAGTATCTAGGGACAATCATATGACCTGATGGAAGAGATACCCAATAGGGTAGATAGAGAGTATTCTTCAACAAAAAATAGATAACAAAACGTACAAAAAGGAAAATCTACGAATAAGTACTACTACTAATGTCGATTTATGGTTGTGAATCTTGGGTGGCAACCACCAAATTGAAAAAAAATAGCAACATGTGAAATGGTGAAATGAAGATACTGAGAAAAATAGCGGGTATGAAGAGACTCGATAAAATACGGAACGACATTATTAGACGCGAATTAAACGTAGAGCAAAAAATCGAACAACAACAGTAGAGATAGTTTGAACAAATAGTAAGAATGCAGAAGAACAAAACAGTTAAGGTGATATGGAAAAACGAAACAAACAAGAAGAGGCAGACTTAGGAGAGAATGGAATGGAGTAGAAATATTACCTCTACACCTATGGTAGAAGAGGTTGCGGATAAGTAAGTATCGGGATTCACCTCCTAGTGCATAAAAATTTTCAAATAAATATAACTATCTGAAAAACCTAAACTGCCAGAATTGTGTTATCATATGGGTGAAGTAACATAATTAAAAATACAATATTGTTTTATCTGTATCAATTAATAAAAATTCTATTGTGTTGGTGTAGGCCGTTTTCCTTTCTTCTTTCCTTTTGTCCTTGTTGCAAAGTTAAAGTTGAACTTAATAAAGAACCCAATACGAAATGAAGTACACAAAAGTCTTTATTTCCAATAAAACCGGCGAGATAAATTTTATAGCAAAGTTTAACCGCGTAAAACGTAGTTTCAGTATTTTACGATCGAAGTTGTCGCTGGCCATGAGGACAACAGTACTCATTAAAATATAAAAAGTCAGTCGAGTTGAGGATATAATTCTTATAGAGAATAATAGAAAGAACTGGTACAAAGCTGAAGACCTTGAAATGAATATAGATAAGTTATTTATATAATCGGCTTCATTTAATTATTTTGTACATTTCATGCAAACTGAATGTTTCAGATAAATATATAAATTTACAGAGGAACAGTGTAATTAACTTAATTGAACAAAATTGGAAAATAATTTTTTTTAGATAATTATAATACGTTTTTTGAGGTTCTTGTTAGTTAGTAGAAACCCAGAATACACATTTTTTTTAAAACACTTGATGTGTAGCGTATTTTTACAAGTTTCGAACAAATCGAAGATATTCATTAGAACGAGTTCTATAGAAAAGATATGCCAATAACGTTTCTCATTTTCATTTCCCAGATGGTTCGATTTGTATGTGCAGTTTCAAATACTTTTCAATAGTTATGACCTAAGGACATTGATAATTGTTCGATAGGAAACAGACCTCCGCCAACGGTGTCGTTTTCTTTCCAAGCAATAAAGTGCTTTTGAAAGTTGTTTAAAATTTTTAAGCATCGAGGATTATTAGGTTAGAAAATTTTTTGCTAATTATAGAAAAAATACAGATTAAAAAACAATTTATTTAAAGGTAGAATTAAGGAAAGAAAACTTAGAAAAGTTAAGTGAAGATCCAGACATGTTGTTTCCCATAACTAATGAACATGCATTTCCAATACAATGCTGTTAATAATTTTATTATGATGTTCTTCGTCAATATTCAAGTAGGGTGTTGGCATTGTTGTGATTCGTGATTTTTATAAGCTCTTGCTCTTGTACACCACTTTTGGGCAAACGATCAATTGCAGTGATTAAACATTTTTTTTCCTTGATATTCAGACCAATTTTGTCCAAATTTGATTCGTAGTTCTTCCAATGGGCATATTATCATAGTGATCATTTTCGTACTCCCAATGACAAATAATCTCTTGATTTTAATATTTGGGCCTATTTTTGACATACATTTATCAAATAATCTGACTGGACACACATTGCTGTCGGTTTTATTGAAAATTTGCTTCCAGCACCACCTTGGCAAGTTTTGAATACAGGGTTATATTCAAAACGATTTGCTACAAAACCGTCGTTGTTTGATTCGGTACAAAAAGAGACAGTCAAGCAAGCAGCTCGCCTGGCTAATCCTATTGCGGCTAAGTGGTAGAATTTCCGTTGCAGCCCTTCAGAGGTATTTTCATTCCATCAATTTATCATTTTCGTTATTTATTTTACAAAGATCTAATTGCAGTTTTCGTCGTATAGAATCGCGAGCAGCTCGCGCTTGTACACTTCTGAATGTGTCGATAATAATTTTCATTTTTTTTTAATATTTTCCTTGTAACTGCTTACTTGTTAGGTTCCACATGGTTTTAACCGTAGTTTTTTTAAACTCTGTACCATCTTTTCTTTTCACAGTCCAATCCTTTAAAATCAACGCCAATTCTTCCGCTGTCCGATTTCCATCTAATTGATGCTTTCTATCATTGCAAAAGTCCATAAATGCTTTCCATACAATTTTTTACTGTAAACGGTATTTTTTGGTATCTTGGATTCTATAATTCCATTAATATTCTCGTCAGTATTTCAACTAAATCTTGACATTTTGAAATATTGAATATTTAAAACGTCAAAATCGAAATAAATCAATAAGTATCCATGGAAACATGATAAAGTGAAAACCCATGTGATCTGTTTTCATTAAAATGTTGTATTGATTTGTTGTCTTCAATGAAATGACTTCAAATTAATTGATTTCATTGGAGTTTAACTGGAGCAAAAACATTTCATAACAATAGCAGAGTAATTATGTTCCAATATAGTTTATTGTTGACTATTCTGCCCATCATCCTATTGGATGACAAAAGAACCACAAATGCTTCGAAATACTTGTACTTCGAAATTTATAATATCTATCAAGGATTTCAATATTATCATTATTAAATAATTATGTACAATAATACGAGTACCAAAAATTGTGAGGTTCATCCAGCGAAGTACTATTTTTACATATTGTTTTCTATTCGACAACTGAAAGGTAGGAGGTTAAATTGTGCGAAATAAGGATCAATATTTGCTTACGTAATTTTGCTACATACTTGCAAAAGAATATTTGAGGTGATCGGGCTAGAAAAAATTGAGATGGATTTTCATAGTAATTACACCTGGCCGTATTTTTTCACTTAAACTGAGGCATTGATTTCGAAAAAAAAAACTTTTTAAAATGTACAGCATAAAATACCTACAGTTATAAATTCCACTTTATCATACTAAAGATTTTTTCACTAAATTTAAAAAATTTGGAAACTTTTCTTGTACAGGAATTTTGTCACATAAATGGATCCAAAAAATATTAAGTAGAACTCTTCCAAAATGTGAACCAAAACCATTATATTCTAATGGCCCAAATCTATCAAGATCTTTGTGGTTTGTGATTAGTTTGACTCGAAAAAATGTGTCGCTCTGTTAATTATAGTTAACTACTGAAAACTAAGATTTGTAATTGAATATCCTGTTCATATGACTAACTACTTATCACGGTAATGACTCATTTGCCGCTCCTTATCTTCACAAACTTCTCGGAAACTAAAAAAGTTTGCTTTCAGTCTCTGAAGATGATAATTTGGTTATCGAAACGCACGTCAAACAGTGTAATTGTAAGTGACGGTGTTGTGGAAGTGTAAACAGTGTGTTCAGTATGAATTTACTTAACTGGTCCAAAAATTTCAACTCAATACGTTGTTAGTAGTGTAAATTTACCAAAATGCTCTCTAGAAAAGTTTACGACGATCGGAAGTAGCATTATGTAATCAGTAGTTAGTCATATAGAATATGAATGGAATGTGGAAATTATACATTTTTTATCTTAACCACAACTTCAATTTTCGTGAACGTAATTGAATATTCTATTCATATGAATAACTGCTGATTACGGTAGGGACACATTTGCCATTCCTTATCGTTGCAAACTTTTCTAATTTGATCTACTGTCTTCTGGCTTTGATATATGTTTTCGTCTTCGATGAAATTCAAAGTATTTCACAATATCTTTCATAGAGAAAATGATTCCCACTTTATAAAGGAAATAAAAAGTAATAATTCCAAACTGATATCAAAGCATACGAGACTCCTCCTGTCAACGACACTCAGTTTTTTATCGAGAAAAACTAAGCATTTTCTTAGGATAAAGTCAAAAAGTCCAACTCTATTTTCCAGCTTATGTGTTTCCAGTCGTCCTTTTCCGCGTATCCGAGCACATAATTTTTCATGTCTTGGTAAAAACGCTCCACTCATTTTCAAGGGCTTTATCCGTGGAAATTCACAAAGTAACATGACACAACGAATGTATATATCTGTCCTTGGCTCCGTACTTCTTTCAATTCCAGAAAGTTTATAGGTCAGATTTACTGCAAAGTTGATTTTGGCGTCTTAAACTGCATTTGTCGCGATTCATAGCAAAATCGGTATGCAAATTATGAATAAATTATATAATGTAATTCATGTAAAGTTGTTGTTATCAGTAACATACCAGAGTCTGTTTTGCATTTAAAGTTAAGTTTATTAGTAATATGGAGTCTATTTGTATTACTGATCTAACAAAAAATTATAATACGTATAAAAGCAGCTCCTTATTAAGGAGTGTAAGGCTAGGTGAAAGAACAGGAGGAAGATACAAATGAAAATTTGAGAATAGAAGTTCAAGAAAATGAGGTGGAGATCAATGAAGAAATAGAAAAATATGTAGTAAAAGAGGCTGAAGAATAAAAAAAGGATCTTAAGGAAAATCTGTGGGGAAAAATTCAAATGAAAGTAAATAATCAAAATTAAAATTTATCGAAAAGGTGGAAGTATGTAGTTTAAAAGTTGAATTACTTACATCCTCCTATGCTAAAAAGAATAAAAAATTGAGCAAACGATACAATAAATAATATCAGGAAATGAGCAAAAAATTGCAGGATACTATGGAAGAGATAGAAAATAGCAACAAACAAAATAGGAAAGGTATAATGTGTTTAGGAAATATGTAAATTTGGGTCAACTCTGATGGTAATATAAATAAGATACACCGAAAACTTTATGAAATTAATAAAAAGTATAATGGAAGAAGTAAGGGACATAATATGAAGGATATTTGATCTTTGTAGTCAAGTTACTATATTTACATACTAACAATTTATTAAGTATTATAATGATATGCTTCTGGAAATCACCTAAAAGAAAGGAAAAAAATATTGAGATTATTGGAATTTGAAGAATAGACAAAGTTTGTCTGTCGTTGACAAACTGTGCCTCAGATAAGTACCCCATACCTTAATCAAAATCCAGGCCAAGATCGACGGAGAGCTCACTGAACCAATCCCTGTGGAAAGAGGAATACGACAGGGCGACTCACTGAGTCCACTCCTTTTCAACATAATTATGGATGAAATAATAAAGCAAGTACCTACACAGATTGAACGGATACAAAATGGGTGACCGCAATATTACATTCCTGTGTTATGCTGACGATGCTGTGCTGGTTGCACATTCTATTTGTGTTTAATTACTGTTTATTAGGCTTTTAATTCTTCTCGGTCGTATAGAAAATACTGTGTAATTTTCGCATTCATAAATCTTTACCCCTTAACTCTTACGTAGATAAATATTTCATCTGATCTCATGCCTTTTTAGTTACTATTTTTATATTTGAATTTAACGTAATATTTGCTACTTTTGTTCTTTATGTCTAAAAAGTATGAAAGCTCATGAATAGAAGATTTTATTTAACAGGTTTACATGACAAATTTTCGCATTAAAACGAAACATCCCAAAAAAACGCAACGACTGCAATAAAAGATTTTATGAAATGAAATACCCTGTATATTATATCAGTTTATGAATATCTACGCCCATAGATAAACGTTTCTATGCCACAATTCTACGGTTGCACATATCCACTGAACGACAAACAGAAAGAATTCATCTTACACGTATTAGAAGCAAGCACCCTCTGAAAGACTGAACGATAGCATGCTCGGCCTGTTATTAATATTCAATCCCTAAGACACAAAATAGATGAACTGTATATATTACTAGAAGAGCTTAATTTTCCAGATTGTTGCCATCACTGAACATTGGTTAAATATTAATGTGCCTGTTCCTGTCACACAAAAAACTAGTTGGGTCCTCAGCATATTCGAATAGAATGCGAAGTGAAAGGTGGATTTGAAGGATGTGGTACATCTAAGGACTTAGAAATTACCAGCCAAATGTGAAATAAAATTTTGCATATTACCTCATCTCTATAGCAATATCTACGAGTATATCAGTCAACGTGCTAATTTGCCTGAAATACGAGGGTTGCTAGTTAAGTTTTGAGATATAGCAACACTGATATAACTATATCAATTCTGATATTGCCATCATAAAGTTTCACATTTTTAATGGTGAACGTACTCAGAACGTGTTGTCATAAGAGTGCTACTCGAGTTGTTTACAGATACTTGAAACATTCATCTGGGTCAAAACATGGAATTAACATTTTGGTACGATAATTTTCTACGACTTTAGACGTGGATTAAACCAACAGCAGTCTGCTAATCAACTCGTTCGTTGGTTTTCGGAATTCAATCGTGGTCGCACTTTGCTACAAGATGAATTTTGTGAAGATCCCCCAAAATCGGTGTTGTGCCAGAAAACATCGATGCTGTGCGTATACTGATATTGCAAAATCGTCATTTGACATACCGTAAGATTGAGGGTAAAAACTACATTGTAGAACCAAATTATAAATTTTTTTGGTCCTCATTAATTATCGTATTTTTTATCTCCTACTGAGTTGTTTTAAAATAGTTTTATGTTTAGATTTATAAACAATATAATATTTAGATTGTGTTTGCCTGTGTCTTATACTGCATGCCCAAGTAAAGATAAATACTTGGGCAGTTAAATTATACATTATACATAATTCCCACATAAGGTACTCCGTTTGGTTAACATTCATTTGAATATTCCATTTTTAAAATTTTACCCAATAGTTTTCTTATATCATCTTCATCATTCGATTCACCCATCTATTTTCTGCCAACAAAATTATATATCCACTGGATACTGCCAAATTTCCATTTTATTTTAAAACTTTTTCTCTCTCTTTATTTTCTCTTAAGCTTACCTGCAAAGAAAAAAATCTCATGAAATCGAATATATGTGAAAATATAAATAAATATGAAAAAATATAACCAATTTACAAGCAAAATATGGTCCCAATTTAGACTGTATAATATAGAACAAAATTACCATCATACTATATGCCTACTAGAACTAAACCAGAAAAAAAATTCCCGTAATGCATTATAGAGATCCTTAAATATCATCCTGACACAAATTCTTGTCATTAAAATTAATTTGACGAGTTTTATTGACGAAATTAATTTTTTTAGCCCATTTTTTACAAAAACATTCTTACTTATTAAGAATGTGGATAACGCACAAAAAATATTTAAAGAAAGTCATCTGAATTATATTAGTGCAGGGCATAGTGGCGCATTCGTTTGCAAAATTGTTTTAAATCGTAATTTTTTTTGAATGTCCGGAAAGTGTTCCTGATTATAAAGTATAAGATGACGCTTGATATCTTGTGATGTTATTGTTTAACCAACGAAAAACTCAATAAGTCAGAAAAAATGCATTTTTTTAACGAATTAATTTTTTTATATTCTTTACAATATTTTCTATGAAATAAGTCCTTACACCTATTATTGTATCCCTAACCCATTAATTGTAATGGAATTCAAAATCGCCGAAAATCCTAATTTTCCTGAATTAAATAATATACCTAAAACATTGGAATGTTATAATTTTTAATTTTTTATCAAATATTTCAACTGTCTCAAACAAATTAACCTAAATAGACATGTGGTATTCATTTCTTAGTTTGTGTAGCACTTTCTGCAGTTTATTTCCTCTCTTTTCGAACTGTTCGATCGATTCATCCATATCCATATCCCCTACCGTTTCTTTTTGCTTTCCTCATTCATTCTTTTTACATGTCGGAATTGACTTTTTTCTATATATTGTTTTAAAGTGATTATACTCAATTATTGACGCATTTGTCATTTCGGGCATAGTTCAATTTGTTTCACACATGTATCTAACCTCTGCTGCTTGCAATATCATTATTTGTTTATCAGTTGTATCATATGTTTCTGAGAAGTACATGAATGTTGATATGATTACGTTCTCCTGTACTCGCTTTCTGATATGTTCAGGTGTCTCCAAAAAATGTTGATTGTATGTCATTTTCGGTACTAGTAATCCTAACTGTGATTTTGTTATCTAAAAGTACTGATTTTACACCTGGATACATTTTTTTTTAAATTATCTAGATGTAGATGGTATATTGGTTTTTATTCAGACTGTTTTAGTTTTCTAGTAATAATATCAAATATCACCAAAATAATTCCAGGTCATATTAATCATTTGGAATATAGACCAGAGCAAAGTGGCGCATTCGTTTGCAAAATTGTTTTAAGTTATGTCTGGGAGGTGTGAAAAACTGATTAAGCCAGAAAAAAATGCATTTTTTGCAATGAATTAATTTTTTTATATTCTATTCAATATTTCGAATGAAAAAAGTCCTCACACCTATTATCGTATCTCCAACCCATTAATTGTAATGAATTTTTTAAAATTCAAAATCGCCGAAAATCCTAATTTTCCTGAATTAAATAATATACCTAAGAAATTGAAATGTTATAATTTTTAATTTTCTATCAAATATTTCAACTATCCTCAACAAGTTAACCTAAATAGATTTGAAGAATTTTGTTTTTTTATATGTTTTATTTATGTTATAACAATATGCTCCCTACGCGCAGACACTTTTCTAGAGAGAAGCATTTCTATCTCACTACCATCTCAATGTATAAGATGAATGAGAGAAAGGCCGACGACGCGCTTAAAAAATTTTTTGCTACTTTTCAGCAGTAATACGTTAAAAAAATATTCTTACTGCTTCTAATATTAATCTATGAAATTTTATAACTATTTGTTTGTGTAATGGAATGTTCATTTATTATTAAAATATTTGAAATAACTCTTTTTAGTGATTGAAAAACTTTTTTCTGTAAAATAATGAAAGTAGATAGGTGTTTTGCAAATCATAAAATTTTATGACCACAGTAACCCAACAATGTTCATTGAAACAGGTAGAAATTTTTCAAAGATAACTACAAGTGTTTTTGTCCTTTTTTATCTTACTGGAAAATAGGGTTCAAAAAGGGTTACTTCTTAGACGGTATTTGAAAATGATTTTTTCATAAACAAAAAGAAATGTTGAAAATAAATGTTTCTATTAACTTCAATCACCAAAAAATGTTATATAAAATATTTTAATAATAAATAAAAATCTCATTACACATAACAATAAGTTGGAAAATTTGTTAGATTAATATTTGAAGCAGTAAGAATATTTTTTAACGTATTACTGCTGAAAAATAGCAGCAACTTTTTTTTTGGTATAACATAAATAAAACATATAAAAAAACAAAATTCTTCAAATCTATTTAGGTTAACTTGTTGAGGATAGTTGAAATATTTGATAGAAAATTAAAAATTATAACATTTCAATATCTTAAGTATATTATTTAATTCAGGAAAATTAGGATTTTCGGCGATTTTGAATTTTAAAAAATTCATTACAATTAATGGGTTGGAGATACGATAATAGGTGTAAGGACTTTTTTCATTCGAAATATTGTGTAGAAAATAAAAAAAAATCAATTTATTGCAAAAAATGCATTTTTTCTGTCTTAATCAGTTTTTCACACCTCCCAGACATGACTTAAAACAATTTTGCAAACGAATGCGCCACTTTGCTCTGGTCTATATTCCAAATGATTAATATGACCTGGAATTATTTTGGTGATATTTGATATTATTTCTAGAAAACTAAAACAGTCTGAATAAAAACCAATATACCATCTACAAAACACTAGATAATTTTAAAAAAATGTATCCAGGTGTAAAATCAGTACTTTTAGATAACAAAATCACAGTTAGGATTACTAGTACCGAAAATGACATACAATCAACATTTTTTGGAGACACCTGAACATATCAGAAAGCGAGTACAGGAGAACGTAATCATATCAACATTCATGTACTTCTCAGAAACATATGATAAACTGATAAACAAATAATGATATTGCAAGCAGCAGAGGTTAGATACATGTGTGAAACAAATTGAACTATGCCCGAAATGACAAATGCGTCAATAATTGAGTATAATCACTTTAAAACAATATATAGAAAAAAGTCAATTCCGACATGTAAAAAGAAACGGTAGGGGATATGGATATGGATGAATCGATCGAACAGTTCGAAAAGAGAGGAAATAAACTGCAGAAAGTGCTACACCAATTGTATGAAAATGAAAAGGAACAAACTAAGAAATGAATACCACATGTCAAAAGTAGCTCAGCCCCTGTCTCACACCGATAACAGGTACAAAGACATTAGTATTAAGTAAGTACCAAAGAGGAAAACGTACGAATCCGGGGCGATGCGCCAAATCATATGGCTCCACTAATGGTGTATGCATATACTTTAAAACTCCATCAACTATAAATACTCCATCAAACGGTTGAAACATGAAACTTTCATGAATATTTCAGAATTAATAATAAGATATACGTTGCGAAATAATTTATTTATAATTAATGCTTAAAACCACATTATACCCGTAACGATGATGTAATTTGTAAATGTCAAATGTTTCTAGAAATCAAAGATTCTAAAATAATTTTTTTTTCGATTTCGAATAAATTAATGTTAGTAATAACAGATTGAACAAAATAATTTCGAATTGGAAGGTTTTATAAGTTTTATCATTAAATGATTATAGAGATATTAACTTTTTTTTGAGTATATATTATTGAAAAGTATCAAAATTTGGATTCATATCCAGAAAAAATACAGAATTTATTCAAAATAATTTTCACTGAGATCTATTTCTATTAATTTTTTCTTTAAAAAAAATCAGTTATGTTACTTTCAACAATGAATAAATTAAGGTAATGTAATTGATGACAGAAGACTAACTGTCATAAGTGTGATACTTAGTAGTGCTTCTCAAACGTATATTTCACTACAATTTTCCTTATCACCTAATATAGATTAGGTTACATACTATATGTAACATTCAAAAAAGTTTATCACTTATTTTGTACAAAGTTAAATAAAAAGGTTATTATTCTGAAACATATTCCTGTTTAACCATAGATAAACCACTGATTTATCATTCCAACAAATTAACTAGACAACCATATCACGGTTACAACATGCATCAGAACAGATAAAATAAATGTTTTCGTACGTCGTTTCCTTGAAAAATATTCTTATAACCCAATTTGGTAAGGTTTTTAATAATTTGTCTATGTTTAATTTCACGTTTTATACAAATTTATTAAGAGACTCATATATTTAGTGAACTCCTGTATAGTCTTTTATATGATGTATTATGTTCTGTATATACGTGAAGCTTAGCTTTGGTCACCACTTGTTTCTTCAATGGTCAACTCCTCGTTTAGATATAACTAACATCAACAGAAAATCGTGAAAAAACGAAAACTACCTATTTGGTATCGCAAAGATTATTTGAAATTGCCATAAAAAAACACAATGTATTCAAACAAATTTTTATTTAAAGTAAAGAACATAAAATTGAAAATCATGTTTTAAATATATGGCGCTCGGGTATGTTACGTAGTTTTTGACGGATGTTTTTCTTTAATTGGAGTATTTTTCTCAACTTATTCACGTAAACTCGACTTTGAGGAAGCCCCCATGAAAATAAATCAGCTGAAGATGAGCCTGGGCTACTGGGAGACCATTTTGTTTAGGATATTTCTTCCACCAAGGGTAAAATTTCGTTGGTATTCTTTAAAATAATGTAGTTGAGAAAAATCTCGTAGTATTTTCACATATTTTCAAGATGGAACAGTCACTGAATCCCATTTTCAAAAAAGTTCGGACCAATCATGCCTTTTGAAGATATTGTCGCCCAAACTGTCACTTGTGGAGAATGTTATGGTTTTAGATAAAGTAAAAGTGGGTTTTAATCGAGAAAAAAATATGATTGTAGTCGCTAAAACGCTCGAAATTTGCATTGAGGAAGATTCTTTTAATTTTTGTAATGAATGTATCTTGAAAAGATGCAGTGTTCAAGTCCATCTTCAATATTTGACGCTATGTTCGAAGTATTGCCAAACATCTGAGCACCGAAGAAATCTTATCATTATGAGAAGATCATGACGATGATATAATCCCTTTACTACTACCAATAAAAAATAGGATAGTTTTTATCTTTTAAAAATGATATTATCTCATGAGTAAATCCAATTTTGAAGTCAACGCGGACAAAGAATATACTTCTAACCTTACATCACATATGAAGGGGATAAATATAAATGATATTGTAGATTTTGTTTTATTTCATGACTAATAAATATACTTTTACATCCCGTGAAGTGTATAAGATTTTTCCTAATTTCTGCAGAATTGATTCTTTGAGTTTTATTAATTCAATTTGATACTTTTTGCACGAAAGCAAACCGGCTGGTTATAGCATCATAAGTTTTATTAGTTCGTGAACCACGTCAAGTTGAGAGTTTATTGTCAAACTTTGAGTAAATTGGGCAATCTAACGATTTGTCAAATCAGCTGATGCCCATGCTGCCGTGATATAAACAAATGCTTTTGTCGTATGTTTTTGTGATTTGTGAATTTATTTGATCAAATTTAAGACTTATTTTTTCCAGTTTTATTGCGAAATTACTTAAAGAGTTGCTACGAAAAGAATTGCGATATTTCCCTCCCCGAAAGAAGCTTTGTCGTTTTTTTTTCTCAATGTAGTATTGTGCTCAGTGTAGTCAAGCGGTAAATATAATCTGAAATGCATGTATATTGGAAACTTGTGGAGAATGAGTTGGATTCTCATTAAATGGTTGATTTTGCCAATTATTTCGACATTAACATTTTGTTTGGTTCTATAGTAGGCTAACAATTTTTCAATAATTCCTTTCTAGGACTTTTAAATGAGATGATTGTAATAAAAACATATAAGTCCATTTTCAATTAAGAAGCGACATTCGAAAATACTAGAGGTTACCCGTCGATTTAAGCTTTTGTTTAAAGATGTACTTGCAAGTTATGGATTTTATACTACAGATTGTTTCTCTTCTCAGAAATATTTAAGCAGCTGAAAGAATAGAATAGGAAAGTGGGAATTACATCTGAAATGGATAGTTACCTATTCTATTCTTCTATACAGTAGGACATTTTCATTATGCGAAATCTACAGGGTTATAGCTTTAAAATGTGAAAAACTTGCAAGAGGCTATAGACCCAGATGAATATAGAAAATTTTCAAGCGATGGATATTTCACTTCTCGAAGAAGTAAAATAAAAAAATCAAAACTGCTGAATTGATTCAAATGAAACTTGAAACACAGTTTATTTCCTGGATCAACCAACACCTTACTTTTTTTGTACATCTGCCAATATAAGTTCCACTTTTAATGACAGCCAACATTGTTAAAAGTGATTGTTTATGTTAAAAGTCCGGGAAGTGATTTAGTACGGTACGAGATAGATGTTTATAGACGAGGCGACGAAGGAGGCGAGTCAAGAATATCTAATCGAGTACAGTAATAATAACTTCACGGACGTATATCGTGATATGTTTTTTCTCATACTGTTTACGGTTTTAAATAGTAAGGTACAAGGATATCTTAAAGTGCTATTTTCTGGACTCAAATTAGTACTGTAAAGTCGACTTTACAGTACATTATCAAAAAATATTTAAAACGCAGTTTTGTCATCATTCGAATATTGAAATGCATTTTGAAGTTTAATGTCATTCCAAATTTGTCTATTCTATTATCAAAATAGGGCAGCTGTATAAAAAACATTGTATAATATTTGTGTTACTGCAGCCTGGATCAACTGGCCATGCAAGAATCTGGACGCAGGCCACAGGTGAATGCCCTTTCACTTTCGATGGGCAGCGACTAAATGACGCCTACGACCATGGATAATATGGGCTTGGAGGCACTCATTACTGAGCGGGAACAGTGGAATGGTAACTCCATGCCCGCCATTTTGAATAATGGAGCCGCCTGGTATACAGATGTCTCTAAGAGGAATGGCTTGGACGGAACAGGATTCTGCAAATCATTTTTGCTTGGGAAACACACCACCGACTTCCAAGCCGAGGTATTCGCTGTGATGGACGCGCGGTACTCAATCGACGTCACAGGAACACAGTAATTTCAATCTGCTCTGATAGTAGAGCTGCCATACAAGCTATAACGGCTGTAAAGGTGTGCTCTAGGATAGTGCTGAAGTGCAAAGAGTTCTAAAGAATCTGGTGAGTGATAGCTGCAAGATCCAGCTCGTTGGGGTACTCGGTCACTTGGGTAACAAAGCAGTGACGAAGCGGACTCACTCGCCAGACTGGGATCGGCGAACCCTCGATGGGCTCAGAACCCATCATTGGTGTGGACAAAAGTATTGCCATCGCGTTACTGAACGGTCTACTCGCAAGGCGGGCAGGACAGAGATGGATAGAGACACTTGGCATCAGTCAAGAGAAGGCCTTTATAGATGGACTTGTGTGTTCTACAACAAACAACTGATCCAATTAAACAGGCGCGAAATTCGACTAGTGACCGGACACTGCCATCTAAGACGCCATCTCCATAGCCATCACGAACGATCCAGAGTGCCGTTGGTACATGGAGGAGGACGAAACTGCAGACCACATTATCTGCGCGTGTCCTGCACTTACTCGAGCGCAGTTTAAACACCTTGGAAAACCTCACAACTTGCCTAATGACATCAAAGGGTTCAAGCCGAAGCGCATCTCAAAGGACATCTCCTCTGGTAACTTCTAATGGGGCGTGATGGGACTATCTGAAGGCCGCCCACAACTTTGAACTATTATATTTGTGTTTAAAGTGATTTTATTTTGTTCGAGAAATTGTTCAAGTTGCTCTGCTCACTTCAAAATTTTTTCTAATCTCTATTTTCTTCTCCCTATATTGTGAATAACGCATTTTGAAAATGTTTTGAAGGACGTAAGTAACAATTTTGCCATATAAAACGTGTATCTTACTTTAAAAACATCCTATATCATACCTTTAATTTTTTATTTCGTTTGCAACATCAAGCTAACAATAATTTATGAAAAATGAGTAACATGAATATCAACAGTACAAGTATCAGAATTATGAACATATTAACAAAATTTGAATAATATTCACTCAAACACGCCATTTCCTGAAGCATTGATAAGTTGTTTCATACTTCTGCCTAGATTTTTCTTCAGCACTATTTGCTAATTCTTCTATATCTATTTGTTTATTATACAAATCAATAATTTCAATTAGGCAATCTAAGAAAACAGCTGATCTATATTAAACTGGCGGTCGTGGGGTAAATAATTGATTTTCTCGTACCCATGTTCATTTTTTTTTGGTATTTCTGGCAGTGAGAGTTGTTTTGTATTGTTTTATCGTTTCATGGTGTTAAGAGGACTCCATTGATACATAAATCGAGTATTATACAATTTTAGGATATTCAAGTTAGGGGAGTTTTTTGACATTAAAATTTCCATTGTCGCATTATCATATTTAATCAAAAATTGGTAATAAAACAATAAATACAATATTATTAAATAAAAACTCATATTTATTCATATGAATTCGCGCAGTTTAAACTTAATTAAGGATGAAAATTTGAATTTATCAAGAGGAATACTGTTCATTTGTGAATATCAAATAATTTATTTAAAAAATAAGATGATTTGAATACTGTATATTGTCGGAAAACCGCGTATTTCGCTAATGTTCGCTCAATGCTATAATACGTTATACAAAATTATTCATCAAACTTTCCATCGAAGATATCCCATGAAAATTTGTTTCGATATTTTGAAATTGTTTACATAAAAAATTTCGTAACAATTGACAAATTAAAGCAATCTATTATTGTAATTTTAGGTTCCGCGTATAATGCTATTTTATTATTTCTAAACACGAACACTTGTGCTGCGTTGCCGCTATTACATACTCATAAGGTACACAATTCGTCTAATTAAGATAATTAAAGTGATAATTAAATGTGATAATTAAAGTGATAAATACTTAAAGAAAAATCGAAACGTCAATTTTATCTATCTTTCAAAAATTATTTAAAAAAACTAATTTTGTAACAGAAGAGACCTAAAATTAAGAAGGTTCAGAAACATAAACATATCAAAAGGTCTAAGATATAAGATATTGAAGAAATAAATAATTTTTCTACATTAATTGGATAAATATATTTTTTGACTCTGGTAACGAGAAGTTCTGTCACTTTATTGCACTAGCGCCTTAAAGTTTGATCAAAGTTGCAGGGAAAATTGAAGACATTGGGTACACGAAAAGCAAAATACTCAAGAAACGTACTTTTTCGAAAAATCAAATCACCAAAATTGTAATCACTATGGTCTATGTATTCAATGTTACTTGATGTACTCGACGCTATCTTAAAAAATTGGTATTGACTAGATTAACTTGAGTTTCTAAAATCACTCCTAAAGAAAGTGTTCATAATCAAGTTGCACGAATTAACATTCCTGCTAATTACCGAACGACAGTGCGAAATATCTAAATCTATAGGGTTATCATTTATACAAAGGATAAATGCTTCCGCCATCAACAGCTACTTTTTAAACGGTGCGCTGGAGATAATACTTCCACAATTTCCAAATTTTATATAAATGATAATATTCATGAATAAAATTGATGCAGCAAAATAAATTTTGTCAACGACCATTGAATTGATACAGTTAAAAAGACATAGCTGAAATTATAAAGTGAAAGTAGTTTTATTTTATTATGTTTTAGTGAAAAAATGTTGCATCGCTACGAGCAAAAAGTGAAATATAATTTCCGGTAACTGTTACCTTCAACTAAGTTGGAGCTTCTGAACACTACACCAACATTACAACAATTATACTGCCTGACACGCGTTTTGATCAGCAGAAAATGTCGCGTCAGGTAGTGTAAGCATTGTGTTTAGTATAGGGTGACCAAACGTCCTGGAAAACCGGGATTGTCCCAGTTTTTCATAAAAACATAAGGTGTCCCGGGACCCACAAACGTCCTGGATTTCAATTCTGAAATAAGTTTTCAAAATTATAAATGTTTTCAAAAGATTTTGCTTGGTTACTTTTGACTCACATCTGCAGTTAATTGGCTGTGGTGCTACAATCACTACAGCTGTTGGCAATCATGTGAACTAACAACACCTAATCACCTAGTATTTAGCGAATGGTCCGCTTGTCGCGCCACCGATCAATGTTGTAGCTTTTACAGCCAAAATAATAGTGTGTGACGTTACGACTGACAACGTTGTTCAACAGTGGTTGAGATTACGCCAGTGCGGTCAAGTGTGAGGTAAAAGTAATACCAATACCGGTTTTACTTTTTTATTAATAGTGATTCATCGCAATGCCAAAACGTGCGTGCAAATTCAGTGACAATTATTCTAAGGAGTGGAATTTTATTGAGAGAGGTCCTTTCGATTATGAAGCAGGGTTGAACATAGTTGATAACATCAAGTCAAAAAAACATATTAACAGGTTTAGTGCTTCAAGCAGTAGTAGGACGTTACAAAATTATTTTGTTGTACCACAATCAAGTGAAGACAAGTTCGAGCAGCCGAGCTTACAATAGCTTACCGCACGGTAAAACATCACTAAAGTTTCAGATCTAGTGATTATACTAATAAGCTTAATAGCGTCATGTTTGATGATTCATCTATTATAAAAAAGTTTAGTTTGGCAAGAACAAAACTAATAGCTTTAGTAAATGGAGTTATCGCTCCCCAGAGTTTAAAGGAAAGTCTTCATAATATCAAAAAGTCCGCTTTTTACGGAATTTCTACTGATGCCAGCAACCATAAAGCTGCAAAAATATTTTCATTCGTTGTTCAGTTTTTCGATATTACTGAAGGAATTCAGTCCAACTATTGAGGGTGAGTTCGCTAACAAATGAGACATCTGATGAAATTTCAGCATTTTGTATAAATAAGTACTATGGAAAGGTTGGCTCTTGAAAAAACAAATGTGTCGCATTTTGTGGAGATAAATACAAACACCAATTTCGGTGGTCTAGAAAGAAGAGGCAAAAGTAACGTATTTACAGTTGAACAAGTCATCAAGCTCTTTGAACCCCTAAAAGAATTTTTCCTAATTGAAAAAAAAAGCCCCAAACATATTGGTTCAATTTTTTAGCAATCCCATCAGTGAAGTTGATTTATGGTTTATTCACAGCCAACTTAGCACGTTCCAGCATGGAATAAAGAAAATTGAAGGAAGCACGAAAAGGGTAATAGAGATAGTGGAAGTCCTGAAAATTGTTCTTGAAACTGTTACCAGGAGAAAAGAGGAGAATTTCATCTCTTTTAATGTTAAATCAGTTCTTAAAAAAGCAAAAGTATCACAATCAGCTGAACAAAGTTTTAAAGAGGAAGTTGATAAGTTTTGTATGGAGCAAGTGGAGCATTTCATTTTCACCATTCTTAGTTTTCGATTGGACGTTATTGAAAAAAATGCCAACATGGGAAAGTCTTGAAAATAAAGTTGCTTATTTGAAAGTGAAGCAAATTGAAATTGACGATTCCATTCTATTTGATCAGTTTAGAATACTAAAAAATTTCACTGAAGAAAACCTTGAAAAGTGGAATGACGAAAAGGAATCCCCATGAGTGAGATTTTTTTAAATATTGTGACAGTCCTCACCAATACTACGAGATTGTAAAAATTGCACAATATCTGTTTGCGATAACAGCCCACAACGTAAACGTAGAAAGAATTGTTTCTTTCACGACTATACAATGGACTGATGAAATAAACAGGATGGAAGTGTAGTTCCTTGAGTCAATCTTGCAAATTCTCTACAATTATAAAATGGACTGTGTAGAGTTCTACAATTATATTTTGAATGAAAAGGAAATTATTAGGAAGGCCGAAAGCGGTACGAAATACCCTTTCCTTCAAGATAGAGATAGAGCCACTCCATCTATTGGCAGTGATTGTTAAGAAAACCCAACATTTTGTGTTTTTATTTTTATTAAATAATATTCGTAATTACGAGGCGATTCTTGTTATTTTTCCTGGATATATGGGACCGGGGGGGGGGGTTACATTATAGGGGGAGTCCCGTTTTTTTCTGAATTATTTGGACACCCTGGTTTAGTATGTTATTTACAACCAATGATGTATCACGTTTCAATCTTAAAATTAATATCAGATACTTTGTAATGAAAATACTCATATATTTAGTATAATTATCGTAGTATTTTATTTCACTAATAAAAAGGAATATTTTATAACGCTAGGAGCCTCGAAATTGTATTAAGGATATGGAAATATCTATCAGAATTGATAAGAAACAGAAAAGGATTGGCTAGTTTAGTTACAAATAATAGTTATTTATGCAACAAGTGAGTTTGAGCGCTACAATTCCGACGAGTCAAAAAAGTTACTTTACTCATGAATTTCATACAAAAATTTTTCTACGTCCGTAGACTTGAAAAAATACGACAAAAATTTTTTTGTTTTGCAATAGTAATATTAAAAGTACGAAGATGTATTGATATCTAGTTAGCCTAGACCCGTCCCATGCAGAAACATAATATTGCGTTACCCTAGCAACGAACAATAACTTATTAGAAGTGTCAGTGAAATTGTGAAAATCGAAAAACAGGAGTAAGCAGATTTACGAAGATATGCTTAATACCCTTGGTGATCAGTCCTTTTCCAATAAGATGATGACCGATCGGGAAGATCAGTTTCTGTGTCAGTTCGAAAATATCGATGCAGTTCATGACATGATTTTATCAGACCGTCGAATTGGGCTGAAACGGATATCTGAAGTACTGAATATTTCATACGAATGCGTTCATCATATAGTTCACGTCAATTTGAACATGTGAAAAATTGCGCTGCAAAATGGATCCCCAAATGTATGAATGTTGGACAAAAGCGTGCAAGGGTAGAAGCATCGCGTTCGATCTGTGCTCGATTTGAAAACGATGTAGACTTCTTAAACCGAATTGTTACTATGGATGAGACTTTCCTCACGAGCAAATTTTATAGATCGTTTGAGTATATAGACAACTGATTTATTTTTCAAATATGTAATGACCTTAATTTCGAGTATTTTCTGATGTCTACGTCGTTATTTACCATTAGGGTGCTTTTCAGTTTTGAATAAATCGACCAAAGTGTTGAAAGCTTCCAGATTTTGGACTTAGTTTCAGAGTAAGCCACTCCATAAAAGAATTATATGCATTTAAATACTGTTCACTGGATTTCTCACCGAGAAGATTCATAGTTGTTAGTTGCCGATTCAACATCTTCTGGTGTGCATTTAAATTTTCTTCACTATTAATAACTCTTCATCACTAATAATTATATTACACTCCTTCTAATTAGACACAAAACGAATTTTCTTGACCGAATATCAAGAAATAAAAGTGTGACAGTTTATCGGAGAAACGAATTGACATGAGAAAGAAGGCGTTCACATTCCACTATTTTGATAAAAGAATTTTATAATTGCGTTGAAAAATGACACGTTGCGGCACTTTTTTTAACGCAAAAGCGTGAAAAAATTAACCGCTATGGTACTTTTTTTCACACTTTTTGACCGATTTAGAAATTACATTCTTTATGAATGCAAATGAATGAAAAAAACGTGAATATTATAAGACACTTAGCTTGGCTTCAATGTTTTTGGTAATTTCGGCTTCAGTTAATAAACAGTAAAGATATTTTGCAAGTGTTAGATTTTTATTATTTAAATTGAATCTTTTAAGTAAACGTTAGAGTTCATACTACGAATCATTTGTTTTAAATATTTTTTCAGCAATCATTTTGGTATCACTATTCCAAAATATTTGAATGTTTTCATTCATTATTGTCTCCATTGATTGTCCTTTACGGGAAACGTGTACATTATAAACGCAACTTTTTGGTTAGAGAGGTTTGCCGGAAATGAATGCACACGATAAGGAACGTTCGTTCGAAACACCTTAAACCAGTACAAGATAATTTAACATACTATCAAGAGTTGTTGGATGACGATTCATACATGAACAGTCAGCTATCATCAAAGAAGTTAAAGTTAATTATTAGGTACAAGTGTGGTTGATGAGTTAATAGTCCGAATTTAGTTCTTAGAAAATTCATAAATCCATTCATAGTATGTCTTCTTCTTAGCCGTCTACCGCCGCGCTGATCGAAGGGCTCTCCAGCATACCGTCGCTCGCTCCCTCGAACTTCTCGTGAATTTTCTCTCCAAGATAACAATTTATAAGTCCATATTGAGGAAGGGCTTCTCACTACATGTTAGATATTATCTCCTCCATTGCTGTATGCATGGTTCGTAAGCTTTATTGTCAGAATCAGGCTTTCGTATTTAGTGTAATATGATATAATATGAGTACCTTATAACATGTATTGGTTTTGTGTGATTTTTTATGATGTTACTAATGTTAATATTTTGTTATTTCATGCAAGTTTAGACAAAATATTAAGATTGAATAATAAGATAATAAAAAGTTAACAATAAGAATTCAAATTCTCATATTAAATATTTGGTATAAATCAAAGAATATAACACAAATTGAAGAAAGTTATTTTTCAGCTAGGATTATCAATAGATCTTTTCTGTTAGTCCGATTCTGGCAAAGTTATTAAGCACTTTCACTACATGATTTCTAATCGGTTGTATCGGCTGCTTCGTTTCTTATTGCTTGCCTTCAAGACAACTCGACATTCTCTTTTTCTGTACATTTATTTTTCGTGAATGTTCGTAATTGTTTTTAGTTATTCGTCTGAATGCACATGATGTCCCATTTCTGCAACTTTTGTGTGTCTCGGAAAAAGGAATTGAGAAAAATTAACATTTGTGTTTCGATCACTTTTTTTGTTAACTAAGTAATACAATCATTTGTTCCGAAATATAGAGGTTACCTAAAAAGTTTTCTGGGAGTTTTGAAAATTGATATTATTATAGATTTTAATGTGCTCTTTCCAAATTTCTGCTTTCCCGCTTCATATTTTTGCCTTTGGTTCGGCTATATTGGAGGAATTGCTCCTAAAATCAGTTTTTTGACATTTTATAATAAAAGCAGTTATATATCATTTATTATAAACTCTTCTTTGCTAAGCTGCTCTTGATGGACAATGTGTTGCGAATTAATTGTCTGTAGTACCAATCGAAACGTCACAATCCAGAATTTCATCCATATCACCCGCGATGATATTATCAGTGTCATCGAAATCCTCATAGTTCTAGCATTATTTTATGTTTGCTCCAAAAATAGTCTCCGTTTCTTTCTCTTCATCGCTATCTTGTGATGTAACTAGCGAGTTACCAGAGGCACCGCTACAATTTGTGCATGTTATATACAATTTAGCTTAAACCCAGCCTTTCGGCATCGACAAGCTTTTTAACATTCCTTATTGCATTTGCAAGAAGTATTAGCCCATTCTTGTTTTTTCTATCCCCACTGCTCTACATTTTTTTTACTCCTATACCGTTGCTGAACCTGATTGTTGTGTGAATGTTGTGCCGCTGCTTCTGTTGGTGGTAGCGATGCAATATTAAATTTACTTTTATATTCTGATTTGTGAAGCACGCGTACCTATAGTTGTTCAAAGACATATTTTTTTACTTTTCGAATTACTTTAGCTGTATAATTTAAGAAGGAAGCGCTCTCCAGCTTTAGCGTTGATCTCTGGATCCATATTTTGATTTTTAAATATTTTGATAACCTCTTACAAATTTACGTTATTTCGGAGCACATTAATAAATTTCATATGTTTATATATGATACTTTTAGTAGAATATACTTGTTCCGAAATTTTCATTTCTGCTGGTCAAATAAAATTTATGTTTGAGGCCGTGAAAAGAGTATGAAGATCTACATCTTCGCTGACAACTATTCTAATCAATTCATAATCTTCTAGAAATTTCTAGAAAATTCTAAAATGAGTGCAATTTATTATAAGCGATTTAAAATGTTCTGGGCAAATCTAGAGATTTTTGGAATTATGTAAGAAATTCTAAAAAGAGTGCAATTTATTATAAGAGATTTAAAATGTTCTTAAAAATTCTAGAAATTTTTAGAATAAACTAGAAAATTCTAAAATAAGTGCAATTTATTTAAAGTGATTTATAGTTTTTGGAATAATCTGGAAAAGTAAAGTAAAGTTAAGATCAATTGAAATCAAGAGTAAGCAGTTACAGAAAAATTCAATTGATTTTCACAAGTGAAAAAGATCATACTATTTGAATGTTCTGGAGTCTTCTAGTACTAGAAATGTTGGTGTCTGATGGTATTTTGTGTAACTTTATTACATTGTTTTATATATATACACAATGTCAAAGTGAAAAAAGTATTTTCCAAATCTCAAGTGGGTTCACAAAGAGAAAAATTATAAGTCTTTCAATATCGAAAATAAAAATCGACAGTATCCATGTTAAAAAATGTATCCTTATATATTTTCTACACCATTAACATGTCAAGTTTCGCTGCTAGTAGGCAATAAAAAACGAAATTTTTCTATTAAATATGTGCAATAAAATTTTTATAAACTATACATACGACTATTTCCTTCGAAAAATTTAAGCCAACCAAAAAGCTGTAATATTTTATGTTTACCTAGCAACGATCAAATTTCAGCGATAATACTGCACTAGTGCAAATTATCGATAATTTGCACTAGTGCCAAATTTTCGTCTAGGATTAATAAACATCATTTGGTTTTAATTTTATATTTTAAGAAAAGGAACAATTATTGTTTATTTTAAATTAAATTTTTTTCAGGAAATAGTCTGCCAAAATGCCCTCTCGTGCATGTCAAATTGTCTCATAATTTCCTCTCGTGTACATTCGCGCACTCGAGAAAATTAAATTATCGACAATTTGACATGCACTCGGGACATTAATATTGAAAACATTACTATTCGAAGTATAGTTTCTGAGTGTTCAAATATGACGAGAGTGATGAAGTACCCAATTATAGACAGTTGAAGCAACGAAAGGATGGAACAATTCCAGAAGAAAACCCATTCAATAGACAGTACTATGAAACAAATGATTAAAAGAAAAGTACATTCAGTTTATATACAATATAAACATACCTTGTACAACATCATAAAACTATAGAAATCCTTAATGTGACAGTGTTACTCTTTAACAAAATCAACGATAATGTCATATCTCTAAATTGAGTCGTCCTTTACAAATTATTATTGTATACAAGAAAATATGATAAGAAATATGATAAGAAATAATAATTGACGGTTTAACAACATAGTTATTCTAAATTAGATTCGCTTTGTACATTATATAGGACTAATCGGAAACTCTAACCCGGGTTCAGTTAGATCTCTATCTCCATCTCGATCCTGATCCAGAACGAGATTCAGATCACAGTTTCCGAACGTCGCGTTCAATTTTTGGTGGCAGTTTAAAATTTAAAACTTTTGATTTTAATTAATTTTTTGTGCGTTAATTCTTCCATATTTAATTACTTTATAAAAGATTATAGCAGTTATCAACGATTTAATACTATTTTTATGCTGAAATGACGGAAATTATAAAAACCGCAAACTTCAGTAACCTATCAATGACGCTGCTTATGAGAATTAATAGTAGATAGCCATAGATAGCCATAAATAATTTTTAAAGTTCAAAAAACCATAGGCAAATGGAACAATACGTCAGCTGATTGCTGGTACCCACAGGTCTGCCAGGGAAGAAAGAATCATAATAAATGACTACGAGCCGATCAACTCGATCAGTTTCCGAAGCACAATATACTGGATCCGGGTTAGTTGATCGGTTAACTCGACAGTTTCTTCACTCACTTCATCACGTATTTAATGAACAATTAATTTGTAATTCATTTAGATAAAAAATGATTTTTTATTTCATTCGTCTCAAATTGTTAGTTAAGTTGTTGCGTATGTATTTGAAACGCCGCAAATAGGTCAATTTAGATTTACATGGTACACTCGCAACATACCCAGAAATTAAGGTCGGCTGTTTGCTATTTCCCAGGGGGTCCTATTCTTCTTCCTGGCTATTTATGGTTGAATAAAAGGGCGTGTGTCAACTCGTCATTTTAATACCCGCTAAACCAATTTAACCTCTGTTACAATGTGCTAGCTCGTGATCGTGGTTGTCATGAAGATTAGACAACTCGTGAAGGCAGATTAAGCAGCTCGGTATTTTGATTATAAAATGAAAAACAATTATTTAAAAGTATGTAAAATGCTGCTGAGTTTTTAACAAAATTTTAATTTATTTCACATCCAAATGTAATTTAATTATTGTCTACTAAAAATGTGTATTTGTATTATTTATAGAATTTTGAATTTAGGTTAGGTAACCTAACCAAACCCAACCTAACCTAATCTAAAGGATTTAGAAATTCTAGGTTTAAATTTTTGGATTTTCCAACTTTACAAAGTGGATTAGGTACTAAATTCCAAGTAATACTCTTAATAAATCCGTCGCGATTTGTATTATGTAGTCGAACTACCTTTTCGTTTACCTGATATATCTCCCGAGTTGGCTCATCCTTATCTGAACAGATTAAATATCGTCACGAGTTGTAGCACACCCATATAAAATAGGCCATTCTAAATTGCTTGGTGTGTTGTTTAGTATTTATATGGAAGCTATTTTCCAAATAACATCGTGAATGTATTGATTGATCGCAAATATCGTGTAATATTCATTTATATAAGTATCAAATTTTGTAAATGCTCCTAATTCATTGAAAAAATGAAACACAAACGAAACATCATCATTTCTACTTAGGTTATTAATAGATAATAATGGTGGACGCTAGATACCAGTAAAATTTATAAGTTATTTCTTACTGCCATTTTTATCAAGTGCTTACGTTCATTGGAAAGTATTTAATTAAGCTTACTATTTCTGTTATTATCATAATTCAATAGATATTAGATCTGAGCCCTTTGCTTCCTACCTTATTCACAGTAAAAGAAAAACTGATAACATTTTAATTTTTCACTATATATCTGGGAGGCAAATGCGGATGCTTAATCTGTCTGAAGTGTTGGATATTGGATATTGAGTGAACTCATCCTTGTCGAGGTTTTGGTGTATGAATAATGAAAGTGGCAATAAAGAGTAAGTGTCCGAAAAGACTTATATATCAACATAATCAAAATAATTAAGTGAAAAATTAATGTAAAAAATGTGTGATAATAAATGTTCAATATACATGATTGTAGTATAATAAAACAACTTGGTTAAACATTACATGGATGTTATATAAATATATAGAACAGTTGAATGTACAAAAACAACTGAAAACACAATGGTACTTCCGGTGTTCTTGTAGTATACAGTATGTATAATTAGTAATGTGACAAGTAACACAGTGTAAGTCAATTAGTAGTGTAAAAAATCCAGAGACCTGCACCATACAGTTTAATTCTCTCCTGACATTTCCATATTATGTGGTAAATATTCAAATAACATTTATATATCACAAATAGCGGATTTGTGACTATGTGCATTATCCTGATGCAAAGTAATACCTTCGCCAATTTCACTCTACGTTTTTCATCTACCGCCTCACATAATTGGCACGAAAAGTACTAGTATTTATACATCGACTTTGCAATTAATCTACTAAAATGATGTTTTTAGCATCCCAAAATACAGTTAACATGATCTTTCCTGTCGAAGCTTTTTGGCTTTGGTGAACCTCGATGTTTTTATATAACCTCGTCCAATTTTCTATGTTCAATATGATCCATTGAACAAAATCTAATGCTTCACTATCAAGAAGAAGTTATTAAACATGGAGATAAGATATATGTTTATAGCAGCTATGGGCAACCTTTGACATGCTGAGGGCCAAACTTTAGCGTGCAAAACGTTCGCGGGCCACGTTTAAAAGTACTTAGTGCATTTTAAAGTAGAGATAATATTTTTTTACGATATATATTAGACATGAAATAATACGACAATGTTATTATTGTATTATGTATTTATTATTGACATGTATGTGTATATTGACAATGTGATTATTGTATTTATAAAAATAACAAAATGAAATTTTAAAAAATGGTACAACATTATAATTAAATAGTTACATTTGCAATTGTTACAAACTACAAAAGTTAAAATCACTGAAATCAATGAGACACTTGAGCTTGAATTTGGGAAACTATTCCATCGATATTTGGATGAATTCCACTGATACAAAGACGTAAAGAATTTTCCAAATTATCGTCAGTCAGTCTTGTACGATGTGTTGATTTATTAACTTTCATCAATGAAAAGAGCTGTTCACATTTATAGGTACTGCCAAACGCAGAAATCAATCTTCTTGCGAATTTTCTAAGCTGCGGAAAATTGTCTTCTTCTAGGTATTTTTTGTAGAAATCGCACAACTCTACGTCTTCAAATTTGGATTTTAGGGGTGAGTAATATTTTCATACGTAGAGAGCGTGTTGGAATGGTAACTGTTACCAGACTGCATCTGTGACTCCCACAAGCGTAGTTTGATCTGAAACGCTTTCAAATGGCTGTACAAATCATTTACTAACTGTCCTTGTTTTTGAAGTTTCAAATTTAAATCATTCAAATAGCCTGTAAGATCGACCAGAAATGCTAAATCACATATCCATTTTAGGTCACTCAATTCAGATAGTGGCTTATCTTTTATTTTCATAAAGTCTGCTATCTCATTTCTAAGCTCGTAAAACCGTTTCAACATTTTTCCTTTGCTCATCCATCTGACTTCAAAATAATATGTTACGTCGTTATATTCAGCTGATATTTCATCCAAAAACGTCTTGAACTGACGATGGTTAAGCCCTCGGGATCGAATAAAATTGATGGTTTTTATTACCGCATTCATAACATTGTGGAGTTGAATGGACTTACAACACAAGTTCTATTGGTGGATAATGCAATGAAGGACTATCAAATCATCTTTTTGCACATTTAATTCTGTTGCTTTTTCATTCAAAATTCCGATGAAACCTTTTCGTAAGCCGACCATAGAGGATGCACCGTCAGCGCATACTCCAATTAATTTTGACCATGGCAGGCCAAAACTTGTGAATAACTTTTGAACTTCATTAAAAATATCCTCTTCTGTAGTGGTTGCTTTTAGCGGCTGTAAAGCTAGCAATTCCTCAGTAACAGTGAACTCCTTATCAATACCTCGAATAAATATAGCCAGTTGAGCTGAGTCAGACAAATCGGTGCTCTCGTCTAATGCTATGAAAAATGATTCAAAACTAGCCATATGGTCAGTCAATGTTGTTTTTATATCATTAGCTATCATTTCTATACGTCGAACAACAGTTCGTCTTGACAAACTAATTTTTTCAAATTCATTTTTCTTTTCAGGACACAAAACATCGCAAACTTCTAACATACACTCCTTGATAAATTCTCATTCGGCAAATGGTTTTAATGCCTTTGCCAATTTTGAGCTAACTATAAAACTAGCTTTCACAACATTATCAAGTTGTGTTCTTTGTTTATGAAACAATTGTTGCTGTTTTTCAATATTTGCTCTAAGCTTCTGGATTTTGTCTGTTCTTAATTGTCCTATCAGTGAGTGCTGTGTAGCATGCTTAGTTGAGTAATGCCTCTTTATATTGAATTCTTTCAAAACTGAAATGGATTCATTACAAAGCAAACAAATAGGCTAACCATTGTGCAAGATAAAAAAGAAATCTTCAGTCCATTTTTCTTGAAACTGGCGACCCTCTGTATCTACTTTTCGTTTCTTTCCACCAGACATCATTTTTTTTTTACTTTTCGTTCAATAAACTTAATAACAAACTATAGTTAGTAACCACTCAAGATGCACACAAAAATTCACAAAGCAAGTTGCCGTTCGCTAGGGTATCGCTTGTTTGAGTTATCACCTCGGTAGCTCAAATAGAACTGAACTAACTTTCGGGCCATCCACCCGCTTATATAGACAAAATGAAGGAATAATCTGGAATAAACTAGTTTAGAATAATCGAGAAGCAATAAATAAAATATTTTGATGTTTAGCCCGTGAGGCGGCAAACTTCAAAGAATTTGATCGAGCAAGTCGAGTGGCTGTGATTATCAAAGAGTGAGGCGGCAAACATCGAAGGTTTTGATGTTTGCCGCCTCACCGTCACTCCCGTGAGTAAACTAAGGAAACACAAGGAAACTTGTGTAGGCTATGGGATTCATTAGTCTATTGATGACTCCACATTTTTATAGTCTATTCATATCATATTCGGTGCCGGATAAGATAAAAAGCACAAACAAGTGTTTTCTTTTAAAATTATGTACTAGTATAAGTATATGTACTAGTACTAAGTATAAGTACTTAGTTTAGTGTAATATTTTTTTAATTGGGTTTTTCCAAAATGTCTCGCGGGCCGGATTATATCTTACACGGGGCCGGATCCGGCCCGCGGGCCGGTGGTTGCCCATATGTGGTTTATAGGATAGTAAAATAAAAGGTAAAGAAATACGTTTAACCTCTCGTTTTCGCATTTTGATTGGTTGAACACCTAAGATTAAGTATTTTAACGCATGGACCTTCGCTTCCTCAACAAGTACTTTGCATAGACGCTTAGATGCGTATGCTGATTTAGGGCTTCTGTAGTACAAAAATCCGAGAAAGTTATTGCAGAAATACTTTAATAATTAAATATAGTTCAAAATATATTGACAAGTCCAATAAAAATATGTAGATGTTTGTTTCTTCAACTTGCAAATTATGTCCTCGATATAAAAGCCAAAATTCGACAAATCTACGAAAAGTTATAGTAATGTATAAAGACTTTCACTTCTCATAATTTTAAAACTAACAATTACTTCGTCTACTGATGACATTGAATTTATTATGAAATGTATGTCAAGTTGAAATCAAACTATACAGCTGACGTTCAAATTCACATACCTCCCCTTTAATTTTTTAATTTTAACGTTGATTCCAGAGAAGTTCGCTAAATATAATATGAAGTCGAAAAACATTTTCTTGATTGAAAACAATAATTAAAATTGCTGTTACAGTACAATCATAATCAACAATATAATGTTAAAATGATATGATATAAATGATCTGAGTAACTATTTGTTTTATTTCTCATATTCAATCTATTTATGATTAAATGATATAGAGCGAGAACTAGCTGCAAAAAACGTGGCCTATAAAGTTACCGGATGAAGTATTTTTTGAATGATACTACTCACTGTAACTATTCAATAAATCATTTAGTGCCAGGGCAAATATGGTGCACAACATTGCTATATTTTTTCTACAGTACATTTTTTGGACATAAACTGTACCTATAGAGTAACCGCTTGAAACTGATTTAAAAATTTAGTTTCGAGTGAGTAAAAAATAATTATGAACAATTGCCTTGTTAAATCTGGTGCTAATCCTATGGCACGACACTTAATATTTACCGTACCTATCGAGTAACCGCTTCAAATTATAATAAAATTAAATTTTAAACATTTCTTATTAAGAAAATACATTAGTGCCACTTCTATTCTAGTGACAAATACATGGCACGATTCTTTATATTCCTTCAAGCCCTATACTATTAGTATTCATGTAGCAAGGTTTGTCAAGGTAGATCATTTGCAATGGAGCGCGATATTTTTGGCCGCTTGTTGACAATTGCTCTTGAAAAGAAAATAGATATGGCACTATGTCTCTCATATCCATTATCACCAGCTCCACCTGCTTTGGTCCAATGTACTGGGGAAATGCACAAAACAGATAAATCTGCATTGACAAATACATTACGCCGCTTTAATGATCACATACCACCAATTCAAGTTAATGTAGATTTAATTGATGGGTTTTACTTTTTATATCATTTAGGCCCTCAAATGTTCGATAAAATAGCAGAATTAATATTATCAAAAATTTGTAATACAACTTCGCCTGAAATTCACATAATTTTTGATCAGTATTTTATTCCTTCCATTAAAGATACTGAAAGGCAAAATCGCAATGAAATTGATACATCTTATTCAATATCAGGACCAGCACAGAAAAGACCTAAATTGATAATTTAAGAAGTATGGAAATATTGCAAGAATATACTTGTAAAATTTATGGAATAAGTTGTAATGATGTAAATGATGTGAGATTATTAATGTTTCAAAATCGATTTAAGTCAACGTCTGTAGCAGAATATTTTATGAAAAATATGTAAAAAGATTCGACTCAACTTCCACTATGTTGGAAATCACTGAAACAAAAAATTCTACGAACCATTTATGTAATTTCAATGTGACAAAATGCTACAAAGGCTAATTGCATTAATTTCTCACACAGTTAATGACAAGAAAATTGAGCCGCTTTGGTTCGAAGATGATCCGACACCTCTCTTATGTTGAAGACATTGTAATGGTAGAACTTTATGAAGTAGAGCATGATGAAATTGATAATTGTGACGATGATTATTATGATAATGATGATTGCAACAAAAATGATGACAGTAATCATGACGATAATAACGATGATAATCATTATGAAAATAAAGGTGACCATGATAATAATCATGATAAAAGTGACGATGATCATACCACTAGTGACGATGATCATGACGATAGTGTTGATAATGATCATGATAACATTTAATAATAATTCCATATATATGTTTTAATGAGTATTTTTAGGTATTAAGTTTTTTATTAATTTTTGCGTCAATTTGTTTAGTACTTGGTTTAGTCGTTTGGAGACAATTCTCTCCTCTCAGATCTGTGAGGCATACACTATTTTGGATTTATGGATGTATCTTCTTCATTATAGTAGAACTGAAGCCCGAACTAACTAAAATTATCGTCTGTAGCAGCCACTGCTTGCTGTACTGCATTTCTGTGATTTCCATCTCACTTGTAGTGTCTTATGAAGACCACAACCACAGTATTCATGTGAATGACCCAGCGTCCTGTATTATTTTTGCTCTATTACTTTCAGAGCTCATCTTGTCTGTTCACTTGTGCTCATTTTTTTATCTCGTTTTGAAAATATCTTCAGCCATTCAGTTTAGCTGTTCTTATTTTTATCCCGTAATCCTCTCTGGTCATTTATTATAAAATAACTGTTTAAATAACAAATATGAATACCATACTTTATACTTCAACTTAAATGAGCACACCTTCGTCACCTGATACTAGGTACTGAGCAAACCCTTGACTTTTAGTCTACATATAGATCCTCGCCAATATTAATTTTTCTAATATTTATCAGCTTTTATGGAATAATTACATTTAATAATTTTATATCTGTTATACGAAGCAAGAATAAAGCAAATTTACACAAAACACAACAAGACGAAATTACATAACCGAATTACATAATATTATTGCAGCTGCCAAACATTCGAAACAATAGCCATCGGCTAGAGTGGTTAGTTACCATTTTCGTAGTTGGTACTCGTTTCTACCTCAATTCTTGATAATCAAATATGTGAATACAGGAGTTTGCAGGAACATTCGTACAAGTTGTAATACGAGGATGTATTGAAAAATTCTTAGCCTACTATAGAACCAAACAAAATTTCAATGTCAAAATATTCTCATCTTAATTGCATACATTTATTACAACGAACCTGCAACGTCTCTAGACCTTTCAAAAAAAATGTTTCTTTTTGCTCCTCAAACCATACCTCCACAGCTTTTATTACCTCCTCGTTGGAAGAAAATTTACGACCTTTTAAACTTTTTTTCAGTTGAGGAAAGAGATAATAGTCGGACGGAGCTAAATCTGGTGAATAAGAGGGGTGTACTAGTAATTCAAACCCTAAATTACGAATTTTTTGCATGGCAACATGAGATTTGTGGGCAGTTGCATTGTCTTGCAATAACAAAATACCTTTGGATAGCTTTCCACGTTTTTTCTTTTCAATTTCTTATCCAAAAAATCAATCATGATTACTCCATGGCAATCCCAAAAAACTGAAGCAAGAACTTTTCCAGCAGATTTTTGGACACGAAACTTCTTAGGTCTTGGAGAACCAGAGAGTCACCATTCCATCGATTGTTGCTTTGTTTCTGCGTCGTAGAAATGTACCCAAGTCTCATCCATAGTAACAATTCGGTTTAAGAAGTCTACATCGTTCTCAAATCGAGCACAGATCGAACGCGATGCTTCTACCCTTGCACGCTTTTTGTCAGCATTCAAATAATTGGGAATCCATTCTACAGCAATTTTTCTTATGTCCAAATTGACGTGAACTATATGATCAACGCATTCGTATGAAATATTCAGTGCTTCAGATATCCGTTTTAGCGCAATTCGACGGTCTGATAAAATCAGAACTGCATCGACCTTTACGAGGATAGACACAGAAACTGGCCTCCCGATCGGTTATATTCACTGGAAAATTTACCTGTTTTGAAGCTTGCAGTCCCATTTTCCACAGTCGCTTACGACTGAGAATTTGACGATTGGGGAGGTAGTTACCTTGTTCTTTTAGTCAGCGACCGTGGTAGCGTTAAGATCAATTTCTCCAGAGAGTATTGAAAAACGGGATTTAGTCGGCCTAAAGAAGCCTTCCGCCGATTTAAAAAATTCTGGAATATTAAATTGTTATTTGACTTCCAAGAAGAAGTAAATATAAGTTCCCTTCGTTCAAAATGAAGGTAAGACCTTTTTTTAGAAAAGCAGAAATAGTTCTAAATGTTAAAAACTTAATTTATAAATTATTTCTTTCTATAGCCTATAAATTGGCGAAATTTTTCACAGATTGTATTTTGTACATTCTTCTTTTTAATTTAATTAGCGACCTAGTATTGGACGTAGGACGTTTATTGGGGTTTAAAACTTAGACGACCTTAATTTGGATTTAACGTCAAACTTTGACTCGTGGAACTACCTAGTAGACGATAGACTGAATAAACTTCTATGGTTCCTGTAAACCAAAACTCATGAGTTTTGCCGGGTAACTTTTGTTAACCAGTTTTTTTATATAATTTCAAATAAATATTTTATTTTCAACAAGTAGCTTTATTGCTAAAGATACCTCAACCTATTTCTATACTTTTCTCAGTTTAGGTAAAAAAACTGGAGTGGGGCTCCATTTGGAACAAAATTTCTGTACATATTACACACAGCAAAATCTTGCAAAGGGCCCTGACAACATACATTAAGATGATGAGCGGTAAAATGTGACCTTTTAGGTTTTATTTTACGTCTACGACGAGCAGGGTACTTTGTGTCAAGTACTTTAAAATGAAATTATCTTGACTTTTGTTATCCTTATTTGCGTAAAATGCAGCGCGAATTTTCTGATGTTTTATGTTTTCTCAAAATTAATTTCAAGTCTGCTAAGGTTTTTGGTGCATAACTGAAACAAACAAGATATATATTTATTTCATATAACAAGCCCGCCAGTGCTATTTTTCACGTGCTTACCACGTGAGTGAAGTTGCGGGCGTGATGTTATATAGCCTAGCCTTCCTCTATAAATAAGCTATTATTCTTATAGGAGACCGTCATTGTGAAAGAAAAAGTACTTCACCATTGCATAAAACCATTCATTTGCGGCCAAGAGAAAGGACTTACCGTTCTTGCTTTTGCTTGTTGCGTTTCCATTCTTTCTCATTACGGACTCTCTTCCTTGCTTTATTAGCAGTCACTGGAGCAATGTTTATTTCCATTTTAAACAATAAAAATACAATAAATTCAATTAAATATCACAAGAATCACGTACGAAAACAATAACGGCGGCCATAATTGCTCCTGTGCTGTGATTGTGTCCTTTTTGAATCTCATTCTGATCATAAAAGACTTTTTTGATAGGGATAGTAGCGGTTTTAACATATACTGTAAATAAAGAACCATAAATAAAGTATCCAAGTGTTGACTGACTATAAAATCAATTTTATTGGATAGAGGCGCATTTGTACTTAGACCCTTCAGGTGTAGTTTCAAAGATCAGCAATGGAATTGAAAATGAATTAATTCGTTTCTTCTATGTGATGTAAACATTTACCAAATAATTTTGATGTTTTTTTGTATTTGCTATTGGCAATTTCTATTTTAAATTCGATATAACCTAACCTAATTACATATTTTTATACTCTAATATGGTAAAAATGATAAAAACGATTGGGAGGATATTTAACTACTTATAAACGGATTCAGAAAGTGTTGATAACTCCTGGGACCGAAGTTATCGACACAATGTCCTTTGAAAACCCATTATCATATTCATTTAGATTAACATTCTTATAATTTATACAATTGGTTCTGTAGATTGATATGTTGACTGTACGAAATTTAGCGGAAAATGTCTCTACTTGGCGTATATTTTCATATAGAATATAAATTACTTATATTTTTGATTTTTTATTATCAAAATCTCATTCCCTTTTCATATGAAAATGGTACTGAGGAGAGAGAAACGAAAAAAGTGTTATCTATTAAACTATTAATTCTTTACCGCACATTTACTAAAACATATACATAATAAACTAAATTATGGGATCAATAAACTACGGTTATAGATGAACGCCACCTGGTTCTTAAAAGCAGTTGTACTGCGTAAAAAAACTAGTTTGTGAATTCATGACAAACAGAGAAACAAGCAATTTATAGAGCGTTACTTGAAAATAACTTAGGCCGGGTTTTTCTTCGCTTCCTAATAAAGTCCCTACTACCTATTATTTACCGGCTAACCAAAAATTCGGTGTCTTCACTTCTAATAAGTAAACCTCCGAGTAAATCGATTTATTTGCCAAATAAGTTATTATGTAGTCACAAGTATCAATCAAAGAGTTTAGCAGAAACCTTTAGTATACATCAAAAGTGGTTTGTTTCTTTATTATATCTATTCTTGATTAGTTCATTTTTGAAAATATTCGTTAAACAAATAATTGAATATTTAATATAGATGCTTTTCAAAATTTAGAAGATTTGTTTGATGGAGAACTGATTGAGGAAATACAGAAAATTTCAGAACAAGCTTATTCCGTTCGTCATTACAATTTTTTGACCGTTTTCTTTTTCCTTTCCTATCAATTATTTTCAATATAAACTATAATTTTCAGACCAACCCATATTTCTCTCACTAGCAACTACTTCAACACTAAAATTAACAAAACACGTTCAAATATATTTACGCACAGATCGTTGTCACAAACACAAATCATAAGAAGTCGTCAATAGAAAAACGTTTTTCCGCTTATTTCTTTCCTTATTCTTCTATCATAGTGTTACCAGCGACAAATACTTAGTTAGTTCGGTTTTAAACCAACTGGGGTGAAGAAACGGTAAACATTTATTCGACAATTAAAAGTTCCAATAAAGTTATGTGACTAATAATTATTTAGCACTTTATTAGAACGTGAAAAAACCGGCCCTTAGTATTATTCTTTTAAACTGTTCACCATGTATAGATTCTTATTTTTTTATAATCACATTAACTACAATAATTGTTCACAATCACATGATCTCACTTCATTCATTCTGCAGTTATTGAGAAAAATAATTTACGTTTTTCTCATAAAATTAATTATATATTATTATTCTATTGTCTTCCTTATGTTACAGAATGTTATCGGCATTTTATTTCTCAGTTCATTCCGATTATCAGAAGTTGTTTTGTAAACAAGATTTTTTAGATACCTACAGAAAAAACAGCTTAAATCTGAAGAGCTAGCTGGCTACTGTATTGTGGCTTTTTTTAAATCTAACTGTATTGGCAAACTTCATTTTAGTAATTTTGAACAGCAAATTTTAAGTGTAATGTTGCACCATCCTGCTGGAACCGAACATCATCAAAATTGAAAAATTTTGAACTACCATTTGAAGGCGATTTTAAGTTCGAGACCTCTTCTTCCGAAAGTTACACAATTCTCCGAGCTGCAGTTAAGACACGTATCATTAAATATGCGAGCGTAGCCTTTCACCATAAAAACAGTTATATTTTCTTGTTCGGTAAACATAGTTATCTAATTATAATAAACACCTTTCACAAATGACAATTGGAAATAATTCATGACATTAAAACATTATTATGGACAGAAAAACCTGCTACTTTGGAACGATTAGATATAGAATAATGTGGTCTTGACGTGCTCTTGACAGGAAATAATTATTGACAAATTATTAAGGAGTTAAGATGCGCCCTGTAAATTTCCAAACAGCTTTTGCAGATGGCATGAAACAAAAAATATTTCAACATTTTCTTTGTAAACTAGAAATCGAATTATTAGCAAGCTACGATACTTTATGAGCACACTGTATAATTTCTTTTCCAAAAAAAAGTTTGAACAGCAGTCGGTCAGTCAGTCATTGCATTACAAATCGTCTCAATATTGTTAATGTGAATTGTTTAATCAAATATGTGGTTTAACTACCCGACATTTCTCTAGCAATTCGTTAAAATTCTTGGCACACACATCATAAGTACGAACTTACATGACGTGTCATTTCTGAATTGATTAATCTTTTCATGATCAATAGACATATATTGTATATACCTAAAAATCATCATAAACTTGTACATAAATTAAGTCTAATTTATTTTTAGAATCTATATGAACAATTACTATTATTATCTGAGGAACAAGGATACAGAATGGGTCACCGCTTCCTAAAGGTATTGTTTTATGCAGACGGTGGTATTGCCGTAGCAGAAAATATAGACGACATACAACGTCTACTATATAAGATGAAAATTTATGCCGAAAAATTTAATATGAACATCTCAGTCAACAAGATACAATCAATGGTAATAACAAAAAATTCTATTAGATGCAAATTGGCAGTCGATACCGGAATAATACAGCAGGTATCAAGATTCAATTACCTGGGAGTAAATATATCTAGTGAAGAACGATGAAAGCATCGAAAGTCAGCGACTGTCTGAGAGATATAGTGTGGAAAAACAAAGCGATGAGCTCACAGAGCAAGATCAGAATCTATAAAACGTGTGTGACATCTATTCTCACATATGCCTCAGAAACCAGAGCCGAGACAACAACAACAAAAAGAATAATGAGAACCACAGTGTTAAAAATACTGCGAACCATCAAGGGAGTCACCCTCAGGGACCGAATAAGAAGTGATGACGTAAATGATGACATCAAAGAAGAATTGCGGGTACAGGATGTGGTGAGATGGGTCAGGACACGAAAAAGATTCTGAAGGGATCACGAAGAAAGAATGCTAGAAGGCAGATGGGCAAAATGGGCTAAAACTCAGAGACCGAACACACGCAGACCTGTAGGTAGACCACCAAACAGATGGTACGAGAGCTGGAGTTCAGCTTCTCAGGAAGATCCAGGAAGCGGGCCAAACGTACAGGATTGAACAGGACCTTGAAAGAGGAAGAAGGAGATCTGTGGAACAAAGTTATATTTGCAAAATAATATAAAAACTTTTTCCTTTATTTTTGATTGTTGTGAAGGTCGCCGGTTAATTGAAAACAGATAAGAAATTGTTGATGGTGGTCCTTTGATAATTGAGGATCATGATTGATCATCAATATATGAATCCAACATTTGAGAAATGGTTACCTAATTGTTCATTTCACAGTTACATAGGTATCGGAATCAAATAATTCTTTAACTACTACTAAAATTACCAAAGATTTTAAAGCTTGATTTATAATATCAAAATCTTTCCTACCAGGTATTTGGCGTACATCATCCAATGTAAATTATGAGCTGTTTCTATTAAGAACCTGATGTATATCATACAATTCAAAAGTAGTGTTATTCCTATCAAGAATTTGACTACGATGAGTAGAGGTAAAAATAACTTCTGCTTAAGTATGAAAAAAAACTAATTTTTAAACAGATGAGATCTAAAATCAAGAACATTTAGAACCTTTAATATATCAAAAGGTCTAAGAAATAAGAAATATATGAATTGTAACGAAGTCTTTGCCAATTATATTATGAGCGGTTACTTATTGGGAACATGGCAACGAAACACCAAACTGGACTAACTTTAATATATTTTCTGAGCTTTCGAATACTTATATATTCATCGCCCGGGAAATAGTTAATTAAGATTTTCTGTAATTTTTGATAGTATTAATGCTTGTATAAATTTTCAAACTCATAGAATACAAAATTTAATATACAAATTGACGTTGATAGAAATATTTCTATATCTATATATTTCCAGCTTATGTCGCTAAGTGATGAAATCTTCAAGTTGAGATCGGAAACTTTTTAGACTTAATCCTCTCACAGTATAATAATGATATGTGATGAGTATTGTATACTTTCCGCACTATTATTATTATATATTCCGCACTTCAAGTTTATCGTTGCTTTTTTTAGATAGGTACATAAAAAGTCGGGAAATTGCTCGATCCATGAAAATATAATTTTAGCATATAAATTGTCTTTACATAGATATGACACTTAATTTGAAATGCATACTATGAACTTATTCATATGGCGATAAAATTCCCATTTTGCATTGTAGATTGTGATTATCAACTTTATTATAAAGGTAAATTTCCGAAACAGAAAATAATAATAGTTACTAAATCCAATAAGCAATGGACCTTATCTAATAAACTTCAAAGTTCAAAGGATTAAATCGTCTAGTCTCTATTTAAACTACTGTTACATTCAACAATTTAAATCCTTTCGAACGCATCCCACAAATATACTGTTGGAACATTTTTTAATAATTTCATATTATTAATTATTATTGAATGATTATGTCTGATTAAACAATATAGGTGGTTCTTAAACCGGATATTAAGAGACCTCTTAGTTTGCCCAACATACAACTCTTCTCCCAAATCTGTAGTTTACACTTATGATTACCTAACAAGTGATAATATTTATAAATCAATTTCAAACCTAATATGTTTCAAAATTTTCCGTTTCATTTGTACAAATTAGATTAAAAAATAATTGAATGAACTCCTTTTGTTAATTTTGATTTTGGTAAAAGTTGGTATCACGAACCGATTTCTTAAGCCTATAATGATTAAGTAGAACTATATCCTCAAATAGATTCTTTGTCTTATTATATATATATCAACGTGAGAAATAAGTCAAACAATGTACTAGTAATGAAAACTGATCTGTTGGATAGAATGGAAAGAATCAGCCGGGATATATATGCTTGTAGCATAGTTTTGTTAACAATTCACTTATCGTTGTATTTTGACTAACGCACTTTAAAGCACTAAGTGCTCAATATTAATCGTTAAAATTTCTTGCCAGTTTTATAAATGTCGCATACAGTACTTCATAGTAGATCCGTTTTTCAGACCGCGTTTCCGGAGGAAATAGTTAATCCTTATAACTTGATAAGGACTATGGGACAAAATTATTCGATTAGTGTATTTTCATCCGCCCTTGACAAGTCTACCGAATGAGAGTAAAAATCGAATCCAAAAATTTCGTTATATTCTGCCCTGGCGATATAAATTTATGAATTCATCTGTTTTTAAATGCATAATACTCGTAGTTTGAATTTATCTGATCGTTTCAACTGGTCAAAAATTATGGTATCATCATCGGTCATCCATAAGTTTTCAAAATTTCGAATGAATCCGATGTTACAAATTTTAGCGTTATTATATACTATTGAACCGAAAATAGTCGATTTTTATTCTGAAATTGACAGCTTACTAGATTAGTGTGAATTATTTATTTGGCTTTTTATTTAATATTTTAGTATCTTCAAAGATTTTTTCCTGATCTTTAGCAGAACAGATACGAAAAAACCAGATTATTTCCAAAGTATATTTACATATACCAGACTATATTACTGATTTAAAAGTTAGGATAATCGGAGAAATTAACAAAAAAAACCCACGAGGTCATATAAAATGTTGTACGAGAATTCCAAAATCGCCTCGATTATTGTCAAGAAGTGAATGGTGGTCATTTTGAACATTTAATTTAATTGTAAAGTACAATGAAGAATATATTGTAAATCTTATGTGACATTATTATCTTCAGTCTACGTAAACTTTTATAATAGACATTATCAAAATTTTAAATCTTAAAAATGAATTTTCTCAGTTGCATGATTACACCAAATTGAAAAAACTGAACAAAGGACTAAAATCCCTCAGATTCCATACGACTCCCTTTCTTATTAAAAATTTTTATAGCACAAAATAACGCTTAAATTGAATTTATTCCTTAGATATCTGTATTGTATACCTTTCATTATCTTTAGAAACCAGATTTAGCGAATTAACCACTCAAGTATTCGAAAACTTGGTCAATTCACTTTATTCACGAAAGACACCGTGTAACCTGGAGTGGTCCAGATATACAAAGCTCTACATTCGACCACGGGCAATGGTCTTATAACTATCAAGTCCTGGTCTCTATTTAAACACTGAGAAAATTTTAGTTTCATCATATAGAGGAGCTTTAAAGCCTCGAAAGCTCAACGATGACTTAATAGATCCTCAAATTCGATCAAATTTCTTGGTCTGACGTCTTGACGGTGCCCTTCAATGGTCTGTACATATAGTAAATCTAACAAAAAGTTAACCTTCCTTGCTTTGTCATTAAATCTGTGTCTGAACAGCTCGATTCTCGTACTGCTTTAACAACTTACTACTAGTTATTCGAATCGCATCTTCGGTATGGTTTGTCTTTCTGGAGTTCTTGTAGTTTGCACCTCTTCAATTCTATCTTCAAATTACAAAGAAGAGCTATTTGTTTTATTTATGGTTTGGGTAGTAGAACACATTGCGAATTATATTTTAAAAAACACAAAATTCTAACTCTCCCCGTTCTCTTCATTTTAGAATCTGTTTGTTTGGTTCGCAAACACTTCCATAACTTAACTGAGAGACCCATTCATACCTAACCTACTAAAAGAAAGAAGCTGGACTGGACTTACTTGACGATTTACTTTTGATAAGTTTCGAGGTTTGACAAGGGCATTTCTGCTTGAAAGATCTTATTATGCTGTTGCTGAATTCTACAATTTACCAGAGACTCTATCAATTTGTGATGTAAGATTTATATACATTATAATTACTACTATTGAATTCAATAATTATTTTGTATTTATGTATCTATCCATCAGTATCTATACTGACATTTTCATACATCTGATTTTATAGGTTCAATATTTGTACAATAATCTCTATAATTTTATGGCTTATGTAATCTTATTTAAATGTAGTCCTGTTATAATAATTTTCTTGGTGGAATTAAATTAGATTTTTGCTAATTCTAGATGAATTGTTTAATTCATCTGCAATATACATACTCGTACTAGTGCAATTTTCTATGACCATTTGCAATATGTTACAACGTTTTTGTTCACATATTTGGTATGTACAAGAGCATTCCATATTTTGTTGTAGCTGTATATATTTAAAACTAATTATTCCTCGACTATTAAGACTGTCTTAAAACACGTTAAGGTTGCGATAATATAAATTACGTCAGGAAATTGAAAAAAAAAACAAGCAGTTTATACACTTTTTTTGAACGTTAAGAAAACTAATATATATCACGTATCGAAATTTGACTTCTTATAAGACATTTATATTAGAAGTTGGTTTACAAAACAGATATTGTGATTCTTTTTATTAGAATAGACTATCAATTATTTTATTAATGAGTGTAGAGCCGTGTCTAATGGAAAGAATAAATGAACTAGAATGCATTACATATATTACTAATTACTAATACTAATACTAATACTAATACTAATACTAATACTAATACTAATACTAATACTAATACTAATACTAATACTAATACTAATACTAATACTAATACTAATACTAATACTAATACTAATACTAATACTAATACTAATACTAATACTAATACTAATACTAATACTAATACTAATACTAATACTAATACTAATACTAATACTAATACTAATACTAATACTAATACTAATACTAATACTAATACTAATACTAATACTAATTACTAATTGAATAAGCAAAAATAATTTTTTTTATTGATTTTTCTTGGAATGTATTTATATTTTGTGCAATGGTATTTTTAATTTTATCGATCAATTTATCGACTGTTTCTCAATAAAACAATAATCCTTCGACCGCAGACTCACCGATACCTGACATAGGTAATTGCAAGTCACCTTCTTTTAAGAATTCCAAGTCATTTTCTTGTATAATTTCCTTATAACATGTAATTAATTTAATATTCTCCGATATACATGGTAGCAAGTTTTAGGAAAAACCGACATAACTACATCCTTCTACCTTCTCCCCCAGATCTTGATCTTCTAGATCTTAGCGTAGTTACGATGCTCCTAGAGATTAGACATGCGCGACTCAGTTCAATTTTACGATATATATTTCTGCGTATATTGTTTTTGATGTATGTTTATATATAGTAAGCTTAACTAGTCATCTCAGTTTTTGTAATCCCAATAAAATATGGACACTTACCGCTCTAGCACTAGCCCGCCAGATAAAATATAGTCAATGATTATAATCGGCATATATGGTAGATAAAACTTCTTTTATCCAACTTGCTTTCATATACAGACGTTGATAGAACGTTAAAATTCATGTCCTCGTACTCGACTTCTTTGCATTATCTACGGAAGTTTTCATAGCTTGTGTTATAATCACTTGGAACTGCATTAATAAATGGTGAAAAAAACTTTGCAAATTATAGTTTGAAAAAGAAAATTCCACCTCAATCAAAAAAAATTCATTCACTGTAATCATTTTTCAAAGTTAAACCCCAAAACAGGTTATATCCTAAACTGAAAAATGATGAAGAACTCCGCATTTGATAGAGAAGAAGAGAGAGATGATGACATGCGAAATAATTACACACTGACTAATTTAACGCGCTTTTACAACGCCTGTGAATTTTTGAAATTAACTGAGGTTCAAATATGAAATTAACTTTATTTTCGCAACATAATGCCGGTTCATTTGAAGATTTGAAATATTAATTGATTTTTCTTATATTTATAATTATGAAAATTTCAAATTAAGTTTAACCCACTTTATATATACGTGGTGAATTATCTGGTGTAACATTTCATGAATTCGCTAATAGAAAACAAACTGATAAAATAATAGTCTATCCCAGAGGTGGGAAACCCTTTTACCATTAGAGGCCACTTTTAAATTAGGCAGCAATAAGAGAGGCCGCATTAGCTGATTGACCTAAGAAAGTGACTCTTGTGAAATTATTATAGTTTTTCTATAGATTTAACAATTTATTGCATTATATAGAAAAAATAAAATATAATACTACAAAATTTTAAATACAATATACATATAGAATAATATAAAAATATTATAAAAAAATACAATAAAAAATATTTTTTCATTCACTAAGTTAGTGACTTATTTGGTGTTGTTTTTTGTTTGACAGTAATTGTATATTTGGATCAAGCTTCGTAACACACAGCTTTAATTATTGATCCTCTAAATGTGTATCTGTAATTTGCGTTCTTGAATTTGTTTTTATTTTTGACATGAGAGAAAATGTTGTCTCGCAACAGTAGGTACTTCCGAAGCAGGAACGTAAACGGCGAGCATGTTCTCGAAGACATGGATATTCAACAGCATTTTTCCAGATATCTAAGGGATCCTTTTTAGCGTTAAAAAGGGATTTGATGATACTATCTTCCCCTAAATCAATTAACTACATTTGTAGTTCTGCAGGAGCCTCGGATATATCTATTACATGTGGTTCAAATAGCAGTTTCATAGCAGGAGTGTGCTCGTCAAAATCAGAAAATCTATTAGCAACTTGGGGACGCTGAAAACTGTTTAAAAAATTAACATTGAGTGTCCAAGTCTGAAACGGATGGTCTGTGGGCCAGAGCCTCGCCCATGCGTGTTAGAGTCCGTTTCAGACTAATATTCTGACGTCATGTTACAATATGACTGTCTTTGGCGGGATTTTTCACGCAACTGTCATGGCGTTGATGTACAATAGTTGCTTGAAACGAACTCTACCATTGTGTACTAGGTGGCGAAGGGCCGCACAAGAACCTCGCGGAGGCCGCAGGTTCCCCACCTATGGTCTATCCCCTCACCTCATACATTATTATTTGTATTGAAAACATGTTAATAAAATTTCTCACAAAATCATTTTTTCTTGATGTTATGTTCTTCCAATATCAATTGTAGATTATAATAACCCTTGCCAGCAATTATGTTGGATCTACCATAGGCGTAAATACCTCATTTTATAAATTTACAATTTTTATAAATAACTTTAAAAATAGGTATATCTTATGCGAGAAAGTATTCGTTAAAAGGCAATCGAATCATTATAAATTGGACAGCATTATACGCCATTATTTAGACAGATGTGCTAATTGTAGTCCTATTTGGATCTTAAAATCATTATTATACCTCGTTAATTTGCTACAACTGAATATTAAATTATAAAACGTGAATAGACGAGTAAAATGTACTTGCCTGTAAGGGAGTTTCGTTCAAACAGGGTACCAGACGTGAACTGAGCCCTTTTTGTATCCCATTCGTTTTTTTTTTTCTGGAAAACGATATTTCAAAGCAAAAACTCACCATTTCATTAAATTATGAAGAGTTGTAAAGAGGGTAATACCACTTACTCATCTTCTCTGATAACATGTTCAACACAGTTTTTTCAAACCTTTTGGCGGTCTGCTGCAAGAGCTTTCTTTACTAGTTCTACAACCTCTTTACTCAGTTTAGACCTTTAATAAGCAATTTTCTGTTCCTTGAGACTTTTTTACGATCGCTGACAGGAATAGAAATATGTTTTCCAGGCATAAATATTAAAATTTTAGCTTTTTTGTTGTACATAACGATTACTTACTGTGATGGAATGTTAGATAAAAGCTGTTCATTAAACCACTTTTCAAATAATTCTGCTGTTATATCTTCATGATAATCAGCTGCACAGCTTTTAATTTTTTTAGCAGATATTAACAAATCTTTAGGCACGAAACCGTCTTTGTCTTGAGTTGCTTTGTCAACTGATTTCAGTTTTTCTTCACATGTTTTTAGGTTCTTGCGAATCATCCACAGCAATCCCTTTCATGACTACTCGATAAATGGAAAATTTACTAACTCTGGATAATTCAGCAATTCTTGTTATGATTGCACTATCAGATTGCTGAATATTTTTCTTTTTCAATCATTCAAATAAGTTGGAATTTCTGGAAGCGTTGGCGATATTCATCCTGAATACACTGCTATACCACTACTACACCAACACTCACAATTACTTTGTCTGACTTGCGTTTCGACAACCAAGTTATCGTCTTCAGAGACTGAAATACTGAAATAGGAAAACAATTAAAACTCAGAATCTACAGTGAGTACGTTGGTATACGAATCGAGAATGTGAAGAATAAGAGAATAACTGATGAGAAAAATAGAAGCCACGGAAATGGATGCCCTAAGAAGAGCAAAAAGAATATCAATGTTAGATCTAATTAAAAACGACACTATAAAAGAGCAAATGAACCGGAAATTATAAAATATATTGAGGAAAAACAGTTGATTTGGTACGGGTACAAGCAGTGGATGGGGGAGGAAAAATTGCAAAAAAAATACTGAAGTGGATCCCACAGGAAAACAAAAAGAGAAGGAGACCATGGATGTAAGGGATAAGAAAATAAATGAGTGTACGAAATTTAAATGATAAGAACTGCAGCGACAGGAATGAGTGGCATCGGGAAACGTCGTAAGACGTATTAAACCCGAATCAGTTAGCTCAAGACCATCAGTCATTGTGTTAGTGTCCACTGTGTTCTCGATGCTTTTCATTTTCTCAGTGAAATCCCAAGGAGTAGGCAGATTGAGGCCTTGGAATCAACCAAGAAAAGGGATGATTTGTTGTGTGGAGTAAGCAGATTGAGACCACGGAATCTGATCACTTGTTACCAGTGAACGAATAACCACCCAATTCTCATGATTATGGCTCCAAAGCGGGGGCCGAAACTTCGAGAATTTTCAAAATTCCAACACGGTTCACCTCGTGTAAAATATATTAACGTTTGACTACTTTGGTGTTTCATTGCCACGTTCTCAATAAGAAAACGCTTATATATATATAAATATATATAAATATAAATATATATAATATAATAATATATATAAATAATAAATATAAATATAAATAATAATAATATAAATAATAATAATAATAATAATAATAATATATATAAATATAAATATAAATAAAATAAATAAAATTATAAATATTCGCACTTAACAGTTCTATTTTCAATTATTAATTTAATTTTGATTATTATGGAACACTGGGAGTACATGTTATCGTTAATTTGCGGAAACCAGTTAGTGTGCAGAATAGCAAGGTATTTTGCAGATTATTTGCCTGAGTCAGTTAAAATAGAAAAAATCACTTCTTACATCAACTAGGTAATCCGCAGAATACCTATGTAGACTAACGACTATACATATGCTAAATTACATAAAGCTGGTTCTTGTTTGAATGAAACATTTTAATTGGTTGTACATAATTATACAATATAATTTCTGGGACTTGTACATAAAGAAATAAAAAATCAATCAACTAAGTAAGAATAAATAAACAGTCTGAAGTTGACAGGTAATAAAATTGCAAAATTCTTCGTCATTTATTCACTTAGTTATTTATTCGATTGGTGACATTTCAAATTAGATAAAAAATAATTTTTAGGACAAGCACATCTATTAGTTGCACATTTAGATTTGCGGTCACATTTCCTAAAGCTATGGCCATGACTATAAACTGTTTTATTGGGGTTTGACGTAAGGAAATTTCAACATCAGGAACATCATCTTTTGCTGTCAATTTTTTTTTGTATATAATTGCTTAAAAATTTCATGTTCACTGCCCAGTAGAGACCATCATCATAACTTCCAAGACCTAGGGCTAAAGTTGAACAAGGATCAATTTTTGAACTGTTACTTCAGGGATTTAATGATTACCATTCGTTACTATACAAAGTAACTAGGTAAAGTGTAAATATTTTTTTAATTTAAAATTCACACTCTAACCGATGGTATCAGAAAATCTGCAGATTACCTGCATATTAACGTATTCTGCATTGTAACGGTATCATACACATGGTTTACTATTTGGAGAAATAGGAGAAATATGTTAATATAGGGATGTCAAACTTGCAGAGGGCCATATGTTAAATTTAGAATCTGTAGGCCGGCCATTTCATTTATGCCATTATATAGTTTATTATATATATATATATATATATATATATATATATATATATATATATATATATACTAGTATATAAGTAGAAAAGAGTAAGTGATATCTGGCCATTATTCTACAAGAAAAAATGACCGCAAGAATTGAAAAAATAGTTTTAATTGCTTAGAGATAAAAGGAGATTTTGTTAGAAAATATTTTTTCACATTCAAGTAATTTTTTCATCAAAAAGTCTCTTCTCCAAGCGTCCATATATTAAGAAAAAATTAGTTATTTTTTCTCACAATACACTTGTATTAAATGAAAAAAATGTTTCTTCAAGAACTAGGTTAAACTAAATTCAATAGAATACTATATATACTTACAAAACCTGAATATTTTTCGAACTTTCGCTCAACTATCGCCGCGCTAATAGTCACCAATAAGAATGTTAATGTGAAATTCACCAGCTTGTAACGTGGAGTGATTTCTTCTGGGATACATAAAACAATGTTAAAACTTATTTTGTTAGTATTATTTATTGTGTATGTTGTTGAAATAGCCTAGTAATTAGATTACTATAGAAAAGAATAAATTCAAATCTGTTTAACACTGGATTCATTTTTCCATCTGCTTCTTCTTAGTGATTCACTTATTATTACAGGGTGTCCCACGATGAGGTGAAACTATCTGTATATGGCAAAATACTTATAGTAAAATCACGAAAATTTCTACGTTTGGGTTTTCGGATACGATCTTTTCAACTAAAATATGTTCAAAGATGGCCGACTTCCGGTTCTACACCCTGTATATTAATACATTTTTTAAATCTACGTAAAATTTTAGTACACTTTTGACTGAAAACTTTTTTTGCATACTTATTGAGTTAACAATTATTTTGTAAAAAATTTGACCGTTGCAGACCCTTATAAATTATTTTTTTACGATGATACCATTAAAGATATGGAAATGTTTCTGTTCGTTTACTTTTAGCAAAATCAGACGTATTTGAATCTATGTTGAAAAATTTTTTATTTTATAAAAAGTATTCAAAGTTTAACTTCATAAATATTAAATTTCTTTGTTTTTTTAAATGGAAAAACCCGGTTTTTTCTATTTTAATACATTCATGGATAAAAAAATGAAGCACATTCATGTATACCTTCCTATACCTAAACCTCACCGTTATCCAGATATCAAATGTTTTCTGTAAATTTTTGGAGATGCAGGTGTGGTATAAATTTTATTTTGACCCGTTGATACAGTACTAAGAAATAAAAAAGTATTTTTTCTTATCTTGTCAAAGTCTTTCAAATCGAATTGTATGCCTTAAATTAGAAAAAACCGGGTTGTTCTATTTAAAAAAATAAAGAAATTTGATATTTACGGAGTTAAACTTTGAACATTTTTTATACACACCCTGTTTAAATTGAAAAATTTTTCATCATAGATTCAAATACATCTGACCTTGCTAAAAGCAATCGAACAGAAACATTTCCATATCTTTAATGGTATCCTCGTAAAAAAATAATTTGTAATGAACGGTCAAATTTTTTACAAAATAATTGTTAACTCAATAAGTTTAAAAAATTTAAATTTAAATTTAAAAAAAAGTTTTTAGACAAAAGTGTACTACAACAAAGTTACAGGTAGAACCGGAAGTCGGCTATATTTGAAAATATTTTAGTTAAAAAGATCGTATCCGAAAAGCCAAACGTAAAAATTTTCATGATTTTACTATAAGTATTTTGCCATATACAGATAGTTTTAACTCGTAGTGGGACACCCTGTATTATTGTTGTTATTCAACATTTTTATTTATTCGGTGATGTCTCAATGTCTTGACAAATTCAGTAAAGAAGATTTTGGAGTTGAGAATTATTTTTCGACAATTTTTTATTACATTCCAGTAGCTTCATAATCTATTTGAACATTCTTAAATTTACGTGGCCAGTGTCACGGCCTCTGCTCACTTATCAAAAAGATCCGAGTTCAAAAACAAACATGGACAACCACGCAAAATAAAAATTGTTTGCCTCAAGGCAAGCCAGCGTCGAATCACAACAAATAAACGTATAATAATGTAACTGCCAGAAGATTTTTCCAGTCACTTTATACTTATTTATACAGATTTATACTTTATCCTCCATCTCTAACCTATTTATAAATGAAATCAATTATTTGTCCTTAAATCAAATTGCAGACTATGATATTAACAGATGCACATAAGCAAATTCGAGAAGACAGTCGTATTCTAAAGTATCATAGACAAGTCAAAGAAAAGTTTCTTGCAAGTTCAGTAACAAAAGATGAGTCATGGATCCATCTGTATAATATAGAGACTGAAATGCAGAGTAAAGGGGGGAAATATCGACGATAACCTAACCATTGGTACATATGAAATTAGCTGTGGTGATTGTGATGTATATTGGGCAGACTAAGAGATTCGTTATTGTCCGGTTTAAAGAGCACATAGCTCATTTAAAATATGGACCGACCGGAGAATCAGGTATTGCCCATCACGCTGCCAGTCACAATCATTACATAAATATTAATAATGTAAAATTATTGAAAAATGTAAACAATAATAAATTGTTGGATACATTTGAAAGCATTGTAATTACTAGATGTGAAAGTAGGTTAAATAGGGACAAAGGGCCAATTCCTTACAGCCCACTCTATGGTTTAGTAGTCAAGGAATGAATGTGCCGATTCCCTCCAAGGAGTTTTACCTGCTGAAATTAATTTTCGCGGGAGAAGATTTATTTATGGGAAAATTCAATATAAAACAGGAAAGTCAAGTCATTAGATTTTATCTTACATTCAGTCTCTGAAGAAGATAACTTGGTGTAGTGGTGTAGTAAACAGTGTATTCAATATCATAGACAAGACAAGAAAAATTTTCCTGCAAGTTCAGTAACAATAGATGAATTAAGATCAATTGAGTGATAAATTATTTTCTTCGAATAATGAAGGCGGTGCGGTGAATCAGTGGTGTACAGAGGTTGAAGAGTCTCTCCTTCGAGTCACATTAGAAATGCTAGAGCTCCAAGAATAATTGAGAATATGTTGAAAATAAAAACGGTATCTTTGGTAATATTTTATTACAATTGGGTCAAGGGCATGGCAAAGGAGTAATTGATTCAAAATTAAAATTTTTAAATATTTATACGTTAATTAACTTCAGTCCGTCGAAAAACTATAAAGGGAAATGAGAGCAATTTAGACATTATAAAGAATAGAAATAGATAATTGTTTTAAACAGGCATTGAAAGACAGGAGGATAATTTGAATTTTTAATTACAAATAACTAATTAGTTGGACATTTATTGAATATTTATAGCGTCTACAATTTTCAGTCGATAATTTTAAAAACTGCAATCATTCGATTTTAACTTTCACTGATTGTTGGTGTAATGAATTATGAATGTCAACAACCGTGAGGAAATTTCAACTTAATAACTATTGAAGTACAGCAAAAGCAGTGAAGTGAAATGTCAATATGTCTATGGGACGATCAAGGACTGAAGACAAACTTATACATATTTGTTTTCGTTTCTTCAAATATTTTCAATATTGATCGTTACAAACGTAAATAATTTGAGCCTTACAGCAGTTTATTTTAAATAGCGGTTCATGACAAGAAAAGTTTGTATTATAGCTTCCATAGCAATATTTATTTTAATACAAGTGATTCGTCAAAAAATCAGTTTTAATGAAGTGTGGCATAGTTTAAGATAAAAATCAAGCAATGGATTATCGCCCAATTGCACTCCTTCCCACGTTATCTGAGATCATAGAAAGATTGGTCAAAAAGAGGCTTCTATCATTTCTGTTTAAACATAAAATACTTACTACCCATCAAATTGGGCTTTTAAGTATCAAATGCACAAACAGATGCTTTCTCGAGTGATAATCGGTCTCAAAAGAAACAAACGTAATATTAGGTTTATCATAAACTGAAGCATCACTTTTATGACGAGGATTTTACCTTGTACTATTTTCTGAATCGAGTTAATAATTTTTATTATAATGTGATCTAAATCACATGCTTATTGAAGATAACTCAAATGCATGTAGAGTAAAGCAATAAGTGGAAACTCATGTTGGTAATATTGTTTCTTATTGGTCTGTGAATACATGTGTTTATTATATTAATTTATTATATCTCTTCTGCTGAAGCACGCTCATCCTTGAAATGTTTTGAAATAGAAAATTTAAGTTCTTTTTAAATTAATCCACAAAATTAGCCGTGATTTTGAATTTGATGATAGGAGTTCATGTACATTTTGGAGGTTATAGAAATGGAGAATTTGGTTCTCAATAGTCCTTTAGACTACGTTTTCTGAAACTCAAATTTTACGAAATTAACCACGAGTACTTAATTCAGAATTTACGTATTCACAATTAATTTTTAAACGTGCCTTTTATAGATATATCAGCTAATTCTGCAAAATAGTTCTGACTTAAAAAAATTTAAAAAAATAAACCTCGCAAAATTTATTTAATTGAAACAAAGTTTAAAACAATAAAAATGTAATATTTTTTAATTTCTATGAATATATTTCCTTCTTTTTTAAACAAGTACGTTTTTTAAATTATCCAATTGACACGGAAGTAATCAATTTATGTAGTATAGTAGCTCGTTGGACAACTCACTTTATTTTAATTGGCCGAAATAGACCAAACTCCTAATTACATTTGATTTTTGAGAGGATATTATAAGAGATATTCGGTACAATGCTATCATCTCAGAAAATATTTCAATTTGGAGTTGAAATTTGAATATAAATATATTAGCGGAATCTTTCAAGCTGCCATTACATAATTCGAATTCTTTGGTTTCAAAAATATGAATATCAAGTTTTTACACAATGTCCTACTTAAGTCACGGTGGCTCGCCCACATTTTCATTTATGATATTTATAGTTTAGAATATGTCTCGTTGCCTTTTTCGTATCGTCTATTTTTGGTAATTTATGATCTTCCGACACTTTCGTTGTTTTCTATATTTTTAGAGGACTTTTAATTAGACTTCTCAAAAATAATTTTTTTTTATTATAAATTCGCTGTGTTCAAACGAACAATTTTAGTCTAGTTGCATTGAAAAGAATTGCCACAATAATGACTGAATATACCGGTAGCTCGAAGAGCGAGGAGTGATACAAAAACGAAGAAAAAATGACAAATAAGAGATACAATAATTATTGCAATGAGGAATTTTTGTAATTAAAAATAAGACGAAATGAAGCAAAGCGCATTGATTCCCAAAGTGGTCCAGATAAAGTCCTAGGGATACACGGTGGCCTGTGCCAAATCGTCATTTTAATACCAGCCAAAAAAGTGCCAACTCGTGATCGTGGTTGTTATGAAGATTAGACAATTCTTGACGGAAGATTATGTAGCTGGGGATTTAATTATGAAAACATTTTACATTCTGAACATATAACAAAAACATTACATTTTGTGTCTATAAGAGACTTGTTTCGCAAATTCATTTATTTTATTTGACTAACCTAATCTAAACAATTGCAAGTATTCCTGATTATGTTATTATGTTGTATGGAATTTCACAAATTATCACTTCCGCAAATGTCAAATATCAAAATGTAATTTACAGGATTTATAAATACCAAGTTTTAATTTTTGGACTAAACAAAGCGGTTTAGGGACAAAATTCCAAGAAATACTCTCAATAAATTCCGAGTTCCGAGTTTTATTATGTACTGGGACTACCTTTTCGGTTACCTGAAATATCCCCTTCGCAATTTGACGCATCCTTATCTCAACGTATTAAAAATCGTAACGAGTTGAAGCACTTAAGTCAGTCCTTTCGATCGAAAGAACTGACCTCTAAATTTTTCAACGGGATTTAAGAATATGGCATAAATATATCAGCAGAGGGTCTACTTGAACCAGTAATATTCTGAGACAAGTCTACAAGAGAAAAAGGTTTGGGAACTTCTATATTAGTGGAAACAATAAAAAAAGCAACACTCCCACACCTAATAGTAGTGAAGTCAATTTAATTTTGGGTTAGTATCAATTTAAAACCGGATCAAGTTGAAAAATTGCTTAATTGCTCTTTGCGTAACTTATCAATAAAAATTAAATAATTAACATAATAAGTACAACAATTTGCCTATATATACAAATGAAATAGCTTCAAAGCATATTAATGAGTAATAGAATTTTACTGTGAAACATCTATTTATTGATTTACAGTGGGGGATTTACCAAGCAGGCTGAGTAGACTGTAGCCTATAGCAGCAGATTTCGAGGGGCGACAAATTTTGTCCCGCAATGCTTTATTTCGATTCATAAGATTGGAAATAGAAAATTTTATGTATTTTGAAGAAAATGCGATGGAATAAAGCGTATAGAAAGTATATCCTAGAGAAATGAAAAAAAAGGCAACAAAAAAAAGGTTTACTGGAACACTCGAGGAAGATATTGGAATGCCTGTTAGTGATTACTTCATAGTTAATACTTTTCTCATTGTTTCATATTCTAGTTAGCAAAAAGGCCTATAACGAATTTAGCTAGAAATTTTATTTCTTATAAAATATATATAGAGTGAAATTCTACCATCGGCTCCAACAGAAAAGGTAGTTTCCTGGAAAACATGTACACCAATGATTTAGAATCGGAATTAGCTCAGGAACGCGTACACTTTCAAAGCTACTAACTTTTAATTCGTGTTGTTCTGTGTACGTCAGCATAAAATTATTCAGGTGAGAGGAGCTTTAGCCATTTTATGCATAGACTCAGACCTAATTTTTCATACTAGGATATAATTATGATTTTGTTAAACTGTGAGTTTGATGACAAATACTCGTAAGCATCCACGTTACTCGTTATGTAAGCTTTATTCTTATTTAATAAGTATTATATTAATAAGTTTTATAACATACTTTACCTTACTTTAAAAGTAGTACGTGATTCAACTTTATTCAAAATAATTTCAACAATTCTTTGCAGTGAAAAAAATGTAGTTTGAATAATTGTGAATTGAGGTTTCAAATTTGAGAGGTCACTTAAGGCGGCAAAAGATGAATAACCTACAGGCGACCAATCTGTAAATCCGCCACTGAGTCATTACATTGAGAACGCTGGTATGTAACAACAAAAAGGTTATTGTCAACAATTCGAAGCTATATATTTCTATTTATTAATAAAAACCAAGTTCAAGATATAAGAAAATGTATAAAAAATATAATGTTACGTGAAATAGTGGATTTTAGCAAAATACGAATTAACCATTTCTCTTGGCCATGGTTTGCATATTGTACGATATAGGACATAATCTACCACATCATTATACTGCAGAAATGCAAGCCAAACTAACATTGTACAATTGAATTACAATCACAAACCTGGACCGTAAAATAAATAAGTTCCAAGTATTAATAAAGATGGACGTGATAACAAGAGCATGGAAAAGGCAAGTTTTGATCCTGTTTGACAAAGAAAGCATAGTCAGGAACAAAAAAGCTAATCGAAAAATTAGGAAGGTCTATCGCTTCTCCGCTCAAATAAGGTCATTATTCAAAAAATTATCTTTTATTGTACTTAAAATTCTTATCTCAAATAATGTCATGTCGATAGTTACTATTGTAGTAACTTTGTCAATTTTTGAGTAGTTATCCGAAAAGTAAAAAATAATATTAGTTTCAGACGCTTATTACTCAATAGTATGTATATTATAAGTCTAACAGTTAACGGAGAGTTGTAGAGAAGATACAATTTTTGATCCATGTTTAAGTTACATTGTTTTGATATGCATTTATTTTGTATATGAGATCCACTAAAAATTATATTGTAGTTAGTTAAAAATTTGTCTCAGTAAGTACACTTAAAAAGTAAATCAGGTCCTTAATTGTAGAAATTCACAGAAAATTTGCAGTCATTTTAACATTGTTTCACTCTCAGAAATGAAATTTTCTAAAAATTAATATCCAATAGTTTCATTTCGTCAGGATTTTGGAATATTTGAGGTTTAAACGTAAAGGTTTTTTAATACTTGATGAGGTTATGTAAAGAGGAGAATTTTTTGCCTTTCGTCTTTACATGCATCATTTAGTACGGCTTTTAGTCTTCAATTTAATAGTAGCAGAATTCCTCTATCATTTTTCATTTTCCATTTTGAGTCACAAAAATTTCTCATCACTGTAATGAAATTTGCAAACAGCTCTTAACATCTTAATGTAAAATCAATCTAGAATTCATTCACATATCTCAAGGTTACTACAATGACATGTTTGAATTAACTACTTTCTAAAAAAATGGGGTTTTGAAGGATAAGATTTCTACACTTAGATGGTATAGTATAGTATAGATGGTAAGAGATAAAATCACAGCAAAAATAGTGATTTTGTAGTTTTGGGTTAATATTTGAATTGATAGATAATTTCACATAGAAATTTACCTCCTGTTTCTACGAACAGCAGACCTATATAATAAATTCACATATTTGACAGTTTTCTTCTGTACTTCTAATAAAATATTAATCAAATAAGACATGAAAACGAAAGGTACAAATTTTTAATTAATCAATTCGTCTACGAAATCTCGCAAACTGCATAGGCATTAAATTTACATTATAATTACATTTATATTATAATTACGCTCGCTTTCATTATAAAAGTTGATTCTACGACAAGATTAATGTGTTCAAATAAACAATTCATCACCTTTGTACCGACAACGCATATACATTATAAAGTTATTTCAACTGTATTGTATTAGAAAGTTAACACAATCACTTCGCGGTAGTATTACATTTCTCTTCGAAGTATCATAAATAAAAAAATACTTTCGGGTACAAAACACATTATTAATTTATAATTCTATTTACATAAATGCAAAATTTGAAAGAGGTTTATAGTTTGATATTTTCTTCATTTCAAAAACGTACTACAGTTAACAATATGGGTTACTAAATCTACCAGAGAAAAGATGTCACTCGAGCTCCACTTGCCTCCATCCACTATATGTACGAGTGTTGTCTGAAAAGTTTCTTACCTGACGAAGAAACAACACTTTTCTTAATTATTTTTTTACTCAATATAGTCTATAAGTTCAGCGATGCTTCTGCCTTCCTTACTCTTTCAAAGAAGAGTTGCAGTCTTTCTCCTCAAAATAAGCGTTCTCGCAAGTGAAATTTTCAAGTTAGGAAACAGGAAAAAGTCGTGGGGCAGATCTGGTGAATACGGTGGGTGGTCAACAAATTTGAAGTCAATCCATGTATTTTAGCCATGGCGATCAACGAAATGTGAGAAGGTGAGAAGAGAAGAAGAGAAGAAGAAGAAGCATCGTCTCTTTTGACCTTATCAAGCAATGATGTCTAATAATATCCGGTTACTGTTTTAGTTTTTTGAAGATAGTAGATGAACACAATCGCATGGCTATCTCATTATCACATATAACCGTCTTTGCCTTTTGTGGATCAAGGTTTCCTCTGAAGTTATGAATCGGCGCAAAAAATCCGATTCATTTAGCATACACCGCGTTAAGAATTGGGAATTAGAAGACGCCTGTAGTCGAAAGTGAGCAAAAACAACATCCAACTCACGAAAATTGTCGCATATATGTTTTTTTAGTCAATATATGGCAAAAACATTCTTCTGATATGCCGATAGCCTCTTCAATCTCTCCCCAACGCTCGTCGTCATCTCAAGCTGATACAGTTATGTTTGAATTCAGCTGCCCAAATTTCCTTATATGATTGTCAACCAGAAACTAAGCATCCAAAATAGCTAAATTGTAAGTAAGAATCTGTCAATGAGTAAATATATTTTCTAATTTATATTTACAAATGCTGACATCTTCGGGTAGAGTTCGGAAACTTTTCAATGAACCCTCATAGTTTTAAAAATATTTCAAATTTTTAGTAGGAAAAAGTGTGAAAGTGATTTAGATATCCTTGTACATACCGCTAGTGTATAGATTTAAAATGGAATCGGAATTTAGCTCGAATTATACAACGTCAAAAGTCTTTAGCCTCCTGTATATTATAATTTTTTAATCGAACCTGATTTTTTTACTTAAAATGTACAACACATGTTTTTAGGAAACAAAACCGATAATTTGATGTTGATTTAGAGTATCAATTATTCTACAAATATTGATTTTACAATTTGTTGAATGAAGTGATAATTTTAATGTTTATTATTGTAATGCCAAGTCGTAAAATTTCTCAACTAAATCGTACAAGAATTACTACTTTATACGATGTGGGGCATTCTAACCAACAGACGTAGGAAGTCTTGAGCTTACATTCCACCTCGACACCTACAGTTTTACGTGCTAGAACACCTTTACGGATCTACTCAACTTCCTAGGAACCATATTGTCTGTTTTCTATGGATAAGAGAGGTATTTCTCCTGAAAAGCTGCTCCCGTATTGTTGTAGGGAGGAAATGAAACCCATAGAATATGGTGGTGTGTCTCAAACACTAGTCCTTATTTTGTTTCTTTTGTTTATGAACAACATTGCCTATCTAGGCATCAGTGGTAAAACATGTCTATATGCAGACGATACTAGTTTCTCTTGGTGCTACCCTGATGTCAAGGCACATCATAGGACCATATCTAGTGACTTAATCACGCTAAAATCATGGTGCGATTCTAATTTTCTGAGCCTAAACTTTTCTAAAACTAAAGTTCTGTCATATAAAAATACGTAGCAGACTTTTGTACTAAATAACACTACCATTGACATTTGACATCGTTGAATCAGTAAAGTTCTTAGAGCTGATTTTAGGTAAGATCAGCGTCCAAGGAACTTACTAGTTTATTATGCCCCTTTTGAGTCGCATCTTCGATGTGCCCTTCCCTTCTGAGGTACGTATTGTACGACGCAATTTCAACGAATCCTCAAATTACAGGAAAGAGCTATCAGATACTCAGACTAAACAGTAGGACTCACTGCCGGGACTTGCTAACAAGATTCGAAATATTGACACCTCCTTATTCATATTTGAATCAGTTGCACAGCTATCTACTTAGGAACGCGGAGCACGACCTTTATCTACCTATTCCGCGGTCAGAATTAGTTAGGGGTAAGACTAAGGCTAACAACTGTACAATGAGAAAAAATGCACAATCATTTGCCAATTTAAATGAAATTAACAACATTTTTCCCGCATTTCGCAGGAATTTGCATGTTTTGGAATATGAACGACTTGTATTCTAATACTAATATTTAATTCTGAGCATTCTACACACTGGTTTGATGTTGATATTGTTTTTTAACAATACATATTTTAATATTGCATTATATATTAGAGATGAAAATTCTCACAATGTACATTTTGAGGAGTAATATTTATTATATTTTTCGTGTGTATACTTTATATTCAGATTTTGCTTAATTGTTGTAATTATTTCGTTGTTTGTTTATTTTATAGTTATTAAGAAGCTCTTGTCTACAAATTGGAAACAATTCCTCCCATATCGCAAAATATGACTGATCAAATCTTCATCGAACCAAATTTTATTCATCATCTATCCCATACGTTGCGATTTAGTCAACTCTCCTGATATGAATTCAATTATAAACATATCGAATTTCTATACTAGAGTCATTCACAATCATGTCAACCGATCTTGAGCTAAAAATGAAAGTCGCTACGGCACTAGGAAATGGATCAATATCTACAAGAAAGGATCAATTTCTTGACTATTCCACTGCAGAGGCATGGTAACATGTTATTGAATCTAAGATCAATATGTTTTATTACTTTCTTTTCATTCAATAAGTTTTGTCATTAAATTACATATTGTTTAGTTCTCACTTTTCCAATTTCTTCATAATTAATAGGCATACTCAGTAGAAAAATATTTGATTGTGTTTTTTCTTTAACCATACAGAGGGTAGGTCCAATACTTCTAACGGTGTATACAATTCTGTAACTGTTGCAAAAACTAATGAAATACTATTCGAGTTTTGAAACTCGGAGCTGTTATTAGCTTAGACTTTGTTTCTCAAATAACACTCCTTAAAAACCTCCAATTAAGTGACATTCAGTGATCGAGCTGACCACTCAATTGGACCTTTTCTTCTAGTCTATCTATTTGGGAACTTTTTATTGAGATAGTTTCGTAGATTTTGAGTAAATTGTATCATATTAGTTGGGAAGTTTATTCTGTTACATCTACTAAGATGTTCCCCAGACTTTAGGTATCGGACTCATGTATGTAATGTGATTGTCGCGTCGAAAGAAAACACCCTGTCCAAACGAATGAGAACCCTAAATTCGGGATCGGCTTCGTTAGTTTTTATTCTTATATTGGTGTGTTTTGCCATAATTCAAAATTTTGAAACTAACATTATGAACGCAATTCATTTACCTGCTAGAGTAGTAGCATTTTCTATAGCCTCTAACAATATGTTCGATTTTTAAGGTCTTTTTTTTGATTGATAATGTGGTCCAACTCTCAACATCGAATTTCTATTAATTGGAGGCATTAATCATCATTTCTACATACGTTTCTATATGATGTAATAGTAATAATTTATTCAAGATCAGATAAGCTTCAAATGTACGTACATCTATTAGAAATTTAATGTTTAAAAAATTACACCATAACAAAGTGCTTTTATTTACAATAAAATATGAAGGTATAAGCTCAACAAAAAGTGCCTTGTCATCTTGGAATTACAGTGAATGGTGTTGTCAAAAGTTATCACATCGAAATATGCAAAATATCAAAAACTAAGAAGGTTACAGACAAATTATATTTTTTTCAATAATCTATCTCTAATTCACCGTACTCATCAATAAAAAAACCTGTATAATAGTGTAAACATCTTTCTAGGATCCTAAATACGTTAAAAATATTCTGGTTTTTTAAATGTTTTCTGTTTTACTTGACCCACGTTCATTAACCCTAACTTATAATTATATGTATGTTTGAAGTTATGGTATTCAAGATATTTTGCATATGAAATATTTTTTCATATTTTCGAATATTGAATATGTGTTTAAGTGAAATGATGTATGACTATAATAGTTTTCGGTTGATACTTTGGAATGACCTCAACAGCAACCTTTATTATTGTTTCTTACAAGGTAATTTTTTAAATTTGTTTTCATTTTTAATTACATTTAAAGATAATAAGGTCATCTATGGATCTATATTGAATTTTTCTGTATTAGGTTACTTTTTGTTATTCCTTGGTTTCCTTTCATTGTACAAATCATTAGTTAAGAATCTTCGATATTTTAATATTCCGATATTCTATTATTGTCTATGTTAGGTTGGGTTAGGTTAGGTCGAACTATTCTCTTGTTACACATTTTAAACTCTTATAAATAAGAAATATTTAACTGTCTAAATAATTATTGTAATTTAACCCAAGTTTTGTCACAAAATTCTAGATTTAGTCATTATATAGAATATAAAATGCTATCTTATTTCTTGGTTGAAATTGAACCGATTGAAATAGTTATCATCAATTATACAATTCAAAGTTTCGGTTGAGATTCCGTATGTCTGATTTTGATCATCTAATGGCAGAAAAAGTGCAAAAATTTTAAAAAATTGTGATAAGTAATGAAGTTTGGTCAACCCAAGCCAATAAGACCTTGAATCGCAACGTACGCATGTGCATAAGGAATTTTATTTGATAGGTAGCACTGGAGAAATTTCTATATATTCTGATATATTGTCAAACATGTAAAAAATATAATCACATTTGGGCATGTTAAATATCGATAATTAAGGTGTTTCAACGTGTCTTTGATAACACAAGTATATACAGAGCACACTGTTAACCCTACTACTATAACAACGCTCTCAACTACACTGTCTGATGCTCATTTCCATAACCAAATTATCATCTTCAGAGATTGAGGTAAACTGTTTATCTTTAGTCTCTGAAGATGATAACTTCGTTATCGAAACGCGCGTCAGACAGTGTAATTGTGAGTGTTGGTGTTGTTGTAGTGTAAACAGTGTGTTCAGTATGAATATCATTAACAGTTCCAAAAAATCCAGCTTGGTACAGGCATATACAACTAACTGTTTGTATAATGGCAGTGGCCACGCGGAAGTGTAGAAAAAATAAATGGAAAAATTAAGATCTAAAAATGTTCTTCAAAAGACCGAATCGGATGTGTTGCAGAATCGTAGCAGAATGTAGAATGTGGCCATTTTGAATTTCTCGAAGGTGTCAGATTGATATACAGGAGATTATTAGGAAAGGATAGTTGAAAAATTATTCCTCATGATTGTTTTTTATTTGACTAATCAAAACTGACAGAAAAAAAAATGATGATACTAAAGACTCCTCCTAAGTACACGTACTAAGCACTGTGAAAATTGACTTTCATATAATTTTACATAATTTCCTTCAAATTTAATCGCTCTTGAGAGCTTTAATTATCTCTATGTTGCCATTTAGTTTTTCCAAACTCTATTATTTGTACTATTTATAACTTGTGAATTATGTTATTACGATAAGATGAAAATGGAGTTTTGTATAAAGTTGTTTTTGTTTTTGTAAATGACGGTACCTAATGACAAATGACAGTTTATATTTTAAGACAATTTCTAAGGATAAAAAGGTAAGTTTTCCTACAGTTTCTAAGTCTTTGAATCTGTAAGTACGCATCTCCTATTTTGAAAACTTCATTACACAGCTATCCAGTTAGGAAAGCGGAGCAAGATCTTTATCTCCCTAGTTCACATACACAGAGCTCAATACTATACAATGTGAAAAAAATGCAGAATCATTTGCCAGTTGAAATCAAATCTGTAATATTTTGCAAGAATTTGAAGGCATATTCAATGGGAAGTGCATTCTACTTGTATGTCTAGTTCTGAGCATTTATCGCCCTAGATTAATGTCAATTTTAATTTTTAATACCAATTATTATATATTTTAGGATTACCGTATGTTTCATTCTATGATCTGGTTCGATTTTGCCACTATATACATGTAATGTATATTACATATAAAAAATTTTCACATGTTGTACATTTTAAAAAGAAATATCGTTATTAATTGTAGTTTCAGTATGTATACATACTGTATGTTTAGATTTTATTTTAGTGGTGTATTTAGTTATTTGTGTGTTTGGCTTTTTGGCTTTTAGTTATTTACAAGCTCTTGTCTACAAATTGTAAACAATTGTATATTGTCTTTTTGTTCTAAACTCTATCACTTTCTACTTTTTACATTATGTGACTCGAATGGTTCAATCGTTCATTCTTTATTCTTTCCCCATTGTACACTCTTGATATTCTAATTTTGTAAAAGTCTTCTAATCATTCCACAATTGAAAAATTACAGATATATTTTGCAAATGAAAATATCACGAATTTGTTTTAACCAAATTTTATTCTCATAATCATTTTATTGAAAGATTCAAACTATTATCAATGTTGATAAAGTTACTCCTGCATAAAATAATTTATTACTATAAAACCCGATATGGAATATATTCTTTTTAGTATTTTTAGTTATAACTGTTTTTTAAAACAAACAAAAATGTTTTCTAGACATTAATAAAAATTATTAATGTCTAGATAAGTACTTCGAAAACACATTTAATTTGTGTAGATTTGATAATATAACTAATAATTCGCGTAAAAACATTTAAACAGAAAATAATGTTATACCGAATATTGGGTGATAATCTAAATACATTTTTTATAAACAAGTAATTGTTTCGAGAAGATATTTACTTAGTTTTGGAATAACAAGTAAAATGATACTGAAAAAAAGTACTTTTCTTATTGGGTTATTAACGATATTTTTAGACTAATAAGGAACATTAGAACCAAATTAAAATAGAAACGGTATCAAAACCAGCTATGCCACGTATTTAATCTCATTGTAGAAAATGTCTTAGACACAACAGACATGCTGTATGTTACCTGACATTGAAATACTATTTCATAAATTGATTCTTTTCTTTCAACATTGCTAAATTATTATATTCACAGAAATAGAAATTCTGAAAATATTTGAAAATATTTGTGTTCATTTTTGTGATTGGAGCTAGATACCGGTTGATCAAACCATTTTAAATAGGTAGGTATTTGTATACAGAGTGAGTTTTATGTATGGAACGCCTTAATTATCTCGGAATCGGCTTTTACGATTTTTATAAATTTTTGTGTACAAGGTTCTTGTAATATTATATTGATATTTACATGGTTGTCATGTCTATCATTTTTCCGGAAAAATAATGAAATTTGTTATTTCGAATGGATCATCCTGTATATTTTTTGTTTCTCAAAATCCTTAAGAAGTACTTGTTGCTTTTCATCTGATGTTCCTTATATCTAAATGCCAAAATTTCGGGGTTATAGCTACATTTGCGTTATCTCCGCCGAAGTTAAAATAATATCTACTATAATTGCTATAATAAAAAATTTGACGTTTCAATAAATTATAATTGTTGAAGTTTATTGAAAGTCACAATGGATCGTTTATCTGGAAAAAAACTAGTTGATATTTCAATGATATTAGGATATGGTGATAGGCGTAGGAGTCAACAAGAAACGTGTAATATCTTTAATAATTTATATGCTAACCGAAATCCCATAAAAAGATCTACTGTTAGTAAATTGGTAAAAAAGTTAAATGAAACTGGTTCAGTAAAAGATTTATTCAAATCAGGGTGCAGAAAAAATGTATCAACTGAAAACAAATCTTTAAATGTCTGTGTCCTGTTAAAAGACGATCTACACTACTAGACAAATATCCAGGGAATTTGATATTTCGCAAACATCCGTAATGAAAATTTTACATGATAATGAATTCCATCCATACAAAGTAATGTTGAATCAAGAGTTGTTAGATGACGATTTTGATGGACGTGAAGAGTTTGGAGACCTAATGGAGGAAAAGTTAACAATCAAAACGATCCAAATTTTCTAACCGATGTTATGTTGGTGCGGTGAGGCCACTTTTGCTATTAATGGGAACGTAAATTGGCCTAATTGTATATACTGGTCACGTAACAATCCTCGTTGGATGCGTGAATCCCACACCCAATATCCCGAAAAACTGAACATATGGACTGGAATAATAACCGACAAAATAAATGGTCCCTTTTTCATTGAGGGAAAATTAAATGGTCCGGCGTATTTAAATTTATTGGAAAATACTATTATACCTGAGATAGCTCTGATATTTCCAAATCCAAGTGAGTATTTTCAAAATTCGTAATTTTTCTACTTCACGAATGTGGATCTACTTCTAACATGACACAAACATTTAAAGATTTGTCTTCAGTTGTTGTAGATTTTCTGCGCCTTGATTTGGATAAAGATTTTACTGCACCAGTTTCGTTAAACTTTTTACTAACTGACACTAGACTTTACTGAATGTACTGTTTACACCACCACTACACTGGTGGTACACAGTTTACCTTCAGTCTCTGAAGACGATAACTTGGTTATCGAAACGCGCGTCAGACAGTATACTTGTTAGTGTTGGTGTAGTGGTGGTATAGACAGTATATTCCGGATGAATATCGCCAACGATTCCAGAAATTCTAACTTAGACACTAGACCTTGTTATGAGATTTGTATTTGCACATAAATTATTAAAGAATATTCAAATTGAACGAGTTTATTCAATCGTAGTCATCTAAATGTACAATATTTATTGTAACATTGGCCGAGTTAACGCTAATGTAGCTATAACTCCCAAATTATGGCGTTTAGATATATCACATGAAAAATCATCAGTGTTTCTTAAGGATTTTTAAAAACACAAAATATATGGCGTGATCCATTTGAAATAACAAAGTTCATTATTTTTCCGGAAAACGGAAAGATCTGACAACAATCATATCACACCCTTGCACACAAAAATTTATAAAAATCGTACAATCCGTTTCCGAGATGATTGAGGCGTTCTATGTTCTATGTAAAAAACCTCAATTATAGCGTCATTTTATCTAGAATTGATTATCATTGCAGATCTACCTCCTACTACATTACTATGCCTGGTAGATATCAAATATTTTTAAGGTAAGCTTGTAACTATCTAATTTTTTACTGTAAAAAAAACATTCCACTTTGTACACGTACATAAATTACCTACATAAGTTATTTAGGCTCCAGAAAACAACTTGCATTTTCCAATTATCCCGTATATTCTTTTATGTCCCAAGATAATAATTCGGAATAGAAATATTACAATGATCGGTATACTGAACGTATGTGTAGGAATACTTAAAACCATTTGTAACACTGATTCGAAATTTAAATTTTTATTAAATTGTATGCAGAATAAAACATTTTTTAGATTATATTTCTAGTTTCACGGTGACCACATGTGCGGCCTATTATAGTTGCCCGAAAGTATTCTGGTTAATAAAGATGCATCATCATTCTAAAGAGCAGTACATTATCACTATCTCACACAAACTATTCAATGGTTAATGCTGTTAAAATACCTCATATTATCTTCCAAATGAGAAAAAAAATACTAAATTGGCAAGGTAAAATTTTGGATTTTTAAAATCAATTAAACAACACAGCTTCTCGATATCTTGAGCGAAGTTAAACGAATTCATTCAATATATGTTTCAAATAGAAAACTCCTACCTATTTAAATTCCCCTTCAGTAACGGATTCCTGTCGTAATAACCTCCCAGCATGTTGCGGCAGGAAACGTTAATCCAAAGGAATAATCCCAAAAGCGACACATAAAAATTATCACACAAAATAAACAATAAACAACAATATCACACACGATCAGCAACCGAACATATGGAATACAATCACACGCGAAGCACGTGTCATTTCCACCACGGTGAATATCACAATTAACCCTTTGCGGGTGGTGGAACTTTTCCAAAAAAATCGCACAAAGTTACTTCACTATCGTGTCCTTGATAACAAGTGAACCGTCAAATTGGTCGCGTCGCTGTGTTCCGCGGATAGAGTTGATGACGGACTTGCGACTGACTTGTTCACCTAGTTTTCGATTCCTTCGGCAAAAGCTTACGAGGAGGCGGTGAATAACACCACGACGACGACATCGGCGAGAGGTAAGCGAACAAGCGTCCGCGAAAGAAATTCCATCCATCGATGGCTGTTAAGTGAGAGGAAGTCGCGGTAGTTATTCGGTGCAAAATTCATACATACGAGTGGCAGATGATTTTTATATTAGGTTTAATTTAATGAACAATCCGTTTATTTACGTTTTGTTCCAGTTTTGGTCATTATAAAAATATCTTTTGAAACATTGGCTGCAACTAGATAAAGATCTCAATATCATTATTATTTTACATAGTCGCGTCAATGAATACATAAAGCAATCTTCGGAAGTCCTCAAGAACAGCTCCGATTTAGTTGAATTTTTTTTTAAATTTTGTTTTTTTATATTCTTTAAAATCAGAAACCTCTTGGAGTGGGGACGGAACTATTTATCTTGTTTAGACAATATCTGTGATATTTATGCACAAAAAAAAATTTCTACTATACAATATCCATTAAAAACTTGTATAAATATTAATGAATGTTATAAACAATTACCTATAAGTTTGTTCTGTGTAGTAATGACATGGAATTAATTTGTGGACCAAAATATCCGTAAATTTTTTATTGACCATAGAAAATTCATTATTTTATATACAAAAAAAGTACATTTCGCGTTTCGGAGACTTCTTTATCTTCTTCAAGTGGTGGGTGGTGAGCAATGAAGACCTCAGCCTGCAGCCTGCAGCCACACGCTGAACCGCATCCTGTTTTGCAAGAGCAAAATATCAATTTTAAAACGTTGTCAGATGCTGCTGGTTGTGCCAACCCCATTCTTCAGGTGGTATCGATGAATTATTTTTCCATTGCTGAACTTGTAAGTAGACTCTTTTAATATGTTGTTTTGCCGCATCTTCTGTCGGAGGTAAGGAATTATGTTGTACGCTTTTATTTTTTGAAGATAATGCTACGAAACGTTTACATCGCAGTTCATTCAAGCATTTGGCAGTTTTAGCACTATACATTGTTAGAATACAATCAATACCATAATTAAAAAGCACTTCTTCATTTTGCTCTTCAGCCATAAAATTTTCAGCTGCTGCATGTAATTTTTTATTATCATCAAAAACTTTAATAAAACCAATTTTTCCTTTGTTATAGAAAGCGGATGTAGTATCACATCCAGTGAATGGATGAATAAAAACCAGATGGTTTGTTTTAATATTTGGATATTTCTCTAATATTGTTTTTTGTTGAGTAAACTCGTTGCAAGATATTATTTTTTAGTGGTTTAAAAAAAACATTTCTTTATCATCAGGTGCTAAAGCCATTAATAAAACTAACACATCAATATCTTCAGCTACAACAACTACTTGAAGAGAGGAACAATCTATAGCAGATTGCACAATTAATCGATCAGCATCACTTTCGGCTTGTCTCCACTCAATATTATTTTCGCCTAGTTTTTTGCAGAGAAGATTAATAAACCTATTTTTATTTTTGCTATTACCTAAAAGTTTCTCTTTCGTTGTGTTTAAAGGCATGTCTTCTTCAAATAAATAATCAAAGTATTGCCGATAAATCTACGATATCTCTCAGACACTTCCATCATTACTATATCCATCAAATACAATTTTAACATTAGTGCCATAATTATTACGTAAATATCTAATATACTGTTGAAAATATTGGAAAATTAAATTTAGATCTATAGCGACTGCAGTTTTATTAACTTTTGATTTTACTGCTCATGATCAATAAAGATTTAACAGTATCTTTTGTGGTCATTTTCATATCTTTGAAGTTAAAACCTCCGATTTTATTTCTTAATTTAATCGAAAATAATATTAAGAAAAATATACTAAAGGGATCCTTGTCCACATATGTGTAAGCAAAAAGAAGTATTTGTAGCCTATGCAGGTAACACATAAATGTTTTTTTTTATTTTAATATTAAATTATTGTCAAAAACTTTTTTGTAACAACTATTTGTTACAATAAGATTAATAAATGGGGATTTTTTTACAAAAAAATAGAGACCAAACTGAATTTTTTATATAAATGTCGTTGATATTGTTTAAACAATATAAAGAGGTTTCTGATTTTACATAATATAAAAACAAATTTAAAAAAAATTCATCAAAATCGGAGCTGTTCTTGAGGACTTCCCAAGCAAAGGCTTCATTGACGAGACTAACATGGTCTTTATACAACAAAATGATTCTATTTCTCAAATAGAGTAGTACTTTCTATTTAATACGTTTTTATTGGTGTAATATGTAAGTATCCGAATCTTTGAATTCGACCAAATTAAAACTTCGGATTCAGATTTCATAAATTAGTACCAGTATCCCTGCGGGGATTACCAAAATAGCATGTAACAGAATAATTGTATTTGTACCCATTTTTAAACGATCTATAAAGATAAAAAACGATGAAAAACTTACTATTGGGTTTACTGAATAAGATAAAAAAAATAGGATAAAAGAAGTTTCTTCCGAAGAGTTTTACATTTCTTCAGCTGCTTTCTTCTGTCTTTCAAAACAATCATTCTGGTTGTCAAAGAGCTTTTTTCCTCGATGGCATAATAAGCAGATCAACTCTTTTTACTTATATAAATCTAACTCTACACACTTGCATTTTCATATTACAACTACTACAGTAAACAGCATCATCAATATTCAGTTCGGATTCGCAAACACCACAAGTCACCGTATTTATCACAATCTGATCTGCCTCGAAAATATCCGAGTTAGTCATAGCCACCTCTCGAGTCTTTCTTTTTTTTAAAGGTGGATTACCTTCGTCTTTCTGAGGGTACCATCGTTTGATTGCCTTGAAGTACTTTCCAGCGTTTGATACACGTGTTATTGTTCTGAACTCAATTTTATTTCTTGAGACATACCACCATCCAAATTTGACACTGCTTCTGCCGTTTCTTACATGCAATTATTGTTTAACTGTGAAATAGCTTGTTCTAAATCTTCTCCTGTTTCTAGATTGTTCAAGACGCTTTCAGGTAAAGAAAAATTTGTTATAGCGCATCGAATAGGACCAACAACAGCTTCGTATGGAGTACGATTAATTATCTTATGTTTAGAAGTGTTTTTCAACCACTGCAAAAATAAAAAAAATTTTGAAAGTATCAATACTTTGTTATTGATATATAGGATTTTGAGTATAAAAATTATTACCTGCAGTTCAAAGCAGCCTTGGAACCAATCATATATGCTGTAAGCATACTTTTAACATCAGTATTTGCACTTTCAACACTACCTTGGCTCTGAAGATATCGTGGTCGACCATGAACAATCTTACATTGAGGACAAATTCTTCTCAACTCCAGTATGACAGCTGCAGTAAACTCCCGTTCATTGTCACGGTGTAGTATAGCGGGCGCTCCGAACGTGAAAAAATTTTTTGATAACTCTGCAGCGATATTAACTGCATGCTTCGACTTGAGTGGCCTTAACTGTAAAAATTTTGTGTCGCATGAACCTGGTAGTTCATCAACCATTTAAAACCTTGGTCATCGTCACTGGACTAAAAATCAATGAAGTCGACTTGTCCTCGACTATTGAATCCCTGCGACAAAATCGGCTGAACCACTACACTTTTCCTTAACGTTGACTTCTTTCTATTACAAATTTCACAATAACTAGGAAAAATTTTGAGTGCAGCAATCGATATTCTATATTTAGTTTTTAAATGGTACGTCATCTTATCTCGTCATCCATGACCAGTCTGAGCTGAGCTTCTAAAATTTTCTCATAATAATCTTCTACAGGTACACAGTAAATAACAGCATCTGTTTGTTTTTTTTCTTTTTATGACTACGTCACATACATTTTCGATTTGCAATAGTTCATAGCTATTCACATGATAATAAGTATTGTAAGCTTTGGGTCCAGCTTCTCTGCCTGGAAGACCAGCGACTAAAATTTGCTTTACTTTGTCTAACTGTTCTTTATCCCATATACCGCGATTACCTTTCTGACTATTAAATAATTCTTTCAGCTCCTTTTCAAAATTTTCACGATCAACAATGATCTACTCCTCAACAATGATCTTCGCCATTCTAAAGAGTTTTTACAAATGACTTTTCAAGTTCGTATCGACTAAACTGACTAATAATATACAAAAGTGGACAAGACTCTGTATGTTCGACAGAAGCGACAGCCCGACTGATGAATCTGGAGACAATGAGAGAGAGAGAGAGAATAAGAAAGAAAGAGGAAAATACGGAAAGTCTAGAAAGTGCCAGTGCGAACCTCACTGTGAACTCAAAAATAAAAACAAACATTGAAATTGGCTTCGGTATTGGCCCTTTCGCTAGAAGTATGGGACAGCAGATAAACGCTTGGCCTTTTTCAATAGATATTCTATTATCCGAATTTTAACTAAAGTTAAACTATTGTCCGGCATTTAGCTAATACTCCGGGAGAATAGGCATGCGTGGCGCGCCATCAGCCAACTGCCTATTATCCTGGGTTCTGAGATATTAGCTAAAATCCCAAACTTGTACATAGTTTTTAAGGTTTGAACATTGGAAAATATAGACTTGATAATATAATATAATCTTGAATAGTTGATATATTGCAAATACTTGATGTTGAAGAGGATTAGGGGCGGAGGGATGGTCTGTTACAAATTTAAACTATCTAAATTAGAAAATAACCAAACATGTTTTCTACTTTTTTGTTTCGCTAAGTATTCAAGCATATTTTGAGTTGTTTCTCAAGTTAGAATTTATTTAGTCAAAAATCATTTCTAAACATTTTCTGTGTGAAAAAAGTATATTTAGAATTATTATGCGTTATGTTATTTTGGAGTTAGTCAATATTTTATCCTAATCTACCTTCCAAATATTGTTATATTTGCCCTATGTAAATAGAATAACAATTATTGTATATCACATCACTTGTTTCATTTATTTGCGTCCTTGATTTTAGACTACACAAATATTTTGATTGTGTTATATGCCCTATGATTTGTTTCCATCTCTTATTTTTTCGCTATATATTAGCTGGTGGAATAGTATATGTACTCGTGAAGAACTTGTTCATAATACTCACTATTTGTACTGAATATTAATATGATGATTTTATTTCCACAATTAGCTTCAAATGATAAAACAATCTTGTTTGAAAGAAGAAATTTATTTTATTTATGACAACGTTAACTAATTAAACTAGAATTTAATGATCTATTACTAAGAACACATTGTTTTGACATTCCAGAGAACAAGGGCGTATCAAGAATTTGGGCTAGGGAGCATGAGCTATTTTGTATCGAATAAAATAAAGACAGAAACTCAATAAAAAATTTTTATTTCCATCATCTCAATAGTAAATTTCTTGGATTAGCTGGAAATTTATCTTTGGTATAGTTTGTAATTTTTGCGAACATTTCTTTCTAATAACGACGATATACAACCACGAGAGCCTTTCTTGTCCCATGTTACTTTTAACCAAGTTTTTGAATTCTTTTGAATGCACAATTTCTAGTTCCCCGGTGAATTTGTGGAATAGACATACGTCCTCAAATAACTGCTTAATCTTAATTTTATTCATATTCAAGCGATGCAACTTGGTTTATGCTTAAGCCGGAATATTTTGTACGGCGAATCTAATATTTAATAAAGATATTTGTGATGAGAATGGATTGTTGCGGTGTTTTCGTCTTTGTATAAGAGTATTTAATAATGGTGAAAAATAAATTGATTATTATCATTACTTGTTAAAAACGATAATATTTAATACAATACATTTATTAAATTTACATATTTTGTTATGTGATGAAAAGCAGACGTAATACTGATGCAGAACACAATCTTACGTTTGAAATAAGATCCTACTACCAATCTTAAGAATTTAAAGCACTATATTCACTACAGGCTGTAAAATTATGGAGTTTTTGAATTTGGATATTGTGAAGAGAGAAATGATAAACATATAATGGCTGAATGCAATTCGTACGAAGAATTTCTTGTGGCGCAATTACCCTCTACGGACAATGTTTGGAAGTTTTTATTACCTTTGGGAATTATAAAAATTGATTTATATGTTTCAGACCAACTCATCTCACACAATCGTGATAGATTTGGAGCGTAGTCAATTCTTAGAAGAAGGTTATAAAATCTTTTACAGTGGCGACAGTATTTCTAATTGGTTGAGTTCGTCACCTGCAGAATGGCTTTGCCATTTACCGCCCTCTTTGCCATTGCAGAACAGCCCTCGAACTCAATTTTTTGTTGAGAGGTTAGAATTAATAAAAAAATTGTGAGTAGGAATTGCATTTTTCTATACGGGTCTTCAATGCTGTTATATTAATTTATTAGTGGAGGTTTGAAGTAATGCCTAACATCTTGTATAGAAATCAGTATAGATTACCATGAAAATGTATGTAATCTTATATATATCTTTCGTTGCATTGTCAACAGAAATACGAGGATAGTTTGTCGGAAAAGTAACTTTTCGTTGACTGTAAAACATTATTTTTTTCCCTACATACGTAGAGTTGACAATTTTTCAAACCATTTAAAAAAAATCTAGAAAATATGCGTTTAATGCAGCCATCATCTCTTTGTTTGTCTAAAATCACTTTCCAGCAATCCATTTTTCAAGTTTGGGGACAATAAGAAATCAAAAAAAGTCAGAACTGGTGAATATGGAAGAATTGGCAGTTAATCGTTACGAAATTTTGATTTTTCTGCAATAATAGCATACAAATGAGTAAGTGTATTGTTGTGCAATGTTCTTTTGAAATCAAATTTTTCAGCAAATCATTTATAATTTTTTAACCTCCTAAATAATCAATAAAGACTTTTGAAGTCTTTATTGGGTAACTATAGTTATACCTTAAGGGTTAAAAAACTGGTTTTGTTTTCTTGGGAACACATTCCTCACATTAAGGCAATCCTTTCGACTATATTTTTATTTTTAGGTTTAAATTGTACACCCAGGTTTCATCTACTATGACATATCGACGAAAAAATTCCGTTGGTTTAGGATTGAAGATATCAAGAATTATCAAATAAGCAATTGCGGCATCCAACTAGTTTTTTCATATGTAAACTTTCGATGAAAATATTTAGTTCATTAGCCATTGAAAGATGATCGGTAAGTACAGTGGCAACCATTTCTGGAGCAGTTACAGTAAATGAGGGTCCATCATCCGTGTTCAATGGTCACTTTTGAAAGCAGGCCCACTTTTGATGTATTCCATGGAACGAAGTAATATCAGGGTAATAATTGTGTCACTTCTCTAATAGTTTTCTTACTTGGAAAATAACACACGAAAACACTTTTGTATGAGTATTAAAACTAATCAATCAAATTTATATGAAATTTTGGCAGATGATTTGAAGAAAATGACTGAAACTAAGAATATAATAATCATAATAAAACTTTCTCGTATATGTTCACTAATCAAACACATTTACATTATGAGACGTAACTATCTCAGCTGCTATAATGTTTTATACAATGCGGTCCATATGTATGGAATAAATTCAATTTTAGCGTTATTATGTACTATGTGAAAAAACCTGAATTACAAGCACCCTCTCGAAAATTTTAAGTAAGAAAGTGGGACGTGTGGCACCATGTTGGAAAAGGACTTTAGTCCTCTGGTCAGCAATGCAAAGTTAAATGTTAATTTCTTCCGAAATCAGCATCAACATTTAAATCAGCAAAATTGTCTTGTCTATTAAAATATACTTTAGAAATAATCAGGTTTTTCGTATCTGTTCTGCTAAACATCAGAAAAAAATCTTTGAAGAAACAAAAATATTAGTCAAAGAGCCAAATAAACAGTTGATTGGTTGTGGTAATAAAACAAGAAGTCAAAAAGAGGTTTGTGAAATTTTTAATAATAAATACCCTGATCAATACGTATCGCAGTCTTCAGCTAGCAAAATTAAGAAAAAGTTTCGTGAAACTGGACATTTAAAAAATATGGAAAAACCAGGTAAAAATGTTCAATTTACTGATGAAAAAAGTTGTTGTACTCCTAGAGATTAAGGAACTCGAGAACTTTCCTCCTACAATGATGTCAGTAAATCATCCAGTTGAATTAAGATGATCCTGATAGAAGGCAAGAATTCTCTGATTTGATGATGGACAGAATGAATGCAAATTTGTAGTTCATAAACCAAATAATTTTTTTCGGATGATGCGACGTTTCATTTACTCGAAACGGTTAACAAACAGAAATGTAGATATTGGAGCAGAGAAAATCCTCACTGGATGTGTGAGGCTCACACTCAATATCCTAAAAGAGTGAACGTTTGGGCTGGTATGATTAACAATAAAATTTTTCAGGGCACAGTTACTAGTGAGGTTTATCCAGATCTTTTGATTAACCTCTTTGTGTCTACATTACAAAGACTATTTTCCTGATGTTAATGTTCCAAATGAGAAAGATCGATCTATTTACTATCAACAAGACGGAGCTCTACCACATTTTACACGTACAGTTAAAAATTATTTAAACCTATTGGAAGATTGAATGGCCGGCTAGATCCCCCAATTTGACTCCTCTATATGACTTCATATGGGGTTATTTAAAATCTTAAGTATATTTTAATAGACTAGATAATATTGCTGATTTAAATAAAATAACACCTGAGGTCATAAAAATTACGAGATTTCCAAAATCCCCTCGGTTATTGTCAAGAAGTGAATAAAATAAAAGGAGAATGGGATCTTTGAGTATTAGAAGCTTGACCAGTCTAGCGCACTGTTGAAAATTCTTTCGGTTTATGGGTCCAGTGGCGGATGCGTGAAGAAATATTTTTGATGTTACAGAAGCAAATACGTAAATCGATTATATTGAAGAGCCATCTCGTTTCTAAATAATTCTGTTTAATTTTAAAATAACATCTTATATTTTAATTATCTATATAAGTACCGGGTGGGCAACTAAAAACAATTGTCGACTATATCTCAAGAACGGATTATACAGCTTCAGGGAAAAAGTTCCCCGAGAAACACATGATGGTGAAATTATTTCCATAGTTTTAGGTCCACAATTATAGGGAATATTTGAGAGAATGAAATTATAAAAACGAAATTTTTGAATATTCACTTAATTTTTAATCTATATCTTCAAATAAGAATTGGGGAGAATCGAAAGATTTGAAAAAATACATGTTTTTTGTCTAGCAATATACAGAATAAAAGAGGAAAGGAGCAAAATCAAGAGGGAGTGAGCGATTGATGAATCTGCTTTATAGCTTGATCCTCCTCCGTGGAGTATCGCTTAGCGGCAGTACCGCAAGGTAAACAGAGGCCAGAGTTGAACGAGGTTTTTTAGTCGGTTTGGAAAACGTTCCGATCTGAAATACTAAAGCCCCTAAGGTTTATTTTATTATTAATTATGAACCAAATACATCCGACTTGACGGTTCAAGACTAAATCGTGAACGGAGTCATGTCTAATGTGAATATGATTGGATTGCAACAGATCAACATCGGACCGAAACGAATGGACCATATAGGGATCCAGCCTCAAATAAATTTATGGTTATTATGACAGTTATCTTCGATGAAAACTATAAGCATACACAAAATATACGAGACTTAATAATTTCAACAGTTAATGCTGATGTTATAAACATTATAAAGGGAAAGTTAGTAAAATAATGTTTGGTCTCTTTAGCAACAGCTGTTGATTTCTTAAATAAAAATAACATTTAAAATTTATTCTAGATTCTACTGGAAATATTTGTCAGTTTATACTTTTTTATACATACATACAACAACTCTATTTTCGCAGACAATCAAGCTATGATAGCTTGCAAATTAAATGTTGAGAATTGAACGACGAATATGCAAAATTGGTTTTAAATATGAATATCTGCTGATACAAAGCACACAAGGAAATCCGATGTAGACAATTCAAGATATAAGAAATAGAATGCAACAAGGGAAAAAAGCTACACAAATTCTGAACTCATTGCTTTGTTGCTAAATACAAAAATGACAATATAAAAAGTCATAGTGGAGCCCATTTTAACGTATGGATGCGACTGCTGGCAACTGACAGATAGACAGAAAAAAACAATAGGAGCTGTGGAAATGAACTACTTGAGAAGGTCGTGCAGGATATTTTTGTGTTACATTACCAGAATTTTGCATCTTAAAAATTAATTTTCTCAATTATTATTGCACAAAATTTAAAAAAATTTGCTGAACAGAGGACTAAAATTCCTTTTCAACAAGGTGCCACACGACTCCCTTTCTTATTTAAAATTTTCGATATGCTCAATACCCTTGGTGATCAATGTCCTTCGTATGCGACCGTGAAAAATTGGACTGCAGGCTTCAAAAGAGGTAAATTTTTCGTTGAAGATGATGACCGATTGGGACTGCCAGTTTCTGTGCCAGTCCTCGAAAATATCGATACAGTTCATGATATGATTTTATCAGTCCGTCGAATTAGGCTAAGACGGATATCTGAAGTACTGAATATTTCATACGAACGCGTTCATCATATAGTTCACGTCAATTTGGACATGAGAAAAATTGCTGCAAAATGGATCCCTAAATGTTTGAATGTTGATCAAAAGCGTGCAAGGGTAAAAGCATCGCGTTCAATCTGTGCTCGATTTGAAAATGATATAGACTTCTTAAACCGAATTGTTACTATGGATACATTTCTACGACCCAGAAACAAAGCAACAATCGATGGAATCGCGACACTCGCGAAAACTCGTTCGAAACTGTATTATTTGTGTCTGGTTGTCCTAAAGGACAAATAATCTTCTGTTTCTCTCTGTGTATTTCCCATGATCATGTATTTTGTCTTCTCTTGATTTATTTCTAGTCCAAAATTTTTGGCTTCCTCATTCAATTTTATTACTAATTTCTTTAAGTGCTTCTTGGATTTTGCTATCAACACTACCACATCTGCGAAAGCTAATTTAGAATTCTGTATAATTACTTCTAAAGCCATATTAAATAATATAGTGGAGAGCGGGTGGATTTTTTCTCATTTTTATTTATTTACGATATTCTATCGTGTATAGTTATAATTCGTCTGCTTGTTTGAAAAAAGGATCACTAGGCATATGGTGGCTGAATGACATGGTCAATGTCAAAAAGGTTGTTGATTACAAATCGTCTTGGAAACTTGTTATACACAAACGAACTATATTGTGCTTATTTTCTCGTGAAAATAGCGGTACAAATGAAATTATATAAATGCAATTAATATAACAGACATAAATTCTACCAACCTCAAGTTGAAATAATGTAACAACACGATTTCATTACAAAGCGACGTTTATTTTGTCAACTATGATAAAATGCTTTAAAGACTCTCAAGGTTGTGAACGAATAGAATTAATTCAGAGGTGAGTGAAATGCAGAAAAAGGTGAATGACTTCAGGTATACGAAATGTTAAAAATGATTCTCTTTATTTTAAAATTAGTAGAACAAAAATTAATTATATCCACGTATGTAAAAATGAACCGAAACCGTGTGTGATTAACCGACAATTTGCAGTGCTAAAACTGTTTTTTTGTCAACTAATTTCAAAATTGTAGTAATTATGATGAAAATAAAGATTATACAAAGATTTTGTTAGTGAACGATGACGAGAAAATTAAATTATAACGCAAATAGTACGGAGGCTAATATCGATATTTCAATCAAATCTTCCCAAGACAAAATATTTTTTAATTTTTACTGTTACCTGAAAAATTTTCATTTAGAATCAACCATAAAACAAGTATTTGTAAAAATATTACTACAATTTATGGAATAAATTCAATTTTAGCGTTAATATTATATAATATAGTTAAAAGCGTTAATTTTTAAGATGTAAAATTTTGATAATGTCTCTATCTCATAACATTAAATCTCATTTGGATGATTAACATCAGGAAAAAGTCTTTGTAATGTACGCACCAAGAAGATGCCACACAACCCCCTTTCTTATTAAAAATTTTCACATAGTCCAAAATAACGCTAAAATTGAATTTATTCCATACATATGGACCGTATTGTTTACCTTTCATTATCTTTAGATAATGAACAAAAAAGTTTATATTATTGAACAGAGGTCTAAAAATCGACCTGTATCAGGTTTTTTTTTCACATAGTACATAATAACGCTAAAATTGATTTTTTCCATACACACTGCGTTGTATAATTTATTGTCAAAAACTTCGTCAAATTTCTGCATTTATCATGAGCCATATTGGTTGCGTACTGACTTTCTTTGCTCCTTGAAGGAGCATCTGTAAATTGGTTGATTACTTAATTGAGAAGAAAGAAGTGACTTTTCAAATAGCGTTGCCAAATAGAAATCCCTTTTATAGGGTTTCTCTACACTACTACTCAGTTAATCCGTGACGTTACTTTGAAAATGCGACCCCATGTGACTGTACTGCCATTATGTAAATAAATGCAACAAAAATTTGAAATCGTTCTATAGTTTCCTTGGACTGGATTTACGTAGACACGAAACCGTTAGACTTGAGCTGAGCTATTTGTTTATTCATTGCGAAAACAATAAAGTTTCCCAACAACCGTTCTTAAAAACAAGTTAAATATTACTTTCTATTAGTTTTAATATAGTCATAATAATAATGATAATAATAATTAACTAAATTGAAGAACAAAAATTCTAATAATATCATTGCAGTGCTAGACTCATTGATACAAAGCCTTTGCAACGACTACAATACGCAACCTACACAAACCAGAAGACTTCCTAAAGTTTCTAGGCCTGGGTTGCATTCATTTGCTTCAAAAGAGCTCCCAGACGGATGTCCCCAATCGGTGCAGACCTATTACGTACGATACATGCACGTCGAGCAAAATAACCTCTTAGCGAAGGAATAGGAAGAGACACCCAAGGATGTAAAGAACAACTTGTTGTGGACTCTGTTATACTTCGAAAAGCTCAAAGAGAATTGATAATTACGTATTATCATGTAGTGTGTTGGACAGAATAAATAATTCTACACTACTATGTGAACGCTAGGGGCGGCTCATGCCCAATACTTAACGATCCGTAACTTTTACAGATTGCGATTATGAATTTTTCAATCGATTTTTTAACAAAAAGGTAATCTTTGTTTAACTTGATAAAATTTATTTTTTAGGAGATATGTAGATTTTTAGATCGTTGTACATTATCGTAAATTGTAATTATTTATTGCAAATACTTATAAGAGAAATTAACATATAAATGTTTCTTGGGAAACTAATGAATAAATAAATAATCATCTTCATTACAATCTATCGAAAAACTTAATTATTTTGTTAATGTCAGTTTGCTATCAATCTTTTCAAAACCTGTTATCAATAATTATCATATCGTATTTAAAGTTTCAATATGGTAGAATTTACCTTTAGTGAATTGCCGACATGCATTTGATCTATGATTTGGTTTCTGGTAAGACGTCAGAAGCCAGAAAGTTGTATACTAAACGCTTTCTGGGCAGAATTTACCCTACTGTAAAACTTTTGTCAACATAAATAAACTAGTTTCCATCATTTTTTATAAAATAATATTTTAGGTCCTGCCAAAAAAAGTAAAGAAGGTTAAGAACAAACTACACGAACATCAGCTTTGGAGCAAAATACATCAGATGCAGTTGCATTAATTGATGTAAATAATCATCTTAATAACATTTTCCCTGCTAGGTGGATTGGTCGGGGAGGTCGGGAAGGAATTAAATACAATGGATTCATTTTTTTTGGAGATAATTTAAAGCTTGGGATATGCAACACCGATAAACACAAGGAACGAATTTATTGATAGAATAATCTTCCATTATGACGGTACACTTCGAACATTTATTAAAGTTTGTTTTATGTTTTTATTTGATAAGCTATAGGCTATCCAGCAAAATTTTTCTACATTTCAATTTTTTTCCTTATGTAAGTAAGACGATGTTACAATTACAATTTATGATCATTTTCTTCAGAATGTCTCTTTATAATGAACGGTTTCTTTGGCATGTACAGCGATCTAAAAATCTACATATCCCCTAACCCATAAATTTTATCTTTTTTGTTGAAAAACCGGTTTTTGCTACGTTAGAAGGTACGGATTGTTTGCAATTAGGCATGAACTGTCCCCTGGCCTTCAGATAGTAGTGTAGAATAATTTAACTTTAACACACTATATAGATATCCATAAAAAATTCATAATGTAAGAATGTGTAATTTCGAAAATATACTTAAATATAAGTCCTGATTTTGCCACAAAAATGTCTATAACTCAGAAATGAAGGGCTGAATGATAATTTTTTATGATCCAAGCTCATTTGTTTTAATGACTGTTGGATGGTTAGAACTATTTCTTAAAATCCTTATTTAACTAGCAAGGTTCATCTGGAAATGTAATACAACTGTTAATCCTCAAAATTTTGGAAGACAAGCTAAATGAATTCGATAATTTGGTTTTCAAATTCCAACAGAATGAGTTATATTGTGGTAGAAAAATTGGACGACGCTATGATGGTCAGCTCGATCATTAATTTTTTGGTTAGTTTATCTCAAATCGTAAATTCAAGCCACCCTGACAATAATGAAGTTTCAAAACAACGTATTGTTACAGAATGTAAAATTTCTGCAGACACATTTAAAAAAAAGTTCTACAAGAGATTTTAAATAGAAAATTTCACCGTAAGAAAGTGAATGAGGCTTGCTACAAGCAATTTTAATAGTAAATTCTACTGGATGAATAAAAACACAATTACTATCACTGAATAGGTCATTCGAGTAGCTTTGGATAGATTTGTCGTTTGTCAAAGGTTTCCATTCAAAATTAATGGTAATAATAACCTTGTGACATCATCTTTAACGCAAGTTATCTATAATCCCCAGTAGAAAATTTACAAACTTTATTATTTCCAAATTTTTATGTACAGTCCTTAGCTGAGATGGGGAGGAAGTAAGTATACATATATTTTTGGAGTAAGCACTTTAATTTAGTATCATAATATTTTTGTATTTTTCTAATTACGCCATTCAGCATTTATTGATATATTTATATAGAATATTGACATGATATTAATCATTCATTACCTTCCGAAATAAATTTAACTCATATTGTTTTGATAAGTATACTATAAAAGTAAATTGTATGCACACTCTAACTATGAAAAGAGAATATTATGATCCCAGCCTCCTAAATTAAGCAGCATGTTCTTGTCTATGTGCGTTAGTGAATATCGATGAGGACAATCTACAAAAACTACTTACAGATATGGAACAGTCACAGGATAATATAACTTTTCCATATAGAAACAGAAAATAATTCTTGACAAAGCCTAGGCGACAAGGTGTAAAAAGGAGATTTATGTCAAAAAGTGTGAAGTTATGTCATTCAAATATTCAGGGGTTAACATTATAAGCAATAGGAGCATGAAACAATGAATAATAACATAAACTACGTATAAAACATATGTTAGATCCATTATGACAAACGCAGTACTCACTAGAGCAGATATAACGACTGAAAAGCATTAAAGAACGAACGAAATGAAAACATTAATAATATCGCAAAACCATCATGATGAAAGATAGACCGACTAGAAATAAACAACAGAATTGCCTTTGAAAAATCAAGAAATAATCTTAAAATAAGAGAAAAAATATTTAGAAAACATTTATGATCATACTTAATGTGCATGTAAATCTTCTAAATAAATTAAGGTTGTACGGTTTTTCATCCTCACTTATCTATTGGTTTAGTAGTTTCCTCAAAGACCGATCCATCCAGGTCGCTATGTATAGTCACATATCAGAAAGGTTTGAGATCAACGCTGATGTTCCTCAGGGACGCGTCTTGGCACCGACTCTCTTTCTGCTGTACATCACAGATGTACTCAACAAAACGGCAAATCCGATCTATAGCTTTGCCGACTATAGCATACTGTTGTTGTTGTTCAAATGAACCGTCCCAATAAACTCGGTTAAAATCCAATCTGTAGGTAGCATCAGATCACCACCATCAATACCAATCTTGATAACGTTCTGGAGTGAAAGCAATTTGATTGAGTTTAATGGAGCAATGACCCAGGCAGATATGTTTTTTCAAAAAAAGGCTGACACTGCGGCTCAGGATTTGGTCCTGCCTGAACATGAAATATCACTAACACTGCCAACCCAACTCGCTTGTTGGGTGTTGAGGTTTGGAGCCATATGTCCAGGCATAGTCACGTGGTCGAATTAGGTAAGGCAGCTTCACAAAAACTTGTATCCTTTTTCAAGACCAAAAAGCTTTACACTCCGCAACTGCTTCTTGAAGCTCGACTCCCAAGCATACCCTGAGAATACTTGACTCAATACAGAAGAGAGCAATTAGTCTTATAGGCGATCCAGTGATGTCCAGAAAGTTGGAAAACTTAGAGCATAGAAGAAAGGTCGTTGATCTGACTCTGTTTTAACGATACTACACGCAGGCGTGTAGCCTGTGGAATCAGCTACCAAAGCACGTCTTTCCCGTACACTACAACATACAGCAATTCAAGATGAATATCCGGAGGCATCTCCATATGGCAGGCACCACTCGAACTGAGAGAGAGAGAGAGATAAATGCTTTATTGTCAAAAAATTGTTACAATTTGTGGACAAAAGCTTGTAAAAAATCAAAAACAAACATAAAAATAACTAAATAAAGATACAAATAAAATAAAGTTTCAATATACAGAAGAAAACCACAATGAGTAACAAAATTATAGGTAATAGCAATAGGTAATAATTAGTATATAAGTCCATAGCAAAAATTAAACCAGTATGCAGCATGTCCGGAATTAAATATTATTGTAGAGTGGGTAAGTGAAGGTCGTGCTCCGCGTTCCTAAGTGGATAGCCGTGCAACGATCTTTCTGAAATTGAGGAATTGGGCAAACGGATTCAAAGATGAATAAGGAAGGAAGAGTCAGAATTTTTAATCTTTTAAGGAAGTCTCTGCAGTGAGCCCTGCTGTCTAGTCCGAGTAAATATCTAACAGCTCTCTTTTATAGTTTGTTTATTTGTTCAAATTGTTTATAGTTCAAATTGAGACGCACCACACGGGTCCAGGGAAGGGAAGGGCATATCGGATATGCCACTCAATAAGGGCATAAGAAACTCTTAAGGAGGTGGATAACTTCATTTCTTTGGTAATCTCAGTGCAAAACAAGGAATTTAGGTCACTAGATATGGTCCTATGAAATGCCGTGAGATCAGGGTTGCTCCAAGAGAAACTAGTATCGTCTGCAAATAGACATATTTTACCACTGATGTCTAGATAGGTGATGTCGTTTATATTGCTTGTAAGAAGACATCGTTGTATCAACCCTTACAAGCTGACTTCTGTTGGTAAGATATGACTTAAACCAAGCGAGAGGTGCTCCCCTGAAACCGTAGTACTGTAATTTGTGAATTAAAGTATTATGATTAACATAATCGAAAGCCGAAATCACAAAAAGTTGTTGCAGTGGAGTGATAGCTGTTTAGGCTAGAGTAGACATTATTTAGGAGGAAGAATGTAGCATCATTTGTGCATTTGTTACTTAAAAACCCAAATTGATGGGTAGTAAGTATTTTATATTTAAACAGATATGATAGAAGCCTCTCTTTGACGAATCTTGCTATGATCTTAGATAACGTGGAAGGAGTGCAATGAGAGGTATAATTATAGCCTTCTTAAGTCAATTGGGAAAAGTGCAATTTTAAATAAATCGTTAATTGAAGTGGTAAGATGTAATCGGGCAGACTCGAAAACATTTTTAATGCAAGTACTCGTACATAAGTTCCAGATGAGTATTTATTTTTGATGTCATTAATTGTACTGCGAAGCTCTGCTAAAACTACGGGCATAAAGAAACTGTTAGCTTTAGCATCGGGAGATGTAAAGACGGATCATGAAAAGGAGTTATAAAATTTGATCAATTTTTGGCTACATCAAGTAATTCTTGAGGTTATCAGGTGAAATAGAGATTATGCTCGATGAAGAAGCCTTATTTCTTAGATCATTGAATTGCACAGTCTCCTATTATAATAAATATCTTAAGCAGCTGTTATTGCCTTATGATAAATATTTCAGTCAAATTTCACATAATTTTTGAAGAAGACACTATTCGAGAATTTCCTTAGGTGAGATAAAGATCGCATGTTCTTTGCAGATATACGTTGCTTATTTTTAACACGCCTGAAATGAATTTTTAATGATTCTAGAAAATTCAAAGTCCACATCACCAGAGAACATGATCTAGTCAATTCTTTGACAACGTTGCTTGAAGTTTTGAAAACTTTTTTCCGAAAAGATATCGCATAATTTGCGAGAAGCGAGAATAATCAATATTGAGATCGTCACATAGAATTAGTTGGGCTTTTAGAAGTTTGGTTTCCAGTAAGGTCAGTAGTTTGTGACAAAAAGTATGCACGTCAACGTCAGGTGTTCTTTACATATAAACACTATAGAGGTCATAATTTTGTGGAAGACGATAGAAAATTCGAATACTTTCTCAAATATTTTATAAATGAACTGTGCTATTTCGGAAAAGTCGTTGTTTGTGAACATGATCTATAATTATATCAGACCTTTCTATCTCCTAACTACTCGACCTCTTGTTGACAAAAAATACTCCAGAAAGAGTTGAAAATGATTGACAACAAATTAGAATTTCAAAAAATTACTTTCTAGAATTCTCAAACTTACTATTTTTCAACCAATACAAGGAAATCCCATAATTAGATATGTGTTCAAACCTTTTTGCAGAGAATGAAATAAATTCCAAAAATGTAGTACGTTGAACAATATTATACATTCTAACAAAAACAAATTCCTGTAATCGACATTAATTGAGTGTAGTGAAATCAATTGAAATTGGGAACTGACTTTATTTTTTATTGATATAATGTATTCTGAATACATTTTGAATAACTGGAAAACTGATCAAGTTAAGTACCAAAACCAAACAATAGTGAATTAATATTGAACACTCTTTGATTTACTAAAGCAAATGGTTTTTTACTTAAATTGAAATCCACATTCGTGGTTCTTATCACATAGGAATTAGAAACAACTGAATAAAAAAAATTATAGCAAAATTAAAAACGAAAACGTGAAAATATACCTATAGAAAAGAAAAATGGAAGATGCTTCCCACATTACGACATATCAACAAAAAAGGTTGAATTTTCATAAAATATAATCAAAGTTTATTCTCTTAGTTTCGGATGAATGTAAGCGATTTATTGAAGAATAACTAGCTGTCTGAATGAATGTAGGTATGTATGTCTTTGGTTCCTTCCGCACATCATGGGGTCAGTGGCCGTAATTCGAGGGGCCTACTGCAAAAATTCACAGAGTAGAGAACTGCTATAACCTGTAAATTAGAAGGAGTTATTTGAATTTTATGTAAAACACTCATAAATAAGTTTTGAATGGTTATTTCAATATTCGCATGTAGCATAGCATAACCTAATAAAAATTTATGCATTTGCGAGAGTTTTTTTTAGAAATTTCAATTTTTCAAATAATTGACATAATTGATAACTTGAAGAAGGAGAATATTAACAGTTTTAACTGTACAATAGTAATTTGATATACGAAATAATGATCCAAATAATTTAATTAGTTCTGTTTTTCATTGAAACAAAAGAAGTAACACATAATAGTTGAGAACAGAGTTCCAGTTCAGATTTTGGATAACACATACGGGAGAAGATTCTCTCAGTTTCTGGAGTATCTCCATGTTTGATTGAAATTAAATATGTACAATAAGTGCCCGATAATGGAGATATGAATTGAAACTATTGTAGCAAATGATTTGTAACAATAAACGCAGAAGAGAGAATTAATGTGACCATACTATTTGTAAAAATTTGTCTGAAGACTTTACTGATTGAGAAGTCATTATTGTATTTCATTCAACAGAAGAAATTCAAAAGGGATTATGTATAGGATACTACTTAGCCAACCAAATCTTGATAGAAGCTACATCATAAGTAATAGTATACGAATCAAGTTTACTTAAATTAATAAAACTCAGCACAAGAATTTTTTCAGTGCCATACATTGATAAACAAAAAAAGAACCCTGGACATAGGCTATAGAACTTAATTGGAACTCAATTAATTATATTATATTATAATTATTTCAGCAAGACTACATATATTTGTTCTAGCCTTAAACTTGCAAAATTAGTTCAGTTATATAATTTCAGTAGAATTCAAAATATGGTAGAAATAAATTCTGAACAAGAACTACATGAAAAACCGACTAGAGGACTTCGATTGAGAAGTACACAGTAAAAATTCTATATTAACCAATCACATAACGAAAAGGATGTTCTAAGTTGTACGAGGTCTGGCTATTAAATAACTTAATACGAGACTGTGAGCCTAGAGGACCCATATAAGGGTGGGGTAAAAAACGAGTAGTGCGTTGGGTATCTCGATATCTTATCTATGCACAACCCAAAACGCGTTTCCGTCACTATTATAGTATTTGTGCAGTAGTGGTTTGAAACGAACGTTTTTTTTTCTCGTACCGAAAAACAGGAGCAATGTATCTATCTCAAATGTCTCGTTAAATTGAAAAAAACTCCGACTGAGTGCTATGAATAGTTGCAAGAGGCCTATAAGGAAAATTCTCTATATTGTGCGCGCGTTTTTAAGTGGTGTAAGCGCTTTAGTGAGTGTCGAGAGAGCACTCCGAAAAAAGTGACCAAAATCAACCAAATTGTGCGTGCAGATCGTCGAATGTGCATCTGTATGATTGCCGACGCTGTAAAGATAAAGAAAAAATTTACAAATGACAGTTGCGAAGTTGGTGCCAAAAAATCTGACTCGTGACTAAAAGCTCTTGCGTCAACGGGTCTACTACTTTGAAAGGAACCCGATTTGGTTTGATGGAAGCGGTAAAGCAAAAAACAGCAGAGCTTCTAAAGTCCCTCACCAAAGAAGACTTCCAGCACTGCATCGATCAATGGAAAAAATAATTTTTATTATAAAACCTTGTTTCGTCACAAGTCTCGTTATTTAATAGCCAGACCTCGCATATTTAGATTAATTCTTATATAATGCACAGTTCTCATTCTATTAAGCATATTTCCTTCTGTATAGGTTTTTCTTTCTTATTTCATTTGATCTAATAAATAATTGATTTTTCTATTTAGTGAAAAATTGACTTCAATTTAATGTTAAGGAGGTTTTGTAAGATGAAGATGAAATTAGTATTTAACATTTAGCAATATAGCAAGAACTCAAACCTAGACGATGTAAAATAAATTGGTATTGCTAAAACATAAATCCAATAAGATAACCAATAAAAATTTTATAGTTTAGTTGGTAGGAAATTTGATTGAAAATAAATCAAGAGCATTATCATAAACACAATTGTAGTGAATAGCCAGCCACTTAATTCTCGAGATTCCACAGACTTATAATATTTCTTGAATCAAGTCTGTAACATCTCATCAATTAAGAACGTATATAAAGTTCATTCACACCGAAATTTGCACGTCAGTGAACCAATCGACACAATTTGAATTGTGTCTTTCAAAAAAGTGACCCTTGAACAGATAGTACTAGATTTTAGAAACAAACAATTTACTGTCAGTTTTGTAATAATAGGCGGTAAAAAGCTAAATTGAATTTATGCAATAGAAATAGCACTAAAGTCTAATTATACTTTTGTTGAATGAATGTGTAGATCATTGTAGATATTGTAGAACAAATTAGAAAAGAACATGAAGTTAATTACTGTAAACTTGATTCCAATGAGCTCAAATAAAATAATGTCTCAGGACAGATGCGGCGTATGGCGTATGCGGTGTGGGTCACCTCCCACGGCCTCGAGATGCTAAGGACCTCGCGCCTCATAGCCGAAAATAAATTTAAAAAAAGTATGGAAACTCCAAAAGTACACGCGACAAGGTTTTTCTTATTCTAGAGTATCTGGTAGGTATTCGGCGCAAAGCACACATTCGCCCCACTATTGCACGAGCACTACCTCCTGTCTCCGCCGAGCCATCAGACTACTATATACGGGAATAATTTTGGGTGAGATCATTAGAAAATCTTTGGATCCCAATATATCCATAATTACTGTATATTAAGCGTTCATATTTTGCAGGTAATCAATATCGAAATTAAGCTTTCGATTTACCGTAATTCAATAATTCAAGTTCCAGCAAACGCTAGAAAATAATCAAAGATAAATTAAAGCTTACTATGAAGCCTTTATCAGAAACAAGATGAGAAAACATAATCCAGGCGGTGAAGGCTATATTATTGCAATTTGATGATGTTGCTGAATGCATAGAAAACTTAAAATGCCAAACACACCAATCGGACACACAAATTATGGCAAAATATTTTAAAAATAAAAGAGTAGCCAAAAAGAAAAGGATGTTTAATTATGAAGGCAGCGATCAACTTATAGAGACTGTTAAAAACCGGTATGAAACAGAGTTTTTCAACACCAGGTTTGATTCTGTGATAAGTAACATGGAATCGAGATATATGTCTTTAAATCAAAATTTTGAAAATTTGGATTTTCTCTATGACTTAAACAAGTTAAAAAAATTCCAAAAGAGGAAATACTGAAAAACTGTCAGGATTTACAAGCCCACAGTCCTGCAAGTAGATGAGAGGAGTGACTCATGAATTGTATGAGGAGTTACAAAGTATGATCCCAAATTTACCAAACTCCATTAAAGACGTGAAACATCTTCTCCAATATATCATATAGAACGATTTTAAAAAATTTACCCAAATATTAAAATTGTCATTAGAATTTTGTTAACAATATCTGTAAGTACTGCTCCGCTGAAAGGAGTTTTTCAAAATTAGAACTAATTGAAAATTATATAAGAAATACTATGAGTCAAGAAAGACTTTCAGCTTTGGCAGTTTTATCTATTGAAGCAGATATAGCATCTAAGATAAATTACGAACCAATCATTAAGGAGTTCAGTAAAATCAAAATTAGAAAATCTCTGTTTCTTTAATTATTTCTTTGTTTTTCATTTTTGTTTAATGTTCCAAAGAAGTATAAGTAAAAAATATAGTTTTTTTTTAATGAATAAAAAACTGTTTAATTTCAAGTGATTTTTTATTTTATATTCCCTCCTTTTTGAACCATTAGAGGGCCTCGCGAAATGTACCTTGCCCCTATTAAGTTTAGGTCTTGCGCCGCCACTGTCTCAGAAGAAAGAGTAAAACATTCAAATTTCAAGATGTTCTCAAACTTTTTCTAGAGTTGCTACGTAAATTTTGAGATAGATAGAATAAAAATAAATATTTATAATTAGATGTGGTTTTATTCGTTTTCAAAATGTTCTACACTTCTTCAGGTGTAGAATAACGATGACCTCGTAATTTAATTTCGATGTGGAAATCATTGGGTGCCAAACAAGGACTATATGGCAGATGGCCCATCAATTCGATGTTTTTACTGTTTTATTTGAAGCTCGCAATGTCGTGGTGGAGGTTGATTCGTCTTTTGCAATACCTCTCTGGTAAAAAAATCCTGGTATACCATTTAGAATTGACCTTTCTTCATTTCTCTAATGGAACGATTGTGACATGACCAATAATTCCGAAAAAACAGTCGACCATTTGCTTCGAAACTCTGCGATTGAATTTTTTCCAGCATTTTTTTGCACCAATCGATAAGAGCTTTTTTTGAGCGATTGTCAAATTATGTGGTATCCGACGCAACGAACTTGCAATATCAGTTTACGCGAAGCATGTTTCCCAACCCTGTAGCGAACTGCGACCTCGATTGAATTCGGAAAACCAACGGAACACTGAGGCTCGAGATAGTGCTTTGTTTTCATAATTGATTGGCACAATGCTGTTTAATCCACGTCGAAAGTCATGGAAAATAATCACAGGAAAATAGTCCCAATTTGATTCTATTTTTTGACCAAAATGAATGTTTCAAGTATCTGTAAACAACTCAGATAGTACTCGTACGACAACACGTTCTGAGTACATTTGTGGCCCAATCTCGAAAACGTAAGTAGCAATCCTCATATGTGAATCTATATTAAAAATTTCACCGGCCAATTGATAAAACACTACAAGACATAACAGAGGAAGAGATATGCTGAAAAATTGTTATATTAAAAGAGTCTTTAACGGGAGAAAATGAGAAATGTATCTGTATAAGTTGATATGACGTTAGTACCCGATATACAAAATAAGATTTTTTTTTAGTAATACGTAATAAATTTTGTGTTCCCTATGACTGAGATAGATCGTTTAAAAGAGTTTCTTTATTATTGTAATCATCTATATAGTATAGTTCATAAATATAACCAAGTTTAAACTGTTTTAAACAAATAAGGATGCTGAAAACCCGAATACAGTTTTAAGTTTCCAACAGTTTTACGATAATTGGGAATAGTTTTAATAAAATCCTTCGGGCTTTTTTATTCCTTGATTAGACGGCTTCCAGGATGTGTTGAGATATTTCTGCGCTCATTTCATTTTGATTTGGTCTCTTGCTCCACTTGTTATTTCGAATTACTATTGGATTGTACAGTGAAGTCACACTCTATTATATATTATGAAAGCTTGATTATTCACTTCAATATTATATACTGAGTGTGACCTTTCACTCCTAGAGATAATTTCGTTGGCTACTCCATGAAGGATAAACGTTGTCTTTTTCATCAGAGTAACGAATGTTCTTATGATGTATTGGATCTATTTAGAACAATTTCGCAAAATTTCGATAAGCGATCATTATTAGATACTTCTCATACTAATTGTAATATACTTGGATGATATTTTTTTTCCAAAATTCGCAAAATATATGTTTTATTCATTTTACAAACGCTGACTATCTCTTATAGACTGAAATGGATTGGTTATTCATTAAATATTTTTCTTATGTCGTTGATTAATTATTGTGACTAAGTAATCACTTCTGTTTTATTACAAGTTTATAAAAAAAAAATAAGTTTTTGTTTACTTCCCACTCTCTTCGAGTAGATCAATAAAATCTCGACTTCAAAACGTCTACCAGAGGTAAAACTGATATAAGTTTTAGTGAATTTGTGGAGAAATTATTTTTTTATATTCGCTGCTAGCTTTTCTTATATCTTTTTAACTTTCCTTTCATATGAACTGCTCAAATTTTCTCCAATGAACTTTCATAATTTCCTTTATAATTTTGTCTATTTATTTGAAGAGCAGAACGAGCACATTAGAATAGATATCTTATGTTAGAGCATACCTCTTTATCGAAATCTCTTCTAGCTATTTTTTCTCTCTTTATTAGTTTCCAACCATATTCTCGTTTACTTCCTTAATCCATTTTTTTTTCGCAGTACAGCAGCTGTCAGGTTAAGGTATAATAGAAACAAAAAAAATTACCAACCAATACACCATTAAACCATTTACAGCGTCACATTCTAAGCTTGGACCACAGTTGAGTGCTGTAGTCTTTCCAGCTTTCCTAATTTAAGTTCCAGTTCTTATCTCTGATATGTATTAGTCTGAAATACTTTCAATTTATAACTGTTTTTTATTCATTGTGCTCTCTTAAATACGTACTTAATGCGAATTTTATTACTTTTTAAATAAATTTATTATTTGCTCAAACTTTTTTTCATGTTTAAAGCAGTTCTTATTAAACTGGAGAATCGTGTTTGGAGATACATTAATTTCATTTTAATCAATTTAACTATTTCGAAAGTACGTCCAGCTTTTAGGCCTTTTAGTCCGGTTTAATTAGACCCAAAAATAAGAGTGAAGCTACATTCATTCATTCATGTTGAAAATTGGTAAAATGGATCAAAATATAATTATAAATAAAATTTCCCATATTTCCCCTCTATGGTAAATTTTTTTAAGGTCACCATTTACGAGATATAACTATTCAAAAAGTTGTAATTGTCATAATATGCATGAACACGCTACGTATATACATTTCTACATTTGTAATTTATGTTTAAACATATTCAAGATATAAAATATACAGAGGTTATAACTATAAGAATATCAGGTAGAAAGGAACCCAGTCCCTTAAAATTGAGTGCTTCAGGTTATACGCCATTATGTCCTTGAGACAACATCTGAAAATGTAGACTCGTATTTTATTATTTTCTTTTTAAAACCAGGAAAAGTTCAACATCAATCGGAAATGTAATCATCTCAAAGCTTATCTACCACTGCGAAGTGTCGAAATGACATACTATTTTTATAAGCAATAACTGGATGTGATACCACATCTGCGGTGGGATTACAGTTTTCAAAACATTTGAAAAACAATATTTAACTTAATGTGCTGAAGATTTCAAAAACAGTGATTCAAGTCGACAGGAAGTTATCACCAACGGCATTCGCTTTCTTCTTTCTATGTACGGAGCTCCTAAAAAAACTACCTGCTTAGATAAGTATAGATATTCGTCTTTCGTTAGAAATACTGCAATTCCAATTAGCTTCTCTTCCTCCAACCTCAGTTGCTGCTCAGCAACATATTTTTCGTGTTTATAACCAAGATCAATTGTGCCTTGTTTATCAGCTACACCCTACAGAATGGGGCTGAAATTTGGTCAACAATACATTGGAAATACTGCTAAACACAATTTTTTGCAGCAGCAAAAAATGGTGCAGTGTTAAACGTAGTTGGAATTTTTTGTTCCCTGACATATACAAATTGTCAAGGCCGGTCATTTTCTAATGTGGAGGATTCGTTTGATTACAACGACGTGACGTAATTTTCTTGCATCCAGAATGAAGATGAAGAACAAGAAGATCCAGAAGACTAAGGAGAAGAACAAGAAGCCGAAAAGGATAAGAAGGTGAAGAAAAAGAACAGAAAGAAGAATTTGAAGGCTACGATTAAACTTCACCACTTTTTTTAATTTACATCGCTTTTATCTTTTTCAGTCTTTGACAATTTCCGTTATTTTGCAATAGTTTCAAACAGGATCATAACAGACCCGTGGAATGGGACTACTGGGGAAACCAAGTAAAAAAACGCGGATGTAATTTGGGCGCTAAAGGATTAATGTACTTTTTAGAACATGTAAACCAGGCGCCAAGACCTAAGGGTCATTTTAATCCTATGTTTATTTTGGGCGCTAACCGACTGAAGTACATGATTTATAAAATACAGTTATTTATTAAATCACCGACATTTATAATAAGATATATTTTTGTATTTTTAAATTTTCCTATAAGAGAAATGACCTATTATCACTTAAGGTCTGAAAAAATTTGGCTACTTTGCACTTTTTTTAAATGAAAAATCTGCCCTTAATAAAATTTCCTCACAACATTTTTGTAACACAGAATAAAGTAAATTTTATATTTCTTTATATTTTTATTTAGTACTTAAGTACATATTACATATAAAATAAGAGATTTACATAACCTAACCTAACCTACTTAAAAATCTATCAACTTTCCCTCTATTGAGTTATTTTATGTCTCGGCCTACCTGCACTTCTTAGCGCCAAAAATACATGTCGGATTATCTACCCTTCTTGGTCAGACAGGTAAAGAAGGATGGTTAGCGCCCAAATTACACCCGCCGAAGTTAACTACCTCATAGGTGGCGTGGAAACGTGTGTATGTTATGACGATTATGACAACTTTTTGAATCGTTATATCTTGGAAACGGTGGCTCTTATGAAAAAAAGTATTCATGCATTTCTTATAGATAATTTTACGTTCTACAATTTTTGTCCATAGTATTTTTATGATAAAGCTAACTGTTTAGCTCATTTTTTTTTAACATTTGACCTTAAAACAAATTTACCAAAAATTTATGTAATTTTGTATATCTAAATTGATCAGAGTATTTTTTGATTTAAATTTCGTTTCGTTTTTATTTGTTCACCTCACCTGAGAAAAACTGAGAACATAATTCAAACGTAACTGAATCCAAATACCAGTCTCCAGTCGGGTACATTAAGGTTACAGGGTTGTCCTCGATATTTGTTAATACATTATTCATTCAGTTTTGATTTCCCAGACATAGAAAGAGCTTTCACAGTTCGAAATCCACTACTCCACCCAGAGTAAACTGGGATATATAAAGCCTAGAATTACTGTGATTACATCTTTTGCATAGAATATATAGAATGCTCTCTCTCTCTCTCTCTCTCTCTCTCTCTCTCTCTCTCTCTCTCTCTTTTTATTAATATCTCAATTTTTTGGATCCCAGATCTTTAAAAAATTCTAATTGACGATTAATAATATCTAAATAGATAATTAGTAACTAAACGTCTCAAGGACGTCTTCTAGCTGCATTAAACGAATTCCAAAAAACTTAACGAAACTTCTGTGAGAATAAACTATTTTTCGAATCTATTTTCAAACAAGACAAAAAATAGTTCCCGTTTTATTAGTATGAAGAACTGTACAAAAACGTTCGCAAGCGAAGGTAAAATAAACAATATAGAATAAATGGAGTTAATTTTTTTGTTATTTAACACGTTGACTGCCAAGGAAATTTTCACACTTTTATTTAATCGCATTGAATTTAAGCACAAAGTTATCAATAAAAAGTATAGAAAATGTGGGCTTTTTAAAGTTTTTTCGTCTAGTTGAATTATGTAAAAAAAATCTCCTTGAGAAGGTGAATTATGATTTATTTCGTAGTTGGCGATCAACGTGTTAATATTGGTTTAATAGAAAGAAATTGGAGTCTATTGACATCGTTCGAGTATATAAATGTCACAGCATTCATATAATTTTTATTATATCATAAAATGACACTACTTAATTATTCTACCGGACATATTCGGGTTTCGAATTATTTAAAAATGTAATGTGCATATATCCTAACTACGCTTTCGAGTATACACAGTAGCCGTTTTTTTCATGGGGAAAGGAAAAATAATTGCCGGGTTGAAATGAACATGCAGAATAATTTTTTTTCACTTATCAACCACGCAGGGTTATTAACGAGTAATTAAAATACATTATATCGTTAAATGAAGCTTTTACTACTTTTTTTCTTCGTGTTTTTTCCAGTGAATGTAGTAATTGATTCATTTCTGTTCATGTCAATTAAGAGTATACCATTTCGTTGTTTCTTCAACAGGGAGTATACTCCATCCACTCACGCTTGATACTAGCGATGTTCTAGGAAGTTAGAAATATATTTCAATATGTTGCCTCGTATTGACCAGTCGTAGAGTGTTTTATTTATTGGGTATTTCCAGACTGTATCGTACGCTTTACGAATATAAAAAAAATATTCAATGGCAGTGTTGTTTTGTTGCAAAACCCTCATGGATGTCTGATTCTAGATTTATATGATTATCTAACGTGGTCCGATTTTCAGGTATTATCAATTTTTCTGATTCCAGGTACCATAGAAGTCTTTTGTTCATTATTTTCTCAAGAACTTTACCCATGGTACATGTAAGTGATATTGGTCTATATGTTTCTGAGTCTGATTTCGGCTTACTTGGCTTACGAAAGGGAATTATGTTTGTTGGTTTGGGTTTTTTTTGGTTATTTAAATATCTCAAAAGAATAATGTAGGTGCCTGTTTTTAGGGTATTGTAATGAATTTTCGAGTTATTGCAATGTTCAAATTATTCGTTTGCTGATTATTGTTATTGTTTATTTCTTGCTGCTCTGTATTATTTTTTTAATTCACAAAATCTTCTCTATAGTTTGAGCTACCAGAATATTTTAGATATTCCATTGCTAAGATGGTTGCTATTTCGTTTCGGTCTTTATACACAGTGTTATTGAGGTCCTGAAAATTTATTGTGTGGGATTGTTCGGGCTTAGATATTCTTTTGACTATTTCCGATATAGTTGACATTGGGGTTGAGCTATTTATTGTTGAAACATATTCTTTCCAGGATTCCTGTTTGGCCTTTTTAATAGTGTATCTAACAAGAAAATACAAATTGTAATACACCATAAATCGCAATTAAATAAAAAACGTTCAAATTTGATGAATTACAACAGTTGTTTCTCGATTCCCCTCCAAAACTATTTCTGAAAAAGCTATAAATTATACTTATAAATAAAAATATCAGAAATTGATTCCGATGAACTTAGTGAATATGGATTCAAATTTTTCTAACATAATTTCATGAATTATAAAACTCTTTCTCATATATTGAAATTTCCACTTTAAAAATTCAAAGTTTTCAAAATGGTCCAAAAGCTAGCTGTACTTGGTAACAGTAATTGATCGATATAAGCTAGTGATTCTGTTGTACTATGATTCAAAATGTATTGTTGATAAACTATTTGTTTTACTCTTCCAGACCAACAAGTCACACTCGTTTTCTTAAACCATCTTTAACAAACATGATTATTCAGCCTATCAGTAATCCATTATGTGGAATGAGCAGGGATGCCGTCGTGTTGAAAGAACCTACTTATGTTTGTAAAAACGCTTCGATATCTGAGTAACATTTTAGAATCAGCATCTAATGAATTTAAAGCAACCAAAGTACCTGATTAGTTTCATTGTAAGCCTTTGATTCTTTCTACTTTCTATTTTTAGAAATCTCTTGACCAAACGTCAAGCAATGTTTTACTGAGCAAAGCAAAAACCATGATATAGAATCACATAATTTTTTTTATAATTTTAACATTGTATTTAAAAATAGTCTAATAAAGTAGTATTTTCTATGAAATTTCGCCTGTTTCCTCTTCCTCCTAACTAGGCTTTTGGTTACGATATATTAGCCATTTGGCTTCATAGAAGGGAACCTTAAGATTCCTTTCTACCCAATCTGAATAGCGTACATCTCATATCGAATTCATGATAGAAATGGAAGAAAACCATTCTTGACGTGATATGTTACCATCCAACAGACACCAATGCCTAGTCCCATCACCATCTAATCCATCTTGATTTCCAAATCAATAGCATGAAATTACCTGCTTGGATTACTCCAATTACTAGATCAAACCAATTAGCGTTTCTCCGTCAGTGTTAAGGAAAACAAAAATTCTCTTCCTATATCAAAACCGTAAACAAACTGGGCACACAATCAATTCCTATAAAACCAAAACCATCGTTCCAGCTCGTACATTAAGTTCAAAATAGTTCGAGCCGCTATAGAGATAGAAAATCATCCACATAGCTATTTAAATACAAAGAGATTACCATCTATGTGGAGACTTATTCTTTTTCCACTCCTTACTGATGTCACCACGCCCTCTTCCAATGTGGCCAAATCTCAATAGTAATTTTTTCTTTCATAATTCACAAAAAAAGAAATTTCTACATTTGTTACCCAGTCCGTAAAAAAAATTTTGAATAAACGTTCTATCAAATTCAAGATCCTAACGCATCTTTACCAGAAATTCAAAAGATTTTATCAAAAAAACAAGTTCCGTGCCTTGAATCAATCTCAGATTAAGAATATTTTCACTTTCAAATCGATTAGATAAAACATTTTCTCTACAGACAACACCTGTTCAACTGCCTTTTTTCGTATTTCAGGATAGAAAGTATGCATAATGAGAAAGGCTGCAAACAAAAACTATAATTACAACTATCACATGTAAATTAATTTTCATTCAATTGATCCAGTGCGATATATTAAATACCATCTAGTTATTAGTTAAATCAAAAAATGTGTGAGAGCAACAATTTTCATTCTTCGCATTAAAGTCAATATTAGTTTTTGACATCCGTAGTGCGACATGTGCTACTACGCTAAAAAATATGTAGAGAATCAACAATATTGTGAATTTCGAAAGTTTTGTTGAGAATAAAATTTTTTGGTGGTCCAGTAATAAAGCAAATGACATATAACTGACCATACAAAAACAGGAATTAGGCTCTCTTGCCATATCTGGTTACCAATACATTCAATTTTGTTTTAAATAAATATAATATTTTATTTGGTTAGGTCTATACCACACAAATCTTTAGGCCCATTTCGCACCAAGCCAGTCCAGTCCATTCGCGTCTAGTCAATTTTTGTTCAGTTAAGTTAGGTCAAAACTTGCTTTCGCACTGAATATGTCGCTTGTTGAGTCTGAGTCGGTCAGCGTTGTGAAGAATTTGTGACAAGACGGATGTTCTTCTGCAAGCCATAATTTTACTCCGATTACACAGAAGAAGGAAGATGAAGAAAATACGAAATTTCTGTTGGGTTCATCCCATACATTTAAGAAGACCAGTGTTTGGTTTCATTTTGTAGTTTTAATGGCCATCGCTGATGCAAACAATAATTTCATTTTAATCGACGTATGAGCTTAAGGTAGAGAAAGCGATAGCACCGTTTTCTTAGAATCTACAATGGGAAGAGCATTTAAAGGAAATGCATTAAATATACCTAGCTCCGAAAAAAATATTAATACGAATATTTATATACCTTTCTATTTAGTAGGCGATGAGACTTTTCCTTTAAGTGAAAACCTAATGCGACCTTATGCTCATCGGCAGTTAAATTTTTCCAGCAGAATATTTAATTAACGTTTGTCCAGAGCAAGGCGAACCATAGAGTGTGCCTTTGGCACATTAACTAAAACTTTTGGCATATTTCAAAAAGCTATAGAAACTGATGTACAATTAACGGAAATTTCAATTAAAAGTGCTTGCGTATTACACAATTTTGTCCGACAAGTTCAAAAGGAAAGTGACAAGATTCTGAAAACCAAGTTTTTGGAACAAAATTCATTCGATCTTCAACTTCAATCCTTAAGACATACAAGTATCCATAGAGCAAATACAAAGGCAATGGAGATCCGAGAACAATTAACAGAGTATTTCATGTCACCAGAAGGTTCTGTACTATGCCAAACCGATAAATGTCGGGATGTTTTGAAGACAAACCTGTACCTCTATACTGTATTAAAAACCTAGCTATGCAGCAGCAATAAATCCCAATCTCTGTGCTTTGGGTGTTAAGGGCCCATATATTGGTTCTTTCGCTTGCACTAATGCACTAATGCACTAGAACAAGCCTAACAAAACTTAGAACAAGAGTTGTGAAAAATATAGTTTTTTTTTCGAACGCTATATTTTGGAAAGGTATGAAAAACACCTAGATCAACACCTAGAACCGGTTCAAAAATCTTTTGTTTCTCCAAAAGTTTCCGTTTTTGAACGTTATCCTGTTTTTGAACAAAGTAGTAGAAGCCTAGAACAATCTTTAAATTTTTTTAGTTTATGTTTGCGATGCGATTTTTCGGTGGACAGATAATAGTAGATAATAGTATCAAATTACATTTATTGAGGTGAAGAAGTTTTAATAAGAAAAATGCATCTGCCTACTACTCAAAATTTGAGTCCAATCAGGATCAAATCTTGATATTCTAATTGCTGAGATTGGTTCCAAATGTTCGTCTGATAACGGAGATCAGTACTTGGATTTACTTTATTTCATTCTCTGTTCGAACACATACGTGGACACAAAATAAGAACACATGCTTTCAACATGCTATTCTTTTACTTTTTGCATTTATTCTTCTGGGAGAGGAATGTAAAATTAAAAGAAAGGACATTGAAATAAAACCACAATATTATTCTTAACCTCACTCGCACTAGTTCTGATTGTAACTGAAGTACATTGCCGCGAACAAAAAATTAGTGAATCGACTAGTTTGTACTAGGTGTCGGTATTTGATAGAAACTTTGACATCGATTGTTTTCGATTCATCTCTAGTCTAAGAAATTATGATAATGGATTCGTATGCTGCAGGTAAATATCTAATTTTCTCTTATAAAATTTTAATTTTTATTATAGTTCCAAGTTGTGCTATCTATTTTTGAATAGTGACAATAATTACAAAAAACTTTCAATATTTATTTTTTTCATCATCATAAAAGTTGCCATATCCAGGTAGATCCAGCTATTCTATTTAATAGAGTTGAAAATTTAAAGCCTTAGTTATTGACCTAAACAAGAATTAGCTGCGGAAAACTTCGGTTGAGTGTGATATATATTTTGTGGTTTTCCAGCTCTGACGCCCTGTTGCACAGTTTGTTTTTTATGCATTTAGCATAGCCACAGCCAATAAATGGAGGCTCAAGTTATTACTTGATTATAATATCATCTATATCTATAACAAAAACCCATGGGTTACTCCCTTTTATTATGCTTTTTATACGGGACAAAAACCTTGGCATTTTATCTAAGATAGTAAAGGTAAAATGGTGAGAAGAGTTGTGATAATTTTGGATTTTGTTATTGTTACTCCTGTACTAGTAATGAAACACGGAAGAATTTTTCTACTTTTACAATCAATCTCAAACGTCCAAGGTGCAGCTATAATAAAACAGCGTTGTTGCCTATTGGACAGCTTTCCAAAGAGGCCGCAGAAGCTAGAAATAAAAATTTCAGAGTATACAGTCAAAACTATGCACGGAAATTCTCCAGAGAAAACTACAACAGAAACATTTTTAATCATCTAAACTTAACTTCAGATCCACTTTTAGCTTGAATGGCAGTAACAAAAAAAACTACCTCCTTTTTTTCACCCAAAACTATTGCACTTATTTTAGCTGCAAAGCCAAATGAAATTGAGGAAGACTTTTCAAACGAAGATGAAAATATTCTTTTCATGCCTATTTTGTGTGTGTGACAGTATTTTTTATCAAAATATAATTTTATTAATTTCATAAATTTTTTATCAATTACACATAATTATGTTGCTCGCGGATTGTAGGATGGAGAGCCCCCCAATCTAGAATATAATTTTTCTGTGAAAAAACTTACACTGCGAATATTGCGAACGGACCGGGGTACATTATTACCTGATAATAAATAAAAATTTATTTGTGAATATATATTAAATATTTCCTAATGAAATAGATGCAATAAAATGTAAATTTAGAAACTACATGAGTTGCTCTATTATGATATTCTTTTATAATATTTACGTCGTGTTTTGAGAGTTGATCCCAAAAATTGTGAGTTAATTATATGTAGAGGAGAAAATCCTAAAAAAAAACTCCCTTTTTTCATAGGATCGATAATTTTCTGTTTATTTTTCGAAATTTTTGTCTAATTATAGAGATAAATCGTTATATTGATTAATTAGAATGAATTTGTTTTAAATCAAAATTAGGTATAATACCTACTCTAACAATAAGTAGTCTACGAACGGTTTAATATATTGATTAATGGCAGAATCTACTGGTTACGACTCAACTGAAGTAGAGGTAAACAAAGCTTTGTTATACTAATCTCCTATAATAAATGTGAGTATCTGTAACAAACCAAAGTTTTGCGAATGAGATCAGAAATGCGACAAATTCATCATAGTTAATTCGTACTAAACGGAGCAATTGCATTTGAAAACTTTTTTAATCTTGAAACACTATCTAATAATTGGCAACAAATTTGAATGCAGGACAAACATATAGATTGAAAATTAATAAATAGTAATAGCTCTTAGGGGTCATACTGCATAAAAAATATGGTACGTAAATAACAGAAAAATAGTGCGTGTTCTTTTGAACCTCTTTGTGTTACGGAAACCTAATATTCGAAATCATTTTTAAAAATGGGTTTTACATTTTATACACTTTTTATCCAATCATGGAATCCGAGAAATTTTAAATATGCAAATACATTATTGAACACAAATTTAATGAACAATTTATTATTAAATACCAAATATAGATATAAAATATAGTGTGGTACTACCTGCTGCATCTATTCAAATTCAAGATATCAGCACATACTGTTGAAAAGATTAGTAAATAGTTGCCATATTAGAATATTCTGTCATTCTTCTTCTGTAGCAAGAACAAGCTTTGAAAGATTGTTGAACATTACCTAGTAGGTATCAATTTTTAAATCGTATCTACACATGCAATTTAACAGATTAGTACGTAGTTGTTGAAGAATATTCTGTCATTCTTTTTCTGAAGCATAAATAATTCAGAAGACTAGTATTTTCAAAAGTCAGTCTTGTTCTTACATTTTCGCAAGAACAAGACCAATACTGGCGCCAGATTTGTGCCATAACAAGACTAATTCTGCGAGACCCTCACGTCTAGCAATTAAATAAAACTGAGATTTGGGCGTTATTTAATGTTTGATTTCAATATCAATATTGTTAAGCATTACCTAATATTGATGTCCAAACCGTATCTTCTAACACTTTAAGCTTTGGAATCAATTAACCTATCTAGACTACTAAGTAAAGTTTTTCTCACAAGCAACGATAGGTACTTTGCTGATACCTATCATAATATATGCTTGACAAAGAGCTATGTACAAATCTGCAATTACTATATATGTACTATAAATTGTAATTAATAAAATTATACAAACCATGATTAATTTTTGGATTCATAGAGGTTTTGTGCTTTGATTACTCGAAAATTGTAATATGTAATACCGTCAGGTGAAGTTTGCTCACAAAATTGGATCCATGGTAAAACAATTAGATAAGATACCTAATCGAACCTAAATGAATGAAAAACTCAATCTGAGTTTGTTGGCGGCCCGAGAGAAAAAGCTTAAGCATTTCAAGAAAATCAACTGAACTTAATACATCACAGCAATTCAAGACCTATGACCTTATGGATAAACAAATTAAAACGCAAATTTATTGAATTTTATACAGAATATTGAAGTCAATTCTCAGAGTTTACATTTTCTGAATTAACAAGAAATTATAAAAATCTGAGTATGATGAAGATAATGAAAACGTAATTGAATTTCATCTTAATCTGAATTATTGGTCTTGAAGGGATGATTATTGACGAGTTGGATGCATTTATGCAACTTTAGTACCTACTGAGAAACTACAGAGGATCTCTCGTCTAAAGTAATGTCGGCTTCCATGGATTCATTCCTATGCATTAATTCAAACGTGCCGTAACTTGTTAACCCAGTACATTTTTATAACAATAAGTATTGAGTGCGATAAATATGAAATTCGTGTATTGTTAAGACATTGTTGGAAGCATAAGTTTGAAGCAGCCGCATAGTAGCAAGAAAAATATGCGAAATTGAATGGAAAGACGTTAATTAGTAAACAGCATATCGTTTTGATAGTGAAGATTTAACGCACTAAGATCGTTCGCGAACAATTCGTCAACCTCCGTGGGTTTTGGAAGTTAAATAAATAGCTAGTACCATCGCTCGCTCGCTGATTATCGGATTCCATTAGATTTTCTAAAGATACCATAAAGCGTCATTTAAAATTATTGGTAAGATTTAAAAAAGTTGTCGAATAGTATCACACGAGATTCAAGCGAAACGTCGAGTAGAGGTATTGTAAATAGTTCCGTGCCCTGCCGAAAGATGATCGTTTGATTAAACTCATTGTTACTTGTGATTAAAAACAGATTCATCTAAACAACCCGAACATGGTGAATCAGTAGTTAGATCAAAGATAATTACCTGAACCCGTCGCAAAGAGAAGTCGATTCGAACGAAAAGTCTTTTACGTTCTGGTGGAATGAAGGTTTAGTATACTTCAAATTAATTCCAGATAGTCGAGGTACCGATGCGGATGTATACAGTGGACAGCCGATGCGAATTTATGAGGTTTTATCGAAGAAATATCCAGAAAGCGGTCCTCTTGCAACAAGACAATCCTAAACCAAAAACTTCGAAAGTTACTCGAAGTAAGATTGAAGATTCGGAGGTATTGAACATCAGCATTTAGTCCAGACCTTGCACCGTCAGATTACTATTCAGATCCATTGTGAAATTCTTGCGTGGGGAAAGAGTTGAATTGATGGGAAATGTTAGAAATACAGCGCGACAGTTTTTTGTATCCAAGTCCAAGTATTGATTTTACTAAGTTTCAAAGTTGCTGAACGTTGTGTTAAAACCATAGAATACGATTGGCTATAACTTGTATATTTTGTGTGTTTATTTCATAAACAAAGTGATCATTGGAAACCGACATTATTTATTATAACTAATGACTCATCCGTACTGCTACTTTGTATTAATTATTAGTCAAAAAAATGTATTATAAACTAACCGCAATGTTTATTGTGTACTATAATGTAATTTATGAGGTATTTTTATTCAATGTAATGATGATGGTCTGTATTCTACTCCATTTTATTATTTTCACTACATATCTCGATACACAATATCTTTTTCAATATTTTCAAGTTAATTTGATCAATTTGTTTGGTTTTCACTATATCTACATCAATCCAAGCTCAAATTGCGAAACTCCTACACAAGACGAAGACCAAGTCTAAGGTTACAAGTGCTATACCAAGACCAGAAGAACCGACACAAGATCAATACTAAGACTGTCTAAGTCTCGTCTTAGTCTTGCATTTAAATAACATTTTTAAAGGCTTCTAAGTAGAATGAACCAGAGTTACCAGAAATGCCTTTGATTTTATCTAGAAACCAAAGGTCTGAGATAAAATAGACACCGATATTTTATTTTATAAACTTCGACTGTCTGGATTTTTGAACTTTATATTTTAATTAAAACATTCAGCATCTAATAAGCAAAATTAACCATCATCAAAATGATTCTCATGCTTCATCCAGATCGTAGAAATACCAAAGTCTAAACCAAGACGTGCTCCTTTTTTGCCTACAACCGTAAGAACTCATTGTGTATCTGGTCCATTTTAAAACTATAATATAATAACTACATGCATTGGAACCTTTAGTTTGACAGATACACAGCCGCGCCCCAGATGATTTTCTAGGGTTTATTTTATGTTTGATGACATCTTTCACTGCACCAACTTCAAATTTTTTTATAAGGAGATATAATTCGTTTGGAGCATTTAGTGAGTGGAGGGAGTTTCGTTTTTAAGTGTTTACTAAAAGTTTAAGCTTCCTCTGCGCTGTTTTTTGCCACTGACCTTCCTATGATTTTATAGAAGGTATGTGGTCTTGACTTTTTTTATTTCCCTAGTTGCTATATTTAGGTTAATTTTATCATTGTGGTACGTTTGGGCTAATATTATCATTAACTTTCCCTGCGAAAGTTATTTCAGTCTGTGTTATTGCTCGTTAGGGTGATGGATTTTGGATTTAACAATATTTGTATATTAAGATTTACTAGTACAGGCAAATGGTTTGAGAATGGATCCACAAAGGATTTAATCTATAGATATTTCATAAATCCAGTACGCTGGGTGTTCTAGTTATAAGTCTCTATCCCCATTGGACATGGTTAACCAAAAATTTACTTCCGAGTGAGTTTACCCTTCATAGATCAAGACCTACACATAGCAAAGCACGGTACACAATGTTCTACATTACAAACGGCGTAAGCCAGACTTGTTGACAACACATCTTCGTGAAGTAGAGTAGGATTTCAATTAAGATAAGCTGCCACATAAATTTACCATTACTCGTAGACCATTCATATGAAAAAGCATATTAACCATTCCAGTGTAAAGTGGTATGCTAAAAAGTTTTTATCAATTTCATGTTTGAGACACTAATAAAATACAGTGGAAACTATATGGTGGTGGCTTCATCTATTATTGAATGATGTTTTTGAATGAAGAAGTTAGCGGTGACTAGATAGAAGTTTCTAAGATGTCCTGGATTTATTGTAAAAGCAAAAGCTCACAGTAGAGCCAGTTTTTGAACATTGAACACATACGAGGCGAACGGTACAAGGGTTGGTGGGATTGTAATTAGCGACCCTTATCGAAAGAACGCACAGTGGTTTCAAATGCTGAAAACGTGGCCAAAAGTCCAAAAATAGTTTCTATTTAAGGACTCGGATAGTTGTAGTGATATGTCTAGAATATGAGAAGAGAGGCGGGGGGTTTTTACCTGGGTCGGTAATTCATTGTGAGCGTCTGACATCTGGAGTGACAAACGCGAAAAATAGTTTAGTTTGTTTGGCGGCGTAGGACAAACCATCAAATGCAGATCTTTTAACTGTATGAAATGTACTCTTTTCCTGAAAGTATGTGCAAATGGGATATATGGTACAAATTTTATAAGAGCCAAGTGTTAATAATATAATAAACAATTAATTTAGTCGTTATTTTCGTAATTGCGGTTTGGTAAAACCTTACAAAAATAACATTAATTTTAATTATATATTGATTAATTTTTTCCGAACTTTGGAACATAAAGATATTTTCCTTAGGCTTCTGGTGCCGTCGGATCCACTAATTTCGAATTTAGGAAAACTTCCCGTGAATAAACTGAAACTTTTATCGTGACAAGCACAAGATTTGCCTTCAGTTTCGTAGGAAAGGTTATTCCATGATGAGTTCTTATAACATTTCAACACTGCATACGAAATAAAGGATTTACTTCACGAAATGTATATACCTTATTTCATTAGAGAATAATGATTAGTTACCATTGTTGACCGCCATTTTGTTTGTTGGATAACTTTTGACGGATTCGTAAACAGCGACTTTTAAAACCCCCCTATGTCAAATCTCAATCATCTCAATTTTTTACAATTTTGGCCACGTTATCTCTATTGGGAACATTAGAATATAAATATATTCGTAAAATGGCTACTTAAAAACTTACCCAGTTCAAAACAAAGAGTTTATATTATTGAAGATTTGTATTACGTGTAGATCTACCGGTGCATCTCTAATGTAACCTTATTTTCTTTCTATTCTGCTTAGCGTAGACTGAGACTTAAGTTCACAATCTGGGTGAATTTCGTGAAAGAATGCGCATACATTTTATCAAGTTCTCATCCTGCTGACAACACCAATGATTATTAAAATTTCATTTCTCGTACTTTGGCTACATGATGAATTAGATTAACAATGCTGGATTGTAGTTATAGTTCTTCCAATATCAATAAAAACTTATATAAAAACCCTTGCCGACAATTTTATTTGATCTACCATAGGCGTAGATACTCCATTTTATAAATTTATTATTTTTATATATGTATATACAGAAGCACTTAATTGTAGTCCTACTTGGAACTTAGAAAAAAATCATTGTTATACCTCGTTAACTTGCTACAACTGAATATTAAATTATAAAACGTGAATGAGTAAAATGTACCTGCCTGTAGAGGATTTTGGTTTAAACAGGAAACCAGACGTGAACTCAGTCCTTTTTATACCCCATTCGTTTTATTTTTCTGGAAAACTAGATTTCGAAGCAAACAAAGTATATTCGTAAATCATAATGGTAGTCAGATTCGTCTGAGCTAGAGTCATCATTTGATTGAATTATGAAGGGTGATACCACATACTTATCTTCTTCTTTTAGTAGAGGATCCGTAATAAGATCGTCCTTCACTAGTAGGTATAATATTTTTTAATAATATACTTACTTCAAGATTTTTTACAAATAAATCAAATTCATCATTGTAAATATTTTTTAAAACTGTTACTTTTTTATAGCAAGAAAAGTGATAACCTACAACATCAATTGAGTCTTTGGTTAAATTGACGTCAGCATATTTAAAACCTTTTAAACGTCGGAATGATAATTTTATAGAACAATTTTTGAATGACTTGTCGTTAAAAAAAATAAGTGAGTCAGTTTTTTGGCATAAAAAACACTTTTTTTGTCATTTTTAATTTATTTTCACAATACACGACGTGTTTACCAACAGATAACCCAAAACATTGCTCTATAGTAAAGCTGCGCACTCTCTTATGGCTTACGGCGCCTGTGCTCACAGCTGTAGTACTTTGTCCTTCTCTATAGCAGGGAATTCTACGCGCAAGGTCTCTCTGTCTAATAGTTCTGCCCGCTCCATTTTTTCAGTTTCAAAGTCTTACAACTTGTATCTATGAATAAATTTTCACACGCAACCTTATACTCCGCTGTTTGTAATTAAATTATTTTCATTTTAAAATTAATTGCGATTGGTTGACAGAAAAGTGCAGTTACTTATATCAATTTACGTCTTTGAACGAAGTTGCCAGGTATTAGGGACCAGAGAAAAGTATGCTACTGTGGTGTTGCATGTTGTGTATATTATAAACTTTTTACTGGAATTTGTTTTATTTGGCAGGCACGCCGGCGAAATTTTGAAAACTATTAATTTTTTATAATTTTAATTAATTATAACCATGAAAATTTTTTAAAGGGTTGCCTTATTACATTATATTCAGAAACTTATTTTATTTCATAAAATATTATTCTTATCTGGTTGGCACACTAGTGAAGGACGATCTTATTACGGATCCTCTACTATTTGATAATATGTTCAACACAGTTTTTCCTAAGTTCTTGGCGGTCTGCTACTAGAACTTTATTTACGAGTTCTACAACCTCTTTACTCAATTCCAGAAACTGATTACATTTTCGTAATTCTGATTTTACGTTTGCCCATATTAACTCTATAGTTAGCAATTCTTTGTTTTTGATCTTTTTAGACGATCGCTGACAGGAATAGAAATATGTTTTCCAGGCATAAATATTAAAATTTTAGCTTTTTTTTGTCCATAACGATTACTGATTGTGGTGGAATTTTAGATAAAAGTTGTCCATTAAACCACTTTTCAAATAATTCTGCTGTTATATCTTCATGATAATCAACTTCACAGCTTTTAATTTTTTAGCAGATATTAACAAAGCATTAGGCACGAAACTGTCTTTACTTCCAGCGTGTACTATTATAATGCGTTTCCCTTTAGAACATGGCCCATTCACACAGCAATTTTTACTATAACAAACCTACCCGAAAGTTACTACATCGTGTCTATCAAATCATGTTTCATCTAGATAAATTATGTGTTTATAAGAACTTCGGTAGTCTTTTATCTGATGCAAATAACTTTGTCGTCATCGAACGATCCTTGACGATTCGGTTATTGCCATTCGATTATTCAGTTTTTTGTGCTGATAAAACTTGATACAATGTTTCTAAACTGGTATAATTGTATTTTGGATAATCTGCTACCTTTTGCTGTATTACTTCTAATGTCCCAAACCTATTTTCCTTATATAAACTATAAATTGTCCTACTATATAAACTATAAATTGTCCTACATATAAATGTTGAGTAGCTTCGTCAACTGATTTCAGTTTTTCTTTAAATGTTTTTCGGTTCTGTGAATGATCCACAACAACCCTTTCCTGACTACTCGATAAATGGATTGTTTAATATTCTCCTTTTTTAAACATTCGAATATATTCAAAATAACTTGCTGTGGTTGTATATCTAAATCTTTATTATTAAATTCATAACTGTCTTTATTCTCACTACACTGTGCAATTTCATTGTCTTCATTCGCCCATGTCTAAAGAACGCCATATTTCTATTTATTAAAAGAAATTTATGAATTAAATAAACCTAGCCACGCCACTGCTTATCGTAGACTGTTTGGCAGGACTATTTCAAGAAAATTGTCTACATGCGCCTTCTGACAATACGCCAATAGAAATGCATTTATGTTTATAACTCGATGTTTTCATTGGTAATCAGTTGAGATGTTCCACGTAGACTGACGGTTTGTTAGATGTTTACCAAAATGTTATACGGGGAGTATACATTATTTTTCATTGGTTGTTCCTCGTATAACTGTTTTCTTCAATTAATATTGGAAGAACTATAACTATAACAATCCAGTATTGTTATCCATTTGATACGAGAATTGAAATTTTATTTGTAATTGTTGAATTTTAATAATAAATGGCAATAAATACTTTTAAATGTTTCTATTTAGTTCACTGCATATGATTATTATCTAGTGATCATGTTCAATCGAGATAGATTTAGAAGAAACAGGAAAATCGCTTTTCATACAGAAAAAGGCTTGGGAATAAAAAATCTATTTCATATCCCGAATATGAATATATCAAAAAAAATTTTGTATAGTCATGTTTTTAGTACTACGAGAAAGTGTTTTGGGTCGGTATCATGTTGTCTAATAAAATTAGTACATGTTCAAGGATTGGTTAGAGATGTTTGGTACATCAGTTGTTGGGGATAAATTCATTTTTGAGGACGATAATACCCGACCTCAGCATACCAGATCCGTCACACATCGGTAAAATTTCAAGAAGTAGACAGATTGAAGTCTTGGAATCAACCAAAAAAAAAGGGGTGAGTCGTTACGTGAAGTAGGCAGATAACCATCCTATTCCCACCGTTCTCTTGTATATGCTCAACATCTATGAATAGGACTATATTATTGTCAGAATTAGTATCAGTACACAGTAAATCTCTCAAAGTCACTAATATGAAGGATATGAATTTTCATAAAAAAATGTTTACAGTATTTTTAAGTTAGGATTATTTATATTACTTGGGTGATATGAATGATAATATATCTTCCAGAACTTTTTTCCTATACCAGTTAATTAGAATCTTCGTTTCTAATGAATTTGATTTAAAGAAAATTCTCTCTTTCCATAGTAAATTGTATATGAGTATAGAAACTATTGAAGTGAAATAGTAAGTTATCAATACAATAAGTTGAATAGCAAAACAGATACAACAATGTCCAAAATATAATTAAAAAGAAACAGGAATCGCGTGCACTTTATGTACTACTGTAAGAAACGTAAATAATTGCCAATTCATATCTATTAAAACTGTTCAAATACTCCTAAAAAAATAGTTAAATTTTTTCAAGAAACAACAAAAAAACACTTAATCTTTCAATAATTTACTTGATTAGCAGTTTAAATTAAAAATGCATAAAAACCGACCTGTTGAAATCTAGTTGCATCTAGTTTCGAGTCTCATAGGTGACAGTCAACCAAACGATTGGAAATATTGTCGTAAATGTTTTAAACCACATTTTATCACTTACCGCACACCACAAATTTAGAAACTAATATTTCCACCACAGTTTGTGTTTTAAAAACAATTTTCACAATTTCACTTTTTCTAGGAAAAATTTAAGACAGTACCCTATTTATTTTACGCTCCTGTTCCATATTTCATTATACATAACGTATTCTATCAAATATTTTAATTATTTCTACAGGTAATTTCATTATGAGGTTTATTTTGATTCGCGACTTGTCGCACGTTGCTATCATCAACATAACGTGATGTGATGATACAAATAAATGAGGGGCGAGAAACGAAGAGAAACAGGAGTGAATTAGATCTTGCGCGTGTCAGGAATGTCACACGAGGACAGCGATTAAGATGCGCAAAAACAATATAAATTTGAATAGGTAGAAAAAATGTAAACAGTGACCAGAATGCAGCTTTTCATGTTTGAGTGGACCATTATCAATTAGAAATAATTTTTCATTAAGTGAAAACTAAATTTATATAGAGAGGATCATTAATAACATGCAATAAGTTTTTATACTTGTGATACTTTTCCATTTGATGATGATTTCTTGTAACACCATATTATTTGCAAACAATATATTACAAGTTCATTTAAACAAGTAAAATAATCGTCGCATCCTCGGTGCGAGTGACCATAATGCATTTTTTACCATTAGCAATCAGTAAATATTAAAAAAATCTCAATCTATAAAACGAAGTGTCTATGAAAAATAAAGGAAGAAAAACATCAAATTTCATTTATTTAATAATTTTGTCCTCATCATTTCGTGAAATTCTCATAATAATTGGATTATGAAATGAAATACGACCTCAAATGACATGAATTGACATCCATTGACACCAATTGACGTTTATTGGTGTTAATCCATGTTTTAAATTGTTTTGACGTAGCTTGACGTCAATTCATGTCATTTGAGGTTATATAGCCCATGGGATCATATTTTGGTAGATTTATTTAATTTTTTCCTGATAATGCACAAAAAACGGACGGTTTTTGAGCGTGTTGTCCGTTATAATGTAAGTTGCTGTCATTAGTGAGATTGATTCTGTCGCTGAAGTCTCAGTACACCTGTATGTCTGGAGTATTGTCTGTTTCCGTTATGGTTCTGCAGGTTGGGTGGGGTACGTTCAGTCGTTCTGTTTTTCAGATCTTGTAGAGTTGGTTTGTGTTTTAAATGTTGTCCAAGCATCAACGTCTAGCACTGTAACTCCTGCTAGTAAATGGAGCGAATATGTGGGTGCGGTCTTATACGCCTTGGTTATGGCTAGCAAAAATGGTCTTTCCTTGACCGCTAGCTTTCGTCAATTTTGCTGTCGTATGCTCTCTTGCCCCAAATCTCCGCTCCATATAGAAGCATCCGCTTTTTCGTATATGTCTTTTAGAATCGTCCCCAGTCTCGGCCAGCTATGATGAACAAAGTCGGCTGCTTTTTACGATTTAATTTGACGTGATATAATCATAACTGTCCCGTTTGATATGTCTTAGTGACTGTCAGTTGTTTTGAATCTATTCTTCATTATGAGGAGGCATATTATTGGTCCTAGGCTTGAACCTTGTGAACAGCCCTTTTCTGTCAACTCTATGATGTCTTTTCAGTTTTAGTTTTGTCATGTTTTCCGATGTTAGAGTGACGTTGACTTGCATTATGATGGTGGTCACCTAAGCGGTGTTACATGCATTTTGTAGATCTAATGTAATTATTACTATATGCAGTTTTTTGTTTTGTTTTCATTTATTGTGTCTGTAAGTTTTGTAATTGTGTCAAATGTCCAAATGTTGAGGATCCCTGTCTGAAACCCTATTGCCTATTGCTTGTTTTGTTGCTTTTTTTTTCAAGATAGTTCGTAAGTCTATTGGCAGTCGTTTATCTCCTCCCCGGCTAATGCCTACAGCCGTAGGCGACTTCAGATCCGAGCCAAGGTCGAGAAGGCATAAGGCCATTTCCATCCAGTATCCTTAGAAACAGCTGTCAACGAAGCCCATCCCAGAAACCACACTCCAAAAATATGTTTTTTCTGTTTGTTTATTGGTTTTGTTATTGTGTTGTGTATCCTGTGTGTGTAACTTTCTAACGCGAGTAGGGTGTAGTTTGTATGAACAATTTATATGTCGTCGTCAATTGTTAGTATTAGTATTATTTTGTCTTCCCAGTCGTTTATCTATTTGGTCATTGTCATGTCAGTTATGTCGATGTTAGTTGGAGGGTATGACATGCTTTTTTGTCAAAAATAGACGGACAGACGGACAGACGGACAGACGGACAGACGGACAGACGGACAGACGGACAGACGGACAGACGGACAGACGGACAGACGGACAGACGGACAGACGGACAGACGGACAGACGGACAGACGGACAGACGGACAGACGGACAGACGGACAGACGGACAGACGGACAGACGGACAGACGGACAGACGGACAGACGGACAGACGGACAGACGGACAGACGGACAGACGGACAGACGGACAGACGGACAGACGGACAGACGGACAGACGGACAGACGGACAGACGGACAGACGGACAGACGGACAGACGGACAGACGGACAGACGGACAGACGGACAGACGGACAGACGGACAGACGGACAGACGGACAGACGGACAGACGGACAGACGGACAGACGGACAGACGGACAGACGGACAGACGGACAGACGGACAGACGGACAGACGGACAGACGGACAGACGGACAGACGGACAGACGGACAGACGGACAGACGGACAGACGGACAGACGGACAGACGGACAGACGGACAGACGGACAGACGGACAGACGGACAGACGGACAGACGGACAGACGGACAGACGGACAGACGGACAGACGGACAGACGGACAGACGGACAGACGGACAGACGGACAGACGGACAGACGGACAGACGGACAGACGGACAGACGGACAGACGGACAGACGGACAGACGGACAGACGGACAGACGGACAGACGGACAGACGGACAGACGTCAGTCCACGTTGACTGACGGTTTGCTAGATATTTAGCGAATTTTATACATGGAGTAAACATTATTTTTCATTTCTTAATTTGGTATGAGTATCGTGTATTTATGAAATATTGATTGTTCCCCTCATAACTGTCTTCTGCAATTGATATTGGAAGAACTATTATCAAACAATAATGTACAAAATAAGTTTCAATATTAGGATAAAATGAGAAACAATAAATTTAATTTCACTGTTCTAAAAACGTAGAATATCTTTTTTTCTTTTAATACTCTACAATTCGGAATAATTATAGCTATTAATATTGAGCAACTCTCGTTTATAAAATAATGGCATTAATTTTTTCATCAGTCATTTTATCCTTATAACAAGAAGTATTTTTACGTTTTATGATTAACTAAGGTAACGTGTTTTTTGTTTTTTATTTAAAATATAATTTATTGTATAGCGAATGCTGACCAAAGGCTGCATTTTACAAAGATCTTGTGAACATCTGAGCCATCAGTGAAATTATTTGAAATACTAGCAAAACAAACAAACAGGTTCATGAAAAAAAAGCTACTAATACGTCAAAAATGCCGCAGATGAGAAGCAGACTGTGTAAGTGTCGCCAACGAAGACGTTCATTTAGATCAAAAGCTGGCTGATTATTTCAAAGAAGCCACCCCAACATTAGCATTAAATAAAATATTGCAGGGGTGTGTCATAAATAATGTCAGTTTTCATATGTGAAAATTCCTATGCCTCAATTTAAACATGTCGGAATTGGTTAAGAATAGACTCTAATTCTATGAAGAGTATAGTTCCTTTATTTTCTTTCAATAATTCTCAATTTTTTCATTGGCGTGGTCGTAAGACAAATATGTTAAATTGAAGATGAAGATGATCGTAAGCGCTCAGGTCGTGAGATTTTGAGGTTACAAGGAAAGCAGTAGAAAATCGGACTCCTTTGGACCTTCTAAAGATACAATACTTCGCCATTCAAAATCATTAGGTAAGATCTATAAAAGTTGTGAAATAGTGCCTCACAAATTAATCAAGATTCAAGTAAAACATCAAGCAGAGGTGTATAAACAGCTCCTTGCCTGCTCCTGCCAAAAGATGACCATTTTATTAGACGCATTGTTACTTCCGATGAAAAATGAATTTATCAAAACAACCCGAACATCGTTTTTATGATGTTTTATCGGAGAAATATCCAGGTTTAGTTCATCGAAAGCGGGTTCTCTTACAGAAGACAATGCTAAACCTCAAACTCAATTCACAATGTTATTTAAAAAAAAAGCAATTTATTAAGCAAAACAATAAATAAAGTCAGTTTCAATGATCTGACAAGTGTAATCAACGGATATGATATTATTAAGAACCCTGTATCAGTGAACAAACTGTTTTAAATACTAAATCCCATGGTATTCAATAATAACTATAAATAATTATAAAATCAGTATCGTTCACAGTCACATCAATATAAGATAAAAATAAATAATTGAAGATGATACGTTAATTTCGACTTCGAGTCCATAGTCATAAATAAGGGACACTTTGAATCACTTAACTATATTATTAACAGATCTTAAGAAATGAGGTTGTTTCCTATAAGAAGTGTTGAGAAAATTTCTCCCTTCAAAAATTCAACTTGCAGGGCTAACGAGGAAGTTGAACACAAGTCAGGTCGATATAGGGGAGTCTTCTGCCGGTTGCATCCACCGCGAATTAAGTTTCTTGCCAACTGTGGTTCCTCTAATTAGAATTCGAGGACAATAAATAATTAATGTCCAAATGGTAGGCCTTGAGTAGATTTCTTGAGAATTTAATTCAAGGTCGTTGTCGTTGATTTAGGATTTTAATTTGGCTTGATTTCAAAATAAAAATCTGACGTAATATTGATTAGATAGGTGCCGATACTTCTGTTTGGTTTTGGGAATTTAATGTTATTATTTGTTTGAGAGGGAAAAATTGGGAATCAAATCGTTTGTTTTTTCTAATTGCTCAACGAATGGATGATTGATGACAATTCGTGTTTCGTGGCAAGTGGAGGTGTTTTTGATATTTATTAATTGGATTCGGCAGGGATCTTCTTGTTTAATGTCTTTTAGTTCAATGTTTTCGCAGAAGTACTGATTCGTAGGATAGGGTTTCCTCATAAATACATATTGATAACTGTTTTCTTTTACAAATATATATTTTTATGAATTACTGCTTTTAATCGATCTTACTTACCAATACTTACCAATTGGTATTGGATACACATGATAATAACATAGTAATCGAAATTTTTGGTTGAAATTATGGATATTCGAAATATGTAAGTTATGGTTAGAAATATAGCTATTAATTTTCAAAAATTTTCCAAATGTTAATGTATATACTGAGTTTTTTTCTGTTGGTAGTTTACCTTTTTCTAACTGTCTTGGTAGTGCAATTAACTCGTTGTAAATTTCGCTAGTTTTTATTCTATTACCTAGGATGTGTCTATATCACCAGTTATACCTTTAAAATTGGATCCTAACCCATTGACAAGTCCTCTTTTTGTCCTATGGCGTAGGGGCAAAATTTCTCGTAATTTATTTTCGGTTTTGTCTTTCAAATAAAATAGAATTTTTTAATCATTTTCTACTCGCTAGTATAATTAATATTATTTTGAAACGTAATATTTTAAATATTTTGAACGGCGATATATTTGTCGACTTCGTTGATAAGCAGGTTAAGGTAATATGTATTAAATTGTAATAATAATCAGTGATTTTCATAGTTCCTAATTTTAGTGGTATAAGTCTAAAATTGTTATGTAAGTTTTTAGGCTGATTTTGTTTTGTAATGATGTAAGTTTCCAAGCGATCTGAAAGGGATTGAAATGAATAAAGGTTAATTAGGAGAATCGTATTTTGTAAAGGCCGTTTTAAATTGTCCATGTGAATTTACGGTTTTGAGATGGTCGATATTGTTTTGTTTTGTGCCTTTACCTCTTTTAATGTTGTGGGTTTGTTAAATGCGTTTGCTTATTTTTGTATTCTGCGAGTTTGAACATATGTTTTCACTTAATAAGTGAATTTTAGATTACAGTATTTTAGTTCCTGCTTTATGGTCATTGATGTAGTCATTAATAGAATTTTTTGAATATCTAGGTTTTAAGGATCGTCAGACTTTATATGACCGTTAATTACTTCTATATGTTTTCTATTTGTTGTTGAGTGTATTGAATAGTTATACCATGATTGCATAAGGCATTTTTAAACTAATTGGTGTTTTGAGGGATCCTTTGGTTTTTAATCTAGAATTGTTGAATCAATTTAGTGGTTCTAGAATTACGAAATTTTTTAATTAGGTTCCAGTGCCTGTGAACATTTTTGTTCGGGAATGCCATAATGATGGAAAAAGGTTATTAGATTATTGACGATTTCGGTGCTAGATAAATTATTCAACGGGTATGCTTTAGTATATTTTGAAAATGTGGCAATGATTGTGAATAATTTATTTCCTTCAGAGCAAACATATCTATATATAAATATTGAAATGGTTTGGTTGCTGTTGGGGATTGATTCATTTTAATTGCTTTAGGGCTCATTTTATATTTGCTTTGTTACAAATATCGTAATTATATAAGTTTTTATTGAATTTTCCATGTAAGGCCAGAAGTATGTGTCTTCAAGTCTCGTATAGGTTTTGTCTATGTGGTTTGTTTTACCTTCATGATAAAATTAAAATATTTTTGCAAGGTTACTGGAAAGTTGTCAAATATATTGGTGTTCTCGAAATAAATATAACCAATGTTATCTGGATTAATATAGTTTTCTATGAGATGAATGACATCTGAATCTAAATTGTTATTAGAGGTTTGAGCAATTGTACGTTTTTTCTTTCCAAACAAATATTTATTTTTGGTGTAACTGGAGAAGGAAGTAATTATTTGGTTATGTATGTCCGTTATTTACTGCTGTATTCATTGTAGGTATTTCAAAAGTGGAGTTGTATGTTTCATATAGTATCGTTATCATTATCATTATTGTCGTTTTTAACAATTTCAAGTTTTCATTGTCTGGTATTTTATTAGTTGCTTAGGTTCTATATTTGTATATTTGTCTATCTGTACTCTTAGAGACATATTGTCTGTGTTGTCGTTTGTTAAAGATATAGCAGGAATTGGTATATTTTCTGTGTATGTGTCAGTAAGGTCATTGTCATTAGTATTTTATTATGGTCGATCATAATTAAAAAGTTCTATGTTTTGATCATTGTGTGAGTATACAACTTTTAAAATATCATCCAAATGTTGACAAAATGGATGTTGTCAATAGGTCCTTGAGAAAGGACTGCTTCAAGAGCATATTACTTGCATCAGTTGTAAGTTAATTAATTAATAACATTTTGCATATTTCAAAGCAATTGATGAATTCTTGATCACACGATCTTTGCTCCTTTTTAGAAGCAATGGCTTCGTTGTTTTAGTGAATTTTGAATATATCGGCAGTAGTAGCCTAACTTTTTATAGCGCTTATTTTATAAAGGTTAGGTCTTACGCCCGAACTTTCAAAACACTATTTATACAATGTTATGACATTTCGATTAGTAAGAAAAAAGTGACAGCCATTTAAGTAAAGCTACTTTTGTTATTTTCAAAACAATTGATTAAAGCTCCTGGATAAAAAATTACTGTACAAGCTCGGCAATGGCTTCAAAAGGGTTATCCAAAATCTGCTCTATCGAAAAGAATCATTTGTTTTTGGTTTGCTGAATTTAAACGTGGCCGTACAGACTCTGATGATGGTGAACGTTCTGGTCGTCCAAAGTGTTTACAATTATGCATGAGCATTTGACCTTATGAAAGTGTGGGTGCCGCATCAAAAACAACAACGTGTTGATGATTCAGAGCAATGTTTGGCCATGTTTTCACATAATAAATCAGATTTTTTTTATATCGATATGTGACTGTGGATAAAACATGGATCTATCACTACACTAATTAATGATCATCTGAGTAGACTGCACCCGGTGAACCACGTGCGCAGGGTTTTATGTAAATAGACGTAATAGTCTAGTTGTGCAATGGTAGGCTTACTTACAGCACTGTTAATCCTGACCAGTTAGCAATTATAACGAGTGAAGTCTTGATGTATTTGATGTCAAAATCTGTGTTCACTAGCTTACCAACAGAATTTAAATATAAACTATTTTCTATCAAGGTAAAAGTTCAAATAAATTCTGACTATTAAGCGTTACCTAAAGACTACTAAGAAACTGCCATCGTTAGTTACATTTTATATAATATTCAAAACAGTAATTATGTATTCGGCAAATAAACAGTAATTAAAGCCACTTAACAAACAGTGATAGAGGGTGCGACAGCATAACTTTTATTAAATGCGCGCCAGTCAGTCGGTTGATGTCGTAGCGGAGCAGTAGTGGTTCCGTTCGAGGGGCAGGACTATGAAGTTTTGTCTAGGCCCAGCCCTATCGCCATCATGGTGAAACAATGAGTTTGCCATTGAGGCCTACTTTTTAAGCAGATATTGTTAGTTGACTTTCCGTAATCGCTTCAGGTAATTGAGCCCCGTTGGTCCCTCTTGCAGATAAGAAATCAATTTTTAAATGGGTCACTAAGTTTAGACAAACTGCAAGTGCAACGAAGTCCTGGAGTCCCTCGGCCCATTAAATCACTAGATAACAATAGGGCAGTGAGAGCATCAATGTTACCATCCCCACGGCAATCTGCGCGCAAACATACCTCTGCCCTACCGATCGATTCTTAAGAATTCTTCATGAAGATCAATGTGATTACAACTCTCGAAGGAACGTATATGAGACTCTTCTAGGTGAGGCTATTTTTCTTAATGATTAACGCCATTTTCGTTGTGTGGGTTCGTAAATAAAAAAAACATACGCTACTGGGCTAACACCAACCCTCAGTGTCAGTAAATCGAGAGCTGGAATGTAAATATGTTATAGGAATTATTTTACCACGGCTAAATGAGTTGAACCGATGAAATTTGGTTACAACAAGACACACTGTTTTGAGGTAACTCTTCCTAGAGCGCCTCATCTCAATCAAGGCAGATTTGTCTCTTTATATAGGTAGGTATATACCCACATTTTAAAAACCAAACATTCTGTTTCATATAATGCGTTTTATTAAAAACCAATAATATCTATTTAATTATAACAAAGAACACTTTTTATGAAGAAAAGTATAAGGAATGAATTTCCTTTATTTCAAATTTAAAATATAAAGCCACACTTACTCTTTAAAATTACTCTATATTCTTATGAGATACGGTAGGGGTGACATGACACCTATGTCTTATAATCACCCCAAAAATTTGAACTCTATAATTAAAGCTGTTTGGTAGATATTTGAAAATACAATATTCTTATTTTATACCTTAAAAGGGTCCTGTCCCATCAATATTTAGTGTTAAAAAAGTGTAGAAGTTGCAATATCGTTTGGACATTCTAAAAGCGCTTAAAATTAATGTACATAAGTCTGGACCACTTTGTAGTATACAACATTATTCGATTTTGCAAAACGTTGTCCAATAACCACTTTGAAATGAGCCTAATAATCTACATCAGGCTCATACTGGAATGCTGGTCGAAGAAATAAATCTGATGTAAATGCTCGAAGAACTTGTGGGCAATGTTGGTCAATTCCTCTACGTGTGTTTACTATGAATCTTTTCGTTCTAATTGTCTCTATTGATTTCGTTCATCTCTTGCCTCTTGTGACAATAATTGACATAACTGCGCCGTGCTCACACGCACATCTGCATTGTTTTGTTCGCTTATTGTTCGTGCTTTTATATGCTTCAGATTTGATAGTTCGACAACTCAAATTGGGCCCTTAAAGTCTTGCTGGCTTTGCTGAATGTACATATAACCTGTAAATAAATCAAGTTAAAACTCTTATTTGTGAGAAACAGTGACTCAATATTGTATTCATTTCCTCATTATTTGACTTACCTTTCACAATAATAGAATACGTATATTTATTAAACACGTACACGTTTCTTATTTGATTTAAAACTATTTGTAAAAAATGTTAAGTACAATATGTACAGGTACGATAATGGCCGTTGTTAGCGGAAGCTCACAACTAGGGGTGGGCAAAATAATCGATTAATCTAAAAATAGTCGATTAATCGGGTGATCGACTAATCGATATATATTTTTAAAAATAATCGCTAATCGATTAATCGATATACTTACTTATTATTATATGTATGTATAATTATAAATCTTCACATTTAAATATAAATGATAATAAAAATTTTGCAACTAACTTACGTAGTAATTATTTATAAATACTTGGTAAACATTTGTTGTTAAGAAAATATCACTAGTCTGCAATTTTTTTTAACCAATGTACTGGTCCGCGGGCCAAAAAAGTTTGAGAAACGCTGCTCTAAAGTATTCATATCCGGGCTTTAGTTTGGTTAATCCAATCGCTAAAACTGCACTTGAATTACATAACAAACGGGTGGCATATTTTGTTATTTTGATGAACGATATGCATTATATATATATATATACTTGTATACTTAGTTAGAATTTCGGAAATTGTTTGTGATATTCATACTGAACACAATGTTCACAATACCATTACACCCACAATTATACTGTCAGACGAGCGTTTCGATCGGTGGATCGGTGTAGTCGCAGTGTAAACAATGTGTTCAGTATTTCACAAGACATAACTTAAGTCACTATCATTTTAAAATTATTTGAGACCGGTTTTTAACATTATATGCACAACAAAAGAAATAAGCTGTTAAAATGACAACTGCACAAGATTTAGAAACAAGAATATTATAAGATTTTTCGGAAACTATAACCCGGGTTCGGGGAGGTCACATATCAGCTGATTGCAATAACCCAAAACCAGTTTATCACTTTTTTGCGTTAATTCTCCATGATATTTATTAAGTTGGATAACAGATTATAGATATTTAATAATTGTTATCGAACAGTTATCAACAATTCACCTCCTCAATCTCATTTTGCAAAAACATTACTAATAAGCTATTTTTATGACGAAAAGTATTATTTGTATCATTATTATGACCATACGTATTTAAAAGACCTTTCAAATAATGTATTACAATACTCACATTTCCATAGCCTGTTTAAAAATAAAAATCGACGAGTTTCAGGATTTTTCCTTAAAATCGCCGGCTCACGAAATAACGAATTTATTTCTTTCATTTGCACCATACTGTATATTGAGCCAGATCCCAAGTCAGCTGGCAATAAAAAACAAATTAAGTATAATTAGTTTGTTTTTTACACAGCTTCATTCACTTTCACTGTTATACTCAGAGGAATAAGATGGCTCAAATTCAGATTCGCCCAATTCTGATTCGTCAGACCTCGAAATTTCCTCTCCATTATTATATTCTGCACCACCATCTCTTCGTCATTTTGCTTCATTATTTTATTGGGAGTTTTGTGAACAATTTTCCATTTATAAGCTAGATAAGTTAATTTTGCTGCTCTGTCACATATTAGCCGATTTCTGTTTTTATTGTAAATCTAGCCAAATGTGTCAAATGTTCTCTCAATAGCAGCAGATGTTACTGGCGCTTCAAGAGTACAGGATTTAAACGATTATTGTTTTCTAGTGCATTCCACATAAATTGCCTGGACCAAATTCTTTGCTGTCTCTGAAATCAGCCAAGTTTTCTTCCACTTGAAGTACATCTAACCCCATGAGCTTTGCTGTTTCGTATATAGAACTATTGTCTCAAGCATTTTAACAGGATTTAGTTAACAGCCTTGTGCTACTGCTTAAAAAAATTATCTGCTAAGTAAATTGGTGCCAAGCCAAATTCCTTTCTACTTTCGAATTTCGAGAGAATTACCTTTTCTTCTTCAGTTTGCAGTGAAGTTATTGAACTTTGTGGTTATTGTATGAATTTATGGCTCACTAAATTCTGGAGCTGTAATTATATGGACAATTGGCTTTATCAGCTCTATCATTTTGTAAATTCTCACTCAGAAAACATAATCATCGAAAATCCTCTTTTTAACACACTTATATTAGCTTCCCCTGTATGTAAGTTTGTTTTTAACTCTCCTCTGTAGATTATTACTGTTAGTATATTTCACCACTTGAATTGCGATCGGGCTAAAGGTCGATTCATACGTATCAGGCAAGGTATCATGGTTATTTTAGAATGAATAGGATTCATTTCGAATACATTTTAAATAAAATATCGCCCTTGATTACAAAGAAGAATACTTGAAGTTATTATACCCAAGGAAAAATTAACTGTTTGTTTTAGGTAACTGAAAACTCTAAAGTTGAACTAAAGTAGCTCAATTTATTTTCCCTTTTACTAAAAACAAAATAATCTTTTTACAGATATATGTAAAGTATTATATTATAGTCATAATGTATTTGTAAAATTTTCATAATAGTCTTGTATATTATTTGGAATTGCTTGATATTGTTGTGTATTAGGTGACGGCATAGGTGTAGAATTAGTGGACGTTGAGTAATCAAATCTTTGAGAATCATTATGTGCTTCCCTTCTTATCATGACAGGTGGATTTGGATTATCGATTACATCTCGATTCCCCTTACAACTGCAGCGACCCGAGATTTAGCAAGAGCACGATAATAGATTGGGATCTTCTTGACCGTTTGAGCGAAACCGTGAAAGAGCGTCCACTTCATCTTTTTCTTTGCTATTATTCAAAAGATACTCCATTACCACGACTGAAGCTGCAGTTTTTTCGGTGTTTATTGAACTTTACTCGTCCTCGGGCTGTTCTGTTCGTTCAACGAAAGTTCTGTAGTTTCTATTTCGGAATCTGCTACAGCTTCCGCCTGCGAATCATTCGTTTGTATATTTTCTATTGAGGAAATTGTTTCCCTATCCTGTATAAACGGGAGTAGAACGTTCATTTCTTCTTCAAACATACATTTTTTTGTGATAGTTGATGCCTGTCCATTTCTTGTTGTTTGCTTCTACATATTTCGCCCAAAGCCAGTTGTTTCCAGCCTGTGGGGCGCAACTGTTTCCAAAATATTTTTTTATAAGATTTGTTTCTATTACATTTTAAATTATTATTTCTTATAATAAATAATTATTTTTATGTAGAATGTTTAGAAACCACTGCCTTAAGCAGCCATTGTTTTTTGCATTCTTTTACTGAAAAAAATACGAAATTAATATTTTAATTTTATTTCAGGTATTCAGCTAGTAGAGATTTCTTCAAAACAATTGAGACGTTTCTTACAAAAACGACCATAGTCCTAAAATTCGGATTTCGCGGTTTAAATTGACACTTATAAATCAGGGGCCATCTGTTTGACCGGCAAAATCAGATGCTACAAAAAGAACCATAGCACGAATTTACAGCCGCCAAAAGATCAAGTAGTTCTACAAAAACAGCCATGGTCCAACCGAATTCCTGTAAAAAGCACCATTGTCCCGGTCTGTTTGATTCATTAATATTCCGCTTCGCCGTAGATCCAGAAAAGTGATGAAGAAATACAATTGATGATGAACCAAATGCAGAAGAAGGAAATGACAGAATGAAATCGTTTAGTAACAGTGCAGTGTTTTCTTACAAGATAAGAGTGAAAGGCAAAGAATATCGAGTATATTTTTCGACGATTTAAGTATATATGTTGTTACTAGAGGGAGACTTCGAAGACTACAAAATAATCTTTTGCTTCAAGGTAAATCACCACACTATAGAAGAGGAAGGCATAATAACAGACACAAGAAAATACCGGAGCCTGTAGCGAATTTGATTAAAACCCATAAAGGTCGGCAATCACATTATTCAAGACGAAATAAACAGATTATACGTTTCAGAAGCACTTTCTGTCAGAGCAATGTTTAAAATGTTTTTAGAGAAGTTTCATATTAATGTATCGTACAAAGCATATTGGTCAGTTTTCACAACATCATTTAATATTAAGTGTGGTCTGATATGACACATACTATTTGTGATAGATGTCCACTATTTTCTCAATCTGCATTCAAACCTTGCTCAGCACAGCACCAGTACTAGTACTGGACCTGAAGTTGAAATAGACAACGAAGACAATAGCAGTAGAGCAGAAGATTAAACAATGATACCGATTTTCTTTGTAGTTATTACAACTCAACATTGTTTAAAAATAAACATTTCTTTTAACCTTTTGCATATTAAAATCCTTCCATTGTAATTCCCGTAAAAACAACCATTGTCAAAAAAAAGGAAAAACTACGTTGTTATTTGAAATATTACCAAAAATTTGAAGAATTTTTTTTCACCAACATTTGTTTATTATAAAATAAAATATGTCTTACATAATAAAAAACCAAATTAAGCAAAACGTTGGGCGAAACTACATGTTGAGAATGAAAATGAACCGAAACAAGACAACCAACAAATTTATCAGATTCAACAACATGCATTCCAGTCCAAGTGGTTTCATTGCCGCTTAAAATAACTGCCCCAATCTAACCAGTGGACCAGGGAGTTAAATTCAATTTTAACGCTTATTACTTGCGGCGAACATTCAAGCAGATAATAGTGATTTTGAAGAAGAGCAAAAAGAACTTTCGATGTGATTGGACCACTATAACAGAAATTGTGGATAAATTCAAAAGCAAGACCGTATTTCACAAATAATTTATCAACAACTTCTAACAGAACTCAAAATGCAACTGCAAACTATATTAGATGCCTTCTTGACAAAGAGGCAAAAAATTGGAAACACAGAATAGACTGAAAAATCTGCATGGCTTAAAATTTTATTTGTTTTTATAAGTATATTTCTTTATATTGTTTTTATTTTTGTAAGATAAATATTGGTTTTATTTTTACTAAAAACTCAATTTGATACCTAACCAATTTTCTGTCCATTTTCCCCTAACTTCATTATTTAAATGTTAAGATAACTTCTTTTAGCTCTGTTTCTCATTACGCCCTATTTTAATGGAATTTATCCTACGCGTTAAATGGGATCTTACTGTATATAAAAATTGAACAATAATGTAGATAATACAATCGAAGATGTTTCGTCGATATTATTTTCAACTTTCAACATAATAATTTCCTATTTACAATTATTTAAATTTAAAAACATTCCGGGAATGCAATCCAGGCAGAAATACAACATATTGTATGTAAATTTACTCACCTCCTGATGGGAACTAATAAGATATGTTAATCATCTGGTTGGGTGATACAAAGAGTTTCTTATTATACCCTGCATTAATGTATCGTATCGGATTACCAAATTTTTATCGTATATTAATGTGGAAAATCATAAATTTAGTTACCTAGCTTAAAGATAATTATATTCATTAAGATTTATGGTACACGATCCTAATGGGGACCCACATCATAGTTAATTGACTTCAAGACACCTTAGACATTAAAGTTAAATTAACGTATCAAATTACGTACTTTATTTTATATCGATGTGACTCCAGCAACTATACATATAATTATTTATAGCCTTTTCTACAATAGCATTTTAATATTCAAAAGCGGTCTGTAAACAGATACGAGGTCTTTAATAGTCTGGCATTCGTCGAGTATGGTCATATTGAAACCAAGTTAAACTAATTATTTTATTGTTTAATAAATAGTTATTTCAAAGTAGTTTTAATCATCATTGGTTAGCCCGAAGATGCATATAAGTAGAAACTTCAAACCCTGTGATTGGCACATAAGTTTTCTATATAAATAAAATTTATGGGATAGTAAATGAAAAAATTATTCTCAAATATACTTCATGGAAAATTGGTTTTCAACTTCAGTAAGCAGCTAACTGACGGATCTAAATAATACTTAATAAAGCATATTTGTATAGAAACATATCAACATATCACCCATAATTGAACCGGAAAGGTGATGGTACATATATATTTCAATTTTCATTTGATTACTTTATTAACATTATACATTTACATTTCTTTGGGTACTTATATGAAGAATGAAATATAAACAAAACATTATAATAATATTATTTTAATGGACAAATTAAAACATAAAAATTCATTTACTATTTCAAATATTATACAGGTATTAAACAATTTAAATTGTTTATAACCAAAATAAAGAAAGTTTAATTGAACTAACGAATATGATTATTGATTTCTATATAAAAACTGTTTTTTCCATACTTAATATAGTCATTATTATAAAATTATTTCTAAACTAATTGAATTTTTATGGAAGTTTGTATTTGATTTCACGTTAAGTATTATTAAATGAATCTGAAAATAAACTTCGTTAGAAACGAGATCCTGTAAGTAGTGAACACATAGAAAATAAACTCTTTAAAACAGTGGTAAAAAACTAACTTCATTTAAATTGCAGTAGTGAGACAAATAAATAGCTAGTGCACAGAAAATTTTTAGGTTTTCAAACTATATTTACTGGATGCAAGTAAATTAATTACCTTCAGAGTTAAAAAAAATCTAGATGGTACCTAAGCCTGAACTTCAAATTATCGATAGTGTTAACTTAGAAAAAAAACATAATAGGTAGAAAATAAAAAAATGAACATAAATTTAGAATCAAAAGAGATGTATATCTAAATTACCCCAGAAAAAAGCCAGGGAGGTTGAAAATTAGTGTAATATACAGGCCGGAACAAAAATTAGATACATAACAGTAATACACTCGCAGATTTCAAAGAAGGCTTTGACGCACCAAGAGAGCATACAAAAAATTTTTAACATGGAAAAATCCAAGTTTAACAAAAATAAGAACTTTCAGTATCTAACAAATCACACAGTTTTCCATGTAACCACAAATTACAAGTATATAAGAAGAAAAAACACATAAAACTATCGAATCAGAGAAGCATAGAATGAAATATGTCACCTACATCAATTATTCAATAGTGATAAATATGATGAGAAACAGGGAATTGAATAGAGGATAATGAAGGGAAATGAAATAAACGATAATATATAAGACGATTATAGGACGCCTTTTGCGAGTGAAAAATACAAAAAAATAATCTAAAGATATTAGAACAAACGAAATTAGATGAAGCAGTAAAATACACAAGTAATAAGGAAATCAAATTTAAACTAAAAAGCGAAAATATATGAATTATCAAACACTCAGATTGCAACGTGAAGAAACAGATACGACATAATATATAAAAAACGTTAACTGGAATTTGAAATGTAGGTCGCAAAGGATGGCCAGAATAGTCAAAGCCTACGGAGAATTATGAAAAGACGTGGATTTATCTAATTAAACGAATGGATCAAATTTCGATGCATTAGCGTTTGATATAATCTGCAATAGCTTGATGATGACGATGAGGATAATGATGAAACACTAAGCCAATTAATCGTTCAAATATACAACAAATAAAAATAACAAAGATTTTGGCAAAACAAGGGAAAAAGCGATTATTAAGGAAAAGTGTCTAAATTCGAAAAAATGGAACAATGGAAAACCAATGAAGATTTTTGTAAGTATTATAAATCAACTACATATTTATATTATCGTCCAATTTATTATCGTCGCGTTAGAAAATTTAATAAGCAACATATTGAATTCAAAAATGACGCGTAATATTCATTGATTCATTCTCAATAAATTATTTAAATATATAAATATTAAGCTGATCAAATTTAGACTCTATTTCATAAGCTGAAACATATTGGGTAATACAACTTATTACAAACAACTAGCGGTATGAAACTAAGTTTTGAAAAACCCATAAAATGGTCAAAAAATAAGAACAAAACCATTCAAATACCATAATTGATGAAGCTCACTTACAGAAAGAACATTTGTTGTCAATGTTAAAAACATTCAAAATCCTTGTAAGATTTTTAATACATAATTCTATTCAACAAAAAACTCATTATTTAATACGTGTGCCTAATATTCCCATTAAACTAGAAATTCATTCATTGTGTGTACGATTATTCGAATAAATTACAAACTATTGAGTTTTAAATTATTTACATTTTCTTTAATTGTTACACCCTTTTTGTCCCTTTTAGGGGCAAAAAGAGGCTTATCGTTTATTATTAATGTTGAAATGTTCTACAAAAAATTCAATTATTCAATAAACAAAATTTTAATTTGGGCGCCTCTGGAATTAATAACGATTTATTCATTTGTTCAAAATAACATTGAATGTCGAAGTTAATTAAAAATGTTTTTGATCATACAATATATAATGTATTAAATGTATAGAATCTAAATTTTTTCCGGACATTTTATTGATGAAATTAATTGAACTCCTTATTTTATGAAGAAAATTATTTAATAGAAAATCTAATCCGAAAATATTGTAAACATTTCTGCGGTACAAAAGCCTTCCATAAAAATTACAATATACAATAGATCTTCACAATAACAAAATTATTAAAAAAAAATGTATTTCATGACCGAACTAATGCCTCGTCCTCATGTACACGCAAGAAGAATCGTAGTCGTCATATCCCAATCTCCTAGCATGTTTGTAAACTTCATTAGCAGTTGATGTCATCAATAGGGGTTGCTTTAATTGATCGGATAAATCTAAAGCGAGCTGCATATCCTTTTGCATATGTTTGATGGCTTGCTCGACATGTTTAAATTCTTTTTTGATAATGAGATCTGCTTTATTGCTAAGATAACCACATGCAAGATTGGTAAGATTAAAAATGTTGAGAACGTCTTTTGAAGAAATGCCGCATCTATCTGCTAGTGATAATCCTTCAGCCAAACCAACTAAGGCTACACCTGAAAATATAAATAAAAGGATAATGATCAATTTGCATCAACTTTAAGCTTCAAGATTTTTTAAATAATGTTTAGGTTACTGCTCTTGAGTCTTATGTATAATGACTTCAGTTGTAAAAAGTAGCAAAAACTTTTTTCCAGAAATAACATAAAAATACTAGATGATGCATCACGCTTAAAGGCATCAGCAGTCATCGCCCGGACTTTCACTAAAAAAAACCTTAGTCATAAACACCTTTCATCTATTCAAGTCGCCAGGAGTAGACGGTATCTTACCAGCTCTTCTTCAAAGAGGACAGGAAAAAGTCCTGCCACACTTTATCCGTCTCAAAAGAAACGGTCTAGAGCTGGGGTATATACCAGAGACTTGGAGAAGGGCCAAAGTAACCTTCATACCAAAAGAAGGTAACGGGAGCACCACACATCCAAAATAATTGAGACCAATGAGCCTCACATTGTTTTTAGTCAAAACGATGGCAAAATATTTCAATAACTAAATTAGAAGAGAGAATGTCGATAAGGGGGAGTTGCATCCCCACAAGAGGAAACTTTGAGAATATACTCTGGAATATAGTTCAAAGAAGATTCGACTACGCACGAAGTATTAGAAATGATTCTAAATCTCCCTTGGAAAGCGGGCAAAAACCTTCCTTAAAAAATTATCAAACTGGGACATGTCTCAGGATATATAAAAAAAGTTGAGTCTTTGAAAAAAAATTCACATCAATACTAAACTGTATAAGCAAAAAAGGCCATGAAATGTTAGACGGATGGCTCTAAAACAGCAAACAGAACTGGAATAAGAGTGTACGGTCGTAGAACCAAGTACTCTAAAAGCCTGGGCAACACACCAATTGGAAAAGTTGAACGAGCTATGCAAAGAAAAGTAAAATTATCTTGTCATGGATTACGGGACACACTGGAGACAGAGTCGCTAAAATAGGGGCAGACAAACGCTTCATAGGACCTGAATCCTTCTATAGTATCAGCTGCAGACCAATAAAAAAAGCATTGGAAAATAAGGTCGATAGGGGCAAAACCAATTACTGGGACAACCTACAGGGGCTGAGACAGGTAAAGACTCTTCTGAGAAACTATAACCAGAGAATAATTGCTGAATGTATCAGCCTGAGTAAGAACAACCTACGAATACCAACAGGAGTCCTGTCGGGGCACTGTCGCCTTAATGGACAATCGATTTTAGAAATAGAAATATCCAACCTAAAACCCACCAAAGGAATATAGAATGAAGTAATTGTCGAAATCCTTTTTTTGTGACAACTAATTACATCTGATTGACTAAAATTTGTGGGAAGAAAACTTGTGGATGAGTCGTCTTCTCACAAGAATAACATTGCGAACGAATTTCAAGCTAAAATATGAACAAAGTTAACCCAACAAATACTGGATTTCCTTGATAGAGCTCGGATCCATAAATATAAAAGAAAAACGTGGCAGTATTGGCTACCAAAAAATGTGTTGAAAAATAATTTTAATTTTTTGACGTCGAATTATACTAAATACATCTTTCATTGGCTATTGCAATGTTACAACATTTTTATTACTATATATAAATTTGAATTATTCATATTTGGAGAAGTTTCCGTTGCGTCAAATTAAAAATTTGAGGCTGTTTAGTCACAGAAAAAAAATATAACTTGGCGGAACCCCAAAATTTGGTACATTACGTCATAATCTGTTTTCACGAAAAGATCTAAAATTAATTAAAATGGTATTATTTTGCCCAACAAAATAGTTGATATTTATTTTAAGAATTGTGCCATATGTTTTGAAATGGGATTTGTAGGTTTTCCAAGGTTAAAATGAAATTGCAATAAATTCCAAAATATTTTGATATTTATAAACTTTCCGGAATTTTTGTAAATCAAAAGTTTTCATTGTATAAACATAACTGTAAACATAATAAAAGCGGCTCATTGAATCTTTGCATTGATTAAGACTGTTTCCAACTATTTGCGAATTTAATGAAATGATATTATCTGCCTACATATAAATACTGAACAGATTGTTTATACCACTACTACACCAACAGTTATAATTACACTGCCTGACGCGCGTTTCGATAACCAAGTTATCGTCTTCAGAGACTGAAGGTAAATTGTTTACCTCAAACCCTGAAGATGATTACTTCGTTATCGAAACGCGTGTCGCAATGTAATTGAGAGAGTTGGTGGGTTTAGAGGTAGTGTAAAGAGTGTGTTCAGTATGAATATCACCAACGGTTCCAGAAATTCCAGCTTATCTGCCTACATATAAAGCAAAGTAAATTCATACATCCGTTCAAATCACATTTTAAAAAATATTTTTAAAATGTCGTAATATTTATATGTAGTTCATAACACATTTTTTATTATAAATAACTTAAAATTCATATTTCTCAATTTATTTCTAGGCGATTGATGGCATGGATTTTTTTATAAAAATTAGGCAACCGAGTCATTGTTATTTTGCAAGACGATGAAATTTATTTAATGATTGTCATCAGTCTACTGTTACTAAAATATGTTGACATAAATACATATTATTTGAATTTTTGTCTAGAATAGAGGTTGATAGGTCGAATTTTGGAAATGAAAAATTTGAGCTTCAAACTCAAACTAGTACAAATTAACATAATAATAATTAATAAATACACAATACGTTTTTTCAGGTCTACTTCATCACTACTAGGACATAAGCTGAAAAAAGGTTATTTGGACCAAAATGTGTCGATTGAACTTAATATACCCGAATAAAACATTTATGTTGAATATGGTACAAAAGTTTTTTCTATTATCAATGCATTGTTATCAATTGTTATGAAAATCTACACAGAACCGTAACTTTGTAAAAAGTGTAGTCTTCTTCTTCTAGTGCAATCAATTTTTTGTCCATTGTTTGGTATTTCGCAGCCAAGACTTTTTCCTTTCCTCAATTAAGAGTTCTTATTTCGAATTATATGCCCTAAGTATGTCGTTTTCCTCTAATTAATAATTTCAAGCAGTTCTCGTAGCTTGTTAACATGTCCTCGTATCTCTTAATTTGTTAGTCTAGCTGTCCAGGGTACTTTAATACGATATATCCAAATCTCGAAAGCCTCTAATTCTTCAACCTTCCATACCGTAGAGAATCACCGACCACACATAAAAAGTTCATCACTTATGTATTATTTCACATTTTGTTGAAGGGGCCGAATTAAATAGTAGCTTTTTGACAAAACTTTTTGATGAGAAAATTTGACGTAATATGGATATCCACCATGATTTCACTAGTTTTCGAGAAAAAATTCGAAAACTCAGAGAGACATTTCAAATGTCCGCCAAAATAGGCTCTGCTCGCTGTTTATATCTCTGATCACATAACATAATTGCTACATTTCATTTCAATACCACATCAACTTCGAACAAAGACTAAATTCAGCCCCGTACTATTGACATATCAATAATAATTATAATATTATAATAGCCAGAATTATCAAATCAAATACGAGGGTTTCTACGTACTCAGAACGTGTTGTCATACGAGTGCTATTCGAGTTGTTTATACGAGTGCTATTCGAGTTGTTTACAGATACTTGAAACATTCATCTTGGTCAAAAAATGGAATTAAAATGGCGAACATTTTCGTGCGATGATTTTCTATGACTTTCGATGTGGATTAAACCAACAGCAGTGTGCTGATCAATACGCTCCGATTTTTGATGATGAAGTACCATCTCGAGCCACCGTGTTTCGCTGGTCTTCCGTGGTCACACTTCGCTACAGGATGAATTTCTTGAAGGTCGCACAAAATCGGCTGTTGTACCAGAAAACATCGATGCTGTACGTAAACTGATATTACAACATACCGTGAGATTGAAGCAAACGATCCATTCGCATGCAATCAATATTGCAAGAACATTTAGCTTTCAAAGAGATTTATTCGCGTTGAATACCGCGTAATTTGACAATCGTTCATAAAGAAGACTCGTGTCGATTGGTGCAAATAAATACTGAAAAAATTCAATTGCTGTGCTTCAAAAGGCGTCTATTATATCATGACAGGCAACGATTCATGGATCTATGCATATGAATCGGAAGCTACTCGTAAACAATAATCGACTTTATAGTTCTTTCAAGACGAGCTAAATCGCAACGACTTGTTCGCGCTCGAAGCCTATTTTTATCGGAAAAATTAGACATGCCGCTACCGTTCCATTAGAGTAACGTATAACGGTTAATTTTGAATGGTACACAAGCATTAGTTTGCCAGAAGTTTTCGTAAAAATCATAGAAAATATGAGTTCTCTCACACAAGTTCAAACAAAAATGTTTTTAAACGGTCAAACATCGAATTGATGGGTCGTCCACCGTACAGTCCTTGTTTGGTACCCAATGATTTCTTCTTATTCCCTCAAATCAAAAATAAATTGCGAAGTCAACGTTACTCCTGAAGAAGAGGTTGATGCGTTCAAATCACATATTTTGGAGATACCTCAAAAGAAATGGAAAAAATGATGCTTCGACAATTATGATGAAAAACTATAAAGCCATATCCAATTATAAATATTTGTTTTTATTTATCTTTATCAAAACTTAAGTAGCAACCCTCGTACAATCAACATTATTTTTGAAAACTAATTTACCCGTACGATTTTTGAGACCCTGTTTTTAGCTAGGTATACTGTTTTAAACAGTATTATATTGTTTTTCTCGAATATACTTTCTACTGTTAAACAAAAATAAAGTATACAAGTGTTTTTAGCATCAAACTAATACATAATTTTGTGTTATATTTAGACGCTCACACAAATTTGTATTTATTTAGTCAGAGGGCGCTTCCTGAACTGTGCAATGCAGCCACAAACAAATCACACTGAGTTTCTGAGCGATTATGTCAATGTCAAATATTCAAGACTGTTACTCACTGACAAACATTCGAGTGTGTGCGTTCTCAGAACATAACCTCTTTTCGCGTCGACCTTGGTTTTGTTTTACAACTTTAATAAAATTAAAATAATTAGGTATGAGTATAACAGTGATAAGTTTAGTGTACAAAAGATGGAGAGTGATAACGAATTAACTTCTCTTCCTACAACGCTAAGAAAGAAAGCACAACTATCGAAGGTACAACAAAAATATAAGTACGAATGGAAATGCCAATATGACTGGTGAACGATTGATCCTCTATGCGATTTTAATGCTAAATGCAAAATATGTGCTTCAACATTTACTATTTCTCACGCAGGTGTTGGGCATTTTTGGTACTTTTGTTTGTGTTTTGCTGGATGGATCTCCTATTATCTCTTTTCTGATATGCATAAATTATTAAATATTTAGGTAACTATTTTACATAAAATATTTCGTTCCGTTTTTTAGGTTCAACAGCAGTTGACCAGCAAAAATCACAAGAAAAAACAAAAATGAGAAATTCTAGTATTGTAAATTAGTAAGTCGTGCGAGAAGCTCTAAACAATATGTATTTAAAACAATAAATAAATAATATATGTTCATTTTTCTAAAATACTGTTTAATATTCTCCATAGACCTAAATATACTTTATTTCTCGTGAAAAAAGTTGGCAACCCTAAGTGAATATAGAGAAAAGAAAATTTTCAAAGTTCATTAAACAGAATTTTTTGACATGAAAAAGACACAGCAGAAACTGAGAAAAATTTTAATAAATATTATTTCACCTTATAAATGTTGAGATAATTTAAGAATCGAAATAATATTTTTATAAATTTGGGAACAAATAATGAAAAATATCTCTCCCTTTATGGAAAATATTATCCAATATTTCAATGTTTATCAAATTTTTGAAGAAAGGGCAGTTAAATAAAGTCTCCTACCTTTCATCAGCTGCAAAATTAAATTCGTTTTCGTGGCATATCCAACATTTCCAAGGAAAAATGCTGTTTTTCCCATGGCTTTGAAACAAGACTGACAATCTACAAATAACGATTTATCTCCTGCAGCTAATACCACCAAACTGCCTTCGTCAGCTTCATTTTTGGAACCTTGGACTTGAGCTTCAAGGTAACGACCTCCTTTACTTTTTATTATTTCGCACATGTCCTTCGATGTTTGGGGATCGATACTGGTCATTTCAACGTATCCCTTGCCTTCGAGATGATCACCTACTTTTGTGATTCCACAATTACCAACGACATTCTGTAACAGAAATATAGAAAATGGTATTTATAAAATTTGTAAGATTTGTTTATAGAGATTTGTTTTTTTATCGTTTGAACTGATTAATTCTTGTATATTATATATAAATATTTATGTATTGACGAGTACATCAAACTAATTTCAAATCTCTTTGAGAATTAAATAGACATAGTAAAATATATGTTTTCCAAGATATTAATGTAATGTTCGATTCTCAATTTCTCAGTAGACTCCAGAAACCTTAAGCAAAATATGAAAATTGATATTGTGACAGGTAGACAGCCGTACGTAATCTGCGGGTCCTGGTGATAACTTAATGTAGTGGAAACTGTAGAAGATTGTGGGTGACTCCCTGATAATAGATGGAGCCATGAACTATGTCTAAATATTTCTGGTGAAAGAAGTTGCCTTTACTAAATACTTTAGAACGATTATACATGATCTTGAATTACTGCAAGAGCATATATGAGGTTGCAGCTCAGAGTAAAGCAGTTATTTGCATATTCGAAATACGAGATCTAATACGAGGATATATTAATATCTAGTTACCCTAGACCAGTTCAATGCATAAACAAAATATTGCGTTACCACAGCAACGAACGATAACTTATTACAAGTGTCGGTGTAAAGTTTGACGTCAAAAAAGTAAACCAGAGTTACGCAATAAATTAAAAGAAGAAAGATGTCCACCGAAATTTTCAAAATCGACAAATTGGAATATCGAGCCATCAACAAGAACCTGTGTTTAAAAGGGTTGAGGGGTAAGCAGATTTACGAAGATATGCTTAATACCCTTGGTGATCAATGTCATTCGTATGCGACCGTGAAAAATTGGACTGCAACCTTCAAAAGAGGTACCGTCGAATTGGGCTAAAACGGATATCTGAAGCACTGAATATTTCATACGAACGCGTTCATCATATAGTTGACGTCAATTTGGACTTGAGAAAAATTGCTGTAAAATGGATCCCCAAATGTTTGAATGTTGACCAAAAGCGTGCAAGGGTAGAAGCATAGCGTTCGATCTGTGCTTGATTTGAAAACGATGTAGACTCTTAAACCGAATTTTTACTATGGATGAGACTTGGGTACATTTCTACGATTCAGAAACAAAGCAACAATCGATGGAATGGCGACACTTTGGTTCTCCAAGAACTAAGAAGTTTCTTGCCCAAAAATCTACTGGAAAAGTTCTTGCTTCAGTTTTTTTGGGATTGCCATGGAGTAATCATGATTGATTTTTTGGATAAGGGTAGAACAATAACTGGAGATTACTATTCGACATTACTGACCACTCTACGGGAAAAAAATTGAAGAGAAAAGACGCGGAAAGCTATCTAAAGGTTTTTACAGGACCCTGCACACAAATCTCATGTTGCCATGCAAAAAATTCGTGATTTAGGGTTTGAATTACTAGAACACCCCCCTTATTCACCAGATTTTGCTCCGTCCGACTATTATCTCTTTCCTCAACTGAAAAAAAGTTTAAAAGGCCGTAAATTTTCTTCCAACGAGGAGGTAATAAAAGCTGTGGAGTTCTGGTTTGCAGAGAAAGAAGAAACTTTTTTTTTTTCAAAAGGTCTAGAGACGTTGCAGGTTCGCTGTAATAAATGTATCCAATTAAGAGGAGAATATGTTGAGTACTAAAATATTTTGACATTGAAATTTTGTTTGGTTCTATAGTAGGCTAAGAATTTTTCAATATATCCTCGTACAAACGGTTAAGAAGTGATATCTTAGTGAAAGGTTATTTATCATAGAGTTTGTATTGTTGTTAGTTAGTAAGATAAGTGGTATAATATAGTTTTGAGAGTGACATTAACAATAAAATTTTATCCATGAACCCTACACGCGAAACATTACAATATTACATCAAATCTTCTTTTTATAGAAGAGTATCATTTTATTTCAAAATTCGTAATATGGATTTAAAACATTCTGTGACTAAATGTCTGTAGTTAAATAAACTTTACTGGCAAGAATGCAGTTTTCAAGAGCAGCATTTCACCGGTATTAAAAGGCAAATTGTTCATCCAGAGCGCTCACAGCCATTCCTTAATTTGACCATATTTCAGTAGGACATTCGTTACGGATAATGATATTTAATTTATAGAAAACGTCAAATTTTATATTTGGTTTGTTCCAATTTCAATGAGATTGAGAAATTGATTATGTGCTTTAGGGGCCATCCATAAAGTACGTCACACGAATTTTAGGACTTTTGAACCCCTCGCCCCGTCCTTGTCACAGGTTGTCACATTTATATAACCCTCCCCTCCTGATGTGACGTCACATATTTTTTAACTTTATGTATGTATTTAAAACTAAACGAGAGAAAACAGTTATTTTCATTTTTTACTTATTTTTATTAAATAATAATCTAATAAAATCAACATAAAGTCCAACGTTTCATAAAATTTTTTAAATTTCCAATTCACATCCAAACTTTGCGTTTTAGTATTTTAAATTTTAACATGTGACGTCACAAAACTATTGACCCCCCCCCATGCCCCTTGTCACACCATGTCACACTTCGGTGATACCCTCCCTCCCCATTAACGTGTGACGTACTTTATGGATGGCCCCTTATGTGCCCTTATACCTTATAGATTTCAAATGTCTCTCCTGTGACATTTTCGTAAGTAATTTAATTTTACTCCAATTTTAACTCGTTCTTATTCTATATTTATACTGTTATATCAAGTTGCAAGTAATATTTATACAGTAAAGTTTAATTTATATTCAAAGAAAAAGATGTGTTAGTATTCTAAGGAAAAATATCATAGAACTAATAATTTTTTTTTTTCTGTAGACGTTCTATTGACTAAACAAGTAATCTTTACTGAAATGAGAATATATAATTCCTTGAAAATAGAAATTCTGAATACCGTTACTTACACCCATAAAGGAGACAATAAAACAATAAAAGTATAACCGCCACGAAAAGGTCACATGAAACTTTGAAACATAATTTTATAACAATTAGTTAAACAATGTTTTAGCCTTGATGATTACTACCAAAGGAAAAAGAGAAAAAGGTGCTTAAATTTACTTAGAATGTTGCGAAGATAAACCAATATAAGAATAGAATGGAAAAGAAAAATTATCAAGAAATTGCTCGAAAAGTTGTCTGAATCAACGTATGTTAGTGTTTTAGTGAAATAAATATTTGTTTCATCAATGCAAATTTAAGAATGTTAGTCACGCTATCTTAAATGAAAACTAAAACTCTGGAACGAAAATAGCTGAGGTAAATTTGAAATGAAAAAAACTGTAACCCGCCCTTTAACAACTGAAAACATGAAAGTGTTTTGTAATGAACAAGAAAATGCTTGGACAACGGAATTGAAGGGTAGTTTTTAGGAGAAGAAGCAAGGTAGAAAAATGTATTAGTGTGATTTACGGATGAAGTTTAATTAGAAAGTTTTTAACTTTTATAAAGGATTTTTTTTTTACTTAACCTTAAAGTTTTCGTGAAAGATACAAACATTTTTTGTCAATTTTTTTTGTTTTTTCGCAAAAATTAATCAAATTTGAGTTACAAAAGTTAGTACACCATCGAAGTCAACGGGAAAATGTTTTTCCAAACATTCAACTCACATACATCATCTTTTATTTTTCAGAATATACTGAATGAGAAGTGAAAAATTGTTTTCCGTGAAATATTAGTATATTTTAATCAACAAATTTTATTAAAGTTGCTATATTAATTTTATATCTCCCTAATTACTGTATAAAATGAAACTTTGTAAATATAAAGTTAAATATTTGATTTTCCATTTTTATCACAAGACTCTTCTTCGAATGGCATTTCTTTATAAAGCTTTTCTCTAATTTCATCACATTTCTCGGATAATTGATTCTATATATTCTTTGCTCATCTGCTCCATTTGAACGTCATTTAGTAGATAAATCGCAGTTGCAAGAAACAGTTTTGATAGATCCTATATGCCGTATGACTCTTCAATCTTCAATTTTGTCATTAGGATTCAATAATTATTCATAATAAATCATTTGAATGCCCAAGTTGTTGAAGGTCGTTACCTAGTCACGTCTACAACTGACAATACGACTGACGGCACCACTGCAGGTACACTTAATATATATTATATTTGTTAGTATATGAGTAGCAGTTGCTACGAAACGCTGTGACCTCCAAGAATTTCAACGTTTATATGTATTACTGACGGGTACATGGCCGCATTCCATCTAGAGCCGGTAATAATATACAGGGTGCGGCAGCATAACTTCCTTTTTTAAAAAGTTCGCCATTTAGTCGGTAGATGTCGTAACGGAGTGCTAGTGGTCTCGTTCGAGAGGGGGGACTATAAAGTTTTGTCCCGGCACAGTTCAGTCGCCATCATGCGTTGGAACAGTGAGGAGGGTGCGTTTGCCGTTGAGGTTTACTTTTCGAGCGGATGTTCTGTGATCGCAACCCAGCGCGCCTTTCGGAATCGCTTTAATTTAGCCCCCTTGGCCCCTGTCCCGGACCGGAAATCAATTGTTACGTGGGTCACTACGTTCAGACAAACTGCAAGTGTGACAAGACGAAGAACTGGAGTCCCTCGGCCCATTAGATCACCGGAGAACATTGAGTTAGTTAGAACTTCAGTGTTGCGATCACCACGGCGTTCTGCGCGCAAACATGCGTCTGCCCTTGGACTTTCCGATCGTTCTGTGAGGAGAATACTTCATGATGATCTTCATTTTCATCCATACAAGATGGCAATTGTGCAGGAACTTTCTGAACGTGACTTCAATTCTCGGAGGAACGCGTGTGAGGTTTTTCTGGAAGTCGTTCCTGAGGACGCTATTGTTTTTTTTTAGTGATGAAGCCCATTTTCATTTGTGTGGATCCGTAAACAAACAAAACATGCGCTACTGGGCTGATACCAATCCTCGACAATTGCATCAACGGCCTTTGCATTCACCTAAAGTCACAGTGTGGTGTGCAATTTACTCACGTGGAATTATTGGTCCCTGGTTCTTTGAGGAAAATGAAGTCACAGTGACAGTGAATTCGCACCGGTATGTAAACATGTTACAGGAATTTTTTTTCCCACGGCTAGATGAGTTGGACTTAGGGGACACTTGGTTCCAACAAGACGGAGCAACGGCACACACTTCAAGAACATCGATGGCTGTTTTGAGGGAACACTTCCCAGAGCGCCTTATCTCAATTAGGGGCGATTTGGAGTGGCCAGCCCGCTCTCCCGATTTGACCCCTTGTGATTATTTCCTATGGGGTTTTTTGAAATCCCGTGTGTATGTGAACCGTCCAAGGACCCTACAAGATTTGAAGACGAACATCCAGGAAGAAATTGCCAACATAACGCCTGCTATGCTGGCAAGAGTCATGACAAACGCCAGAAATCGGTTTACTCAGTGTATGGAGAATGGGGGACGTCACCTAACTGATTTGATCTTCAAAACTCAGTAAAACAAAACTTTATGTATGTGCCTGTATTATAAAAAACGAATAAAAATTTTCTGATTCATACAATAAGTTTTATTAACTTTTGAAAAAAGGAAGTTATGCTGCCGCACCCTGTATAAGAACTATTGTTTTAGATGTTTCTGGATGAGAAAATTAGCTGTAAATGAACACATAATGCTCTACAATGTACTGGAACATTACAAAATATTATACATATAAGGCAGGAGCTTACAGCGTAGGCGATAGAAAAATTTTTATAGAAATTGAAGTGATAGTTAGTAAATTGTTTCAAATGCCGAATTATCTAGTACAATTTTATCCATGAACCTTTACCGGCGAAAACCCAAATTTTTTTTAATTTCTTATTTTTTAGACCTTTTATGCATGTTTATTCTTCCAAATGTTCTTGATTTTAGATCTGTTCTGTTTTAAAATTAGTTTCTTTTTAATAATTTTTGAAAGAAAGATAAAAATTGAGGTTTCAACTTATTTCAGTCTTTTTAAAAATATGATATTGACACTGACAATATGAGTATTTAAATTAATCAATTATTTAGATCTTTTTTATCATTTATAGCTTGTTGGTTCTTATGAATGTGAACCATTTCTAAAAGTTCTCTTTTTTCGTGTATCAGATTCCGTTTCAAGAATTTTTGAATCTTTATAATTGAATTTTTTTTTTTTAATATTTAATGATTCGTTAATGCGGTTTTATTTTTTTTATCGTATTGATGACCTTTCAATCTATTTTCTAAATACTCAGATGTCTGCCCCATGTAGAAAGAGTCACAATTAGTACAAGGTACTTGATATACAATAATCCTTTTTTGTTTTTTGTGTTTTAGATTTTACTTTAGTCAAATATTTAGATAATGTATTATGCCCTTCATGACTTTTATCTGTGAAGTCTGTGAAGTGAAGAATGTGTTTTTGATATAGTATTTGTTCTAGTATAAAATTTGTTTCAAAATATTTTTCAAATAATTAGATAATGGGTTTTTGTCGAAATGTTTGGATGTTAAAAAATTACCTCCACAAAATTTAATATTTTTTTATCTAAAAATTAGTCTTTAGATATCAAATTTTCTTGGTTTCGCATCAAGAATGTACCTAACAGTATTTGTCAAAAAGAATAAATCGAATGATCCTCCTCGTACGACATAAAGTGTAAAGCTTCACTTCTTCGAGGTCTCCACGTGGACTGCTACAGCGCATCCTGACAAATGAAATGAAATGTTATTTACAAAAGATTTATTCAGAAGAATCACGAACGTTATTTTAAGAAGGAACGACAATGTTTCTTTGATGATGAGCGATGCAGGTTTGCAAGAATTGCATTAAAAATCACTGCAAAGACGTTATGTGGAATTGCGCATTTATGCAGCCACAACTAGAAGCTTTGTTGTCACATCCCGAAATTATTCCAAAAGGATAAAGCCACAGATACACGAGTAATGCATCTATGAAAGTTACTTGTTGAAATGTTTTGACATTTAGTCAATTCTCATTAGCCAGTGCGGTTGCCAGAGCTATTGTTGTGTGACTTCGCAAAGTCTATCGTAAAATTCGAATAGTTGAGTTATTTGGAAATTTTATGCTCAACTTTCAAATTGAGTTATTAGATAATTGTTTTCATACGATCAAAATCATCTTATCATTAATTTAACATTCTCATCTAATCATATTAATATTTTTGATGTTTTAGATTATGAATTACTGAAAGATAGCAATAATGTATTCACTAATTATTACGATTTCATATTTACTAAAATAATTTGATAACTACTAAAAATGTCCTTGTGTATTGTAAATTGATATATTGAATCCAAATGATTGATATTATTCTGATATTCCTCGTTTTTATTTGTTTTTTACGTACATTTCAAATCGCTATTAGTAGGTATACGAGGTGTAGCTATAGTCATACCTCGGGAATTTGCAGAAATGCGTGATTTCGTCCTTATATGTCCAACAAAGTAACTCCCTCATTAAGATTTATTTCCAAAGTCCAAAGTTCGTGAAAATATATGACTCATATTAAAGCAACCTGACATGAAATTTTTCGTGAAATCTGGCAAAAATTCTTTGCAAATTGCAGTTGGTGTTTGAAGACACACTTGTATGCATAGGCAAAGCAGGTTAAGAGGGACGTGAATCGGTAGAAGACAATCAACCCGAAAAAACTCTCGTTGCCAATCGTACTCACACCAATGTCAACCGTTTGCGGAATGTTACCCTAGAATTTGAAGATAAAAAAATATAGTGGCACAAATTCTCAAAATATTCGTTGAACCGCGCTCCGTGAACCCGTAAACAAAGGCAGAAGTACGTAGAAATTGATGGGAAGGTCCTAGAAAAGCGAAGGTTTCCACTGAAGACAATGTTATGTCAAAAGCACATCTCATCAATATGTAAGACGGAAATTCAAAGACAATATAAACACGGATTTACCTAAGAGCAATTTATGGCAATGATGATTACTTGTATTATGAAGGAATTGAAGTGCATATTTTTGAGCGTAATTACTTTTAGTGAAAAGTCAGATCGAAATAAAATATTCATACTCCATTCGTTTCGCGCAATGCAATTTTACCTAAGTGAATGCAAAACATAAAGTTAATCATCATAAACCATAAGTGCTCCTTAATAACATAAGTATAATATTTATCTTTTCATACATCATATACACTATTTAATTATTCAATATTTTGCACTTGAAGATAAAGTTCAGTACCTAAAAAAAAATCCAGAATTTTGAGGATACAAGGTGGTCAAGCTTAAATACCATAGGTACATAGGAGAATACATTTATTTTAATACATCAATGCCCAAAGGGTCATTAACCAAGAAATAAAGATAAATTTGATTATTACTACAATATCTAGATGGCGACACAACCTTTTTTTTTAGTTAGAAATACACGGGTCGGATTATCATCACAACCACGCGACTCTCGCAGACACATACTTGTTTCTACATGCATTTGAATACGACCAAAAATAAAGATAAGGGCAATGTCTTCAAATTATTGTTGGTGAGTAGTTTTCCATTTAATATTTTCTCAATATATTTATATTCAGATCTTTATTTTGGATTATTGTAAAGATTTATCCACATTTAATATGATTTTATAAAACTATATGGAAACAATAATATTTTTCTGTTTTTATTGTTTTTAGGAAAAAAACGCACACGGTTGCTGAACGGATAGAGGAAGCCGAAAATTTTGACATGAAAGGTGAACAAATATTGCCAGGCATACAAAAATACAGACTTAGACTCAGGATAGAAAAAAATAATGATCCAAATCATTTGAGTAGCCGGCAATTTAAAGCAGAAGGAGAGCTTATGTACAGTAGAGAGAATAAGCGTATTTTGTTAAATATCGAGGACGATATAGAGAAATGTCCAAAAGATAACTTGCTCGAAATTTTGAGCGAAAAAAAAAGAAATTAGATTCGATAATAATCACTCAAGTAGTACACGCGTTCAACATGTTAGAAAAAAGGCTAAAACTGATGAAACGTTTCAACGGGAAAACGGTAAATTAAATATGTCGATTCCAAAAACTTCTTGGAGTGGTACCATGATACCACCATTAATATTGTGCAAAGATAGCTCTATTGAGTTTTTTATTTGATTTTGAGCCTGTCATTTATCGAGGACCTCGTTGAATATACTGTTACGTACGCAACTCACAAAAATATTTCCGGATCTGAACTCTCAAGCATAGAGATGTATGTGTTGTGTTTTCTAACCACGCAGGAGAATTTTTTGGGAAGCTGAGGATGTGCATAATACTTTGGTGCCGCAGTCAATGAGGCGTTATAGATTTGAGGAAATATGCAGGATAACACCGCTTTATATCAAGGGGACAAAATATATAAACTTCGACCAATTTTAAAAGAGAAATTATTGCACTATGCACCTTCACAGCCAAACCTATCCATAGATGAATCAATGATTCCCCATTATGGAAAACATGGCAGCAAGCATATATTCATACGCGGTAAGCCCATACGATTTGGCTATAAAGCTCGACTTACCAGTACTAAGCCAGGTTATTGTTTGTAAGGTGAAATTTATCTGGGACAAAACCACCAATACAACTAGTCTAGGTCTTCGTGAATCGGCAATGCTAAACTTTGCTGATGTTTAACAAAAAGTGTACCCTGGCTTGCGCTTTTCATTTTATTTTGATACTTTTTTCATTTCAGCAAAACTAATACAACAACTTACTGACATAAATATCGGAACAGAACTATGAAATGTAAATTGAACGATTCCAAAATAATGAAATGAGAAAAAAGGGGAACTATGGATAGTGCGATAGATAAGCACATTGGTGTTATAGGTATAAGATGGAAAGAAAATAATGTCGTAACTGTATTGTTCAATGAGTATGGTGCAAAAATGGCGAAGATTTTCAGTGAAAGACAAAATGAAAGTAGATGTGTAGCCTGGATTCAGGATAGCTTCTGTGTAGTATATCTCTTCAGAAGAATGACACCTAATGGTCTAGCAACAAACAAGATAAAGATACTCTCTTTGTAAAAATAAAACCACTAAAGCATTCGAGAGTTGTCTAGTTCCTCCACATGACAAGTGTTCTGAAGAATTTCATAACATGGAAAATTATTAATAGTGCATTTCTTTTATTTTGTTGAAAAAAAAAATGTATTAAAATTTTTTCTATTAATTTTCATAAATCAAGGGGTTACTAGCGACCCACTTTTAAAATCAAAAACTATAACTATATTTTTCTACGTCCGTTATAATATTCACGTTTTTTTTTTTTATTCATTTGCATTCATAAGGAATGTAATTTCTGAATCGGTCAAAAAACGTGAAAAAGGTATCGCAGCAACGTGTCATTTTTCAACGTAATTATAAAATTGTTTTATCAAAATAGTGAGCTGTAAACGCTTTCTTTGTTATGTCAATTGGATTCTCCGATAAACTGTCACAATTTTATTTCTTGATATTCGTTCAAGAAAATCCGTTTTGTGTCTAATTAAAAGGAGTGTAGTATCATTATTAGTGATGGAGAGTAATAGTGGAGAAAGTTCAAACTGCACACTATGCAGCGACTATGAATCTTCTCTCTGAGAAAGCCAGGGAACAGTATTTAAAGGAATATAATTTTTTATGGAGTGGATCATTAAAAAAGGCATAAACAGCTTCACAGAAAGAATGTTACTAGCTGTGGAAGTCTTCAACACTTTGGTTGACTTATTCAAAACTGAAAGGCCCCCTAATGGTAAATAACGACGTAGACATCAATAAATACTCGAAACTCATTGCATATGACAGCAAAAAAATTTAATGTAAGCTTAGATATTATTTGTAACACCTTTCAACTTTAATATTCGGAATCTCAGAAGCTCTGCGAAGGGAGGAATTGTATAAAATGAAGTGTAACGATATTGATAATACCGGAAATGTTTAATTATCCCAGTACCTGATACAACATCTCATTTTCAATGTCGATTCACTGTTATTGGCGAAATACCTGACAATAGATTAAGCTTGGTAAATATTTATAAAAAATATAAAAACCAACGACCCACAAATGTCAAAACAGATCACTTCTAATCCAAAAAACTACATTGGGCATACATTTCGACGCTCTTCGCCGTCTCTATTCAACTAAAGAAATTCAATACAGTTGCGGAGGGTTACGTAGATGACTCAATAAAAAACAAAATGGATTCCGCAGTGAAAATTTCAACGGGAACAAGTACTTCGACTCGAAGCAACACCGTAAATTTTTCCGATCCTACCAACAATCCAATAAGTACTAATACAACTATAGACGATGTTATTTCTTTGATCTTGTTTTATGTTGCCAATCCAAGTACCAATAGTTATGTAACTTCTTCACTTCAAGTTAATAATGCTCACAGTTGTATTTTCAATATTACTATTATAAATTAAAAATTGATAAAAGTTTTGTCGAATTTTTTCAAGTCTACCCACGTAGAAAAAATTTTGTATGAAACTCTTAATCTTTTCAGGAAGAGTTTATAGTTCTGGGCATTAATGGTTAAAGAGCCATCCTGGGGCGCATAAATGGTTTCAATTACATTATTACAAAATGAGGGTCCTTAGTTAATTAGACAAAATCGAAATTTGCTTTCTTCTTAAAGCGGATCGACATCAATAAAGATTTATGCTGTTGTTTTGATTTGACCCAAATTTCTTCGTGTGCGCTCTATATTATTTTATCGATGTTGGCTGTGCGCCGCATGCAAACGCGAATAAATAATTTCGTACTGAATAACATACGCTATCCGATGAGTTGTCGATTTTCTAGTCAACAAAAGAATATTGCGTCACAGAGTATTTGATTCGCATCAAATATTTGGTTATATTTCATTACTCAAAAATTTATTTTCATATGTGCTTTTCTAAAAAAAATGTGAATTATTGTTAATTATATCAGATTAACTACATACATATAATGAACGAAGAATAATGAATCGATCAGTATGACGTACAATCCAAAAAGTAGAGTAACTGCACCAACGAAAAAATTCAATATGCCGAATAAGTCATGCTAACCGTATTTTAGGATGCTGCATTTTATTAGATACCTGCAAAAGGGCGTTACTTTTGCTGGCGCTTTTTATGCAAATTTAATTCTAAAATTATGTTTGGCGATAAAAAAACGATTCTGGAAAAATATGCAAAGGTGTTTTCTTACATAGGGATAACGCAATCATTCACAGGGCCACCATTACTACAGCTGCAATAGCATTAGTTAAGCATTCGCCAGCCCAGCGATTACAGATTGTTTTGCAACCTTGAAAAATAATTGTGTGATAAATTATTTTCTTCGGATAATGTAACAAAACTTTAACAATCTTTGTTTTGAGACGCAAGGCTAGAAGAAAATTCATAGGAACATGCTATTTCCGCCAATTTTTTATTGTGAATCAGAGTCGTAATTGCAATAATATGAGAATAAGAGTCATGAATGCTCTAAATTAGATGTTGCTGGAAAATTATATGACAAGGAGTGTGAAAGGGAAGTGTATTGTGCGTATAACATTAATAAATCTCCAAATTGTTGAATAAACTAAAATATTATTAATAAGTATTCTTTTAATGTGTTTGTGATATTTGGGTAATTCTTATGAAAATCGGTTGACAACGTTATAGTAGAAGAAACCGTCGGAGATCGACCTTCACCGATCTGATAACCAGATGAGATGTTTTTAGTTTTTAACACACAGAATATGCCTAGATAGACTTACCTTCTACACTTCTGTGTAGAAACAGATGTAGAGCAGATGTGAAGTCAATATAGGTAACTACACCGATCTGCTAACCAATCAAAAGTGATATCAAAGGGTAGATATTTGATTTACAACACTTGCCTGCAAAAACTCGCACTTAAAATATTATTGCCAAGCTAAAAACTTCTGGAGTTTTAGCTATTTGATAGGTGCGAGAGAAAAAGTACAGAATTCGTCTCCACGCCATACATAGGATTGGCAAAATATAACATTTTATCACCCTCAATCTAGGAATTAGGAGGGACAAACATCCTAGATATTTAAATTTATTGACTCTCTCTACGTTATGTCCATTGACAAGTAATTGAGCTTCGCCGGGTTGTTGTCTGCTTATGACCATTAGTTTGGTTTCATGCGCGTTTATTGTGAGTCCGTATTTGGTTCCAACAATCCAAAATAAACACCAATATAAAAAAAATTTCTAAAATAGTTGATTTCGTCGACCCTTGTTCTTCTGCCCCTTTAACCACAATCTCCCAGTAAAAAAATATTACTATTCTAAATCATCAAAGCATTTCATTATAGGTCGCATCCTACCCGTCAGTCAGAACTAATATTCTCCAAAACTTCCCATTATGAGACCTCGAGAATAGAGTTACACTCTGCTTGGAAACTACAGTGCTTCTATTCAATGTCAAAACATTACAACACGGCGACAGGAACTGTTTTCTTTTGATCTCGGAACTCTTTACAGACATTAATGTAATAGTGGTAGAAAAGAGAATCAAGTGGGTATAATGTTACTTGAAGCAAGTCTCATTTTAAAACTTTTTTTTTTATGTGATACTGGAACTCTTACTTTACAGGCACGGATAACGTATACATTAATAAGATTAATAGTCAACCACGATGACAAACATATTATTATCAGTAACTAAGGTAAATAGTTTACCTTCAGTCTCTAAAGACGATAAGTTGTTTATAGAAACGCACGTAAGACAGTATAATTATGAGTATTAGTGTAGTGGTGGTAGTGAATAGTGTGATCATTATTATCAGTAAGTAAAATATTGAGAAGGCAGTTTTTTATGAAGGAGAATGTAACAGTGAACTTTTAAATATGAATAATTCAAATTTATACAAATTCAGGCCACTAAAAGCATGAGCGTAGCTGAAGGCTTATTGGGATATTGGAAAAAAATTTCTGTTTTTCACAAAGTAGATGCTTTGAAAATAATCTTATAAATAACTATTCTACATAACCGAAATATTGAAAATTTATTTGAATAAATATCTAAATTTAGATTATCTATAATAGAACTCGCAAGGTTATCAAATAAAAGTTTGTTTCTGTCAATTTTTTGAAAAATAAAAATTAACATTTTTATCTAAATATATGCAACTTAGTTTAAGAATATTTGCTGAAATTCTAGACGTTTCTATTTGATATGTGAATACTCGAAAGATATTATGATGGCGATCTGATTTTAATGAGGCACTGGATGCCGAGAAATCAATGTTACGAAATCGTCCACAACATGAACTGTGAAACCGGTCCTGTTTGATTATTGCAATAGAATGGAAAATTTGGTAGACACACCACACCGATTACAAACTTCGTGGAAAAGAAGGGGAAACTTTTTATATTGCGATTTGTTTGTTTTGTTTTTATTTATTTCTAGGAAGGCCTTTCTATGGATCTGTTTGGTTTCTAGAATCGAATTATCCAGAAATTTTTCGTATAAACAGTATAAATAGTTGACAGGCCGAAGTAACCGGTGAATTTAAATAAATTATATAAGTGAGTGAATAATTAAGTATTAGTGGATAATTATTATAAATACCGAGCGCTTTTTATGCAAATTTAATTCCAAAAATATGTTTGGCATTAAATAAAGATTCTGGAAAAATATGCAAAGGTGTTTTCTTACATAGGGATAACGCAATCATTCACAGGGCCACCATTACTACAGCTTCAAAAGCATTAGTTAAGCATTCGCCAGCCCAGCGATTACAGATTGTTTTGCAACCTTGACAGGTCGAAGTAACCGGTGAATTTAAATAAATTATATAAGTGAGTGAATAATTAAGTATTAGTGGATAATTATTATAAATACCGAGTAGTGTAGTGTTCAATGCATAGTTTTTTGTTTCTAGTGTAAGTGTTTAAATAAATTAAGTAATTGGGGAACATTGTGTATAAATTCACCCCACCGTCGAAAAACAATTCATACAATAAATTAGAAAGTTTTCAAGAATTGATGAATGTTAGCGCCAACAATGGTTAGAGTCACTGCATATTGATATAATAATAGCGGATTCTATCACATAATAAAACAAGATCGTTGTAGAAATGCTCCAAACAAAGAGTGAATATTCTAAACGAACGCAAATTAGATTATCTACCATTCATCATAAGGAACTAAAAGTTTATTTTTAAATAATATATGTCTGAATTTTTAATTACTTACCTCTTTGGCATTGTACGGATCACTAACGCAATTGAAAACTATGTCTGAATTTTGCATGACATCACATGGAGTAATATATGTATTGACAAGGCCTACTTTATTAGTGTCACTATCTGCTTGTGTTTTAAAATCTTCACACTGAAAATAAAAAACAAAATTTATGTATCATGATGGTCGCTATATTGTAAATTGTAATGAACTAAACCCAAAAAATGGATAGTCAATGAATATTATGAAAAATTTAGTTCAGAAAGAAGCAAATGATATTATATTTTTGGGCGAAATATACATAAAAGTTTTTATAAAACGTAATGAGAGTACGGACTTGTGTGAAAACAATCAGTGGGTTTTAATATGCCTGGAATGAGCTAAATACAAGCCCCGTCCCGTTTCATTTTGGACACATCTGAAGAGGAACATTGTAGAAGTAGAAGAAATTTTTATTTTTCATTAAAATCTATGATAATACATAGACAAACTAAAATTAATTTTAAATGCGGTCATGACAATATTGTACCATATTTCTCGAAATGAGATTTCCAATTTTCCTAATGATTTTTTATTTTGTCATAGAGTCTCTGTGGGTAATATGTCAAGTTTTTTCAGAATATTAATATCCATTTTACTGCTTTTTTGACGTATGACACGCGATCTCATCTTGCTGGAATATAAAATCCTCCCTCAAGGACAAAGTTTCTTTCATTGATAGTAACAAACCTTCGTTAACAATGATTGAATAATTATCGGTATTAAGAATTCCATCCATAAAGTATAACAGCTCAACACCTTTGGCATAAGCCCAACAGTATAACTAATGGCAAAAATTCAATTTTTCCTTTCAGACAATTTGAATTAAATGTGTCTCATTTCAAAATCATCTATACCGAGAAAAAAAATGGTATTTGAAATATGTCACCTTCTACATTTAAATTTCTTAATTTCTTTGTGAGAGATGATCTTGAAACATGTCAATCACTCCTTAGTACAATCAACTGGGCATAATTATTATCAAGTCTATTTTATTATTATTATATTTATTCAGTAATCATGATTGATTTTGTGGATAAGGATAGAACAATAACTGGAAATTAGTATTCAACATTACTGACCACTCTACGGGAAAAAAAATTGAAGAGAAAAGACGCGGAAAGATATCCCAAGGTGTTTGGTTGTTGCCATGCAAAAAATTCGTGATTTATGGTTTGAATTACTAGAACACCCCACTTATTCAACAGATTTGGCTCCGTCCGACTATCATCTCTTTCCTCAACTGAAAAAAAGTTAAAAAGGTCGTAAATTTTCTTCCAACGAGGAGGTAATAAAAGCTGTGGAGGTCTGGTTTGCAGAGCAAGAAGAAACATATTCTTTGAAAGGTCTAGAGACGTTGCAGGTTCACTGTAATAAAATGTATCCAATTAAGAGGAGAATATGTTGAGTAATAAGATATTTTTAAATTGAAATTTTGTTTGGTTCTATAGTATGCTAAGAATTTTTCAATATATCCTCGTATATGCCAGCAATGATCTAGAAAATGATTTTAGTTTTTAGTTTCGGGTCGAATTTCATTATATTAACAATTGGGTTCTTATTATTTTAACTTTTCTGGTAACGACTTTGATTTAAAAATTCAAACAGGTGCAAAAGACCACCCAGTAGAAGACTAAACTGTTAATTCTCATGTCAATACCCAGTCCTCAGAATATTGTTCAATACCCAAATGAGTTTTTTTATTCAATAAATTACACCTGAATTATAACAAAACCATTGGAGTTTGCCCGAAGGGTAGTTGATTGCCTAAATACACTAACTTGTTTCTGTAGATAGGTAACCTTGGAAAAAAGTGAAGGTTGAAGAATAAAAATTTGGTTACAGATGCTCAGTATGCGTCCCTTATAATGGTCAGCCTTAAATGAGACTTACAAAATGAATGACTGCTCTTTGTGTCTGGAATTCGCTTTTTTATCAGTCTACGTCTAAGTTTTATAAGATAAATTGAAGTTTGTATATAATTGCTGGCAGTTAAATATATGTACTAGATTTACTTTATACTTTTATAAACGCGTATGTTACAGGTGTCTCTTAAGTAATGTCGGTTTTGAAATGTGACAATTCCTACGCCCATTTTTTTTATCATTCTCTCTATGTTTATTAACAACGCATAGATTTTCAAAATAAATAGTATGGAAAGCGATAAATATGTAATTTGTGTATTTTTGAGACATTATAAGAAACAAAAGTTTGAATAAAAATAAATAAAGTGGTTTTAATAATCTGACTAATGTACTCGTTGGATTTCAGGACTATTACGAACACACTATTCGTGTATATGCTCTTTTAAATACTAATTCTACTGTATATAAAAGTTATGGTAGTTAGAGTCACATCAATACAAAAATAAGGGTGACTAATTTGGTTAGGTTAATGGAGAACTTCAAGATTCTACGGGACATATGGATTCGCTTAAGTAAGACGTTGATTCCCATCACGGGACGGTGAGCTTACAATAAATCTTGACGAATATAATAGTAACTAACAATTCTTCATTAATGGAGCATAAAATAAGGGACATATTGTATAACTTAATATATGGTTAACAAATCCACCAGTGTGGAATATCGATGTTACAAGGGAAGTAGTAGAAAACTAAACTAGTACCAGCACTCACCGATTACCGGATTCCCTTACACCTTCTTATACACCTTATACCATACATCGTCATTTAGCAATTACCACAACTCATCACAAAGAGAATTCGATTCGAATGGAGTCTTGTTGTGTGTCTAATAGACAGCTGATGCGAATTTGTGAGGTGTTGTCAAAGAAATATCCAGGTTTAGTTAAGCGATAGCGGCTTCTCTTACAATATGACAAGGCTAAACCACATACCTCAAAAGTGAAGCAGAATAAGCCCAAATAATGGTTTTACCGAGGTCTCGAAGAGCTGGCTGAACGTTGGGTTGAAACCAAAGAATACGATGGGGAATACTTCAAGACGTTCTTTTTGTTTGATTATTTAATAAACAAAGCGAACATTGGAAACAACGTTATCTTTGAGACACCATATAATTATAAAATTAATAATGAGTGAGAAACCAGTTTGCAATCAACATTCAAGGCAGTTATAAAACGTAGTACATGTTTTCAAGAACAAATTCAATATAGCAATATATTCTATGTAAATTTAGAAAAATGTTTTTAATAAAATCTGAAAGTTAAATAGATTTTCTTCGATAATGAACAACATTTTTCCAACCCCACATAAAAATTTGATTATTTATAATTTTCCGTGTTTATTTTTTTAGCAAATTTTAGTATCTTAACACGTTGAGTCCCAACCAAAACTGAAAAACTTTCCTCAGGGCCCAAATTTTTTTTGTGTTTTTATACTCCAAGGAAAAATAATGGAATAATTTATTTCGAATAAAAATTTTTTGTATGTTTTATACAAGTTTGAAGTAGCCGGAAAGACACAAAGAAACCAAACCCTTTTATTGGGAACAATGCGAAAAAATAGGTCTACTCATAGACATTATACAGAAGAAGCTGAAAAAATTAAATTACTAGCAAAGAAAACGAGAAAGATATAACAATACTAAAATGAAAAAATGATGATGCTTTTTAAAAAGTATGTTGATGAGATAATAAGCATTGACATACGATCAGAAATGGTTTTAAAGCATTAAGCCGTGGTCGACTATAACAAAGGCAAATCTTCTATAAATCTGTCTGATCAAATGGCAAGTTACAACACTTCTTTGAGAAGGAGGTTGAAGGGGCATAGGAAAATTGCTATTGAGCTATAATTTAGTACAGAAATGGTAAATGCCCATATTCTTTATAAAATAATAACAAAAAAGAATATAGCAATTACTGATTCTCAAATCAGTGTACCAAAAAAGTTTAAAAGACGCCAAAACCAAAAAAAAACCATTGCCTGGTAAAGAAAAAAGGTCCAAGTCACAAGGTAGAAAGAGATTGTGTAGGGTATAGTAAAAAAAGCATCATAAAAAAAAACAAAAGGACCAAGAGTAAAGTAATGTTTCCAGGACCCAGGACGGTTCAACCAACTGTATACTTGAGACAGACACCGTAAAATTGTGGCATCTTTAGATATACAAAATACTACACGATCATTTGGTCGTAGAAAAATTGTTTCTATTCCGTTTGAGGTAACCTTATGAATGGTCAAAAAATGTGCGTCTCTTTTGCATTCGAATTAGCTAAAGATGCATCAATATTGTATCTAACATCTGCATAGGTAATGGATTTAAACATGAGACTAGCGTTACCAAGCGTCCGGATAAAGCCGAACATAATTAAACTTATCGTTGCATGCCCAACCAAAACAAACGATGTTCCGCTTGTCCGGCATTTTATAGTTCGCAAACGAACGAGCGCCGAGCATGGTCGAGCTCAGGCGAGTCGACTCTCGGTCTCTTCGGCAGCTGGCAATCCCACCCGATAGCAAATGTTTTTATCAACTGCAAAACCTTAAAAGTTTCCTGAACAATAACGAGTAGTCAAGATTGCTTTGCAAAATTCCTTGTCAGCATTACTTTGCGATCTCACGACATAACGACAACGAAAAAGTGTTTTCCTTGATAGATCAGCAATGGTCAAAAGAACACAACAGGTAACAAGTTGACACTGTAACTAAAATGTTTGTTGTAGAAACGGAGCTCTTAAAGCAGGTTTCTGCTCATCGAAAATTATTTAGCTTAAAGAGAAGAAGTTTTATTTGCATTGTTATTATGTTTTGCTCTGGACAGTAGTAGCAGGTAAATATGACTTATTGGTGCTATTGCATTTCATTAAAATACAATAAGATATTTAGACTGGCAGATATTTGGCATTCGATTTTATTTATATTTCATTAAAATTTAACAAGATTTATGGTAATACCTTTACGTGCAATTATTTTGTTGCATCTATTAATACTGAGACACACAATTCTCAATAATCTAGGGTGCCTTTTTACCAAAATGTCCGGCCAAATTACCTGTTTGTCCGGCTATTTGATTTGGCGATCTGGCAACCCTACAAACGACTTAGAAATAAAACAACAATCAATTTTCTAGGTCTTTCAACACGAGACAAATCCAACCTTTTTGTCATTGCCACTCATATGGCAACTGTGGCGTTATAAAAGTGTAAAAATGAAGTTGCGAAGAATTCATCATAATTCATCGTAATTTTCACGCCACTGGTTGAGTTGAGTGGTCATCCGCGATATAGCCCTTATTTGACAGCTGAAGAATTTTTTTCATTCCCGAATTTAAAAACAAGTTGGGTGGTAACTATTTTGAGACTATAAGAAGCCGGTTTACGTATCCAAACTCATATCTAACAGTTACCCAGAGGAGAAAGAGAAACGCATGAAAAAGTATACTAATCTAATTGAGAATATCTTGAAAAACAATAAAACTAGATTCAATCATAAATTGAATAACTCTGTATATAGGATAACCTGAAAGCTGTCCATTGAACTGATAAATGGTAGGATATAATAACAAACACTGCAGTATACTCTTCGTAATTTAAGATACGTATTACGTTGATTCAAATATTTGGAAAAAAATTAAATCTAGATGTCTGTGATACGCACTAAATTCAATGCTACTATTATCGTTAAAGAATAATAGATGGCGTTACTTATTCTATGAATGTAAATATTAATATTAAACGCTAGAAATCCAGTTTTCGATTATAATAAAATAACGAGTCAATACCAAATCGAGAAAACGAATATACAATAAATAATAATGATTCAATGAATTGTATAAATTGTTATAAGTATTTACATCTGCTACATAATACTGTTTTTTTTTATTTTTCTGTACAATTATTATTTTAAAATTCAACAACAAATTATATCAAGAATAGATTATCATAAAAGTATTTTGAATGCTACTGGAAACAAGAAAAACCACATTAAAATTATAAACATGGAGTCCAAACTCAACTACATAAATTCTAATATCGGACTTCAGACCATACCTCGGCAATAAGTGAGAATGGACTCGACCGGCGCACTTTTTCGTTCCCCACTTGCTAGTACATGGAGGAACAGAAACGGCTAAACGTTGGTTAACAGCTGTGTTGCACGTAGGACGCCGATTTTGTGAGCGGTATAGTTCCGGTCGATTCTCGATTTTGACATAGAAGCACTAGCTTTTCGTCGATTTACATGTGAACGGGATTTATTAGTATTGCAACCTTAAACTATATAGAAACGGATTTGTTTTGTTCAGTTCGCATGTTCATTCTTGGTTGTGTTTCTTCTGAATAGTGTTCTTGCACGTGTTAATCTGATCAATAAAATCTTACACAATAATAATTCTGAAGAAATGTGTGTGATTTTACTATTAAAAATGGCTGGTTAGTACCGTTTTATATGTAAGATAATTAAACATTATTATTTTGAAAATATTTCGATATAGTATCTAGTAAAACGTATCACATTCATATAGAAAATTAAAAAATTCACTTCGAAAGTTGAAAGGGAAAAATGGTTCCTATTCAATTAAACTGTTATTTGTCGACTAAATTCATTCATAGATTCTCAACGGTTTCTTTGCTACCCATCAACATATTTCTTAAATAGCATTCAAATTGAAAACATTACCTACATTTATTTAAAATGCATATGCAATCATAGGGTAGTGTATCACTTAAATGTTTGGTGGTATAGACGTAGACTAGTTGTTAGAGCAGATTAACTAATCTTATAAAAGTAATAATTCAGTATATAAAAAAAAAGATGTATGTATATCCAAAATCAGAAGACATTATTCAATTGCTTTATTGTTTAATGTAGCCAATCTCTAGTAAACAGTTCTTATCTACTTGAACCTAGATAATTGACAAGGTTGACTGATACGCAATCAAATAATTTGCCTAATGAGACTACCAAATAATATATTTTTAATGAAATATTTTTGCGTACTTCTATTCAAAATAAAAACTATTAAGTAAGATCATTAAGTATTGTCTTTTTGTTTTATGTAAATTTCAAATCTACTATTGGTATGCAATTTTTCAAAATACCTAATTCAATTTATTGTTTCACTTTGGAAGCGGCTCATTTTCTAGCTGACTATTCACCTAAATGTAAGAAATGAGTTTAGCAGAGGCACTTTCATACTTGTGTGTATAGTGTATCAGCATTTTAACCTAGAGTTTCTTCATGTTTTCTATAAATTGCTATATTTTATCCATTTTATCCATGTTCCATTCTTTAATTCAATTCATTCAATCAATACTTTCAATTTAAATGTGTTGTTTTCATTCGGACTATCACTTTTTCAAATATGTTAAAACTGAAAATTGCGACGGTTGTTGCCCTAAGGCAACAAAAGCCAGATAAGAACTGGTAAAGACGTTACTTAAAGGAGATGAAATATTTCATTCTTAATGTATACGATTCTTTTTTTATTGTTACTAAAACCAAAAATTACCGAATGTTACTAAAAAAATATTTGCATCCATGGAAAGTTTCATTTATTAGAATAATTTTTTATAACAGCAAAACCGATCGTGTTTATTTCGAGAAATAGAATTATAGTTGTGAAATACATAAAATAATTTAACGTGTTTACTTCGTATTTTTAAATCAAACCTACTTTTGATATATGCAAATGGCCACGTATGCTCAATATGAAAAAGGAACTTTAACACAATTTCTGATAAAAGGCACACCTTGTAGTTTGTGTAATATATTGAAATGAAAATCGAATATATATTTTTATATATCGTTTTGTAAATTCTTTAACAGTACATATATATAAAAAATGATAGATTATATATCAATTTACAAGTTCAATATTGGAGCTATTCATAACAATATAAAAGAAAAAAATTATAGCTTAGATGTTTCAAAGATTCTGGATTCGTAATGGAACGCAACTCCTGATATACTAGAAGAAATTTCAATAGTTTCAAGCCAAAATGTGATAAGGTAATATGGGAAGATAAGAAATAACTAGCCTGCAATTGGATGAAAACGAAATGATCTAATAAAAACTTGATTTCACAAATATAACTATGATATAATATGCGCAACGATTATAAATCAACAAGAGTGAAACCTGCAGAAAAATAAGTGTTTTGTTGATTGATGTGCTTAGAGTGTTAAGAGTAATGACTGCTCATTCAATTTGGAATGTATGAATAATGATTATGATCTAATTACTTAAAAATTCGGTGTGAAATAATTTTTTTTGTTACTATGTAGATAATACAATTTACTGTCTTGCCATATCTGCCTATATTTGCGTCTTTTGCTTCTGCTAGTAAGAATACAGAATAAGTTTGTGAACAGTGGTATACAAAAATAAACAACTGACAGCAGTTTCCGGTCGATAAAAGAGTATTTGCGGAGAGTAGTAAATTCGATAACACAAAAATTTTATTTGTATCTTATTTCCGAAAGGGTCTACTTTGAAATTGATACTATTTGTATGATATATTTTTCGAGTTTCATTTACGAATTTTCCTTCGTTTTTGACTATATTTAATGATTTATATGACACAATTATGGTGAATCGATTCTTTGTTCGCTTTTATCCTTCATATTCTTAAGGTTAAACAAATGTTTATAGTTTTCCTGGTTAAATGCCAAATTTAATCAAATACTTTGCGTGTACTTCATTATTTGATTTCGAAATTCATTGGCCTGAAATTTAATAATTATTGCCAGAGGGTTTAGGTCCAAAACAACCTAATAATTCTATTGATTTTTATTCTGTTCTTCACTCATTCGTCCAATGTTCAAAATCAATTATTTCAATAGATAAATGAAGTGTTAGAATTGTAGATATTATATTCTAAGTTTTATTACTTCACACACTCTTATTAGGTATTAATTTTTCAAATAGCTAACAATAAATTTAAATTGCTCATTCAGAATGGAACCAAACTATTTACGACGAGAATGAACTCACCGAGTTGCTTAATATAGAGAATTTCGAGATTATGTTTTTGAAGTCCCTTTGTGACGTAATTATTTGGTACTTTTTATCAAGCTTTTATTGATTCTGTTTAAATAGTTTTTAGAAATAAATGAATGAAGGTGGAGTCTTCTAAACAGTTTTATCTATCGATGCCGATGTCGAAATTTAGCAACAAAAATGAGGATAATTTTCGGAAATCATCAGAGAGGTTTAGAAATTTGAAAATGCATCAACAAAGCTATCATTCAAATGCAAAAGAAAGTTATCAACATTTAGATGATTACAGTAGAGCAAAACTACGAAATATTTTGTATACATGTTAATTGATATATGTTTTTTATGCACCTAAAGCGAAAAGTAAAAATAGAACCTTTCTTTATATACTTTTATCGAAAATTACTAAAAAAGAAAAAGTAAACGTATGTATAACATAACCTAGAAATGCGAAATTGTTTACATGCACTGAGCACTTCCTTGTTGGATAATTATCATTGCTATTTAGAGACAATTATTTCTAACAACAAATAAGATAATACGGTCGAGAAGTTATGTTTAAATCTACCTATTATCCTCATTTGAACATTCTGAACAGAAATTATACTGCAGTAACAATTGTTATAATTATATTAAATGTTTGCTTATAGTTTTTTACGATTTTCACGATTACCATAAAAGTTTTTGAATTTTTGAGTTAATTACACGTAACATTCAGAAGTTTTTTTCGCAAAAAATAAAAATCTTACGAATTCTATCTTGATCACTTTTCAAATCTAAAATGTGTCTCTTGTATATGGTATCACCTCAGAATGCCATCAAGTATGTATTTGCGTTTCATTCACCCTTCACTTCAAAATCTACCCTATGCGAATATGTGCAAATTATTGTAAGGGGTGAGTTGAAGCATGTAGAAAATAGATGTTTTAGGATACTTTGTATGTTTTTCAATCCTTGATCAATGTATTTCAACACATATTATATCCATGTATATGTAGAAAGTCTCTTTTTATGAAAGCAGATGTCACCAGTACACTATGTGTATTCACACACACACACACACACGTACATGTATTGAAAGAAAATAATTATCTTGAAAAAATGATAAACAGCATATGCAATAAAAGGATAAATTGACACTACAAACGAAATAAGAACAGAAACGAAATATCAAAACATAAAACACATTTCTCTTTACCATACAAGGACTTTCCCAACAACTTTCGATTTATTTCAATAAATATATTAGTATAAGTCATGAAGGTCATAATACATTGTCCAAATATTTCATTAAACTAAAATCTAAAACACCAAAAAACAAAAGAAGTAATATTATATAAAAAGTGCCTTGTACTAATTGTGATGGTGTCTATATAGGGCAGACATCTCAATATTTAGAAAATAGACTGAACGGTCATCAATAAGATAAAGAAAAATAAAACTGCATTAACGAACCAAGAAGTAAAAAAAAAACAAAAATTCCGTTAGAAAAATTGAATTCAAATAATTCAAGTAAAATTTACATCTCTATTTTAAAAATTTATTAATAATTTTGTTCAGAATCGAGCTGTCTAAACCATTCAAACTTCTTGATCCTAATATTTATGTTTAATTAAAATGATTTGCAAATTTGTAATATTTTATTTCAATTAGGGTGGTAATATCAAGGGTAGAAATTATGTTATTTCCCCATGAAATAGAGGGATTCTATCTTATTTTCGTCATAACTCCCTTATTTCATGTATTACAAAGTCTTATAAACTCTCATTTGAATGGTATTTCAAAGTTCTTCGAAAAAGAATCAACTCATTTTTTTCGAAAAAAATCTCCGATTCATTGAATAAGTTCCACCTTTAATTAATAATAACTCAGTTTGTATTAGGTCTAGAACCAAAAAAACATTATTTCAATTTTTTTAAAAGCTGCATTTAAAATTTTTTCGATAAAATCTAAAGTTTCTAATTTATTTGTGAAAAATCGATTAAAAATATGGTTTTTTATAACAAAAAAATTTTATTCACGAATGAATCAAAAAGTATTGATTTTTCGAAAAATATTTCTTCCACATATCAGCATACGGTAGACTTCGCTTTTTAAGGTATTTCCTATCTAGGAACTATTAAAATAAAATCGATGCATATTGAAACCCGAGGTAAAAACCATTGTTCACTGGACTAAATTGATTTACACTGTACAAACGTAGCTTTCTCTACATTGGCATATTAGTGTAAAAATATTTATGTTGAAAAATTCATAATTACTAGACCGTACATATGAGCGCAATACAGAAGAGTGCACACAAATTAAAAAATTACATTATGAATTTAACTAATAAATCATTAGTTTTATAATTTTATTTCTGTTCAACTTTAGCAACTTTAGCAATATAAGGTACGACTATTTATAATTAGAATTTAATATGTATTCAAATGCGAAATAACAAAATATGTATAATGATGAAACTGGTTTCTTCATCCTATACATGTCGTCAAGGTTATACAGTATATACATATAATGAAGTTAGAAGTGAACAAGTAACTGGAAAACCATTTCACAGGAAATAAGAAATGCCTCGAAGGAAGGAAGCATTGCCTTCGTATGAATGAACTCTTATTCCAAACTGTAATTTTATTTCTATGCTTCCGTTAAAATAAGCTCAACAATATTAGAAATTTCGAAATATAAAAAACAAAAGATGTGTATATATCTTCTAAGGAAATTCCTAAAATAAACACACTCAAAACATGAACGTAACTATTTGAGAGATTTCATTAAGTAGTCGTATTCTACTATATCTAACTGTTGGTGTTATATATGTGTAATAATCACCATAATCATGAGAAATGTTATTTGGATTTTGTCAACACCAAGTCTTAAATTCGTCGACCACGATATTTGCCTCCTGCCCACTCTTCTTACTCCAAATACTTTGCCTTAAGAGATCTGTCTATTACGTATCACATGTCCAATATATTGCATCTTTCTTTCTCAACTGTATTCCGGACTTCTTATTGGCACTTCTTTTCACACATATGTTGGATTCTTCGGTAAAGCTATATGTTTAAAATATTTTAAAGGAGACCTCCGCAAGTCTGTCTTTACGGTTAGATTCCATAAAGAGGAAAGGAAAACGCTACAGTCTTCTAAATACTAGAGAAATTTTTTTTGAAATAAATCTGTCCGAATGTCTTTTATATCTATCCGTTCAGTAAGAAATGAGAACTGGAATTCGATTCTGACAATTCATTGAATTGTATTTGGATGCATAGATATTTTATTCTTTACATAATATAATATCACTTCATTCTGCACTTTTAAGTAATCCGATATCGTTACAAAAAGTTTTGACGTCTATGTCATCTATCACGTGTTTTGTGACTGAATGTTAATGGTATACAATGTTATTTTACATAAGAATAGGTCTCGAACTCGTCCACCATATTTACTTATTATGGCCTCCCGGTAATGTTTGACATGTTTCAAACTATTAGGTTACAAAATGTGAATAAAAGATGTGATACGAATATTTTGATATTAATTTTGTTTCTTGTTAAAAAAAAAGATTTCTGCTTTATAAAAATAAAACTGTTAAATATTGATAAAACATTTCTCACATAATTGACCCAGTTTATATAGAACTAGGTATAATCGATTTTATTATTTTTTTCGTTAATTTAACTGTTAATCAAAAATCACTTTTTATGGAATGATTTGTAAATGAACAATTTCTTGAAGATCATTATTTTCACATAAATATTTATAGTTTATTTTTGCTTCAACTTTATAGAATAAAGTTCAATATTATTTATTGCAATGGCATTGGATTCAACATTCAAAATTTCACATCAACACACATGATTCATTTCTATATTATACTGCTTTTTATGACAAATGTTAATAAAATCCACTGACAATGACCAATAGACTAAACAGCTTTTAACGTTCTTGAAAACCTAATTTTGATATGGAATAATCTACCAGTTGGATGTTCAATGAACAGGCCCAAAAAAAGGTGAAAAATTTCTAAAATATTTCGACAAATCAAACAAACTAATAATTATATTTACGGGTTCGATTTGGAATTATAAATAGAAGTCAATTTCATTATAGATACCAGGTTTAAGAAATGACAGTCTTATTTATTTGACATGATAAAATAAATTATATTAGAAATTTTAGAAAAACAACAACAACTTCATCAATAACGTTTCTTCAATTTTGATTTTCTATGGGGTGTCGTATAAAGATATTTGTATATTTTGACTTGACTATATATGGGGTTACAGCAACTCCAAATTTTCTCTAATGAAGTGTAGGTTGGATTTTCTAATTTTAAAACTTTTTTCAATTGAAAATACCTACTCGTATTTTTTCTCTACTAGCAATGTTAAGGAAAAAATAAAGTTACGAGATGTTAACCGAAATTAAATCTACAAATATTCATTGACGCTAAAAATTATTCCTTATAACTCCGTTAAAATACTAAATAACACTTACTTAATGATAATGTGAAGAAAAAAAAACCACAGCTTATCAAAACTAGATAATTTTTCAAGTAATTCTAACTATGAGATTAATTTGTCACTGAGTATTTTTATAAAATTCAATTAATAAGTAAACGACCATATCGCATAAATTTTAATCATGATCGAATATGTAGAAATCCAGCTCAGGCTGAAGTCGCTCCAATTAATTAAGTACGATTACCAAATTTAAACTTGCTATCAAGAATTGGACCACGTAAAGTTTGGTTTTCGCAACTTAACATTAAAATAACAAAGAACATGTAAGAAAATCTTGTTAGGCAAATAGCATCCATATAAAATAAAAAAAGGAAAGTGCGTAATAAAAAGGATCGATTTTTTTCAATGATCGATAACATGCTTTACAACCATTGTTGTTTTATGGTAAAGCTATGCTCGCATTAGATGGATTAGCCGATTGGCGTTATTAGGCTAGCGAATCCGACTAGACCTACAAATCTTGTACACAAAGGGCTCAACAAACAAATATTCGGACTGAAATTATTGAGGATAGCATACTTTTTGGTTCAATTCTAATAGAATCGGACAATACCATCTTCCAAGAATATTATACCCAAATAATTTGAATCTTTTTTGGCAAACGGAGAAAAAAATACCAAAAATTGAGATAAGAATTTGAATTTGGAAAAAAATTATGCAAAACTTTACAAACAAACACAAGTATCGTAAAAATATAGAAAAGTGTATATGAATTACACAGTAATTTTTCTCAACAATGTGAGAAAAATATTTGGGAAAACAAATATGTTAATTACAATGTTCGCTTTTCTGAATTGTCTACTACAAGACGATAGATTGATTGAAAGCTTGTGTTAAAAGAAAACCGACATAGGGATGTTGTTTCTGTCCCCCCTTTTAAGTTAACAATAAATATGTCAATTGGAGAGAGGTTGCATTTGCAAAAAATACCCATTGTTTATTTTTTTAAACATTTTTAGTTCCTTTATTTCGACAGAGATCCATCGCATATACATAAAATTCATGAAACATTCTCTATCAGAGTAAATTAAACAAAGTATTTGCCAAAATTATTTGTTTTTTGTTGCTTCAAATTTCAAACTATTTGAATTGGACCATTTTATTTTGTGAAATTAAAATAATCAAACAAGAGTGCATTCATTCGATTAAAATTTTTGAAATCAATAGAAAATGTGTTTATATATTTTTAATAGAGAAAAATGAAACTGACAAATAATTGTTTTCAATATTTTGAGAAGTAGTTTAAATGAAAAAAAAAAAATTAATCGAAATCCTGTCGTTAAATTGTAATAATTTGTTTATATATTGAAGACCAGGGTTATTTATAGAATATACTACGTTGGTATTTTCCACGTTATTTAGCTTTATAAAATTTATCAGAGCAAATCTAGTTAGAGAGACGAACAAGAAGAACTGTTATATCCTTCCATTATTTAATTAAATAAAGAGACAGTCCTTTTACGCTACACTACATACCAGAATGATTCTTGCGCAAATAAATTGGCCTGACAGATTCGTTGATATCTATTGAAACAGTTGGTCAATGTATCGATTATCGATTGGATTGTTTCTACTTCTAGGAAATTCGATGATATGAACAACAAATCAAAAGTCTTTATTTTCCCATTTGTATCAGTTATGTAAGCCACTCTTATCAAATAAAACTGGAAGCAGTTAGTTCATGAAGAATGATCTATTTTATTCTTATTGAAATAATGCGATTTTAATTTGCATAAACTACATCATTTGTTTATTTAAAAAATATATATTATTATTTGAATGCGAAACTATTGAAAATAGACTTATTTTTATTTTTTAGTTCTAATACTACCACTTTTAATTTTATTATAAATCAAGTGTTATTACACCCTACGGGTATGCATTTCTTATATATTGCTTCACTATTTTGCATTTAAAAAAAAACATCATAAAACAATTTTAAAAATCTAGTTGGCGGATCCACACTCGCACGGAAATCGCGGATAAGATTGCCAACAGTCTACGCTAGCAGGTTTGCGCTCTTTACGCGTATGCACGTCTTGTATTTTTCTCAAGAAAAGTTTATTTGAAGTAGGTATGGAAAGTGAAAACACTACAACAGGTGCTATGCTTCTTTGCGTTTTGGCAATACGTAGTTACACCGTCCGTTGCAAATAGTACTGAGCGAGTGAGCAACCCGCGAATGTCTTGTCGTGTTCGCGCGCGCTTCGCTCCTGCGAACCTTTTATAGCGGTACAAAAACCAACAATTTCCGGAGAACGAGCCGCGAAGAATATGAGATTCGAATTCACACTCATGCGGTACTTCGAGCACGAGTATGGATGCGAATTTAACGAGAAAGACCGCGAAAGAACAGTGTTGGTCCGTTGAAATATTCATGAATTCCACAGATAGAAGGAATTCTGCTAATGAATGACAAATTAAAAAAAACCGTTTGAGTGCTAGACAGACCTGATCTATTACTAGTATAATAATTAATAACTTCTAAGGATTACTGATATGTCAATACGTTTTGTATCTCGCTATGAGTAACTTGTTTAAAATCGATAAAAACCTGAAAGTGAAATTTGAATGTTGCAAAGGATTACCATATACATAAAAAAACGAATGTTTAAAGATTTCGAAATTCAATTTGCAATGAAACACATACACAGAGATTTGAGGTTACCAGAATAGAAGAATAAAAAGATGGAAGTATGCTAAACTCCTCCGACTCTCTAATAATAGATTATTTATCATTCACTTTCTGTTTATTCTGTGTATAAAATATTGAATAAAATCACTCGAATAAATTCATAGCTATAACACAAGACTGCTGAATCCTAACGGTTTTTGAAAGATCAATGAGGTACATTGTATGCATCCACATATCCTTACCTGATTAAATAATGACTTCATTGTGTTATAATTGTAGTTATTACACAATAAATCAGAATGTCAAAATTCAAGCAGTGCTTTATTTATAATTGTATAGTTGTGAAACGTTTTACAAAATCAATATTGTAAATAATTGAATATTTGTTTAAAACCTTCTAAAAAGAATAAAAATACCATTTTTTTGTTATTCAATGTGTAATTTATATTTCCATTGTTTCTAAATGGATATTTTGAATGACATTAAGTTCTTGTTATTTGTTACATTAATTCGCTATTATCTATTAAAGCCGTGGAAAAAGTATAGTGTATAACTCGCATATAATGCTAATTTTTCACTTGTTTGATTTGATTCACACTATTGCTCAAACAAAAGTTGTTCTTTTGACTACTATCACATTAAATGGACGCAAAATTTAAAAATATCTAGACCTGTTCTGTAAAACTAAGCATACTTAATTTGTAATTTGCATATCTATAAATTAATAAAGCTGGAGAAAAACAAATTTGTGAGTTTGGATAATAATCTTATGGACTTCAGACCCAATTAAATTTTCATACCAAAATATGTCGATAATTTTTTCTATAAGTCGCAAATACAAACATAGTATCTATATAAAAAACATTTCTGTCGAGTACCTCGTGAAATTCTCTTTTATTACAAAGCAAATTGCTACATTTATTAAGCAATAGTTTCATTTATTTAGAGACTACTTTTTTAATGACTTGCACTTTCTTAATCAAATTGAAACGTTGAATGTAATGCGAAATTGAGTAGTGTCATAAAACAAAACCATGGTGACTTTTAACAAATAGCAAATTGTATATTATATATGTCGACAACGAGATCAGATAATTTTTCTTTGTAAAATTTTAAATAGCTAACATATTAAACGATAATATTTGAAACAATTGAAGAAACTGTTTTTATTTTAATGATTTTCAACCGAAAAATAAATTTTCAATGCGAATTGACTGGTAGATATTGGATAAATAATGTAAAAGTACTGAAAATGGACGTATAAAAACTATTGCTATTTAACTTGGGTTGTCCCACTTTGCAGAACTGTTTGTGGTAGTTAGATAATAATTGTTGTAACAACAATTGAAATAAAAAGCAGTCTAAATGCGCTACATTATTAAAAAAATAGAATTCTTTACTATTTTATGATTGAGTATTATAAGTAAACTTATCTTTTTACGATCTATTGATGATTTAATAATAATGGTTTATTTTTTATATATAATTTAAAAATAATATAACATCAAAGTTGCTGCATGTTCTTTGTTTTTCGTAAAAACCTAATGTATTTAGTATTAGTCTTCACAAAACATATTCAATAGCCAAATATAAATGTATTTTATATTGAAGAGCTTTATAGCATGTATTTTTTAAATTACATTATGTGTTTTGGCCTTGTTTTCTACATATTTCTTTGTGTCTTCTTATTAGCAAATCCTATCTATCTCTTTACAATAAGGTCTTATTCCCAAATTTCAAATATTTGTAATTGGATTTCAAGTTAAAGCCTAACAATTCAATCGCGAAGAAATTATGAATTCTCGTTAACAACAGCTATTAATAAAGATTAATAACACTATCAATCATTCGTACCGGTCTCTCCCTTCAGTTCCATTTGGTTTCAAATAAAATATAGCAATCAATAATTAATCTACCGATAAGATATTTTATTCCATTCATATGGCAACGTATATAACAAATTCCATTTAAGCCAATAATTGAATTAGAAATTGGAAGTTGATACAAAATATGTAACGTTGATAATCCGTCAAAGGTTTAAATCAAATGATAATGAACACTTTACAAAAATAAATTCTTTGCAATATGCAATTATTAAAAAAAAAACTAACATCTCCATATCCAATGAAGTAAACTGAAATATCGAAAGTGCAAACGAAAACTGCATCCCGCTCGTCAGGCTGTGTTATTGTGAGTGTTGTAGTTGTGTTCAGTTCGTTTGTGATACCTACACAAATGAATAGGAATCTTAGGATAGGTGTGAAAAGGAATAGTAGCAACAATATCTATTGCTATTCTAAAAAATTTCCAAGGAGCCAACAATAATTTGAAAGATGTCATTGGGTTGAATTAGTTTATCCAAATTGAAGCCTCCTACTGACAAAATCATCATTATTTATAATATGTTCAAAATATATGGCGTAACTGTACCGTGTTCCAACATGTTTGTCCCATAAAATGTTCTTCGTTTTTTACATAAAAAATTAATATTTGAAACAATTTTTTATGAGTTTATAAATGCTACAAAATTACTGATCTTGAAAGGGCTTTCGAAAAAAAGCCCACTATTCACTTCTTTCTCTATCAGAATTTATCACTCTAGCAAAAACAACAAATACAACAGATATCAACCCAGTGCCTATGGCCTACATTTTTATAATGTACTCAGTGGTATTATGAGTGTTATACCTAGAAAGAATAATTTACCAGCTTTTAGTCAGCATTCAAAGGAAGCACTAAACGAGAATGGTATGAAAAGAGATTAAAGGCAGCGATAGTACATTAATAGGATTTCCTCTGCATTCTGCTAGAGAACAAAACAGTCTCGCAAAGCTAGTTGACCGAAGAATTCATCTTGATGCTCGGACTTAGGCTTCGGTTTACCAGTTAATCTTCCCCTACCTTCTGTTCACACACGATACCCATTTACGATCACCATTCCAGTATAGTTAACACGACGGGCAATTTCATGATTTGATACACGAAATTTTTTATAAACATGATCAAATATAAAACGTTGATATTGTGACAATTGCCTAATCTAAAGATGGTCATCATGACAAAAAAATTATCCTAGGCATAACACCTCCAATATAACTGAGTATATAATAAATTAAAAATGTTAATGTACGTATTAGACAATATAATTACATACAAGTAGTTATGTTTTTGAATGAAACATGTACGGAATGAATCATATAATAATGACGTAAATTTTAAAATTCAGTTATAACTTCTCAAACGTACAGGAAAAAATAAATAATGAGTGAACTCACAATGCAAGTATCAATGATAGTTATAAAGCTTCAATCCTTTAATTCGATTAGAACTATTTAATGCATGGAATCGTGGCTTTTCAAAGTGTAAAGCGTAATATAAGTCGGAATAATCTAATTAAATGTATACGAACTGTACAGTTTTTGTTGTATTCGTCGAATCGTCAAATAAATCCGGCATTGCTTTGTTTCCGTAGTGTACTAATTTGCTGTACTCTAAATATTTTCATTGAAATATTTCATTTTTCTCTTTTCAAAATAATGAAATTCTTCAAAAATTAACGTAGAAAATTAGTAAACCAGCAGGATGACACTTTTTGGACCATGTCCAACAACAACAACAAAAGAATGTCTGACGTGGAAACACCTATATACACATCAAGCCATTTTACAAACCAAATACGAGGTCTGGCTATTAAATAACGAGACTGGTTACGAAAAATAGTTTTATTATAAAAATTATTCTACATTCGAATGCTCCCCTACAATATACTCCCCTTCCGCCGCCACACACCATTCTTTACGTTTTTTCCATTGATCGAAGCAGTGCTGGAAGTCTTCTTTGGTGAGATCCTTTAGGAGCTCTGTCGTTTTTTGCTTTATCGCTTCCATCGACCCAAATCGGGTCGAGATAGAGAATTGTCCCCATAGGCCTCTTGCAACAATAGCACTCAGTCGGAGTTTTTTTCAATTTAATGAGAAATTTGTGTGACGGCAACGTGTTTTGGGACGTGCATAGACAAGATATCTAGGTACCCAACGCTTAATCGTTTTTTATCCCACCCGTCTAGGGCGCCCTCTAGGCGCTCAGTTTCGTTACTTAATAGCCAAACCTCGTATTAGTAAAACAGAAACAAAAGTACATTACTTTTCACTAAATAAGAGAAAGTGACAAACATCTTCTAACAAAAGTAAAGTGTACCAAAATATCACAGGTATAATTAGTTAGAGAATAGTATCTGTTGTATATTGAAAAAACGTTAGTTTTGATTTAATATTAATAATACATTTTTCCTTCCAGTTTTTATAATCTCTGAAATGAAGTGACACGCGTAACCCCTTTTGCTATTGAAAAAAATTAGGGTGTAGCTATTACCTGCAGAGAGTTGATCACAATACCGAAACTTTTTTAATGTTAGTTACTGAGATCAATTTAAAAATCTGTATTTTACGCTTAAGGTTAACAAGGCGGTAAGACTTTTACTAAGTTCACTATTGAAAATGTGAATTCAATGGGCGTAGATTTAGAGAAGATGTTTTTTGTCTCCGATTTAAATGTTAAATACTTGTATTATTTTTCAATATTTCTATAGAAAAAATTGTATAATAAAGTTATTATGAATCGCATTGTTAAGTTAAAAGGCATTTGCCCTATATTTTGAGATGATTAAAGTCACTTTTTTGTTGCAGCCAATTGAAGATTATTGCTTTATAAAGACAATGAGTATTAAAAAATATGGACTTACTTCACCGGCCGGAAAAAGCCGGTAGCACAAAATGGACGCTGTTATTTCTTTTAATTGCGGGGATATCAGCGACTCACACACGTCACGGAGATGGCTTCCTGAGTCAACGTTTAACAAGAACAATTCCATCGGCAAACTGTCGTCTTGTGAGAACGAATACATTACAATGTCGCAACAGAACTATGGAAAATTTGTTTATAGGAACGGATGTTGTTTATTTGGATTTGGAGTACGTGATCGGTGGGAGTTTGGACGTAAAAAACATCCGGCATTTGCGATGGGTTTTCAGCTCCTTAACCGTTATCAACAACGTGGTTATTAATCCTGAAAATCTCATAACTCTAGATTTGTCTTTCAATAATATAACAGTTTTGAAAAACTACCAATTCCATAATTACACCCATTTAACTCGAGCAAATTTATCTCACAATATTATCGATTATCTTCACAGAGATGCCTTCAAATCCCACATCAAATTGGAAGTGTTGAGTCTCTCCCACAACAACCTCAAAGCAATACCTTTCCAAGCTTTCTCTTTTATTGAAAGCTTAAAAGAATTAGATTTATCTCACAATAAACTCGTCACGTTTTTGGATCATTTTTTCAAATTCAACAAATACATCGAAGTACTGTTACTCAACAACAACAATCTTACGAAAATCACTTCTAATAGCTTCGCTGATTTGACTGATCTCAAAAGACTCGATTTATCTCACAATTCTTTAACATTTATCTCGAGAGGTTTGTTCGATTCGCTTTCTCATTTACAGTACTTAAATTTGGCGAGCAATCCACTGATGAATATGGCTAGTGGCACATTTAGGGGGTTAAGCAATTTGAGAATATTGAATTTGAGCGATAATAGATTAACCCAATTGACGTTCGGTCTATTGCATTTTAGTCCGCTTTTATCTTCTATTAGTTTAGATAATACTTTGATCGAAGTGATACACAACACGGAATTACTGGGTGTACCTAAATTGAATATACTGACTTTGAAAAAAAATAAAAAACTTAAATTCATAGAAACCTACGTTTTTGCTGATACGCCTGTTCTAAGCGAATTAGACATTAGTGGCTGCAATTTGACGTTTCTTCCGCAATCTATTGCGAATTTAACTTATTTAACTAAATTGAATATTAGTGACAATCCATGGGCTTGCGATTGTCGAATGTTTTGGTTTGCTCGATGGGCAGCCATAAAAAAAGGCAACGTACTCATGTCTGATTTAACTTGTGGCCCTGACGCTTATCCGGACGATATGTTGCCTACATTAAACCATTTAAACTGCACATCTCCTACAATAATACATAAGACTCCAACCAGACTGTATAGACTAAAATCAGACGCCTTACTGGAGTGTAGGTACGCAGCAAATCCTCCCCCTTCTATAACTTGGGTTACACCTAGAAGGGAAGTATATCATTGGAATCCGGATCCAAGTATTCCGGATACGTTTTATAAGCACCCTCACGCTCACGATCAATTGATGACTCCTTTAAGAATCATTCCACCCCGAATCCAGGTACTCGATAACGGAACCCTTTGGATTAAAAATGTCACCAGGGAAGACTGCGGACGATATACATGTTATGCCAGTAATCCTATCGCCAATCAAACAGACGATGTACTGCTCCACATCGACCCCGCTGATTGGAACCGAGTACGGGTTATCTCGTTGATTGTTGGTACGCAAAGTGCCGGAGGATTTCTTGGATTGACCTTATTTATACAGTTCCTAAGATATTTAATGAATAAGTAAGTAAATCATTTCATTATTAGTCTCCTTGTTTGTCCAAAAACAAATATTAAGATTTTTTTCAATTTGACATGTAAATTCGATCTATAATATTAATTTTACTAGAAGAAAATTTTTGTGTAACCGTTCTATTTCTAACACATTAAAACAAATAAATGAAAGTTTACTTAAAATTATTCGTTTTGGCTAGTCGTTACAGGTAACAACTCTGAAAATAATTTTAATAACTCAAAAATAAATATTATAATGTTGAAATAGACCAGATGTAATTTAAATATCCATTCATTTCGGTTTTAACGATAAAAAACTTATATACCGATGAAGTACAATAAATTCAATTGCATTATGGACATATTTTTTTGCTTAATTTCAGGTTTGGTGTTTTCAATAACTTTTGCAGTTTTTGTAAACGGGATAAAGTATCCCCAAGAGCTCGACAGATATATGCCATGCTCGATAATATCGAACAGTACAAGAGCCAACAGCTTGAGAAACTTAGAGAAAATTATGCACTGCAGGTATGTTAATATGTGTTCTATTTTAACGCTAATAAAACTTTTACAACAGTATAACAAATACAATTACTGTATTCCAAGTATTTCAACTTTTAATGAATTCTCAAAATATTAGTAAAATGAGAGCATGATCAAAAAGTACTATGTTAATATCATGATTTTTTTTATTATTTCAGGTAACGAGAATCAAAGACAATTGCGCTCAACAAATGGAATGGATACAAAACAGCTACCAATCTCAAGCAAAACATTTGAAAGACTTTAGAGATATCGGTACCGCACACCTGACCACCTTGAGAGATCAATATTGCGATCAGGTGAGTCTTAATATTAAATATGCCGATTTAAAAATAACATGAACTGAAATAGAAAACAAAAAATAAAATTAAAATGATTTTCACTTAAAGTTTCTCTCCATTTTCAATTTAATTTTTCCGACGCTAACTTTGTTTATATCTTCTCAACTGATATATTTTAATGATGTAATTTATTAAGGGAGACTGTAATAATGACATGCAATATTATGAAAGAATTTTTTAATTCAGCTTTGGGAATAGAAAATTATCAATTGCACGATGATAAATCGGGTAAATAAGAATGGTAAAACACAAATATGAATTTTTTTCTCAAAAATTCTGGCAATTTTTCTTGGATTATGACTAGCGCTTTGTGCTTCTATAAATCCCTTTATAAGGGTGGATTACTACCTTCATTCTTTTTGTTAGTCCTGCTTCGTTTATACCTTTCTCCATTTTTTTTCTGTTTTTACATTTCGCTTTCCAGTCTACCATTTCTAGAATTCTACTATCTTCCTCAATTTGGTTTCTCGGGGCATTTCTTAGTCTGCCTTTGCCTCTTGGCCATAGAGGTATCTATTGTGTTATCGTCCTCACCCTTTCTGTAAGTTTCCATCTCCTGTCCTGCCCAATTAAGTCTTTGTGCTTTTATATACCTTATTTTTTTCTCTCCTCCCACTTCTTCAATTTCTTTAGTTTTCTTTAATCTTCTCAGTATTTTTCTCTAGATTATCTTCAGATCTTCTTCTTTCTTTTTATTGGTATATTATCATGCAATAAAAATTGATTTTGTGACAAATTATTATGAACAATATCCTAGGACTTAAAGAAAATTATCCCGAGTCTTCCGTCTTTTAAATATTAAGCGGCTAAACGTGCACATACCCAAATATTCAGTTAATATAAGATAAATCTATATTTTCCGCCGATACTTCACGTAATCATCAATATTTTCAATTATTTAGTACGATTCATAGCATAATGACCATAAACTCTTTTATTGATTTAACTCTGCTAATATTTGCGATTTAAACCAAAGTCAATATTCGATATCTTTCATAATTTTCTCAACATATAAATATTTTGTACCTAGCTGCGTTAAAGAAGAGAAGGGATTTTTCCAATTGGCCATGTTCAATAAATTTGCCACTACATATTTTTTCATTTGAATTAATATTTCAGTTATTTTTCGATCACACTGTGTAGGTGCATAAATATTAATAAAAATAAAGTCAACAAGTTTGAACTATTCCATTCTTATCTTTGAATAATGATCTTTATTCTTTTTCGTTTATTTTTTCAAGAAAATTTTCGATTTGATATTATTCAATTAGTGATGAATGAATGGAGATTATGAAATAAATTTTTAATCTAAGATAAATAAATTCCGCCACAAATTAGTAACAAACTATATTTTGAAATTAGCATTGATTTAATTTTATTAATACACAATTTTGTGAAAATATTAAGATGTTTAGGTTTTAATTAAAAAACATACCAACTCTTATAAGAACTTACACAGATTCAAATTGATATTCCGGTTATCGTCAGAAATATTTTATTCTGACTTCCAATAAAATCTAGACGCATTTCAGAAATTTCAATAACTTTCATTCATCATCAATTACGTTTGTTACCTTTTGAATTGTATCCTTTTTTTCCTTTATCATCTTTTTTCACTAAATCAGTTGTATAATATTTGAGTTGTTTTCTGTTCGTTGACTTCTTCTTTTATTTCCTCGAGAAATATCGAAGCGGCGATTACTTTTTCTCAAGGTCACTTCGATTAATTTACTTGTAATTTACAATAGGATTCCTGAAGGTGATTGGTAAAAAAGTATTATCAATAATAACAATCAATTATAAATAAGTTGCCCTATGGATTCATAACTATAACTTTTAAAACTGTTTCTCCTATCTTTCAATCCCCAATCGAAATATACTAACTGACAAATTTGTTTCAGGTGAAAAAGGTGCGAGATTACTCAACAGGTCAACTTAATTGGGTCCGAGAAAACTACGTCTTCCAGAGGAACAAAATTCGTAAATTCAGTTCACATAAGGTGTTGCAGTTAAGAGAAACTTACAAATACCAACAACAGACCCTTAACAAAGTATTGGAGAACTTGCCCAGTTTGTATTTTGAGAATTGTAGAGCTGGAACTTGTGGTCGCGCCGAATCTCTAGTATTTGATCCTCAAGAAGCTGAGAGCATAGACTGCTATATAAAGAGCAAAATAGAAAAACTTGCTAATTTAGATGCCAGCACTACAGATCTAACTCAAAGTAGAATGTCATTGTATTACACACCTTCAGAAAGGTCATCTATTCACAAATCTCCTACTGAAATATCACCATCAATTTACATCAATTACATAGAAGATCCGCCTAGAGGTTTTCTCATGATGGAAGAGCCCACCACGTCTGGATACAGAAAAATCGGTTTCGAAAGCGTTTTATCGGATCACAGTTGTGACGATTTACTTCAAAGAGAACTAAAGGAATCTGAAATAGTATCGAATCCTAATTTACCAAGCACATCGGGTTTAGCTCCACCGATAAATCAAACAATACAACACGAAACATCTTTATAGAGAATTCAACATAATAATAAGTTTGTAAAGTTTACTGGAGAATAAAACATTCTACTTAAGATAATAAATTAAATTTAAAATTGTTGATAATAGTTACAGCGATTTAATAATCCCAATCCAAAAAACGATTGACAAGCCGAAAAATGACGTGTTTATTGTAGCAGTAAATTTCACTCGTTTTCATTTTCTATCTGAAAAATTTCTGTGATACGAGCCGCAGTTGTTGTGTATAAACTGCCTGACTTAGTGCCAATCTAGAAGCTGTTGAGCTGGACTAATTTTCTTTCAAAATTTTAAACGAATTGCCAAAAGACTTATTTTAATTGTAAAGTGCAAGTGATGTTAATTTTCATGTTAGTGTAAGTAAGTTAATTATTATTACTAGTCATATTTTTTGGTAAGACTGAATGTTTTCCTTTAACAGGACATGTAGGTATTTCAGGAATCCTATATTACTGTGATTGGTACCCTACATTGTCTTTAACAACGATTATCATTTTTTTATTTAAATTTTCAATTTTTTTCATTACATGTAGTTATTGCATTTAAATTGTATGTAGGTAATGGTTTTCAATCTTCAAATTTGTACTAATCTTATTAGAAATAATTTTATGTAAGAATCATATCTATATGTTTTCATTTGCCAAACCTACTGACTTTACTGTTTCCCTTGGCCCACACTAAATTCAAAGTTTATCAAAAAAATATTAAAGTATTATTATTTAGTGTTTCATTATGAAACTTTCATGAGATAAATACTTGCTGAACTGTCAAATGCATATTGTTTTCTCTAATATGAGCATGTGAAAAAAAAATTACTATTTAATTATCAAATAGAACTTTTCATTTTATTTAATAACTGTATATCAGTACACACAAAGAAAAATGGCCTTGTATAGAAGTATATCTCACAATATTTTATATGGCACTGCGAGTCAAAATTATTAGGCATTATATAAGGAAAATAATAATTCAATTAAGTGAATTGTCACAGGAAAAAAATATTCTTCAATAGAACACTGAAGACTTAAGCTACTTCAATATCAATAAATTTATGTTGGAGGTCAATATATGAAACACAATCTAATAAGATTGGTGCTGGGGTCCTTTTGGCATGCTTAGTAGAATCAAAACTACCCTTATAGGTAACACTTACTGGCAAAGGTTTATAGTATTTTTTTCATCATTAAGACTAATTTTGATAATGTCATTTTAATTTAATATGAAATTAATCATAAAAATAGTTGATGAGTTGATGATGTAGTCTTGAAAGTAAAAAATTAAATAGTCCTCTAGAATAGGAATATAAAATTTTGTATTATTATTAAAAATGGGGAGGCTTTGTTGGCCTAATTGCCTAGGTAATCCTTTTGCAGTCCCCTTGGTAGCCCATGTAGATTCTCTAGAATTGGAGAACCCTCCGGCCGTCACAAATTTATAAGCAAAATTTTCTTTCTCCATTCCACAGATCGGATTCCTTGTCTGTATTAGATCTTTAAAATCGGCTTCCATGTGCCTACTAAAGTCTTTGGGTTCTTTCTTCCTACCATCAGTATTTCCGACACTCAGTCTGAGAGGTTCTCGTCACTTATAAATGTTTTGGCCTATCTACAACCAAATTACTGAAGCCACGCATCTTTGCTTTTTCCTTTCCTATAGTTTAAGGTGTTCCGTAATGTACGAGTAGATGATTTCCACTGCAGGTTCGGATCTTATGAGTGATTGAGTAGCTCCAAAATTTACTGGGTCATCTGTAACTTGACCGCCCTTTAGTTTTCCTGATCATTCAGTGCCTTTCACAAACAGCTTTGATTCTGTGGTCATGCTTTACAGTAGTTCCGTTTCATTGTTTGTGCAAATAAGGACATTAATATGGTTATTATCGTGAGCTGCAACCTGGGCCGATAAGGATGGCAACCAGTACGGTCTGCTTATTAGAAACGTACCTTCCTAGGGAAAAGATGTGTCCTCCATGCTTGTGTAATTCTGGTCCATCCAGCTCGCGCTTTTTTTATCCATCCGAGTAGTTGGTGTTAGTGTCTGAAGGCAAGTTGGCCTTATTTTGATCCTATACCTCCTTATCCCCGAAGGCCAACCAAACTGATTAGCACGGTATTCCACGATAGTCGTGGAACCTTAGTTTCGCATGATACATTGAGTTTGAAAGGGATGTATATTCATTGCGTTCACACAAGCCAAAATGGAGGACTGCCGTGCAGGTTCGCCGCTACCATCCTGAATTCAACCAGAGTTTGCGTTCTGGGTTTCGGATTGGATTAGGATGCGATTCATACGCGCGCTAATGAAACTGGGTATATAAATAGTTAAATAAATTCACATTATTATGTTATGTAAAACATAAGAACCAAAAAAACATTTACCAAAAATAATTTAAATTTTGAAGATTGTATTTTTTCCTTAAAAGTCTCGAACTTGGGATATGATCATCAAAGCAGTGTTCAGAAATATCAAACAACTTGAACAATCCATCTGGAGGTTTTCAACATTCAACCACTCCAGCTCATCCTTTTATCAGAATTACTCTTTTTGCTTGAAGAAGATGGTTTGGAACATGTGGAAATAAGCATCCATGATAATGGATCCAAGTTCCAAAGAGACTTTGCTAATTTGTTAATCATTCCATCTCAGTAATTGGATTAAATTCTGATAACTGAGAGTTTCAAGAGTGTCGATGATTTTTCATATCATATAACTTCTATATACCTATTTTCTATTCGCATTCAAATACCTATAGGTTGACAAGTTGTGTGGTAAAATAATCAATAAGTTCGTGGGTACGGGTATGTAAACGAGGCAAAAAAGTCGATTGTGAAAAAATTAGTTTATGCTTCCAAAAAAAATATAGACCCTAAACGATAGAATATAGGAATAATATGTTATCATTATTTCGTAAGTATAAGAAGGGTATCATAATCCTTGTTTATCAATTACACAGAAAACGCGTAACGTGTAGAAAATAACACTTTTCTCAATGTACATTTTTATATAAAGCAGCACCCCACCGACATGTATGAATATTTCTATCAACACAACTATAGATGAAAATTTTTAAATAAAAATAATAACTAAACTATTTTTTATTGAATATCTATGATTTATAAGATCGAGAACTGTTAAATAGTGTCATTTAATAAAAATGTATGAATCAAATTTGACGTTTTAATTACAAAAATTTTACCAAATTATAAAATTTCTATTTTAAAATTCTAGTAGTTAATTAGTTATACCAAATACAAGAATAGCTCTAGAAGTACCTGGCTCAACAAAGAAAATACAAACATTTTGATAATATATATATATATATATATATATATATATATATATATATATATATATATATATATATATATATTTATTTTTCAACGTAATCTCCCGCTCGATACACTACCAGCGATGCTCAATAAGTTTGAAGCCTTTTTTCTAATAAGAATCGTCAAGCTCCACAAAATAACCATTAATTGCAGACATTACCTCTTCATTGTTGGAAAATATTTGACCACCGAGCATTTTTTTCAACACTGGGAACATAAAATAATTCGAGGGGGCTAAATATGACGAATAGGGTGCATGAGGTAGCAATTCAAGCTTTAATTCATTGATTTTGGCTATTGCAATATGGATGTGTGAGCTGGTTCATTGTCTTGATGAAACGAAACTTTCTTGGCCAAATACTGCCGTTTTGCTTCATTTCTTCAGTACAGTATCACAGTACCAAATATCTGTTATCAGCATTAACTAAACGAGTGATTCTGCCGACTTGACCTTTCTAGCTTTACTGACGTGTCTATCAGCTGTTTAGTCAGAATCCTACTATTTCGAATGCGATGTCTACTGTGTGACAAACCAGTGTAGCCGTTGTCTGCGTTTGTATAGAGTCGGTAATTTTGATCGATCTGACCGTAGGCTAAGTATTTGTATGATTGCTTAATATTTAGGAATTGACAATGAATGTGTGCAACCAATTCTACATAAAAATTTCAACGTGCGAAAAGATGTGCAAAACTGTTGCTTGAAATACTCATAATAGAACAAGTTCAGAAAAATATTTCTATTGACACTTTGAATATGTTAAAAATGAATCAAACTTATTAGAGAAGCTAATGACGTGTGACGAGTCAATCTGCATCAGAAGGATTTGAGTGTATTGAAGCTGTGAAAGAAAAAGTGGCGCGCGCCCTAAAAGAACTGACAGAAATAAATTTCCTGCACTGTTACGAATAACGGAAGATTGGCGTGAATCTTTGTAGAGTTAGAGGAGAGGTATATATCGTGGGTGATAATAAATAAATATACATAATTTCATAATAAAATTTTATATATCACCAATCTCGTTATTTAACAGCCACACCTCGTATATGCTATTGCAATAAGTCCAGAACCCCAAAGTATCTATTGTGAGATTACTTCTGTCAAGTCACAGATAACTTTTACTTCCTCCAGCGCCGTTAGGTGGCTTGTAAATGCGTACCCGTTACACAATAGATTCCACTACATTAAGTAGTGACCGGCCCTGGCAAATGGCGTACAACTGTCACAGTAATATAATTTTTTATCACAGATCTTCATAGTTCATTGTGGGCGGCCAAGGGGCCGTTGAGCACATAGGCCCTTCGTGCCCCACTTGACGTTACCAAAGGCCGATGTCCTTTGAAGCGCTTTGGCTTTAACCCTTTGATGTCATTAGGTAAGCTATGAGGTTTGCCTAAGAGTTTAAAACGCGCTCGTTTTCTTCCATGTCCCAACGGCGCAATCACAGATCTTAGTGGAGTGATATGGAAACATGCCATCCAATAATATTCTAAAAACTTTGTACATATTCTTAGAAAAATATGAAAACGCAGATTATTTTCATGGTTTGAAAAATTACCAGGCATCTAAAGAATATTCTGAGAGAGAAAAAAGAATGCTTATGGGCAATCTCACTTGATATTTTTCGTTGCGCCCTGGCTAATAAGCAACTGCTTGTGCAATTTTTTCCTGTATCAAATCTGTGGTTTTAATTTTACACGTGATCTTGGACTATGAGGAGAATTAATCTATTAAAGAAGAACTTTTATAAAGATTTTCAAAATTTTTGAGTTGTCATTAAATCAATTGTTATATTAGCCGGGAGTTTGATCGTTATTTATCATGTACAGTGCGTCAATTTGTTAGCTTATTTCAAATTGTTACATAAACTATTGAACCCGTTGCATAATCTTTATCAAATATAACATGTTAAAAATGGTTTTGGAGACTAGATACCAGATCTAGTAGTTTTCCTTTCAATCACTTTTCATGACTTAATTTTAAAACCATAAATTTTGAACAATTTTGGTTGTAAATCTCTATCATATATATAATCATTATATTTATAATAATCAAATATATTTTACATCATGAGATAAAGTATTACGCTTGATCAAAACTAATTTAACTTTGTTAAAATTAAAAATATACCAACCGCAAGCTTTTTTGGCAAAAATTCAAGTACTAATCACAAACTATTTATAGATTATGTACCTACTCATCATTTCTGTGACTGGCAAGTAAGAGAAAAGATCATTAGATAACTATTCATCTAACTAAGAGTACTTCAGCTAAACATTTGTTCAGTACACTATATTTTTTTTTTCTGAATACTTGGAATCGTATAATTCGAACGTGACAGTACGTCTATAATCACATTTCGGCCTAAAAAGGTACATAAAGTAGAAACGATGGAAACATACGATCACATGACTCAATCTAAGATTTATCAAACACATATATACTATATACTATCGTCTTTTTCACAAGACATACGTATTAGTTTATTTAAATGGATAGTAGTAATAGCAAAAAGAGACGACGATATAATTGACGTTACGTGAATAACTGACCATACTAAGGATTGCATTTGATATGAGCTTTGTTTACTGTGTTGTTTGTAGCGAATTTTCAGATTGAACAAGTGTTTATTGTTATAAATGAACTAATTTTAATTAATTCCAATTAATTTACTACCTCCTCGTTGGAAGAAAATCTACGACCTTTTTTCTTTTTAATTTTTTCCAATAGAGTGGTTAGTAATGTCGAATAGTAATCTCCAGTTATTGTTCTACCCATATCCAAAAAATCAATCATGATTACTCCATAGCAATCCCAAAAAACTGAAGCAAGAACTTTTCCAGCATATTTTTGGAGACAAAACTTCTTAGGTCTTAGAGAACCAGAGTGTCGCCATTCCATCGATTGTTGCTTTGTTTCTGGATCGTAGAAATGTACCCAATTCTCATCCATAGTCACAATTCGGTTTAAGAAGTCTACATCGTTTTCAAATCGAGCACAGATCGAACGGGATGCTTCTACCCTTGCACGCATTTGGTCAACTTTCAAACATTTGGGGATCCATTTTGCAGCAATTTTTCCAAATTGACGTGAACTATATGATGAACGTTCGTTTTAGCCCAATTCGACGGCCTGATAAAATCATATCATGAACTTCATCGATATTTTCGGGGACCGACACAGAAACTGGCCTTCCCGATTGGTCATCATCTTCAATGGAAAATTTACCTTTTTTCAAGCTTGCAGTCCAATTTTTCACGGTCGCATACGAAGGACATTGATATCCAAGGGTATTAAGCATATCTTCGTAAATCTGCTTACCTCTCAACCCTTTTAAATACAGGTACTTGATGATAGCTCGATACTCCAATTTTTCGATTTTCACAATTTCGGTGGACATCTTTTTTCTTTTAATTTATTGCGTAACTCTGGTTTACATTTTTGACGTCAAACTTTACACTGACACTTCTAATAAGTTATTGTTCGTTGCTATGGTAACGCAATATTTTGTTTATGCATGGAACTGGTCTAGGCTAACTAGATATCAATACATCCTCGTATGAATTATCTCAAAGTAGCATAGACTCTATCAGTAGACTCAAGTTTGGTCATGCATGCTATCCAGCACACCTTTATAAAATAACTATCGTAGATTCTAATTTGTGCGATAGTTATAACCGTATATGCGAAATTGAACCTATTTTCTTAATGTAATAAGTATATGCAGCATAGAGAAGAAAAGAGCCTACTAAAAATCGATGTTTCACCTCCATTCAACTGTCTTCAACATTTTATCAAAATTTATTAGAGATTGCAAGTTAAAACTATAACCTACTTAGTTTCGTCTCCTCTGTTACTCATACAAAGAGACCTGTTCCTACCTGCACCATGGTCTACCTTGCCTTTGAGTTAATCACCTTGAACGACCCCTGGGTGTGAAACATATAGCCTTAACCCAAAAAAGTATAATTTTAATTTAGTTAAGAAGACACCCATTTGATGGACAAAATATTACGTCACTTTTGTGAACTATATAAATATGTAACTACTTATAATAAATTCAAGAAATCCTGAAAAAACTCAGGTATCCAGTAATAAACCTAATGGCTAATATAAATTTTGAATTTTGTAATTTATTCACCCTATATAACAATATTTATATCAAAAGAGTTTTGGTAAATATATCGATGTACACCTTATAAATTAAATACATATTTAAATTTCTTTTTTAATTACCAATTCGTTAAATGCCGACCTTTGGAATATTAATCATAACGATTATTTCTATTGAGACAGAAATTTTGATAATGTGTTTTTGTTTAAATATCATAACATTTCTATAATCCATTTATAAAAAACTTGAATTTCTCATTTCTTTAAATCCTCAAGATTGGTTTACGCAGCCAAAATTTGAAATAAATTAAAATAAACATTTAACTACACTTTCATGATAGTAATTTTTGGTTTATGCAATAAACTAAGGTTAATTATAAATAGCTGTTAAACCAGTAGAAATTCCCTATATGGGTACTTTTTATCATACAAATATGGAAAGCTCCTAGCACTATCTATCAGGGTTCCATCATCTAAAGGATATTGCCGATTTTCAAACATTGCTTTTTCTATTTTTTATATCAGTTTTAAAAATAAAACACCACGGCCGAAATCGGCGCATTTACACGAATATTTCCATAAACAAGGATGTTGTAAACAAAACAATACCACCAATACAGACTTACCTGACCTATTCTGTCTTCATAACCTCACAAAATTAAGAAATTGAACAAAGAAGTCTTAAGTTGGCGAACTCTTAGTTTAATTTTAATTTAAATTTACTGTTAATTTTCTGCCTTAACTACAAGTACCGTTTCAGTGTCTTTCAACAAGTAATTTAATTTGTTAGTTTAATGGTAATTACTAATTTTTGCTGCATAAACCAAGCTTCAGTATATTAATAATAATAGATATTTTCATTGGGTATTTCGCAGCTATTTAGCTGTGAGAAATATTAATTGTAAAATTTTTATTGTAATAATTGTAATTAATTATAAAAAAGAAAATGGGGAACAAGAAGAAGTTATATCTACGATCCAAATACTTTTGTCCATGGTTATTATCCTTTAATTATCGTTATTATTTTTTTAAAGAAAGAAAGTTTAGGATACAAGTTGTGTTGCTACTACTAAACTTTGTTGAAATGAACTTGAAAGTACAATGCTTCGAAATAGTCTTGAATAAATAAATAATAATTAATGTATTCACGCCCAAGCAACCAAAGTTGCCTCTGATCACTTACGGAGTAATTTCTATCGATGATTAAAGAAAAGTCACTCGATATTCATAATTGTACAAGAGCATTGGATGGTTGGAAGGGTTTAAAAAAAGTAATGGTATATATTTCAAGGCAATTTGTGGAGAAAGATTTTCTCTATAAACATACGGTAAGTACTTTTAGTAGTTAGTTGTGAGATGTGCAAGGTCAAAGTATTAAAGATCGAATAAGTCTTAAATAAAAGTTTTGTGAACAATAAAGTATGTGGCAACTGTGGCTTTTAGAACATCAACTATTCGATTTGCAAATTTGGTAATCGTCCTACTAAAGCCTAGCATAGAAATAGGCTAACAAGTGAAAAGAGACAGCGAATCTATTAACAGATGCTCAAAAAATGATTTTAACTATTTTTAACCTACTTTGATGTCGAGGAATGTCCATAAGGGATGCTATCCAGGAAATAAAGTTTTTGACGAGTATTGCAAGCAAAGTGTGGCAATGTAACTTTTGTTCTAGTTTTTCAGTTACAAATAAAACTTTGAAGCAACAAATTCATCTTTGCATTTAATTTTACTGAAATTATCTTCGCTTGTTATATTAAGTACAATTCTTAATGACTTCTTATATATATTTGTATCCAGATTATGGTTTTACAAAGTTTGAAGTTGTTATGGACCTTCCACTCCATTCGAAGAATTCAATAAAGTATTCGTATCATTTCTAAAACGTCCCGTATTTACATTCTACAATTGAAGTTTAAAATCAAAGTAAATTTAGTAAATGTGTGGTGGTACCACTTTTCTTTTCGCTGATGGTAAGTTTTTCTAAAATCTTTTTAATTTCGCTTTTTATATATAATGCTCACAAAACTCTAATTATCTTCAATTATAAGTCAATTTTGTATACAGGACGGATAGATAGAATAGGTTCCTGTACAATTATATTTAAAAAAATATATAAATTCAATTTTTCATATATTAGAAAACAAGCTCCTTTTTATTCATATCTGTTAAACCTACTCGTTCCTTCTTTAGCAAATTTCATCTGTGTTCCCGTTTCCTTCCTCATTTTTTTTTCGCCGTTCTACAGCTGGCAGGTCGGGGTCTAACTACCATCAAAGATTTAACCAGTGCACCAACATCATCAACACACCAAATTCAACTCCAAAAACTTGGAATTCAATTGAGAGCTTAACAATTCCGGCATTTCATACATAAGTCCCAGTTCTTATCTTAAATATATAGAAATTTGTCGTGCCCTCTTCGTTATGCAGTTGATGTGAATTTTATTACTTTCTAATAAATTTAATTTTTACTAAAACCTTTTTTATTGTTCTATAAATATTAATTTGGAGAATCGTGTCCAGAGATAATTTATTTAAATTTTATTAATTTAATTCAAAATGTGTTTCAAGCTTTTCCACTTTTTTTATTCACTTCTAACTTCGTTCATTAAAAAGCTGGTGGCGTCAAATTTCGTATTAATTGTTCACACCTTCTAAGTTATTCATATACTTTAACTAAGACTGATACTACATCCTAAGGTTACAAGGTATCAACAATTTCAAAGTTTATTACAGAAAATAAGGTGTTCAACATGTTAATAAATTTATAGAGGACAATCAGTACCTACAAATCAATGTTTTTCGGGCGTTGAGGTTTGCTAGGAAAGCTTGGTTTCCTGTGACCAAAACTACTACAGCAAACTGCTTTAGAAATATGGATTCAAATATGAAGTAACTGTATCTGTAAGCTTATAAGAGAAGGACGAAAATTTAGCAATTGATCCTGAATATTGGAACCTAGCCATCAGCAACGAGAATAATCAACAGGCAACATTCATTTTCTAATCATCGACGACGTTTTAATAGTTTCAGGAGAACTTGCTGCAAACGACATTATTCATGCCTTCTCGTCTTCTTTATTGGAAAATGAACAAGCATAAACAGGCGCGGAAGTAAATTTAGTAAAAAATTCTAAACGCGAAGCAGTAAAAGCTCTAAGAACTTTAAGACCAGGTCGATAATTTTTGAAACTAAAAAATAAATGGTAGGATGGAACTCATTGGAAAAAATGGGAAAATATAATAAAAATGAAATGGAAAATATTTTACGGGCGATCTTAGGTCGAGAAGTGGAAGGAGGTGAGTTTTCAAGATTACAAAACGATTTATCTCGATTTCCGGCAAAACTACAAGTCCTATGAAAAAAAGTCGGAAAAGTTTTAGGCACTAAAAAGATCTATAATTTTTGTGTTTACACTTTTTTCACAAAACCTCAAAATTTATGTGAAAAAATTGAAACAACCAAATTTTTGACTTTATTTATCTTTTACAAAAAACATTTTTTTTCACGAAACTTTAGTTGATTTGAAATATTTATTTTTTTACATTATTTTGATTTATTATCGTAAAAGCACCCTAATTTTCAATCGAATATTCTGCTGTGAAAATATCGAGTCGATCTGTTTTTTGTTCGTCGAAATCTCTACTTTCTGATGGTGTAAAAAAATACTACCATCACCATGGTGAATTTCTCCAGAAAAGCCAGAAAATTCGCAACCGAAAATTTTTTTCAATTATTACTTTTTTTTTTGTAAGAGGTTAAGTGAAAAAAGTGTGAATACAAAAGTTGTAGTTATTTATTACCTACAATTTTGTCATTTGAATTTTTTCTATAGGCCCTGTAGTTTTCTCGGAAATCGAGATAAATCGCTTTTCACCCTTAAAAACTCACCCACTTCCCCTTCCCGACCTCTGATTGCTAGTAAATTATTTTATATATTTTTATTATATTCTCTTTTTAAATGGGTTTAATCCAACTATCATTTTTTTTCACTTTTTATCATTTTCAATGAATTCTACCCAGGTCTATTCGCACAATTATTTTGAAATGAAATCAAATGGTTACCGAAGCATATTTGATAAAATTCATAACATCGCACGCGTCTTGTTTGCTGATAATTTTGTTTTCATATTTGTAATATTCATAAAAAAAACGTGGTTTACTATTTTTGTTTATTGCATTTGTAATTTATTAATTTATTTTGAATAAAAGTCATTTATCACATAACACGTTATTCTATTTAATAATCGCAACTTTATAACTGAAATAACCTATATTCTAATCTTCATTAATGGAACCCTCTGTAAATGAGACATATGAGACACCTGGGTAAGAACAATGCCTCTATAAGTGAAACCGATTTGCAGGTTTTTAATGTTTTAACTTTTGTGACGAATGTTGAACCAGAAGGTTAATTCAAAAACGTGTAATTCGAGTGGATTAACAAACAAGTACTGTTAGAAACGAGATGTTACAATATAACAAACCTTATATCTGTCACTTTTATTCACCATTATATATCGTTATCAAGCATACGTACTACGGTCGCCAACAGTTTGTAGATCAGTTTCGACATGTCAGATACTGTTAGTGGTTGTTAAATATGTACATTAAAAATATACCAGTAATTTTGAAGATATGGTTTTATTAAGTTCCCACTAATTGGAGACCCCTCATATGATTATCTGTTCAGTTTCCTAGACAAACACCTTATAACTTCAACTTTTTAAAAGTTTTGCTCTTTTACGTTCAGTCATTATTTCTATAACCTTAACTTTGGACGCTGAATTTTGTTCATCCTTCTTACATCTATTAATAAAAAAATCATTTAGGTACTCACCTTTTTGAGTGTCCGGTTGTATAGATTCACTTTGTGCCCAGAATTGATCAGATTCTTCACTATGCCCATTCCTATAGTGCCCAATCCAATAAATCCGAATGTAAGATCTGAAGCTAAGATGTCTTTTGTTTTCAGCAATTCAGAAAATGTATTCAGGTCAACAGCAGGAGAATCCTGAAAACGATAGTTTGATGAAAAACTATACTTTTTTATACAAACATAAATAAAACAATATAGTTTTGGATAGTTCATATAAAACTATTGTTATAATTTTTTTTAATTCTTTGATCAATACTTATAGAGAAAAATATTATTGAAAATTCAAAAATTTTGTAGGTAGTTTAAACGTTTTAGTAAGGCCGCCATATTGCGTGACGTCATAGATATAAAATAAACCCTGAACATATGATATAAAGTAAATACGACAGTTATTACATGATGTAAAGACTACAAGGTATACTATTGCGTACCAGCTGGGAAGCAGCCAATGAGATTTCGCTCCCAAATTGGCGCGTCGTTTTGGGTCTTGAGAGATGCGCAGAATGAGTCGAAAATGAACTCTCGGGAAGAGCACACCTTGTAGTCTTTACATCATGAGTTATTATATCGGTTATTTAAAAATAATTATTATTATTAAACTTTGAATAATTTGAAAATGGTATATAAATCGAGTTTGTGAGAGAATTTAAAAATACCACGACTAAAAGAACTGATAAAGTTTTTTCTTTATGATGCCAAGAAATTCGAAAACACTACAAACAAATATGGTTTGAAAGTGTTGGTCGTTTTGACGAGCTTGCGAGATGTAATTATTTTTGTTGCCAGAATCATTATAATGTAAGTATGATTTAAATTCAACTTAGTTTAATATTTTATTATGCTTTTAATTTTTAACGTGATTATGTAATAATGTAAACCTTAACCTATAAAAAGTTTATTAACTTTATTCTTATATGAAAAGAAAATTGTTCTATATATATACGTAAGTAATAAAAGAAAACTATACTGTAACAGCACACGCTATGTTGCCGGCAACGATAACCTCGTAATCATCAAGCAGACGACTGCTCAATGTTTTTATTAAACCTATGACACAACGATTTTCAATTAAATATTTAGATATCATTTTCTCACTTTTAATTAAATATTATACTTTGACATTATTTCATATCAAAAAGTTATGAAATAAACAAAAAATGAATACTTTTAAAAAAATGCCTACTGCTGATTTTCGCCAAAAAAACCTGAATCAAAATCATTTGCGCTAGATCTTCAGAAAAGAACATGCGAAATAAGTTTCTTAAATAATAAAGGTACTATTTTTACTTACCGGAGCGTCCAAAATTGAAGGGCGATTCAAAATTTCGGTACCAACATCACTGATTCCATTCTCATTAAAACGAGGAGAGCCTCTTGATCTTTTTACTGAGGGCGTCGAATTTTTTGTGGAACTGGCATCTGAATTTTGTCTCTTGACTGGAGCAGCCTAGAACCAATAAGTATAAAAAGTTAAGTATCATTATTTCATACATATGCAATATTATGCAAATGAAATATTCAGCCATATCAATATTTCTGAGTAATTGATGTTTGTATTTGATCAAAAAATTAATAAATTTTTATTACTACAAAAATGTCTTTATTCTTTGAAAACAACGAAACCTAAACTATTTTGGCACACGTTACTATTCAAATATCTCCATAAAGAGGAGTCAAATCAAGGCGGTCATTTTATTGTTCCTTTTCGACCTATCTATCGATTTTGGAAAGATGTTATTCAAGTAATTGCGTACGAAGACAACAGATTGTGAAGGCGCACTATCTTTCTGCAGCCGTGTATCATTTCTGTTTGGAAACAACCGGTTCAATCTGGGGAGCAAGAAGTTTTGAAGGAGGATCTGTTAAAGTTTCTTCAAAAAAGTATGGTCCAATAATTCTAATATCTATTATTGTCGCTCAAACATTAACTTTTATTGAGTATTGAGTACGGTACTCTTGTATTCATAGTGAATTTCCTGAAGCCCAGTACCGACAAGTCTGATAATTGACATGACACCTTTTAGTAGTTTTTTGAAAATATCGGATTTCTATTTGTGCTGCTGATTGTGCTTCAGTCTAATTTCATAAAATTCAATTTGTCTATCAAAGTCTTCTTCCATAAGTTCTTGTACTAAACTTACTTTGTAGGGATGCCACTTTTCCTTCTTTAGTTTGCCATGAACTGGTATGAGAATTAACTTGAAAAACTAACAAACACGAACATCTAGTTCTTTTTTTTTTCAGATATTGCTTTTCTACTACCTTTATGGAGGTTTTTGACATGATCCGTTAATTTCTTCTCAATTTTGCTTACAGTGGTTTGTAAAATTGATTCTCGGTTAGGGTAGTTATACTTCTTTCTACGTACGGGTTTAATCTCCCCATCCAATCATTATTAGAATTTCAATTCTTTGGGCTTCAGACAGCTTCATGTTGATAGTTTGTCTAAATATCTAGCTCTTTAGAAAAAGGTAAAAAGTAGGTAGATAAGACATTTCATTACCAGTGCCGGCCTTCACAAAATTGATTTTTGGGTGGTAATAAATATTTCATACGTTTTATCAAGAAATCTGTTGAAATTTCATCAATAATAATTGTGACAATAGACAAATCAATTACTGTACTCGAGTGTGCCATTTAAAAAAACATGAGATTTTGTTATTTACAAAATTCTAAACTCATACAGTAAAAAAGACACCCAGAATGATTCTAGACTCGAAAATCACGAAAATTCAATAGACCTAAGGTTTGTGCTTAAAAATTCATGTTGCAAATAATGCCATTTAGCCTCATTTTTATTTTGCGGAATTTTCCAAATATAATGGACTCAATAACCTCCTAAGCAGTGCGGAAATCAAATAACGCAATAAAATATAGAGTGTTCCATTGAAAATTTCAAAGATCAAGAACATCCTGTATAATCCAAAGGTCAATAATTTAAAAATTCCTTTAGATACAAAGAACTTTTGTAATTAAAGTTTTTCGATAACTCTAACAGGTTTTGACAAAAAAATATGGGACGATGAGCCTTTTTAAGAATAAAAATCGACGGGTTTCAGGAGTTTTAAATCGTCGGTTTACAAAATAACGGAATCATTATTTTCATTTGCGAATCATGCGAATGATTCGGCAATCATAGGAAATCATTTTACACAGCTGAAATATAAATAGGAAAATAAATTTTTTTATCTCATAAACTTCGATTGGTTAACTCGTGTCAATTATTTATTTTAATCATAGTACACTTTCCAAATTTTCGTATTAGCTGTCTATTTTGTTACTTATTATTATATATCTAGATTAATTGACCATCGGGGTTGTTATATTCGTGATAAGAAGGATATCATGAGAACTAGGAGAAGGTATGATAAGTATTATAAAATTGTAACACATAAGGTCATGAATAAACAATATCAAAAAACAGTGTAATGAAGATAGACATTTTCCAACGAATGATATTGTAATAAATATAGTTTGAAAAAACCAAACAACACGCTATCATAGCATATCAAACTGAAAAGTGAAAAATATAACACAAAAAACTGAAAAACGCGCTTTTAAAGCACATCAAACATCAACTTTTTAGTTTAATGTGCTTTTACAGCTATTGAAAACCCGAATAAAACAACATTTTCTAGAAATGAATCCTAGCTAGATCGATTTATAACACACGAAACCCCCTATATATGTTTCTATCTTAATTTTAGTTTGGTTGATAGATCTATACAACTATCAAATCCTGAATTTGGATGCTTAGCAATTCAAAAAGCAAAAACTGCATTGAAAGAAAATAATTATCCGGAAAAAATGATAAACTAAAGACTTTCCCAACAACTATCGAATTATTTCAATAAATATGTTATTAGTATAAGTCATAAAGGACATTATCCAAATATTTCACTAAACTAAAATCTAAATCACTTAAAAACAAACGAAGTAATATTATATATCGAGTACCTTGTACTGATTGTAATTCTTTCTACATAGGGCAGACATCTAAGTATTTAGACAATAGACTAAAAGATCATGAATTCGATAAAAAAAAATAAAACTGCATTAATTAACCCCGCAATAGAAAAAATAAAGATTCAAAATTTCTTGAAATGGAATCTAATACACGAAAAAAAATAGGAAGGAGAAATTTATCAATGATAAAAAAGACCTATATAATTCAAGTAAAATTTACAGCTCTATTTTGTAAATTTCTATACAAACGGGTCGAAATGCCAAATTTTTATGTATGTATTTTACAGAAACATGGTTGCAAATGTAAATAATATTTTAATCTAAAAACAACTTTTTATTTTCTACATGATTAGGTACCATTACTTTATGTTTGTCTTTTATCGGTTTCTGTTCTTTACTGGAGGTTCTTCTTCCATTGATTTGTTGGCCTTATATTAATTGTTCATCTGTTGTGCGGTTTACTTTTACAAGTATGTCGGAAAACATCTACATATTAGTGTCCTTTTTCATTCTCATATTTAATCATTTCTTTATATGTTGTATGTTACATTGCACTTCTATGCTGCTATTTCTTTGTCTGTCCCTTCATACTATATCCCTTATCGATCTTAAAACTATAATTTCCACAGTGTTCACTTTGCGTCTGCCCTCTCTCTGCTTTCTGTTGTCCTTGCTAACTACCTTGGTGGCTGGCAGATTTGATAAAGGTAAACTTTTGTGAATATTTACAAAAGATAGGAAACGATAATTGAAATAATATAGCCAGCCATCCAAGATTTCAGGTTTCCGAGATTTTTATAAAGATGATCCAAAAAATCAATGAACCTCTGGGCTCTATTATTTTAACGGTTTTGCACACTACCGATCAAAAGTTTTTGCCCAGCCAATAATCCATCCATTGAATTTCAAAATAATACACAAATTTCTTTTTCTAATTGTGAAGCGCAGGTCGCAACTGTGTCTTACAAACCACAAATAAAAGTGTTCGTTTTTTGTTTATTTTATGCAATGTTTATACATATTTTGTGAGTAAGTGCGACAAGTGAAAACTTGCAACTTAGCTATGAATTATTTCTTCGGTAATTAAGATTGTAGTTTAGTACCAGCTAGCCTCGTGAGACGCAAGAACGTGCTATGATTTATACTTTTTGGACAAAGACATTTTTTTGTGAAGTTCTCGAAAATTCAGACTTGTAAGTTTTAAAATGGGTAAAACTAAGAAACTATCGGTTGAAGCTCGTGCATTAATCGCAAATCTTCATGGTCTAGGCAAAAGTAACAGTACCATTGCCAACGAATTAAAAATACCTCGACGTACGGTGGACTACAACGTGACAAAAATATGCATCCACCAGGTACTTCGGTGATAGAAAATTATCAGGGCGGCCTCAAAAACCACAACCGCTGAAGATAAATATATTGTATTGATCATTTTGCGAAAACACCTTCCACTAAAAGAACTTTTGGTAGGCTACAGACAAGGAAAATGCGTAGGCCGAAGAGCTAGAATACACACTGTTGGCGAGGTACCTAAAAATATTGCTGAATTCCTCAATCTTCAGCATCCTGAAAAGTACACCGGACATTGTTTCAGAAAGACTTCGTCAACGCTGGGGCCGATATCAATGTTTTAAAATTTAAAACGGCATAGTGAATGGAAGAGTTCATCAGTGGCTGAAAAAGATGTGGAAGATACCGTCGAGAGCAAAAAAAAATAGCAAGAATGATACAAAGGCGTGAAACCTTTGTACAAGTATTAAACCAAAACCACACATCTTCCAGCATTATTGTAAATAAAGAAGTACAATCACTTATTCCTACATTTAAAAATTAGAATAAAAGTTTAGTTATTGATGTTAATTGATTTTTTATTTCTAATTGGGATTGGGAGAATTTAAAAGTACTTTAAAGTACAAAGATGCCGTAAAATGTCATTTTCCGAACTGAAATTAGTACTGTAAAGTCGACTTTACAGTACAGTATGAAAACGACTGCGTAAAAAATTCTTCAAAAAATGTATTTTGTCAATAAAACAATATCACACATGCGATTCGAATAAAATTTTATAATTGATACATATCACTAAATATCATCTGAAGAAGTTTTGATATATATTTTAGAATTATTCGAATTTTCGAAATTTTTCCAAATTCATTAAATTTTAATTTCTGAAAAAACCCTAAAAAATATGAACTTTGGAGTAATTTCAATAAAATTTAAGTGGATTAATAAAAGAATTATAATTTTTTCAAATATTTGTACTAATTATTCACTTCGTACAAATCGCGTGAATCCTGCATCTTTCTCTATAACATTTGCCACCATTTGAATAAGCGTTCTCGTATTATTGTAGTCGCAATTAAATATCTACGAGAACATACTTAGATTGGGTTAATCATTATATCATTTGACCTGTTTACACCGTATCTTTTGCTATTTGTTAGCCACTTTTAATTAATACCACATTTATTTTCAAAAATATCTATCGAGAGTCAGAAGAATAAGTATGGACTAGCAAACATCCACGATTTTATTCAACTATACGTTTTATTATAAAAAAATGTTAAATAAAGTATGAGGAAGGAAATTTCCACTGCCGAATCTTAGATACAAGAGTGTTAGAAAATTTTTGATGATTCAAAACCAACAAGAGTAGATAAAGTAAATTCGTATAAAAATGTTAATGTACAATCATATAGGTCACAAAAAAAGAATGTCGTACATAAACGCTAAATACACTGGTTAAACGATAAATAAATCAACTAATAGAAAATAACGTGTTAAAAGAATCATACACAAATTATATTTTAATAAAACAGTAAAAATATTTCAACATAGCAAAAACTGAATTTTTGTAGGATCAACAAAAAGGCTACTATAAATAGAATTTTGAAAACAAACGAAACTGTTAATTTGAAACGTTGAAATAAAATCTAGTAAATGATAAAGACATTACATTGTGTTGGATTTAGTTTTGGTTGTGCGTGGGAAAATATTCCCACATATACAATTACACTTTTCTTAATGAAAACTTAGGGCTCAATAAAGCTTTCTTATTCAATACCTGAACTGGTAACGCAACTGTAAAAATTATTTTGTTGGTTTGAAACGAAACGTTATTAAAAAGCTTAATTTATTACCAGAGCAATATCCTAATTAATTATTTTAGATACGCTGTTTTTTTTTTATTAATACAACAAATTCGAATTTTTATCATAATGTTTTTCTTTACACGTAATTTACGTTTTTATTTCTCTCGAAATAAAATTACTACATAAGGTTATGTTTAGATGTTTACTGCAAATAATTTTTCACAAATAATAAAATTAAACCAATAACCACGAGTGTCGCATGTTTAATTTCATTGTTAAATTAGCCTGCAGGAAAAAGTTTATTATTTTTAGTAAAATCTTGTAGTTGTTCAAACGATATTTCCGGATTGAAGTTCAAACGACAAGTACTAGACTAACATCCACCGTCCTTGCAATTATAGTCTTACAAATTGCGTTTTATATATTATTACTTATTCTTACTTAACAAACATCATGATCTGAATTCCCCAGTAACAGTATCTATCCAACTATTACAGGAATTTCTTATCTTTGTTTTATCAAATCGTGTCTACTTGCTCCAATTAAAATCTATTTCATGAAGTTAGAAATTTGAAAGTTTGTGCGAAAATAAAGAAATTAAAATTAAAATAATGATACCAACGTTTACACTTCTAGAGACTAATGAATAGTGAAATGTTGATAGTTGACATAATTATTTGCACTACCTGTTTGAAGCTTTTGCCCACCCTATAGTTTGCGTGATACACAATAAATAAAAACGATACAATCGATTTTGATATTTATATTTTAAAGACCATATATAGATAAGAATATAGTAATAATAAAACTACTGTCTGTAATTGTCACATATTTAAATTTTTGATTCGTCGATGTAACCCCCTTTTGCTTTTTTTCGGTGCACAATTTTGGCATTCTCTATAACAATTTGAACAAATATTTGTCGTCTATTTGGTTTTATTCATTGATGTGAAGTGGAAATAGGACAAGACTTTCTGACTTTCCTGTCCAATCATCCCATAACTCAATCGAATTGAGGTCGGGCATATGTGACGATCAAATTATTACTTTCAGTAGATTCTCCTTTTCCAATTCCTTCAAATACTCTTTGGACAGCTTCGAGGAATGCTTGGGATCGTTGTCATGCTGGAAGATACATTTTCTGTCGATCAGGCACTGGCCAGAACGTACTACATTTTCCTTAAATATTATTTTAAGCGTTTATTTAAAATCCATTTAATTTTTACCAGGTCTCCAATCACTCTTCCTCTAAAACATCCCCAAATCATCATCTCTAAGAACCAAAAACCTCAAACTTTGATTCATCCCTCACTCCAACTCTTCATACGTTCACGTTTTTTTCTTTAGCTCTGCAATCTCTTTATTTTATTTTGGCGTCTTGAAAGAGGTTTCTTCACTGCAACCCTTTCAAAAAGGCCAGCTTCTCTCAACCTCTCGTTCACTGTAGAAGTTCTCAAAGTCAGATTTCTAGATTCATTGATCTGAGATGGTATCTCTAGGCCAGGGCGTATCTCATTTCAAGTATCTGTAAACAACTCAAATAGCACTCGTATGACAATACGTATTGAGTACGTTCACCATTGAAAATGTCATACTTTATGATGGTAATGTCAGATATGACATATTCACATCAGTGTCGCCATATCTCCAAACCTAAGTGTAACCCTCGTATTTATTAAACTTTTTGTCTGTTGCCGCGTATTTAGCGTTTGATAATGTTCACTTATGAATTATTTTTGAGAAATCTACCCTCAAAATTTTTTGAAAAGCTAGTTATTTTAATTTTATAATTTAAGCGATATTAATCGTTAACATGCATATTTTACTGTGTTAAAATTAGTAAATAGTTTTTGTGTCATGAGTAATTAAAAAAGCGTTGTTTAAACAATCCTGATAATTTTTACTGTATATGCAGAGATTATGTATTTAAAGATAGTATAAAAGTTATAAAGTTAATAAGAAATACCCATTTTGAGTATTTAGGGATGCTTTTGGAAAAAAATGAGAAATCTAGAGCTCCCAATTGTGTTTGTATATCATGCGTGGGATGTTTACCTATGAGCTCCCGTACGGTCCGTAGGCCCGCAACTGCACTTTCCTCACTGCCCAGAGCGGTCTTATGGACCGTACAATGTAGTTTATTTCGAACCTTTCCGCGGCCCAATGGACCATATTTAAATATGTTTTGCAGTTTGGTTGAACTATCCTAGGTCCTTGAAACATTATCTTACACAATCTCCTCTTACCTTGTGACCTTTTTTCTTCATTAGGCGATGGTTCTTTTTTTGTTGTTTTTTAATCAGCAAAAGCAGTAGGTTCTTTCGTCAGTAACTTCTTTGATACATTGATTAGAGAATTAGTAATTGCTATATTCTTTTTTGTTATTATTTTATAAAGAATATGGGCAATTACCATTTCTGTACCAAATAACAGCTCAGTAGCAATGTCCCTTCAACATCCTCCTCAAAGAAGCGTTGTAACTTGCCATTTGATCAGACAGATCTATAGAAGATTTGCCTTTGCTGCATTCGACCACGGCCTAAGGTTTTACAACCATTCCTGATGGACTGTCAATGCTTATTGTCTCATCAGCATACTTTGTAGAAAGCATCATTATCCTTCCATTTTAGTATTGTTATTCCTTTATTGTTTTCTTTGCTTCTTTTGTACAAAGTCTATGGGTAGTCCTATTTTTCCCAATGTCCCCAATAAACACCAACTCCAAACTTGTATAATAAACACAAAAAAAACATCATTTGTTGTACTTTTTACTATTTTTCCTTAGATCCACATCCCATATGGAATGTAAAAACATAAAAAAATTTTTGGGCCCTGGGGAATGTTTATCAATTTCATCGTGTTAAGATTATGGAAAAGTGAGAAGTGAGAAATGGCAGTATCCAAGTACTAATTGTGTTCAACGACTTGAGGACCTAGCTAATTACAAAATCGAGCTGATTTTGAAGGTGTATTAAATAAGCCTAAATGCTTTTTTCCAAAATGAGTTACGATGATCTTGAATGATATTTAAATGAAATGTTATGAAGACAGCTTTCTATTGACACTAAAATAAATTTTTATCGAGAAAGAGATAAGGATTTACGGTGTTATTTTTCCGAAGAAAACGGTATTACTTTTTGTTCAAATGTAAAAAATCTTGACAAAAATGGGCTTTACACTATACGAACCACACGACTAGCGTTTTTTCATTTACAGGTCAAAACCTAACAGCCTAAAATGTATTCTATTGTATAATGGAATTGAAGAGGTGCTATTGTCCACAGTATAAAGTTAAAGGAAGAATATTGTGACATTTAGCTAGTCTTTAAGGGCATAAAATATAATCAACATAAATGGCAAATTTGGGTCGATTTAAAAATGGTCAATAAATTGGTTACACTAAGTTTTCCTTTTTTATATGTCCTTGGAACATTATAGCCTTTGGTAAGAAGAAGAATTATGAATCCTGGAAAACAAATATAATTCAGAATTCATTAGTAGTTCGTGACAAAATTATCTTTCCACCATTTCATATACAACTGCTTTTCTTACACTTTCTAAAAATTTCTTCAGCTCACTGTGGAAAATGTTAAAGCCAGTTATTTATGATGGCCCCCAAATTAGAAAGATGGTAATTTAGAAATTCTATGACTGAGGCCTGGACAGGTTTCGTCTCTGTGATGCAGAACTTAAAGGAAATGTAGCATTATTGTGTTACAAAATATTCTAAAATTAAATATCTACCTTTTCTTATGTGTTTACACAATATCCGGGAAAAAATACTAATTATTTTCCGAGAAATAAAAGCAATTTCATAAAAAGTGACTTTTTATTATTTATCAACAGAGATAAAATGTTAAACTTTTTTCCAGTCACAGAAAAAGTGATATTTTTTATGATATCTTAAAAACAAAACTATTTTTCTTCAAACTCGACTTTTTCTTTTAAAATGTATCGAGTATTATTTTTAATTATATAAGGTAGATAAGAAATTTTATACAGTTCAAATGTGGAGCGTTTTATGATGTCTCAATAAATTATTGTGTCATGTGCAAAAAATAAATATTTGGAAGTATATATAGGAATAGTTGAATGGAATACCAAATTAATCTAACAATGCTATCGATTAGTAAAATATCCACAGGCATCTCCACACGGCAGGCACCATTCGAACTACTCGAGTATAATAAGGTTTACCCTCTGCTTGCTTTTTATATAAAAAAATATTTCCTTTAGGTGAGCACCAGTTTTTTTTAGAAAGGTAGAATAACTAGATCAATAGTTAGTTTGAATTAAAAATTTACTCCAATAGGCTTGTTAATATCCGTGATTTAAAAGCCCGAATCAGATACGAAATCCATAGCATAACACTATGCCATAATATGTTAAAGAAGAAATTATTACCTCGTTGAGTCATTGTTAAATGGTGAAACGAGAATAATTTGTATATTTATAGTTTATTTCAGAAAAGTATAGAGTAATAAAACCTCATTAAGTATGCAAAGGGACCACAAAGTGACCCAACGAATAATTAAGTCACTTTAATAGTTTGGCATTGATTTTATTGTAATATTCTTTCTTTTTATCAAGTGTAGGTAGTACTACCCGGGTTGGGGTCAATATATAGGTTTAGCCTACTCTTACCCATTAACAAACAATGAAAATAGTGTGCCAAAGGCGTGCCAGTAGGATACTCGTAAAAAGGAAAAAAAATTAGTGTGAGAGAATAAAAATTAGGCATTATGTATATAGAATTAGGTACACTTTTTATTGAACATTATACAAAAAATACATGATACAGAAATTCAATTATGAAAAATCATAATATTCTTCATTATCTGAGGAACTGTCATCTCTTGACGTTATAATTAACACACACCGAAATTGCGCCGAACCGAACGGAATTCCCCATTTTATTACTCTATACCTTTCTGAAATAGACTATACTTCTAATATATTTAACAATTTTCTTTGTTTTCTTTATTTGTTTGTTTTATTGTACTTTCATTATTTGTAAAATATTATGAAAGTCACAAATTGACATAACTTTTGTGTTTGTCTCCACCCTGTTTTAATTTGAATTAATTTGTGTGTGCTCAGACAGAGAAATCCACAAAATTAAAAAGAAGGAAGTATTTTATTAATCACTTAATAATTATCCATATTTCCATGTTTCATAAAAAATTCTTTTAAAAAATAGTGAATACAAACATCAAAAATTGTAACGAGAATTTTTTCATGTTATTTATTGTTTACTAAATTAACAATCACACAGTGTAGTTGGTTAATCATGCTAAATATAACAATGTGAGTTATTAATCATGCTTTAAATATTATTTTATGTAGTTATTCATTTCAAATTACCTATTTCTTAGTATTATTATATACAGGAAAAAAATTCAATATTAAAAAAGAGAAAATTACAATAATCAAAGATTCATAGCTAATAATATCTATTGTATCTATAAGTTTTCGAATTATGTTAAGTACCTATACCGCTCTTGAGTTAATTAACATTTTAATGTTAAATACTTACTAAATTCAGCAAACTAGTGACAAATATTATTGATTTTGTTATTAACACCGACGAAGATATACAATGCGATCCATATATATCGATATCGAAACAGGTCGATTTTTATTCTTAAAATGACAAAGGTATGTTCAGCAATATTAAGTGTTTTAAATTTGGTGCAATAATAACTGAGAAAATTAAGATTTTTAAGATGTAAAATTTTGATGATGTCTCTATCACAAAACTTTACGTAGAATGAAAATAATAATGTCGCATAATATTCAGAATGTACTTTTCAATGTACTTTACAATTAAATTAAATGTTCAAAATGACCACCATTCACTTCTGGAAAATAATCTAGGCGATTTTGGAATTCTCGTACAACATTTTGTATGACCTCAGGAGTTATTTTGTTAATTTGCTTCGTTATCCTAACTTCTAAATCAGCAATATTGTCTGGTCTATTAAAATAATCTTTAGATTCTAAATAACCTCATAAGAATTAATCGAGGACCCAAATCGAGGGATCTATCTAAACGGCTATTCGATTGTTCCACATCTTCCAATCCACTAGAAAATAGATCGATCTATCTGATTTGGATACCAGTCCAAACGTTCACTTTTTCAGGATATTGAGTATGAACCTCACAAATTCAGTGAGGATTTTCTCTGCTTCAATATCTACAGTTCTGTTTGTTAACCGTTTCGCTTAAATGAAACGTCGCTTCATCCGAAAAAACTATTTATGTTTATGCAAATCTGCATTCATTTCGTCCATCATCAATTCACAGAACTCTTGACTTCTATCAGGATCATCTTCATTTAAGTCCTGAACCAACTGAATTTAGTAAGGGTGGTATTTTTCTTTATGCAAAACTCTCAAAATAGATATCATTGTCGGCGGCAAGATCTCGAGTTGTCTTATACGGATTTTCCTCAATCTCTAGGAGTACAATTAACTTTTTTTCATCAGTAAATTGAAAATTTCTACCTGGTTTTTCAATATTTTTTACATGTCCAGTTTCTCGAAACTTTTTCAATTTTGCTAACTGTAGACTGCGAAACGTGATGACCAATGTTTTTATTATTAAAAAATTTCACAATTTTCGAGTTCTCGATTTATTACCACAACTAATCATAATTATGTCTATTCTTTGAGTCTTGGACAAATGAGCCATAATTAAATTTAATACGTGCACAAATATTATACTGACGTCTTTTAATAACTTTAAATACCTAAATAAGAGCAGCCTACTAGATACATATCAATTTTTCATTTAGATTTTTGACTAATATTTTAGTATCTTCGTAGAATTTCTCCTGATTTTTAGTAGAACAGATACGAAAATATTTGATTATTTCTAAAGTATATTTCAATAGACTAGACAATATTGCCGATATAAAAGTTAGGATAACGTTAGAAATTAACAAAATAACCCCCGAGGTCATAACAAAATGTTGTACGAGAATTCCAAAATCGCCTCGGTTTTTGTCAAAAAAGGAATAGTGGTCATTCTATCTAAATTTTACATCTTAAAAATTAATTTTCTCAGTTATTATAGCACAAAATTTAAAAAAAAACTTCATATTATTGAACAGAGAACTAAAATCCCTTTACAACAAGGTGCCATACGACTTCCTTTCTTATTTAAATTTTCGAGGGAGTGCATATAATTCAGAGGGGGTGCTGGAGGGGAACAATATAAACCTCTTTCAGATTTTCTTCACATAGTACATAATAACGCCAAAATTGAATTTATTCCATACATATGGACCGCATTGTATATAAATAACAAAAATGTGTAGATTGTTGTTGAATGCAGCTTCAATAGGAAAATAAAATACAGGAAGAACATGTAATGTTCCATTTAAGAACTTTTTGAAGCAAAGTAATGTAAGCCAAACACTCGTGAGATAAGAAAAGAACGTAGGAATATATTCTAACAAAAAAGATTTTGCTCGTATTCGCTTAAGATCTGGAAAAAGCAGCATAAAAAGTGAACATTTTCAACGAGACAGTTAATATGAGGATTGTGGATCGTTGAAATTAATATTGTGATTAACAGTAATAGGAACAATAATTAGTTATTTAGTAAGGTAAACAGATTTGAAAATGTGTGTGTGTGATTAAATGAATTTGAAAATAAATCTGTTGCGAACTTTCTTCAAAAAAATCGTTATACTTAGTAATGATTTTAAACATGTCCAACAAAAAAACAAAAAAGGCTGAACTTTCACTTCAAGATGATTCAACCTCGAATGAAAAACACGATTATTCAATTAACATACTCTGAAGTGACAAATCCTCTATTTCTATGGCAGGAAGTTTCAATGAATAATGTGTTTTTTTCAAAATATTTTGTCAACATTGACACGTAAATATTATTACTAACTATATGATAATAACACAATCTGCAATTACTTTATATGGAAAATTTTTATTATCAATCGTTAAATTAATGGGATAGGTAAATAGAGGTGACTTGTCATCTATTCCACTTTCACCTTTTCTAAAAATTCTCTTGTTTTATTCTTCTTATGAAACCTTTTAACTGTATGTATTTCTTTTCTACAAACTTTGTTCTTTTGATCGACAGAATCTACAAAAGAACTGTTAATAGACTCACAACAGTTTTCCCGTCTTTGCTTATCAGTACTGCTGTAAATATTGGCGATTGTTCTGATATCAACTTTTGTCCTTGTTTTTTATTTGGTGAGTTTTCCCACCATAGCCAAGAGTTGGCCATTTCGTTGCCTTCACGACCCTCGTGTCCCGTTACCCAGTAATTTACTACGGTACCCAAAGCGTTTAGAGCTTAGAGTTAACGTGCTACTTAACTGCTCCTTATGCTTATTGAGAAGCATCTTTGAGCTGTTGTTTCCGCCTTTAAATATGTTCCTTATTAGTATAGCTTTTTAGAATATGTTGTTGAATTTATATCTTGTGACTGACACGTCGATAAATTGCCTCATTACAATTTCCGCTTCCAGTTCCCTAAAGCCCGCACTATGCGTGTGGCTTATGATCTAGCTTCACTTTGTAAGAAGATGTGTGAGAGTGATAGATTTTGCAGAACTCTCATTACAGTCAAGGAAGTGGATGTGGATATGGCTTCGTGACACACAGGCAAGCTAGTCTTTATGTTCCTTACAAGTTTACAGTTCCCAGTTGCTGCGTCTCTACCCACCACACCACCGACCCGATCTGTTAACAACCATAGCGGGTCATTTTGGGATTGAGTACTTACTGCACATACATATAAGTAAATCTGAACATCACTGTACATTTATCTAAATTATAACATTAACCATACAACCTTTTTCTATAAGCAATAATGATTAGATAGATTATAGTCTGCATTGTGAATAACTGACAATATGTGAAGAATTTTGGTTTCACAGAGGTAGTTAGAATTCACGTAATTTGACCATCTTTGTTGCAAAGTACTGATTTCTTCTTCTTTTACTCTTGTCTAAACCTTCACTTTGACCATAAAACTCAATTCTATGTATAAAAAATAAAATAATGCTAAAAACCTTTTAAATCCCTAACCATTTTATTTCAAGTTTCTACTAACACAACCATTTCAATCTGCTAAAAAATCCTATAAACTAAAGCTTCCACTCGGTTTTTAGTAATTAAAGCACCGCCATTGCAAACAATTTTCCATAATAAAAAATGGTTCACTTTCATAAAAACGAAAAAGCTGTAAATGATAAAAAAGACCTAAATAATTTAATTAAAATTTATAGCTCTATTTTGTAAATTGTAATAAAACTACAAATAATTCAATTGACTACTGCTATATATTTGAAATTTAAGGCCCCAGGAAAAATTAATTTTTCTTATTAGAAGAAAGTTCTAGTTTGATTTTATTCTTATTTTGATATTCATGATGTAGGTGATCTAATGATTAAAATGATTAAAGTCGAAGAGCCAAATTTTATCTTTCTTCCAAAAATTATCAAAAAAACTAATTTTAAAATTTTAAAATCAAGAATATATAGATGCATTAATGGCATGTTTTGATAAAACAAAGTCCGGAGTAATAGTGTCAACTATCATACTACTACAAGCCATTAGATTAAGTAATTTTTGCAGTTTGTCGAACGCTTCTTGACATTACCTATTTACAGGGTGTTTCAAAACTGTTATATCACTGCATTAAGCGTAAAAAATCGATTAAAAATCACCAAACAATCACATGTCTATAACGCATATAGATTAATCGCAAATTAACAATAAGGTTTAGCCAATCAAAGCTTGTGGAATATTTAAGTTCTTCCTTATCGAGTGGTCGAGAGAGTATTTAGCTGCTACCGCATGTTTGAACTTTACGTTATAGACATGTGATTGTTTGGTGATTTTTAATCGATTTTTTTCGCTAAATGCAGTGATATAGCTCGCATGCGAACTTTTTGAAACACCCGATATACCATGACTATGAATAAGAAAATAATGGATATGCTTAAGCACATTCGATATACTAATAAAAACATATTGACGCTAGTAAAAGATGGATTTTGTTGAAATTTGACAACAGATAGTTGAAATTTGGACCATGGTGTATACACTCATCGGGGAGTTACTGCTATGTCTAATAATTTCAAAAGAGATGAATACACACATGGGCGTTCTCAGCCTAACATTAAAATGAAAGGTCATATTCGTATATAGTAGCCTTGGAAAGCGAAGCAGTGTGAACTGGAGCATTGTCATGAAGCACTTCGGCAGCTTTTGCTACACCTTTTTCGACACAACTGCCTTAGTAAGTCAGAGTAATATGCCGCGTTCACGGTTGTATTTGATTGAAGACACCCTCGCAGTTCCAAAATATTGTAGCCATCACTTTTTTGTTGCTTTTACTGACCTGTGATGCCTCACCATGCAATATTTTGAAGATGTCAGATCATAGTAAAAAATCAGAGAGTTTCATCACCCGTTACAATTGAATTGCATTTTCTCCTCGCGGTAAAGCCCTGCTTTTGCATTGCCCTAAGAATTTGAGCACCCCCCTTGCACTAATATTTGTTTTATTTAAATAAGGGTAGGATCCTTAGCACACTTAAATGCCGGTCTAGGCTCTAACTTCATTTGTTTTTCTTCTTCGAACAATTTCTTCTACCGATTTTATGTTTTTTCGAACACTGGACCTCCCACACATAAGTCTTCTTCTATCGATTCTTAGCAAAAAGACTTAGACCAATTTTTAATTGTTAAAAATGATGGACACAACTCACCGTAACCAGACTACATCAGTTTTTGATTTGTGTTGATGTTAATCCTTCTTTATTCAAAAATTTTATAACTGAATTTGAGACATGTTTTTAAACAACTTGACTGAGTGGTCATTCTAGCTGTACTATAATATAATGGGTCGAAGCCGCAATTTGAAATTTGCTGAGGCAAAGAATTTATGAACCGTGATTTTTAATCATTTTTAATAACTTCATAATTTATTTTCACATCCATTCAGTTAATATTATACGACTGTTCTAAAGAGTAGAAAACTTTCATCGAAGCGGTAGAAAAAATTGTCAACTTTGATGAGCTATCGCAAGGTTATCTACAAGAAAACTGCCCAATTTAACATTTATAAGATAATTGGATTCAGATCTCATCAGCCATACAATACTCGCACTCTATGTACTATTGAGGTCAAGGACTCATGAACCGCATTACGTAATTCAAGAAATAAGCTCAATCCTATCAAAAGGAAAAGTTTCAAAATCGATGACGCTAACTCAATTAAACAGGTGCAGGCTTTCCCAGCAATTTACAACAAAGGTGATAAAAATTAGCAGCCAAAAAGCAGGCATAGTGTCATACTAGTTTTCATTTGTGGTGGTGACAAAGTAATCTAGGTTTTGTAGTATAAAACAAAACACCAAAACACCGTTTTCTAACAAAAAATAGTTTTTAATCAATTATATATTTTCCATTTTGCTCAATAGACCTTTTGCCATCTTTCTTTCAGCTTCATGATTCCGTGCTCATAAAATTTCTGGTCCCTATCATCAAAAAACTGAACCAGGTGCGATTGGAAGTCATTCTCATTTGTGATTTTGTGTGTTTGGCGATTCTAAGAATTCTCCAAACTTCGAAATAAAAGGTAATCAAATGGTGCCAGATCAGGCCTGTATGGGGGATGTGGCATCATTTCCCACTAAAGCTCCAATAGTTTCCCACGAGCTGCCAATGATGTGTTTTGGCTTTGCATTATCATGGTGGAACACTAAACCTTTCCGATTGGACAATTCTGGCCGTTTTTCTTTGTTTGCTTCATATAATTGTTAACAGTAAACATCAGAATTGATCGTTTGGTTCTTTGGAAGCAGCTCAAAAATCACAACACCTTTGTAATTCCACCAAACTAACATCATGAGCATTTTTTGTTGTTTTTCAGCTTTCGATGTGTCTGGGCTGGTTCATCGTGTTTGCTCCATGATCGTTTTCGAACTATGGTTCTGTACAGGACCCATTTTGCATCACCATTTATGATTCTTTTCAAAAAATGATCGATTTCATTTCGTTTAAGTTGCTTATCGCAAATATTGATTCTTTGTGTTGAATGAATTTCTTTCAATTCGTGATCAAATATGAAGCTTCTTAACTAGCCCAAGATATTTTAAATGTTTTTCCATTGTTAAGTGCCATACATGTAGCCTCTTCGCAGCCTCTCGGACAATTATATGACATCCTCTTTGATTTGGTCATTATCAACTTCAGTAGGCTGACCAGAACATTGCTAATTTTCAAGGAAAAAATCTCCAGAAAGGAATTTTTTATACTAATTCTGACACGTGCGCTCTGTTAAACAATCAGCACCATAAACTTCACATATTTCTTCGTGAGACAGCAGCTTTCTTTCCATTACGGAAATAAAAAAGTAAAATATGTCGAAAACGTTCGTTTCTAAACTCCATTTCAAATTAACCTACAACTAATAGCTTTAATCACATCCTACTTGTTTCTAAAGTTACTTCAATGTGACCAGTATCACGTGACAATCGGCAAAGTACAGCACCAAACCAAACCAAAAATAAAACAACTCTCTCTATCAGTAAAAAGTGAAAGTACTTAGTTGCCAACCTTATATGTAAGACAATCATGTTTTTGTGATTCCCACATATATTTCTATGAGCTGTATGAACATATTGCTAACAATCATCTCACTTGGTTTTTACTGTGAGATTCATAAGCACATCAGTAAAAGAGACAGATGACGTCACGACCATGCGCGGAATGCGTTTGCTGATAACATAGAAGATAAAAGTTGGTTATGTTGTTTTTCAGTCATGTATGAACGTTATTAGTTCCTCAAAGTAAGATCTTATTATTGATTTTTATTTTCTACCATAGTATAATTTTCTGTAGGATAGAGTAATGAGCTACTCATTCTAAATACTAAAAGCACTCTTTACCTTCAGTTCTTTAGAAGATATAAGTTGGTTAATTAGGTGCAAATATAAGTGTACACCCGATATATTCTTTATTTCATACGAAAATACTCGAATTATAAGTTAAAAAAGATTTCAACTGTCTACTAAAAGAAGTGATACATCTATAGATTACGAAAGCTTCATCATTTTATTACTCTGTCAACCATAAAAATAGACTATAAGTTACCTCTTTTTTATTTCTGCAGCTTTGTAATCGTGATATCCTAAAATATTTAGTTTAAAACGATTCGTTTTTAGAAATTACTGCAAAAGCCTTTTGCAAAAAATAAATTTTCATATGACTATATCAATTATAATCTTTGATGACAAAAATGATGAATTATTCAATTTTTAATATCAACTATATATTTTCAGAAATATGCCGGATATGAAACAATAAAAATTTACAAAATGCTACTCAATAAAAAATAACTTAGTATCCCATAACACCAAAAGCTTTGTTAACGATTTTAGGTAGACATGCAAACTAACTGAATCTTCATATAAAAATTTATTTACCTCAGTCCCTGTTCCTTTTTTATTAAATATTGATTTTGATACTTTCAACGTATTTGGTGACTGAAACAGGAGAGTTTCCAATAAATAATTAAAATGCGAAAAATTTAATATTACAAAAAATTGTTTTCTATAAATATTGGTAGAGTTATAACTGAGCTATTATCAAAAAAAATGGTACAACACTTTATAAATAATAATAATAAATATGTCACATATTCTATCTAATTTATATTTTATAAAAATATTTTGTGTTTTACGCATCAACATACTGTTCACTGCCAAATACAGTTGAACTGTCGGACCATCCAAAAAATAAATTTCCAAAAAGAACGTGTGTTTGTTTCTACCAAAATTTCAATGTCAGAATATTTTATAACTCAACATATTCTCCTCTTAATTGGATCATTTATTACAGCGAACCTGCAACGTCTCTAGACCTTTTATAGAAAAATGTTTGTTTTTGGTCTGCAAACCAGACCTCCACAGATTTTATTACCTCCTCGTTTGGATTAAAATCTACGACCTTTTTTCTTTTTAATTTTTTCCAATAGAGTGTTTAGTAATGTCGAATAGTAATCTCCAGTTATTGTTCTACCCATATCCAAAAAATCAATCATGATTACTCCATAGCAATCCCAAAAAACTGAAGCAATAACTTTTCCAGCATATTTTTGGAGACAAAACTTCTTAGGTCTTAGAGAACCAGAGTGTCCGCCATTCCATCGATTGTTGCTTTGTTTCTGGATCGTAGAAATGTACCCAAGTCTCATCCATAATAAAAATTCGGTTTAAAAAGTCTACATCGTTTTCAAATCGAAAACAGATCGGACGCGATGCTTCTACCCGTGCAAGCTTTTCGTCAACATTCAATCATTTGGGGATCCATTTTGCAGCAATTTTTCTTATGTCCAAATTGACGTGAACTATATAATAACCGCGATCGTATGAAATATTCAGTGCTTCAGATATCCATTTTAGCCCAAGTCGACGGCGTGATAAAATAATGTCATGAACTGCATCGATATTTTCGGGGACTGACACAGAAACTGGCCTTCCCGATCGGTCATCATCTTCAACGGAAAATTTACCTCTTTTCAAGCTTGCTGTCCAATTTTTCACGGTCGCATACGAAGGACATTGATCACCATGGGTATTAAGCATATCTTCGTAAATCTGCTTACCTCTTAATCCTTTTAAATACAGGTACTTGATGGTACTCCAATTTTTCTATTTTCACAATTTCGGTGAACATCTTTTTTCTTTTGATTTATTGCGTAACTCTGGTTTACTTTTTTGACGTCAAACTTTACACTGACACTTCTAATAAGTTATTGTTCGTTGCCATGGTAACGCAATATTTTGTTTATGCATGGTGGTCTAGGCTAACTAGATATCAATACATCCTCGTAGAAACAAAAAATTATTTAAGGGAGCTAGATCAGATGTATATGATAGATGAGGCAATAAATCGTAATGCAGTTCGGCTAATTTTGCTTTGTCCTGATTGAATAAAAAAGGTTTAACAAACCTCTTGGCCGCAACCACCTCCATTTTTGCCATTCGAATGACAATGATGGAAATTAGTAGTAATGAATATAAATATCTCATGACACCACTCGAATAGGTTCTAATGAGTACAGGCCGTACTTCCAATCATTACTGCACGGTAATAATGAAGAAGATTTTCTTGGGTAGAAAACAGCAGTTAAATAAAAGCTATGTTCGTCATTTAGGAGAATGTTGGCTAAACAAAATCTTTCATAAAAAGTTCTGAGACACCATTAAGGTAGTAATTATGTTAGCATGTAAAATGAATCGTTATGAAGTCTAAATTTTGAATTTTCATTTCAATAACCAACTCCAATATTTACAGTTTTTGAAGGAAATCGTATTTTTCATAATTGTAACTAATGAGTCCATGTACATAAAGCTATTAAAAAAACCACTATCCACATAGCTGTATGTTTGTGTTATGACTTCTGAAGAGAAAGTTGGTTATTTGTGACTGTCTATTCTTCAAGTATATAAATTACATAATTATTCAGTATTTTAAATAAATATCGTAAGCTATCGTAACTATCGTGTTGCGTTGACTATCAAACTGATATTCTACATTTGTGAAATGATTGAAATCCAGCATAATTTTAATTTAATTTTTAGGTTATAGTATAAATAAAGAAAAGTAGAGGGACCCCGAGGAAGAAGACTGTTATTACTGGCTACCCAAATATATTATTAGTGTTAACGATTTTACTATTCGTATAATCTAAATGGAGAAATATTTTCAAATATTTGTGCTCTGTTTGTAAAACAAAACATTCAGTGCCATAGAATGGTATAGTAACTCAGCCAATAATTTCAAAAGATTTCAGCACAAGATGGCAAGTGGATTTGATAGATTTACAATCTTTTTCCAAACGGGTAATTTAAATGGCTAATGCATTACCAAGATCGCACGACAAAATTCTTACACCCTGAAGACCACAAAAATTAAAAAGAGCTGCAGAAGTACATGTATCGTCCAAAGTTAGGAAAGTTAATTCAGGATTGTCAATATTTTGAGGCAAGTTGTTAATTTCGAACTTTCATTTAGTGGTACAGGCTTTCAAAGAGACACAAAACACTTTATACTTAAAAGTGTCACTATAGTTTGTAATGCGCCAAAAAATTACTGAAACATTTTTCAATATTCTTTTCTTTTATTATCATCATCTGGTTGGAAACATACCAGGGAGCATCGATAATTACTCGCAGAATCTTAAATTGTGTCCTTTTTATAACGGCTATACTCGATTTGATGTTTCAGTCCCACAGCTCTATGCCGTAAGTCCAAATTGGAATGATGACAGTCTTGTACAATAAGATTTTATTTTCTAATCACATTTGTGATTTTCTGTCTAGCAACCAATACAATTCTCTCATTTTCAGATCTATTTGTATGCTTTTTTTAATGTATTATCTCTACATTGTTAATGGATATTGAAGGACATTTTTCTTTTCTTGATGTACAAGTTATGTGCTGCGATTTGCTTTTCTTCTCCTACTTCGAATATAATATGTTGATGTAGATTTGCAGATGTTACTATAGAATCTTCGTGGGTCCAATGAATAACAGTGTCGTTCGCAAATGTGCGGCGGTGAATATTATATACAATATTGGCACTAGAACGCTGCCTTGTGGAGCTCCAGATTTAATGGGTTATGATGTTTTGTATTTTATTTTTGTCCTAAAGAGTCTATCTGATAAATATGATTTCAGTAAGTTGAGAAAGGCATCGTGCCATCAAATGCTTGACTTATGTCTAAAAGTACACCTGTACAATACATTTTTTCTTCTAATGCTCCATTTATTTCATTCGCAATTCGATGACACTATTGAGTTGAAGCCAAATTGATATTGAGGAATTATATCCATGTTGGGATTAATTCGTAACAATTTCTCAAAAATTTCCAAATGGTGGGTAACAAGCTTATTGGTCTATATGAAGATGCAATGGTTAGATCTTTTCCTGGTTTTGGGATAAGTATAATTAATAGAAAAATATAAAAGATGTTTATACATTCACATTTCATTTTTTTGTAATAAATTCACATTGTAAAATATGACGATGATGATAGTTTTCTAAACATCACAAATTGTTTTTCCGTATATAAATAAACTACTACATGGACAAAGGTATTTTAATTTGTTTATTAATGAGAAAGTTGACAAAAATATATCGGGAATGCAAAAAATAAGCATTAATTACTTTATTTACTTTGTGGGTTATTTTGCTCCACGTGAGGCATCCAAAATAGACATATTCCTATTAACCATTTAACATCCAGCATCCTCGTTGGAGGACAATAAACTTTTCCCATTTTGTTAACTCACTTTTTTATTAAGAATTTAGCTGATATATCACTAGATGACACTACCATTTAACAAAAAACATAGGGTGCTTTCACTTCTTTGTGATAGGTTATGATTAAAAAATTGTTTTAATTGATGTTATTTGTGAATTTGATACGTGTTGTTATTATAGGTAATAAAGCTAAACAAATATAAGGTAAGTTGTTTCTTATTCATAATCATATTGAACAATACTTGAGATTGAGATGAAAAATATTTTAATTTTATTGTCAAAATTCTTGGGTGAACTTAGCGATGAGATTACCTGAGATATATTGTCGGATATAGAAAAACACTTTATTTAATGTGGTATTGTAATATTATCTATAATTTTTTATTTCAATTTTAGTTCACGTATTCAAAAATGTGGTCAAACGTTTTCAAAACCCTAGAGGAAGCTCATAAATATTTGTTTTCCGAAGAAATTGAAGCGAATATATTTGCTTTGCCTCCTGAAGTAGATGAATAGACGAAAAAAACTTTGAAGATGATGAATTATATAATTTGCAAATAATAAATGTATGCATAAAAGCTTAAAAAAAAAGTTATTTGTCATTAGCCCAGTGTCCTCAAATGAGGACCTTTAAGGTAGTCAGGCACTTGTCATCGGACGGAACACACGCGCGTATCGGACAGATCGGATTTTCTGAGTGTGATTAAAAACATTGATTCAAATGGATCTTCGCGAACATATTCGTACAAATACGTAAATTATTATCGAGTAATGTTTTTAATCACACTCGAAAAATCCGATGGGTGCGTGTGCTCCTTTATACGGCTCCTGAAAGACTTTTTTGCAATATATCGATTAGTTTGTATTTAGGGTACATTATGAATAAATATATGTATAAACATTTTTTAAGAGAAATAATTTGCGCTTTAATGGGTTCAAATTGAATAATTCTTTTTTTTAGTTTCTCAATTTATCAATAATTTTTCAAATTGAGTTTAGTAGAACAACAGCATACAATCATCAATAAACAATACGGTTCGAAAGACACAAACTTACCTTAACTCTATTGTTAAATAGACTATAAGGTCTTAAAAAATCACTAATCTAATATTCAGACTTAAAAGTCTCAGTAAACTTTCAAATTCGACAATTTTTCTATTTATTTAGCGTTCATAGATGAATGTATTCTATTTATTACAGTTATAAGAACATAATAACACCAAAGATATTTTGGCACGTGACTTGTTATTTTTGTAAGTATCAATTACTATGTGAATGATTTTCTAATTTATGGTAAATCTACTTCTTAGTGAATTGTGAAGGAACAGTCTATGTATTTGATATAGAACATGATAATGTATATGATAATATTGTGTACTTAAGCCAAAAACAACATTTGCTATTGAAATATCTATAATAAGAAATATCAAAAGAGCATTTTTAGGGTATAACAATTTTTAAAACACAATTCTTAATTCACTCATTCAAGAAGTTACCTTTGTGAAGTTATCCACGGATTTCTGCCTCGAATATTTTTTTACAAAATAAACTGAACTTGTTCGGAAAAATATTATTAGAGGATATATATAATGACATTATAATAATATGCTACAAAAATTTACTACCACAAACTGAAGATTAAGTAGATAAAAACATGTTTTTTCTAAACAAAAAATAAAAAAATATGTAACCATTACAAAATTCACCTGATTAAGAAACAATGATATGATATCTAAGCCCCAATTTTTTTTCAAATTTTCTTCAACTATTGCAAAGGACACTTAATAAGAAACCTATTCACAAAAAATTGTGACGTAAGTATTTTTTATTACATCAAAAAAATCATGAAGTTCACGTCTGAGCGCTAACGCGCTTCGTACGTTTTGATATCGAAACCCCAAAATTTCTTAAAATTTCCTTCAACTATTGCTAAGGACACTTAATAAGAAACCTATTTACAAAACATTGTGACGTAAGTATTTTTTAAAACGTCAAAATAAACTCATAAAGTTTACGTCTGAGCGCTGACGCATATCGTACGGTTTGATATCGAAACCCAAAACTTCTTCAATTTTTCTCTAACTATTGCAAAAGACACTTAATAAGTAACCTATTAACAAAAAATTGTGAAGTATTTTTTATAACATTAAAAAAAATCATAAAGTTTACGTTTGAGCTTTTAGCAGATGGGGAATTGGTTTTGAGTGACAAAGAGGGAGATTTACTGAGATTGGATGAGGAATCTAACTATCTTTCAGCGTGACTCTGAGAGCACAGAACTAACTCTCTTTCCCAACATGTCTTCCACATTACAGTCCGGCAATCCGTACAATCAGAAGGTCTCTCCAGAAAATCAAATGAGAAGATTATTAAAAAAATAGATGAAAAATTAGGACAATTTTTGAGTAAAAGAAGATTTACCTTCAAATAATATTGGTTCCAAATTTTCCAACTTTTGAACCAACTCATGTGATCAGACCGCTGGGAATCTTCCGAGTTATTTTTCAGCAACAGTTTTCTGGAAATCGTGAAGCAATCGGTGAAATATGCGATTCAAAAAGGAAGACCAACTTATAAAGTTTCCGTCCTGAACTCAAGGCTTTCTTGGGAATATTGATTTTGAGTAGATAGTATTCTGTCCCACGGAGAAGGATGTACTAGGAAGAGTAACCTGACGTGCAAAACGCTGCAAGCTCCTAACTCTTCGACCCAACAGATTTGAAGAGATTAGGCTTTATATTCATCTAAACGACAACAACACCCTCAATAAAGATAATAAACTTTATAAAGTAAGACCTTGGAGCACTTGAAACTATGTTTTATGGAATTTGCAATTTAGGAGTCGGAGTCCAGTGTTGACGAAGAAATGATACCATATTTTGGTCGTCATGATCTAAAACAATGTATAAGAGGAAAGCCAATACGTTTTGGATACAAGGCGAAGTGTCATAATTTCAAACGAGGCTATCTGATGAACTTTGAAATTTATCAAGGTGTTAGGGGTGCGGAAAACATTTATAAGAAGGATTTTGGATTAGATTGTGGTGTTTTGTTAAATTTTTCTGATAGTTTACCAAAAAACATTAACGGTTCTTTTCAGCGACACCATACGAGGATATATTGAGAAACGAAACTTCTTAGGTCTTGGAGAGTGTCGCCATTCTATCGATTTTTGCTTTGTTTCTGGATAGTTTAAGAAGTCTACATTGTTTTCAAATCGAGCACAGATCGAACGCGATGCTTCTACCCTTCTCATGACCAAATTGACGTGAACTATATAATGAACGCATTCGTATGAAATATTCAGTGCTTCAGATATCCGTTTTAGCCCAATTTGACGGTCTGATAAAATCATGTCATGAACTGCATCGATATTTTCGGGAAGTGACACAGAAACTGGCCTTCCCGATCAGTCATCATCTTCAATGGAAAATGTACCTCTTTTGAAGCTTTCAGTCCAATTTTTCACGGTCGCATACGAAGAACATTGATCACCAAGGGTATTGAGCATATCTTCGTAAATCTGCTTACCCCTTAACCCTATTAAATACAGGTACTTGTTGATGGCTCGATACTCCAGTTTCTCGATTTTCACAATTTCGGTGGACATCTTTTTTCTTGTAATTTATTGCGTAACTCTGGTCTGGAACTGGTCTAGGCTAACTAGATATCAATACATCCTCGTATATATACTGACAACTATTTTCCAAACTTGACTGTTGCAAAGGAATTTACCAATAGATCAATTGCATTGACTGGAACGATTAGGGCGGATCGGATTGGAGACGTCAAGCTAATGGATGAGGCAGCTATGAAAAAAAAAACAGGGGATGGAATAACAACTCGGTTGTTTCGTTGTTGTCAAATTGTTCAACAGCTAGTCCCACAAACCACGCAACTAGGTATTCAGCTTTAGAAAAAAAGAAAATTCAAGTGATTCAACCACAAGTGGTAAGGTCCGATCGCATAGATCAAAACGTGTCAACTTATTGGTCTTCTATAAGGTCTTAAAAATGGTGATGACCGATATTTTTATGGAGAATCGATGTTTCATTACAAAATGCATGGCTTTTACATCGGAGATGTGTATAAGCATCGGACAATCAGCCATTCTGTGTCTTAGAATTCAAAAGAAGTGTAGCAAGAGAGCTAATGGTGAATGAAGCAACCCCAAGGATAAGAACTGGGATCGTTTCATCAGGTGTAGCTAGTCGGATTCCAGGAGGAACCAGATATGAGGGTATAGGACATTTTTTAACACATCAAAACAAAATGACGCACTGTGCATTTTGACACTCTCATACAGAAATGAAGTGTGAAAAATGTTTAGTAACTTTGCAAAATGTTTTGTAAGTTTTCATTCTAATTGTAATTAGCTGTTACATCGTATATTTATTTGTTTAATAATTGCATTTGTAATATTAATCTTTCTACAAATATAAATTTAATTATACTGTAATAGTTTATAAGAATAATTCATAAACCAGTTAATATACAACAACTTTAATAAAATAAATTATTATTTAACCTGAACGCTGCATTAATTATCATGATTTTCCAAATGCCCATTGGTGCGTGTTAGCACTAGGTCATAACTCCAAAATTAAAAGGTAATTTTCGAAACCGCAATTATTTTTATACACATACTTGTTTTTAAAAACAAAATTCAAACAAAAAATTTGTGGGTATAAATGGGTATTAAGCAGCTTCCTGGTCAAAAAGACGTCGGCAATTCAAGTTAAGGTTAGTGGCTCAATTCCTTTCTCATTCTTTCCTACCAATACAACTAATTAAACTAAAAACGAGTTTACAAGAACTTAAAAACCAAAGACGAGCTCTTAAAGGTGCTATTACTCGACATCAAACTGATGTTAACGAATTTAGGAACGGCGACAACACCTTCTTGTTAAAATCGTGAATTTTAGATCTTAACGGAATTTTTAAAACTTATAAGTCGGTACAAACTGATATTGAGGTTAATGACAACACCTACACAAAAACAAGAGGAAATCATTGCTTTGAAAGAAGAAGCCAATATGGAAAGACAACAGTTTGAAAATAAATACTACACAATTGTTTTAAACGTAAAGTAGATTCTCTCTCGACCTAATTCTAATGTCACAGGAACTTCCTCTAATCAAAATTCAACCATCATAAATATACGGTACTGATCCAGAAAGCAGCACATTCTTAAAACCTTTACCTCTACCAACCTTCCCTGGTAATTATAACGATCGCTTCTCTTGATTGATTGATTCTTTCAAGGCTTTAGTATACGATGATACAAATCACTCGCAAATATGCAAATTTCATTATCTTCGCGACTGTTTAAATGACGAATTTCTCAAATTCAAAACCCTACTGATCGTGAACCATTCACAAAATGTTCAAATAAAAACACAAATTCTCATATAATACCACAAAAATACCCCTATTTCGGCGGGTTATGAGAAAAAGCGGTCAGAAATGTTAAACATCATCTTCGCCATATAGTTGTAGACGCTTCACTAACATACGAAGAGTTTTATACATTACTAACATGCATTGAAACTTGTCTTAATTCTAACCAATTTCTCTCTTATCCCAGGATCCTAATGATCTGAAGCCACTAACCCCAGGTCACTTTGTAATCGGAGCACTGTTAATCAACCGTGAAAAGCAATTTTCGCGATATACCTTGTCCAAGATTATCTCTCTGGCAACAGATTCAGCAACATTTTTGGGCGAGATGGAACAAGGAATATTTTAACCAGTTACAAACTAGAGCTAAAAGGCATCAAATTCAACAGCCCATCTTAACCGTCGGCACGATGGTCATTTTAGAGAAGAAAATCTACCACCTTTAAAATGGAAATTGGGACGTGTTGTGGCCACAGATCCAGGTAGTGACGGTGTAGTAAGTGCAGTTTCGATAAAAACAATCAATGATGTTTGTAAACGCGCTGTCAAAAAAGTTATACTTACCACCAGTGATAATTAAATAAAGAGCACAACATTTATGTTACAAGTTTGAACAATTTCAATCCAATTTAATAACTATATCACAATTTGCATTAAAACCTATGGATTTTGTTAAGGATTCATCTTGGAATTCATTTATGAATTTTGTTTATCACATATTTTAATTTGTGTTTATTTGTATTAGATAATACATTTGCTTATTCTGTTGTTCAATTGAAGTATATAAACTTTAAGGGGGCGGCATGTACAAAATTTTTGTAATATATAATAAGTGGTGATTGCATTTTCCACTCATAGATATAGGAGGGTAGTCGTAAGACGAAAGAATGTAACTAGTCTTAGTTTGATCATCGGAAATTTACATCAATAAACAAATTATAAACTAAATACAGTCCTTTTCATTTTAACAAATCGGTTCTTCAAATATAAGCAACAAAAAGTTAATGGAAAAACACAAATATTGTTGATAACACAGTGGAATTAGTTAGTATTACGCTTGCCGTTTCAAACAGCACATAAATTTATGAGAAAACCGAAATTTCAAATTTTGAAAAAAAAAACTTTGCAGGAAAGTAAATGTGTTTTTCTTTAGAAGACAGTAGACAAAATTCTTGTCACGGTTCGAGATGATAAGGATTATTCTAAACTAAATCAAAGCACTATGAAAACTTTAAAAAATAAGTTTCCGCTGGAGAAAGCATTCCAGAAAGTCTTTTTAATAGAAACGACATTTTAGTATGAGAAGAAATTGCCCGAGGAAGAAAAATAAGAAACCGCGAAGAAATATATTTTATTCAGATGAAATATGGATCAATGAGATCATACACCAAAGAAATTTTGACAAGAAGAAACTGTTACAAGTTGTGGACAGGCTTTTCCAAATAATTTATCAAATGGTTTAATCCACCAAGAGGAAAAGGCACATCGGCAGTTCAAACGGTTTTGTTAATGGTGGTTTATTGACTTTTGAATCTACTCATTCTGATGACTACCAAGAGGACATGAAGGCTTATGTATCTAAAGAATAGATCTTCTTCCTCAGAAATGTATAATAGTAATAGATAACGCAAATTATCATTCCAGACTTTTAGACAAATTGTTCATAACCAAATGGTTAAAGAAAGATTAACAGAATTCTTTTAAATGTTAAACAGTTGCTTTTGGAGTCTGTAAATGATGTGAAGCCTGAAAAGTGGGAAAAGGCAGTTAATCATACGATTAAAGAAGAAGAGAAAATATTACTGATAAAATGATCCACTTATACCGATGAGTTTTATATTAAAATTATTCTTTGTGAAAGTAAGGTTATTTAGAAATCAATGTTCAAATCCTTATACCTATATAACCAGTGTGACACAATGTTCTTTATACTTTGTCGAGAAAAAATGAAACATTTTAGAAAAATTTGTACTTTTTTACTTTCAGCTGCTTGCAAGATTAATTAGGTGAAAATATTCCATTTTGGTTGAGGCTGCACTGTATCTCAACAATTATTAAAGATATAAGTTTTCGCGACCCTGTATTACTTTTTTGTAAAATTTTTAAAGCCACAAACAGAAATATTCCAACTACTTTTGTTCCTCAAATACAAGGTGAAAACAAATTAGGTTATTATTTCTCGGGTCCTGTATAAGATTTAAAAAAATTGAAACTGCTTGTAACAGATATTTTTATATAAAAGTCAGTGGCGTATTTAAAACCTTTTTTTAGAGCACTGGTTTTAAGATTCCACACAAACTTGGTATTTTTTAAATGGAACACCCTGTATGTTTTAACGCAATTTTTTTTTCTAAATACTTCAATAAATTTCAGCTTCAAAAATAAAGAAAAACCATATTTGTTTGTTTATTTAATAGTAGGCCAATTCTTTCACAATTGTTTTGTTTATTGCACACATGGAAACTAAGTCACAAACAGAGTCAATACAAATCAATAAAGATGGCTGACAGTGAAAACAGGGAATTTAAAAATTTTTAAAAGTATGATATTATAAAATGTTCAAACCTTTCTAATGAAAATGTCAAAGTAGCTTTGCACTTATATTTAAACAGGTGAGGAATCGGCTTATTTTATTTTGTTACAAAATTCAAAAAATGAAAAACACCTTATCAAGTTTCCAGAAAAACGTCGGCCATCTCGAGCGACCAATCTTTCATATTATTACTGTTATTCAAAACTTAGGCAACCACATGTTGAAAGAAATGAAGCAGGCGAAATAAATGTTCTAACGGGTGTAGAAGCAAAACCCAAATTTCCAGTAGAAAAATTGAGGGAGATGTGGGAGTTTCAGAATCAAAAGTGCAAGAAATTTTAAAAAAGCATAAATTTAAACCGTATAAGGTATATATTGTTGAAGAATTGCATCCTGACGATCCATTTAAACGATTGGAATTTTCACATTGGTTTTTAACCAAAACTAATAAAGATCCGAATTTTGCAAAAAAGGTAGTATGGTCTAATGAATCCCTTTCAAGGAACAGCGGCATATTTAATAGGTAAAATACAAGACATTGGTATCAAGAAAACCAACATATTAGTTTGGAACGACAGCAATAAGGTCGATTTGGTTTTAGTGTTTCATGGCCCAATGATAACTAAATATACAGGTTTATTCGAAATGATGGACCCATTTTTAAAAACTCTTATTTATTAAAGTACAAATGCTACATGAATAATTTTTATACCAATAAAAAGGGGAGGGTTTCAAAGTTATTTTTAATGTATTACAAGTGTACGCAGACGGTAATGATTCCAGAAGCGGGCGCTAGAGCTCTCGCGGCAATAGGACGCCATTCTCTGTCACTGCCAGTTGTGAGTGAGATGGCGACTGTGAAGCACAAGGTGTGTTAGGTTAGGTGAGTTCACAAGAAATGAGTCGCAAATTGTAGTGCAGCGGGCATTTCGTGCTGAATTTGGTATTAAACCACCAACTAGAAAAAGCATTACTCGTTGGTATAATCAATTTACAGAGACTGGAAGTGTGTGTAAAGGAAAAAACTCCAACCGCGTGTGTCAGAAGATGATGTCAGACGGATAGAAGACAGTTTTGTTCGCAGCCCAAGTAAGTCTACCAATAGAGCTAGTAGAGAACTGGGAATACCACAACCAACTGTATGGAAAGTTCTGAGATGGCGTTTGCTGTAATGTGCTAGAAATGATAGAGGATGACACACACACACACACACACACACACACACACACACACACACACACACACACACACAGATGACGCGTAGATGTTTGCCGTGCAGCAGCTGGTGGCCACATTGAATACTAGTAATACATTTAAAAAAACTTTGAATCCTCCTTTTTTTATTCGTATAAAAATTATTCATGTAGCATTTGTACTTTAATAAATACGAATTTTTGAAAATGGGCCCATAATTTAGAATAACCCTGTATTTCAAAATAATATGCCAGAGTTGCTGGAGGCATACTTTTGGCACAGCGACATCAGATATATTTCCAGGCAGATGGAGCGCCCGCTCATAATTCAAGGGTATTTAGAGAATATTTCAGTGCTCATTTTGGTAGACGCTGGATTGGCACACAAGGGCCAATCAGATGGCCCCCAAGGTTACCCGACTTCAGTATTATAGACTTCTTTGTATGGTAATACTTAAAAAATAAGATTTATGCAAATCGGCATAATAATATACATCAGCACTGTCCCACTCATAGCCCGAGGGCCATATTCACCAAACACTTTGGAGGCAAAGAAAGTTGATACATGAAAAGTCAATTTATGTAAATTAAAAAAAAATTATACTAAACAGAAAACTTTGGAATAATCATAATATATTAATGAGAACATTGTGGCCTTAATTGTTTAGCAACAATATCTTTTATGTCCCCATCAAGTCTAATTATATCTTCAAGAGTGGAATCTTCCAAACTATTTCTATATTTTGACCTTATATATTTCACACGCTCGCAAATATATGCACTTCCAAACATTGAAACAATTTGAGATCCAAAATCTCTCAAATTTGGATATTTCTCTTTATCTAAAAATTAGAATATTTCTATGCCAATTACTCCACAATATGTAAAAATGGGTCAACCTGCAGGTCGCATAATTCTATTTGATAATTGACATCGAAGGAGTTTATATCAATATTAATTAGATCACAAAACAAATCAATAGACAGTTTAAAATCATCAAATTGAGACAATATTTCGTTGAAATCTTTACTTAGCATATCCAATTTTGGTAGAAATACTTGAAAATTCGCTTCTACATTACATTCTTTCATCTCTTCATAGATCTCTTTGCAAGATTCAAAATGAAATAAATTATTTTGCTCTAAATTAAATCTAACAATTCGAATTTATTTTTAAATCCAGTAACAGATTTATAAAGGCAACACAAATTTTGATCTTACCAATGAATGTTACTATGTAAAGAAACATATACCCATAATCAGTTTCTAATTCATCCAAAAATGTTTTAAATTTTAGGTTTCGATTTCCATAGCAAAATAAATTAGTAATTTTGGAAACTTTGTCAATTACATCTTTAGTTCTATGTATAAAGCACATAATGTCTCCTGATGGATAATTTAGTGTAACATACGACATGTTATTCCTTCTTTTTGCAAAAGTCCAATATTTTTGCCCGTCATAGATCAGGTATTGTAACCGTAGGTTACAATAGCAGTGCACTTGTCAAATCTGCCATACTGTTCTACTGCACATTTTAATTGTTTGTAAATATCTTCACCTTTTGTTGTTCTGTGTAATGATTGTAATTTTAAAAGTTCTTCTGAATAATTATAGTATTCATTCACTGTTCTTATAAAGATAAGCATTTGATTTGTATCGGAAATGTCTGTGCTTTCATCCAATGCTACAGAAAAACAGCAGCAACTATTGATTAGGTTTTCTAATTTATCAGTGACATGCATTCTAATCTCGTTTACACGTCGGCTTATAGTCTGACGAGAAAGTGATACTGTTTGAAATTTTCTTACCATTTCATTGTCATTAAATGCTTGAGCCATTTCTATGGCACATTTTTTATTTAATTTTCCATTCAAAAATGGCTTCTTTGCGTTTACTATTTTTAAACTTACTTCAAACGATACAGCTACAGACACTAGTGCAAATTTTGGTTCTTGATTAAAATAATTCGTTTTGTGATCCAGCTGCTTTTTCATTTTTTTCACTAGTGGTATTTTCATGTCTTGCATGTACAAATGATATTTTTTTATGCATGGAAAGATAATGGCGCTTTAAGTTATATTCTTTACACCCAGCTATGATTTGTAAACACTTCAAACACTGTGGTTTACCATTCTTGTTCAGAATAAATAAATAATCCATCTTCCAATGATCTTGAAATTCTCGATTTTCGAGGTCTATTTTTCTTTTATTAGTAGCACTCATATTCAATATTTATTTCAAGTAATAAATAAATATGAAATTAAGTTAATAATATATAACACAAATTCTAGACAAAACTACACTCGCATGATTGGCGTGGCATCACAATATGAGTTACGCTCTATTTTGATCGTAAACTAAAATTTAAGCTCTACGTCTGTTGTAATGCTGCACTGTAATTTGGACCTTGGTAACACAAATAATACAAAAATGTACTCACGGGACTTAAAAATGATTTGGCGGGCTCTGTATACGGCCCGCGAGCCGCCAATTGGACAGCCCTGGTATGAAGCATACAGAAACTTACAAAGGCCTTTATGATTTTTAATGCCTTAAGGCGAATTGAAACTGTATGTGGACAACAGTTTGAACAATTTTATTAGATTTATGTTTATGTTTTTTTTTTTCGGTTTTTGTAATTCATTTTCTAGTTTGATTCATTCTTGTAATTATAGTTTTTAATATTGAATCTGTACCCATATATTTTTTTGGTTTTAAGCATTTTTAAGTTTATGTTAAAGAGTGATATTTTGAGTTTATGTTTAAAATATAATTAAATAAAAAGGTTTTAAACACCTAGCGTTTTAAGAAAGTTATAATGAAAGGATTCATGGTCTACTATTAAATAAACAAATATATATTTGGATTTTTCTGATTTTTGAAGCTGAAATTTATTGAAGATTAGGTTGTATTCAGAAAAAATTGTGCCCAATCTTAAAAACAGTGCTGAAAAAAAGTTTCAAATACGCCACTGACTTTTATGTAAAAATATCTATTACAAGCAGTTTTCATTTTTTTCAATACAGGACCCGAAAAATAATAACATCTCCAAAAATGAACCTTTTTGTTTTCACCTTACACTTGAAGAACAAAAGTAGTTGGAATATTTCTGTTGGTGGCTTTAAAAATTTTACAAAAAAGTTATATAGGGTTGCGAAAACCGTATGTCTGTATCTTTAATAATAGCCGAGATACAGTGCAATCTCATTCAAAATGGGATATACATTCATTATATTTATACAAACGGTATTTAATAGGAAAATACTCGAGGTATAACTTAGAAAAATAGTTCAACAACTATGCAACCTCTCTACAAAAAATCCAAAGAGAACAAGTAAATATTCATTATATCAAGTGTTGAACTGAGGTTCGTTATGTTGAGGTTACGTTGGTCTAAAATTTGTTACAAAGAGGTGAGCAAATCAAACAACAATAATTGTTTTATGAACAAAAGCCTGTCAAACCCTGTCGCGACATGAATCACATACTATGATATTAAGAGTCATACATTGATGGAAACTTTAGATAAAGGTTTTGGGATGACAAAATTCATTAATTAGAGGTACTTATAATTTTTCTTGATAGTTAAAGTCATTATAAAGAGGTTGTTCTTCAACAAATTTTCACAATGTGATGGTATATTTTACATTAACTCTTGTTGACAATTCAGGGAGATTATGAAGAATTTGTTAAATTGAGGAAGTCATTTTAATGAAGTACGTTATATTAAGGTTGCACTGTATCTACTAAGATACACCTATGGATTACGAATGCTTCATCATCTTATTACTCTCTGATTCATAAAATATACTGTAATGAAAAACTGACTGTCATTATTCACATATATTACCTTCTTTGTCGATTTCTTTGGTGATATCAGCTTGTTGAATTTTTTATCGGGATCATTTTTCTCTTTTGATGGTGTCCTGGTAACAGGTAAAGGCAATTCATAATTAGGATCCTCCTAAAAAATTAAAAGTAGGATATAATCAGCATTCTTCATTTTGGACAGGTTATGAACAAGATTTTTAACTATGATTATGACACATTCGATAATTAGGTAAAGATATGTTCTCCCCTTCATACTTAACATAAATACATCAAATTCGGACGACAGGAATAAGAAATTGATAACAAAAATTGAGAAATCTAACAAAAAATATTTTTAAAATGTTCAACGTTGAAGATGATTTAATAACTATGAGATTTCTCATTAAACGCCAAAGTTGAAAACTTTAAACAAAACAATGTTTGCATTTAATATTATTTTTTGAGCATAAAACTGATTCATTTTATGACTGTATTTATTTTGGAAGTAAAACGAATTCTGCAAAAAATAGATCTAAGGAAATGTTTCCATATGACCAGTAATAGTGATAAACTATAATGATACAAACAATAATTTCATTACTTGTATTTCAACTGAAATAGGAATTTTATCAGAATACAAATAACAAATTTATCCATTTAGCATGTTGTTTATCATTAAAATTTAGGAAGTTGAAGATCAATACAGAAGTGGAGAACCTATGTATCAGTAAGCAATGCAACATCTCATATTAATTGCAATTAATAAATACTGGTCAGTTAACTTATTTATAAAATATATGAACAAAGCTGTTCTAAAATGCTTGCAACAAATTTTTATTTTAAAAATATGTGTTTGTATTTAGTACGAAAGTCATTAACAGTTCCAAATTAATCATACTATGAAATATATGTTGCAGAAACATGGGAATATCAATTATATTCAAAACCAAGATAAACATTTTGTTTGCAGTAATACAAAAAAAATTATTTGGATACTGCTGGAGATCTATGAGGCCACTTGGTTGCAATATGTGTAGAAATAATTCTATCATTAAAATAATTTTTAATCTCAAGCATGTGAGCAGGACAGTAACCATTTTTTATCTTTTGTAAATATTTCTTAAAATTACATTATATTAACTGTGTGAAGAGAGCGAAATAATTTTCACACATTTCAACTACACTCTGGTAAAGTTTATTATAATTTATTGGCAATATTTTACATTGATATTAATATATCTGCAATTGAAAAACAAAATATTAGAAAAATATAAGTTGATGTTATAATCTTCAAATTATAACAAAATATATTAATTTGCTTCATAAGCTGGCGGGTTAGTATATGCTGGCGGGTTAGTATATGCAGGCGATATAGCAATCGCAGCAGATACATTTAAAAAAATGGAAGAGAAAGTAGACATATATGGATAAAGTCAAAGAAGACCTGAGATTGGAAGTAAATATCAAAAAATGCAAAAAGACGGTAATAAATAAAAAAAGAAAACATGGGGAAAATTTAATACAGGAATGAAAATGAATAGTTTGAATATCTACGTTAATATATGAAAGTAAAACTTGGTTAAAGAACAAAAACATACTGAGTGGAATAGTAGTACCAGAGATGAAGCAACAGAAGAAAATCGCAGGGAAAATGATGATGGATAGGATAAGAAATGAGCTAATTTTAGAGAAATTCAAACAGGAACCAATAGAAAACAAAATAGTTGAAAGATGTTTATGAGCACATAAAGAGAGAAACATCACAAAGCCTAATAAGAAAAGTGACAGAAGCAAAAAAATATAAGAAAAGAAGGAAGACCCAGAAATGGTCTTGACCACAACAAGTAGCACAGGAAGGGGGTAGACAAGGGAAAACAATACAGATGAATGAAGTAGCAAAGGTTTGGAAAGAGTGGAAAAATGGATGAAAACTAAAATCCCAATACTTTGACACTCGAAGGGACATAAAGATTTCTACAAAAGAAGAAGCTGACTAATTATCTAAAAGTTTAAAAGTTATATGGAATCTTCATAGGATAACAGTAATGTTGATCAAATGAAACAAATTAACAAATAACATAAATCAAAATTAGTATATTGTGTTTTTCAATTAATTGAAAACATAAAGATAAACAAGAAAATGGGAAAACTAAATATTTCATTCAAAATTACAAGAAAACCAAAAGATATGTTCATGAAGTTAATGCTGATCAAGCCTCCAAGTTAATTTCATAAAAAATTAATTATTTACTGATCTTACTTTCTACTTTTTGCTAATAATTTAAGGCTTTATTTTCTTATAAAGATGCATGTATTTGATCGGAAGGTATAAAGAATTAATTGCTTTTCAATGACCAATGACTCATAACTTATTAAAAAAAAGAAATGATAGATGTTGTAGGTACTTACTAATAATTTGGCTCTGAATTCTTCAATTTCACTTATCGCCTTCTTGAATGGACCCGTATTACTTGCTTTGTTAGAAGAAATGGTTTTTTCTTTGAATTCAGCATATGGTTTAATGTTTGTGTTTTCTATCCAAGCACTATAGAAAAAAAGCATTATTCAATATATTTAGACAATTTTTACTTAATGGTCAAAAATAGTATACTAAACTCTGCAGTATACCCATTATATATAGTGCAATTAGATTAATTTAACACATTTACTGCCAAGGCATTTTTCCCTTTTTATTTAATTGCATTAATTCATTAATACTAATTTAGTTATCACTGAAAGGTATAGAAAATGTAGGCTTTAAAAAGTTTAATTTATATATAGTGCCATTAGATTAATTTAACACATTTAGTGCCAAGGCATTTTTCCCTTTTTATTTAATTGCATTAATTCATTAATACTAATTTAGTTATCACTGAAAGGTATAGAAAATGTAGGCTTTAAAAAGTTTTATTTTTTAGTTGAATTATTAAAAGAAGATCTCTGTGGAGGGGGGAGTAAATTATGAGTTATGTCATATTTGGCAGTCAATGTGTTAATCTAAAATACCAAAACAGTGATCTTTCTTACAATGAAGAAAAACAAATACCTATATCATAATTTCGATACTTGATAAATCTTTTGATAACATGTGACATTTTGCCTTCAGGAACAATCAACCATTCTCATCCAATAATATTTGCCAATCAGATACAGTGAAATATCACAATATTGCTATCAATTGAAATCTAGAGTACAATAAAAGTGAACTTGACCTATCCATATAAATAAGTTTTACTGCAGACATACCCACAAATGCTTCAACAATTGTTATTCAAACAGAAGATATAAATGGCATTCAACAACTAGCCAATTCACCACATCAAACTGAAAGATGATATGTGGTAAATTATCATAAACACAAATTCAAATAATTAAGTGTGCTAAACTATATCCAAATAATACAACTGGCAACTAAAGCCACAATGACACATCTGAAACAAAACTGTAGATAAAGATCTCAATATTTTCTTCATAAATGATGTGGTTGCATCTAACCCTTATAGATGAACACTTTAACCTTTCCCTCATTAACTAATGTTCAAAAAGAATTTTTCCAACTAACAATTGTCTCAAACTACCAGCTTAAATAAATTTAGTTATTTGTTTTTGGATTAGATTATAAAGAAAACTATGTTTTAGTTTACCATATCGATAAATGGTGCATAGCCAGAACAAGTAAAGTGAAACTTCACAATTATTCAACATAGTTTAAAATATATTGAAATCATTAGAAATACAATGGGTAGCAGGTTAGTATACTAAACTTGTACTAAATCAAATTACTATAAAAAATAGTTGAATAAACTTTACTTACCCAATTGTTTTTACATTAAAAAAATCATCAAGTGTATGACAATATATTTTTTAATATAGTATTTATCTACAACTACAAGGAGTTTTGAATAATAGTTTTTGAAATGTGTAACTCAAATTTAAGCTATCAATGGCAAAATGAAATTAATTTTACATTGTTTTTAAAATCCCTTAACTTTTCTACAACTTAACCTAAGTTTTTACTATTGAATTTCTTTTTATAAATTAGCATTAGAATAAAAGAATAAGAATTAATTATGGATAAAAAGATTTATAGATATACTCACTAGTTTTTGGTACCAAAAAAATAGACCCATTGCATTTCTTTTCTTCCTGTTTTGGTAGGTGTATTTGGGCCGGGTTCTACAATCTAAAATCAAAATAAACATGTAGGTTAAGTTTACGGTGAAGCGCGCAACAAACACACACAAGCTAACGGTTGGATTGAATAAGCGGCGGTAGAATACTTACACGAGCTGGCCAAGGCGAAAATGTCTTCATTTTTGCCCTACAAAAAACAAAAAAAATATCAAATTTACTGTGAAACTCTATATCATTCTTTATATTAATTATTTAAATTCTTACCATACTAAATCACCAATTTTTAGATCAAAATCCATGTTTAGTCCTCACTCAACTAAGTCTTTCCTCAAACTGAAGTTTTGTTTCCACACTTTCGTATTCGCGGCGGATGATGCCTTTCATCACTTGCGCACGCATATAATTTTTAATAGCTACGTTCTGTATTTGAGCTCGGATAATAACAGAGGCTATCTCTTTTTATCAATATTAGTTCGGAATCGTCACTCCGAACAGATAGATAGTGATATATTCGTGAGTGCTTATATTAAAGCGGCTTATAAAGTGACAGTGGACTAACCGCTTCATGACTAATATTTTTATTTTGTTTAATTAATCGTACATACAGAAACGCCATGATATCTTCGGTACCTTAGACAAGGAAAGACTTCTTTCCTTGTTTAAGATCGGTACACAGAAAATCAACACAGACGTACTTTCCAGTCCATATCTTGCGTTTTGAGCGTTGAAATAAATATTAATAAATGACATGTTATAATTTGTAAGTTATTGAATTTTGTAATCGAATTCTTAACTGATTTACATTAAAGTAAAATCAAAATATTTTCTGTGGCGATAGTAAAATATCTAGTGTTGTGAATTTTGAAAATTCCGCTAATTCTTTCAACGCTCACTTCGTCTCACCTCTTTACAAACGTCGTCGTAAACGTTAGTCATGACGTCATGAGGAACTTTAATATTCCAATCTTAATAATAGACCAAAACTTCAATACAATTAATAACTAAAATTGGGTAGCAGTATTAGAGTTCTTAGAAGTTCATAATGAAATAATTACAAATAGATTTAGCACACAAAACAAAAAAATGCGGAGGTATGGAAAGAATTGACCACAAAGTTAAATAGTCTGGGCCAAGGTGAAAGATCTGTAGAAGAATGGAAAAAAAATTGCAGAGTAGAAGTCTAAAACTGAAGCCAAATCGGATAATATGTATAAATATAATCATGATACCGTTGGAAGTCCTGCTATTAATATAACTCTCTCCATCCTATAGAAAAAACTTTAAAACTTAATAGGACTTATAGCAGCTCATTGTGATAAAAGTGTTACTGATAAAGGTACATAAAATACTTTATTAAAAAAATCATATCACACTTTTTACTGGTCTGAAAACGAAGATAAGTGAACTTACAGAGAATGGAAAACCTCGAGTGTAGGCCCAACTGGTTTCCAAAATGAATGTGAATGAAGTTTGTTTAAATATACATAATTAATTATAAGATTCAATGATTCCATTGTTTTTATTTTAATTTCAGCCACTGAAGATTTGTACACAGGAGTTATTTATTATCTCTTCGAATCATGAAATTGATCAAAAGGAGCAGATCAGATCGTTGAAAAAATCATATTTGACTACAGTGATGGCCCTTCAATATAGAACAATGTGCTGTCAGAAATAAAGTTTACAACAAATAGTCACTCTAAAAGAAATATTGAAAAAACAAAAACTAGTTCAAACAATAGTAAAGTTGATTTGAACAGTGTACATGAAGATATGTTAAAGGTAAGAATATTAATGATAACATTCATAGAATTGTAAATTCGTTTCAAGCACTTGTAGACCATTTCTGTAGGTGAACAATAATTTCATTGTGATTTTTTATTTCATTTTTGTTTTAGATTCGGGAGAATTATTATTTTTGTTCAAACTAAACATATATAATAAAATTAATTTTTAATTTTACTATATTTTCATCCACAAGAACAATGTAACCATTTTCCCCTGATTAAAATCATCAGCAGCTATAAAATGGCTGGCTGGCTTATGTAGAATAGGGTGTTCGATATTTTGTGTTATGCATAAATTATGGAGTACTGCACATGCTACAGCTATATTCCCTTTTATTTCAGGGTTATATTACAATTATTTGGAATAAACTTAGAACTGACATCTTAAAACTTTTTTACATCTCTATATACAATTTCTTGCACTTTCATGTTTTATGTTATAATGATACTGGAGTGAATCTATTGGATTCAATATAGGAGTCATAATCCATTGTTGGGGATATCCTGAATCACTTAATAACCAGGAAGTGTAATCCCCAGAGAATTAGCGAAAAGCAGTTCAGCATGCCATTAAAGAAGAGGAGGAAATGTGGGATCTTGACTACTTGATAGATCGGGCTGTCGTTAATTATAACGTCAAGAGGAGATGACAGTTCCTCAGATGACTAAGAATATTATGTTTTTTTTTATAATTTAAATTTTGTATCATGTTCAATAAAAAATAAGTGTTTCTAATACTATGTACATAATGCCTAATTTTTATTCTGTTAAGATAAAATTCTTTCCTTTTTACGAGTATCCTAGCCTAGCCAAGCCTATGGTAAACTATTTTCAGTGTTTGTGAATGGATAACAATAGGCTAAAACCATATATTGAGCCCCAACCCGGGTGGTACTACCTACACTTGATAGAAAGAAAGAATGTTACAATAAAATCAATGCCAAACTATGAAAGTGGCTTAAATATTCGTTGGGTCACTCTGTGGTTGCTTTGTATACCTAATGAGGTTTTATTACTCTATACCTTTCTGAAATAAACTATAGATCATCTTTAACACTTAACACCTTTTTGATTTTGATTGGAAAGGTAACAAAAGCAGTTTGTGTAAATAGGGTAGATAAAACTGTAAAATAATACAATTGAATTTTTTGTTTGTTTCAGTTTCTAAAATAGATTTCAATCAATACCCCTTTAATATATGGTTATTTTTTACTGTGCCCTAGCTAATACCAGTAACCTTTTCCAATGAAATTGATGTCTCGGCACATTCTGCTTCTAACGTCACAAAATTGAATATTTATCGGCTTTATGTAAAACTAAATTATATCCTTAAGAAGAGATTTAGTTTTTTTCAAAAATGTACTAAACCAAAATAAATTTAGAAAAAACGTAGTGGTAGCTGTAGAGTTCAAAAATTTATATACATATAAGAATGAATATACAGCACTGCAAATACCACGTCAGTTTAGGTGACAGAATATATAAAAGCGTTAAAAAAAGAAATCTGAATACTGAACTATTTATCTGTAGTTTCCACAAATCTTTTTGGGATATCAAAAACAGAGCATCATGATGTAAACATAAGTCAGAAACAAATTATTCTATTAATAGCTATCGAAAATATTTAAAACGACGAATTATATTTAAGATTTTCAAATCATAATCACATATCTAATTAAATGTGAATTATGATTTTCAGAATTATGACAACATCCTACTACCAATTGAATATTTTTTGAGTGGAATCGTTCCCGATTAAAGTAATTATATTTTTTTGTTGGTTTCAAAATTGCGATACGTGTACCATTTATTGCACCAATAACCCCTGGAAATTGGGTTTTAAACATAGATATTCCCTATATTTGTTGTATTCAAATTTATTCTCAACTTCCAAGATACTGTCAACATATAAAGCACATAATGAAAGTTACTAGTTTTCCAACTAGAATCCAGAAGATCCAATTCTATTCAAAAACGCGATCTATTGGAGATATAGAGAATATCCTCATTGAGGAATGAGGAAGAAACGAAAGATTGCATATCTTGGCCATATAATGCGAGGCCATAAATATCAATTCCTTCAGCTGATAGTCGAGGGCAAGATTGAAGGTAAGAGAGGATTGGGACGGAAGAGGATGTCATGGTTGCGGAACGTGAGGCAGTGGACGGGTATACAAGATATTCAGACATTGATCCATACCGCTAGAGATAGAGAAGCCATGAAAACTGTGGTCGCGAACATCCATTAATGGATAAGCATTAAAAGAAGAAGAAGAATTGGAGTACTGCGATACAATGAATATTGTTCGAATCGCTTTAAAAGCTTTCCTACAATGAGAATTCTAATCATCAGAGTCCGCAGACAGGACCAGATATGATTAAGTGGTCTGTGATCAGGACCAACAAATATTGATATCCAGACATAATCTTCTCTCAAAATTTTCCGTTCCATTCAGAACAAATTACAATTTTGAATAAACCAATATTTAATTATATTATCTTACTGTGGTAATGTTAAAACTATATAGTGTAGATGGATGTAGGGCTGTACATAGTTGAAATGTAGAAAGAAAACAAATAACGAAATAAGTGACACGTAATAACTATACATTCAGTTTTTAAAGAACTAATAGTTCAGTAGTGTTTTTTGTTGTAGATATGTGTTAAAAGGTCGATAATACAAAATATATTACAATGTTCAATTTTTCAAAAGGCCCTGTAAAAGAATGATGCATGGAGGAAAGTGTTAGACCTTCAAAGACATTACAACATATATCTTTGGGTACTTTTCATTTAAACCTGCACAGAGTTTTCCAACTTTTGTTTTAAATTCTAATTGAAACTCTTATTGTTTAGATAACTATTAATAGTACGTTTGACTTTTGTTATATTAATGAAAGTTCATTTTATTAAATATCAGCATATTTCTGACTTCCAGGAGAATATATAACTAGGTAACAATACGAGGTTTGTTACAAAATGATCGAGCTTACCTTATATTCTCCGTGTTAAAACATCCGAGCGATCTCTACGGGAAATGAGCGTCATCAATAAGTATTCACGAATTCGTTGATAATCGCAGTTATTTCATAGAGTTAATACTAAAGATAGAGAGAAATAGGAGCTTGTTTTAGTGGTCCCGCAATGCTGATAGAGGGGGAAAGAATATTGGTATACCACTCTCTACACTATTCTGATTGAATCGCCATCACGTATAAGTTTTGAGTGGTGAGAACGGCAGAGGAGGAGAGTAACAAGTTTTGATTTCAATCATATACGTAATACTCCTATATGGACAGTTGGTATGGGAAAAACGTCCCTACGTTACGGTGTTGACAATATTCATTTTCTCCCTCGTTCGAGACACTTTATGAATAGTGCGTATGCTTGAGAACGCGCAGAACCGAGCTGGAGCCTCTGAGGATTGAGAAATCGTTGCCTTGCTCTCTTCCTTAGTCGGAACAGCTCCCACTTTAGAAACTGTCCATATAGAAGCATTACATGTATGATTTCAATAGCGAGTAGAGGGAAATAGAGAGTGATAAATAGAAGCTCTTTAATCTCTCTTCTAATAGTACAATTCCACTCACATGCGGCTCTCTCTATCTTTAATATCAAATCTATGAGGTATCTACGGCACAGGTATGTTACTGATGGCCATTCTGTTCTGAAAAAAAGTACTGAGAAACTATGTCAGCGAAGTTTTTCTTCAAACCTGGAAAAACTAACTAGTTTATTATAAGTATCCAATTATAGGGATGATCCAGAAAGAAAGCGACAACCTTCATAACACCAAAAAAAAATTCGTCGGAGCCAAGTCAAGACAATACTCATTGTTGTCTTTGATTGTAAACGAATATCCTTGGGATGCACGAGGTCTTGGCAGGGCGACGCGACGCGAGCGCCATCTATTGAGCAGTCATGTCAAGGTGTTGACCATGTTGTTGATGCATTTCAAGGAAAATGGACATACCGGACCATTGCTAATGATTAATGTTTGATGAAGTATGACTTTTTTGAGGGGATATAGTGAGACATTGACTCATCATGACCGTGAGCGCTATCAATGTTCAGGAGTGTGGTTGAAGGAAGATAAGGACCGATGTGACCGAATTAGACAGACTAGAGTATCTAGTTTTCCGCTCGAACTTCACGACCAAAGAAGCTATGAAGAATTGCAAGAGTTTAGAAGCTCACAATTTCCTCCCTCAAACCTTGTATTTCCTCCTCGTGTGAAAGTGCTGCCAGGGGAACTTATTGCAAGGTTTGTATTCCACCTGTTGTGCATCCGGCACCGTAATGTTCTTATTTCCTCTTATTCGTCTGGAATCAGGATTTCACATTTTGTCTTAATATCCGAATAACTTTTTTTCTCACTTTCATTGCTTTCAATTCTCCTAAATCATTTTATGTGCGTCCCTATCTTTCCAATCGATGAAACAATTTACAACTGAAGTTTATGTCTTGCGTCACCAGGAGTAATTGAGATTTTTTTCAGATATTTACATATCAAATTAATAAATTCAAAGTCTCAGATCATCTTTGACATTTCGATATTTCCAGTGTTTGAAGAAGTCTTGTCCAGACTCATTATTTCCTGTGCGAAAAATCCAAATTTTTTTTATATTCATGATTAACGTTTTCATTGGGAATATGGATTGATGATGCGTATAGACATCAATCTAGACTTTTGAAAAAACTAAATTTGGCGTAATGTTAAATATCAGTTAATATATGTGAGCGGTCGAAGTGTTTTCACGAGCCCCACGACTCGTTTTTTAATTTGACAAGGTATTTATCTGTCCCATGAATACACTTCACTACAGCGCAGTTCACCATATTTTAGTGATTCTTTCAAATAATTGAAAGACAAATGTATGGTGCTATGATCACCCTGGTTTGTTTACGAAAAATGTATCAACAATATGGCCGACACCCAGTTGTATCTGGCCGCTAGTTGGTGCTCGCGTTTCATGGGGCAAAAAATGCCTCGTGAACCACAAGAATCCTCCATTTCACGCGGTTACTACAGAATATTACCCTGAAGTATTGAAAAGATTGTATGATGCAATCAGAAGAAAACGGCTACAGCTTCGGAGAAGTGCGTTGATTGGCTACTTTACCACATTGTGTAGCTCTTTCATCCTTCATAAAATCCATACCCAGCTCTCTGCGATTCACGACCCCTTCATAGATTAGAAGTGCCGCCAGCCGACACCTGTTGGATGACAAAGAAATTGTCGAAATTGATGTGATGTATGAGATAAAAGAAAATTGCTTTTCTGTATTGTTTCTTTGGAGGATGTCACTCATCAAATAATAAAGAATAACACCAATTCGGGGATATGAAGGTAAGTTTGAAACTTATAGGAAACATGTTTATCTTATAATTTTCCTATTGCCCAATTTCATCAAAAAGTAGACAAGATATAAAAAATAACTTTGATTTCTCAGTTTAAAAATACCTATAAATACTGAAATATTTTAACCAATCTTTCAACACATGTTGACAAAATAACATAATTAGCTTTTCACCACCTTTATACTGTTCCAGACAGTCCATGTCCAATGGTTTGCTATCCCAAATATAAATTGTATATCTGTATATGATTACATCTTCTCTTCCACTCAACACAATTTTTCAAATGTTTGTAATGACCTTAGCTCAAACTTCCCATCCACTTGCAACCTTCACTTCTTGCTCCTGTTTCAGGTTGCTTGAAAAAGTATTTGGTCCAGATTGACATTAAAAATAAGTTCCATCGGGGTTTTTATGAAGCTCTCTACACCACCCATTTCTCAGAAACATTAAATGAATCAGGAGCTTGTCCGTATTATCTGAGAGATATGACAATAATAAGATATAAAAAGTAAAAAGATAAAAAGGTATTCAAAGGAAAGGGAAACAAAAAAATATTAATATTTTTATTCTCCCTACAGGATACATTGTATAATACATTAAAGTCAGTAATAAATAGAAAACCATTTTAATAATTACACAAAATTTTCAGTCAGTATAAATAAATAACATTTTTTTAGTAGTCTAACTATAGTCATAACTATAGTAGTGATATGTTCTAGGAAAAAAACATTACTTTGAATCATTAAAATAATATATTGCTGATAGCAAATTAAGTAATAAAACAGTGAAAGTAAATGAAAACCTCCAATTTTCCAGGTTTCTGAGTAATTGTATTAAACGAGGAACACAAATTATTTGTTGAATACATTACTTAAATTTGAAGTTTTGAGGATTGCAGTCTCATACTTAAGTGACTTGTTGAATATATAGGGTGATTACTGTTTTTCTACAATTTAAAAAATTTTATTATAAAAATTAAAAATAATAAATCCCTATTTGATATTATTAGACTTTCTCTCCTGACCTAAAAGGTGTATACAGAAACATACACACAAAATATGAAAATCCATGAAACGATTTCTAGTGAACTCTGTTTCACACTGAGTTCAGTTATAATTCAAAATTTACTATATTTCTAATAGTTGTTACATATATTACATCACTCAATAAGTCGTGTAACTGACACACAGATAGCTCTGCCTTTATCAAATCCATATGACTACCAATTTCATGACATTAGTCAGAAAAAGGTAATAGCCATTTGAGTGAGGCTACTTGCTTCTTGATGAAAAAAAGTACTGTACAAACTCGGCCATGGCTTCAAAAGTGTTATCTGGACTCTGCTCTATCGGAAAGAGCCATTTGTTATCGGTTTGCTGAATTTAAATGTGGTCGTACAGACCGATGATGGTGAACGTTCTGGTCGTCCAATTGAGGTGGTTACTCCAGAAAATATCAAAGTCCACAAATTGGTCATATATAATCGTAAATTGGAATTGCGTTATATAGTTGAGGTCGTGAAGATATTAGAAAGAAGTGTGCTTTTACTTATGAATGAACATTTGACCATGGGAAAGCTTTTTTCAAAGTGGGTGCCGTGTTTACTCACTGTCGATCAAAAACAACATATACATCAAGATTTTTTGCGTCAATATGTGACAATGGATGAAACATGGATCTATTTATCACTACTGAATCAAAACGAACATTATCTGAGTGGACTGCAGCCGATGAACCAAGTCTGAAGCGTTCAAAGGCACAACAGTCAACTGGGAAGATTATGGCTTCAGTATTTTGGGTTGCACATGGAATATTGTTCATCAACTATTTTCTAAACGGAGAGACAATCAATAGCAAATCCTACTTAGAGTTGTTGGATCGTTAGAATACAAAAATCAAGGAAAAAACGCCTTATATGGCGAAGAAAAACCTCTGTTTCACCAAATCAATGCATCGATCCACAAATCGATGGCAAAGATGATTAAATTGAACGAATTACACTTCTAATTGCTCTTCATCCACCGTATAGTCCAGATATGGACTGTTCTCAAAAAAATCTCGAAGGTAAGAAGCCTATTTTGAGGCAAAAGACAAATCCTTCTATAAGCACGGCGTCGAGAAGTTAGAGAAACGTTGGAAGGATTATGTTGCTCTTGAAGGAGATTAAATTGATAAATATAATCGATTATTAGCAAAAAATGTTAGTCACACGACTTATTAAGTGATGTGTTACCACTAGACAATCACATTTTTATATACAAAATCTTTTTGCCAGTTGAATCCACTAATTCGTATTTTTTTTCTTTCATTAATTTTAAGCTACATTGGATGAAACCACTTGTGTGTATGATGGAATATGTGTGTTGATTAGACCATGTGTCTAGTTGCCAAAATGTATTTAAGAAATTTTTATACTTTTTTCCTCAAAACTTGAGTATGTTTGAAAATGCAACAGGTAACAAAAGTAGGTATAAATGCAAAAATAGATAATTGTTTTTTTTTAATTTCAATTATGACCATTATTAGCGACATATATATAATAAATATGGTATGTCACACACTTCCATATGCTGAAACAAGCAGTGACACCTTCGAACCCGTTACGGCTTATCAATCAGGTACTATAGTTGCTTTAGTGTTTGCAGTATCGTGAAACATGTTTTTGAACACATTGATATTAAGTTTTGTTTCAAGTTAAAAAAAGTGCCAAAGAAGCCGAAATCTTAAAATCGGTTTATGGTTATAATGGGGTAACTTTACACCGTTTCCAAGCAGTATAGGTTTAAAAGAGGAATTAATCAGGTAAAGATGAGTAAGATAGAGACGACTTTCTATCTCAATAACAGAAAACAATGTACAAACAGTAGACAAAGTCCAACAGGCGATTGTCTATTCGAAAGCTGATTGAAGAACTTATAATATATTTCAGGTACGAAAGACACTTGCAAATGGGTCAAAGGTTTTTGTCGCTAAAAGTCTTCCCGTCTGTTCACATTTGCCTTACCACATTTAGCACTATGCGACGTTTTAGGTATTACTTTACAAATAAGAATTATCATAGTTCATTAGCATTGAAGATCTTCGTGGAAACTAGAAAATTTCACCTTGTGAATGTGGAAGCGAAATAACTCCTGGACAACTTAAATCAGGACAGAAGATTCTAAAGGAAGAAACCCCACGAGCAGATTCAAGTGTATATGTAAAGTGCCAAAGAGTCTCTTTTATAATTGTTTTTGTGTAGTATTACGTAATCACGTGTTATATACTTATTAGTTTTTTACTAACAAGTTCGAAACAAAATGTTTAAGTGCTTTTCGAAATATTCGTCCTTATGTTCTAAACATTTTTGCAAACACTCAAATCAATTTTGGTAACTTTTTTCACTCTGAAGCTGATATTGTAGGAGCATGGATGAGGTGACGAAAATCTCTGTCCGCGGATCTTTTGTTTGACAGTGGAGAACAAGAAAAGGTCAATTGGGCGAATATGGACAATGAGACATTAATTCCATGTTTTTCTCCTTCAAATATTCAGTTGTTTGATTTGCTTTATGGGAGTTCACATCTAAATGTTCATGTACAATCTATTGAACATGAAGAACTTCTGCAATCCAGTTGTAAACACTTTCCTCGGGTGGTGTTTAATTATCAAAAGTTGCATGAGACGATTCTATGTCTTGGTGTTTCAGTAAGGCCTTTTTTGAATCATTTAACGTAAATCTTCACGTATGATTTCCATTTTTCCATAAACTTGCTTCTTTTAAACGTTCCCTATTAGCAAATTACTCATTTAATTTCTAAATTCCGGCTTCGCAATAACAAACGTCAACCACGAATAGTGGTGCTACAACTCATAAATGCCACCTATTGTTCGATTGTAAAAAAATAGAAGGTATAAAGGCAAATATACGCAAAAAAACGTAATGAAGGAATTTTTTTTGTGATAAGCAATCACCAAAGAATCACAATCGATCTATCTAAAATATATTTTCAGTACTGCATTTGGGAGATGATAATTTAATAAAAAATATTGATTTGATTGGTCTCTTTTGATGGAAAATCAAAACGATTTATCACAAAAAATATTATAAACATATTTAACTAGGGGTTACATTATCCAAATCACTTCTCTGCACACTTGCAATGGCGAGGCATTCAGGAACAAGGTGAACTGGACTTTCTTCTCACTGACCTAATCTCATCACGTCCTTTCTGAGGCAGAGTTTCGCTGAAAAAAACTTTTTGGAGCACCTTCAAAGTGTTTCTCTTTCGGTTTCCTCCTTATTCCGAAACTCTTACAGAAATATTTTTCTACACTACATTTGTTTTTTTCCTCTCGCCATCTGTTGGTCTCTTTATTTTGTTTTGATACCAATGTGACCCTAAACCCATCAAGTTTTCCCAACTATGTGTCAATAACGTGGGGCTCAGTGATTTTCTAAATTTTAGCGTGATAAGATATATTCATTATTGTAAATAGTTCAGAAAGTAGGAATTTACTGAGTAAATAAAATTCTCACTGAAGTCTAAACTACAGTCACTACTTCTATTAGAATTATTTAGATTTTGTTAAAATTTGTTTGTTTTTTATCTATTTTTGCAATCAAAGTTTTCAAACAATATAACTAGATTGAGTTAAAACATAAAATAAAGGACTCTACATTATGAATATTAGTAATAAGTAGATTACATTCACATACAAAATGTCCACTATGTTTATAAATATCCCCGTACTTTTACAATTCCAGCGTCATTATTTTAGGTACTTTTCAATTTGTTTATCTTATATCAAAACATCTAAAAAACCAAAAATCATCTACATAAATTATTTAATATATTATATACAAATATGGTTAGGTTAGCAAAACACGTCACATTTACAACATTAATTTTAATAATAATTCAAACTGTTACTACTAAATTTTTACTTATGCCAATATTATAAGGCAAAAGACAATTTGTTAAATTTTTATCACAATAGTGCTAAATACATAACAATTTATAACATCAAAAAAAATCAATACCACATATCTTAATTTTTACATGGTTCTAATTTTATTTAAATCCAGCAAAATATATCTGAATACTGTACTGATTTTACGCCTTCTTCTAAATGCCGTTTCTAGTAATTATCATCAAATAAGTATAGTCAAAGAAATTTTTGCTTTGACAATTATTTGCATTGGTGTGAATTTCAATTCGCTTAAGGACAGGGCCGGATTAAGATTTATAAGGCCCGGGGCGAAAATAATGACGGGGCCCCCTTAAGGAATTCGAAAACCCGGAAAAATTCACAAAATAATATCAATACGTTAGATTTGTGGTATCAACACATCAAAAAATATAGAATGATTTCCAAATGATGGGGCCCTCTTGGACCTGGGGCCCGGGGCTATAACCCCCTCAAGCCCCTAGCTTAATCCGGCCCTGCTTAAGGAGTTTAAACAACACGGCTTTAGATTGCTCCTTTTTCAACAACAGTTAATAAGCATGATTTGATTTCCGTTAGGTTGTCCGAACCAATTTGACAGAATTTATGTTGATTTCTTGAAACTAGTTCTAATATATGCGCGAAGTTAGAACATTGACTAAATTATTTGTTTAACAGTAGCCAATATATAATCAAAGTAAATAGATGAATCTCTAGCATGGATGAACAGATTACCAATGTATCTTCTGAACGTGCACATGATGGTTATTTGAAGAGTCTATGGAAGATGAAGATTCAGATTAATATCGTATCTCATAAAATATTATCTGAAAGGCTCTCCTTAAAATATATGGGAAATATTTGTTATAAATAGTGAGATAGGTACTCAATTCTTTAATATACTTGATGAGATATGATCGCAAAGTAATATTGAGGAACATGAACCGTGAAGCCGGTTCTGTTCGATAATTTTAATATAGAGGAAAGTATGATGGTCCGCCGGATTTCGTGGTGAAGTCAAGCGGAAACAGTTTGATATTTTTTTCTACATGTTTTTATATATATAGTTAACAGTTGATTATTATAAATAGTGTCTATTGTAAGTGTATTTGGTAAAGAGATAGTGTGTATAAATTCACTCCCCCATTAGAAATAGTTTTAAAAAATAAGAAAAACAATGAATTGGCGTCTGAAGTGGCATACTTTAAATAAAGTAAAAGAAAAAAACAATACAGTAATTACTAAGAAGTTCAATGTCTTGTAATAGTAGATTAACGAATATAAATCTGGTGGTATCATCATTACAGTCAATTTACACAGAATATAATGAATGAGGAGTTTGAGAAGGGAAACAATTATGACTATTTATATTCTAAAAATATATTTTTATACTTGAGAAAATGAAAAAGAAGAAATATTCCAGACATTTTCGAAACCATTCACAGGGAATGCATAAGTATTAATCTCCTGATAAGTTTTTAATATAAATATACCCAAAAATCAACATAGAAACACTTCACAATACCTTCTAACAACCTTTCGAAATAATATTGATTTAAAACAATACATTATTCATTTAAAGCCGAGGTGGGAAAAGTCGGCCCGTGGGTCGAACGCGTCCCTTTTGCTTGCTTTATGCGGCCCTTTGAGAAATGCCGCCATGCATTTTTTAATCTCTAATGTTTATATTTCTGCAAATGAAATAATAAATTGAAAAAGTGAATTCCTTGTAAGTATTTTAAGTATATTGTCTTCAAAAATTAAATACATATTATACAACGCACAAATAGTTAGCATGTAAGTTATTATTATTATTATCTATTATTTACTGTCAAATTCCTTTGTCTTGTTGATACTTTAAAATGAAATTTGAAGTGTTTTGGTAGATAAAAATGTCTTGGGTAGGGAAAAAACTCCTCTAAACCATTCGTGTGTCCGTAGCATTTAAAAGATAAACGTACACAAAAACTTTCATTTAGTTTTTTGTCATACATAAGTATTTAGAAAAGCAGTCCAAAATTCTCAATACAAACTACAAATATTTACTTAACACCCCGTTGGCACAACCAAAAAAAAATACAAAATACGGGTGCTGTGTGTGTGGTAAAAAGTGAAGAAACTGCATCAATGTAAGTTTAGAAATAGACTTGGACAAGGAAAGGCAAATGAATTGGATGATACACTTGACAAAGTGTTGTTAATATATTTTAGCAGACGATCCATTTTTTCATTTTAGTGTATTTATTTTTGGAAGTATTATTTCACGTAGAATTTATTTTGTACCTATAGATCTGTATATAATGATGCAGTGTTTATGGTTGAAAGAATAGAAATGATGAAAAAGTACCAAAATTATCGATTCACGTCATTGTATTGATTTGGCTCAATTACAAAATAAACCAAATGTTTAGTTATTATACATCGAACCATTCTAATATTTTTATGACATAATCTTGAAAATATTAAATTGTACATTATATTTAATGATTTTATTTCATAATTTTGCAAATATCGTTTATACACATAAGTGAAGAAGAATGGATGCCTACTAATTATTAAATTCTGTCACTAAGTGGCTCCAAGGTGAATTGGAGGCTATTTAGTTTTAGTTTTTTTTTCAAGAATGAATTTTAAAAATATAAATAATTGTATTGCTAAAAAAAGTACCACATAAATTATTTTCCACTAGTTTTTCAGCACTGTACTCTATTAATTATGAGTCAAAAATAGACCAAAAATAAAAGATGTGTTATATATATAACGTTATTGGTATACTTTGTAAAGAAATATTTTAACTGGATAGAAACCAAATAAAAAATACATAGTATGAGCAGCTTTATTATTAACATTATTCAAATAAAAAATTTGCACTTGAACAAAACCAAATTGGTGTACTAGCAAGATGACCATACGTCCCGGATTGGAGTTTTTTGACCGGAATTGTCCCGAATTTTTGAAAATGTTCTCATTTTCTATATTTCTTTTAAATATATTTCAACTAGAATTATTTTTACAAACTGTAAACCGAAAAAATTGTACAGCATACAAAATACGCGGCACGCTTTAAACCATTTGAAGCATACAGTGAAGTCTCGATTCTGCGAATCCTCTTTCACCTCGTTCGTTACAAATCGTGTATCTGAGCGTCAGATGTAAGAGGAAATGCAGAATGTGGTAGTTGGACAGTATGAAGAGATATCCTTAGCGGTCAGGTTATTTTAAAGAAATGGGTCTAAAAAAAGAAAATGTACTTTAAATAAAGAGTTACAAAAAAAAATCCTTGTATAAAAAAACGATTAGCGATTCTGATGTTGGGTACAACATATGCGCTGCAAATTTATCAATCAGTCATGGTGAACGTAATGATACTAAAGCTCATTTTAACAGTTGGAAACATCAAAAATCAGCTCCTGTTGTTGCATCGACTTCGTCTGTACAAAACTTTTCAAAATATGAAAAAATGGGTTCCAAAGAACTGTTAGCCGTAATCGAAGGCAGACTTTTGCATACCATACTGTTTGTCACAATAATAGTTTTAGATCTATAGATTGCACAGCCAAATTGTCGCAAACAACTTTAGAACCTAAATTTTCGTGTGCACGCACCAAAGCGGAAGCAATTATAACTTACAATTTTGCCCAAAATATTGCAAATTTTATTGCACCGTAACCTAAAACAGAGCACATATTATGTTTATGTACTAATTGATGCATCCAATCACAAAGAAATAGAGTTATTTCGAGTGTTATTAAAATATTTTGACTCGAAATCTGGAGTAAATAAAACTTTTGGAACTGAACTCATTGCCAAATGAAACGACTGAGACAGTCAGCAATTATATTGCTGATTGCATAATAAAAATAATTTAAAAGAAAAAGTTGCTGGACTTGTGCAGACAACACAAATTCTAATTTTGGCGGAGCGAATAGAAAAGGACAGAACAAAGTTTTTATCAAATTGCAGCAAAAGCTGAACCATAATTTAATATAATTTGGATGTGCGGGTCATACTTTCCACAATACTGTTAGAACAGCTGCCGATATTTTACCGATACGTTGAATTAATTTCTTTTCAAAATTATATTTATATTTCAAGTCTTACACTGTTAGATTGGAAACTCTCAACCATTTCTGTAGCATTGTTGAAACAGAATTTTCAATGTTATTGGGCTACTCCCAAACAAGGTGGCTAGCATTACTGCCAGACATTGGAAGAGTACTACAAATTGACAATTCGTACATAGTCAAGCAATAGGATTGCACACAGTAATAATTCAAATAGAAAAAAAGAGGCAGTAAGTGTCTTCGATGTTATTGCGACCATTAAGAATTTGAAAACAATTTTGACAAGCAAGATTCACCTATTCCTACATCGGTTTATACTAAATTAGATAAATTTAAAGAAGGGAAAAAGTATCTGAAAAGCAGATTATTCAGTTCCGAGCCGACGCTGCTTCATTTTATCAGACTGCACTCAGTTATATACAGAAAAGGACAAAGATAAGTTTTCAGCTATTAATTGTTAATAAAATTACGCAACCCATCAAATATCTGAAAATGATATATACCAAGAGTATGCTTATATGAAACTATACGTTACGGAAGAGGAAAGAGCCGAACTGTATCAATCCAAAGGTGGTTTGAAATGGTCTCTCCCTTTAATAACCGTGAACTTCCATTTTCAAATTTCCGAAAATTAGCAGAGTTCTTTTTCTGCCTGCTTGGTACCAATGCTTCTATGGGCAGAATATTTTCTTTAATAAATAAATATTTATGTACTCGGACTGAACAGCAGGAATTTCTTTAAAAGATTAAAAATTCTGACTCTTTCTTCCTTATTCATGTTTGAATCCGTGTGCCTAATTCGTAAGCACTCTTCTCCAATTTCAGAAAGATCGTTGAACGGCTATACACTTAGGAACGCGGATCACGACCTTTACCTACCTACTCCACGATCAGAATTAGTTAAATGCTCAATATTTTTCAATGCAAAAAAATGTACAATCACTTGCCAATTGAAATCAAATCGATATCATCTTTTCCCGCTTTCCGCAATAATTTGAGGGCATATTTACTTGAAAGTGCCTTCTACTCTGTAAACAACTTCTATTCTAATAATAATATTTAATTATGGACATACTGTATACTGCTTTAATTTTTGCTATGGACTAACTATTACCTATTACTATTACCTATAATTTAGTTATTGATTATTATTTTATTCTGTATATTGAAATTTTATTTCATTTGTTTTATTTTCATTATGTTATTTTTATATTTGTTTTTTAGTTTTTACAAGCTTTTGTCAACAAATTGTAACAATTTTTCAACAACGAAGCATTTCTCTCTCAAAATATCTTTTGGACAAGTGACATGATTGGAAATATACATTCTAAAAACGATATTAGTTACTAAAGTTACTTATAAAGAAAATTGTACAGAATTTTATGCAATGTTTCAGAGCGAAAAAGACCTACTGAAAAAGAGCCATAGTTACGATTACGAAAAATATAATAAGTTTTGTACTCAATATTTCTTATTTAAATAATTTGATTTGATTAATTAGAAAAAATAATTGAAAAAATCATATTTAAGTTATTTCACTCAACTACCTCCTCCCCCCGCTACAAGTTTCTGTCCTGGATTTGAAATAAAAAAATATATGGTCACCTTAGTACTAGTAACTAGTAGATGATTGTGGTGATGGTGTCATTATCTTGTAAATTACGGACCTGGAAATTGTTAATCTTTTATAATATAATCATTTATACAATCAGCATTTATTTTATTATATATACTTGTATTTTAGATTTTGGTGTAAGATTTTATATAAAGATTTGGTGTTAAGCATTTAATTGAGATATTAGTTAAGATTTCGTAACTTTTATTGTATTTTTGTGTTAATAAAGTTGTTATTTGTTTTTAATAAAATGTTTCATCGCGAAAATATGAAATTTGTATGTCTTTTTCACGACAGGTTTTAAAAATATAGTTAAATGATCAGTACAATACAGACTACAGTTATGTTAAATTTTGCTAAATTGTATTCTTCAGAATAAAAAGTATATTAAAAATATCAAGTTAAGTATTGCTAATTAATTTATTGAAATTATCAATTTTACAGGCAATTAAATTTGTACTTGAACATTTTTTATCATTTCTGTTGTTACAATCATAACCGATACACTGCACCATTGTATATAAACTCAACAAGTCCAAACTAAGTTGTACTTAACTTAATAATAACGAAAATAAACACAAACTACAATAAAAGTATCGGCTCCTAGAAAACTATAACGATACACGTACTTGGTATCTACAAAGACAAAAAGTCGTTAAGACAATCTATCAGAAAAATATGAATTCAGATGAAAGTGAAGTTTATTCCAAACTATGTCAAATTTTCAAAAAGAACTGCTACAACTGAAAATTTGAAAACATCAGAATACAAAGCCAAATGCATATTGATTATAAAATGTTTTAGAGACTGTTTCCTCAACTTAAGTACTTTTGGAAAATGGTTTAACCATTAATTCTGAACCAGGATTTACAACGAAATTATATGTGCTAATAGAAACTAAAATTATTTTGGGTTCGTAGTTGATTGATGGATATACGAAAAGATTTAGAATGGGATGGGAAAAGTATTTTTGATTACGTCAACTTTGGGATTGATTTCAATACTAAATAATATGTACTAGTCAAAGAAGTATTTGTATTAGCATGGTACATGGAAATTACTGTTTGGATAGTTCATTACTGATGATAGATGTTATAAGTCTCAAGAGAAATTTCATACTGTCTAATTAATTATACTGATTTAACAGAAAATGTAATAAAGGTTGATTTGAAATGGTTTCTATCGCTGCGACTGTAATTCCATTCACCTCAAGAAATATGTGATAAAAAAAATGTAATGAAAAATGATTAGTACCAGTTGATCAATACTAAAATTAAGGTATAAAACAGTCAAAATAGTAGCAGATATGTCAAGAAAACTGCTCCACTCCTGAACAAATGGAATTGGTAATGCAGAATTAGATTTGAGATAGTACAAATAGACGGTCTAAGTATAATACCTCGTAAGTGCACTTTCCTCGTGCATTATAAAACAATTTAATGCGTATCCACCTATTAAGTAGTTTTAACACTAAAATAGTTATAAAAATTTGTAGGTGCCACTAATCCACAAAATATTTATGCAATTTACATAAACCTCTAAATCAGTCTTGTCAAACATACGGCGCGCGGGCTGCTTCCGGCTCCTGGGCCGTATCAATAAGGCCCGCGATCGCAATATATGACAGAAAGAAAAATCATGGTTTTTAGAGCTGTTAGACTTTATTCGATTCCTCTACGGATGTTTTAAATACTAGTATTCTCAAGTCTACGGATGTTTATAAGTAATTTCAAGGGCCTAGACAAGCGAGAGAGAAAGGCAGTGTCGCCATCTCTTAGCAGCACGCGGAAATATCCTTTTATTATTGTCGGCAACGATAGAATCTTCCACGGGCTTCGAGTCTAGACTAGAACCTTCCTTAATCATATAAACGAGTGCGACGTGAGTCAGTTGAATCGAGTAATCGAAGCAATACGGTAGGATTTTAATTGTACTGCGAAGTAGTGATTGTGGAGTTCCATAATTGTTACGATTTTGGCATAATGTCACAAAAACGTAAAGTTGATAGTGAGTGCAAAGTTTTTCAGTATAAATGGGAAATTTCATATTTTTTTATAGAATGTAAAGGTAAACCACTGTATTTGATTTGTAATCGAACAGTTGCTGTTTGTAAGGAATTTAATCTAAAGAGACACTATGATACGAATAATAACTCAAAATTCGATTCGTTAAAAAAATAAGAATCGACACATTGTCATCTTCAAGGTCAAAAATTGATACAGAGAGCGAAGATGCCCCGAAATCAAGTTTTATTATTGAATTAAAAATCGCCAAAAGATCAAAACCTTTCAGTGATGGTGATTTTATTGAAAACTGTATGTTGAAAGTTGCCGATGTTTCATTTCCATCTCAAAAGCGAATAATTCAAAATATTTCGCTCTCAAGAAACACTGTTGTTTCAAGAATAAATGATTTATCTCAAAGTTTGCTGAAGGAGAAAATTAAGGAATTTACAAACTTTTCACTGGCTGTTGACGAGAGCACTGATACTGTTGATACAGTTCAACTTGTTGTTTTTATACGAGGCATTAACAGTAACTTTGAAATAACTGAAGAATTATTAAAGTGCGTTCCATTGGCAGGTACTACAACAGCAAATGATATTTATTCTGCAATTGAGCATTTGATAGCAGAATATATATATAATGCAAAGTATCTAGCATTAAACTGTAAACAGCAATTCGGTGAGAAGAAAGGAGGTTTGGAATTTCACACTGACGTAAGGTTTTTGCAAAGATTTCGAGATATATTCAACGAAAGAATAAAATTTCTAGAAAAGAAGGGTGATGACTGTCAATAACTGCGTGCTGAATACACTGTTCACCCCACCACTATACCAACATTCACGATTACACTATCTGTCGCGCGCATCGATAACCAGACTGAAGGTAAACTGTTTACGTGAGTGTTGCTGGTGTCAACAGTGTATTCAGTATGAATATTGTCAACTGTTCCAGAAATTCCAACAGTTACGAGATTTAGACCGGCGATATGATTTAGCATTTTTAGCAGTTTTTACTGGAGAATTGAGCACATTAAATCTGGAACTATAAGGCAAGAATAAAACGGTAACGGAAATGATGAGTTCTATTGCAGCATTTCAAAGTCAAACATCGAAAAGATAAAAATTCAACAATTTATAAACATTGAGGATCATATAGAAAAACATACCACCCACAATTTAATTTCTAACAAGAAGTGTTGGTATCAGACTTCGATATTGGCTTTAGTGATTGCAAAAAAATTGAGCAATTGAAGGAATTCATCAGCTATCCGTTTAATAATTCCATTGATCATATTGATATTTATTCACTGACTACACAATTTGAGGGTAAATTTCAAATGAACCACATGTCACTTTAGAACGAAAAATTATTATTAGTCTAGGCTATTAAGGTAAAAAGAGGTATTACCTCCGATTTCCATTAAAGTGCCACAATGTTTAAGAAATTGTGGAATCAAGCGTGACTTACCCTTATCTTCAAAATCTACCATATGCCGATATGTGCTTATTACTCTTAGGGGTGAAAACTACCTCTTATTACAAAAAATCAATAAAACTATAATTATATAAGTTACTTAATGCTTCAATATAGAACTTTTAATTTTTTAACCCTGCTTAATGTATTTCTTCTCGTATAAAGCAGCCCCGGTTAATAAAAAATTAAAGAATATGTAATTACTTTGTGGTAGCTTACTTAAATTAAATTGTCTCTTTTTGTTTGTGTTCGTTCAACTCATATATTTTGCATCACAAATGTTCAACCCTTATAAATCATCCCTTATTTCAAAATAAATTGAAAAGAAATATTTATATACGTATTTATGATATGATTTTTATGATTAATTTATTTCAAATTTTTATCTGTTTCGACTTGAATATTTTATACTTATAACTTTCAACTCGCTATAAATCATCTCCGGATCCATTCGGAAAAAATTGAAAAAAATATTTACAGGCGTACTTATACAATTTTTTAATTTATTTATTTCAAATTTTCATTTTTTTATCTCTTTTATTTTGTATATTACGGGTATTTATTAAAAATTTTCAACCCCTATATATCAATCTTCATGACAAAAAAATAAAAAAATTATTTACAAGATTTATATAATAATTCTATATTATTATTTTATTTTATATAACAGGGAAGAATACATTTTTTATACTTTGGCAATTTCTGGCAATTTTGACCAGCACAATCACCGCAGGTTGAGTTGCAAAATAGCCCAATTTTATGGCAGCTACATGATGCTCCACGTCCTCTTTTGCAATTGCAAAATATTATTTGCAGAAGTTCCTGTGGTGCAGGACTATTCTACATTCTAATAGGTTCCATTTATCAAGCCAAACTTGAACTTAGGGATGATAATTCTATGGCACTGTTTTTTTAGTTGCCTCAATAAAGGACTCATATCGCTCTTTTTCAATATAGTTTTCTAAATTTTCAATTTTATTAAATTTTGTATTGTTTGGAGTCCTATACAGAATTATCGGGCAGTAACTGCAGGCTCCTAGAATTTCTTCTTTCGTTGTGTTTATATTGTGGAATATGCTGGCATTTTCTCTTACATCTATCCTTTTTTCAAAAAACTTTTTTTTTACCTTTATTATAAAATGCAGTTGTTGTATAACATCCAGAAAAGGAATGTGACAAAGCTACAAACTATGCACTTTCTGGATATTAAATTGAAAAACTTTTCAATACACCATTGAAGGAACATTTTGTTTTCTTGATTTTAAGAAATTAATTTCTTGCTCAGCATTAGCTCTGGCTGTCAAAATAACTAAAATGTCAACGTCTTCTGCGACAATTATTTTCTTCAAAGTCGACTCATCCTGCAGGGCTTTTTCTACTATTTCTTCGCCGTCACCTTTTGCTTGACAACAGTTGATCGAATGTTTCTGTAAATAAAAAATTATCTAGAGAAACTGGGACAGTCATATCTTTGGAAAAATGATATTCTTTTGAGAGTATTTTTGTGAAAGTCGGCTTCTTTCTATCATTTTAGTACTTTCTTCAAGGTAACAATCAAATGCAACAGTTGTATGCCGAACGAAATTACGTTTTAGGTAAGAAACGTATTGCAAAAAAACCGTTTCATAAGAGCATTAATCGGCCATTTAACTCTATACAATAACATCTCCCTATCAATGATGTATACAGAATTATTTTTATCCAAGGTGATATCGATTAGTTGAAATAACGAATCCGAAACGCTTTTGCAGTGTTTCCAATGCCTGTATTATCAAACAAAGAGAGTGGATACGGAGTAAATTCAAATTTTAAATAAAATTGTAGTTCCTCGTCACTTTTTTCATCACACAGTAATAAAGGATCCACGGTCACAATTTTTTCGTCAATTTTGAATTTGCTATTAACTCCAAGTAACGGAATGACCTTATATTTCTAAGATTGATTGATTTTGAATTTTTATTGTGTATTGCCTTCATAGCATCATAACAATATATTTCTTCTCTTGCGATCATTCCAGTGACAATATTGCGCAGATTATTAATATCATCGAAAGGATTATGTTCTATTAAAAACTCTCGCAAAGACAGTACATCCTTCATATCTTGTTTTATCCTTGTATCTCTCCAATCTACATGCTAGATACTTTCACTTATATTCCAAAATTAAAAAAATGTGTTTTAAGTTTTTTGGGCATATCGTACTCCTATTTCTATAGTGCATCACCATCATCAATAGTAGTACTAACAGATTCCGCGTGAGGAGTCGATTGTCACTATTACAATTAATTACTCGCAACTGTATGCACCGTAAGCCACTATGTCATCGAGAGATGATACAAAAATCAAATGAGATACGAGAAGGAAATACCCTTTTCCTTTCAGGGGAAAACCTTCTATGAGAGTGAAGATTTCGAAGAGGTGTTTATAAGAAAAAGAGGAAGAGAAAATGACTGATCCCGCCTCACATAAAAAGTCAAAGATTGACGCAAACAAAAAGAAAAGACTTATTATATTTATTTGAAGCCAGAGTGATTTCCAAGTTGTAACTATCTCTATGCTAGGTTTAAGGAATCAATTTCAATTTAAAATCCTCGTTCCATGTTGCTCAATATTATTCCGTTTTTCTGATGTTGTTCTTTCTTAGATTTACTAAGTTTAAACACAACTTTTGTGGGCGAATTTTAGCTTAAAACTTTTTGGGTATTTTCCTGTTATCTAATACATTAAACTAAAATACAAATGAATCTGTCTGTAGATTTTACATCACTAATCAGTAAAGATAACTTCAAACGGTATGTGCACCGAATTTGGTACGCCTAAGTACCGAACTAACTGATCTAGAACAATCGTTTTATGGATTTATAGGGAATTTTATAACCTATAAGTTTATAAACATTTTAAATTTCATTAGCACTCTATTTTTTAAAGGGCAACGTTTAAAGGGTTCGGAAATTGTATCAGTCATCCGTTAGGGTACAATTTGAAAGGACATAATCTCAGTTATTTTAAAGTTACCAAAAATTTTAAAAAAGTAAAAAATTTGTTTAAAAAATAACTTTTCATTCCTTATCAATTTTTATGTATATACAATAGTTTTTCACAAATTTTGAAAAAAAAGAGAAATTTTTAAAAATTTCCAAAATGGTTTTTCGACTTTAAACATAATTCTTTCGACATTATGTATTCTAAATCGTTCAAACTTACAGAAATTATTATTAATACGTAAATAACGTAAATCATTACCGGATTATATTTTTGTTGCAATTTGCGTAGGTACTAGTGCTAAGGGTGAAATTGAGGTTTTTTTCTACAAATATAAATAGATTTTAATTTGGCCATAGCTATCTTAGTTTTAATGCTAGAGAGTTTTACTGACTCTCATGTTAAAGCTTTTTAAAAGTACTTTGAAATAGATTTTATGCAATTTCCCGACGTTGAATTTTAAAAAAATTTCATTCGATATTCAACTTACAATAAATCAAACTCGGTTTGTATTATGCCTAAAGCAAATTAAAAAAAAAACAATCTTTTTGTGTTTTTCAAAGCTTCATTTTTGTTACTCTCATTTTTTTTTATAAAATCAAAAGTATTTGAATTATTCATGAAAAATCATTAAAAATGTGTGTTTTTTTTTTAAAAATTCAAGTTTTCAATCGCGCATAACTAATAGGTAAATTATTGATTTTTCAAAAAAATACTAACATTTTTTGTTTGAAATTTTATCCTCTATCAATTTCCGTGGTTATTTTCAGCATAAAAATTTTCACCCCCTATGACAAAAGCACACATCGGCGTAGGATAGATTTTGCTTTTTGAGGTATTCCCTATATGCTGTCAAAATTTCATAAAAATCGATGTAGGTTCATGGGAATCGGAGGTTACAGCCTTGGTAGTTTGGACTAGATGCGCAGCGACATATTTTTAAGCGCAAGGTCATCCTTAGGTCTAGATTCTGGGCATTGGTTTACAACGAGAAAAATCGAAATTTGAAGAAATTTGTTGAATAACTGCGATCGTGTTTGGGTTCAACATATTTATGTGGGTCAGCATTTTCCTAGTTCAAACAAACAAAAAATAAACACCGTTCTCGCTTGCCGACGGTCATACATTGGAATTTTTAATGTTGGCAAATTCCATCTTCAAACCTTATTTTGTCAATCTAGCGGAAGACTCTCAGATGCAGTTAGTATAAATAAGTAGCTACGAATAATAATTTCCAGTTTCATGTTTTCCTTTTAATTAAAATAGAAAATACTACATAATTGTGTACAAAACAAATTCTTTTAAGATTTCAAGAAATTTGTAATAGGTAGATCACACAGGGTTTCGTTAGTTAACAGTAGATCTTGGGTCTAATCAAGTAGACCACCCCTACCATATTTTATGGACATTGAAGATATTTTTGATTGTCTGTAAAAAATGATAATTCAAGAATTTTGACACTTTAACATATAACATTAAACAAATAACCATTGGCAAATATTTGAAAGCAAAATATTGCTACAGTACAAAAACTGACAGACGACGATAAGCCGTCAAATTCTATTTTAAGTTAGAATTTTTTGTTGTATAAGTATCATTTTTCATCGTTAATCTACATTGAATAATGAAAACTCAAATACACAAACATGTAAGTAAGAAAAATAATCAAATTTGTGCATATCACTGTTAACTATTTTTAGAATTTGAATTAACCCAACTGTCTAGTAATTTTATAAATCAACATTCTCTTGTAAATACAATCAAAGTATTGCAGAGGAAGGCGGTTGGAAAGTTATATGAATTAATGAACGGTATAAGCAACATTATCTTTACCCACCTTTTCCATTTATAATACCAACTTCTCTATATAATATTCCACTATACAAAATCGAAAAATATACGAATTCCCTCATTTAAAAAATCCCAGTTTATATCTTGAAATTCAAATTTTATATCACAGTATATTTAGTGCATCAAAAATATCTCCAAATATCCATACATCACATGTATGTATAAACAAAAGCACTGGATTAACAGTTTAAACATTAATATAAATAATAAATTAGTTTATAATTATTGTAAAATATATTCAAATATTTATTAGTGTATATTAATTTGATCGTTTAATAAATCAACACTTTTTAAAATTGATCAACTGACTAGGTAAAATAGTTGAAAATATAATGAGTGGAAACCATTAAAGAAGCGCATTCCATATCTGATATAAAACTCAAATTTAGTTGTAATTGTTTATAAGGAAAGTGCGCAAAATTCTGTTATAGAAAAACTTTTATTACTCAAAGTAATGTGCTTCTTTTACAAGAACGTATACACCGCAATAGTAACTTCGAAGCTACTACTTCACATACCCGAAAATCGCAATTACTAATAACTTTCTACAAAACTAGCAGGAAATAATCCAGTCTTTCCAGTTCTCTGTTGTGTGCCCTTATACCATCCGTCTTCACGTTTCTTGTGTACATAAATGATGTCATTCACTTGCAATTCCAGTTCATAGTCACTATTAGGTGGATATGGAGCGATGCATCTGAAACGTTCTCTTACAGTTTGGACTGTAGTTTTTGTCTTGTTACCGCCATCTAAAGAATTGGATTTTCTATGGCGTTGAACGTCCGGACTTGAACCAGAACTTCCTGCCGGGTTTTCGTTGTTCCGAGGAGTGATACTGTTTGTAACATAAATATGAATTAAAAACTGATAATGTGAATAAAAAGTGAATAATATAACCTGTAATTTTGTCAATAAATAAATTCATTTTTTTATAACACACACACACGCACACACATACATACATACATATATATATTTCGGTTTCTTATTGGGAACGTGGCAATGAAACACCAAAATGGTCTAACTTTAATACATTTTCCGTGCTTCCGAATACTTATGTATTCATCGTCTGGGAAATAATTAATTATTGAAATATTTCCATTAATCAATATTTCTATCAACGTCAATTTGAATGTTGAATTTTGAAACCTATGAATTTAAAATTTTTTCAAAATAAATACAATTCAAAACTACCGAAAATCTTAATTATATCTCAGACGATGAATACATAAGTATTCGAAAGCTCGGAAAATATATTAAAGTTAGTAGTGTCCACTTTGGTGTTTCATTGCCACGTTCCCAATAAGAAACCGCTCATAATATAGCAATATAGCTGGCAAAGGCTTCGTTACAATTCATATATTAAAAGCAACATCTTAGAACTTTATTTCACAAGCCATTTATTGAAAGCGTCTTAATGAGCAAGACGAAATACTACTTATAATTAAAAATTGAGTTACTAATTTTTTTATTGATTTGTGTTCAAACATTGCAAATCTCAGAATATAAATACTTTAAACGAGATATCAGTAGTACTTGTCAACACATAATTAATAACCAAATAATACTCTTTTGAATACATAATCTTGATTTTAGTCAAATTTTAATGTTTTTAATAAAAAATATTTTTGACGTTTCGACCTAATTTTGGTCTTTAGCAAAATATGACCTGGCATTGACAATTCTGATATATTAATTGATAGATAAGCTAGCATAAGAATATCGAAATTTTAGTATATGAAAAAGAATTATCAATTAGAATTATTAATAGTTGCACTGAATTTCTATGAAATAGAATTGTATATTTTATTCAAATTGATAAATACTTGATTATCATTGCTAGATATGTTTATTTTTTTCATTCTATTCTTATTTGACTCTGTTTTAAGGATTGTTTCCAATTTTTAAAATCAAATGTATGTTTTTTGCTATTTCATTGTTTGTTGATTCAGTTTTATTTTTTATGGTGCTGATGACTACTCAATCTATTTTCTGTATATTGACATGTTTGTTCTATATAAACAGCATCACAATTATTAAAAGGAACATAAATAATATTGCTATGTTTATTTTATGGTGTTTTAGATTTTAGACTACTGAAATAGCTCCATAATATATTTTTTTTGTCATTTATGACTTCTAATTCCAAATTTATTATGATAATTCGTTATTTTGACATCAAGATCTTTTCTTTTTTGGTACTTGATAAGTTTTGATTTAAAGTTTCTGCTTTTTCAATAGCTGTTTATATAAATTCCGGTTTTGATAGTTGGATAGATCTATCAGCCAAACTAATAATTGTGGATCTTTTTGAGATATAATGAAATGAATTGAAGTTTGAATAACTTGAAGTTAGTTTAGCACACCATTTTTTTATATTATTTTTGATTTTATATAATGTTACATCAATTGAAGTCTTCCAATTCCAAATTTTTCTCAATCTTGATTATCAAATTCAGTTTTATATGATAAAAAAAGAATATGTGTCACATTTTTCATTTCTTTTTTGTTACAGCAGTTAAGTAGTCTATATAATAATAAATAATAGATAAGAATGGGCTATGTTTTGTTGTTTCCTTATGGTAGTTTCCTGAAGAACTTTTATTTCTGATACACTTCTATACACTTGATACAGATGTCTCTAGGACAGCCATAAAATTATGTATATATTTTATCTCCTAATTTAAAGTGAGTTTTAGTTCTACAATTTCAATTAATAAATTTTATGATAAATAATAGATTTTAAGATAAGTTCTGGAATTTCTTCTTTAATATATGTTTTACAGTTGGCGTGGAGCAATACAAATCATGTACGAATGTAGCTCAGCTGATTGCTTAAAACAAGATCTCAAACTTGGAACGTTATTGGTTTGGTGTCATTTTTATTGCATGCAAGTTGTAATTTTAGAGATACACACCACGTTAATTAATCGTAATATTTACAATATAAACACAAAATAAAACTAAGTTATATTGAAATAATAATGAACACCTACAAATTAGTTGAGTATGACCTTGACACAATCTTAATTCACCTTATTTTTTCCATAAAGTTTGTTTTTGCTGAAAATATATAAATAAGCTATCATACCTCCAAATTGAAAAAAAAATCAGTAAAAGAGAATAAATGCATATGGTTCAAACCTAATACCGCTTAGGCCCTCCTCTACTTCTTATACTGCATTCATGCTTCGCGGCATGCTTTATATCAAACGTTCAACAAAAGCTTGCGGTATATTCTTCCATTCTTCAAGAGCGACCTCTATGAACTGGTTGTGATTAGAAACAGGGGGACTATGACTTCGAATTATCTCTTTGAGATAGTTCCATAGATGTTCTATAGGATTCATATCAGGACTGTTAGGTGGCCACTCTAATAAAGAAATATTGCCATCATGCATGTAGCCAATAACCTGCCTAGCCACTTAGGGACGAACGTTGTCCTACATCAATAAAACATTAGGCCCAACTAACGGTGCAAAAGACAATACATGTTCGACAATAATGTTGTTTAAGTAATATTGGGCATTCATAGCATCGAAGCAAATTCCTCTCCAAAACATTTTAGAGCCACCACCAAAAGGCGCTTTAGAAGAAATATCTTAAGACTAACTCCTAATTTCTTCTGAGAATAGAACGCATTTCCAATCATTAAAAGTCCAATACTGATGTAGCCTTGGAAAATTTAATCTCTGAACTTTGTGTTCTCTGGTAAGCAAGGTTTTTTTCATTTTTTAGCTGATTGTTGGCGATTCTCCTGTTTTTGAAAGCACGTTGTATTAAAAAATCATTATCAATTTGATCTTTCTAACAAACCATTGATAAATTTCTTTGGCGTTTCATTTTTTTACTTGATGAACTCTCAAATGAAATTCCAAACATGCATGTAATAAAAACAATTACAATCAACAGCTTGCTTTTAACAGAACTTGGCTTTAATTAGCAATTCTCAAAAAAATTTTGACACAGTTTTAGTCTGAAACGAGGTTTAAGACGAATTACTGTCAAAATTAAATTATGTGATAATTTAAATAACTTAAATAATAACTGTAACTGACAAACAAGGTCCATAGGTCTACTTGTCGTACAGTAAGTTATCAATGAATAAAGAATATCGAGAAAAATATGAGTGGTGCGTCAATTTTCTTCAGGAGTTTAGTTTTGGGTTGACAACCAATAAAATATAAATAAAAGCACTATTGTAAAACCCACTTTTTCGACTTCGACTGGTTCCTGATTTTTGTTACTGGTATTTATTTACTTTTTATATGGAAAGTTTGTAATCATAAATAAAAACGGGTTAATTTTAGTTAATGGCAACCATGATGTAGAAAAAGTCTTACATAATATTAAACAACATGCAACATTCATCGTAGCAATATTTTGATTGAGCACGTTGTCAAGTGGCATTAATATAAAGAAACAATAGTTGCGTTCCATTTTCATGAAATCTCAAATAATTTTAACTTATTTGAGTGTATCTCATTCAATTCTACGTCCCATTTAATTTTACTAAAATCAAATAAATTAAAATATTTACCTCCCCCTTACCGACGCATCAACTCTTGTTTTACGGAAAAAAGTTCAGTTATTTGTCGGAAAATTGAAAAGTTTCAAAGTATATTTACTTGTTTTTTGATTAGTGCCTAGTGATTAACATCGTGGTTAAGATTTGCAAATTAATTTTTATTATACTTTTGTGTATTGACAAGTACATTTTGGGTTAGAATACAATGAAAGTCTCTATTTGTCATTCCATTTGAGAGCTGACATCAGCTTAATATGAAATAAATCAGGTCATTTGCAAAAGGAAAGCTATGAATTTATAAAATCAAATAAATATATATTCCTTGAAAATTTTTATGTTTCAATTTTTTTTAATCCCATATATTTTTTATAGAGTATTTAAGTATGAATATTTTTATAAATAGTCCTGTTCAGAAGCTTGATGTATACTTTTTATAGAATATAGAAGATTGTATTCCCACGCTATTATTACTTTAAAAAATGTTTATTAAAAAGATACTTTGAAGTAAATATGCACGAAAATTTCGACACCCAAGCAATTTAAGGACATTATTGTGTTTAATACATACATCAGAACGGATTTTTATAGCCTTTAGCCTTTATCACAATGGCAATTTTAAACCTATTACAATTTGGAAGAGTTGTTCCTGAAATGTATAAATCAACACACATTTACCTGTATAGAAAAAGACATCTCGTTTTTCTACATTATGTGAATGTAGTCCTTCTAATATAAATTATCAATGACTACATCAACTTCTAAAATAGTAGCAATAGAAAAAACGAAATTATGTGAATGAAATGAACTATGTTATTCATTGGCCTAAGTTTCGGAAAGTAGCTATGCTCTTCATTTCGCTCAATTCCGGAATGTCTGTTTAATATCGTACCAAACCAAAGGACAAACTAAAATGTCTCTCTTGATGACTCATATATCAGAGAGAAAAACAACGGGAAATTGAAAAGCTAGTATTCAGTAGATATATTCTCTACTATTCGATTTAGGTCAGTGGAAAGTAGACTTTGATTAGAATATTAAAAAATATATGGAGAACACTGGAGAACAATTTATTACGGTAGCTTGTAAAATAGATTGGGTAATATTCCACAGATTTCGGAAGTTTTATGTTTTGTTTTTGAGATTCAGCTTAGACTTAAAAGTTATTTTGATGCAATACGAGTAGGATAGTATGAAAGAGATATATTATTATATTATATTATAAGAAAAACTTCAAAGGTATATCGATTTCTCGAAGTCAAAAAAAGTCGAGAATCATTTTGGTTTTCAAAATTTCCAATTGGGGCTAAACGTCAATCCGAACGATACCTACCTAATTTCCTTAACTAGGGACAAAAATTCAATCTCAACCCCATCAAGCTACACAGGCAAGTAATCGAGTGGAAATATCTGGAACTCACACTTCTCTGGAACAAACATGAAAAATAGATAATCACCAAAGTCACAACAGCCCTAATGGTATGCGGAAACTTTGCAGGGAGGAATTGGATTTGTAACCCAAAGATCCTGCGGTGGATGTAAATGGCAATTGTGACACCAATAATCACAATTGGTGCATTGGTTTGGAGTACTAGAGCTAATCTGAATACTAAGAGGAACAATCTCTTAAATGTTACAAAGACTGGCTTGCTTATGTGCAACTGGGGCCATGAAATCTTGCCCAATAGCTGCACTAGAAGCGAGTCTAAATCTTCCACCTTTCCACTGGGAAGCATAGCAAGGAAAACATCACTTAGAATGTTCAGAGACGGAATCATCAAAGAAAACCCGTTCCAAAATAATGACCAACCTTGGGACATGCCTCAGGATGTTACATCGAAAAAATTTAGCTTCAAGAAAAACTTCACCTCAATAATAAATTGTAAAAGCAAGTGGAATCAAAACACCATACAAGAAATGAACAGAAATGCCATTAAATGGTATACGGATGGATCAAAAACAGCAGAAAGAATTGGAATAGGAGAGTACGGGCCCAGAACCACTTTGAAAGTCTGGGCAGCGCACCAAGCGTTTTTCAAGCAGAAATTTATACAATTGAAAAATGTGTTCGGTTCAATCTAGAGAGGAACTATCGCACAGATCATCATTCTATCCGATAATTAAGCAGACATTACAGCTCTAAGCTCCAATATCATAAAATTCAACTCGTTTTGAATTGCCTAGAAAAATTAAACGAGCTGGGCAAGAAAAATAAAATTACCCAACATAGATTCCGGGACACATCGGAGCGAAGGGAAATGAAATATCTGCTAAAGCGGGAGCAGACAAGTCCTTCATGGGACCCGAACCCTTCTGTGGTATTAGCTACAGACCAATGGAAGAATTACTAGGAAAGAAGGTAGATAGGATAAAAAACCAATTATTGGGATAACCTATAAGGGCTGAGACAGGTGAAGACTCTTATGGGAAACTAGAATAAATTTGTTGAATGTATCAACCTAAGTAAGAACGATCTGCGAATAATAACAGGAGTTCTATAATGCAGGTTTTGTTGCACAGAAGAGGAAACCTGTATCCACATTCTCTCGATGTGTGAAACACTAAGGAGGTCCAGAGCACTACACCTAGGTATCTATGAAATAGATGATGAAGATCTCTGGCATTTAAAGCCATCCCACATTCTATACTTTTTAAAAAGAGTGGGATTGATGGTTTAGCTGTAAACACTGTGTTCTCCAGTATCGCAGCAAGAAAGAGGGACACAATAGATCCTTTGAGTCGCAGTGTGTAGAGACCCCAAATCCATACATAGGTCACTTCTATTATAGAATTATATTTTTAAAATTAATTCTTCGTTTAAAAACACAACCAGTGTTTCGATTTCTCAAATTTTTACTAAAATATATAAGTATATATAACTTGATCAATTTGAATAATTTTTTTTTTAAATGTTGAGAAAATGATACACTTTAAGAATATATAAGTGTAAGATCATTGTTTACGAGAAATTTTTCAGTACAAATAATTTTTTGAATACAGCAAGGAAATATCAGTTTTTCTCGTTGTGAGGCTCGATCTCTATCATCACTCTATTATAAAATTCGAGTCTGCATAACATACAAGAGGGTCAGGGAATAGAATGTAAGTATCATACAGGTACAAAATATAATGAGCCCAAATGTATAGAATTCGCTGGTGACGGGCTTCCGGCGTGACAGCTGCTATCTATGTTCCTCAGTTTGTGAAACTTGTGACCCTGATAATTGTAAAAATTTTCCCCAACTCTCAAATGAGTCAAGTGATGATGAATCTGAGAGTGAAATATCAGATTCCGATATCGACATTGATGAAGATGTTGATTTGTCTATATTAATGTTCTTGATTTTAGATCTCTTCTGTTTTAAAATTAACGTTTCGACTTCAGTCTTTTGGAAGTTAAGTCAAAACGTCAATTTTTTATCACTCTCTCAAAAATTATTAAAAAAATTTTAAAACAGAAGAGACTTAAAATCAAGAACATTTAGAAGCATTAATATATCAAAAGGTCTAAGAAATAAGAAATTAAATAAATTTTTCTATATTTTCCATATTGCCTACAAATCATTCAAAAAAAATTATTTAAAAATTTTCGGGACATTTCGAAATTTTTTCAAAATTTTCAATTCTTTGATGATCAATGAAATTTGATAATTTTGGCGTCTATATTTTAGGTATTTAGAAACTTGATGGCATTAGAAAAAAGACTTTATATATTTACGAATTTTTTTTTAAAACTACTATAGCTTTTACAAAAAAAAAAGTGTGAAGGACCTTTATTTATCGAGAAAAACTACTACAACGTGGTATTTTTTATTTTGTCCTATCTTCGTCACAGACTGAAAATTTTGAAAATCAAAATGATTTTAGAATTTTTTTTACTTTGGGAAATCGCTAGACCTCTGAAGTTTTTCTTAAATCAATTAGTATACTTTGTAGTACTTGTAAAAAAATCAACCTTTTTTGCTTATAACTTATTCTTTTGGTGAAAAATTGCCTCCACCAACTGGGGTATATTTAAATTCAACAAGAGAGCTGAAGAAAAAAATTATACACATTTCTAATTTTGCCTAAGCTACTGGCAGAATTGTTATTAAATTGTATACGTATATGTTTTGGATGCTGATCCTTCCTATCAATTGATCTTTATATCTGACTCTCATAGAGGGCGATATTTACAGGATTAGTACCAAGTATATAACTTTTTACTAATAAAAATTTCAAGCCAACTCATTTACCATTATCGAAATATTTTGTTTGGAATATTATGGAGTATCAGTTGATGCTGTTATGAATAAATGATAAAGTTATTAATATGTAATAAAATTATTAATTAGCATACATTATGTGAATTCAAGTCGCATGAAAGAGACCCCATCGATAAAGCGGATACATGTTGAAATATTGAGGTTTATAGTTTTTCTTTCTTGTAATGTTTCCATTAATCGGTATATCTTAATGTACTCTTAGTTTACAGAATCAACCTTTTTTTCTTATAACTTATTCGACTGGGTTATAATCTAAAACGAGTGGCATATAAATGTTCCGTTTGCACAACAAACACTTTTTTAATTCATATTATTTAAGCTAAGTAATGTCATTAGAAAGCTGCACAGTAGCATCTCACTGGTAGTAGTAATGATAATATACAAAACAGCATGCATTTACTGAATGGATTCGGGAAATAAGGATGTTTCTTGGATACAATAGTAACAATACACCAGAAAGATATAGCAATTGAAACAAAATTACACTTTCTCTATATTTATCGACTTGACTTTTTTATTCTGACCGGACCAAACCATAATTTTCAACCGTTAAAATTCTTTCAGCGCCATATGTTCCCTTTCAGTTAGGTTACATTAGCTTTGTTCGCGATTCGAAATTCAGAATCAGTTTAAGGATCGATCGCATCTGCACTTTTAAAATTGTCGTTTGCAGATCCATGCCTCAAACGACAATTTTTTAGGTGAGCATGCGATTGGTTCTAAAACTTATTCGAAATTTGACCTGCGAACAAAGTTATTATCATCACAGCTGATTAATTGTTAATTTTTTTCTCAAAATTATAGCAAAAGTGACATACATAAATATGAATCCATATTATCACTGTATCGATAAAATATATCTAATTATTCGGTCTTAATACTTTAATAAACTAACATCCTTATTATAGATATATATTTAGTGAAGGAAAACGTGCAAACACACCTGGGACTGTGCGTAAGTATGGAAGGGCGCTCTTTATGTTTGTGACGTTGGGAGGTAGATCCAAACATACGGTGATGGTCACTTGGTTGGATCTGAAGCAGTTGACTCGGACACGATCCCGACCTGAAGTAAATACTTGAAAGTAGCTTTTTGGTAATTAATTTGTTAGACATGCAGCTACGTAAAAATAAACATTATAAGAAACAGAAGATGTAGTCTGTTATTCTGTACGAAATATATTGTTAGTTATTTATTTTCAAGTTTTATTACATTAAGTTCAAGAATCCTAGACCAAACTATTTAGGAAAAATGTTATAAAATGATCTCAACTTTTAGTATAGAAAATAGTTATTAATTCAGTACATCAACGTCTTTTGCACCTATTCACTTTGTCAATATCCTGTTTTCTCAAAGTTTATAAATGAAGTTTCTCTAACAAAATTAATCTGCTGCTAATGATTTTGTAGAAATAGCGTCAGTATTGAAACATTTGATGATCAGTGTTTGAGGTACTAACACAAAGTTAGAAGGAAATTAGTTTCCACAAATACTACTTTTCGGTTAATCTTCTTTTAGATCATAATACTCTAAAAATTACAACTTCAAAATTGCAGCTCCGTATTCAATTGTTACTTCTACTTGAATAGATTTACCTTAAGATTGATTCAGCTTCATTTTCACCGGCTTCTCCGATTGAGCAGATTATATATTACAGTCTCTAGTGATCAAGTTGGTATAGTATCTTTCAAAATCTTTCAAGTAGGTGCGCTTACTACAGAAACCTGTATAAAATTCTATAAGACTCAAAAGTCGTAAATTTATGAATATTTATATGGAGGGCGTTGTGCAGGAACGCACTATTATATTATAAGGTTGGCAACTAAGTATTTTCGCTTTTTACTGATAGAAAGCGTTGCTTTATTTTTTGAATAACTTATGTTATTGCCGTTTGTCACGTGATACTGGTCACATTGACGTAACTTTAGAAGCAAGTAGGATGTGATTAAAGCTATTAGTTGTAGGTTAGTTTTATATGTAGTGCAGAAACGAGAGTTTTAGGCATATATTTCTTTTCAATTTCTGTAAAGCTGCTGCGTCTCACAAAGAGACATGTGAAGTTTACGATGCTGATTGCTTAACAGAGAGGACGTATCGGAATTGATATAAAAAATTCCGTTTTGATCGGCCTGCTGAAGTTGATGATGACCAAATCAAAGTCATAATTGAGGGATCGTCATATAATTGAGAGAAATTCATTAAACACAAAGAATCAAAATTTGCGATATGCACCTTAAACGAAATGAAACCAATCTTTTCTTGAGAAAAATCAACACTGGTGATAAAAAAGAGGTCCTGTACAGTAACGATCATGGAGCAAACACGATGAACCAGCACACACCACATCGAAAGCTGAGATCGGATTACAAAGGTGTTTACTGTCAACAATTAATGAAACTGGATGAATCAATCAAAGAAAAACAACTAGAATTGTCAAATCGGAAAGGTTTAGTGTTCCACCATGATAATGCAAGGCCTCACACATATTTGGAAACTATTGGAGCTTGACTGGGAAGTGATTCCACATCCCCCATACAGCCCTCTTCTGGAACCATTTTATTACCAATTATTTCGAAGTTTGCATAATTCTTTGAATGGTTAAACTTTCCCAATGACCTTCAATCGCACTTTAGGTTTGAAATTTTAATATGACGAGACTGTTGAATTTCGATTTTAACTCTACTAAATATATACATCTAAATGAATTCTCAATTTTTTCGCGTGTTGAATAGTTTCTTGGGGAACCAGAGTGTCGCCATTCCATCAGTTGCTTTGTTTCTGGATCGTAGAAATATACCCAAGTCTCATCCATAGTAACAATTCGGTTTAAGAAGTCTACATCGTTTTCAAATCGAGCACAGATCGAACGCGATGCTTCTACCCTTGCACGCTTTTGGTCAACATTCAAACATTTGGGGATCCATTTAGTAGCAATTTTTCTCAAGTCCAAATTGACGTGAACTATATGATGAACGCGTTCGTGTGAAATATTCAGTGCTTCAGATATCCGTTTTAGCCCAATTCGACGGTCTGATAAAATCATGCCATGAACTGTATCGATATTTTCGGGGGCTGGCCTTCCCGATCGGTCATCATCTTCAATGGAAAATTTACCCCTTTTGAAGCTTGCAGTCCAATTTTTCACGGTCGCATACGAAGGAAATTGATCACCAAGGGTATTAAGCATATCTTCGTAAATCTGCTTTATCTCTTAACCCTTTTAAATACAGGTACTTGATGATGGCTCGATACTCCAATTTTTCGATTTTCACAATTTCGGTGGACATCTTTTTTCTTTTAATTTATTGCGTAACTCTGGGTAGGTTATGATTCGTTGCTATGGTAACACAATATTTTGTTTATGCATGGGACTAGTCTAGGCTAGATATCAATATCAGCATAGTGCCAAAAGTTAAAATCTGCATACAGTTTGTACTTTTTTTTTATAATAAATTTTTGAGGAATCGTCAAATAATAAAGAACTCAATTGACAGCAAATATTCATACATTTAATATTGTTACATATCATACTGATGCCTCAAGCTCGCAATAAGTGTACAGACATGCAAAATTATATTTATTCATTTATAAAATTAAATATTTGGCACTTTATTTAGAATACAACATGCACTTACTGAGTAATTCTGAAATCGTAGTAATTAGATTTGATTTTAAAATATATATACACTTCCAATAGCTTGAATTTATAGTTTAATAAATAGTTCTCATTTTCCAAATTTATGCAACCCCAATCTTTTCAAGCTAGATTATATGCGTTTTCGTATTGGGATTGTGGCAAAATTAAACACCAAAGTGGACTAACTTTAATATATTTTCCGAGCTTTCGAATACTTATATATTTATCATCTGGGCATTAATTAGTTAAGAATTGAGGCGTTTTAAATTTCGTTGTTTCTTTTAAACAACATTAAATTCACCGATTTAAAAAAGCAATATTCAAATTGACGCTCGATAGAAAAACCAAGGTAATAATAAATAATAATCTTATCACATGACACCTTTGTTAATTTTTATTGGTTAGATTATGAATGGCATCAAATTATTATAGGTTAGATTAGCTAAGTTGTTGTGAATGATGTTAAATATTGATTGGTAATTGAAAAAAAAAACAGGCTAGGTCGTTATGGATGCAGCTGAATATTTAATGGTTCGATTATAAAAGACATTAAATTTTAAAGGTTATGTCGTTATGAACGAAGTTGATTTTCAAAGATTATGTCAGGTTAATTGGTCATCGATGACATGAAAATTATTTTTTCAAAATCTAAAAGATATGCATATATTACACTGAGATTACTTAAATCAGTTACATGGATCATTTTAGGAAATTTATAATGTTTCTAAAAATAGACGTTTTTTGTAGTTTTCCTCATTTGTCAAATCTTTGGCAGATTCATATTTTATATTATGTCCTCATGATGATCATGTATCGCTAATGAACACCTGTCAGGATCTAATTTGCTACCGCTTTTGTGAGAGGTTATTCAATTGGGGAGTGACCTCTACGACTGCCAAGTGTATTTCTTTTATTTTAGTAAAACTGAAATTGATTCTATTTTTACTAAAAGAAAAGATAAAACACCAACCAATAAATTGACTAATATAGTATATGAAATTCCTTGTTTAAATTGTAACAAAAAGTACATCGATCAGTCGAAGAGGTCACTCATCAATTGGATAACTTCTCACAAAAACGATAATAAATTATGTCCAGACATGTTTATTAGCGACACATGGCTATCATGAAGAACATAACTATGAATTAAGAATCTGCCAAAGTTTTGACAACTGAGGAAAACTACAAAAACGTCCAAAATGATCAATGTATTAATAAGAAAACTGATTTAAATAAACTTAGTGTAATCTATACATTTCTTTCAGATATGCATGGATATTGATAAAACAAATTCTATAAAAAAAATTCAACGCCATCGACAACCAATTAACCTGACCTAACCTATAAAAATTTAATGTCATTCATAATCTAACCAATAAAAATTAACAACGATTTCTATAACAATCAAAAACAGTACCTTAATATTTCTATGAAGGGTCAGTTTACATATTGATTTTTGAAATCGATGAATTCAATGTTTTAAAAGAAATGAGAAAATTTAAAAAGCCGGAATTCTTAACTAACTAATGTAATTTTTATTGTTGTTATACTTTTATATATATATCTTTATATTGTACTTTTGTTGTATTGTATTGTACTGTACCATAATTTCAGTCCCATATGATGAATACATAAGTATTCGAAAGCTAGAAATACATTAAAGTTAGTACACTTTGGTGTTTAATTTTGCCACAATCCCACTACGAAACGCTCATAATATAGCTGGCAAAGACTTCGTCCCAATACATAGTTTTATCATAAATATTTAATCAAAAAAAGAAAATCACGGAAGTTTACCTATTTTTAAGAAATTGAGAACAAATATTGCCTATGTTGGTTTCATTTTGATAAATTGTTGATTCAGAATGTGAATAGTTAAATTACTATACTACTACTAAAATACTACTTCATTAAATCTTTTATGTATTTTATTCTATATATAAATTTGAAAAAATAATTTTGTATTATAGAATTGTTTTTGATATATTAGATGATCTCTATGAAAAATGATAACATATGAAAAAATCAAATGGATTCTTAAAATACTACATCTGTATAATATAGTAAAAAATTTGATATAATATTGATATCAAAAGACCTACTGTTTCATAACACACAATTGGGTTACACCTAGTAAGATTCTAAAATGGATTATTTTGAACTATCTTTTTTAGATAGTTCTAACATCAGTTATAAACCAATTTCTACGATTTCATAACTTAAGCTAGCGATCCAAATTGGCGAAATTTGTATTATAATTAATACACCCAATACCCAAAAGACCAAATAGTACAGCTAGAACAAATAGCCAAATAGCATGCGATGAAGCCCAGAAAAATAATGCGTGCTAGAAATCCCTACCTGACGTGAACAGGCGTGGTTGAAGTTTTAGCACTAGCGTCCTCAAAAACTGGATTATCCATTGAATACGTAGACGGTGGGGGTGATTTGGACCTTTTCATACTGGCTAATCGTTTCATTAAGCCAACAGTCCCTTTCTCTTTTCGATGTTCCTTAGACTAATTGAGGCATTTTAAAAAACTTGATATTATGTAGTTTATTATTCAATTTCATGCAGGATGTGCCAAATTTTTTGTTTACATGTAACAATGCGTTTATTTAAACATGTATAATCGAAAAACATATATTAATATTGCAGTAGTGAATAATGTTATTAATCAGTTTTTAATATCATGATATCAAATTTTTGATACAGTCTGTAATTGAAAAAATTTGGCAAAGCCTGTATATATTCAAATGCCATTCAAAACATGCCCTTTTATTAAACCTAGCTGCTATTTGAAATTTCGCCACTCAAGTTTCGACACTGCGTAAGTCCAACAAATGCTTTTTTAATTTTTGAATGTCATTCGATACAGAATCGACACAAAAATCTTGAAACTGATATATGTTTATAAATTTTCAAAACGAATAAATTTTCTTTTCGTATTATGATCGCTATATACAGTATAGTGCAAATGAAAGGAATAAATTCGTTATTTCTTAAGCCGGTGGCTTTAAGGAAAAATCCCGAAACCCGTCATTTTTATTTTTAAACTGGCTATTCGTAAGGATACCTTTTTATTTTTGACGTCATCTATATGAAAGTGATGACGTTAACTATCGCTAAAATTTTTAAATGGAAATATGAGTATTGTAATACATTATTTAAAAGGTTTTTTAAATACTTATTCAGCCAAATCAATTTGTACAGTAATTGATTTGAGTTTTTTCACAAATATTATTTATGAAATTTCAACAGATTTCTTAATAAAATGTATGGTATGATGTATTTATTGACACACAAAAATAAATTTTGTAAAGGCCGTCACTGGTAATAAAATGTCTTATCTACCTACTTTTCACCTTTTTTAAAAATCTAGTTACAACTGATGTTATCAACATCAACATTAACACTTGGACATAATTAACTTTCTGTCAAATGATTGATTGTATTATTGTATTAGACGAATTCAAAAAGTCTTTGTATCTATTAACATGAAGCTGACTGAAACTCAAACAATTAAAATTCTAATAATGATTGAACCAGCTGTTTCCAAACAGAAAGGATTTATGGCTGTAACAAGATGGTGCGCCTCCACACTATGCTGTATTGGTGCTCAATTCTTTGAACAACGTCTTTACAAATCGGTGGATAGGTCGAATAGGAACAATAGAATGGCCGCCTAGGTCACCTGATTTGACTCCTCTTGATTTCTTTTTATGGGGATACTTGAAAAGTAAAGTATACCAAAATAGACCACAAAATATAAATGAACTGAAAGAAAGGATACGAATTGAGATTGCACAAATAACTCCGGAAATTATAGAGAAGGTTCGAGAAGAGCTCGCGGCCGTCTTTCTCATTGTATTTTAGCTGAAGGTAAACAATTTGAGCACTTAATTTACGTTTCGTTGTATTTAATGAGTAATACATATTAAATATTTATTGTAATAATATTTTATTAATTTTTTAAACAAATACAAAAATCAATTACTGTACATATTGATATGGCTGAATAGAAATGTAAAAGACCTTTCAAATAATGTATTACAACATCCACATTTCCATTTAAAAATTTTAGCGATGGCGTCAAAAATAAAAAGGTATCCTTACGAATAGCCCGCTTTAAAATAAAAATCGACGGGTTTCAGGATTTTTCCTCAAAGTCGCCGGTTTACGAAATAACGAATTTATTCCTTTCATTTGCACCATACTGTATAAACAAAGCACAGTTTTTTTTTTGTTATCCTAAAAAGTTGTCATTTTTGACTCACGCGGTGTTAGAACTTAAGAGACGATATGATCCTTTGTAATGTGCTGGATAAAAAAAATCTAATAGACCAGGTGATTTATAATATAAAAAGCGAAGTTATATCCAATTTTATGCGGTTCCAGAATTTTATTCTTTTATAACATGGTGATGTGAAAATATTTAAATGAATTTTTCCAATCCCGATGAACTTTATTTCATAATTTATGTCACTCCTCAATCAGTTTTATTTTTAAATTATATTATCCACTGTTAAATGATGTTATTGTGCTGGTACTGGTAATTGATTTTACTTTGCTCCTAATTAGTAAATCCAGTGAGAAAATAAGTCAAGTGTAGACTTTTCACATTAGGGTGGAACACCTCTTACATTTGAAAAAACAGTAGTGGTAAGATCATATACAATTTGGTGCAAACTTATGTATGTTACAATAAAAATGATAAATCGGTGATTATATAAAAGTACCGGTGATTATACATAATCACCACTGAATTTGGTAAATATGGTAAAATATTTCATATTTATCAAATTTACCGGTTAGTTGAAATCCCCAACTCGTAATGGGGAATTTGATAAATTCGAATTATTTTCTAGAAACAATCTGATAAATATCATTATATATTGCAGTGATTTTTTTCATTTAAATCAGATTTTTTTTATTTAAACCGGATTTTTTTAGTCTTCAAATTTATAGTTATTCATTACTTTATATCTGTAAAAGAAATACAGATATTAAGCAGCATCATAAAATATAATTGAAGTATAACATAATTTTCAATACCGATGGATGATTAAATTTAAAATCAGATTTAAATCAACGAACCCTGCTTATTGGGACAGTTAAATAGAGTGCAGGTTTTTTTTGAGAGGTTACTACCTAACCTATCATCGCTGTTTGTTTTCTTAGTACCCATAATATTGAGTAATTTGAAATTGAAACGCTCAAGCATACCAACCACTATTCAATGTTTTATTTTTATGAGAGGGTAGCGAAAAAACGTCTACGTGCAATGAAATTAGAGCTACTTTTGAAAACATGTGGTTGTCACATACCATAGGTACACACAAACTGAACAAATTTTCATAAAGTTAGGGACTTTTATCGCATTCCCCATTACGAGTGGGATTCTACAAACTAACTGGTAAATTTGATAAATATGAAATAATTTTTCATATTTACCAGTGGTGATTATGTATAATCACCAGTAATTTTAAATAATCATCGAATTTATTACTTTTACCGTAACATGTATACTAATTGCTAGAGCTGAAAGTACCCTAGAAATAAGAATACTTCATTATGTACATTTTTTTTTTTTTCGAACTGAATAAGTAATTGCAACCTGAGAAAGCGATGAATTCATATTCTTATTATTATAAATATCAGCCAAGACATTAGGGATTAATTTCATGTCATAGCATATTTTTCTGATTTTCAAAGATTTGAAAAAATTGTTTTTTTAGATTTTCATCTGTAATCACTACATTTCTGCAATACATCAAGCATATAATAATGCAAGGGAAAAGAAAACTTGAATAATTCGAAAACTCAAATATGCGCAATCAAAACTGTTTTAATCAGATAATAGGAAAAATAAGGTTCTCAATTACTCCTCTAAAGGGCCGTATTTCTCCCATTATTCAGTTTCGGAAAAAAGTATCCTGAACATTATAGATATTAGCTTCGTCTGCATGCATGTACACTATTGGTTAAAAGCTTTCGCCCACCCCTTAATCGATTCATTAAATTTCAAATAGAATAATACAAAAATAAAAAAGTGTGTAAGTCTTGTGATAAACAATATATAGAGTTCTTACTTTTTTGTGATAAACCCGCTCTTACTATAATTTTAAATTATTTTTACTTTATTTTTCACAAAGAGATAGCTACTGTTTTACAAGATCTTTCACAATATATCGCTCAATTTTTTTCAGATGACTAAGGCAGTTAATAGTAAAATATTGTAAATTTTGATAATGACATTGATTAATGAAATCAGATGAATGATTTGCGATTCGTATTTAGCTTCTTTACTTGAAATAATTCACATTACCATGCATGGTAATGAAAATATGTCATTAACTGATCCGACTGTTTAGATAAAGATATAATTTAATGCAACAATATGTGCAATGTTTGATGTTTTTTGCTTTTAAATTATAATTAGATAACATATATAGGAAAGCCAATAAAGTTAGTATTTAAAAATAACCACTAACAAAAACTTAAAACAAGCAATTTATTTGAATATAAAAAGCTGAGGTTAATTTGAAAACTTCATATTTAAAGTTAAACAATAATCACACAAAAATATTCCTAGTTTACTTGTAGTCTTCTGTTTATTTCTTTTTCTACTATTCCAGCAAACATCCTCTAGAAACATAATATACACATATACCAATACAAAGGATGCACATTATCCTTATTTCTTACCCAATTTACAATGAAGATCATACTTTGAATGTTTTTGTTAATTTTTCAAAATTCATTTCCACATTTTTAGGCAGATAACTCCATTAGTCTCTCAATAAAGTGTACAATGTAATGATTTAACGTACTTAAAATGGGTATCTATACACTACTAGCAACATATTGATACAAAAACGTCTCCGCCCTGGATCCGGTCCTGTTTGGATTTACCGGAATTCTAAAACTCGGCGACCTTTCATGTTTACTTTTTATATAACTTTTAATTATATCGGGCGGTTTATTTACATTGTTTCTTTTGAATAATTTCCAGAAAGGTCTATTTATTTGATTTGTTTCTTTATTTTCTAGTACTTTTGGAATTCTTTTGGGATATATGAGTGGTTCGTGTAGCGCAATTTAGTTCAGTTCTAATAAATAGTCGTAGTGAACAGAACGATTTACCAAAGTAATCAAAGGATTTAAATAAATTATTGAAGTTAAGTGAATTATTATAAGTTAGTTAAGTGTAGTGTATAATATTTAAATACATTAAGAACGTAATAGACAGTGTTTATTAATTAACCCCACGAATAGAAATCATATAAATAAATAAATAAATAATAAAACATTACAATATAATTTTGATGTTTGTCTTAAAAAATATAATGAATTTACTCCACAGAAAGTATTAAATTTATGTAGTCTATTTTCTACTATCATTGTAGGAAATGCAGGTATTGAACAGAGTATATACTGAAAAAAAAATTTGTAACAGAAAACAATAAAAGGGTCAATTTTCAATTGCTATTTTCTACTCTAGCATATGGGCACGCTTTAAATATTATTTGGGCAAAAGCATTCCTTATTTCAAGGATCTAAAATATACTTTACGTATATTATTTTATTTTTAATTATATGATATATAATTATATTAATAGTTATATTTTAGTAGCTCTAGTAGATGGAGATCAGGGCTATTAGCTGGCCACAGCATTGCTTGGATTTTGTCCTCTTTGGGGTAATTTTGGACGATTCTTGAGATATATGGTCTCATAATAATGCACAAAGAAAAAAATTTCTCACAAAAAGGGAGCCAAACCTAAAACTTGTGGTTTTAATAGGTCAAAAATATACATGTGAGTCATATCTTTTCTTAATGCTCTAGATATAGTCGATTTTGGTATATGGTTCGTTTTTAAAAGTTTCAATTAAGCTGTAATACTGAGTCACATACTTGAACACAACTATTTCAGTATAAACCATTCTTGAATTGTAGCAAATTTATATCTTTTGCACAGCGGCAAAAAGTATTTATATATTTTTATTTTGAGCCAACAAACTTTATCTAGTATATAAAGAGTTTTAGCCAAATAACAAATTATACAATAATTTTTGCAGGGGGAATGTAGTGAATATATTTCATGCTAACATTCATCACTGGAATCCACAACAGGATATTAGAAATCAGACCCAACAACAAAATCCTCACTAAAAACCGAATTTTTTTAAAATATCAAAATACTTCACTCCTTATAACAAAACATCAGAAATACTTTTAAGTTTTAATTTACACACCTTTTCAGTTGGAATAATTATGTAGCTGCAATATTTTCAATGTGGTCTTTGAAATAAAAAATTTTGGAAACCAATTATCTAAAACGTCGCTTGCTAGGAAAGGAGGGGGAAAGTTGACGCACCGATTTTTTTTAAAAACTTCAAATTTTTAATCAATGTTATATTCATGACGTTAGGATATATGTCCTAATTATTTCGTTAATTTGTTTTACAATAGTATTTGATAGAATAATATGGAGCAAGAATAAATTAGATGTTTATCAATTTTCTCAATTTTTTTTCTCGAGCTAGGTAACGTCCTTTTAGTTTTGATTGGTTGCTTTTTATCCGCTTTTCCGTACATAATTCCTTTCCTTAGATACTTTCTGAAATTGTTCTTTTAAATAATAATAAGTAATGATAATAATGGAAAAGAGAAAACCTAAAAATACTTGGGATTTCAGCAGGCTTACTGAACTACAAGTAGGCAAAAGCTACAATCCAGTACAATACACTAAAAGAGTAAAATCAATTATAAAGTCCGAAATAAATGCAGGCAAATTAGTCCAGGCAATTAAAACCTATGCCACTTCTGTTTTATCGTACTCTTCTGGAATCCTGAAATGGATGAAAACAGAACTGGAAGGTATTCAGAGGGTAACAAGAGCAATGATGACAAAAAACAATAACCACCACCTATTAGAAGTACATTACCCCGAAAAGAGGGAAGCGGCTTAATTGATCTTGTCAACCTACAGTTTCAACAAGTAAAGAGACTAGGTGAGTTCTTTTACAGGAAATCAAAACCCTCAGCACTACTTTATTGTTATTGGATTATATCCAATCCAAGGCGGATAAGACACTGGAAAACTGTAACAATGGTTATGAAAAGCATCATCACGCCAAAAACCAGCCGTATATTGACAAAGGCTTACCAGCAGAAACCTGTATAGTATTTTAGTGTGCAACATAATTCACCAGAAACCGGCCGACAAGTTAGGTTCTCAATACCTAAACACCGTACTATAAAAATACTAGCTGCAATACTAGGGCAATGTTATTTTCCAAGCTTTCCAAAATTTACTTATTTCCATTATTAAGGACAGCAAACGATATTATTTCACAATGATTGAAATGGTTATACAATCATTGACTAATTAGTACGAGGCTATCGTTTCATATAGTATCATTAAATTTTATTAGCTAGCCGCTACTAGCATTTGAAAAATATTAGGACAATACCAATGCAGCTTCACACGAGGTAAGTCGACAATAATACATATAATGGAAAAAGCACATGAGCGCCAAATAGACGTAGAGATGCTCTTTACCGATTATCAACAGGCCTTTGACTCAATCAAAAGGTAGCACCTATTAACAGCACCAAAAGAACAATTTATATAGGGAATTTTAAGGTGAAGTGGTAGACAAATAATCGCCTACGTTGATGATATAGTACTTGTTACCAAAAGAAGATCTATAATGGAGGCAATGCTAAATAAGATAATTACAGAGGTACAGCTGATAGGTTTAAAAATCAATGAAAACAAAACAAAAATTATGATATTTGGAAAGCAATGTCAAGGAGGAAAGGTTGAAGAAAATTTCAAGTACTTAGGTGTTATAATCAATAATACAGGAGACAGGAGATTGAATAAAGTATAATTAATAAAAATAGAGGTGCCATAACAGAAAATTGTTGAGAAGAGCGGAAAAAAATTATCGGAACACTAAAAATTGGTGAAGGGAAAAATAGGATAAGAGCAGACCATGAAATAACTGACGAACTCAATAGCGAAGACTTAGTAAAAAAATCAAAACTTAGCGAATTAAATGGTTGAGGCACGTATGGAGAGAAGAAACAAAATCTATAGCAAACATATGATGCAGTGGGATCCCGATGCGGTAGACTTAGGACAAAATGATTAAAAGAGGTGGAAGATGACAGAAGTAGAGTAGGAGTAAGATACTGAAAGGAAGAGTCAGGAAATAACAATTTCTGGCGGGAAATAAGCGAAAAAGTGTAAGCATAGGTTATGAGGACTGATTCACCTTAATAACAGGATATAGACAGCATTTTTACGGCGCAACCCTATTAGAAGTGTTAAGCCATGATTATTATATTATTAGATATTATTAATAATCGAAAAAAAGCAAAATGTGTTGATCTTCCTTGAATACGGAAAGAAAAACAAAATATTTACTTGTTCCCCCTTTATCATTAGTACAAAATTCGATACTGTTTAGCTTCCTATGAAAATAGCTTTGGTGTTTAACCACTAAGATATGCATCTAGAGTACTTTAATATTTCAGTGGTCTTCAGAAGTAGTAATATTTCCTCCCAGGAGAGTAGTTTCATTCACTGATATAGTAAATAAATTTTGCAATGAGCATTATTTACCTTTAATAGTTAACATATGTTTAAATACCTCAGTCAATACACAATACACTGTATAATTTTACTCGTATTGGTTAAAAACAATGAACACCAAAATGAAAAAATTTAAAGGAGTTCAAAAATTATCAATAACAAATTATACATCATTTGGGTAATAAATACCATCATTTAAAATCTTCGTTACCCACCACCAGGAACAGAAAACGCCGGATAACAACCCAAAGACAATCAAACAACCACCCACCTTGTCCGTTTTATTTGTCAATGCCACAGCATTTCCTCCTGTCATAATGGCACTGCTACTTCTACCTAATGGTACAGCTTGAGGATCTTGAGGGGCCCCATGCCAACTACTAGAAAATGAATTGGAAGGACTAGTCGCTCGAGCCGGTAATTCAGGAGGGTTAGTGGAAACGACATGCTGCGTTGAAGCGGACACATTTTTACCACTTCGTGTAAAACTTACGGGTAATTTAGAATCAGAATGTTCCTTGGTACCAAGCGGATTAGGAACTCCTCTAGCTGGTGTTACATAATTGCCCGGGAATACACCACATTTTTGAGTTCTGTTTGATGTACCTTTGAACCATCCATCATGACATCTAATAAAATAAAAACAATATTAAAAAATATAGAAAAATTTTTAAAAATGTCTAATAATTAAATTGATTCAGTTATACATACATAATCCACTTATTATGTGAAAATAATAAAAACACTACTAGAAATTGAAAAAGTGCAAAAAGTAATCCAATTTTTATAAAAAAACTATTTAAATACGTACACTTCTCGTTCATATCATATATGTACTGAATATTAGGGATGACGATTTTATTTTGTTTTTAACAAATGGTGCGCGGAGACAGGAAGGAAAGTCGAAGACACGATCGTACACATTTCGTAAACTAACGTAGCATTTTCGTTACAGATCAAGTTAACATGTTTATGTACCATATTTCAATTAAAAGTAAACAAAAAGCTTGTCTGGAAACTCTCTGTACCATAGAATCAAGCCTACAAGTATAAAGTCTCATACAACACAAGAGTGAATTGAAAACTCAACTACATTCTCTAATTCACTAGGGTCTATAAATCTCTATCACTATGTTATCTTAGCTGACTTTCTGGTGAGTTTAGGGAGAGGGCCTTTTTTTTATTACACCTAATAATAATTAAAGATACATAAAAAAATTAAACTTACATTTCAGTAACCATGTAAATGCCGCCTTTCTTTAATTCTAATTCATCTGCTTTTTGCGGTTTGTAAGGATATAAAGCAACATAAGTTGCAGGTAGTTGTACATCCGGTATATTGCGAGCTCTCCTCTCATTTGTCGTTGTCAAGTGTCCATTCTCGTTTCCAGCCAGAATTTCAGCAGATAATCGGTTCTGATTGGTCATAAGAGTATTTGGAAGATGTGTAGTAGCTATACTTGTGAAACTATGTCGTTTTTCTTTCGAATGTTGGTGGTGAGGAGTGAGATGTGGATCAGACGAACAAGGCTGATTTTGCGGAGAACGTTGTGGAGTTGATAACTTAGCAGTGTTGAGAAGGTCAGGTCTACTAGAACATTCATAAGCAGATAATAATCGATAATGTCAAATAATAAACTTAATGACATTATTCTATAATCAAATTCTTATAGTATTTAAGATGAAGTTTTTCTATGTTACTTTACATATAAAAGCTTCTCGGTCCTTTGTATTATATTTCTATAAATATTTTATTTGTGTATTATTTAATTACTACTATTGATTAATTAACAATCAAGATGTATTTGCATGAGAAAACCTGAGAAAAGTAAGAGTCATGGATTATTACCATTCAAATTACTACAATAAAAGTATATCATTTAGTTCATAATCAATTAATGTTTTTCCTCAATTTAATTTCACTTGATTTAATTTAGTTTTTAATTATATATGTTAATTCAATCCATATACAAAAATTATTTTGCCTTTATGTGTATTTTCTTGAAAAATGAATATATGACAACTGTTGAAATCCAGTAAAGTGGATTTTAATAATATTTTGTTCAATAAATGTTTTATTAAAGTTCATGTATCAAAATTCTGGATAGAGGCAGATGTCATTCTATTATTATTATATGAAAGTCTTATGCACTACTCAGCTTAGAGCTGGTAAGGTGTGGCAAATATTAATTATCACAGACATCTGGATGTCAGGGGAGATGTTATTTCTTAATCCCAGTTTGCCAATGCTATTGTGAATGGTCGTAGGCACGACGCCAGTTGAGATGATTTCTACATTTTCGCAGTGCAGCATCTGTTTAATCTCAATTGCTAGATCCGCATATTTGGCCAGTTTCTCCTGGTGTTTGTTGAAAAGGACTGATTTGATTCTTCTATCAACCACCACGATGTCAGGTTTGTTATTTGTCACCTGGGTGATAAATGGATCTATTGTAGTAGGGTTTGAAATTGTCACTTTCAAAAACCTTCTGCGGCTGGTACTTGTAGTACAGTGTATAGGTATTGAGAAGACCGAACTTGTTGGCCAGTTTCTGGTTGAATGATGTTGCACACTCGATTATGCCGGCGCAGATAGATACCAGATGTTATATGTTGAATGGTCTCTGACGTTTGTTGACACTTTCTGCATTTTTCGGATTGAATGTTTCTTGTTAGTGTTGATAGCTATCATAAGGCCTTCGGTCTCTGAGAAGATGTTTCCTCTAGTAAGCCGTCTGTTTGATGCTTCTTTGTCAATATGTGACTGGTTCATGTCGTGATGATGTCTACCGTGCAACGCCTTATGTGACCATTACTCTAGCTTCTCAGTATCTAATATTAACTTGAAGTCCGATTCTGGCAAGATGAGTAATTTTTATCTGGCTTGTATTTAATACTATGTAGACCTGTAGAATCACATCCCGTTCACGTATTTTCATTACCTGTCGAGAGAGTAGGTTAACAAGGTTGATTAAGCATATATTTTCCATTTTGCTCAATGACCTTTTCCCATCTTTCTTTTAGCTTCATGATTCCACGCTCATTAAATTTCTGGACCTTATCAGCAAAAAACTGAACCAGGTGCGATTGAAGTTCATCGTCATTTGAGAAAGTTTGACCATTCTAAGAATTCTCCAAACTTCGAAATAAATGGTAATCAGATGGTGCCAGATCAGGGTTGTATGCGGGATGTGGCATCACTTTCCACTAAAGCTCCAACAGTTTCCCACAAGTTGCCAAATATGTGTGAGGCTTTGCATTATCATGGTGGAACACTAAACCTTTCCGATTTGACAATTCTGGCCGTTTTTCTTTGATTGTTTCATCCAGATTCATCAATTGTTGACAGTCAACATCAGAAGTGATCGTTTGGTTCCTTGGAAGCAGCTCAAAAAACACAACAACTTGATAATTCCACCAAACTGACATCACGAGCCTTTTATGTTGTTTTTCAGCTTTTGATATGGTTTGTGGCAGTTCATGTTGTTTGCTCCATGATCGTTTTCGAACCACTCAGAATGAAGATGAAGAAGAAGAATTTTAAAGTTACGATTAAATTTAATAAATTTTTTTAATTTAAATCGCTTTTATTTTTTCATTTAATTACAACTTTTAGAATCATTATATATCAGAAACAGGGAAAAAAGTATTGCTGAAAATCGCGAAAAACTCATTTTTTTGACCTTTGACCTTGAATAAAAAATTTTCCACACACGGGAACGATAGGAAACTTTCCAATGTTATTTTCAATTATATTTTAAACAATTTTACTGATTTTCAGCTTGGAGTTGGGAATTTATGTAACTTCGAATGTCTAAATTGACCGGACTACCATGGACATAATTGAGACATAATTAACTATGCTAAAACTACGACGTACATAATTTAATTGGAACAGATGGTGAGGTAATTGACAATTCAACTAATTGGACTACATAAACTCATGAGACAAGTACAATAGTCTTTGAAGAACTGCCTCATGTCACATATAAAACCTTATATCTAAACAATTCAGAAAACACGACAGCAAAATTCTTTGAGTTTGAACAATAGGTCCAAAAAACTAGATATGGTTTTGCAGATTTATGATTTATATTCAAGAGTGGAAGAAGAAAGATTCATTAAGAATTATCTAGTAATGCTGCATGCTTATATAAATCAATTATGTATGAATGAGTTGAAACCACTAATCGCTACTTACAAGATTTCTTAGCAGATATTGAAACTAGTGTAGTACCTATAATTACTCGGAGACTTAATTATATGATTCACTAATGGATGATGACTAACTTTAAATCATATTTATACCTAAAATATTTACCTTATTGTATTCTTGGGTGGTAGTGTTTGCTGGTTCTTAGGTGGAGGAGGAGAAGCTGGAGACGAAGGACTGCTTGAACTGGTTGAAGTGTTACCAGATGAAGCATTTGCAGAAGATATATTTGAAGTACCTCCAGATGTACCTGAGCTTAAAGTTGAGCTGGAGTCGGAAGCAGCAAGTGGAGCATGTTGTAGATTTGAGACTGGAGCACGAGCCATAGGTATAGGAGGCTGAGGTTGTATTTGTTGAGGTATTACATTGTGTGTGTGATCTGTTGGTATAAGTGGTGAAGTATCTTCCGAAGTTGGAGTAGGAGGTGCAACACGAGATGGTCCTGGTTGAGCACTAATAAACATTGAAACATTGTTAAAAAATTAGAAAATGTCAATTATTTTTATTTTATGATTTTGTTATATAATATGCAGCTATATATTTCAAGTGAAATTTGTTTGTGCTGTGAAAAGATAATATAAAAAATAGTGCTTAAAATATATTTTTTATAACCTATATTAAATCACATAAAAATCAGTTAACTCACTTTGTGGATAGTTTCATTAATGATCTTGCCAAATTATTCAGTTCAACAAAAGCTAAAGGAAAAATTCCAATTCTGCCATTTAGCTTTCCTTCGGCCCAATTCTCATCAACTCTTCTTATAACATTAATTATGTCACCTTTATTAAATGATAAGCAGCCTTCTTCTTCATCATTTGTCATACGAAAATCATATTGTGCCTTACATTGTGGTATATGGCTGGGTACTGGAGTAATAATCTAAAACATCATTAAAAAATGGGAAATTTCTGAAATAAATTTCTTCCTCTTCTCGGAAAAGTTGAATGGAGTACTGGAGTATTGAACACTTTATATAAAACAGAATTTTTTGTATTTCATTTTGTTTTTCTTGAAATAAGTTCAATACTTTTTATTTCAAGTTATTCAAGAGGGACACGTTGAATACTAGATTGAAAACTAGATTTTGCCAGAACCCTAAATAAAAATATATATAAATATATAAAATCAAACATAAATAATAATAATTCTCAACTAATTTTAGGTGGCATGTAAAGAGAAGAAGAATATACTTTTCCATACACTAGTAGGGTACTTGCATGGTTTGAGAAAAAATAGTTGTAGATACTTAAATGAAACTCATATTATATATTTTTTTAATTCTTTCGACAAATTTTATAAAGAAAAAAAATTTTGTAGGTAGTTTAAACATTTCAGTAAGGCCGCCATATTGCGTGACGTCATAGGTTTAAAATAAACACTGAACATATGATACAAAATAAATACGACAGTTATTCTAAAATAAGCGTTATTATTAAACTTTTATAAATCTGAAAAACGGTATATGAATCGTATTTTGTGGCAGGATGTAAAAATACCACGACTAAAGCATTAATAAAGTTTTTTAAAGATACCAAGAAATTCGAATATACAACAAAAATGGTTTGAAAGTGTTGGTCATTTTGACGATCCTGCGAGATGTGATTATTTATGTTGCCAGGATCATTATAATGTAAGTAAGATTTAAATTCAACTTATTTTAATATTTTATAGTAATTAAGTTTATTATGCTTTTAATTTTTAACGTGATTGTGTAAGAATATAAGAACTTAACGTATACAAGGATTATTCACTTTATTCTTATATACAAAAAAATGTTTTATTTATACGTAACTAATAAAGAAAAACTATTATAACAGCACACACTACGTTGCCTGCAACGATAACCTCGTGATCATCAAGCAGACATCTGCTCATTGTTTCTATTAAATCTATGTTATCACAACTTAAAACCAATAAGAATCGTTTTCATATGCAATTTTTGCAATTTTCAATTAAATATTTAGATATATTGTATCCTAATATTTAAAATTTTACGAAGGAAAATATGTAAAGAACACATAAAAAATTTACCAATTAACCAATAGAGTATACGTTAAATTGAAATCTTGTATATATCAGAGTCCCTTTAAGATATGCTTAAATGATCTTCAGAATAGCTGATTTTTTATCAAAAGGTATGGGAAGATAAACATGAATCAGATGCCGTTCGGAAAAGTTATGTTGAAGTTTTCACCTTCTTAAAAGAAAAAAGAACTTTTCTCTTCGAGCGTATAATATCTATATTATTTTCGGCAACACAGAACGTAGAAATAACCTATTCTTTCACTAGTAAAATAATGAACGCTCATTATTGTATTAGTAACAAAATAATGAGAAATTTGATGTTTATCAATTTTAAAAAGTGTATTGTAAAAAAGTCTCAATTTCAATGAATTATTTTTACGCTTGAAGAAAAAATAGTATATTTTAAGAGACACTAGTACGATTTTTTTGTAGATGACCTTAACTGTGCTCTAAAACATATATTTTTTCAAAATTTTTGGTAGGATAGAACAGTGTTAAAAACATATTATAACCAAAGACATCTAACTAAAATATACATATCCATTCATGTATCCAAAAAAGAGGATCTGTTACAAAACTCATGAAGTTTTAAATTGGCAACAATGTCTCACTATAACCTTAATTTGATGTTATAGACTAAATATTTTGGAGAATATCTATTACCAGTTAAGAGATCAAATATATAACTTTATATTTATTAATTGACTTTTCAAATAGACTTAAACTTTTATATATCTAATTTTTATCGAAATGCATTTGATGAATATGATATACAGAGTGAGTTTTATATAAGGAATGCCTCAATTATCTCGGGATCGGCTCGTACGATTTTCATAAATTTTTATGTACAAGGGCCTTGTGATACATGGTGGTAGTATTTACATTTACATGTCAAATCTTTGTAGCACTGTAGCAAGAACTTTTCTAGCAGATTTTTCGATACAAAACTTCTTAGGTCTTGGAGAACCAGAGTGTCGCCATTCCATCGATTGTTGCTTTGATTCTGGATCGTAGAAATGTACCCAAGTCTCATCCATAGTAACAATTCGGTTTAAAAAGTCTACATCGTTTTCAAATCGAGCATAGATCGAACGCGATGCTTCTACCCTTACACGTTTTTGGTCAACAATCAAACATTTGAGGATTCATTTTGCAGCAATTTTTCTCATGTCCAAATTGACGTGAACTATATGATGAACGCATTCGTATGAAATATTCAGTGCTTCAGATATCCATTTTAGCCCAATTCGACGTTCTGATAAGATCATGTCATGAACTGCATCGATATTTTCGGGGGATGACACAGAAACTGGCCTTAATCATCTTCAATGGAAAATTTACCTCTTTTGAAACTTGCAGTCCAATTTTTCACGGTCGCATACGAAGGACATTGATCACCAAGTGTATTAAGCGTATCTTCGTAAATCTGCTTTATCTCTTAACCCTTTTAAATACAGGTACTAGATGATGGCTCGATACTCCAATTTTTCGATTTTCACAATTTCGGTGCATATCTTTTTTCTTTTAATTTATTGCGTAACTCTGGCGCTTTTTTGACGTCAAACTTTACACTGACACTTCTAATAAGTTATTGTTCGTTGCTATGGTAACGCAATATTTTGTTTATGCAAGGAACTGGTCTAGGCTAACTAGATATCAATACATTTTCGTATAGTGTGAGAATCCCAATCGGCGTTTTCGAAAATCGATTTTTTCCCGTTTTGGCACCACAGTGCGACGTCTAATTGGACGAGCGATTGTATCACAATCGTTACTTCGATGAATATATTCTGAAAAACAATTTATATGACTTTCTTGGCTGCATTGATATGACGCAGAAAATAATAATGTAAATTGAGTTTCATCGAGCTGTGAAAAATCAGACAAATCAAGGCTATTTAAGCGTTGAAACGCAATTTTCTGTCTCGACTTTTACTTTTAATGACTCACTCACTATTTACTCACTATTTACAATAACAGGTTTTACAAACCAGTTGAGTAAAAATGCTGCGATTTTATAAGGATCTAATTCCATGAAGCATTTTGTTACTAAATCGATGTCACACCCTGTATAAACTATACTATATAGCGTAGTTTCATGACAAAAAGGGATTCATAGTTAGTTTTTTGTGGTTTCCTTTTTAAACCGGCATTAATACTACATAGCCCATAATTTCTAAATAATTTTGCACATCTCGAAATCCTCAACGAAGGACGAAGACGTCTCCTGCATTTAAAATTTTCGATAATTTATTCGTATCCATAAGCATTATTAAGATGCTGGCTTCATTCAGACTTGCTTCATAAGGCGCAAATATGTATACTGTTTTTATTCGTGGGGTGAATTTATAAACATTGTCTTCTACGTTCTTAATTTATTTAAACATTTTACATTACATTTAACTAATATATATTAATTAACTTATCACTAAAACTCATATAATTTATTTAAATTCTTCGGTTACTTTTCTATTACGTTCCGTTCACTATGACTATTTATTATAAACCAAACTAACTGTACTAAGCAAACTCTTTTATATATCCAAAACGAAGTTCTCAAAAATTCTAGAAAATAAAAAAACAAATCGTCTGCTTTGATAAAAACATTATATAAAAAAGAACATCAAGCAAGCCGCGACTTCGCCAAATATAAGAATTCCATTATAACCGGACAGGGCCGGCTTGAAGTCGGGGAAGAGTTCGTAGCATGTCCATTAGACATACAAAACTGTAAAATATTTACAAAGTGTTTTCTTCTTTTGGAATGATTGAGATTCACGTTGATATTCATTATTTTGACTCTTCGCATGAGTTGCATATCGTCGGCTCAAGTCGCAAACCCCGTAACTAAATAGCCCCAAATTTCACAGCAGACACAAAAAACTTATCGATGAAAAAAATTGAAGGAAGACGTGATCTGATTTTTTTTAAAGGATTGAAATAGTGGCCAGATATCAATTTCGAAAATATAATTCAAGAAAAACAGTTCAAGTAAATAGACCTTGACGGATTTTTATGAACCTTTACGAGTTTTTCATTAGATGCGTTTATATATCATATATCTAATGGTATCAAAATGTTGATATAGGAAAAAGTTACGTAGTTTTCCAATTACGCAGACAATATAATAATTAAGCAGCATCAGTTGTATGCTTTTCAATAAGATTTTCGCCACTTTTAGGACTTACTCTAAAGGATATTGGAAATACATCATATATTTTATTATAAACATTCACTGCAGCCACTTTTAGGACTTACTCTAAAGGATATTGGAAATACATCATATATTTTATTATAAACATTCACTGCAGCCACTTTTAGGACTTACTCTAAAGGATATTGGAAATACATCATATATTTTATTATAAACATTCACTAACTACTTAAAGAGATGAAATTGTAACAATGAAGAAATCATTTTTTAATTGGAATTACCAGATCTTAATTTAAATAGAAGAAAAACCACCAGTACTTGAATAATTGTCCTTGATGCACTGTTCCACATTGACATCATCATATTTTGTAGTTTGATAAAATTTTCCCAAGATACAATGGTAAATATGCGTATTTGATTTTCTGAAAATTCATAGTTATTTACCTTATCAAATAAAGTAATACCTAGCACATTTAATGGTCTTCTGCAAAATATTTGTTACATATATTTTAATTCCTCTAGGAATGAAAATGGACAGTGTGAACACCAAAAATTTAAAAGAAGTACGAAGCCAAGAAAATAAGGCCTCAAGAATCTCTGGCTATCTGCGGGACCTCATATGGAAAAACAATTATATGTCCGCATATACCTACAAAACAATCTTAAGACCTATACTAGTATATGCAGGGAAAACAACAAAAACGAAGAGCATGATGGGGGCAGTAGAGATGAAAGTACTGAGGACTATTAAAGAGTGAGCTTAAGAGATCAAATAAAAAGCAAAGCTATAACAGAAAATCTGAAAATTCACTATTTACTACGATTCACGAAATACAAGTAAAACATTATTTTTTTGGCTAGTTTAATATTTATATATAAATAGTTGTAATATATTTTTAGCACTGTTCTACTTTATCAAAAATTTTGAAAAAATGTATGTTATAGTGCATTTACAAAAAAATATTGTTGGCGTCTCTTCAAATAATATCATTATATAAATCACAAATGAATGAAAGTTTGTGTTTGTTTGATGGGAATGGTGGTGTTACGTTTAATGAAAGCTGTCATTATACCACCAGCGATTTCTCCGTGTAAGATAGCGGCTAGAACGGCGACATCATAAGCAGCTGCTTCATCAGAATTGATAGATTTATTCAATTCTTTATCATTGTAGAAATCTTGCAATAGTTTTTGGACCTTTGGTATACAGCTAGATCTTCCGACTAAAACGATATCGTGTACTTCATAATTATCCATCTTGGCATATCTGATTGCCCTTTCAACTGGTTCCATAATCAAGTTCTTCGAATCTGGCTTTCGTGAGTGTAGAAATCGATACGAGAAGAGAAGAAAATCGCTTTTGATACTGGCTTGGGTGGATGAGGAAAGTGTTCGTTTCGCTCTTGAGCAACTAGTTCTTAAACGACGTAAGGCACGTTTGTTGCTAGTCAGATCTTATATTTTCTCTTAAATTCTCGAACAAAGTAATTGGCCATTCTTTTATCAAAGTCCTCATCTCCCAAATTGGTGTCTCCAGCAGTTGATTTTACTCCAAAAATACTGTCTTCAATAGTTAAAATGGATGCATCAAAGTACCATCACCTAAATCGAAGATCAAAACTGTTCTTTCGCCTTGTCCTTTCTTATCTAAACTGTAGGCAATGGCGGCGGTGGTTGGTTATTTACTAATACACAGTACCTGAAAACCTGTGATGGTTCCGGCATCTTTGGCAGCTTGACGTTGCAAATCATTAAAATAAGCAGGTATAGTAATAATGGCATTTGTGACATTTTTGCCAAGGTACGCTTCTGCAGTTTCTTTCATTTTCGTGAGCACTACTGAACTCACTTCTTCGGGATAAAATGATTTGTCTTCTCCCTTGTATGATACTTTCAATTTTAGGTTTACCGCCATCGGCCTATGTTTCATGTTTGATTGTACAGCCGAACCTTCAAACCGACGACCAATAAGACGTGTGGTGTTTGTTGCCTCAACAAACACCTAAATATGCTAGACTTATTAGATAATACGGCGTGCAGATTTTGTTGCACATAAGACAGAACCTCTATCCACATTCTCTCGAGGTGTGAAACACTAAGGAACTCCAGAGCACTACACCTGGGTGCGTATGAAATAGATGATGAAGACCTCTGGCAATTAAAGCTTTCCCACATTCTAGACTTTTTAAAAAGAGTGGGATTGATGGATCAGCTATAAACACCGAGTTCTCCAGTATAGCAGCAAGAAAGGGTCGCAGTGTATACAAGACCCTAAATCCATACATACATCTGTGAAAGCCACATATGTAGGTGTGGTTCTCTTACTTTGACCATTATCAATAATTCAGTCTTTTCTGTTCTCTTTAGCAGAGTCTTCAATTAAATCCAAGAAGAGTCTTCAATCAAATTGTGTTATAACACAATTTATAAGAGATTTAGAATTAAGTGGTGGACGTCTATAAAAGAATGAAAATGAAAATAAATAGAAATCATAGTTACTCACTGTCCACGATCATATGAATAATATTATTTTAAATGATTTAAATAGTTACAGTTATTTATCATCCTCCAACCGGTGTAGAGAAAAAAAGATATCACTTGGTATACACTCGTTTAATTTGATATTAAATGGCCACCCTACCAGAAGAGTGAACATGTTTATGCAGTAACAATTCAATGTCAGTTAATGAAATAAGTCATTAGCACACCAATACAAAATAAGAAAGCAGTTACATTTTACATGTTATCTTCAAAAATTTTGTCCCCATATAAGGACCCATGAGAGAAATTCAGACAAATCTAGGTATTGAATACAAGAATGAACTGTTTAAAATCCTTTCCAAATTACTTAACGTTCAGCATAATATTGGAGGTTGTGAACGGAATAATAGTGCTGTCAACGAATTCATTAGAATGTACGTAAACAATACACATACCAATTGGGACATGTGGACACAATATTTTGCTTTTATTACAACTCAACCCCAGTAGAAACAGATACAGACTACAAATCGCGCAGAAAAGAGCTAAAAGACCTTAAGTCAAAATAGTTCATTCTTAAACTAATGAAGGTCGTCAAAAACTTTATTTGTGGATCAGTGATCAATATTCAGTCATCTCTGTAGATGATCTAAATTGCAAGGTAAAAAATGATGAAGGCAGAGAAATTACAATACAAAAAAACACATATAATTGTTTACAATATAAATAAACTTTTTAGTCGATCTAATATATCCAATTAAAAACGAACTTTTAAAGAGTAAAATATTTATGTATATCATAGTTATAATTATATTTATTTCTTATTAATATATAAAGTTTTGTTTTATTTTATTATAGTCACTACTTTTATATAAAAGCATAAAATATAATATAATTTTTCCTAAGTATATATTATTTTTTCTCCTCTCTGTGGTTTATGTTTATTAACTAATAGCATGAAAGCCCTTCACAAGTGGTCATGGTTTTGTTTTTTGGAAAGGAAGGTGTAGTAGATAAAATGTATCACTCAGTATAAAGACTGAAATTAAGTCAAAAACGTCAATTTTTTATCAATCTTCCAAAAATTTAAAAAAAAAATCTAATTTTAAAATAGGAGAGGCCTAAAATCAAGAACATTTAAAAGCAATAATATATCAAAAGATCTAAGAAATGAGAAATTTACTGGTGTAATTCGACATTACACCAGCATGTTTTTCTAATTTATTGATTATTTATAGATTCTTGTGAATGACACAAAATAATATTAGATATTTGTTGTTCACATTTATATTCACTGTATTTAATATTTACCTGAACATAACTTAACGGAAATACACCTTGTTTTCCACCACATTCTCCTTGATACCAATTGCTATCAATTCTCTTTTTCAAAATAATAACATCACCTCTCTTAAAATTCAGATCTCTGAAAATAAAAACAGTTTTTATGTGGGTGGATGGATATCATTCTCAATGTATATTTCAAGCTCCTAATTCCAATTTTCTAGTTATGTTTATAATTTATAACCAATATTGTTTCCATAATATTTAATGTACTTTACCTTTATTCCACTGCAATTTTGACTTTCAAGAGTTGTTCATCTCAATTCTTAATCACACAATTTGTACTACCAATATAATCCTACCCTCTAATCCTTAATCAACTCACACTAGATCATAAAAAACAGTTCTATTCTCTACTAATCTCACTCAACTCTAGTTTTAGAAAAAATTAAACTTATGTTAGAGTCAGATCATGTTCCCCTTTTACCTCTTGATGATAGAAAACTTAATAAAATATAATTATCAAAAGTAGTTATATTTAAAAATCATCTCACAAAACAGTTTTTGAAAATTTTGACTTTAAAAACCCCAACCCCATCAAAACTACCCCAGAAGTATCATACATGCTTTTGTATTTTCAGAAGTATAGATATTTTGTCATGGAATTCAATACTCAATCTCAATATGTTTTAATTGTGCCCACATATAAAGCAGATATTAGATGATGTTTACATTTAGACAAAATGCCAAAGGATCATCTTGAGAAGCTTTTATTTGATTCACTATGGAGATGTTACAATTGTTTCGTAATCTAGTAGCAGTTCTCTCAATAAGAGGATCTCTATTATCAATATTAATTATAAATAGGACAATTTTCCATTCCTTAATATTTTTGTCACCATCGATTTGAGCCATCGGTGTCGCTGCATTTGTCTACCATAAGTGATACATGCTAAGTGATTCAAAATTTTTCAAATTCAACTGATTTATAAAAAATGTCGAAAATCTGAGCAAATGAATTTGCTTGCTTCCCACTCTTTCTGAAAAGGACTGTAGAACAGATATGGTCAATAATATGGTCACTTTTTAACTTGTGTATAGGTATTATAATCACACAATGTATATATTTATATGTATGCATGTGTGGAACAGAGTAACTAACACATCTACAATACCTCATAACCTTACATGATATACTTCATAGGTTGTTTTTGATAGTAGAATGTGGTTTTGGAGCTTCGTGCCTTTTAAGATTTTTAAACAGCTTTCTTTGAATTATTATTGTGTTAAGTTCCAAGAAAATTAGCCTAACCCAACTCCTTTCCATCCAGGACACCTCAAGCCTTAGGAGACTGTAGCCAGTACCTCTTAGGGTACTCTTGAGCTCTTCAGTGGTTTTTGGGTGGGTTGGGAGGATTATGGGGTTTAGTGCCTATTGAGACTTTTAATCAGCTTGCTTTGAGCTAATATTGGGCAAGGTTCAGAACAATTGGCCACAATCAATTACCTTCTAAACAAATGGAATTAGCTAAAGATTTTATGTAAAATTATAGATATTTCACTATATAATCGCTGAAAATTTCAATATCTTTTTTAAAATTAAATTTTAAATGGAATGTGTCGAAATTTATTACAAAAAAATTTTTTAAAGTGAAAATTTTCAAAAATGTTTTGAGGGATGATTTTTATGTATGACAACTTTTGATAATTATATTTTAATAAGTTTCTTGTCATCAAGCTCTCTTGAGGGGATCACATCTGATTTATTATTGTTTGGAATATGAAATTTTTTATGTATATTAATTTTTATTAGAGATAAACCTTATACATTAACAAAAAATATAAAAAACTAAATCACTTACCCCGCTTCTTTCGCTATGTAGTCATACATTGCTTTAGCATAAGGCTGATGAGGTAACAGATGCGACTGTTGCTTATTAGCATTTAATCTATGATCAGGAGTTCCATGAGGAGTATGTAATGGAGTTGTCTGTGCTGCAGAAAGCAGATTTGGTGTTTTAGTAGGCTTGTTGATTTTTTTGGGAAACGGGTTCCCAGCATTCTTAATACCCTCTAGTATTCGCATCAGAAGAACGTTAGGGGGTAAATCATCCACTTTAATCAAGACTAATACTCGACACTCAGGACATCTCAATTCCTTATGTGTTTGCACTATTTCTTCCAAACATTTCTTGCAAAATGTGTGCTGGCAAGGAAGCACTTTACTAGATGTATCTAATCGTTCTAAACAAACTGAACACTCTAATAAATCGTTTAAAGTTCCTTCATCCATGTCTAAAACTATCAACAACTAAATACACAACAGTCCACTATTTAAGAACACATTTTCTGATTACATAGTAACAGTAATATTCCGATTTTGTACATATAACTCAGTTAATTGTTAATACGTTCCAATAAATTTTATGCATATTAATTATCACTTCCTGTAACAAAAGGCATCAGTCATCGCATCTATCTGGGTGCGGTGACGGATGGACGATCCAACACTAGTACGCCAACATTCGGTTAATAACCATCAGTACCTCAAAATGACAAGTTGTCATTTGGCAATGTTGTTTCTTGAAAATATATTTGTTATCACTTTTTGTTAAAAATTTTCGTATACCGAATTAATTTTGAGAGGAAAGATACTTTGATTAGTATTGACTATCAAAAATATTTACTTTGTTGAAATATTCTGAGAATTTACAGGAGTGATATACCATCGACCGGCAAAAACAAAAGAAATGAACAGTTCTCTGACATAAATGTCACTGTCAAAATATTAGAAATATGCCCCCAGAAACATGTTAGGTTATATTTATTCTGCTTATTTATAGATTTCATAAAAATGTCTATTTATTTCAGTGGAGGATTTAAAAGATCTGCTGGGGTTATTAGTGCTATTAGTAAGCAATTGAAATTGATTAATTTGAAACCTGTTAAAAAAATTCAGGTTCAATTCGATCCATTTCATGAAAATGCTGCAACTGCAAGGTAAGAAGCGAAGTCGCACATAACCATAGTGTTTTATTGATTTTCTAAATATAGGCCAGCGCAAGCGTGCTTAAACTGATTTTTCCATAATGAATATTTTTCAGAGATTTTATCTTCCACATCACAACTCCAAAAGTAAGTGAAACAAATTTAAGTTGTGCTGTCAAAACTATTGTTGTATGTGACCGAAGTGAACCAGAAATCAAAATAGATTTAGGTGATGCAGGGTGAGTATATATGTGTCTTGAAACAAACCCTAGAAAATTCCCAATACATATTAGCATCAATCCAAGTTTCCTTCGCACACCAAAATAGGAAAGAAATTAGTTCTTATGCTTAACTGATTTTATGTTTCTTGTCATACTAAAAAATGGTTAAAAGCAAAAATAATCAACTTAGCACTGAGCTATGATTTAACATATACTTTGCATTAGGGGTGATGTTACATTACCATTTTAATTTTTACAAAACAAACTGTAAAGTTGGTATTAATTTTTAACCTATATCATTGATAATGTGCATCTTTATATAGCACACCTAGAAAAAAACTGCACTAAGTCACTATAGCAAATTTTTCAGAATTGATAAAAAACTGTAACATTTTTGCCAATGTCTTGTAAATTACCTCTGAAAAATCCAATGAGTATCAGCATTATATAGGGCAGTTGATTGAAAATGCATTAATAAAGTGAAATAATGTATTTGTATACTTAACAGTTGCTGAATAATAAAATATAAAATGCTTATTTCGAATTATTTGCTTTTCAGTGATTTTTCCTGAAATAATGCACAATTATTCTATAGTGATTTTATCAAAATGTAAGGAACAATAACGACCAATTTGTTGTTGTTTTCAGGAACAGACCCATTAAAATAAAAAAAGATGAAATTTCACTTCACCCCCCTCCCCTACTCATCACTAAAACTTGGTAACATTTTTTGAAATTATTACATTTAATCAAGAATGTAAAACTTCAAATTTTTGATGAAAAATAATTCTTATATTTGGTGGGTTAAACACTATGAAGTACCATAAAGTCAACTTTATTCAAATTATTATCTTATACTATAGACTCTAAAGTATATCTTGCTGAAGCTGATGTTAAATGAGATTTAATCCTAGGTATAGAAATTATGAAATCAGTTATTTCATCTTTTACTTCTAGATCTATTTTGCGGTGATTACCTTGCTTCTCTTGTCCATCAGATTCCATAAAGCCGAAATCAAAGCCTGTAATTTTTGAGATGAACCTATATTTTCGTTATACTTCTTGTGTATGCCAAAAATGATTAAAATATGTCTTGTCTTACCATTTTGTCTATTTCAGTTTTGCAATTTAACCTGCATTTGTCTCCACAAGATGAACGGATTTGACGCTCAGTGATTAATTTTGTAAGATTTATTAAAAGAATATACATTTTCATGTATTTCACCATGTCTTAGCAATCCTCGACCTCCAGCCAGCAGGGTTTTGTGTCATTTGTCTTCTTAACTTGGATCCCAATTACCCGCTTACATAGTAAATAATGAACAAAAATCAATAAAAAAAATAAAAAAAGCAATTACCAAACTATCATCAAATCTGAAAAGAGTCGTTTTTTTTGTCACATTTTTTTTTCAATCTGGAATAGTACACATCACAAATCACCTGTTGGGATTAGGGATTAGATAACTGTGTATTTATGAAAAATAATCAAATACCTTAATAATTGGCAGATTATTTTATTTCTATTAGAGTTTCGGAGGTATGTCCTTACAATGTTAAGGATCAAAGAGAACTGACTACTTGAAATTGCTGTATGGTTGCCCCTTAACTTTATATATTTTTGGTTTTTATGATTTATGTTATTAAAATAGAAAACTCTACTTCTAAAATTATATTAAGCGTAAAAATGTAAAATTATAATATATTAAAAGAGAAGGATTCTTGCACTCAATATACCCACACTAACCACCACCACTCCAGCCCTGCAGAGGAGCAATTCCTATATCAGTGCCAAATCGAATTAATTCCCTTCTCACCTAAAAAATAAATCATAACGAACAAAATATTTTTATGTTTCCAAATCGTCTTGATTTTAGATAAATTTTTGGAAAAAAAGATAAAAATTTGAAGTTTCGATTGCTAAGAAAACAAAAAAAAATTATAGTTGTATAATAGAAAGACAAGAGTTCTCTTGTGTTGCTATAGTAGCTCTGTATAATTTTTCTTTTGAGAATTTTTTTACCACCTCAATAAAACAATCTTATTCAAATGAATGAGAGCTATTTAAAAAATGCATCAACATGTTCCTATAAGATTCCTGATCAGATTTTTTTCACTTGCTAGTTCCATGTTATCCTCAGTTTTAAAATCATTTTCTCCAAAGTGTAATCTTGATCTAATTTGCTTATATTTTTACAATCTAGCTCTGAAACTGAAATTTCTAAAAGTTTTGGTATAACCTCAAGCTGTTACTCTGTCAACGTTTGGTGCAGTTCAATACTGTTCATTTAAAGCATAACAATTATTTGTATTGTGTATTTCTCATTTTAGATCAGTGAAGTTTTTAGCCAACAATTTGACAGTTTTAGAAATACTGCAGCAATTCAACAAGCACATCAGTTCAAAAGTGAAGCCAGAACCGGTTTTATCAGTTTCATCTAAGCTAGAAACCAAAAGAAAAGGTAGAAAGTGATATGGGTAAAAAGAAGGATTTCCACCTTAAACTTATTGAACATGTTTATGATAATATTCCAGCTTTTACAGACATATTCACTGAAGATACATTTTATATATTTGCAGTAACAGTTGTAATCAGTACTATTATCGTAGTGTTCATTGTTTCTAGATTTGTTACTTTGAAAGAAGTTGATATATAATTTTTATTATTTAGATTTTGTTTGAATGAAAGGTGTATGAAATAAATAAATGCTTAATATTGACGAGTTTTTGATTTTGATTTACTTATATCAGTATAACTTTGAAATATTAATGGATGAACCATGTTGAATAGGGTGAAAAAAAATAAAAGGTATGATTTTATGTACCAACAAAATTATTAGTTCCCTAGACTATTTATAATTTCAAAAAAAATTTAATGAGTAGTATGCAACTGAATTAATATTTATATATTTGGTAAGAGTATAAATACAATTGGGAGTTGGGAGATCAAAAGAGAGGAATTTATATTGCTACTATATGTATAAAGGATTTCTACTATTCACCTCTGAAATAATTTCGAAAATGTATTCCACCGTTCTTCGAAGAGGAAAACAACTATTTTCCAGGCTAATGCCTCAACGAATATTGAATTACAACCCCCCTGAAGAGCGTGATTTAAATCAACCATTTTGTCGATTTTAACCTCACCAATGGTTTGCAATTGCAAGAGGTATAACTACTGACTAGTTTCGACGTTACTATGTCTCATCAGAGCAGTTTAACACCTCTAGTTCGGGCTTGAGACCCGAACTGAAGACAACGTCAAAGAGCGTCGCATTTGGCACATGTAGTTAAACATTTTCCAGCGAACGCTAAAAGGCGCCATAGCGACAAAAAGGTCGATTTACATCACGCTCTTCAGAGGGGTTGTAATTCAATATTCGTCGAGGAATTAACCAGGAAAGTAGCTGTTTTCTTCTTTGAAGGACGGCATATGGAATTTCGGAATTATTTAAGAGGTTAATAGTAGAAATCCCTTATTTTGATACATTTTGCACACCTTATTTACCATCGAAATCTATATTATTGGCCACTACACTAGATTTTACCTGACCAAGAATTCAGAAAGTTACAGAACTTATTATATATGAACGGGTCTAAGAAATAAAAGTCTAAACGGTTTTTTCATGGGATTGTGGCAACCAAGTGTACTCTTTTTGATATTTAGAAATGTTCTTTGAGAACCGACTTATAATTTCTATAGAAAATAACAGACAAATCAATACTTTAACAATGAATGAACTCGAATTTATAGCAATGAACTTATATTTATTTGATCCGTGTTTTGGAATACGCTGATCGTGTGGCATTGTCGGGGAGCATTCACATTTCTTTATATTTCAAGCTTTCGAGTACCTATGTATTCATCATCGGACATTGAACTTCAAAGGAGCATTATTATTATAAGAGAATTATAACTATTATCTTAAACTATTGTTAAAACTGTACAAAATATGAATTTAAATTTATGTTAAACTTATTTTCAGAGTGTCAGAAAGTATAAGTTGATCTTTTTGTTTTTTTAAATGAAATTCACGTTTTTTATTTTGTTCGTGCTTTTGTATTCACTTGATGTATTTTTAGTATATTTGTGACTATTAATTCTATCTTCTAAATACTGGAATAGTGTTTCCCAACCGTTTTTGAGTCATGCCCTACCCAAGCTCTTCTAAAATTCTCATCTCAATAAGAAACTTAAAAGTTTTAGGAAGAAACAAAGTAAGTGAATTTTCCAAATATATAAAAATATGAAAGTTCCCCGACACTGCCACACTACCAGTGGATTCCAAAGTGAGATAAATAATATTCACTTAGTCAGCGGATTCCAAATTAGGTATCAAATAAATATTAAATTCATTGCATTGAATTCGGGTTCATTAATTGTTTTGTTACTGTTCATCGTTAAAATATTAATTTGCCTGTAAAGTTATTTTCTGTAGAAATTATAAGTCGTTTATTGGAAATAAAAATACTTTTTAAAAATGTTAAAAGTGTCTCAAAGAACATTTGTATATAATGAAAAACTAAAATTCGAAATTCAAATTGAAAACAGAATCTTCCTTTACCCCTTCAATTCCTTAAAAAATGATCTTATTTATAAAAATACTTGAATGAATACGGAATCTAAAACTAAATACATACTTGGTTATGAAGAAAAGAAATTATTTTCAGACTTAGGTGGCGTAGGTTACCTGACCCGTGACGTTTGAGACTGATATAAGCTCACAGTACCACTTTATTGACTCAACTGTTCCAGATTCGGGTGGTACCCCTGCGAGCTTAACTTGATGACGCCAAAAATCCAGTTGATATTTTGATCTCGTCGGACGAATTTATAATATTTATTGGCCACAATAATTTGAGAATTTGCTTTTTCTTTCAATTGGGCACCTAAATTTAGCATTGCATTTAAATGGCACAGAGTAAAAAGCTTGAACTCCTACGTTGGAAACCATGGATTAGATCAATAAAACGAATTTCATCATAAGGGTAGTTATAACATCAATCATGTAGGACTGCATAAATAGGATATAAATTAGGAATAATTAAAAATAAAACAATTACATAATCAAATGTTTGTCATATATCAAATCAGATACTGACAAGATACGAAACGAAAAAAATATAATATAAGACAAAGGAAAACATGAAAGGATCATCAGTAGGTAGAAGCGAGTTACAATCATAGAGATCTTTCAAAAAAAGCGCACCAAAGAAAGATATTCATAATAATTCATTCATTCATGATAAAAAGAATGGGAAATAAGAAAGTCAAATTTAATAAAAATTGAATTTTATTCATTAGTTTTAGACATTTTCCGAGTAACCAATGCAACCACAATGAAAGATGGAATATTTATAATAATCAAAACATACTTTTTCTACAATCAACTAAAAGGAGACCAAATAATAGTTCTTGAAACCTTATAAAATAAATTTTTAATTTTTATATCTATACACAGCGTCGGATTTAGGAAGGGTCAAGAAAAATTACTAATTTGATCATTTATTTTAGAAGCAAAATGGATCTACAGCAAAATTTACATTTTCTCCAAAAATTGTTTGGAAATTTAAATGAGATGAATGATTAAGTGTAATTTAATGCACACACTATATAATAACAATAATAATCCTCACTCTCTATAATAATTTTATACTCTAAATAATAAATTCTCTATTCCATACATTCAAAACGTAAATGATGATTTAGAAATGCAAGTAAAGTCTCTATTAGAAATAAATTCGAATGATCTACAACTTATTATTGTGTGAATTACAGCAATTCATTCCTCTTATCAAACTTCAACCTTAACTTAAAGTAAACGCTTCTAATAATCATAGCATAAGAATTAAAAATGCACATATCTATGTTGTATCTTGGAATAAAAAGGGTACATATGCCATTTTTTAATTTGGAAATATGGGCATATATCAAAATTTAAAGTTAAAATTTGTTTGGGATAAAACTGATACAAGTGAAATATGTGTCTTAAGTAGGAATACTATAGGAATCAATTCTGCTGTTTGATTGGAATAAAATAGGTATAAGTCTCACGTTTACTCATTTTATTCCTAATATTCCTCATTTACTTAGAAACAACCAAACAATAATTTTTAGTATTGGCTTGGTCAAGTATTGTTACGGCGTTAAATACTTTGGTTGTTACCTCTATTGTAAGAATACTGATTACCCCTTATTGCCCTTTACATTTGGGGTTTGGGTACCATATTTTGCTGTGGATACTTCTAATACAGAAGATGGGTACCACTCTGTGATACTAATTTAAAATTTTGAGGTTATTTCATAATTTTTACTCGTATGTACTATATACCCGAAGCTGATTCATCGTCTTCTGGCGATGAAGAATCTGCTCGCAGTTCAAAAATCACAAAAATGACAGAGAATGAGCACAAGACTCCTTCCAAAACAAGAAAGCGTAAGCGTAATGGCAGATAAATGAGAATAAATTTCTTAGAAATTCTAGAAAGACATATCTTCGACACAAAAGGGAGACTCATTTACAACACTAAGTGAAAACATTATCTCATGAAAGTAGCGAAGTTGGTATTTGTAAAAAGAACCCGAGACGAGGCGGTTCTGCCAAAAAAATGATTCTAGTAAGACGAAATTTGATCATTGAGCACATAAAATTGGTTCCAAAATACCGGAGTCATTATTCCAAAAATTCCAACTTTAACACTCAATATTTATCACCAGATAAAAAAAGTACGATTTGTATATTTAACACTATAAGGGCAGAAACATTATTCCTGTTAAACACTTATTATCGATGTTTTTAATACAGAATTTAACTTAAAATTCCACCGCTCTAATTCTGAAACTTTTAGTAAGTGTAATAGTTTGCTACTATCATTAAACTTTCTTAGGAAGCAGGAAAAGTTGAAGATGCTAAGATAGCATATGGCTCACCTCAAAGGAGCAGAAAAGACACAACCTTCAAAAGAAAATGACTCAAATCTAAGGTCACTAGATGTCCCGCTTGTGGCGGGAGAGTCCCGATTTTTCACAATTTGTCCCGCGACGTTTTTCAAAAGGCCCAAGTTTCAAAATTGAGTTGAATTTTATATTTATGAAAATAATTGTTTTGCGTTTTAAGAATACTTCAATTTGTTTGGCTAAGAATCCTACGGGCTACGACGACTTGCATATTACTTTTGCTATCCAGTTACATGTATTTGTGTGTCAGATGATACACTTCGTGTTCGTACTGAGTGCTAGCAAGCTAATTAAACAAATAAATATTACAAATCAGCTACTTACTATAGAGAATTAAGGTAAGTAATTTATTTCTATAGTTCATATATACATAAATTTTCTTAAAACTTAGTTTAAAATACTCAGAAAAATCAAGTGCTCAAACTTTAAAAGGCATTTTATGTGTCAAATATAATTTGACAACTTCTTTTGAGAATTTTTACAATATTTTCAAAAATGACAACAATCTACTGAAACAAACTCACTCAAATAAGAAATATGTCAAGGAATAAAATATTATACATTTTCTTATATTTATAAATTGATTTTATATTAAAAATAAAAAAATATTATTAAAAATAAAAAAATATTATTTAAATATATAAATATATTTATTCTGTGTGAAAATTTTTGTTGATACCCTCCTCCTCCTTCAGAGTTGCCCATCTAAAAATCTGGTCACCGTATTCAAATCTAAGCAAAGAATCAACCTTCAACAAGCTTTGCTAACCCTCCTCAAAACATCAAAAGTTTTTTATCTTAGACAACTGAGGACAAACAATTTTTGTATACACAATCTTGGGACAGGACAATCAAACATGTATGTATGGGATGAAACAGTCGCTAGTCGAGACTCACGGGCAATTGGGCAAACGACGAATTCATTTTGGAACTCAATTCAAAATATCCATCTATAAAGTTCACCTATATGAAAAATAATGGACAGTTACCATTTTTATATACAGTAATTACGAATTGCAATAGGCTAGAATTCGATGTATTTAGGAAAAGCATCGCTACGTGCAGATACAATCTCCTCCAGATTCTTTTCATTGTATCCAACATAAGATGGCCAGCCTCCATTTCCTAGTACATCCTATAATTCAATTTCCACTTAACATCGAGGATGTATTTTTCTTTAAAATAAAAGCATATTTTTGAGTACTAAAGATTTTAATTCAGAGTTTTTTAAATAAAAAGTTGGGACTGAAAGGCTATAAGTACTTTTTTGAGTTTTGACTTCTCTCAAAATGGATAAAACTGCACTTATACTCCTCTTATTCTGGAGCCCTCAATTGACAATTATATAGGTTGGTGCAGACTTTTGTATATCAATTTTTAGATCTGACAGTAGTATTTGCACTTTCTAAAAAAAATTATAAATAAAACCTAACCACCCTTCAAGTGGTATGGGGATAGATACTTCAAAAATGTACTAAAAACCTTTTGTAAAAATATATTTTCAAATATCTGAGAAAAAGTTTTTATTGTGATTAGTATAAAATGTTAGGGGAAATAATTTCATGTCATCATATGACCCATACCACATGAATACAGTGTAGTTTTGGAGAGTGAAGATTATCACGTTACGTTTTTAAAAATTTTAATTATTAAAAGGATTTTTTTTCAAATTGTGAACTTTTCTATACAGAAAGGGTATTCAAAAACTATTGCAAAAACGTTAGGATATACACATTCGAGATTTAATACATTGAAAATGGTGATAAGTATGAAAAGCACCTTTGCACAAAAAAGTCTAAATAAACAATTATTAAAAAATGTGACTAACTACGTGCCGACCAAAAGTACCCATATACTTGGCACAAGGTAGAAGATTAAATTCTATTATCTTACTGTCTTATAAACATCCCAAAACATGAAATCTGTAATAAAAACGCATATATTTCAAACAATTTGATTTTCAATTAAAAATAAAGTATGCAGAAGCAGTACTCTTATCTATGGGTGTACCAGCTCTAGAAATAAATGTACATCATCAGTTTTGACCAAATTGTATATCTTATAGTTTTTTTTTTATTCAAATAAAAACAATTGTAGAAAAAGTTTCATGTGCAAAAAATTCTTTCTTATCAGCCGTATAGAAATACATGAAAAGTAATTTTTGCATACTTATTTACAGTTTTGATATTGTGGAAGCATTGGTGGCTAATTGTCAAGATGGATCTGTATTTTCGAACCTTATCATCATCGAATTAGAATTTCCAGGCTCAAGTTTATATCCCAGGGACTTGTAAAATGCAATAAGTGGATCTTTACAATCTAAAGACATTTTGTAACACTCTAATTTTTTTGCGAGAAGAGTTACAGTTAGTACTATCCTAAAACAGAAAAAAAAATAAAGTTTGAATTAAGATCAGAGCAAAATATATATCTAGATAATTGTACTGCTTATTATTTTTTAATAACGATGCACAAATCGACACAAGTTTGGGGGGGATTGTCAAATTATACAGTATCCAACGCGAACAAATCTTTTTGACCAAGCCAAATTTTCATGCAATATTGAATGATGCGATTGGAACTAATGCCCAAGCATACCTCAATATTATCACATGACCTCAATCTTACGGTATGTCACATGAAAATGTTGTAATATTAGTTTATGCCCAACATCACAACTTTATTATGTACGCACAATAATTTGAATTGAACTGTTTATAAGAAATTGTTATTATTGTCATATATTTGTAAATAAAGTGACCGAAAAACATGGCTGAAGTTGGAGCATGCACAGAGAACTTTTCAACAATTACAAGGGTTATTACTAAGTATAATCAATTCATAGGAGGATTAGATGTTAAAGATCAAATATTGGAATGTTATCCCTCAATAAGAAAACATTATTATTATTAAAACTTATTCTGGTACAAAAAGATTGGAATTCACATTTTCAAACTTCTTTATAATTCCATTAAAATATATATATATATATATATATATATATATATATATATATATATATATATAAAATATAATATAATATAAAAGTTATTACAACATGTACCAAGAAGAAAAATATTTCTGATCATTATCCAACTAAAATTGAGATAATTAACGGTCAAACTAGGAGATCTAGAAAAATATGTAGGAAGTGTTATGACAAAAAAATAAAAAAAGAAACTGTTTGGGAATGCAAAACATGTCCAGAATGTACTGAGCTTGGTGTTGACCCAGATTTTAATTTATTTCAGCAAAATAAACTGAAATTTACTTTCTATCTGTATAAACTTTTAAGCTCCATTTCAGGTTACGTGAGAATCAAGGATAACTTGATTCATCAAAAGGACAGATTGGATGCACCAAGCAGAGTCACCAATTTTCTGTTAGATCTGCATTTGACATGACTATTTAAAAATTGCAAGTGCATCCAGGTACTAATATTTATACATGTTATTACTTACAATTTTCCTAACTGCTTCCCTCTATATGTGTTATTCACAACTACATCTTCTAATCGAGCTCTCAAAGCACAACCATGTATAAATTTATACTCAGTTATTAATGTTGAGGAACCAATGATAGTTTTACTTCTAGTGTCTTCAATGACTGTTACATAATAACCTCCTGCTTTTTGCATGTTTCTGAATTGACCTTAAAAACAAATTATACTTTAGTGCATTCAAACTAAGTCATTTTAATGTAATTTAAAGAATAGCTTCAAATGCAATAAAAAATACAAACGTTCAAAGTCAGTTCTTCCTATGTTTCCAACAGTTGTTAACTGAGATAATATTTGTAGAAATCCTTTGTCATAATCTGATATTTTTAGTGGCCTCACAACAATCCATGACTCTCCAGGATTATCACTACTTATTTCTGGATTTAGGAAGGACTTTACAGACCCCCAATTCAAATTTTTCAATAGATTTGGATTGTATAAATCCTCATTATTCTAAAAAAGCAAAATAAGAGAAATATATTGAATATATTTCTTAAAAACTAACAACAATTTTATTAGCCTGGAAATATATATGAGAACTTATATAAGATGATCCAAAATGAGACTTCAATCCAATAATATCATATTTCATTTCATCTACACTTTTTTCTAAGCCTTATCCCATAGGATTTTAGAATTTGAATAATTGTATATATGTATATGTAGTTTATATTGTATTATTACAAATACATCTTTTTTACAAAGAAAACTCTTAGGGAACAGTATTTTATTTAATTTCTCTAAATAATGAAAAATTTAACCCCAAAGCTACCCTATATTCATATTATGTCTTATAACTTCTTCCAATTTATGAAGCTGTAAACAAAATAGTTTGGTAAATATTGGAAAAAATAAGGTTCAACCTGTTAAGAGTTATATTCAGTTTGAGAAAAAATCATACCCTTCCTGATTTTCATGTTACAATATAAAGATATTTTAACAGGAATTAAAATGAGCATTAGCAAAGAGAATCATTTCATACATATAAAATGAATATAGAACCAAGTTATATTGTTTAAAACAGATTTTTACACTTCCAATCCTAAACCAAAACTTTTTTTATTTGGATAAATAAACCCCATACATACAATAAGATGTATTTTTATGGATTTAAAGATTTAATTTACTTATGGATAGTATGTATTTATAAAAAAGCTTATATAATTTCTAAAACTATAATGTATTCACAATCTTCTATAATTCATTTTTTTGTAATGTAATATTGTAAAACACCAATTTATATTTTGCTTATGTATCTACTTAGTTAACATACCAATTGTTAAAAAAATTGCAACATATGCTTCTGGTAAATTAATCATATACATATATAAAGAACTATAAAAAGTATAATTTCACAAAAATTGCCAATCTAAAAACCAATAACAATACGGTTATTACCTGTTGTGGACCCATTGTTTAACATCCTTCAGACACCTTAAGAAATTATCACTATGAGGAAGAGGTAATGATCTATTAAGGCACACCTCCACACACCTATATGCATACAAATATTTGTATTCTTATCGATCTTAATCCTTCACTTTCTCTTTCATTATCTGATAAATAAATGTTGCGAGGTCATAAGAAAAATACAATTAAGCATTTGATATTTGCTGCAGCACATCCACCTCTAACTCCAAATAGTAGATGAAAGTAACATATATAAAAAACGAAGAAGATTTATATCAAATGTATGCGCCCGCCTGAAAGCAAAACAAATTTCATTTGAATCTATTATAGTGATAAATTACTTATAATGCCTAATTGGAATCAAATTCAGTCCCAATTAAGGCATCCTGCTAATCCTGTAGTGTTTTTTGATGTATCAGTAGGAACTACAGAAATTGGTCGAATGATATTTGAACTATTTGCAGACATCGTTCCAAAAACGAGTGAAAACTTTAGACAATTTTGCACTGGAGAATTTCGCAAAGACGCTGTACCACTTGGGTTTAAAGGAGCTAGTTTCCACCGTGTAATTAAAGATTTCATGATTCAAGGAGGAGATTTTGTAAATGGAGACGGAACTGGTGTAATGAGTATATATGGTGGAGGTACATTTGCCGACGAAAACTTTACTTTAAAACATGATACGCCGGGTTTATTATCAATGGCTAATAGTGGTAAAGACACAAATGGATGCCAGTTTTTCATAACGTGTGCCAAATGTAACTTTTTAGATGGTAAGCATGTTGTTTTTGGGAGAGTTATTGATGGTCTCCTAGTTATGAGAAAGATAGAAAATGTTCCAACGGGACCTAATAACAAACCAAAAATACCAGTGACTATTATTCAGTGTGGTCAGATGTGAATTTATACAGTGTGGATAAAGAAATAATTTTAAATGTAATAAACATTTGTTTTATAGAATTAAATCAGTACTTTTTCAATTCCTAAAAGTATCTTTTGAATAATTTGCAACAGTAAGTTAAAGAACATTACATCTGGAATCTAGCTAGTAAAAAATACCAGATTCTTTGTATAACTGCAGGCTATTTCAAATTACAATTTCATGTTGTTAATTTATAATAATAAGACATACTAATGACAACAATCTACGAATTTAAATGGTTATTTGTTGATTTTAAAGATTCTAGAACATTCAAGTAGTTAAATAAATATTGGCTACTAGTAAGATAATTTTGTATAGGAATCCAGAATCTTACAATAGTGTTATTAAATTGACTATTTATTATGTGTGGCCTTTTACTTAACAAAAAGAAACTGTTTTTTGATATCATTAAAAGAACAAAGTATAGATGCAAAACTGCGAAGATTAACCAAGATGGCTATAAGCAAAACAAAAGAGTAAAGCAAGGCAACACTATTCAACTTAGTATTATGATAAATTATGAGGAAAATTCAAGTGGTGGACAAATAATTGTTCATGAGATAGTGACATAAGGAAAACAGATGGGTTTAAAAATCAATGGAAACAAAACAAAAATAATGAGATTTGGAAAGTCGAGGGAGAAAAGTGAAAGTTGGCAAGTATGGAAGTAGAAAAATTTAAGTATCTCAGTATTATTATGATCAATTATAGAGGAGGCAAGCGTAATGAGATTGAAGAAAAAATAATTACTACAAATAGAGCTCATAGGGAATTTTTGAAAAGCATACTAGTTACAAAACGAGCGATGATCAATATATATAAAATAATGATTGAACCAGTAACTGAAATAAAATTGTAAACAAGGGAAAGAAAAATAATCAGAAAAATAATGGGACCAGTAAAAATTAGTGAAGGGGAATATAAGATGAATACCAAAACATCAGCAGCCATCAACAATACTAAACATGAATAGAACTAATGTTTAAATTGATATTCTTGTTATAGACCAATTCAATTTGAAAAATCATATGTATATTAAGCTAGATCATATTTTAATGTGAATTAGAGAAACAACGTGGTAATTAACTGAATAGATAATATAAACATAGTTTTCAGATCAGGAACGTTGAAACCTGACTAGTAACTATTCCACAATAGAAAATATGTCAAATTATTAGAATAGTCAATCCACCGCGCTCGCGATCTAGTTTATCAAATTTGAGAGCAGAAAGAGCTTTTGTTATTGTACTGCACTTCGTTTTTTGAATTTTTCACATAAATTTTGAGGTTATGGGACAAAAGTGAAAATACAAAAATTGTAGATCTTCTTATTACCCCAAAATTGCTATGTAACTTTTTTCCATAAGACTTTTAGTTCTGCCGGAAATCGAGATAAACCGTTTTTACCCTTAAAAAGTCACCCCCTTTCCCTTGCCGACCTCAGATCACCAGTAAATTATTTTTCTTTTTATTATATTTTCCTACTTTTCCAATGGGTTTCATGCTACTATTATTTTTTTTTTTTCAATTTTTATTATTTTAAAGGCTTTTGCCCTGGTTTAAAAAGAGATGTTTTTAATAAATATCATAATTGTTTTCACTATTTATTTTTCATCTTTAATAAATATTTTTTGCAATTACATTATTTGTTCATTTTGTTGAAATTAACAAGAGGTTCAACATATACATATTTTTTTGGCTTTTGTGGTTGTTTCGGGACCATTTCTAGTTTTGTGAAAGCTGGCACAATTGGAAGTTCTTCAATAATCTCTACAGGTCTTATAGATCCAAAAAAATCTGTTATTGGTACTTTATCTGGATTTCTTCTGAATAAATCTCTTCTTACTCCAACAGTGGATATACAGACACTTTTAGGACACACTTTCAACTAAAATCAAAAGTAATTTCATTCTTTCAAATTGTATTTGTCAAACAAAGTTGCATTGTGTTATTTATTAAGTTAATAAGAATAGAAATAAGTTGAATTCTCTATAAGAAAGGCCCAGGAATTCAGAAACATTATATAAAGAATGAAGCATACAATTGGCTATATACTTACAAATTCTCCTAATGTTCTATTGCTTTGTGGATTCACATTTTCCAAGAAATATAAAGCATAGTATGTATAACGATCTATTATATAAACTCCAATTGCTGGATCTACATGATGCTAAAAAAATTAACTAATATAATTTTTTTATTAAATAAATATTTGAGATAAACTAAAAGTGTTGCTATCGTGTCCCTCACGGTCTGCTTGCAAGGCGGGCTCGGCAGAGATGTATAGAGACACTTGGCATGAGACAAGCAAAAGTACACTTAGATGTATCTTGTGCGTATCTTACCAAAAGACTCGTCCATTTAAATAGGAGCAAAATACAACTAGTGATCGGACACGGCCTTCTAAGACACCATCTCCACACTGTGGGCATCATAAACGATCTGGAGTGCCACTGGTGCATGGAGGAGGATGAAACTGCAGACCATATAATCTGTGAGTGCCCAGCATTCACACGAGCGCGGTTTAAACACTTGAACAAGCCTCACAACTTACCTAATAACATTGGCCTTTGGTAACGTCAAGAGGGACACGACGGGTCTATCTGAAGGTATATGTGCTCAACAGCCCTTAGCCGGTCACAATGCTACTATGAACATTGAAGTTCTAATAATTTTTTAATTGTATTAGACTTTAATAAGTTTGTAAAGTTCTCATTGGATTAAAAATTTTGTTCCTTTGTCTTCATTTCAATATGCGAAAAAAGTTATTTATTAAATTATAAATATTTGTAAATTTAATTTCGTTGTTTTATCTTCATTTCAGTCCTCTTCACAAGTTTTTATTGATACAGCATTGATGTGTACCAATTGAAGGGCTAATAATATTCTAGGTGTTGCCTACTTTTCACATACCTATTGTTTTAAGTTTAATATTATTTCCTTTCTTTTTTAGTCAAAGTAGTATCACCTACGAACAGGTAAGATCTATTCCAAGATTATTTTTAAGCTAATCAGAACATTCTGCCTAAGGGCAATAGACAAAATGAATTACTGCAATAAATAATTTCCTCTAAAGTGCATAACTAAGTCATGAAATATTATCTGGAAGTTAAATTGGGTGTATTATTGTGAAGATGATACTTACAGATAAGGAATCTTCTCCAACTAAACTACTACCAACTGCTAAAATGTTAGGAGAATAAAATCGTTCATACATAGATGCAGCTTGACATGTATCTATCATGAAGAAAATTTCATTGTATCTGAAACAACATTCTAAATTAAATTTTTTTCAAAATTTTTCAATTGCTGCCTTTAATCTATTGCGGGACTGAAACATGACCTTGATGGAGCAAAATGTTTTTAAAATAGACAATGGAAGATCAGTGCTGTTGAAGATTTTTTAATGTTCAATATTTCAATGTCACATGTTATAAATGCTCCATGAAAGCATTTTAGGTCCATAACTTGGAAGTGATTACCTTTCACTCTTTCTTTTGTCTTCATTTTTAAATTCAGCTTTCTTCCAACTCTTCAACCACTAATGTATATCACTCTCTTTTCTTTGGTTTGCTTTTACTTCTTGTTTCTGTTTCTTCTATATTAATTTATATTTGTTATAAAATGTGGCATTCTTTAGTCGTCACTCTATTCCGAAATTAATTAATTTCTGACAATAATTCTCCATCTCTTCCTAATAACCAGGGTATTTCTCCTTTGCTGTGTTCAGTATCCACATTTCATTTCCAGATCTTAATGTATTATTGTTCCTTCTCTATTGTCAATGATAACCACACCAAAATATAAATAGCTTGTTGCAAACTTATTTTTTTCATTAAATTCTACTAGATAATTCCTCATTGTTTCTTTCTTTTCTTTTTTTACTTTATTAGCAAAATTAATACATATACAGTTCTTTAAGCTAATGGGATGGCTTCAGAGTATATAAGCTCTACTATGGTATGAAGAGGTCTTTTCCAGCCACAAGTCCTCTATTAATTTTATAGGTTTGCTGGCCAATTGCTTTTTAGTCTTCTACCATCTTGTCGTTTCATAAGTCAATGGAGTAATGTGTTTTCATGGTCAGCCAATCTTTAATGATGTTTCGAGCTTCTTTCTTTTATGACATTAAGAAAACAAACGTTCAAGTCTTTATGTAGGGTTAGAATCGACATATACCATAGTGAATCAGCTATCATGCGAAATATTGTGGGTTGGCTTCTCTGCATGATGGCTACATTGGATTTATTTACACAATTCCAGAGCTCGATACAGAGCTTTAAGATAGGCTCACTTTTTGTTTTATAGAGTAGAAGCCTGTTTTCAAGTATTAATATGGATTTTCTACAAATTAGCCAGTTTAACTCTTTTAATTTCAGGTCTATTTGTTTTGCAATTTTTAACGAGATGGTTTTCCATTTGAGCTTTGTGTTTAGGTGATCACATAAGTATTTTATGTTGTAGCTTGTAGCAATTGTACATTGTTCCAATAGAAGGCACTGGTATTTTCTTAGGGTGAAGATCACTTGGAAGGATTTTGTTTCGTTTGTCTTAATTTTCCATTTGCCCAGCTACGTTTTGATATCATTTAGATGTATGTGTCTGTAGAATCCTGGACTTTCGTTGCTGGCTAATTATGATTGTGTCGTCGGTGAAGGTGCCCATAATGGTTTCATTATTTCCTGGTTGATCTGTGATTGTGATATGCCTGCTTTTATTGGATGATTCCTGGAAGTGCTCTCATTAATTTTTGTTCTGAAATCTCTATCGCTTAGGTATAATTTTAATAGTTTGAGGTACTTAATTGGAAGACAGTGATTAATTTTAAATGCCAAACCTTGCCGAAAGTCTGGCTAATATCTAAAAACACCGATGTCCAGTATTTTTTTCTTCTTGATTTATTGTATGGGTTATACTATGGATTTGTTGTATAGTTGAATGTTTCTTCATAAATCCAAATTGATGTTATGGTCTCCATTCCTCATTGATTAGGTCTGAGTTTATTCTTTGTAATAGTAATCTTTCAAGGACTTTCGACAGGATTAGCAGTAAGCTGGGTTTTTGCAATTGATTTCCTGTTGAACTTCGTTTACCATTAAAAGTTTCATTGCTGGCCCATTTGGAGGAATTTAACATAATTTTCTTTCTATTAGCCTATTGTAGATTGTATCTTAATTCGTTTTGAATAGGCGTCCCATGAGTTTCGAGTTTTCTAGAATTTTTAGCTGATTGCCAAATCAGTGCCACTTTACTAATACAATGTTTAATAGCTTAATAAATCTCATTGTCAACATTTGTAATTACCTTTGTTTTTGCCACATCTGTTGTAAAGCATCTGCCATTTCTTGACTAGTTATTTCCTCGGAATCTTGAAATTTCAAGAAACCATCCCCACCATGCCCCGTCAAATAAATTAATACATTGCTACCCTCATCTGTTAACAATTGTTTTGATCTTGGTGTACCTGGATGTAATCTTCCAGTTAAAAGTCTTACAAAATTCTCTACAGTGACCTAAAATTAATACATCTACCAATACATCTTGTGTTATTTCAAATTAGAATATAAAAACAGTAAATCATTTTTTTGAGCTACATAAAAACAATAAAATGGGTCAGACTACATTGTCTGAAGTTTGAAGTGGGTTTAATTGATTTAAATTAAAAATATATTTCACCTACCTCATATCCTCTATAATCAACTTCTACATCATCCCCATAAACGTTAATATGTTGATCAGCATTGTTGAAGACTGTAGCAGGTCTCGGATTCCTTGGATTACAGGCCATATCATCTGCTATCATTAGAACAATTTGGCTATCTGGTATACCCAGACGTTTCACACTTCTATATATTGATAATACATTCGCTACATGTCTATAATTGAACCAGAATCTACTAGTGTCAACTAATACAGCCCAATTATTGGTGTGATTTCTACTAAAACACTGGAAAGTACATTTAATATGAAGTATCTGTATATGTATTAAAACTAATTAATTATTACCTGTACCAAAGTTAGTCCGAACAAGTAAACAAAACAGTGTATATAATTCATTCTCGTAATAATATGAATTAAGTGATATTAAATTTATCTTAGAAGTACATTTATCATTTTCCACTTTTTTCGTTAAATTTTATTCCGCCTATATTGTAAATAAACCAAATCTACGATTTATAAAATTTGGTTATAAACAACTTAGCCAACTGAAAAATGTGATTGAAAAAAATAACTAAATAAAAACTCCTATATGAAGTACCGAATTTTGTTTTGATTCATAGCTTATGATTAAATTTTAGATCAACTTTCATGAATAATGTATTTTTTAAAGACATTTTTCTTGACCCATGGCAGTATGTATGTATTGGGGTATTATATACACCGCAACCCAAAGGATCTATTGTGACCCCCTTTCTTGCTGCGATACTGGGGAGCCCAGTGTTTACAGCTGATCTGTTAATTCCACTCCTCTTAAAAAGTTCAGAATGTGGGATGGCTGTAGTTGCCAAAGATCTTTGTCTTCTATTTCATATGCTCCCAGGTGTAGTGCTCTGGAGTTCCGTAATGTCTCACATTTCGGATAGAAGTTTCGTCTTCTGCGCAACAGAATCTGCCTGCTCCATTATCTGTGACCCGATAGGACTCCTATTAGTATTCGTAGGTTGTTCTTACTTAGGGTGATGAATTCAGCATATCTTCTATAGTTATAGTTTTACAGGAGAGTCTTTATCTCCGCCCATGTAGGTTGACCCAGTAACTTGTTTTATTATTCTGTAGAAGATATTACAGAAGGATTCAGGACATATGACTCTTCATATTTACATCTATCTACTTCAGTCCGGTTGTTTCCTTTCATAAGCGTTGACAGACTATTCTCAGGTTCGTGATTCCATCGTTCTACTAATGGGCGGAAGATCTTTATTTTTTATTTGTTTTCCATAGGGTTGAGTTTGCGTATGTGCTCTTGATGAGTTCCACGGTTTCCTTTACTAGGTGCTTTGTGTTTTATACATTCTCCGTCGGCAGTTTTCGAGTTGTCTCCCAGTGGTTTTTTGCTCGTTGTGCCGCCGTCTAGCACTCCTAGTCTCGAGTCGTCCCCTTAGATCTCCATGCAAGATTTCTAGAATTGTCTCCTCTGAGTATTATACTACTATGTATTTTTTGCAATGTATCTTCCAGTTCATCGAGTAGTACCGTTCCTGATCCATGCAAATCTATTTCCTTTACCGCGGTAGTCAATTGCTATCGTTTTTGGTTCACGTACCCAGATTGTGGCTTTTCGGAGATCGTCGCAATCCAGCTAGAACCATCTATTTTGACTTGTCCCGTTTCGCTTATGAATAGAATATCTTCTCCCTTCTCTTTTACGGTTAAATAAATTTCTCCTTTCTCCGTGTTATCTAGCGCACTGTGTCTCTTCTTGGTGCATTCATAATGGTCATCAGTTTTATCTTGGTAATTGCAGTTATAGGAAGTATGTCCACATCCGAGGTATTTGTAACATCTTGTCACTGCATTGTAGTGCCTTAATCGGCACTAAAGGGGCCAATCGGGAAGTGTTTATTTGGTTAAAGCCCATAGCGTTCTTGAGGGTGATGCTACGAATGCAATTACTTGCTTTCTTTGAATTGGGTACGAAAATGTGACTTGAGGATCAGTAATCAGTTTGACATAGCTCTCTTGATGATTATCATTTATTCTTATGCGAGAATGTATTGATATCTAGTTAGCATAGACCAGTTCCAAGCATAAACAAAATATTGCGTTACCATAGCAACGAACAATAACTTATTGTGATGTGATGTGCACCGAAATTGTGAAAATCGAAAAATTGGAGTATCGAGCCATCAACAAGTACCTGTATTTAAAAGGGTTAACAGTTAAGCAGATGTACGGAGATATGCTTAATGACCTTGGTGATGATCAATGTCCTTTGCTGCAAAATGTATCCCCCAATGTTTCAATGTTGACCAAAAGCGTGCAAGGGTAGAAAACGATGTAGACTTCTTAAACCGAACTGTTACTATGGATAAGACTTGGTGGGTACATTTATACGATCAAGAAACAAAGCAACAATCGATGGAATGGCGACACTCTGGTTCTCCAAGACCTAAGAAGTTTTGTGTCGAAAAATCTGCTGGAAAAGTTCTTGCTACAGTTTTTTAGGATTGCCATGGAGTAATCATGATTGATTTTTTGGATAAGGGTAGAACAATAACTGGAGATTACTATTCGACATTACTGACCTATCTACGGGAAAAAATTAAAGAGAAAAGATGCACCTGCACACAAATCTCATGCTGCCGTTTACAGACAATAATCCGGATGCTCATTCGACGATCTGATCGCACAATTTGGTTGATTTTGGTCACTATTTCCGGAGTTGAAACAGTCACAGGGCCCTGTTCTTCAGTGCTCTCTCGGCCCTCATACCACTTAAAAACACGCGCACGTGAGAGAGAATTGTCCCCATAGTCCTTTTGCAACAATTTATAGCACTGTGTGTGCAAGTTTTTTTCAATTTAACGAGAAATTTGAGATTGATACGTTGCTTCTGTTTTTCGGCAAGTGAAAAAAAATCGTTTCAAAGCGCTACTGCGCAAATACTATAATAGTGTTTTGGGACAAGATATCTAGATACGCACCCACCCATTTATGGCGCCCTCTAGGCGCGCAGTCTCGTTATTTATTAGCCAGACCTCGTAGTTGTGAATAATTTTTGCAAATATTTCCGAATAAACGTTTTCTCACCAATTAATAGTTAAACGCAATTCATATTATGCTACCTTCTTATTCAAAACTATCATAACAAGTAGTGCAGGGTGTTATTTTATGATAGATGTATGAAGACCAAAGTGGCCCAAAAATTAAATCTTAAGCATTTGCACTAGTGAATTTACGTTTGAGTTTTAGTGAGTGAGACACAGTGGGTGGCCTTAAATAGTTCGCCTGTTTGTTTGCTCAAATCAGTTTTATTTCTTAAAAAAATATATTTTTCTTCCAAAATATTAGATAATTGATCCGTCAACACAAGGTCTTTGTGCTTTATCACCCTGAATGAAATAAAGTAGCCCTGTACATAGAATTGCTCTAGCTAGGGTACCTATATCTAAAAAAACAAGGGCGCAGTTATAGATGCCCGCACAGGATGTAGAAAAGGCTATGGTAGAATTAGAAAATACTGTCAAAAAACATCGGCGTGCGGTACATCAATATACAATACTGTAAACTTCTTTCTTGGATAGCCAGAATAAATTAAAAAAAAAACTTTTCAAAATGATCTTTATTTATATTGTGTTTATATCTGTCTGACCCAAGTCTCGATCAGTGTTACGAACCTAACCTCTCAAAATTCCTTTTCTAGAACGCGAAATTCGAATTAATATAAAAAAATGCTTACAATACAAGGTATCAAAAGAGATTGGATTACCCTACAGCGCCTTGGAAGAGATTCAGATAAGCTAAATCCAACGATACTAGCAGCAAATATCCTTTAAAACGAAAAAGGTCCTCTGTGTTCACTGAGAAACAAGAAGCTATTCTGGCTGATAATCTACATACAATTTCAAATAACTTTCACGGACTGACGAGAGTTCAGTTTTGTAAATGCCATGACGGAAAAAATTAGTGTTGCAGATCGATTTAATGAAAGCAAGAAGTCTGTGAGCAGAGATTTTGTAATTGGCTTTTTCCAACGGCATCCTGATATAAGTATTAGAAAGCGACAAGCATCAATAGGATACTTGGATTTAATAAAACCAAGGTGGATCGATTCTTTGAAAATACTAAAATACCACCTTCCGTCTCATATTTACAAGAGAACAAAAAAATGGGAAAGAGTTAAAAAGGTTACGGCTATCTTTGTTTTGAGGGCTCAGTACCTTTAATACCATCTCATTTTATTTTAACAGCTGTTTACATATTTTCCCAAATGAAAGCATATACATGAAATCGCTGCGACATTTGATTAAGTACTCAAAACCCACTGCTGAACAACGTGTTTTACTGGTTATAGACAACCACAACAGCCATTGTATTTTGGAAGTGGCTAAACCAAACGATGTTGTAATGCTTTCCATTCCACCACATTAATCATATCGATTATAGCCTTTAGAAGGGGAAAAAATGAAATAAGACAAATAAGAGTGAAAAAGAGAATTTTGGATAATGATAGTGACATGTCTCAAGAAAAAGACGTTAAGAATCTTTGCTCACGATGAGTCAGATTATTCAGTAGAAGAGATGTGTGTTATCTGCTGCTATTTAAAGTTTATCTGTGGCCAAATGCCTAATAATGTAACGTTAACGATGTGATTACAAGATAGTCAAATGAGTAAGGATTTAGTTTCTAATAAAAAGTTCCTAAAGTATCTATAAATTTGCCTTTTATTGAACTTTTACATTGTAGACTCCAATTCCCCCCTTCATCACTACATTGTTCGGATTTTGGTTTCAAGAACTTGGGTAAATGGACTGCAGTGCAAACTAAATTTAAAAAGTATAAAAATGAACAAATACATTATATTATATACTAATTTCACTATAAAATTATTTTATACAGTTATAAATAGTGCCAAATATTAATTACAGATAATAATTTCACGTTAATTCAATTTTTCAGTACTTTCAACTTTTTTGACTTTCTTCTGTAATAATGTATCATCATTGTCCACAGAATCTTCATTTTCAGAGGAAGAATCTTTGTAACATCCAATTCCAGGTAGAATTGTAATTGGAGCTTCTTTATTGATTTCAGTATTTGTTTTATCGCCTGAAAATATTTAAAATTTGACTTAAAGATAATAGTCTAAGAGCCAGCTTAAATCTGGAAACACATATTTTACTATACCTGAAATTTCGTCCAATAAGACTGCTATACCTAGTAAAAAAGCAATGGGTAATAGTTAACCCCGTCCGCGGCGGCTCTTAAAAATTCACTTCATGTTGTAACTTGCTATTTGGCTTGTTACGTTTTCCTTCAAACATTTTGAATATTTCTTTTTTCACGTATTGTAGCACAGTAGTCACTTTATTTATTTCAACATTCGAGTTTTTGAGGAAAAAAATTTGTTATCAACCATTCGAGAAATTCAATAAAACATCGGAATGTACCTATTCTAAACCTCTACCTACACTCAAGTGTTCAAATCAAAGTAAATTTTAGTGAATTTGTGGAGATATTATTCCTTATATTCGCTGGTAAGTTTTTCAAATATCTTCTCAACATTGCTCACAAAAAAATTCCAGTTATCTTTATCAATTTCCTATTATTTTCATTCAAATTCATATTATATATATGGCAAGTTACAAAATTAAGTGAACTTTTAAAGTATTTTAAGGCGTCTGCAATTTTAATATATTGTTTATTGAACTATTTTAAGCTGATATTAAAAATGACTGCCATTTTTTTCAGATTGTGACTATCCGGTTTACAACGAAACTTTACCTGAAGTACATAGTAATTTTCACATAAATAGAAGTTATATAGAATTGAAATTATATTAGTGAATGTAGAAAACCTCATGAATATACAAACAAACCAACACATCTACTAGTATAAATTATATTAATAAGGAAAAAAGTTCCATTATAAGAATGTAACAAATATGAAATTAATATGAAGATGAAAAAAAAATTCAAAGGTTAATTGAAAATATTCATTTACTCATATCAAAATATATGTTAGAGCATAAGCTCCTTTTCATTCAAATCTGTTTTACTTACTCGTTTTTTCTTCAGTAATTTTCATCTGTGTTTCCATTTACTTCCTTATTTTATTTATTTTCCGCAGATCTACAGCTGCCAGGTTAGGAGTTCAACATAGGATTCAACCTGTGTACCACAACAAACCAACAAATACAACTCCAGCATCTTTCTCAAGAAGTGGTATTTGGCCTTAGTTGAAGTATTTAAATAATTAATAATTTATTTGCTGCTTAGTTTTAAAAATAATTTATGAAAAAAAATGAAAGTTGAAATTGCCAGTTATTGCAAATGATTACTAAATTTTCAGCATGTAGAATAGATGTCATCTTTGATTGATATTGGTACCCTTTCATCAAAGACAAAGAGAGGAGTCTTCAACATGAAGCACCACTAATTGATCACTCAATTTCTGGATGTAATCAAATCAGACCAAGTGATTTTACCAAATAAAAGGCTCTTATTTGCTTTTTTTCACTGCCAATTGGGCAATGGATGATGTTACATCATTTACTAGAAATAAAAACTTGATTTATTTTAGTTTCAAAAATTGCTATTCGTATAGATTCAATATCGGTTGAATCAAGTATCATAGAAGATTTGCGTTGTCAAACTTGAGAAATCATATCACTGAGCACCCTGGAATATGATAAGCCACCCCACAATGATCATTATGAAATTCTATACATAGACCATGAGAAATCGATTTATCATATCTATTTTATGCGGTAATACCGGAAGTAGCTATTATCTCAGAAAGGCTAACAGATATCGAACCATGGATAACTTTGTTCGATAGATCTTATCTGTGTATGAAAAGTCATGTGATTGATGCATGCGCAGAAGAGTTTCTGTGAAAAAAATATGCAAATGCATCATTTTTTTAAAAAATCTAACCCAACCTTACAAAAATTACTAAATATTAATTTTATCTATTGATTTTTCGTGAAAATAATGCATTTGCATTCTTTTTCCATAAAAACTCTTATGCGTATGCGTCGATCATCATAATTTCACACACAGATGGTTCGATTGTGTTAGCCTTGTGGCTTATCATACTTGTGCCTAAGTATTGTCACTAGAAAATTTTACAATTTTATGAACATAGCAAGGGAATTCTAAATTAGATAATATAAAAATTGGCTCAACAATAGTAATTATAATACATATAATATCTTACTTCACATACATTGAATTATGCCAGTCTTTTGAGTCTATGGTAAATTGTAGAATTCTGCCACAGAATAATAAGATCATTCAAGCAGGAATGTCTTCGGAACTTATTAAATGTATTTGCAATTTTTAATTCCGAGGGTAACTGAATAATTTTTTTGCGCTGAAGACGATCGAATTTTTTACCAGATCAGAAGTGGGCATAGTTAAGTAAATGTCCAAATTCTTTATTTTAGTAGGTTAGGTATGAATAGGTCTCTCAGTTGAGTTGTTAAACCAACAGAGTGTAAGGCTTGTATATCTGGGACCACTCCAGGTTTCACTGGTGTCATCCGTGAATAAAGTAAATTTACTATTAATTCGCAAGTCTGTGAAATAATTAACCCCACTACCAACTGGCAAATTACTTGAAACTTTACCATTAGCTCGTACCAATAGTTTTAGACATTCAATGAAAGATACAAACCATTTTAAAGGGAACATCTCGGATGCCATAATACTCTAGTTTATTAATCAGAATTTCATGATCAACAGAATCGAGGGCCTTAGCGAAATCACAAAAATCTGAAGCCATATTAAATTTATTGTTTTTATTGTTATATGAAGTATATATTTCGCTGAGAACAGAAAACATAGTGTCATTAGAGCATTTATTAGATAGGAAAACAAATTGTTGAGCTATCAAGATTTTATGTTTAAAATGAAAGGGTTTTTCATTAGTCGTTGAATTATTTTATAGTTACTAGTGTTATTTTCCTCACCACCTTTGTGCAGAGGAACAATTAGAGCTGTTTTTAAAGCTAGGGAAAAGCTACTTTTCAAAGGATTCGTTGATTAGAAATCATAAAACGTTAATCATCACTAACTTAGCTGATAACCTATCGATGCCGCAGAAAGTCTTGTTTCGAATTCTGAGTATGGTTTGCTCTAACTCAGATCTATTTACAGGTCTAAAGAAGAGACTGTCAGTGATTCTTTTAGAAGGAACGAGAAAAAAAAAGAGCGGTACGACTTGGGGATATATTAGAGCTAATATTCTTACTAACATTCACGAAATAATTGTTAAGTTCGTCTGGGTCGAAGTCAATAATGTTTGTTGGACGCGTTTTTTTTCAAATCATTCATTACAGACTAAATTTCTTTCGACGAATTTTTATTTCTCAAGATGCGATTGTTGTAATAGTTTTGATAATTTTTCGATACAATAATCTATAGTTATTGATATAATTGAGCATGTGAGGATTGTCTGTGAAATTTTTTATATACAAGTATTTTTTCATTGGTAGTCCATGATTTGTGATGATTAGTTTTATGAAGGCGAAGAGGAAATTTAGGGCCAATATCGACAGAAAGATCAATCCAATCATTTGTTAAAAATAAGTTATGAAATTTGGTGATGGCTGGATGGAGATGTAAAAATGGTGTGTGTTTAAATGGTTCAAATGAGACTAATTAGTTATAAAGGTAATAACAACATTGTTACTTTTATTTTAATTATGATTTATCACTTGCTGGAGAAAATTCCGATTCCAATGTCTGGCAATTTCAGCTTCATTATATTTTTTATCAATTATATCTAAAAATCAATATATTCTCATAAATATTTGCTACATGGCTTTTCCTTATTATTTATAATTACATTTACTGATATAATTTCAAAGTTTTATAAATTTTACGAATGTGTAAATTACAACTATGGATATACAGACGCAAGAACTAGGTAAGGTATCAGAGTAAACCGAAAAAAGGGAGCCATTTTTAATATTAGCTCAAAATAGTTCAATATATGATATATTAAAATGACAGACAACGTAAAATACTTTAAAATTCACTAAATTTTCATACCTGGCTCATCTTAGGTACCCTGATGGATTACCGTAAAATATGTGTTGTCAGATTTAACCTGGCTCTTAGATTATATATTGCAAGTTAACCAGTATTTATGTTACCTATTGTATTAGCAGCAGTTTTTTTCCTATCAGGTTCTTCTGTGGTCTCACTAATTATACCTTTTCTTTTTAGATTTTCATTTTTTTTAATAACAATTCCCTTCAAACTTTTTTTCTGTGGATTTTGTTGTCTGTTGCACTTGGTCTGATTAATTATTATGTTGGAATGATACATATCATTTATGTACTTTTCTTGCAATGTTGAGACTCTGTTACGATAATCGAGTAGTTCTTGTTCCTCTTCAACTTCCTTTTTACGGTTTACTTCACTCTTTGTACGATCAACCAAGTCTAGAAATTCTATTTCATCATCATCAAGTCCTTTTATCATATTTTCTGGAAAAAGAAAAAATTAAATTTCTTATACAAATAGATAAATAAACAAACAATTTTGAAGACAAACAATAGAATTGTAACTAGGCTACATTGAGCATTAAAAAGCTGAAAAATTTGTATTGAAATGTATCTTTAAAAAAATAGAAATACATAAACAGATAAGCGAGATAGGCATAAAAAAGGGCAATCAAATGGAAATATATTATAAAAAAATATATGTAAATGATAAAGATAACTAGGTATCACAAAAAAAATTGAACATAATAAAAAAGTAACAAGTTCGACTGGATTAAAGCCATAATATTTTCTAAGTTTAATTAGTTGACATTTAAAACAATTCTATCATATACTGTTATTGTACTTTTTCGTTTATACTTTCTATATATATATATATATATATATATATATATATATAGTGCAATATTAATTTTTTAAGATAATATAATAATAAATAAACAAAACAGAAACTTATGAGCAAAAAAGAAAAATCCATAAATCCATTATAGATTATGTAATCATAAATAATAACAACAGAAAATAAAAACTATATGCTAAAGTAAAAAAGAAGTAACAAATATACTACTCAGTGTTATCAAAAATCAGATTTCAACAAGGAAAAATGCAAGTTGTTAAAGAGGATACAACAGAGAACAAAAATACGTAGCTATGAATTAAACGGAAACAGAAAAGTTAAACCAGATGATATGGAGAAAATTTTGAAACAAACTACATACATCTAGAAAATGAATAAAAACTATATTAAAAAACTATGTTGAAAATTGCAATAGAATAATAATTATTATTATGTATTAGGTCCGCGACAAAGTAATATAAAAACACTTCTTTTTTTAACAAAGAATAATTTTTAATCAATTATATATTTCCCATTTTGCTCATGACCTTCAGCCATCTTTCTTTCAGTTTCATGATTCCACTGTCATAAAAATTCTGGTCAGCAAAAAACTAAACCAAGTGCGATTGAAGGTCATTGTGAAAGTTTAACCATTCAAAGAATTCTGCAAACTTCGAAATAATTGGTAATCAAATGGTTCCAGATCAGGGCTGTATGGGGGATGTGGAATCACTTCCCAGCCAAGCTCCAATAGTTTCTCACGAGTTGCCAAAGATGTGTGAGGCCTTGCAATTATCACTGTGGAACACTAAACCTTTCTGATTTAACAATTCTAGCCATTATTCTTTGATTCCTTCTTCAGTTACATTAATTGTTGACAGTAAACATCAGACTTGATCGTTTGGTTCCTTGGAAGCAGCTCATAAAACACAACAATGTCAGCATGAGCTTTTTTGTTGTTGCTTTCAATGTGGTTCATCGTGTTTGCTCCATGATATTTTTTGAACTATGTTACTGTACAGCACCCATTTGTCATCACCAGTGATGATTCTTTTGAAGAATGAGTCGGTTTCATTTCAGTAAAGGTGCATATCTCAATATTGCTTCTTTGTGTTAAATGAATTTCTTTCAAGCACAAGTGTTTTTCAATTGTTGTGTACGATAGATGTAGTTATTCTAAGTTATTCAAAAAATAATAGCAAAGCTCTCTATCAATAAAAAGCGAAAGTAATTAGTTGCCAACCTTATACATATAATAATAAAATTGTAAAGAAACAAGTTGATAGAATAGAGACATTAAAGTGCCATAGTCTAAGGTTTGAGGATGCAGGAAATGTAACACAATCAAAGTTTGATAACTACTTAAACACACTTTATATACATGTATGCCAACAAAACAATATCCACACAAAAATGTATATAAAACGTAAAACTAAACTTAGTCGCGTGTGCTGAATTTCTAGGAGCAGCGTAGCTCCATAGATATCTAGGCGTTCAAAATCTACTCGCTTCACTGTCCTGAAGAAAAGTGTTGACAGTTCAATCCAACATCTTGCATAGGTTTGTGTAAGTAACAAATAGGAGGGGGAATCATGAAACATTGTGGCAGGTACAAGGATTTAGCTATGTTGGTTTTTCCTAAAACATGCTACTAGGTATATGGGGGAACATTAAGTTAATTGCATGTTATTAGGACATTGAAAAGATTATAAAAAAAGGTAACTTGGATTACTCAAAAGTAGGTAACTTGAAATTCCCTGGGTCAGGTAATCTGTCAGTCAGGGGTTTGGGGATTCTTATTTTATTGAAGAAGTTTTTCCAGGAAACAGTAGAAAGATGAAAAATAGCGTACTAGTATTATGTATTTTTGAATGCAAGGGCGCATGGCATAGTCACCACAAACAAAAAACAAATTAATCAAACTAACAATAAGAATGAAATTTCAGTAAATACAAATATCAAAAGTAACATAATCTTACTTAACTTGTGAGCTTCCTCATATTCAAGATCCTTTTTTTGCTTCTGTTCTTGTAATTTATCAAATAAACTTCTATTGTCATAAGGTTCTTCAGGTCTTTCTGTGAAATTATAAAAATTTTTACACACATAACTAAAGGTTCATGTGATAAAAAGCAGACAATTTGTTAGCTGTCATCTATGTTTCTTACTACATCTTAGGAATCCATCTTAAAGTCCAACACAGCAAAAGTATTATGTTGAGTCTAATAACATATCTCTAAGGATCCACTAAATTGCTTCAGTTAATTTGTTCATTTATGTGTTTCAAATAGATCGATTCGAGTATCAAGATAAGTGAATTTTAGTAGAAGAATAAAACCAAGTATAGAATACCCTTAGAAATATAAAAGATGACTATAATGTATTAAAGTACTGAAAAAGTTTCAAAATACGTTCACTGTGATGTCTCTATAGCTAACAAATTATGTATAAATAATGTACAAACTATGACTTTTTATATACATGATACTTCAAATACAAATCTAATAATTATTGAAAAAAATTTATATTTATATATTAGCTCCTGTATTCACCTAACGCATCGTTAGGTTGACGAACTTTTTCCCATTCTTCTTGTCTGCGTTTCCGTATTTCTAAAACTTCTGATTCTGTTATAAACCCTGAACTCATTGCTACTGTTATGAAAATATCTAATAAAGAACTTCAACTGACAGATTCAATATTCATAGGTTAGATCTTCTTCTGTATTTTCATTACCAGCTATACTATACCTTATCCAGAAAGGTCCCCATGAATCATAAAACACTAAGAAAAAATAATTTTCTTTTGATGTTATAGTAAATAATTGAGATATATCTTATTAATTTCAGATCCATCTGTACATTCTATTGTTACCAATATAAAAGCAATTTTTGAATTTAAAACATTGGTCAATTATTTTGTATTATATCGTTGGCAAGTACCCATCTCTATTTAAAATATGTTCAAAAGATTAATCACAACATTAGTAATGTGCACGTGGCTTCAAATGTGAAATTTGACATATATTGTAGGTAACCAAAACATATCGGCTTATTTTTTACTTCATAAATATAATTATACTATACTAGCTTAATTGCTGTTTAAAAAATGAGGAAAGCGAGCTTAGCCGAAAGAATTACATCAGTTTTAGTAACAACTCCAGCTCAAGTTGATATTGAAGATGATTTTGACGATAACGCACTATCAGTATTGAAAACAAATACTGAAGATGCAGAAAATGTTAAAGAAAGTACCTTTAGAAAGAAAAATGTAAATTTATTAGCCGACATTGATAGCCGTTATGGGGGCACAATAGAAAGTAGAAAAAGTTTAAACTACCAAGAAAGCGACTTGGAGGAGTTTGAAAATAAAACAGGTATGAACTTAAAGTTTTTTTTGCTACCAATCCACAAAAAGGGAAGTACATATTTATATTTGAAACTAGTAGCTGTAAACACAATTCATAAGTATTGCACCCTCCCTGAATAAGTTTTAATTTGGTATGTGGGTAATGAATGGAGCTAGTGGAATGTTCATTTATTTATTATTAATGAATTAATATGCAATTGGGCTTATTTCTAATATCAAGAAAAAATTGTTTCTATTAATGTTCTTTAATCCTAGATGTTGAATTTCCAGCTTTGTTCTCAATTTCTTTTACACAGAAAAATCTCATATTTTTCTTACACTGAAACTTTATAAAAATATTGCCATTAATTATATATATAGTAAAAAAGTCTCTTCAAACTGAAAAAACTCAACTGCAGAACAGAAATTTAAGTAAGTTGTTCACAATTTAATAAAAATAGTTAAATCGCATTTACCTATGCCGCTATGGAAAATATCAAGTTGATAACTTCAAGATTACAAATTAAACACATCCTGTGAGAACTTTAAAATAGGTAAAACATATTGTCATCTCTTGGATACTAATCCTGAGATTAAAAAGAAAATTAGGATCACTGTTGTTGTTGAGTGCTATTAAGAACTCCCTTCTCTGGTTAAATTACATTTATTTTAAATCAACAACCTACATGAAAAAACACACAATAGCTGCTTTCTATTTACTTCAAATTTCAGATTATTCTCTCTTGTGACTGATTTCAATGCAAGTTCCTTTTCAGTCTCACAAGTGAGATCTAAGTGAGTTGCTATCAGAAACCTGAACATGCTTGAGATTGTTTGCTTTAGTGAGTTTTGTGAACTCAGATTGAAAGTGAGGTTGAGGATATCTCGTTTTCAGATCTCATCATCAAAATAAGAAAGAATACTAAATGATTGCAAACAGTCATTGATGTAAATAATATTATTTTAGTTATATCGTTTTTTTTACTGCAAGTAACAGACAGTTGGATCGCCAATGATAATGGTGAATTTTATGTGGTTATTGAGAATATTAACTCACATCGCGTGTTCCTCTTATTTACTGAGCAGTGATGTCATTATCTGAGGATAAGATACTCACATTACTGAGTGACTAAGTTCAGTTGAATGTAAATGGAAAAGAGCTAATATGTTGGGTAGTTGAATGTGAGACACAATCACAATTTGAGCTACAGCAGTTGATAAAAATGATAATAAAATTATTGGCAAGAATTTATAAGATCTAGCTTTTATTTTTTAGTTAGCTGTCAATACTTTTATAACATAATACAACAGTAAATGATAATAGGTATGAAAAGTAAGGATTATATTAAGTTAAGTAACGTCAACTTCTGAAATGCAGTAAACCAGAAAAACTAGGCACAAGAAGTTTTTTTTGCAACACGTGCACTATATGACAAAAATTACAGTGCCAATTAATAGTTATATTATGGTTGTTCTGTGCATATGTCCAGAACTAAATTAATTACCACTACTAATAATTGAAAAATGGGCAGATACTGTCATTATTTCTGTGTCAGTTAATCACTTTCAATTATTAGATGTAGGTATATTTGTTTGGAAAATAGTAAACATGGTCCTTGGAACAATTAAAAATGTAGAAACTAGTATAACTGAGGCTGAATATTAGAGTTGCCAGATCTTTTTTCAGCCTATAAGGGGCAAATGCTCAAATAGGCAAAGAATACGGGAATTTAGTTTTTTAGCCGAGAAAAATAGAAAACAAAATTATATAGTGACACTTTATTTTTTTTGATATTTCTCCGACGAGCAACTCAGTTTTAACATATTTATAAAAATTAGGAGCACATTTATTTCTTACATTAGTCCACTTAAGGGCCATCTGTGAAAAAACCTTTACCACGAAACAGTTTGAGCTAGGTATACTAAAAATGAAGGGATTTCGATACTGGAAAAATTAAGCCTAAAATATGGGAGGTCTGGCAACCCTACTGAATATGTGAACGTGTTATCAGCAGTTTAAGCTTCAATAATTTGTGAACTATGTTGTAACTTATCTAACTTATTGTTTGTATATTATTTCATGATAGGGATTGAATGAAAAATAACTGGAGAATTATTTCAAAAAGGAAGGGTGCTGGAATGATTTTTCAATACATTTTGTAGCTACTAGTTTAATCCATAAATAATAATTATAGCTTAATTGAAAATTATTCCATATTATTTAACATCGAATATCTGTCCTACAATATTCATAGTATTTAGTATTGCTAAAAGTTCAGTAGACATTATCATTATTATAAATACTTCAGTATTAGTATCCATGCTCCAATTTTTTTGGAATAAACAAAATAGTCAGTTGAATCTTACCTTTAATCTTCTAATATGAAGGCTGAAAAATGTTTTTTTCCTGTTTCAGAATCTGAATCAGTCACTTCAAATGAAGGAACACATGGATTACAGGAAGATTATAGTTCAGATCAAGATTCTGAAGATAATTCTTTAGATAACTTGCAAGAAGAATATGAATCAGATGAAGATCGTGAATCCATAGATAATTCACATACTGATGATAAATTTAAATCTACAAACCATGAGGATGTTATGAAAAATTTTAAAAAAGGACAATGTGTGAAAAACCAAATGGCTCTCTGGGAATATATTTTAGAAATGAGAATTCAAATGCAGAAAAGCCTAATGGCTGCAAATAAAATGCCCCAATGTGAATATTATAGAAATATGAAGAATACATTTGGACAGGATTTTACAAATAGTGTGAAAGATACAAAAAAATCTTTATCAACATTATTAAATAAATTGTTGCTTTTACAAAAACTTTTATGGGATAGGTGTCCTGAAATTAAAAAAATCCAAAAACCAGATAACAATCCTGATGATGAGGGGATCCCAAGTGATAGTGATGAAGATGAGAATGAGGACGAAATCAAAAATAGTACACCAAGCAAGAAAAGGAAATTATCTGATTTTGAAAGAGACTTGAAAGAGAAGAATGATACGTTTAAAAATTATAGAGATCATGTTATCAAAAAATGGCATGAAAAAATTAGGATTACTTCAACAAATAATGATACAAATGTTCTACCTATTATTAGTCACATTGAACACGTTTTAACAGATAAAGACAAGCTAATAAGGAAGACTCAATTGAGAAGGACTACCTACAAGATAGTAGGAGAAAATATTGAAAATGATACTGATAAAAATAATTTAGAAGGATCAGTTGCTATTTACAATAAAGAAATATTTGATGATGACGATTTCTATCACCAACTTCTTAGGGAATTGATAGAGTTTAAATCTGCCGATTTGACAGATCCTGTGCAGTTAAGTAGAAGGTGGATGCAATTACAGAGTTTGAGGAATAAAATGAAAAGGAAGATTGATACAAAAGCTACTAAGGGAAGGAAAATCAGATATGATGTACATAAGAAGTTGGTTCACTTTGTTTCTCCAATTGTAGATAATTTGTGGAGCGATGAGGCAAAAATGGAATTGTTCAGTTCGTTGTTTGGAAAAACAAATATTTAATAAAAAAATATTGGAATTATTGGTTATTTTCACCCTCTTGATATCAATCCCAATACTCTGTGCGCATAAATAAATCCATTTACTGAGTTGCTCAATAATATAATGTTTTTCTTATTTATTTACAATCTTTCTGTTCGTCGGGTAAATTTATAAACACTATCTCTTTCGTTCTTAATTTATTTAATCATTTTACACTATACTTAACTTATTTGTTTAATAATTAAATTATCACTAACACTTAGCTTACTTAAAAAATTAATTTAAATTCTTCGGTTACTTCTCTCTTACGTTCCGTTGACCACTATTATTATAAACTAACTAACTTCGCTACACAAACTCGTTTATATATCCAAAAAGAAGTTCTCGAAAATTCTAGGAAATAAAGAAACAAATAAATAAATGGACCTTCCTAGAAACTAGTTTAAAAGAAACAATATAAATAAATCGCCTGCTATGATGAAAAAAAACATCAAACGGGCCGCGACTTTGCCAAATTTTAGAATTCCATTATAACCGGTGTGATGCAATACTGTTTACTGAACATTGAAATATTAAAGTAAAAACGCTATCATCGCATTATTGTTGGTATCGCTAGAAATATTTACAGAAAGTGTTTAAATGTAAATATTATAACTAAATAATGGTGAAATTCAAAGTCGCCGATGGTTGGTTTATTCAAGTTCTAAAAATAAAGTTTTCCATGCAGACTATTTAGCAATTTACAAACTCAAATGGTACAGAAAGGGTGTTGTGATTGGAAACACTTGAGTGATATTTTACACAGACATGAGAATACTAATGAACATATGGCCTATATGCTCCAATAGATAACATTAGAGTAGGGAATAAAGAACGGAAAAACATAAGACCAAGAAAACGAAAGGCGAATTCTTGAATCTCAAAAACATTGGTACAATTTTTTTGAGAGAATATTTGATATAATAAATTTCTTAGCCTCTCATAATCTGGCATTCAGAGGTCACAGAGAATCTCTAAAAATAGAAGAAACAACTAAGAATTCTGGTAACTGCATAGATTTATTTAACTTGATATCTAAATATGATCCTACGTTACAGGAATACATAAATCGCATTAATAATAAACAACTGGCACACCATTATCTAAGCCATGATATTAAACATGAATCAATTACATTGATGTCAAGCACAGTTACCAGCTAAGTGATTGATAAGATAAAAGAAGCAAAATATTATTTTACTCGGCTGCAGACGAAGAAGACTAGAAGATTAAATAGTTACGCATTTTTATCGTATTCGTACGTTATAATCGTTGTGTAGGAAATAAGTGAATCATGAGTAAAAATGCAAATAAAATTTGAAAACTTTATTTTTTTGGTCAACTTATAAATAGGTTGATATCCACAAAATATTTTATCAAAATAAAAAACAAACAATAATATCACCTTTGCAAAAGTACCAACTCAACACTCAACGAAAAGAATATAAATCAGTTGTTTTACAGTCTACAGACTAGGTACCTAATCATTATAATTATCTAATTATAAAATAACCTTTCTGGCTTACTGAGTGGCAAATTTATCAATAATTTCCGTAAAATCTATTTTTTCGCAGATTCCGGATTCAATAGAGATGATGGCCAAATCTGAAAGCTTTTCTTGTGTCACATTATTTCTCAAGTAATTTTTAATTTGCTGAAAGTTCTTTCTCCTGAAGGCACAGAAACAACTAATCTGCAATTATTCCCTCATATATATTGAAACTGTTTAGTTGGACACTTGAAGCACATCCAGTTGAGATAACACTGACATTGCCGGTATTATCACTGCCGTCCTCATTACTATGTGTTTCCTTCCAACAAGTGATATCTGCTCACAGTTTGCTCTTATGAAAAAAGTGTCGGCAGATTACTTTTCCTTAGTTTTTAGTATGGAATTTCCATAATTCCGAATGGAAATCTCATAAAATATAAAATCCCAAAATAGCTGCATCACGATCTTTTCTGTCGCATTCTCTTAACTGTTTTGTAAAGTAGTTTCTTAGTGATTTCCAATTGATTTGAGCATCTTCAGCTGGAAGAAAAGTAGGTAATAAACTTAACTAATGGCACTACATATTCAAAATTACTGAAATCTTCAAAATAATGTTTCGTCCAGACAAATACACACTTTAGTAACTCATGAAATGTTTCAAATTAAATTGATAGAAAGCACGTAAAAAAATTGTGACCGCCACATTCAGGTATGATGTTCTGCAACATAAAGTTTTAATTCGTCGATTTTTTAGGAGTTTGTAACGAAAATATGTATTTCTTCTTATTGATGTTTGATCAACGAAGTGATACTTTTGCTGACTAATGAAGAATCAATTTGGTTTCGTTGGTTTTTATTGCAACTGAAACCTTGTCATTATCTGTACGTCTGCTAACACCTTATAATGAGGAGAATTTCAATTACGACAAAGTTGTCCTCAATAAAAGACAATCAAGAACTCGAAAAACTATTGTACGTTTCGACATGATAATGCTTTTCAAAACATTATAGATAGAGAAGGATTTGAGAGATGTTTGATAGAATTAACATACGAACTTTGAAATTCCAAAAGGCGTCAATTGAGTGAATTTTTTGTTAGTGAAACATTCACACGATAGGTACTTAACAAAAACAAGTTTTCTATAAGAAAAACTGGTAATATTCTTACTTGAATGTAAGTAGATGTAGCCAACTCGCATCGCCCGGTTGTAGAGACTTTGTTACCTCAACTTAAGTACTATTGGGAAATGGTTTAACCATTAATTCTGAACCAGGATTTACAACGAAATTATACGCGCTAATAGAAACCAAAACTATTTTGGGTTCGTAGTTGATTGATGAAATGGATATACGAAAACAATCAGAATAGGATGGGAAAAGTATTTTTGATTACGTCAACTTTGGAATCCTCTGGACCGTATTAATAAGGCCCGCGATCGCAATGTGTGACATAAAGAAGAATCGGGTTTTTTAGAGCTGTTAGACTCTATACGATTCCTCTACGGATGTTTTAAATACTAGTATTCTCAAGTCTACGGTTGTTTATAAGTAATTTCAAGGGCAGCGCGTGCCTAGACAAGCGAGAGAGGAAAAACCGTATCGCCGTCTCTGAGCAGCAAGCGGAAATATCCTATTATTGTCGATATTAATGGAATCTTCCACACGCTTCGAGTCTAGACTAGAACCTTCCTTAACCATATAAAACAAGTGCGTCGGCGCGACTTGAGTCAGTTGAATCGAGTAATCGAAACGATACGGTTGGAGAATTTTAATTGTACTGCGAAGTAGTGATTGTGAAGGTATTTGTTTGTGTCGTGCACAATCCATAATTATTGTGTAGAGTTCCATAATTGTTACGACTTTGGCATAATGTCACAAAAACGTAAACATGATAGTGAGTGCAGAGTTTTTGAGTCTAAATGGGAAATTGCATATTTTTCATACAATGGAAAGGTAAACCACTGTATTTGATTTGTAATCGAACAGTTGCTGTTTGTAACGAGTTTAATTGAAGAGACACTAGACAAACTAAGAATCGACACATTGTCATCTTTAAAATTTAAGCTTCAAGGTCAACAATCGATGTTTACTAAATCTATTACAGAGAGCGAAGATGCCCCGAAATCAAATTTTATTATTGCATCAGAAATCGCGAAAATATCAAAACCTTTCAATGATGGTGATTTTATTAAAAACTGTATGTTGATATTTCGCTTTCAATAAACACTGTTGCTTCAAGAATAAATTATTTATCTTAAAATTTGGTCCTTCAACTGAAGGAGAAAATCAAGGAATTTACAAACTTTTCACTGGCTGTTGACGAGAGCACTGACACTGTTGATACAGCTCAACTTGCTGATTTTATACGAGGCATTAACAGTAACTTTAAAATAACTGAAGAATTATTAAAGTGCGTTCCATTGACAGGTACTACAACAGCAAATGATATTTATTCTGTAATTGAGCATTTGATAGCAGAATATGAACTCGAGTGGAATATACTCAGCAGCACAACTACGGATAGCGATCCTTCCATGGCTGGCAAACATTCAGGCGTTGTAACTAAATTAAAACAGAAAACATCAGGGAATTTTGTGAGATTTCCCTGTATATTTTATCAAGAATCATTGGCATCCAACCTATAATTAAAATTGTACATTTTATAAGGAGCAGAGGACTAAATCACCGACAGTTCAGGCAATTTTTACAAGATTTGGACGAAAAGTTTTCTGATGTCCTTTATTTCATCGAAGTTCGTTGGCTCAGTCGAGGAGTAGTTTTAAAGACATTTTTTGCATTACGTGACCTTATTCAAGCTTTCATGTTATAGAAAAAGGCAAACCAATTGATTATGACAATAACTGGTGGATTGATTGTGCCTTTTTGGTAGATATGAATAAACACTTGACTGATCTGAATATAAAGTTACAGGGTAAAAAGCTGATTGTCACTCAAACGTATTCATATAATCAAGCCTTTGAAACAAAGTTGAGGCTGAGAAAAAATCGGGTAAAAAATCAAACTTTGGACCATTTCCCTCATCATTTGGCACAGTGGACCAAAAAAATTTGGATGAATATTCTCAACTTCTGCAAAATTTGATACGGAATTTCAACAACCGTTTTGAAGCCTGTCACAAAATGAATGAAATGGAATTCCCAATTTTAAACGATCCATTCAATTTCACAGGCACCAGTTCATTTGCAAATGTTGTTGATAGATCTTCAATTGGACAGTATATTGAAAGAAAAATTCAATGAGATTAACGCTCTTACATTTTATACACAATATTTCAAGAGTTTGGATAATTACCCGGAATTAAAAAAGTATGCAGCACGCATTCTCTGTATGTTTGGTAGCACCTATTTATGTGAGCAGATGTTTTCAGTCATGAAAATAAATAAGAATAAACATCGCACAAGACTTATGAATGAACATCTCCAATTAATTCTTAAAATAACTACAACGAATGATACCTGAAATGCCAAAAACAAGAAAAGTCGGGTGTCTGGATGCTCGAGCTCAACATGATTAACTACCATCTTTTATAACTTTGATATGATACAGCTGTATATTATACACTTATATAATTTAATAAATAAAATGTTATAATAATTCCGTTCATTTTTTTTATGTTTGTCCTCTGCGAAATTGAGTTTGACATCTTTGCTGTACACCAACATCCATAGTCGTAGAGACCATATCCCGACCCTAGCAGAAACAATGGTGAATTTAACAGCATTCAAGATTCACCTTGTATACCCTAGATATCCAATTCAGATATAACAGATACAATTCAGTTCAGACTTACACATCCAATTCAGGTATAACTTTGGACAACTATGGTCAACAACAAAATGCTGCTCATTGCAAGTAGCGCTCAAATCCTAGTGTCGCAAATCGTATAAACTTTGTTGTCTCGAGAAATACCTGCAAGCAGACCATAGATGCCTGCAAGAACGGTTTCATGAGAGACTTAAAAACAAGCTCAATTATCCAAATGGATCTCACTTACCGTAAAAAAGAAGACGCACTTGTTGGATCGGTTCAAATTCAACTCTTGATTCGCAGTGAAAAATACCACCCAATCTGCCTGGAGTTGATATATCGATGCCAGAAATTTCGGCACCATAATGGTGGCAAAACTTCTCAAAGGCTTGAACATCAATAAAGCGACTGGCCCAGATAGAATACCACCAATCGTATTGAAGTATTGCGCAGCTGAACTAACAAGTCTACTATGCAAACTCTTTTTCTCTATCATATAAAATAGGTTTCTTCCGTGCAGATTGGACAATTGCTTGGAATAAACCCATACCAAAAAAAGATCCATCCAGGTCGTTATTGATGAACACACTCTGTAAATGACATCTCTTAACACTTACCTTCAACAATGAGTAGGTTTGAAGTCAATCCTGGTGTTCTCCAGGGATGTATTTTGTGTCCTACTCTCCTTCTCCTGTGCACTAACTCGATCTATAGCTTCTCCGATGATAGCACACTGGCGTCGTCCTTCAAATTAACCGCTCCAATAAACTCGGCCAACACCCAAATCCGTAGGCAGCAACAGACCACCACCATCAATACCGATTTTGAAATCATTCTGGAGTGGGGTGGAAGCAATCTAACTGATTGAGTTTAATGTAGCAAAGACTCAGGCTATTGTTTACACAAATATACAAAAAAGGTTCGCACTGCGACTCAGTGGTCCTGTCTGGACATAAAATATCACCATCATGACAAAATCGCTTGTTGGGTGTTGAGGTTGGAAGCAATATGTCCTGGCAGAGTTGACCAGAAACTTAGAAACATCTTAGAGGATAGAAGAAAGGTCGCTTATCAGACTCTGTTTTTATCGATACTGCCACAGCAAATGCTATTCAGAGTTGTCCAATATAATACCACCTAGAGCAGCATTTACAATACCTATTCGACAGCAAGACTGTCTCATGAATACCAAGCCTGCGGACGTCCAGAACTTCAATATATCGGGAATCCTTTCTTTGGAGAATTGCAAGTCTGTTAAATCAGTTACCATGACACATATAACCTATAGAAGGTCAATATCCACAGGCATCTCCACATGGCAGGCACCTCTTGAATTAACCGAGTGTAAAAGTTTTTACTCTTGTGTTTGCTTTTTACATAAAAAAATAATATAATAAACAAGCATACCTGAACAATTATTTCCGTCCATAACTTGTCCAATTTAAACTAAGCACACTGTTTACACCACCACTCACAATTACAATGTCTCTAAAGACGATAACTTGGTTATCAAAGCGCGATCAGACAGGGTAATTGTGAGTGTTGGTGTAAACAGTCTGTTCAGTATGAAATCACCAACGGTTCCAGAAATTCCAACATAATAGTCCAATTTAAACCTATTTTCATGGTCACTCAGATGTTGGTTCCATAATATAGCGCCACCATTGAGAATGGAAAAATTCCAAGATTCTACATTCATATTTTATGTTGAAATATTTTAAAGTTTATATTAAAATAATTCCAACACAAAAATCCCAGTCAATTGGACCAGCACTTGAATCATTCATTATTTCACAGGCGGGGAGTTAAGATTCATGAATCGTTGCTCATCGCTAACTAGTGCGTCAATTTAAGAACGGGCTTGACTCGCTGCTCTACTGTTTTCACTCGAAATCTACTGTAAATACAATTCCAAGTTTATCGTAAAGATTTTTAGTGCAGATATTTTTTCAAAATTGTGATTTTAATACAGAATTTACTTCTCAATATTACTTTTTTATAAAAACCTTAATAGTGTAAGTTCTATAGTTTTTAGTAAAACTCCATTTGTATGCAACATCATTGTTTCAACTTTTTATGTACAGAATAGGTTTGGGTAAAAAGTAGTGTAAAGTCACTTATATGATTATGTAGTTTGAGGAAATGATTTTTAATAAATATTAACTAATTCTGGTATCAAAAGTTCACATATCACAGTTTAACAAATATAAAACTAAGAAATATATAAATAATAGGAAAGTTAAAACTATGATTCAAGTACTTTAGAAAATATTTATGGTGAAGAAATAGTTACAATATAAATGAGACTTCATTGATAACTGGAACTTCGTAGTAAAACTGGGAAGAAATATTGAAAATTATTTGGACTATTAAAGAGATCAAAATACATTCAAACTGTCAATGCTGAATAAATTTTCTCTCAAATTTTGGCTACTGAACATTTTCAAGTGTAAGTTAATATTCAGCAAATTTAATTTGTCCATTAAATTGAACTTGTGTTTATTGGGGAAATTTGGTGCTTAAAGTATATAGATAAAGGGAGTTATACAAATCCATGTGTAGGAAGAAAAGCATCTTATATTACATTCAAATGGGTTTCACGTACAAGTTGTAGGTAATTTCTTGGAAGTCCTAGAGAATCTAATGGAAAGACTAAAATCTGAAAGTTACTTACCAAATTTGAAATATATTTTCTTATACAATCAGTAAAGAATTACATAATAATACATCAATCAAATAAACATATTGTTAGTAGAAAGTACATTTCAAAAATTACAAAAAAGTCATGGCTCTGTTATCATTTTTTTTCACACCTAAATAATACAATATCAGATTTAATACATATATATTGAAAAATTTCAAGGTAGTCAAAATATATTACATGGCAGTACTTAGTTCCACTGCCCATTAAAATAAACAAAAAAAGTTATGTACTCGATTTAATAAGATGCCTACAAAATACAACAAAATCTAAGAAAATAAAAAATATTGTCCACACAGTACCAAACATGAAATTATGAAAAACAGAATGATGCAATCAGATATATGCCATTAAACTTAATTTTAATGTTTAGACAACATACATTGTGAAATCTATTGGAACGACTTAACTTCGATCTTCAGACCTAGAGTTTGATCTTCTCTTATTGTCTTTGGAATGTGATCTAGACCTCGACTTAGAGTGACTTTTATTACGACTGACGCTTCTAGACTTAGAACGACGTCTAGATCTTGATCTGCTCCGACTTACTGATCTATTCTTTCGTCCTCCTCTTCTGTCTTCAAAAACTCTAATTCTACGACCGTTAATCTCAGTATCATCAAGTTTTTCAATAGCATTTTTCATATCACTATAGGATACAAATTCTACAACTCCTTCATTTGGAACTAATTTATGAGCATCTGCAAATGTTACTTCACCTGCTTTTCGCATGTAATCCTTCAAATCTTGCCAGCTACAACGACTGGATAAGTTTTCAACAATAACTCTATACTCAGTACGGGTAGGAGGGCCATATTTATCACGAGCTCTGGAATTATCATTTCTACCGCGTGAAGCACCATAACCTCTATCTCGACCACTTCCACGCCATTGATCGCTTCCCCTCGGAGTTCCTCTTGCTCTTTCGACGGTAATACGTTCACCCATCAACTCTTTACCATTTAATTCGTAACACGCATCATCGGCGTCTCTATGATCATCAAATTCCACAAAAGCATAACCATTTTTCATCGACACTTCTTTAATTCTTCCATACTTTCTGAAGAACTTTTCGAGGTCCCGTTCACGTATTTTATATGTAAGTCCTCCAACAAAAACACGAGTTGCCATTTTCGGGTGTAGAATGGCAAGTTTTAAAAATAATTTGCAAAAATTAAATAAACAGCTATTTACGTCAAATCTTTTTGAGGAAAAAAGGACGCGAGTTTGGCAAATGACAACCGAAGTGCTATTGGCGCTCTAACAGATATAAATCAGTTTAACCAACATTCTGGAGTCTGCTTTAGGAAACAACAAATTAAAGGTATTCACCTTTGATGTATTAGCACAAAATATGTATAAAAATATACTTACTACTTTTATCTTGATTGTTTCGATTTTTAACAATTTGCAAAGGGGGTCTACGAAGAAGAAATCTACTATTTTCTAAATCCATCAATTGCATTTAAAAGTGTGAATATTTAACTAAGTTCCATTGTGATAAAACTTTCCTGTTCCTAAAGTATCAAATCATAACATAGTTTTGTGGAAATGTTAAATTAGAGTCCATTTGAAATAACTGTGTAATGCCAGAGGTATCAATCACAGTTAGTTTTTGCTGTTCTTAGTTATGAGATAAATTTTTGGTTGGTAACATTTGTGATACATATACCGGCTACCGCCACACGATGTGCACTGTGCAGTGCTCATGTATAATGTCAATTTTGTACCTATAAATTTCAAGCCCGCGTGACAATCACTGTGTTTTAAAATTAATGTGGATTTCAGTTTAGTTCGGTAAATTATCAAGAAAAACGAGTTTTAGTTAATAGGTAGCGATAAACGTGATCAAGCTTTGTTTTTGCGAATTATTTTAATGCTTCTTAATATCCAGAAATATTAGTGTTATTTTGAAAACTTACATAAATGTAGCAACTCTTTATTTTTTCATTTAGAAAGCAGTTGAGACACTTGTATACGCTAGTGAATGTGAAATAGGTTCCGAGTTTGTTTCATCAAAATAAAAATATTTTCGTACTAGTTGTCAACGATGAAAATGAATGTTCGTAAGTATAATTTGTTTTCGCGGCCTCTAAATTAGTATATAAGATTTCTATAACGATTTAACTGTATTATATTTGGTGGTATATGGTTAAATCTGATTTTAAGGAATGTATTAGATTTGTTTATTATTTTGTAAGATTCTAAGCGACCACGAGGTTGCTTGCTATTTGTCAGCTGTCATTTTTAATGTCATCCAAAAATGCTTTTCATTTTAAATGTTTGAAAATTAACGATGCTACGTTCGGATTTATTTCTATTTCCACAATTAAATACCAATGATATATATAAATAGCCAATAACAAAAGAAACAAGAGCAAGGAATAGTGAATTGCGCCAATGATATGCTACAATTTTGTTTATTTGGAAATTAGTTTCTAAAACTTTGAAACTTTATTTACTTTTGTTGTGATAGTCATTTAGGATACATTTGACAAAGTTGGCAAATAAATTGTCACTTTCAACTGTTTGTCATTTGTTTTACGTTGTCATGAAGATTTTATTTATTTGAGTTTTCATTCCATTTAAAAGTTTTGAAATGGACCCAATGAATAACTATTTTGCAGATCGAGAAAGATTTAGATCTGGCAGCAGTACCGACGAAAATGAATCCGGATCTGAACAAGAACATGAACTCATGTCCCAAAATGAACTTGCAATGATTAATTCTATCGGAGCTCCCGTCCGCAAACGAAGGGGAAACTTGCCTAAACATTCAGTGAAAATCTTAAAGAGATGGTTGTATGAACATCGGTATAATGCTTATCCAAGTGATGCTGAAAAATTAACACTCTCTCAAGAAGCCAACCTGACAGTTTTACAGGTAATTAACAAAAATTATGATAGTATAAGTATTCTGGACAGTATTCTCATAACTCTTAATTTTTCTTTTACCTAAATTTTGATTGAAATATTTGAAAAGTTTAACGAAGTGAATTGTGAAATAAATGAAAGTGACTTACTTAAGCCTAGTTAATAAAGGACTTCTATAGTAAAAAATTAGTGCAAAGCTGAATTTTACCTAGATGATAGAATATCATAAGAGGAAAATTTTAACTAAAACCTCCAAAATTCCTCCCAGAATTTGATCCCTTGCTCACCTCATAGGTTCAAAATGCTGACATTCATGGAAACTCGATAACTCCCTTAAAATTGCTTAGATACGATCGTGTTTTTTCATTTTGTTTGCTATTGTGTTATCAACTCATAAATAGTATAATGTAGTAGTTAAGTGACATTATAATAATGTGCTAAAAGCTCAAATTCCAGATACTCTTTTAGTTTTTTGGAAATGTCACAAGCATATAATATGCAATTGATCAGCTGTTGTGAGCTTATGATGACGTTCTTTTGATCTTACTGTGACTGCTGGGCTTGTGATTTTACCTTATCTTTCTTGAGAAGTTCAAGTTTCTCCAAGCTTTTTCCCCTTACCCACTCAATAGCTTTTATTCTGATCTTGTAAGCTTGGTCACAGTATATGGAATCTTCACATTCAGTTTTCAAAGTCACCGCTTCTGAGAGTTTGGTGAAGGGATTATGTTGTTGTAGGCAGATTTACAACTTTATTAAGTACATAGATTTAGTTTCTTTGTAAATTGTCATAGCTCAACATGTTAATCATTATATGTATGGAGGATTCAAGGGATTCTTCAACAGCTTTTGGAATTTTAAGGGAAAATGTAGTTTCAAGTAACCATTTTACAAAAGTGTGCTATTTGGGATGCCTCGTATGTGTTTTAATCCTCCATATATTTCATTGTTTTATGCACATAATAGTGCACAGTCCAAACTAAGTATTTTTCAGGTAGTTTAGATTCAATATTTCTCATCTTCTGAATGTACACCTGACAGTACTCTCTTTGATTAATAACCATGTTTATGTTGATTAGAAGCATACTGAGATATTTATCTATTAATAATTAATACAACAAAATTAAATGTGGCTTAATATACTGGTTATTATTTTAAGCGCTAGCTGAAACCTAAAATATGACCCATAAATGGATTAGTTAAAAATTTTTAGGCCTAATAATCAAGGTGCAACATAATTCACTTCACAATTCTAGTGGTATAAAGAACACATCTTCATTCAAACATGATCAATTATTATACATTAACAGTGTTAGTAACTGCCATGCAATTTTTGGAATATTTTATAAAATTAATCAAAAGTTTCAAATATATATATATACAGTTATATATAGTATATATATATACAGTTATTACAGTTTCTGTGAATGTTAGCAGTATGAACCGTTGAGGGGCTCGGGGGAGCTTTGGAGACTTTTGTAAAAATGTTCTTCTAGTTATATTTTATCAACTGGGAACAATCAGCTTCACCTATTTTTCTTGACTTTAGGTATTTTTCAATCTTCATTAGTTGGGCTACTTGAATTTCTGATAGAAAAGAGGATATATTGTTTATATAAAAAATAAAAGAATGTTACTTTCACAAAAAATAGTAAGTGTACCAAAATTGGTTAAAATATTTTTCTAGTGATCAATAACAATAGGAAAGCATCTCTCAATTCTCTGCATTGCAAAGAAATTTCTTATAGGCTTTTCACATATTTAAAATTATATCTAGTGAGATAGAAAATGTATCATTTAAAAAAGACTTTGAAACAAACTGCTCCACTAGAAAAACTATTTTGTATTGTAGCTGCATATGTATTATTCAGCTATTTATCTCGAATTTTTTTTACATTCTATAAAAAAATTGTAAATATGAAATTTTGCTTTTTACATGTAGGTTTGTAATTGGTTTATCAATGCAAGAAGAAGAATTTTACCTGAAATGATTAGAAGAGAAGGACATGATCCACTACACTATACAATATCTCGACGAGGTAAAAAATTGAGCAGTGTAAATGGTATGATTGATCAGCCATCTGTAAACTGGAATGGAGATTTGCCAGATATGAGAAGAAAGCGTATTAGGCTTGATCATGACTATGGGGACAGCATGACATTGATGTATCGCTCTGAAGAAGATAGCCCTAATGAGTATGAAAGCTCTAGTCCTAGTGAAGAAGAGAAGTTCACTCCTTGGCAAACTGTCATCCGTTATGGTGTTCCAAGAGATGTAAATCATCCTGCTAATCGAGGGTAAGCATAAAAATATTAATTAATTATCCTAATAAATATATACTCTTCTTATATAAAGTGTTATGAATCTGACAGAACAATATTTTGTTTTTGTTTCAAGAGGTTTTATAATAAGGGTGATAACAACAGTAAAACAGAAAATGCAAGGATGATATTTTGTTAACCTCAGTAATAACAAAATGAATGAAACACTATTGAGCTTTTTCTCAATTGTTGGACTTTTAATATGGTTTCTGAAGTAGGTCAACTTTAGGACCTGTAGGTATTCTGTTCTCTTGACTTTCTACGAGTACATGCCCATACCAGATTAGTTTTATCAGTTTTCAATAAATTATTTTGTCTCATCAGTAATATTTGTTTTTCTATCATATATTATTGCTTAAAATATACTATTATTATTTAGTAAATATATTTTAAAATGGATTGAATTAAAATTTTATATCTTATTCACAGAACAATATATTTTTGATAGAAAATTGTAAATGATTGTTTTATCTTTCTTTCAGAACACTCAAGGAGAACATCGGCGGCAGCGATTATTGGAATGCTCCTCATTCTCAAATTTCTCATCTATCACAGCTATCCCCACTTCCGAATCCTAAAGTACAAGTAGTTCCTACTCACTCTGATGAACACGTTAATCAAGATCCTTTAATAAGCGATACAGAGGACAGGGACAAATTCAAATGCTTATACTTACTTGTGGAAACTGCCGTTGCAGTACGACAACGTGAGAAGGAACAAAACGACACTCAAATATAGTTTAAAATGCCAAGTAGTGTTTAACCAATAGTGCCTTAAATTTAATCACAGATTCAAAAAAAATATATGCATCAAATTGTTTTGACTAAAGGAACAGTTTTCTATTGCAAAATTAAGAGACTGTAACTGTCTTGGTATTTATGGTTTAAAATTGTTACCTACTCTAGAATAGCTTATGTATGTTTTTTTAATATACCTAATTGAATTCGAAATCGCTGACTCAAATATTTCTGATATATAGATTAGAATTTTTTTCCATTGAAAAAAGTAAATTACAGTGAAAAAATATTTTCAATAAGCTAGTCAGTGTCAACAGATTGACAGAGAGTTTAATAGATTCCTCTATTTTCAGATTAGCATAACCTTTTTAATCTTCTCTCATATAATACAAATTAGTAATCAATCTTGTAAAACTAAGTTGTATGTTTTCAATATATTTTGACTTTATTATCAAAAGTACTGATACATACTTAGTTGGAAGCAAGCTCTAAAAAATCCTCCCTGTGTTATTTCTTATGAAAGCTTACAAAGTATACAGAAGTTTGCATCCAATTGAATTAAACCATTGTTACTACTTATATTTTACAATAAATTTAACAAATAACTTAGGCTTTGCAAGTATGACTAATTTGTTACTATTGTTGTTCAAATTATCATTTACGTGATCTATGAGAAGATACACTATCACTAGTTTCCTGGTGAAATGATTATGTAATGGTGAATTAATTTCATTATCGCAAGTTTCCTACAGAATCTTGGCATAAAAACATGAAATTCCTGAGATTTATTCTTTTTCACTCGATCTTATGTAGTCATTTTCTTCAACTTCATTTTATTCTTAATTGTATATATTTGTTAGTATCTTCCAGTTTTTTCTTTGTCAGATATGTGATTTTGACTAAAGTACAATATATCAAGACTTTTCTATAGTAAATATTTCTCTAGTTTTCATATTTATTTTTTTGAGCCTTTTGAATCTTAATTTCAGTTTGGTTATATAAACTTTTTTTTCAACACTTTATTCAGTGTATTTGTTTGATTTTGCTTATTTTGCTAATTTTTATTTGGAAACATGTAGAATTTAATTTAAAAAAAAAACATGAGATCTGTGAGAATTGTTTGAAAAACTATAATAAAACAAATCAACATGTATGCCATTTCCCTTCAAACATAAAAACATTTTTCTTTTCTGTAAAAATTACAATACAATTATCACAAAGAAATGTGTAATTCATAAAAAACGTGCTACCACTATAAAGGTTTTTGCTCGGGTATCATATTTAAGGAAAGTACTTAATTTTGATTAAAATACATATATTATCTTTTAATTTGCTAAATTTTGATCGATAAAATGTTTTTATAAGTGAATTTTTATACATGTTCCTTTAATTAAAACGAAATATTTTGATGTGGACAATATTCTATTTGTGAGAGTTATTTTTTCATATTTGAGACATTTATATGGATTTTCACCTTGAGCTCAAATTTGTTTATATATTATAAATATTGTATAAAGATGTACATGGTGATTCATAAGAATGGCAACGGCTTCTTTATTATTATTATGTTATGCATACTTGAATCATTTTCTTGCTGATTTTTTGAGGGATGTTAACTTAGGCGTGTTTGATAGATTGCCAGGTGCTATATTTTTAAGAATCACTTAAATTGCACCTGATATAATGTGAATAATGTGTGCCAGCCATTTTTGTTTTTATGACATAGAGTTTTATAGTAAGGTTGTAAGTTAGTTTCTAGTTTCATAATTTTTATTGTTTTAATTTTGATGTCTTTACTTCCAGAGAGATAATAAATGAATGTTTGCAATTAATTATCTATTTACTTATACCAAAAATCGATGCATTTGGAAAAAATGAAGAGAGAACCTATATATTCATTTAACTGATCTGGACCAGTATTCTCAAATCCTCGCTTGGAGCGATATCATTGAATATTGAATGCTAGGGGATCAAAATTCATTGTCTCTATTCTCATGCCATCTTCTCACAATAGGAACGTTCCCGCCAAAGAGGAGTGCATTATTTCACTCGCATTCGCGTGTAAATAGACAATTCCAGCCTACCATTTTTATTGAAACAGTGTTTTAATAATTGTAATTATATATAAATCATTTATAATTGTAGTCATACACAATGCCGTCCATATATATGGAATAAATTCAATTTTAGAGTTATTATGTACTGTGTGAAAAAAACCAGAAGCTCTCGATTTTTATTATTAAATTGACAAATAACAGTATGAAATAGTTATTTTCCTAACAAGTGCGGAAAGTGATACTTTCCCGCACGCGACTGCAGTTGTCCCGATCGACGCGGAGCGGAGTTCGGGCAAGCGGTCAAGTGCGGGAAAGACACTTTACGCATGAGTTAGGAACATTATTTTTTCTACAACCGTATATACAAAAAAGTATACCGACCCATTTTTCTAAAATTATTTTATTCCAACATAACATAATAATATACAAAACCTTAACTAAAAACTACCAATTATTATAAATATTAATATTGAGAACACAATTTGTTGCATTTTGTAAACTAGTAAGAATTGCCGGTCCAGTGGAGTTATTTGGTTTCAACTGGAAGGTAGATGACGTCGATGAGGATGGCATCGGTTGCAGGTCGCATAAAGATGACGGTGACGGCAACGGTTTTAAGTCATTTGTAGTACAAAGAATTTTATTTGAAATTTTTTTCTAAATAGCCCTCAGCGACAGTAGTAGACTTCCAGCCACCGAGGCGCTTTAGGTTGGTTATTTCTTCGACGGAGTCTGCTAGGAACGTTGCCGAAGAACGTCTGAAACTGTGTACTGTATAACGTTCCGGATTAGGTAGGCGTAAATATGCGGCAATCTATGCTGGCATCTTACCAAAAGTACCAACGCATTGAACTGAACATTTTCCATTCTTAAAATGAATAAAAAAATCGGCGGTGTGGAGTGGTAGGTGGTCGTAAATCTGCGTACTTTCTGTACAGGGTCAAATAGGTTCCATCATTTATTTCTTCAGATAAAACAAATTATCTTGACGAATGATTTTTGGAATCAGAAATTTTCACAACAATTAGGTTGCCTTTATCTTGAATGTCGTCGACAGTGATATTTACAAGCTCGGATCTGCGGAGAGCGCCAGCCAAAATGGTACTCACTTTAATCATCAGGTATACCTCATTGGGAGCTAGCATAACCCTGGATATATCTTCTTTGGTAAAAACGTGTGCTCGAAAACCAATATTTTTTTGTTTAAGAAACGACGTTAGATTATGGAACTTTTTACCATCGAATAGCGGGACCATAATGTATTAGATTTCAAAACCTTACTTAGGTCTGAAAAATACGCCAGAAATACCTCTTCCTTATAAGTTTTGGCCCCTTTCTCCTTACACCATGTAACAAAATGGTCGTATTGCTTCTCATACCTTAGTCTGGATTTGGCAAGTAACAGCTCGGAATTAGCTTCATTTGCAGCCTTCAAAATGGCTTCGGGAAGTTCTTCGTCGGATGAATCCATTAATATTATTGTATCGGATTCGGTTTAATGTGGTTTAATTTAGAAGAAGATTGTTCTTATTCGGTCACTTCCAAGACGTTTTAGTAACAATTACACGCTTGGGTTGTCATAGCAACTGATATCAAACCTGGGTGGTTTGATAGTTGTTTCTCCTTTGAAGAATGTCACTTTCCCGCACTAGTGCGGAAAAGTGACACTTTCAAAACTAAAATGCGTGCGGGAAAGTGGGTTAAAACGCACGGTCGTAGAAAAAAGTTATTTTCCTAACAAGTGCGGAAAGTGATACTTTCCCGCACGCGACTGCAGTTGTCCCGATCGATGTGGAGCGGAGTTCGGGCAAGCGGTCATGTGTTTAAGTTTAAACAAATATATCACATTTAATTTGAATCAAATTCGATATCGATTTTGTTGGACTGGTGCTAGAGTAAAAAAGTATTTGAATTTCATCACAAAATAGTTAAAATGTGATAGGGAAATACTATTGCTTTGTAAAAGTTAATGCCTGATAACTAGCAAAATGTGTCAACCAACTTAAATGAAAAATGAAGTTTTATAAAAGTTTTTATGAAAAGAAGAATATGTCCGCACTACATTTTATTTTTTACTTACTCTAGGGGTCAAATTAGCTCCTTGCTAAACGTGAATTTTGAACACTATTAGTCCTGCAAAACCTGTGGTGCTCCTGATTTTCTTCAACAATATTCAGGTTAGAACCCGTACAGACACCATGCCATTTCAAATAAAAATAAAATTACAAGTGACATTTTAAAACTACTATATAATTGTTACAATAATACGTCAAGCTACCCTATAACGTAATTGTCGACCTATGCTTCGATGGTAAAACAAAACTGTGGAACCTGTTGCAGCTTGGCGGGTGAAACTCGATCGGCGCTAGTGACGTAAGCAAGCGCGATTGGTGCGTTGCAAGAAGAAAAGAGGGCTGAGTAAAAATATTCCACTTTTAAAAAATTATATTAGCGCTATTATGAGTGCTAGAGACGTCCGGTAAATTGCAAGATTTATGTTCCGACGTGCCCAATAATTAAAAAATATAAACATGACATCGTTTTCAGACATATTGTAATCACTTTTGCAGTTTTGCTATAAATAATAAAAATTTGTTTGTATAAAACATTATTTTTATATTTTGATTTAGCAGGCGCTAAAAATATACTAAAGATTGAATTCGAAATAACGGAATTCAAAAAGGGTTGAACTCTTTTTTCTTTAACGACCCAGAGTCCAAAAATAGCTAACTTTTTGAAACGTAATATTCTCATATAATTTTTGAAAAGAATGCAAATTTTGCCGCATTTTCAATATTGCCTTTAAAATAAATGATCAAATTAGTAATTTTGTGGGGCCCCTGCAGTCCTCCCTAGACCCTCTTTAAATCCGATGCTGTTTCTAGGGGTGCAAATAAAAATTTTCAGGTGGTACAAATTAAAATAAAGATTTTTTTTCTTACAGTCAAAATTTTTTATATAATTTCTGAAAACGTTCGCGTTATTTTTATGTTTTCTCCACTTTACCCAAGGGTGCAAATTAGTGAAAAGCGGATCATGTGTAATTTTTTCTAGAAACCGGATTTTCTACCGTACATGCGCAGAAGGTACGATTATTGGATCATTACGAGATTACGACAGTTTATTCGGCCTTATAAAATTCACTTTTACCTCGTTTTTAGAGTGGGGAAAATAGAAAATTCTACATATTTAGATAGTACAAATTAAAATATTTACTCCTTGATTTAATCGAAGCTTCCATTTTTCTGCCAGAAGTATACGTTTTTTTTGGGGGGGAGGGGTGTAAATTATTTAATAATATTTTTCTGGTAGTACAAATAAAAATGAAGTTAACTATGTGTTATTTTTGTAATGAATCAATCTTTATTCTGCCGGAATCTTTCCGATCTCTCAGTTATTAATCTCCGGATATGGTTATTTTTTAATAATTCTTATGAGCAGTCAACAGCGATATTTGTATCTTTTTGACCTTTTGACATAAAAATAGTTAATTGGTAAAGGAGTATGTTGTAAAATACGTGTGTGTTGGTAAATCGCTGATAATTGCTCAAAATAATGATTAAAACAACTAAAATCTATTACACATTTTAATTAAGATCCATGAACACAAAAGAAATGAACAGTTATGAATTAACGCACGAAACTAGAGTAATAAAAATAAAGACTTTCATTAGTTGAGTTTTAAATATGAAATACCCACCAAAACCGAAACACGACGTTTGTTAACTAAAAATCCCACCAATATAGGAGATTTGTGTTAATATCCACAATTAGCTGATTGGTGATCTAACAGATCACGGTTTATAGTTTCCGAAAACCCTATTGTAAAATGAAACCAGCATATAATAATCGATAAAGACGTTTAAAAATGCACTTCAGAATGTAAAAAACAGAAAATGTTGGAATATAAAGGTTCAAAAGTTTCTTCAAATACTAAAAAATAGAGTAAGGAGAACAGGAAAACTCACTGTTATTAAAAAGAACAATTTAAATAAACAAAACAATTATGATATTATTTTATACTTCACGGAAAGTCTATAATGAACAAAAATAAAACATAACCAATCTTAAAGATGGTTATTAGCATTGCTGAAATATTACACGATTAATGGTATAAGCTACAGAATGTACGTTCTGTGGTGTAAGTTAACTGTTAGATGTCCCCCACTACAAAGATAACCTTTATTACCAGTTACAAAAATATGTTTTGGTTAATTATAGTTTAGTGTCCAAGCTGTTATGTGCATCGAAAATATTAACATTGTTGTATTATTTTTTGCGAAAGCTAGAGAAATTATTGGAAAACCATCCGATACATTAACAGTTAGTTCTCCGATTTCTCAAAAATCTTTGTTAAAAAGTATTATAGTTGCTTATGAATTGCAAGATTTAGAAAGCCAGATAGTTTTAGCAGTTAATGAACGTTTCTTGCAATCTGATGAAATTATCTCTTTAAAAGCAGGTGACGAGGTTGCTGTTATACCACCTCTTAGTGGAGGATAAAGAAGATGAATTATTTAAAAATTACTTCCGAAAAATTAAATTCAGATTTAATAACTAATCTTGTAAGTTCAAATTCGTGCGGGGCTATTTCACTATTTATAGGAACAACAAGAGATAATTTTGAGGGAAGACCAGTAGAAAAATTGGAATATGAAGCTTATGAATCTATGTGTTTAAAAAATATGGAAAATATATGTAAGGATATTCGGAACCAATGGCCATCAATTGAAAATATTGCTATTTATCACAGGTAAGTTGTAAGTAATTTAAATTTAGAAGATATATTGAATGTTTGTCTTATATTTAAGGTTGGGATTGGTTCCTATAAAAGAAGCTAGTATAATAATTGGAACATCATCACCTCATAGAATTGATGCAATCAAAGCTACCGAATTTTGTATTAATAGTGTAAAAGAGAGTGTTCCAATTTGGAAAAAAGAATATTATAAAGATGATGTACCTCAGTGGAAAGAAAATAAAGAATGTGCGTGGGCTTCTATTAATAAGAATTGATAGCTATTTTAAAATGTGGTTAGTTACGTATAATTACAGATAAATTGATTATTTCAAGGGTTTATTAAAAACCTCTTAATTATATTTCAAGCTTTTCTCTTTCCAGATTACCTAACAGTCTTTGATAATGTTCACATGAAATTTATGGGTTAACAGGTTATCATTTGTAGATATTAAAAAAAATGTATCAATAGAAAATACATTGGAGTCAATTATTTTTTTATAATAAAATACACTGCCGTGCATAAAATTAGGGTCGCCCTATAATTTGAAGTTATTCAAGAAATTTTTATGTTTCTCGGGCTTTTTCTACTGTAGCATAGGTTGCTGACTATTTGCTTGAATAAAAGAGAAGTTGCTGTTGTTGAAAGTTTATTAAAAGCAATGAAAATGAAAACTTTTACTTTGCTATAATTTTCGTTGAAACAAAAGTGCAATTTTAATGTCTTCAGTAGCAAGTATTTACTCTTCTGGCAGTGATAACAGCTTGCAAAGGACGTGGTATGCTTTGGATTAGAATTTGGACAATATTCTGCAGACCACTGACCCATTCATGCATCAGTATGTAGTGAACTCTGTAGAATTTTTGTGTTTAATGGGATTTAAGTTTGGACTGCTAGCAGCATGAATGGTAAAACATGGTCTTCTAGAGCCTCTGTCAGGTACCTGAGTGCACTCAATGTCCCGTTCTTGATAAAGACTAACTCCAGATGGGCATCAAAAGATATACCTCCCTTACCATAACTGATCCTTTACCAATTCAAGAAGATAATAAGCAGTATGAAGTCACCTCCTAACTTCTCGCAGATGATGTTAAAGGGAAACTGTTTGGTTCCTCAAAGCACTTGAAACAAGAAAGTGGTCATTTCTAGTTGTACTAATCCTGCCTCATCCTGAACTATGTCTTCGTGTGAGCAAACCAGTCTCTTCATACTGCTGCCATGTATCTATGTATGTAGATATTGGAGTATTATAAATACTGTGACCCAAAAGATCTATTGTGTCCCCCTTTCTGTGATCCCACTCCTTTTAGAAAGTCCAGAATGTGGGATGGCTGTAGCTGCCAAAGATCATTGTCTTCTATTTCATATGCTCTCAGCTGCGCTCTGGAGTTCTGTAGTGTTTCACACTTCAAGATAATGTAGATAGAGGTTGTTTTTCCCTTGGTGTTCTTCCACGTCAGTCTCGTTCCTTGTGCATTCTATTTCCATTGGGAAATTCAGAGGTCAATTCTCTTTGGCTCGGACTTTCGATGTGAAGGTGATCTGTGCCCTCCACATTTTCCTTAGTGTGATGAGAGTGATTTTTTTTCCTCCTTTTTCTTTAGGCCATGAACTAATATTTTCCCAATCCTATAATAGATGATGTGAACTATTAGCCTTGATGGTCAGGTAGGATTGTTTGTCTATATATACCCTGACTATTACTTTAGTCGTTCCGATCTAAGACTTTGTGAAATGTGAAGTCCCCCATTCTGCGCTTCTATTAGCTGTAGAAGCCGTTTTTTTTGGGATATCTTATCCCATATACGTCGTTAATTCAGCCCGCGAGTTGTGTAACCTTCAGCCAAGTGTGGTGTTTCACAGTCGACCAGAATTAGTCCCAGTCAAAAGTGAATGCCCCTGATTCGGATCTTTTGCTACCATCCAGAGAAAATACATCTCATCCTCTAGTGCTTCTTCCAATTAAGTTTGTTCTTCCGCACTGAGGACAGTCTCAGGGAACGCCTTCGGCAGAATAGCCAATCTCTCGAGCTTGGCAGCAGTTGCGTCCCTTTTTAGAGTCTGAAGCGGTGTCTTTGCCCGTTATTCTTTTTTTCCGGATTTTTGGTTGGAGTAGTCTTAACTCTCTTCCTCTTTGAAGCTGAAGGTAGTATTTTTGTTTGACTACCCATGGATTATGCTCCAATGCTTTGGTTCTTGCTTCCTCTGGTGCAAGCCGTTTGCTGAGGTATCCTGCTCTACTGAGTTCATGCCTTAGTGGGTCATCTCTGCTCCCGGCTTTCCCCGTTCTGGCACGTTTTTTCCTTTTTTATAGAAGAGGGGACCCCCCTCTTCTCCCTGTTTTCCTTTCTTGTTAGGTATTCTCACTTGAGAGGTGTATGGTTTTTCAATTTTAGCGGTTTGTCCCCGCTGTTTTTTTCCCGCGTGCCGAAGTATCGTCTGGATACAGTGAGGTGCGACCCGGTGCCCCAGGGGAATGCTTTGCGACAGCAATTAGTCTGTTTAGCAATTACCATTCATCTATTGCCACGATGTCCTCCAACTTTGATTCGGGGGATGTTTATGAACCTCCTGGTCTAAATCAGCTATAGTCAGTTTCAACAGGGTCACCACGAGGATGCAATCGAAATCACATACCCCCAATCGTATTGCGAGTATCTAGTTGTCTTAGTGGTCAGTTTATGGAGTTATAAAGACCTACTGCTGCTATAACGTTTCGCTCTGACAGTTGCTACCTTCTAAAGCCGCCACGATTCGTGTCGCAAAAACAGAATTTATGCTCATTGCAATACATCGACAGTGATACTATTAAAACAATTTGAAATAGACCGATAAAACGACAGAAACAAAAGATATGCTGATAATGGTTTTTGGAAACTTAGGTGAGGGAGCCTTTTTTGTCAAACGTTTATTGAATAACAAAAACTTTTTGTTTGTTCAAGCACTGAAACAAATGTTGCTTCATTTGATTATCACATGTTTATTTTGTTATTTTCAATATCAAGGATCAAGAACTACACCTCAAATTTGTGGAAGAAGTGGAAAAACAGCTTTTTAACGACATTTAATAAAAATCTATAAACGTTCTATCTGTCTGAGACAGTTTTTGTGCTGCTATGAACAGTCTAGAGTTCACATATTGACTTAGGTATGGATGGATCGAATATTCTCTATGTACCCTGCGTTGTCTGTTGTATTGATAATAATCAATGACGTCGTCCTCATCAGAGTCAGAATACATTGAAAAATTACCTTTCACTGCTGCACCATCTGACTGTTGCAAGAATAACTGATTTGCAACCTTTCTTTCAAAATAGGTGCGTCGTGGGCGGTCGACCTTAGGAAACTATGGTAGAGCCCAACATAAACCCAAAAAAATTTCTAAAATTACTAGGTGACTCTAATTTTATGCTCCGCAGTGTATTTGGATTGTACAATTGCATTAGACTCTAAACTCAACTGGAGGGATCATCTAGTCAAGAAACAAAAGCAAATCAACCTAAAGTTCCGAGAACCATATTGGCTACTCGGATGGTGGCCTACAAAATAAAATCTTATTATATAAGGCAGTCATCTTATGGAATATAATTATGGGGATGTGCCAGCAAATCTAGTATTGCTCTCATACAACGAGAACAATCTAAAATCCTTCGATCACTAGTCGATGCACCATGGTACGTCACAAAACAATTGATCCATCAGGTCCTCCGTACTCCAACAATACAAGAGACAATACAAGAAAGAAGCAGTAACCACTACCTAAAGTCAGAAACCCAAGAACCAAACAACAGAAGACTGAAACGAAGCTGGCCAATTGATCTCAAAAAAAGTGCAAGAGACCTTCCCACTGGAGAAGTATCATCAGGACATTCCCAAGACCAACCTAGGCCAATAGCCAACAGATAGCTCATAGAAAATGTATTTCTGATTACCTTCCTTATTTCTAGATACATACTAAAAATGATGATTAGCAGAACGACTTGTTGATAACCATTTATCTAAAAAATGAGGTCGGTAAATACAATTTTATATCATATCACTAATTTCGGAGTACAAGAAAGAAGAAAAAAGGAAATTAAATCAGTTTTTCAAAATATATCTCTTGAAGACATTGTACCTATTTCAATTGAATAATGATGTTATGCGAAGCAAGGTAATTTTGGAGAGGATTTGAAGGAAAAGTAGATTTAATAGGAATTAAGTAAACAATGAGAAAACATTTATAATAAATATATCCGTAATTGAATCTTGCAAATACAATCTAACATTATTTTTCACCTCTCGTATTACTACTTTATTTTAATTTTTTTTTAGATAATAACGATGCTATTAGAAGAAAAGAAATTCGACAGAATGTTGAAGCTCCCGCGGTTCCATATTTAAGACAAGTGAAAGCAACAAAACTTGAAGTAAGAAATAGAATAAACAAATTTATCGAAAGAAAAAGAAGTGATATTAATATTAACAATGTTCGTGAATTTTGTCAAAACAATCAAAATTTGGAATTTACTTGTGCCAGGATAGATGCAACAGTTCACAAAAGGAAGGATTCATCAAGTCACTTACAAGGTAAATGTAATATGTTGAGATGAATTTCATAAAAAAATAAATCAATTATCACTTTATTTTACACAATTTTATTATTTTAGTCAATAGGGTCATAAATTCATATGCATGGAGGGATCAAACTGATTCCTCTTATTTAACTAAACATATTCCTTCAAATGGAATTGAAGAAAGATTGGTTAATGTTGAGAAACAACTGAGTTTGACCACACCAGTCCCAAAAAATATTTACGATCGCCTTAAAAATATAGAAAATAGGTTGTTGCAGATGGAATCAGTGTCTCCAGAATATATACAATTTTGGGTAAGTTGGATAAATATATATTTTTGTTTTATACAGTCTTTCGGAAAATTTCATGTCATATAGTGATATGTGCGCGTAGAGTTGTCGATTAATTACAATGAATTGTATTGTAAAGCATTTGATTAGAATGATTTTATAAATTTCTGTGAAGTTTCAGTTTTATCATATATCATATACACTGTTTACATCACTACACCAACACTCACAATTACACTGCCTGGCGCGCGCTTCGATAACCAAGTTATCGTCTTCAGAGACTGAAGGTAAACTAAAACTTAATGACTCGACCTGTTTTATACTAAATTTTCCAATAAACCTTCTCCAGCGAAAATTAATTCCAGCAGGAAAACGTCCTTGGCGAGAATCTTCACACTTATTCCTTCACTACTAAACTATATAGGAGGCTGTAAGGAATTGAGCCTTTTGTCCCTATCTAAGCTACTCTTAAATTTAGCAATTTTAACGATTTATTATTGGACACATTTTTTAACAATTTTACATTATTAATAATATTAATATTTATGTAATGATTGTGACTGGCTGTATGATCGGTAAAACCTGATTTTCCGGTCCGTCCATATTTTAAATGAGCTATGTGTTCTTTTAATCAGATAATAACGGATCTCTTAGTTTGCCCAATATACTTTCCGTCACAATCACCACAGCTAATTTCATATATACCATTCGTTTCCAAATTTGGTATTTTATACTTAGGATTGCCCAACAATTGTTTTAATGGATTGTTGGATTTATAAACCTATTTAATAACCACTCTTCTAAATAATCCTTCCACTTCTACACTTTCTTGATAAACTCTCACGAATTCTTCACTGAAAAACTCTCAGGTTTGAGAGTTAACCTTTGTTAACCACCTGGAAATATTATAAATAGGTGTACAAATTGTTGAAACAACAGGTCTCATAGTCATAACTTGGTTATCGAAACGCGCGTCAGACAGTGTAATGGTGAGTGTTGGCGTAGTGCTGGTTTAAACAGTGTGTTCAATATGGATATCCACAACGGTTCCAGAAAATTCAATTTATTTCAGTTTTATCAAATACTGATTTTATGCAATTGAAGTAAATTTTTAAATTACATAAAAAGAGAGAAATAAATTTTATTGGTACTATTTTCATTACATAAACTACAATTAGCAGACTATCTCTCTGAAATAATGTCTCTCGTGCCATTCCAAGAGACACTTTAGACCAGATTTGAGTATTATTATCATTTTCCGTTTTGATTGTTAACAGATCGAACTCAAAATTTGACATTCATTGTATAATTTTTAACACCACTTGTTGCATCAAGATACAAAAAAATAAGAAAGTTTTGTGCTTATTGTAATATAATATTGTATGGCGTTGCTATCATTTTTCATTATTATATTACTTCTACTGATTCTACTTCTAATGAACACTCATTGTTGTACAAGAAAAATATTTCTACAGAATCTTTGTTGTTCAAAGTAAAATAGTTATTTACTTGATTATTTTCAGTACAAAGAATTGTTAAAAGACATTATTTTAAACATGATTATAAAAAAATACAAGACATTTTTGAGGGCTTTTGCATTCGCTAAATCATTAATTATGTCGTCGTATGAAATCTTGTTTATTCGGTCTAACTCTATACATAAAAGAGCTAAAGCATTTAGCTTTTTTTGACTTAAAGTCAATCTTGATTAGGAAGAAAAGATTCTCTCGCCTTAACAATTAAATTGAAACGCAAGAACAAAGAAAAATTTTTTAATGATCTAGAACTTGGTTTCATTAAAATTCTTTCAGAATTTAGCTTTGAAAGTGTATGCATTCATAAACTAATAGGGTAGTTGCCTTTTTTAAAAATTATTTATTTTTTGTTTTTTTTTTATAAAATCTTGATATGAAATAATGTCAGAAAGTGAAATATTTAATTAAAAGTGAAAAAATGATTTCCAAATACTTGATTGAAAATCGCAAAAATTTCAAATTTTTAACTACATAAAAAACGATTCTCATTGGTTTTCAGTTGGTCATAGGTTTAATAAAAACATTGAGCAATAGTCTGATTGATGATCGCGTGGTTATCGTTGCCGACAACGTAACGTGTGCTGATATAATACAGTTTTTATTTATTAGTTACGTATAAATAAAAAATTTATCTATATATAAGAGTAAAGTGAATAAACCTTTTATATTATTACATATTCACCGTAAAAATTGAAAGCATAATAAAGTTAATTTTCTTGGTATCATAAAAAAACTTTATCAGGTGTTGTAATCGTGGTATTTTTACATCCTGGCACAATGTTCATGTGTATCATAAGTTCAGTATTTATTTTATACCTATGACGTCACGAAATATGTACGCCTTACTGAAATATTTAAACTACCTATAAAATTTTTGAATTTTCAATAATTTTTTCCCTATAAATATTGATCAAAAAAATTATAATAAAAGTTGTATATAAATTATCCAAAACTATTTTTTTCTCAAACCATGCAAGTACCCTATTCTGTTTTCAAATCATTAGGATACATTGTTTCCATTAGAAACGTTGGTAATAAGTCACTCAATTTTCGAACAAGATTTGCCGCCCTAGGCTACAGCCTAATCAGCCTGTTTTAGGCAACAAAGATTTTCTATCCTTCATTGTATTATTTCAAATTTTACGGTTATATAAAGAAGCAACTATCAATTCAAATAATTTACAGTTTCATTAAAATTTATAATATAGAATTATAAATTATTTTCAAATTGTTAGTTACCCATGTAAACATTACATTTCCAAAATATCAAGGCAACTATTATGAAATTAATTTCATGGCAGTATTGTCATCGTGAACATGAGGGATTATATGAATATTACCTATCTCATTAATATCAAAATGCAATTTGTTTTAACAATGCACAAATGTATCCTTAAATGTCATATTTCAAATTTGACTATACAAAACAGAAGCAACATATAGTTACAATAAAATTCATAAAATTGAGTTTTGCTCAAATTATTTAGGCCTTTTTTTTAAACATTGATAGAGATCTCGAACCATTTCTTGAATTTGACTCTGTTTCAAGTTTCGAATTTTTATGTTTATATGCGTTTTTTCACTATTTTGTGATTTGTTAATGGCCGAAACGTCAATTATAATTTCTATAGAAAATATGTCATTTATTAATATGGAATAGAAGTCTTTTGGGTAGTCTATTGGTGTACAAGCGTGTTTTATAATTATTGGCAGCAATTCTAAAGTGTTGCGCTCTGGTTATAATTTTTTCATGTATAAAGTAAGGTAGTTGAATTTTCATTTTTTATCTATTTTATTTTCTAGTTTTATCTTCGATTTAGTAGCAGTATTCAACTTATTGTACGTGATGTATGTATGTATTGGGGTATCATATACACTGCGCCTCAAAGGATCTATTGTGTCCCTTTTTCTTACTGCCATACTGAGGAACCTAGTTTTTACAGCTGATCTATTAATCCCACTTTTCTTAAAAAGTTCTGTAGCTGCCAGAGATCTTTCGTTCCCTGCATAACATAATCTGCATGCTGCATTATCTGCTGAGTTTAGCATCTTCATTTTTCAGTCCCGATAGGACTCCTGTTAATATTCATAGCATGTTCTTACTTATGTGATACATTCAGCAGATCTTTGGTTATAGTTTCCCAGAAGAGTCTTTGCCTGTCTCAGCCTCTGTAGGTTGTCCCAATAATTATTTTTACCCCTATCTACTTTTTTCCGTTACTTTTTCTATTGTCCTGTGGCTGATACCACAAAATGCTTCAGGTTCTATCAAGGGTTTGTCTACTCCTGCTTTAGCTCGTTCAATTTGTTTAGACATTCTCAAACTAGTTTGGATTTAAATGATTTCCTGTTTGCGATAGTTCCTATCTGTATTGAACTGAACATAATTGCATAAATTTCTGCTTGAAAAATGCTTGCGTTGTTTGGTTCTGGGCTGTACACTCTTATTCCAGTTCTCTCTGCTGCTACAGAGCCGTTCGTGTATCATTTTATGGCATTTTTGTTCATTTCTCCCATAGAGTTTTGATCCCCCATACTTCTACAGCTTGCTAATGAGGTGAATTTTTTTCAGAGCTGAACTTTTTTGGTATTTCATCCTGAGGCATGTCATTATTTAGGGACTGTTTTTCCTTTTTGATTCCGTCTCTGAACATGCTTAGTGTTGCTTTTCCGCCACGCTTTCCAGTACTATGTGGAGATTTGGAATCACTTCTAGTGCCTACTGAACACACTGTTTCACACACGCGCGTTTCGATAACAAAATTGTCTTCTAACTGAAGTTTACCTCCAGTCTCTGAAGTAGTGGTGTAGAAACAGTGTATTCAGTATGAATATCACCAACGACTCCAGCAATTCCAACTTACTCATAGTACAGCTGTTGGGCATGATTTCATAGCCCCGGTTGCGCATTTGCAAGTTATTCTTTGTACTTCCGAGATGTTCTTCCTCGTGGTAGTCAGACTAGTACCCCAAATCACCGATGATTGGTCTTATAATTGCCGTGTACATCCACAGTAGGATCTTTAAGTTACAGTTGTACGTGAAACTGGCCCATAATTGTGAAAAAATCATAATAATTAATTCGGTGTATATTGATATTATTTTTTGGATGCCGTTTTAATTATGTTATTAAAATCATCGATTAACTTGAATAATTTGTGACAATTGATTATTATTTGACTTGAAAATGTAACAAAATATCCAAGGTTGTATCTGGGACTCAAATTGCAAACAGAGATAACCGAATATTAATATAATACAATTATGTATATATTTATTGTTAGATTATATTTCCGACAAGGTCGATGCACAAAGGCTGTTTTAATCTTCTGTTGTTTGTTTCGTGGAGAATTGAAAGTAGTAATTTATAAGTGTTGTTTTGCTTGTATAATGGTGTAATATTTTCTTTGTAATAACTCGATAGAGATTTTTCAACTGAGCTCTTTGAATTACTGTGGTATTGGATTTTTTGCCAAGCCCTACTATTTTGTACTGTATATCTATATGTAGTTGATTACAAAAAAAATCCAAATAAAATTTTTTCAAATAAAACAGCGGGAGAAATAATAAAGGCAGATAAGTTTACGAGGTAGTAGCACAACTCATAGTGGAGTGCTCCATCCAATCTTTATCACCAAAAATACGACTTTATCTACCTTATTGAATAACATGAAACTTTCTTAGTTGAAGTGAACTTATGTTTTAATCTTGTTCTGATATACTAGTGAGTAGAAGTACTTAATTTATCCCCCATTCTTCGAAAATAAGAAAAATAAAATATTTTGAGTACAACTTTCAGTATAACATTTGTCCCAGACTGTTGTTGAATAGAGTACTTGCATGGTTTGAGAAAAAATAGTTTTAGATAATTTATATACAACTTTTATTATACTTTTTTAAATTATTCGATCAATATTTATAGAGAAAAAAATTTTTGAAGATTCAAAAATTTTGTGGGTAGTTTAAACATTTCAGAAAGTCCGTCATATTGCGTGACGTCATAGATATAAAATAAACACTGAACATATTATACAAAGTAATTATTATTATTATTCTCTCGTTTATTCTCAAATAAGTGCTATTATTAAACTTTGATTAACATGAATAATGGTATATGAATCGTGTTTTGTGAAAATACATCGACTAAAATACCTGATAATTTAAGTAAGATTTAAATTTAACTTATTTTAATATTTTATAGTAATTAAGTTTATTATTCTTCTAATTTTTAACGTGATTATGTAATAATGCAAGAACTCAACCTATAAAAGGTTTATTCATATAGATAAATTTTTTATTTATACGTAACTAATAAATAAAAACTGTATTATATCAGCACACGTTACGTTGCCGGCAACGATAACCGCGCGATCATCAATCTGACAATGGCTTAATGTTTTTATCAAACCTATGACGTCACTACTGGAAACCAATGAGAATCGTTTTCTTAGGTAGTTAATTTGAAAATTTGCGATTTTTGATCAAATATTTAGATATCATTTTTTCACTTTTAATTAAATATTTCACTTTCTAACATTATTTCATATCAAGAACTTATGAAATAAACAAAAAAGTTAATATTTCTCAAAAAATGCTTTGTACCCTATTGCTTAGCTTTGGTGGTTTATTACAATTTATTATAGACGTGCTATTATTGACGAATGATCTGAGGATTAATCATATTGGGGTGTAATTATCTATTACGTTTAGTTTTTAGTCAAAATAGAGTCCAAAAGATAATTTAGTTTGCTGGAATTACTCGACTTATATGTAGCAGTGCCACTAGAGATAAATGTGATTTTTTTCATTTATGAGATCAGCTAACCGTTTTTCTTAGCTGTGATTCTACACCACTTCCACCGCAAGTAATTCCGGTCCAAAGTCTTGTTTTTTAGTCTACAATACACCTACGAAATTATTATTTAGTAAAGACGATTGTGTGTGTCAAGCAGGGGATTTTTGGCATAGTAGGAGAGAAAGGAGCGCGAGAACGTGAGAATGGGCGATAAGGTTTATTGATGACTCCACACTCGCATGTTTGTTAGTAACGAGCGAGTCGCCGATTTGAATGATTTTTCGCCACTTAATCATTCTTTTCTCTTTAATATACGCATAATTATAATATGCAAATGCGCATAACAGCAGTCACTTCAGCGTCCATCGTTATCGAACGGAGAACTGAAGTGAGAACTTTGTGAGAGTGTGTACCCAAAAGAAGTTCTGACAACGTTCTCGCTGAGAATCTCGTGGAGAACCACAAGTTCATTTTTAATTTTTTTTTAGGATAAAGGAATATTGCAGAATGGAAATCCGACAAAGAAGAAAATATTTACTATAGAAGAAATAGACAATTTGATAATGGAAACTGAAAGGGAGATTAATGTTAAAATGAATTACTGATTTATTTTATAATGAAACCAAGAGCAAATATAGAACCATCAGTTGTATGGTATTAGCTTATTGTCCTTTAATCCTCCGCCTGCAACGTGCTGTAGTGTTGAGATTTTATAAATTATAGAGTACTTGGTTACTTATTTATGTTGATGATATTTTGTTAATAGGAGAATGCAAAGATGTGAACGAGACTATGAATTTATTGAAAAGCTGTTTTCAAGCAGAGGATTTGAACGAAGTGAATAATTTTCTAGGAATGAAGATCACTAGAACAGAAGATATCATTAAAATCGAACAACAGCAATTTATTGACAAATTGCTAAATTATTTTAATATGGAAGAGGACTCCAATGGAAAAAGGATTCCAATATAAGGCCAAAATTTTGACAAACATTCCATATAGACAACTCATCGGAGGTTTGATGTATTTAGCAACAACTAGTAGACCTGACATCAGTTATGCTGTGTCATACTTGAGCAGATTTTTGGATCGTGTAACTGAAGAGACCTGGACTGCAGGAAAACGAGTCTTGAGGTATCTACAGGGAACTAAAACTCTAGGATTGACTTATACTAAACATACAAATGGTGACGTAATACTTGAAGGATATTCAGATGCTGATTGGGCAACGGACAAGGAAAGTAGAAAAAGCGTTAGTGGATCTATAATTTTATATGTGGCAGCAGCACAAACAGCTCAAGACCTAATCAACGTAAAGGGTATTTTAGGGGACTTAAATACTATTGCCAAAACGATTCTATATTGTGATAATAAGAGCACAATTTTAATGTCCAAAAGCAATGAAAATTCGAAAAGAACCAAACATATTGATATTAAAAACCATTATATAAAAGATTTAATTAGTAAGAGGGAAATAGAAATAAATTATGTATCAAGCGAACAAAATTTAGCCGATATGTTTACTAAATCATTAGGTACAGAACTCTTTACAAAGCTTAGAGACAAAATATTTATAATTTAAAGCTTCATGTTTTTAGTTGTATATTACATAATATCTTAAGTTGATTGAGCGATTTTCATTAATACATGTCAAATCGAGGAGGAGTGTTGAGATTTTATAAATTATAGAGTTGGCAACAATGCAGTTTGTCAATGATCCATTCATTGGCACTTTTGGCGAGACATGATGTATTAATTGTAAGGTTAACTAGTAGTTTTTCACTCACCACGTTGTGTTATATTTTTGACCGAAAATCAATAAACCTTTTATTTGGAGGATGTTTTAATCTAGTGACAACCTAAAACCGTAACGGGTTCTTAACATGTAGAAGTAAAATTCCTGCAACGTCGGTCTGAGAGACCGATATCTAAAAAGGTCAAATAATTATTGTCAGTTGTTATTTTTTTGCGCTAACAAGTCCGTAATACATCTTTTATTAAGCCACGCGAAGTTTTTGATACATTTTATTATACTTTTGTGGCACAAAATAACCATCTAATTATACATACCATAGAACGGCATTATATTTGATAATGGGCACGCATAAAACAAAATAATATTTTTCAGTTGAAAAACTTCTAGGAGGATTAATTTAATGTACAAACTAAACAGAAAACATGTTTTATTCATATAAGTACATTTAGACTAACATTCATAACTGGAACTACTCATCGGTATCTTCCCCTGTATAACAGTCATGACAAATTCCATTGAGTGGTGTTCTAGCAAAGGAACCGGCTACATTTTAGGCATTTGTACCTGGTTTTTCTATTTTTCTTGGACGAACATAGCAGATATTGACCATAAATTTGATTTTGGTTTGCAGGAAAATTTTCAGTTTCTTTTCCACATATTTCCTGAAGGCACACAAATTCACACATGTACTTCTTCGTCACACCTATTGATGTTAAGACTTTTTATTGACCCACAATAAACAATGGTAAAAGTAAATACCTAAAACGTAAAATAAAATCAAAAACTGATGAAATTAAATTCGCCCAGGGCCGGATTAAGATGTATAAGGCCCGGGGCTAAAATAATAAGGAATTCGGAATTCCGGAAAATAATATCAATACGTCAGATTTGTGGTATCAAAAAATACAGAATGTTTTCCAAATGATAGGATCTTCTTGGACCTGTGAACCGGGACTATAGACCCCCCACGCCCCCAGTTTAATCCGGCCCTGAATTCGCCTCTTTCATGGATTAAAATCTATGTGAAACGATTTTATTATTACCATTTTTTTGTATTATTCCAGGAACCATTATCTTTAATTTTTAATATTTTACTGTTTGTAGTCTCATCTATAAATTAAATAAATGATTACAAAAACGCAAAAAAGATATTCTGGTACATATTTGCTTACTAAACAAAATTGCTCCGTACTTAGGTTTAAAAGAATTTATACCACACAATTGAAGGTCCTAATGAAGAGATTTATAACTATTAATAGCTAAATACTACATTTATATTTATGCGCATGTGTATCGTTATGCGGAGAGCGCATGATCTCTTGTATGTGTAGAAGAGCTCATGCGCACGACGTGTGTCTTGACAGCCCCCAGTTCTATGTACAGATGTTTCTTTTATTGTTCTTATTAACAGGCAATAAATTCTTTTTTACTTCGAGTGATTGTTTGATTAACCACGTACCTTAACATGTTAGCAGAACAACGTGATTTAAGCAGTGTATCGTTCAATTAAAATTATTAGACTGTGTCCAGTCTACGAAGGAAAGCACGTGTGATACAAAATGGCGAAAACTGATAACATAGTTATACCAGTGTTTGATCGAGAAGACTATGGCGTGTAGAAAAAGCGTCTTGTTATGCTATTTTTGAAATTATAGGAATGCGATGCGAGCGAAAATGGTAAATGATGAAGAAATTTGAATGAACAATTGAAATTTGTTTGTGAAGAAACACCTGCATATGATATAATTAAAAAATTTGATAATATATATTTGAAAGAATCATGGACATTGCAAATTATTTGTCGAAATAAATTAGAAAGAATAAGTTCGAAAAACTTTAGTGACTCCGCGACGTTTTTTGATGACTATGAAAAATGTGTAAACGACTTAAAAAGCGCAGGTGCGAAAGTGTCGGAAAATGAAAACTTAATTATATGTTGAACAATCTGCCCGATTCATTTAGTTATAACGGTAATCTAATTAACACGTTTAATGAAGATCAAACCCCCCGATTATGTTAAAAGTAAAATTAAAATGACCGAGTTCAAAAATAAAAAAAGACGAAAATCGGCAGTTAGCGCGTGTGAAGAGCGCATTGTGTCGACCATAAACGAGGACAGAAACAGTGCATGGGTTAAACGGTTGCGCACCATGAGGCTGACAATATTGAATTAAATGATGTAAGTAGTAATGAAATATAATGGCTTGTAGATAGTGTTTGTACGGACCACATTATTAATAATGTTTATTTAGAAGATAATAGGATTGTAAAGGCCACAATGTAGATGTCATATTAATAATTATTCAACATAAAATTAGAATACTTCAGTAAACAAAATTTAATTTGCTATAAAAAATATGTTCTTTAAAAGGAGTTTTCAAGTATGCTAGCTCTCCGCGGGCCGGATATGGCCCTCGGGCCGTAGTTTGGAGACCCCTGAATTAGAGGAACAAAATTCATTCGGTGAGCGTCGATTTATTTGGCCGAAAGTATGAAAAAAAAAATAATTATTAATATACAGTTTGTCCACGTAAGTTGGTGGCATATGGAATTATATTTTCGATGGCCGAAAATATGTTTTTAAAAACGTTATTTAGCTCAAAATTACAATTAACTTCACAAGCGAATTAACTATAATTTATTGAATGAACTATATATTCAAGAACAGATACATATATTCATTAAAAAGTTGTTTACAATCATTCGTATTTATAATAAAATAATTGCTGATAAAGTGTTTATGTTATTTAACCCGATTACGTTTTATTTAAAGAATCTTCTGGAATTTTCTCCATGTAACTTGGGAAACTTTGTTATTATTAATTTTACGAAAAAGTTGTTATTTATAAAAGTTCTGCATGATCCAAAACATAAAATTCGATCATCAGATGTTAAATTTTTTCAGTCGTATACAAGGTTTGTCAAAAAATGTGATTTTTGCTCTAGAGTAAAGTACCTTTCTTTTTGACAATATCGAAAATTGTTATAAAGAAAAGATGTTTAGAATTAAAAATAGCTTTCAAATATTCAACATTGTTTATTTACATTAAAAAAATATTTTTTTCTACATTTTCTCTTCGATTACGTTGGAAATTTAAGTTTGCACATTAATGCATAATAATCTAGGATGCACTGGAATTTTTTAAAACATATAATTAAAGTAGGCTTTCGAACTGTCTAAATATCGAACATTCGAAAAAACGTCGACAATCGTATTTCAAAAAGTGCCACGGTATAAACACTTTTTTTAGGCAGTCTAACAGTGTTTTTCATAGTTTTGTATAGTTTTATGTTTGACAGACGTATTTGTTTATGAAAAGTTAGGAATTCCAACAACATTAAGTCTGGAAGATAAAATTGAGATTGTGCTAATAGTGGGTGATAAGTATAAAACATTTCGGGAAGCAGCAGACATTTTTAATTTCCGACATCCAAATAAAAATATTCACAATGAAACTGTTAGAAAAATATTTAATCAATTTAAAACCTATGGAGATGTACATAATAAATTTAGCAAAAAACGCCAAAGCATTGTAGAAAATAATAACATTGCAACTGAGCATCCTAAATATCCTTTACGAAAAAGGCATCTTCATTGCCAATGGATAAAAAAAAGTAGATTTTCAAAGATTCTAAATAAATACAAATATCACCCTTACAAACCTCAAAAAATTCATACTTTAAGACGATGATAGACGATTTGATTTCTGTTGTGACATACAGGGAATCTTAGTAGATAACCCATTTATGACAAGGTGTATTATTTTTACGGATGAAGCAACATTCTCATCAAACGGGACAGTTTCTAGCCAAAACTGTCGTTGGTGGAGTGATACAAATCCACATTTTACGTTGAAAAGTCGGGACCAATATTCTTTCAAAACAAACGTGTGGTGCGGAGTGTATCAAAATCAAATGACTGGACTTTTTTTATCCGAGAAACCTTGAATGCTGATCGTTATTTGTGCTTTTTAAACAATAATATAAATGATTTTCTTGACAACCTTCCCTTTCTTGAACGTCAGCAGATATGGATCCTGTAGGATGGTGCCCCATGTCACAGCAGATTAAATGTACGTCGTTACATTGAAAATATTTTCAATGGAAGGGCTTTTCATCGTTTTTCGGAAATTCCTTGGCCTCCGCAGTCTCCAGATTTAATCCCACTCGATTTTTTCTTGTGGGGTTACTTAAAACAAAAAGTTTACCTTCAAAAGCCATTTTAAGATGTTCAAATGTTAACGGAATGAGAAATCAGAAAATTTACTGTTTTGTTTGTTAAATACAATTTGCTTCTTCTGGAATCACTTCACGTAATTCAATTATTTACAACTTTTATAAGATTTGATTTTTCATTAATTTCCTAGAACTGAAATTGAAGGGGCCAAAATATCTTTGTGTATTTTATTTTATGAAACCTGCTCCTAAATGTACAGTCAAATAAAATGATTGTTTAGCAGTTAAGCATCATTTTCAAAAAGATCGTGTTACTATTTTACTATTTGTCCATTAACTTTTTGATAGGTTGAATACAAAAAATACATTCTTAGGTAGCTGTCAAAAAGATAAACGAATGGACAGAGTATAGCAGATTTCTACTCTGCTTCCGACTCCGACAACTTAAATAAAAAACTCAGACTTCGGCTCTGATATAACCACATCCGTAACAACCCTGGTTTTTACATCTCTATACCACCATTCTTTTATGCTTACTCTTGAATAAAAAGTGCCCCAAGTTATCATACAATACCTGTTTCATTTCGATAAAAAATAGAATTTTTATTGATATTCCCCCCTTTAATTATATAAATACATCAATAAATTTTAACAGTTTTTGAAAGACAATGTTTATATTTTTTATCAAGTGTGTGCATCTAAAAATCAATCGACTATTTAATTTATATACGGGCACTTATCGTAGTTGGTAGTTTTTAATAAAAACCTTGATATATCGAAGTTCAAGGTGAATGTAAAAACTTGGAAATATCGAGGTCTTCGATATATATATCGAGGTGTTTTTCGATCGACTCATGATTTTGTTTTAATGCGAATTATGGAGCAAAAATATGGTGTAAATGCAAATATAACTCACTGCAGTAAGATAAATTATATTTTATTTAATTCAAAGATACATTATGACAGTAATACATAATAAACAAAGCTTACGAATTGCAATAATGAAGTAAAATACAGTACAGTATTAAATATCAAATGAAATTACAGTAATAAATAATCAAATTTTCATTTAGGATTTAAAAAAGTCCAAAATTGTTGTCTGCTTACTGCCAGTAAATGCCGCTTTGTCCAATGCATCATCCAGCAACTATTGATTGGATCACTCATTGCTGTTTTATTTTATAGAAATTTCTGGCACATCGTGCATCGCGGAGTGTAGGATTTTACTCCAGTACATCCTCGAAATTGCTATCTTCCTCATCATCATCCTTTTCTGCTCCTTGCGAAACGGATGGGACAATGTCTGCATCGCTGAGTATACCGCATACAGCCAGTTCTTCATCGAAATTAACAAATGAAAGTCCGTTAACGTTCAGTGCCTTTGTAACTTCATTCCATCTATCGGGAGTTTCAATTGCATCTTGTGTATCAATAATGTAAGGACAGTCTTCCTCATTTTGATTCTGCTGTTTAAACCCGTTCTCAATTGTCTTTTCAGCAACATTGTTCCAAGCCTTTGAAGCTATCCAAATGGCGTCAAGGGCATTGATTTTTGTTGGGTTATTGTCTTCAATATCACGAAGGAACTGGTGCACAACTTCCTTCCTGGAAAGAGCTTCAAAATTCTTTATTATTCCTTGATCTAACGGTTGTATTTGGAAATAGAAATTCAATTTTTATGTCTTTGAGCTTTGGGATATCTCCATGTGCTGTGCATTTGTCGATAAATACTTTTTCTTTTTTCTCATTTCTTTGTCCAGGTCAGCTAACAAGTGACCAAAAATTTCAGATTTCATCTAAGATTTTTTGTTTGCAGAATAGTCCATAGGAAAACTTCGAACCCATTTGAGACATCTTGAATTTTTTCCAATCATTAAAGGTTTACGTTTCACGTTAGATTTGCTCCTAGCAGCACAGTAACTCTAAGCTTACTGTCTTTCCCACCACGGCAAGAATCCCCTTTAAAGGTTAAGGTTTTCTCAGTTACGCACTGGTAATAAAGACCAGTCTCGTGAGCATTGAATATATCCTCTGCTTTATATCCCTTGGTTAGTTAAGGTAGATTTTCACTCCATTGTGAGCACACCTCGTTGTCGACACTTGCACTTTCACCTTTCAGTTATCTTTTTGAAAACAATTTCAATGCTTTTCTTCAAATTTTGAGGCCAACCATTACTAGCACAAAAGTCACTTTCACTTCTACCAAGTTATTGAGCAAATTGCGTCACTTTTTCTTGTATGATTGGTCCACTTATCGGTAGGTTTTTATCACGGCACTGTTTCAACCACTGCAGAACGCATTCTTCGATGTCTTTGAATTCAGGTCCTTTAATTCTCTTTAAAGATGCTTTGTTTTCGTATTTTTCCTTATTGTAGACAGTGTGGTAGCTGGTATACCAAATTCTTTAAGAATATCACATTTCTTCTTGCAACTGGTGTTTACAGCCTCTATCATTTTAATTTTTTCTTCATAGGTTAATGTTTTTCGATTTGCCATCGCACAAAAAAATTAAAATCACTTTTAACACGTTAACTTTTAGACTAAAACTTACACCATATTAAAAACATTGACACTGTACTAGTCTGTGTGCAGTATTGTAATTCTTCGGTATCGGTGACAAATTGCAAATTATAAGTTTTTTTTTACATACAGTTTGTTTACTTAGTATTTTTTTTATTGAAAAAACTCGTATAGAGGATTTTCATGCAGTTTCTTCGACAATGTAAATATGGACAAAATCAAGGGGAATAAAAAAAACTATATATATCGAGGTTGCACTCTATGAATATGAAGATATTCTTTTACTAGAATAGTATATACAGGGTGTTTCAAATTAAGTGCGCACTATTGCAAATTTTTAAAATATTCTAGATACGAAGTCGGTTAAATTAGCAATGTAGCAGTATTTTTCACGCTCAAATTTTTCCAAATTATTCACAGAATATAAAAGCTCTTATACAGCATTAGTCTAAATCTAAAAATAACCAACTTATTAACTTATTCCTCTCTCTAACAAGTTGGCTTTAGATATTTATTTTTTCAACAAGTTGGCTGAGATAAAACTCAAGTATAATCTAAATATTTTATTACAGTATAAAAAAAAACAAAAACAAACTAGATTAAATTTGAAAAAATATCGCCGTTTCCTTAAATACATTTTCAAGTATTCTTTAGGACACGTTGCGTAGCTTTTAAAACGGTTCTGCCGTCGATGGATGCTATAATGTGTCTTATACTATCTTGAAGTTCCATAAGATTCGTATATCTTCTTTTATAGACCTCGTTCTTGACATAACCCCAAAAGTAAAAACCTAGGGGATTATATGAGAAGATCTAGGGGGCCAACATGTAGGACCATTTGTAGCAATTCGCATATCTTGGAAAAGTCTTTCCAACAATATTCTGACTTCGTGTACCTGATGGGGAGGAGCTCCATCTTGTTGAAAATAAATTTGGTTACGTGCTTCTAAATAGAGATCATCCAAATATTCTTCCAGTACCTCTGATAGGAATAAACAATACTTTGATTTTTCATGTGAAATGTGAAAATAAAGACTTATTCAACATTAATTCCAAAGAAGAAGAATAACAAACTGTTTTTGTTGCTTAACTGCTAGTAAGTATATTATGGTAACAGAGTTGTTATTTTTTAAACCCTGATCTAGTAGTTATAATTATATCTTATAATGTTATTATCCACATAACATGAATACCTATACATCCAAATTAATGGTAATTAATTTTTTTAAAATCTAGATTTATTGTCATGATTTTCTGCAACGGATTTTAAAATGACCCATTTAGTTAATTACAAATTTGTCTGTATTATTAATTTGTTATTCTTAATTTCTTTTTTCCTATCTTCTTTCCATAAAACTACTCCTATATATACTTTCTTATTCTATTTCTCAAATTAATCTTACATCCTGTTAGTGTACTGTTACCTTCATTATGCTGCCCTAGTCAAATTTAGATTTCATTGTTTCTAGACTATTCTAGCTTTTTTCGCTATACTGCGCTTATTCAATCATTTTTCAAGTTCATTGTAATTTTTGTTCGTTCATCAGAAAGTTAAGGTAAGAGAAAAAGATACATTTTTGAATTAATTTTTATTATAACAATGACAAAGTTCAATTCGATGAAATTCAAGTCAAATTTATAAAAATACAGTCAATCATATGAAAATCAATATTAATCATGATTCATTGGAAGAGTCGCTTACAGCAAACGTTTCTCTTATAAATATCTTGAAAAATTAATAAAAAAGATCTTTTCAAAATATATCTAGACTTTTTAACATTATACCAATAATTATGCTTAGTATGTTTTAATCTTCCTTTGGGTGTAAAGGTATTACAAATTTAGGTCCAAAAGGAGATTTATATTTTATCCCGACTTCGTTGAATATATCAACGGGGAAACCCAAATTACATAAATATAATTTTCCATTATTGGATGAATGTGGTAAGGGTAAAACTGGTAGCAATGAGAATTTCGGAGTTATACCCGGAGTTCCAGTAGGAGGAGGATCCAATGCTAAAATGGGGGCCTTATTTTTGTTTACCCAATCAGACAGTAAGGGATAATGCTTGGGATTATCAGTATCTTCACAAAGTGCCACAATTATTAAATCCGAAACAGTTGGTAAATCAGATACGTTATTCAGTACTCTATTCTTTGTTAACATGTACAGGGAAATTTCTTTTTTCAATATTGCTGCATCCATGGATACTGTGAACACTATAGTCTCTACACCATGACTTGCTAGTTGTCTGGCAGTGTTTACTCCAATAGCTCCTTGTCTGGGAAAAATAAAATGTGATTAAATATAGAGGTATGTTCTGAACTTTTTTAAAAATTTGTTTAAAGAGCAACAATAAAAAATTCTCTTTGTTTTTTAGCACTTGACACTTGAGTTTCACAAGTGAAAATGATCTGAGCTCCACTTATTATTTTTAACGGGTGTAAATGACTCCTTAATGGAAATATTGACATTGAGCCATTTATCGTGTTTAATATTAAGGGGTGAAATTGTAAAGTGTTCTCTAACATAATTATTTCAAGCACTGCAAAACCTTATTTCATTAGGATGCATATAATGTATCTGCTCCCCGCTAGGTGGCATAGAATACATCGATTAAATTTCAGACAAAATAAAAAACGGCTTTGATCTTTAATATCTCGCTTAATATTGCACTTAGAACACTTTATAAAAAACCTATTTGTTCAGTTTTTTACCTTTTACAATTTTTTCTTCATAATATTTTCGTTAAAATGCATATTATTGGAGATATTGAATAAACCGATGAAAAAACGTGAAAAAATTCCGAATTTTCAATTGCCAATAACTTGAAAAGTATTGGGTTTTTTGAAAAACTTTATGGAACATTATTTTGAAAGAAAAATTTTCACCACCGAGAAGAGGTGGCAACCCAGGGTGGGTGCGGAGTTCAGATCATTTTCTCTTTTGAAGTTAAGGGTAAGATGAGCTTAATTCCAAAATTTCATGCAAATCGGTTCACAGTAAAAAAATTCAGAGCAATAACGCTTCAATCACTGCACTAATTGTAGATATGAAATTTGGGGGTCAGCAAAACTTAGGATTACCAAAACTTTTATGATAGTGTGGTAGTGTGAATAATTATGAACTATACATAACATAATTACTATTAATAAAAGGCAACAGCATAATATAATAATCACCCTTACATGGATAAAAAATATTAACGGTAAATAAAAATATCCTTTTAATAATGCTGGCTCTGCTAGTGGGAATACATCAAATTTAAGATGGGGTGAAAGAATGAAGATACACTTTAATGCATTCAGACAATCCTGCAATAGGATAACTTTTAATTCAGAGATTTATAAAATAATATGGTGTTAAGACAATTTACCAAAATATTATTTTCGGGAATTGTAAGACTGCAGAGCAGATTATCTTTAAGGCTTTTAAAATAGAAGTTGAAAACATAATTATTTATTAGAATTATGAGTTGTTGGATGAATATAGTTACAATATACAAGGTGTGGCGGTCAATCCTATGAAATGGCCGTGAAAAATAAACGGATACATTTCATTATTATGATCTTATTGTGTATTAAAGAGCTTAGATAAAATGTGAGTTAACTAATCAACGTTTAAATATAAGACCAATCAGTTGGCTGCCTTCCTAATTTTTGTTAATTCTGAAATTGTCCTTCACTTCATTAAGCATGCGCTGAGGAATTATCAGGATTTCAAATCGGATTCTTTCCTTAAGTTCTTCAGCTGTACGCGGTTATTCTTCGTACACTTTACTTTTCAGGAATCCTCACAAGAAAAAATCACATGGTGTGAGGTTGGGTGAATAGTGAGGCCAATTTAATTAACAATAATCATGCTCACAAGAGCTGTGTTGTTTGCGGTTCCGTCTTGTTAGAATAATCATTCACTGCTTTTTAACAAAGTTGAGGAATGTAGAATGACTTTAACATTTCCGAATAGCGCTTTGCGTTCACGGTAACAAACCGCCTCCTTTCATTTTCGTAAAAAATATGGGTTTATAATTCCCGATGAGGACATGGCACACTAAACTGTTATCATGGCTGAGTGGAGATGTTGATGAAGTTTACCGAGGGTTTTGATCGCTCCAGGACTTGGTTGTTCAAACATCTCGAAAGATGAAAATGTGTCTCGTCACTAATCGAGATGAGGTGAATAAGCTCCTCATTTTCTTCAACCAAGCCCAAAAACATTTGACAGAATTCCGATGGGCAGCAAAATCGTTTTCGTTCAATGCCTATATCACTTGAATTTTTTAAGGGCGATGGAGCAAATCTAAACTCAAGATCATGTTGACAGACTTGTCGGAAATTCCAAGAGCGGCACTCTGCCGTCGCGCCGACCTTCGCAGGCTTCTTCCTACAGCAACCTTCACGCGCTCAACATTCTCCGCAGGTCGAATGGATCCCGTATTGCCACTTTGCTCGTTGTTTTACCGATATTTTCAAAATTTGTCATCCATAACCCGTTTTAATAAAACGCTTATAAAACAAACGCTCGTTGTTTTAACCACCGTTACACGATGATTGAAACTTTTTGAGGTGGGAAACAGAACGGCAACAATGACAACTTGCCCCGCTCACTTTCTACGTATCCACAGCCATATCAAAAATATAGGATTGACTGCCGCACCATGTACAAGGATATCCTAAGAATCTAGGAAATAACTTTGATAATGAATACACATATACCGAGACAATAGGTGTTGAAAAAAACTTACTTATGAGGTCCGCATAACAAAACAACAGTGGGCCACTGATGTGTGTTACGTGGATTTAATCTATGTCCGCCGCCCAAAAGTTGTATAGATATTTCGCAAGCTGCCCTTCCTATCAAGTCTATCCTCTTTTCCCATGTAAGACCAACTCTTTCGGCAACTTCCCACAGCCGTCTTCTTAATGCCCTGGATATACTGGGTATAATCAAACCATCATCAGTTACATATTCACAAAAATCTTGTTTCGGTACTGTTATTTGTCTGTATGAAGCCGGACATGTCGTTATAACGTTTTCATCATGTCTGAAATATTTGATAAATACAAATACTACGAATCATCTCTTGAGTTCTAACACCGCCTAAGTCAAAAACGACAACGATAATACATTTTTTTTTTTTGAAAATTTATAAACATAGACCATCGATTTCAATATTTTTGTATCAATTATCTAGAGATGCATCTTTCAATTCTCTATCAAATTGTCTTTGAAATTAGTTTTGTTATATGGGTCAAACAATTCACAATATTTGAAGTATAACATTACATTAGCTCAATTTTGTCAACTTACATTATCCAGCAATTTACAAAGTCATAATGTTCACTTAATTTACTAGAATTGATTGAAAAAAATATATAATTTTACGTAATAAGAGTTTTCCTAACTAACTTCAATATACTTTATTAATTTGAATAGTTATTTCCAATCACTTTTATTGATTATATTCTGCACGTTATATAAATTTCTTTAATTTCTTAGACCTTTTATATGAGGTTGGCAACTAATTACTTCGTTTTTTTTCTGATAGAGAGCGTTGCTAACTTATGTTAGTACTGTACTTTGCCGTTTGTCACGTAATACTGGTCACATTGACGTAACTTTTGAAGCAAGTTGTGCGTGATTTTTATTAAAGCTATTGGTTGTAGGTTAGTTTTATATGTAGTGCAGAAACGAGAATTTTATTGTGTTTATTGTGTTGATTGCTTAACAGAACGTACGTGTCAGAATTGGTATAAAAAATTCCGTTCTGGAGATTTTTCCCTAGAAGATGAGCAACGTTCAGATCGTCCTACTGAAGTTGATAATGACCAAATCAAAGTCATAATTAAAGAAGTTCGTCATATAACAGTTCGAGAGATTGTGAAGAGGCTACATGTATCGCACACAACAATTGAAAAATACTTGAAATGTCTTGGGCTAGTTGAGAAGCTGGATATTTGGGTACCTCACAAATTGAAAGAAATTTATTTAACACAGCAAAATTTGCGATATGCACTTTAAACTAAACGAAACCGACACTTTCTTCAAAAGAATCAACACTAGTGATGACAAATGGGTCCTGTACAGTAACATAGTTCGAAAACAATCACGGAGCAAAACACGATGAACCAGTACAAACCACATCAAAGCTTAAAAATAAAAAAAAAACTCATGCTGTCAGTTTGGTAAGATTACAAATGTGTTGTGTTTTTTGAGCTTCGTCAAAGGAACCAAATGATCAATTCTGATATTCACTGTCAACAATTAATGAAACTGGATGAAGCAATCAAAGAAAAACGGCGAGAATTGTCAAATCGGAAAGTTCCACCATGATAATGCAGGGCCTCACACATACTTGGCAACTTGTGGGAAACTATTGGAACTTGTCTAGGAAATGATGTCACATCCCCCATACAGACCTGATCTGGAACCACCTGACTACCCTTTATTTCGAAGTTTGTAGAATTCTTTGAATGGTCAGACTTTCACAAATGACAATGACTTTTATTCGCCCTTGGTTCAGTTTTTTGCTGATCAAGGACCAGAAATTTTATGAGCGCGGAATCATGAAGCTGAAAGAAAAATGGCTAAAGGTCATTGATCAATGGAAAATATTTAATTGATTAAAAACTATTCTTTAAAAAAAAGTATATATTACAAAATGACAGAAATTACTTTCTCGCTAACCCAATAGATGTCATGTTTCTAAATCGTCTTGATTTTTTAAATCTCTTCTGTTTAAAAATTATATTATTTTTTTTTGAAAGATAGATAAAAATTTGACGTTTCGACTATTTTCAATCTTTATCAAAATATATAAATATAGTTTCAAGAACATCAAATTAAAATGTTAGGAGTATTTTTTTAATATAAGTCAAAACAATAATGAATGAAAAATACTAGTATTATTGTGAAAAAAACGTCGGGCGCTCGATGTTTGACAAATATGGAACATAGCGCTCCACTCTTTTTTCACAATAATACTAGTATTTTTCATTAATTATTGTTTTAAACCTATTTCAAAAAAATAGTTTGATTTGCTTTAAAAGCGTGTTTTTTAGTTTTTTTAAACTATATTTTCCACTTTTTAGTTCGGTTTAATGTCAAAAATAAATTTTTTTTCTTGTTATTAGTATTGCAAATTTCAAACAGAAGGTGCACGAATGTAAAATTGTTCTCGAACAACATAACAACATAACAACAACAGTTATAAAATTTGTTACGAAGTAAAGAGAATATTGGCAGTGATAATTTCTAAAGAATATTGCTGAAAAAAAATTTTTTTACAGCATGACCGGGATTTGAACCCACGGCCGGCGAATCTGGAGTTTGACACTTTAGCCCGCTCGACTAACGAACGCAATTAAATCGGTGGGATATACTAACAGTAATAGGCCAATTGCTCACTTTGAGAGTTACACACAAACAATCTCTCAAACCCCTAATAAAAGCATGTTAAATATAGCAATAAGTTCTAAGAATAATATATGAATATTGACAATTTTTAGGAAATTTGGTTTTCAATATTTTCACATGTACATACTACCAATCATTTGTTTACATCATCTTAGAACTGCCAAAATGGTCTGGTGGGTTAAATATTAGAAATTTGTAAAATGTAAAAACTTTTCATCTAGTAATTAAATTTATCAAATTCCGATTTTCCAAAAGGTGTTTATTACCTGAAAACGTTGTTTGTCCAAAATATTTACGGTGTACAATTTTTTCCTATTTCACCAAATTTTTTTGCAAATACTACTTTGCTTCAGAAGTTCAGGTATTATTATTCCTGGTAAATAACAAGTGGAAACATCTATTTATTTAACTAGTGAAAAGTAGATTCAATTTCAAATTAGCAAAATCGTACAGAGTTGTTACATCCTTAGTCAAATTATTTTCTCCTTTGTACACAGTTGATTGAAATTCCTTTTATAATAGCATCTTTCCATCATAACTGAATATAATATTTTTATTAATAAATAAACACTTATTCTATTATTTAACATTCAAACAACAATTTTGTCATTTCTTTTAGTGACTATTTTCAAACACAAAGGTCACACAAGGACATACAGTAAACTGTGCTGGTCCACAGTATGTTCAGTTTTAGATTTATGTTAAAATCTGAATTATGTAGTTTTAACAGATTTATAATGATTTTATTATGCAGTTTTATAAAAAATAAGAGGTTCATGAAGAAATTCGCTTTTTTAAAAATATTTCCTGCTTCACTTGTGATGAAATATAAATAGAAAAGTGCAAATTTGCTGGTAATATAGAGGAATGTGATAGGGTTTGTTTTTTTTTGGTCACTCCAAACAAACGATAATTAAAAACCAAGAAGATTTCAGTTTTTTCAAGTTTCTACAAAAACCATTAACTTGGGATATATGAATTTACCAACGAAGTCCCCTTAATTTAAAGCGTAGAATCCAATGGTAACAAGAAAAATGGGGGTTGCCAATTGAAAAAATTAAGTTTTCGAAGTTTTTAGATAGCGAAATTCGTCACCATTGTCTGAACACCCGACATAAATTTTTGTCAAGGTTTTCACAGATTTTGAAAACTGTTATTTGTCCAAATCCCAAAAATATTAGACCTGACTCACTTAAACTTAGAAACATAATTTTTTTAGTGGAGAGCTGCATGTGTACAAAAATTTCGAAAATGTGAAATAATTAAAAAATGGTGGACTATAGGCATACGATGCCTTAGTTAAAGTTATAATGAAATTTCGCGTAGATTCCAGAAATTTAATAAAAACCATAGCATTTCGTTTAAAATAAAGTCCACTTTCGGTATATATAAGTTTCAGAAAAGAATTATTTTAGCTGTAACGAGCATTTCAGAAAACCCATGCAAGCAAATTTTCAGGACACTAGTAGCAGTACTTTCTCATATACTTATATTCAATAAAAATTAGTAGTATTTGATTAATTTTTAAAATTTAAAACATCTATACTGTTTTTAATAAAAACTTCTATGTATTAGGATTAAACAATCTTTCGGATTTAGGAATTCTCATAAGTTCATATAGAGAAAGTATCAAAAATCTATCGAAATCTCCAATGTGACATTAATTCACAAAAATCCACAGGGCTGTTGTAACAGGTACTATTAGTAGTAGTTAATTAATAGTGTACTATTTGTGCACTGAGAGAATTCAATGTTTGCATTATTGATATATTCATGAGATAGATTGAGGTCTCTATTCATAAGCTGTGTTTGGTCCACTAAGGAACTATTGCACATAAACTAGACATAATTCAGTTTGTTTTATGCGATTCTCTTTCATAAAATGCTTAATTTATAATCAATATGTAAAGGTAAAAAATATTAGTTTTCTCAAAGAAGTAGGTATATTTGATTGAGAAACTTACTTACTTTGCTAAAGTCATAAATACAAATACATACCTATATTTTGTAGGCTTCCTATTATAAAGATGTTTCACAACATCTGGTTTATGAGCATTAATTTCCTCCCAAATAGCTTGTTTATTGAAAAGGGCCAAATTTTTCTCAAAATCAAAATCTTTACTGATATTGCTCTGTTCCATTGACATACCAAAACATTCTTCGTCTTTCCAACCTTTCATCCATTTTCTATTGATTTTTTCTTTTTTGTTTGGGGTATTATTTTTAAAAGAATTGTTTGTTGGTTCATTTGATGGCTTTACCTGCAAGTAAAAATGTATTTTAGTCAGGAGAAAACCATTTCAAATATTGCACCCTAAGAATTTCTCATATGTATACAGTACTCCAAAAAATATCACAAGTCAGTTGATACTTTAGAACAATGCATTGGGAATCTCTTACTAACGGATTTAGAAAGATCTTAAGCTATGGGAATCTAAGAAGCTATCGTATCAAAATTCTCAGAGTGAGTGGGGATGATACTGCAGCTAACTAGAGGGGGGCAGTAGAGGGACTAGTAAGCCTTACCACAGAGCAAGTGGAAGCCGGTTATCACATATCAAGACATACAGGTTTGAAGATCTGTACTGTTGATTCTTGAATAGAGGGGAAAACTACAATACATATTTTTTGCAACTGTGAAGCTCTTGGAAGAGCTAGTAGAAGAGCCTTGATTCAACACCAAAGACCCTCGAAGAACTCTCCGCCTCTGAAGAGCCTCTATGAAATAGAATGAGTGCGTTCAAGGAGATTGCATACGTATTACCCAGGTAATTACGACTGATAAGACCTCCCAATTATGATAGTCTCCTAATTTTTAATATTAATAAAAACCCAATTATGATAGTCTCTTAAAATATAAAACTTTGAAATAAACTGTATTAAACACGGCTTTTAATCCAATTGTTACAGACTAAATCAGAGCTTATTACAAGTTCTAATGATTTTAATACTGATGACAAAGCATGGTCTAGGATAATTTCAATTGCCACTTTTTTTTTTGTACGATAGTCTTACTTGTCAAATATTACTTAAAAATCACTCTTTTTTTTCAAGTTTTCGACACAGTATTTTAGATTACAAACACGTAAGATGAATTCCAACAATATGCATTTTATGGTACAATGCGTAACAATCATCCTGAGTGGATTTTTAATGTGTCCAGACAGGATTATATATGAATATTATTATTTACGGTATATTGCATTGAGTAAATCGCTGACAATTTGTATGTAAACATTTATATTAATTATTCAAATTAGCATAAAAAATCATTATCTATGTTTTGTGAAAATGGATTCTTTGAAACATCCTTAGTAGAGCAAGAGCCCACGACGGCCTGACCTTAGTTATTTTTTCCAAAGTTTGTTTATGTCAAAATATCACTTTGTTAAGGAGCATATTTGTCACCAAATTTGAAAGAAACATTCAAAAGCTTTCTTGATTTATGGCGAATTTTTGATTTTGATTTAAAATTTTGAACATCCTATATCTCAGCAACTAGTCCCCATAAGGGTTCTTATTCCTATATCAAAATGAATCATTTATTGAGATCTTTCTGTGATAGAGCGTTGTTGGTCGAATATAGAAACACCCTATATTTACTTGGACCTATAAAAACATATTATCTCAATAGCCAGACAGTTTTAATAGTTTTTACACCTTGCCAGACACATCGAAGTCCGCTGTAGATAGGAACGCGAGGTAGCAACTGTTCAAGCGGGTGCAACTGAGATAAGGCGCTCAGTCTATTTCGATCTTTTAAGATATTCCATAAAAAAAAATTTATTACGTTTATAGCAATGTAATAATATTTTAATGTTATTAAGTATAAAAAAAGGTTTGTTGTTTGTAAAAGAAAACTATTTAATGGATAACGTGATTTCTTCAAAATATAATGTTTATACTATTTTAATAAATTTACTATCTTTTACCTGCCCAAGTAACCACAATCGGAACTTAATAGTTGGGGTCATTCTTACCTCAGTTGGATACATACACATAGAAATTTTCAGCTTTTATAAAATAACGAAGGTCTGGCCGTCGTGGGTTCTTGGGCTATAGTGTACACAAGAATTTTTGGAAATCCTTAAACTCTATTCTCATTAAAATCAGATGCAACAGTGAAACTGATTTTAAAAAAAATCTGGTAGTTATTAACAATATATAATATATATATATATAATATGAATGAAATAAATTCAATTTAGATGTTATAATTTACCAAAAGAGAAAAACCAGAAACAGATATATTTTTATTCTTAAATTGACAATTTACAGTATGAAAAGATTATCCCCCTCCAGCACCTCTGAATTATAAGCACCCCCTTGAAAATTTTAAATAAGTAATGGGGTCGTGTGGTACCTTGTTGGAAAAATATTTCAGGCCTCTGTTCAGCAATAGGGAGTTTTTTTAAAATTTGCTGCAATCATAACTGAGTAAAATTGTGATAATGACTCTATCCCAAAGCTTTACGTAGAATGAAAATAATAATGTCACATAATATTTAGATTGTATTTTTTAATATACTTTACAATTAAATTAAATGTTCAAAATGAATACCATTCACTTCTTGACAATAAATGAGGTGATTTTAGAATTCTCGTACAGTTTATATGACCTCAGAGGTTATTTTGTTAATTTCTTCCATTATCCTATACTTCAAATCAGCAATATTAAAATTATTAGTTTATTAAAATATACTTTAGAAATAATCTATTATTTTGGTGTCTGTTCTGCTAAACAGCAAGAAAAATATTATTGTATATACATTCTAGAGATGTTTTATTGAGTCGAGGTCTTTCAGTTTTCACTAACTTTTTATTAGTTTCAGATTAAGTTTGGAATAACTTATAAAATAACTTTAATTATAAACTAATACCAACCTCTATATCAATAGGTTTAGATTTATTATGTACTCCTGTACTTTCTGAGTTTTTATTAATTGTATTATGTGTTTCTGATGTACTCTGAGTCCTTGTAACCCTTTTAGCAATAGGTTTTGCTATAGTAATAATGCTAGGCTCCTCTAAATTGTCCTTTTGTTTGTCAATTAATTTTAAATCTAAGATACAATCAGCTCTAAAATTGAAAAAATGAGTAATTAAAAATAATTTTGGAAGTAAAACTTGAAACTACTAGCAGTAATTGCTAGATAAACCTTTTAAATAATATATCACAGATGTTAGTTTTATTTGTACCTGATTTTTATTTCATTTTGATCACAAGGAAATCCATTACAAAATACTTTAGTTAAAGTTATTGCCGATGCACTTGCTGAGATAATCTCTCCTTGAAAGGTTCCAATATCATCAGCACATTTAATTGAAACCAAATAGCCAACCCATTGCGCCATGTTTTTACATGACTCCATCAATCACTAAACGAGGAAACCGATTTTTATCTTATATTTTAATGGGTTGTGAATGATCAAATTTTTAATCATTTGAACATGAAGTTTTGAACTTATAAAAAAATAGTAGTTTCAGTTGAGGTACAAAATTAACACCGGGTTCTTCTTCTTGTTTTTTCATTGATATAAAGTAAAACTTTTATGTTTGTCACTCGCCATGAGGGAATCTAATGAACTGTCAAAATGAGTTGATACCCATTTAAAAATGGCTGCCGCAGGGTAACAAAATGATTTTTCCGTAAGCTTTTGTGTACGGAGTTATTTGTTGGTTTGTAGACCTCATTATTTTGGTTATTTAAAAAAGTATGAAATTTCCTCCTGGAAACATGGATTTTTCGACTATGCAGTGTTATGCTTAGAGTAGGTAAGTGTAATCACAAATAACATCAAAGCGATGTCAAAAAACATAGAACAGATATTAATTGAATAGGTTTATGAAATACTGGGTCGTTGCAACGCGATGCTTCCAATTGAGAAGTTATGTAACCTTTGTAATTTTGTTCTTCAATATGTTCAATCGATACCGCAGAAAATCAAAACCAATTCATACAAGATGGAGCACAAAAACTAAGTGAAGAAGAATATCAATTTAATTCACGATCTTACATGTAAGACCGTGGCTTAATTCGTTTCCTTGATCATTTAACTAAAATCAGTTTAGGGCTTTTCGAAATTAATGATCAGATAGATCACCTATCAGTATCCGTTTGGATCTTAATCTATAACGAGATTTTATTCACAGTTTTCGCCACAGAACGTAACATCTTAGGGTATGTTCTGTGGTTATCGCGTTCAATTTTTGGAGTAAATTTCAAAACTTGATATACAAGTTCATTTGATTATTACATTTTTCATGCGTCAATTCTTCCATGAAATTTATTTAGTTGTATAATAATTAGAATTGAAGAGTTATCATTGATTTACCCTCTCAGGCTGATTTTACACTAAAGTTTCATGCCAATAAGCTGACATGTCGAAAAATATTGAAACCCCAAGGACTCTTCCACAAGGAATAGCAAGGTCTACTTCCATAAAATACACACAATCCAATATTGCACAAATTACATCTTGGTAACATTCAGAAGAGCAATGGTCTTATTAAGTTCAGTTAATGTTTCTTCAATTTTTTGAGTTGATATAGCAGTCCGAATTGATTGAGTCTGTTTCTCATTTTGTGCTTATAATAATTTTTGAAGAAGCACATTATTTATTCTTATGTTGTTCAACATTTTACTATAAAGCACAGTGTTTAAACCCAGACCAATTTATCATGTTGTCCGGGTTTGAAATACCCATGGTGCGGCGCTGCTATCTATGGATGGATACTTACATCACAGATTAGTTTTATAAATTACGTTACATATTAACTACTTTTATTCATGATATTTCATTACTCATAGAAATAATAACTATTGTTATTATATCAACATCATTTGGCAATGTTAAGTAGTTTCTCTCACAACGCTGACCTGGTGGCTACAAAGTAAGATAATTATGTACCAGTTATTTGAACTTCCCTGCTGCTTTCATTTGAAGATCTGTATGTAAGACCGTGCTATAAAGTGCGATAATGTAATGATTTGGTTAGGTAGAAAGGATCATATGAAATGACTATGACCTAATTACCTTGAACAGTTTCCTTACAATTGTTTTTCATATGGTATTAAGTAACAGACTATTAATATATTACTGTCATTTCAAAAACAATTTAACATGTTGATTACCAACTATGAAATAACTCATAATTTCCCCGACCCTATTTCCCTATTTTTTTTAAATAATTCAACTGAGAAATAAAACTTCTTTAAAAAGTCAATTTTCTATATCTTTGAGTGATAAATTTGTATATAAATTAGTATTTTAAATGAGTGAATAAAATTGCCTTGGAATTCATTGTGTTAACCAGTAGATTCTGTATCAACAAATCTTATTAAAAACTATATCTAGTTTGTTTTCTTCAAAAATTTAGCTTTATATTCTTTGAAAGCATTTTGCTTTTAATCAATATTCAGCTTGTTTTAGTCCAAATAAATCATTAATAGTTTGAAAATCAGTAAGATAAAAATGTACATTACTTTATTTAAAAAATAAACAACGAGGCAATAAGATATTACTGGACACTATGATATTTTCCTATTTAAGTTCATATATATGAATAGTGGACTTTCTTTGTTAAATTAAATGTAAACCCACAAAAATATCTACATTTTATTTATAGTTTTTTGAATTTTGCCATTTGGTTATTTCTTCTCATACCCATTTTTCTTATTTTTCTCCAATACTCCTTTGAATCTGGATCCAATTCTTCTAATGTGGGGGGAGGGCCTAACCTTATGTTCCATAACCAATCTGGATACTCAGAATTTTCTTTTAAAATTACATCTTCTCCAGTTTTGTAAATATTAGTGCCACAAACGTATGAAACCAATTTATTGGGATCTTCTTCAACTGGCAATAGTTTTTTCTCTGTGATAGGTCCCAATTTACTTAATTTCTTTTTCTTTAAGGTTCCTCCTATCATACTTATACCTTAAAAGTATAATTTATGAAAAAGTTATCATTTTTTATTTGTAATTAATCCATAATTGAAATAGGGTGAATACTTGAGAAAAAGACACTTACTAACGGAATCTTTTTTTGCGTAACCATTTTTTGGAAAAGAAAGAGAAAATTTTGTTATTATGCATTTTCTGATATTTAATATACAATAAGCACTATAACTCATTTTAATGAACTTTTTTAGGCAAATTGATACTCGGGTCTTCCACTTCTTCTTTTTTTATTAGAGCTTCGGATCATACTGAATACTTTGAAAGGTATATTGTACAAGGATGTACATTGAAAAAGTCAAAAATAATATCCATTAATAAAATACGGTGGTTTTTAGTGGAAAGTATTACGAAAAATATAATACAGTTAAATGTTTTTTTCTATCAGTGGGATTTTTATACAAGCTGTCATTTTTGTTGGCAGTATTTTCAAAAGTAAGGTTAAGTTTCATTGTAGTTGTTTGATTTTGAGTATTTGAATCGATAATAAATGTAACATTTTAGAAAATAAAGTGACTATTGGACGAGTTCCAATTAAATCCGAAGAATGTCTTTAGAACAAACAGCATGCGAAGGTATTACCATTCTACTTAAAGAAACATTATGTTTACCTATAAAATAGATGTTGTTGCAGATTTGAAAGCTTTCGAAAGGCGTCTGACTGAAGTAATAGCTTGTTTACATCCTTCTACAACGAGATGGAGAAGTTAGTATTCAAAAAATTATGTCAAACTGTGTTTAATTGAATACTTTTTAGTTGTACTTCTTGGCGTTTCCCTGTGCGTTGCAACGGGGGCTAGTCAATGGATATTTGATCCAGAAACTCGGATAGTCTCTTTATCACAATCTTTAACTAATCATCCATTTTTCATTCTGTCTACAATAGTTTTAAGTAAGTTTAATAATGCTTAAAAACTTATTATGCTACTTAAAATTTCAAGTTCTGCATATTTTTTCAAATGTTATTCACTTCTATTATAGTAATTTTATTTAAAATATAATATTCTACTTTCAGTTGTGATATTGTTACTTGGAGTACATAAAAGAGTAATTGCAGCTTCAATAATTACCTCAAGGACACGAGAAGTTTTAGGAGATTTCAATATGTCTTGTGACGACAGTGGTAAACTAATTCTGAGACCTAGACCAACCAATATTACATGACAATTATGTTTATCTAGTAGCATTTTGTAAATACTTGTTCCAATAGAAAATTGTTTTCTTGAAAGATTTTTATTGAGTAGTATGGGTGAAATAGGAAGTTTTAAGCTATAATGTAATATATACAATATTTATTTTTAAAGATTCATAAAATTAATAAATACATTCTGAGGAAATATAATATTGTAGGTAGTAGAGAGTGTTTTATGACTAGGAAACTCATTAAGTGTGATTAGTTCAATCTGATCCTCACTGTAACTCTTACTAAATAAAAGTTTAGCTCAATTTTATTTATTATCTTAAAAATAGTATATTAAATACTTGTTACAAAACTACAATACATATTTTTTGCAACTGTGAAGCTCTTGGAAGAGCTAGTAGAAGAGCCTTGATTCAACTCCAAAGACCCTCGAAGAACTCTCCGCCTCTGAAGAGCCTCTATGAAATAGAATGAGTGCGTTCAAGGAGATTGCATACGTATTACCCAGGTAATTACGACTGATAAGACCTCCCAATTATGATAGTCTCCTAATTTTTAATATTAATAAAAACCCAAAGTCTCTTAAAATATAAAACTTTGAAATAAACGGTATTAAACACGGCTTTTAATCCAATTGTTACAGACTAAATCAGAGCTTATTACAAGTTCTAATGATTTTAATACTGATGACAAAGCATGGTCTAGGAACCGCAGCGATAATTTCAATTGCCACTTTTTTTTTGTACGATAGTCTTACTTGTCAAATATTACTTAAAAATCACTCTTTTTTTTTAAGTTTTCGACACAGTATTTTAGATTACAAACACGTAAGATGAATTCCAACAATATGCATTTTATGGTACAATGCGTAACAATCATCCTGAGTGGATTTTTAATGTGTCCAGACAGGATTATATATGAATATTATTATTTACGGTATATTTCATTGAGTAAATCGCTGACAATTTGTATGTAAACATTTATATTAATTATTCAATTAGTAGCATTTTGTAAATACTTGTTCCAATAGAAAATTGTTTTCTTAAAAGATTTTTATTGAGTAGTATGGGTGAAATAGGAAGTTTTAAGCTATAATGTAATATATACAATATTTATTTTTAAAGATTCATAAAATTAATAAATACATTCTGAGGAAATATAATATTGTAGGTAGTAGAGAGTGTTTTATGACTAGGAAACTCATTAAGTGTGATTAGTTCAATCTGATCCTCACTGTAACTCTTACTAAATAAAAGTTTAGCTCAATTTTATTTATTATCTTAAAAATAGTATATTAAATACTTGTTACAAAAATGAATAAATTCATTGTGAGGTTTAAACATCCTTGTTATTATAAAATGAAATAAACAATCTGATAATGAGACATAACTGCACCACTCATCAAAAGTTTTTGCTTACCCTAAAGTTTGTGTGATACACAACAAATAAAAACAATATGACTATGGTAATAATAAAACTAAAAAAAATTATTAATGGAAGAAGATAGTGAATACGAAGATAATGTAAGTGACAATGGTACCATACAAGAGAATGAAGAAAAACCAAGGGAAGCAGAATGTAATGAACTAATGACATGATAGACAAATTGAAACACAATAAAATAGGAGAACCAGAAGAAATAGTGAATGAACTAATAAAATATGGAGGAGGTAAACTAAGGTACAAGATAATTAAGATCATAGAAAGAGTATGGGAAACAGAAGCAATGCCAAGAGAGTGGTCTACTGGATTGATTATACCAATACTGAAAGGAGGAAATTCCAACATATGTAGTAATTATAGAGGTATTAGTTTGCTTAATACTGCATACAAAATACTAACAACTTGAATAAATGATAAACTGAAAAAGGTAGGGGAACCAGAAATAGGGGAATATCAGAAAGGTTTTAGGCAAGGAAAATCTACAGTATATGCCATACATAGTATAAAGCAAGTGGTTCGAAAAAAGCTATGAGCACAACATTAATATTCAAATGCTATTCATCGATTTTAAACAAGCATTCGACAGTCTGAAAAGGAGGAAGATTATAAAGGACATGGAAAAACTACAAGTACCCCAAAAGTTCATACGATTGGTGAAATTGTTAATTACAAAAAACGGACCAGCTGAGGAATTTGAAATAAATGCTGGGGTAAGGCAGGGTGACGGACTCGCAGCGGTATTGTTTAACATTGCAGTTGAAGGCATAATAAGAGAATGTAATATCGATGGAAGTATCATTAATTAATCAATACAAGTAATAGCGTATGCTGATGATTTGACACTAATAGCAAAAGACCGAATGAGTCTAGAGAACACATTAGAGAAATTGTAAGAGAGGCAGGAAAATGAGGATTGAAAATAAATCAGAAAAAGACAAAATATATGGAAATTGAAAGAAAGAAGAAATTTCGCAAACAAGAAACAGTGAACATAAATGACCTCATCTTCGAAGTAGTCGACACCTTTAAATACTTGGGAACAATGATAAGCAACAAAAATGACATAGAAAACGAGACAAAACAGAGAATTCATGCGGGATATAGGGCATGTAATAAGTACAAAACTGTAATGCAGTGCAAAAGAATTAGCAGGGCAACCAAATTGAGAGTGGCCTGACCACCCTCAAAAATACAGGGTCAAAAGAGCTCAATTTTATAGCGGCTACAATTCTCAATAGAATGTATAGTCTTGTATATATATATATATATATATATATATATATATATATATATATAAAACTACAGTCCGTGATTGTTACATATTTAAATTTTTGATGTTGTATTTGATTGACTGTGAGTAAAGCTTTCTCATGGTCATATGTTTGGAAAGGTTGAGAACCATGTTTGAATTTTGAAAATTCTCGACATTTCGGCTCCCACTTTGGAACCACTATCAAGAGAAGGGTGCAGTTAGAGTGGTTATTTGTTCATTGGTAAGAAGTGATCCGATTCCGTGGTCTCAATCTGCCTACTCCACGCAATGAATCACCACTTTTTTTGGTTTATTCCAAGGCCTTAATCTGTCTAAACTTTGGAATTTCACCAAGGAAATAAAAAGCTGAAACAAAAAAAATATATATAAAATGATTAAAACAGAAATCAAAAATAATATGTTTACCATCGGGAACACTGTGACACTTACACAATCACTGCTGGTTTTGAGCTAACTGGTGAACTAGCCGCCTGGACCTTGTAATTATAGACGATCTATTTGCGGGTTTTGGGTTTTAGGCGCGCGTGAGAAGTATATCATTGACTGAGGGGTAATAAATGTGTGGGCTTCTCGGGGGGTTTTAGAGGATAAGTTATTGTTGGCTGAAGTGGTATTAGAGCGAAGTGGATGAAGAAGGTGTTTCCAGGTTTCCCGTAATCTCTGGGTATCTTCCCTTGTGTTCAGACAGTTTCTCTATTTCTCTATTTCGATAGGTTCTCGAATAATCTTGGACTCAAAAGAGCGAAGTGGGGCTAAAGTTTTGCCTAGATACGATGTTGGGCGAGGGTGGACGAAATATCGGAATTAGTGACAGACAACAAATCTTCCTTTGATCTGACGGTAATACGTCGATTTGTCTGGCCAATATAGGAACTGGGATTTCACATACTCCATGGTTTTCATTGGACATTTTATCTTTGACGGATCTGATTAGGTGGGAGAGTTTCTGATTGGGTTTGAAGATTGTGCGAATACTGCAGTGTTTGAAGATTCTGCAAATTTTATCTGTTATACCTTTGATGTAAGGAAGGGATATCCTCGCCGCGATTACCATATCTTTAACCTTTTTTCTTTGAATTTTATAATTTTTGTATTATTCAGTCGTTTTATTTCGTAGATATTCTCTCCATCTCTTCTATCGCTAGATACACTTACCATTTCATCTTGCCATATTTCCATTTCTTTTTCGGTGTATTCAGCTACTTTCTTCTACCTTAGCTTATATTATTTAATTTTGTTCTTATTTTTTGTTTATTTAAAGTGCTCTCGCAATTGCCATTTCCAATTTTGCTTTTAAAAGATAGTAGAGAAAGAGCTGGTGACCCATTTTAGTGGTCATTTCAAAAGTCACGAAACTTTCTACAGTAAAACCTCTATACCTACTAAAAATGAGAAGCCACTTCTGGCAACCCTGTGTGACCGGAATAGACTACTCTACCATTGTAAGGAGGGTAAGAAATAAGATTTATTTTAGTTAAAGTATCAGTCATAAAATGTTAGGATATTACTTTAAACATTTAATAATATACAATACCAGAACGAAATTCCATCACCAACAGTCTACCAGAGAGAAAAACATGTCCGTGCGAGTGCAAGACATTAATATGGAAACCTGCGGGTTAGGGTGAGAGCGATTATTGGGCATCTATAGACTTGGACGTTGATTTAAAATAATATATAATGCAATAGATTTTTTTAAATCTTGTTGAAACATCACTTTTGAAAGATTTTTCTGTATCTTTGACGTAGATATTTTCTAGGTCATTGTCAAGGATACTTTGGAAAAATATTAAAACGCGTAATATCCAGGTATTATTTTCTTTTAGGAGTGACAATTCGTAGAAGGTCTATTGACATTTACTGTACCTGTGATGTACTTTTATATTTCTTATTTTACATTTCGAAGGTCCCAAAATAGGTATGAATAAAAAGAAGGGATCCTCTAACGGTTTGGGGTGTTGCAAACGATTGCAAACATCTCGGTAGTCGCTTACGAACATTTCTGGAGTGCAGTCCAGATTTTGTCGTGCGTCGATCTTGCTATCAGAATAAATATTTTATACTGAATTTTTTTTTTGGTTAAAGATAATTTTAAAGTATCGTGAGTTATATTTCTAAGTGTGTGATTTGATTACTTCATTATATAATACCCGCAGGTTTCCGTATTAGTGTCTTCTTGCAATCGCACGGACACGTTTTTCGTTCTGGCAGACTGTTGGTGATGGAATTTCGTTCTGGCCTTGTATATTATTAATTGTTTAATTATTTTATTTATTCTGTTAAAATTTTAAGACTGATGAAACGACAAAATTGGAAATTTTTAATAAATATTTGTAACGTTCTGTCAACAGTTAGAAGAGATGTAAATGCTCTGGTAAAAATTCCATGAAGACAAAATACTGTTTAAAGGAATTTCCTAAAATTTTATGACTGATTCTTTCACTAAAATAAATCTTATTTTATACCCCCTTTAAAATTGGCTCTTGGTCTATAGTGGTCGCTGTGTATCTCTGTGCTTCGCATGACTCTGATGTCTTTCACATCTCTTCGTTTATCCTTGTTTAGGAGAGATTTACAATGATAGATTTTTCATTCCTACTGATCACTTCTCTTAATGTACGTACAAAAATTTATTAGCCTCACTCCATTGTTGTATCTTCCCTTCTCTCCATATGTACCAAATACGTCACTGTTTTGCTTGTCTTTTTTTCCAACTTTTAAAGTCTTCCATTATTATTTATCTGTCTCCAGTAGTTCTATTGTCTCACTCAATTTGGTCCAAAATTCTTCTTTCTCTTTCGATCTTACATCTTCATTTGGACCATACACCATAATTATTGCTGTGCCTTCCCTTAAATTCAGTTCTACTTCGAGTATTCTTTCTGTAATTCTAGTCCAGTTTTTAATTTATTGCTTATGTTCTTTTTTTATTATACATCCAAATCCTTCTTTTGTTCTACTTTTTGTACTTACCCCATTGAATGTTAATAAATATCCATTTTCTAGTTTAATTTTCCCTTGGCCTTTGTTTCTATTTACCTAAAATTTCTTTTTTAAATTCTGGTACTGTACAGTACAGTACTGAAGAGAATCAAAAGAAATTTGGTTCCATTACTATATCGAGATGCCGCAAAAAGTTAAGGTCTATAAAAACATGGAAAGTTATGGATTAGGCATTTAATCCTTTTTAGATTTTTTATGTAATAGCAAAAAACTCAATGGAAATTACAATGAGGACAATTAAACTGCTAAACCTCCATTTCTTCATTCACTTTTTGATAGGTTCAAACAAAAGTTACATTTTAAGGTAGCTTCCAAAAATATGAACGAATGGACAAAGTACAGCAGATGACTCATCTACCTACAACTCCGACTTCGGTTCTGATATAACCCCTCATCTTAACCCTCTAACGGTAAGGTGGAGTGTGTCATCATAAATAGTAAGGAGGGGTCAGAATAAAGAAAACAATTATAATCTGATAACTCAAAAATTCAGGAACACATTTTTCAACTTTTTTCCAAATCAAAATGAATATTTTATAAGTCACTTGGTAGTTTGTGATAACAGTTTTCATTCTACCTATGAACAATCACATTTAGTTTCATAATCTATACCAATAAAATAATTATTTCAATTAGAAAATTACATTAAAAGTTTAACTTTACATTGAAGCAAAAATAATATCTATTTAGGAACTCTCGGTTGTCATTTGGTAATAGTAATAATAACATAAAGAAACATTATTCGGTCTTAACAAATAACAAAGTGAAGTACTTTTCAAACCACTTTTCTAACTAGCCATAGGACTAGTACTTTTTCGGTTTCAAAAACATGTTTGATGAATCACAAACAATAAAAATAATTGAAAATAAACCAATAAAAAAATTTAATCACAAGTAATAACGTACTAATCAGAATGTTCATCATTAGTATTTAGCACATTTGGGACACACAATCATTTTGTGTTCTCCACCCAAACTGATGTTGAATTTTGTACAAAATTGTTGCCCTTCCTGTCCTTTTAAGAATTATAATAAATGCACTTCCTTCTTTTCTACTCTAGATTAGCAGTAGCTAACGATTGTGGGGGTTCCTTGCCCAAAACGTCTCCTATTGCGAATCGCAATTCTCTCGAAATGCGTTGATTCTCCAGACGTTGATTCATATGTGGTTCAGCCAGTTCAAAAGCAAGGCTTTTGAGGAAGTCTGCACGTACGTGAACTGAGAATTCTTCACAATATAAGCTCCATTTGATTATTACAAATGCATTTACACCTGCCATGTCGAGCATTCCAAAAAATTACACATGGGTCATCTGCTCTTCCTTTTTGTTGTTTTATAATGGCAAAGTTTGTTTGAGACATCTACACCACCTTTTGTTGAGCTATAAAACTCAATTGTCTTCGGTTTTACTGAGCCACCGTTCTCTTCCCCCCTTTGGTGGATCGTTAACAGAAGCAGAACCTTTTTTTTAGGTTTTGGTGCATGAGCAAAAATCATTTTTTTATCTTGGTACAGGTATCTGTGGTTTATTTTTACGAAGGAAGTGAACCAGTTATCAGTGGTCACATTCCTAGTAATTCCTGTTATTATTGAGGTGAGCTTTAGAACATATTGAGCAGGAATTGGCAAATCACCTTTCTTATTCGTTATCTCCTTTCTAACGTACGGGATACCGCTCATAAAATAAACCGACTCCGCGCCTACTATAGGCGTGAAAACTAGCTCCAGTTAGTGAAATATTACTTAGCAGTGCATCTAGTTCCGAGTGTCCTTCGAGGCCAACTGATAGGGTTCCTTGGGCTCTCGTACTACAAATAGTAGGTGGGGGGAGGAGACACTCATTATGGAAAGAAGTGGGTCGGATGTGACCCCCACCTTATCGTTAGAGGGTTAACCGTTACATCCCTGGTGTAAATACAAATTATGTATAAAATGGAATCTGATATAGACGTAAATTTACAGTTTATATTGCTTATTTTCACTTTTGATAATATAAATTATATTAAAAAAAGACGAAAATATAATTTACCGTTGACGGAAAACCCTACCCATAAACATAAAGAACCAGTTTAGCCGTGAATTGGCAAAAATTAACTCCAGCGTAAAAAGTGGAAACTCCGCCTAGGGTGGTTGATGGGTGGATTGAGTAGCCCATTGACTATCACTGCCCGTCCCAAGCCCGGATAAAGGAGGAGGGTTAAGGGGTGAGGCCAGCAACCTGCCCCTCGTAAAAAAAAACGTTCACAGAACTGTCACATTAGCCTCGGAAACTGGACGGAGCATTGACGACGACACGGCACGAAAACGGAAAAAACGAGTATGGAAAGAAAACATAGTAAGACTCGGAGGTTGGAACATTACATCATGGAGCAACAAAGACTATGAGGTGGTCTTAGAAATAGAGAAAAACAAAATAGACTTCTGCACACTTTCAGAGACCAAGAAAAAAGGCCATGGCAGTCAAAGGTACCAAAACTACATACTGTTTTATAGTGGAGTCGACAAGAACTTGCGAGCACGGGGAGGAGTAGGGTTACTAGTGAATAAAAAATTTGAAAAAGATATTAAGGAAGTACAGTATATAAGTCATAGCATCATACAGATAACAGTAGAGCTGGCCAACGAAAGAACACACCTACTAAGTATATATGCACCGGATGTAAGCAAACCGAAAGAAGAAAGGGAAGCTTTTTTTGATGCCTTGCAAACTACGTTAGACAAAATACCCAGTAAAGACAAAGTGTTTATTATGGGCGACTTTAACTCAAGAATTGGAAACACAGTTATTCCAGGAATCATGCATAGTTTCAACGAAGAAGCAGTGAATGATAACGGAGATATATTGATAGATGTATGCGCCCTCAACGAATTACGTATCAACAAGCCAAAAATCAACTATTGACTACATAATTACAAACAGGAAAGTCCACCCCTCCCAGATACTTGACGTACGGGTATTAACATCGGCAAATATCGGCACACAACACGGTTTAGTATTGTGTAAATACCTCGTATCCCACATAATAAAGAAAAGAAAAACACCCAACTACGTATCGAAATTTAATATAGAGTCGCTTAAGGATGAAAGCATTAAATACCTCTATCAAAACAGACTCCGTGAAAAAATTGTACAAAACCCTATAAAAGAAACCGACAACGTAGAAGCCGCCTGGGAGAAACTAAAGAATAACATAAAGAACAGCGTAAAGGAATCCCTAGGAGAAAGAACAATAGACACGAATAGAGCACACAATAAACCCTGGTTCACTCTAGAAATTAAGGAACTGGCAAATGAAAAAAAGAAAGCGTACATAAAATACATTACCAATAGAACACAAGAAGAATACGAAGTCTATAAAAGAGTGAGAAATAGAACAACCAACACAATAAAAGAACTGAAAATTTCTCAGTGGAAATGGAACATGATTTGTACGGAGGCCAGAAAAAAATATGGAACATGATACGAAAAAGGAAGAAACCAATCAACGAGGAGGTAGTGATAAATGTTATAAATCAGGAAACATGGGCAGCACATTTTGAAATCCTATATGATAACAACGGAAGCAGGGACGAAGCAGAAGTCGCAAACCCGCCATCCCCAAACGAACAGGAAGAAACCATCACATTAGAAGAAGTACAAACAACCATAAAGAAACTAAAGAATAGAAAATCACCAGGTACAGACAATATACCAAATGAACTACTGAAGAACGGGGGCCCAGAAATCGAAAAAGAATTAATAAAACTGTACAATAAAATAGAAAGAACTGGAGTAATACCCGAAGAATGGAGAACTAGTATAACTATACCTATATACAAGAAAGGTTTAAAATCAGATCCGAAGAGTTACAGAGGCATAACGCTACTTAGTAGTGTGTTAAAGTTATTTACCAAGATACTTGCAAATAAGATAACTGCTAAGATAGGCATCTCAGAAGAGCAACAAGGCTTCCGCCCAAACAGATCCACTATAGACGCAATATTTATATCCATAGAATACAATAAACCCATGTACACATGTTTCGTAGATCTAAAGCAAGCATTCGATAGAGTAAAACTTAACGATGTAATCCACCGACTAAACCAAAAAGGTGTCAAGAAGCATTATACAAATCTAGTAAGGCAACACCAAAACAAGAATAAAAATAGACTGTGGGCTAACAAGAGAACTCAAAGTCTCATCCGGCATAAGACAGGGAGATAGCCTCAGCACATGCCTTTTCAACGTAATAATGGACCAAATAATTGAGAGCGTAAACGAAGTTAATGCAGGATTCAAAATGAATAACCGTCGCCTGAGAATCCTTTGCTACGCAGATGACGCTATACTTATAGCTGAAAATGAAGACGATCTACAACGCCTCCTTCATAAATTTAACCTGACGGCACATAGACTTAACATGCAAATCTCATGCGAGAAAACACAAAGCATGGTAATATCCAAAGACCCAATAAGATGCAAGTTGGTAGTAAATGAGCGCATTATAGAGCAAGTAATGAATTTCAACTACTTGGGCGTAGAAACAACGAGCAGCAGAAACATAACGGACGAGGTAGATAAGCAGATCAAGAAAGCAACTAGAATATCGGGATATTTACGGGACATTATATGGAGAAACAAATATATGAGCATAGAAAGTATCAGACCCATACTAACCTATGCCGCAGAAACAAGGGCAGACACAACACAAACAAAGAGAAAAATGAGAACAGCAGAGATGAAGATATTACGAACAATAAAGGGTACCACACTCCACGATAGAATACCCAACACAGATACCTTAAGAGGACTGGGAGTACAAGATGTCGTTAGATGGGTAAGAGCAAGACGCCGACAATGGAGAGACCATGTAGAACGAATGGCTCCAGAACGGATTGCCAAATGGGCCAAAACACAGAAACCAGACACAAGACGCCCAATCGGTAGGCCCCCAAAACGCTGGTACGATAGCTGGACATCGGCGTCACAAGAGGGCAGATGACAGACCTGACAGGACCTCGTCCTACTACAAGAAGAAGAAAAAGAAGAAGAAGAAGTAAAAAGTGGAGTAGGGGCGAACGAAACTTATTATCCAGCTTTTCCAACTTTAAATTTCCTCAAAGATGTGTACGCACCAGTGAAAAACGCTGTACAGATGCAACGACCAGTTTTGTCCACCAACTAAAGAAAAAGGTTTATTAACATTGGCAAATTGCTTTGAAAATGGTGAAATACCATTTCCTTTCATGTGGTAAAATACCATTTCAAAATGGTGTTTTGGTAAATTCACATACTAAAAACCTAACCTCTCGTCTTTACGTTCAACGCAAATAAGAGGTCGCTTTCAGAATACAAATACATTGTATATCAGCAGTAAACTGGTTGCGTGAGCGCGCGCATGTGTACATAAACAAATTTGCACGTGTTCAATGAGAGCATTTATTAATAAGAAACATTTACACATAACATAAATGAACATTTAATAATATTAAACAAATTTAATCAATATAATAATAAACTGCAATTTACCAGTGAAACTGAAATAACAAAATAATATTTTTTTGGATATAAAAATATGCTGCCAAGGTAATGAACCAGAAATACTTCAGAAATATTCTCCAAATTCCTCACGATTATCTAAACTTGAGCTTGGCCTCTCACCAGAATTTATTAATGGTTGTAGTGGAATTCCATTTCTGTTTACTGTTCTCCACGATCCTAATATTACATTACCGTCACTATCTTCAGAGTCAAATGTGCCACTTGGCGTATACTGAGTGGACTTTCTGCCTCTTAAAAAATTATGCAAGTAAACTGCAGCTAATGTTACCTTGCTGTTTTTTTTCGATTTAATTCCATTCTCTTTCGCAGCACCCTAAACACTGCAGTTAATATTCCAAAGAAATTTTCTACAATGCGCCTTGCTCTGCTTAACCTATAGCTAAATATTCTTTTCCATGAATTTAATGGTTGATGCCCTGGAAAAGGTTTGATTATATTTTTTTCTAAGCCAAAAGCATCATCTGCAACGAATACGAATGGTGACCATTTTACTCGGCTAGGAAGAGGAGCTGGTTGTGGTAATCATAATTGATTTTTTATTAACTTATAACTAATAATTGAAAATCGGAATAAACTTATTGTTAATTAGATCCATCATAATATATGATCAAAAACATGAGCCATTGCAGTGTCGTGTAAGTAGTATGTGGTAAGTAGATGAGATAACTGTGCTGACTTCGAACAAATGAAGAATCAAAAATCATTTATAACAAGTCAATAAGGCCTCTAGGCAGCACCAGATTTAAATATAAGATCTAAAGACTCTTGGATATCAAAATTGGATATGATTAAACGAAGTTTGTTTCAAAAACCTTGAAATTGTGTGAATATGGCTTGAAATAAAAGGGTATAATAGCAATAATTTTACTTTTTCTACTAATTACCATTCACTTTTGACAACCTATATTTACCATATTCTATTCTGTTTCAGATTCTTTATGATCTGAAACATATCGATGTATAAGAAAAGTTGAGAACTTTTGCTAAAAATAAATAAACTTCTAAAAGAGTGATATAACAAATTTTTCGTTCCATATTTCATTTTATGGAAATATTGTGGGTGTCTATTTTTCCTTCATCAATTTATATCCAGATAAATATAGATACAAATATAACCTACGCGGTTATTATTCGAAGCGCCATTAGTGCATAAGATTTTGAAAATATTCTTCGTAATTAATAGATAACAATCAGGGAAAGCAAAAGTGATCAATAATTAATCCGATATTGAGTATAATCTCCATAAAAGATGTAACTCAAAACCTTATAAATAATGAATGAAATCACAAAGTGGTTATTACACGTCAGCTATGTTAATCTGCAAGAAGTTTAAAACTCGGCTTAACTGCCGCAGGTCCAAGGGTTTGAAACAGTAGCACTGTATGTAAGTATGTATGTGCTTGTTTATTATAGATATGGATATACAGTGGCGTCTACCAACCATTCTCTTTTAGGGAACAAATTGAAATTTACACAAAATCATTTATTAAAATTGAACAATATTGGTAAATTAATTTTATTCCATCAAGTGTTCCATTAAGCCAAATTAAACCTTCCCTTCTGTATTACTGCCAATCAAAATTAAATTACAAATAAATGAATAAATACCAGCAACAAAAATTGTACATCAACACGAAGGTTATACTTCCATAGAAGATATAGTTTTAAAAATGTGTTAGCATTCATCTGATTTTGCTGACATTTGGTTGGTTATTAAGCCGAAAGTAACTAGATTTCTCCCCAGAAGAATTGCGACTTGTTTGTAATGGAAATTCGACCAAACTAATGAAATTTTAATTGTGAAAACTTACCTTAATCTATCAGCTGAACTTCTTAAGTCGAGCAAATACGCTTCGGATGTATGTAAATATGTGTTGTATTTATCGCGTACCGACAATAAGAAAAATTGCTGCAATTCAATATGTGCATACAAGTATATCTGAATATCATCCACACTTTGCTCCGGATAATACTTCAATCCAACTGGTTGATCTGTTTCTAAATTCAACATACGATTGGGTCTGGCTTTCCACATGTCTTGGTACATGGATCGATGTTGATACCTGTTCTTCGTTACCACCGTACTAATTGTCCTTCTTTAAGAACCCGGAAGCTTATATCTGTACATTGGTGACTCTAGAGCTGTCATAAATCCTTCAAATACCAGGTTAGATTATTTTCTTATAAGGTCTTCGCCATGATCTCCTCTAATGGCACTAGACAGTTTTGATGTTCTACTTTCGGTTATCCATTGGGATTCTTGCTTATACAGTAGATGATATCTTTAAACCTCGTCTTGATTAGGTTCAGATCTTCCCAAGATTTCTGTGATTTTGGAGAAATAGACAGCCTTACGATTTTTTGCACCGGATCTCGTAGTCGATAGATTTTTTCATAGTTGGGACATCCAAATTCCAGGACACAAAGAATTGATATTTAACACTAGGTCACTAAGTTTTGTGTTTGAAAATGCAATTAGCCTCATTTTTATTTTGCGGAATTTTCCAAATATATTGATTTTCCAAAAAAAATTCAAATAACCTTAAGCCACGCGGAAATCAAATAGGTCGGTTTTTAGGTTTGTTTTTAGGACTAAATAAAAAAACGCACTAAAATATAGGGTGTTTCGTTTAAAATTCCAAAGTTATTATAGATACTGAGGAATTGGGACACCTTGTATAATCCACAAGTCAAAAATGTAAAAATTCTTTTAAATATAAAGAACTTTGGTAATTTAAGTTTTTTGATAACTCTTACAGAAGAAAAATATATGGGCCACCTTATGATTGACACCCTGTACATACCCTACCTACAATCCCAGCAACTGATCATTCTTATCCACCATAGCTTTTACTAAGCTCACGATCTGGTTAAGCCTGTTTCCGTCACGCATGTCTTGGGACAGGCTAAACGGAGCATTTTCTGTTCTTGCATGTTTTTAAGAAAAGTTTGGTCCATCATGTTGAAGTATTTTATCACGTTTTTGTCTGGTTCATGATCATATCGTATTACAAACTTAGTTTGAAGCTATTCTTTGAATGAAATCTAAGACATCTCTTCTAAGCGGGATAGTCAAGTTCATTGCCTTCTTATTAAACACTCTTTGATCTAGCGGCTGTTCTACATCATTTATCTAAGATGTCTTTTCTTAAATAAATCTGCTACTATTTATTATCTTGGGCTCTATTTTTGGCTACATTTAAATCGCTTACTTCTATTTTCTTCGCTGCGCTGGTGGATCTTGTGTTCATAAATCTGCCACGTTTTTCTCGAACTTTTTGATTTTCTCGTCAATCTAATTTGACAAATATTGGCAGAACTTCTGTTAATGTTCACAGAAATATCTTCCTTCATAATTAAAATCCTCCCGTCCATATTAAAAGATATCGTGAAGTTCTGTTCATCCATATTAGTTGAAATGTCATTAGCAAGTCTCGTCTTTAAATAAAAATGTTTCCAAATTCAAGCGGCCATCGTCCACAGCTACGTTCTGGTTTTTTACCAATTCACTCTTCTTTCAGGAAGTTTCCAACTCAAGATTCTTTGAATCCGCTCTAAATTCTATAACTTTTGAGACAATCAGCCTCTTAGCCATTATGATGCACTTATTTATTCCTACTATCACACTGTGAAGCTAGTAAAAGGGGGCTAGAGCTAAATGAAGGGAAAACTAAGTATATGGAATTGAAAAGAAAAAAAATGGAGACTTTTGATTATAGAGATAGGGAAATATATATTCGAGGGGGGTTAACAATTTGAAATACAGCAATAAAGCCAACAGTAACCTATGGAGGAGAAACGATGAATCTAACAAAAGCTAATGGAGAAAAATTTCTTCAAAAGAAAATTGATAAGAATGTATGGACCAAAAAAGTTAAGTGACGGAAAATATAGAATCCTTATGAAATTAGAGAAATCTTAAATGAAGAGACTATCACCAGATTTATAAAATCGCAGCGAATACGATGGCAAGGACACATAAAACGGATGAAAAATATGAAATAAAGTTAAAAAAATAATAACAGAATGCATCAAAAAGCCAATGAGAAAGTCTGAGAAAGTCAAGTAACAAATTGGGACTCCGTGGATGGTGGAGTAATACCCAGGACAGGAAAAAATGGAGAAAATAGCGGAAAAAGCCAAAACACGCAATGAACTTTAGTTTAAAAAAATGGTTAGAACGAAGATTGCTTCACCACAATGAATTCAAAGAACTCGAACTTGATTGAGCGATTATATTCCTACTATACAACATTTGTTTAGTGTTGCTGGAAGCATTTGACGCTTTCTTTGGTATACGGATTTTTCTAGTTATAGTCTTTTTATACATTTTCACTCTAGAAAATTGCATTATTCGATTTTCTTTTGATATTCAGCGAGGAAAAGGAACCACCATATTTGCCGTATACATGGTTTTTGGTTTGGATTCTTTTGTAGAAGAATTTGAGCGTAGTTGCCTGTTATTTTTGCATATTTAACTTTCTTTGGAGTTTGCATTTAGTATAAACAATATTCTCAAAATAATGGAATAAAGTAATGTGCTACTCATAGGATAATCGATAATTTGACGAATGAAGTAATCCAACTGCAGTTAGATGTTTTTTTGCGGATTGTCTGATTGTCCGGTTTGATTTAGCGCACATGCTGTAGTACCACAACTCATGAGATTGAGATAATATACAACCCTACAGTGAGACATACATAATTTTTTGATGTATGACAAAGAATCGCAATCATACCTATTAGATTATCTATTTATAAATAAATTTTGTAATTGAAATATCGCTCGAATTATTATTATTTGTAGGTAATAATTACAGAAACTTTCAATCAACAACTAGGATCATCTATTTTAAAGTACTTCTTTTAAAATCTTTTTATGAACAAGATAAGCTTTTTTAGTTAACCTACTAAAATGTGTATTGGATTTAGTACATCTACATGTTCTTACAAATCCCCTATACGACGTTAATGTCCATTCAGATTTTCTCGTTAAGATTTATGATATGTATATTTGTTTGCATAGTTAAGAGCCAACTCAAAGATTTATCTGTCCTAATTTACCTCTCTTTTAGTTCTATATTCATATGCAATTGCCAGTCTGTGTTACTACCAGTCTGGAATTAATGTCAGATATGAAGAAAATGTTGCAGAGATTCAACAGATAATGACTGAAAGTGTTATCTGCCCGACTGCCCGATGCAAATCCTATACGACTTTATGATGAAACGGCTAGAGCTGATTAGTGATACTGATAAAATAAATAACGAATGTCGCAAGTAAAATTTATCATAAAATAATTACAATTGATAAAGGATATTCTTAAATCTGGTGTGTTTCGTACTTTCTAAAGAAAAAGTTGAGGTATATAAAAGGTTATTCATTGTCAATATTATTTTCTAATAACACAGTTGCATTGTTACATCATATTTTGAAAAATATTCCGTCTATCAGCACTAGTATCTAGTGAAATTTACAACACTAAATATTCAGTTTTCAACTTTACTAGTTTATGAATTATCGTTCAACGGAGGAGAGAACTTTTGAATAGAACTGTATATTGTGTAGAGGATACAAAGAATTATATCAACAATAAACATCAAATCTATTAGCAATAAAGTTTATAATAAAAAAACCACTTTTATCACGAATTTTCACCATAAATTATAATTTACTACCATATATAACTTAAAATCCTGTACACATGCATATTTATTTATGATCTTTTTTATCTATATTAATAGAAAACACTTATACACAAATATTTGAGTATCTACCTTGATATAATTACCAAAAAAAACCTTATTCACTTTAGCTTATCAGCTTCCATGACGCTTCTAGTAACATTTTTTCCAATAGGGTCCTTGCATACTTTTTTTTTACCTTAACTACGTTTAGTGTATCGTTCTTGATCACACCCTATTTTTTAATTTTCTTTTAAACTGTATATTAGTTCATAAAAAAAATAAATAAGTTTGAATACCTAAATGACGCGCCAAAACGCATTTGTTGACACATGACTGTGTGTGACGTAGAAAGTAAGCAAACAGACTTAAATGAGGTTAGAAGTAAATACAGTTTAAACAGAGTTGCTGGTATTCAATTTTGTAGAATACAAGATGACTTATCGTTGGTGGATTGTACCAGAGTATAAAAACATCAAATAAAGTTTTCGTGCAAGTCCCTCGAGAGGAAAAGCGACGAAAACAATGGTTTAAAGCTGTAAGAAGTGATTATGTGAGCTTCAAACTTGGTAGCTTTGTATTTGTTTGTGAAGACCATTTCAATTTAAGTTTTATCTATTGGTATTTAAAAAATGTTAACTTATTGTTATTTTTGACTGTGGCTTGAAATAGATTTGGAGAATTATATGATGTGGAAACTAACACAATGCAAAGGAATTCTGGTTCTGGTTAGAATAGCAGTTTTTTTGCCAGAAAGACCGGAAAAGGGCATTTCGTGAAACACCTCGTCCGTTGGGATTAAAACGATAAAAAACCTTCGTAGTTATCATCTGTACCACTACATTTTAAAAAAGTGTGTGATAATGACGTTACTATAAGAAACTTTAATTAGTAGTACTTACGTATCTGCTTTTACTTCACGTATTTCAGCCCAAGTAAATGATTTATTATTAGCAAAAACGTAGCAGCTTTGATTGCATCTACCTTAGGTAGATTTTCCGATCTTGCTTCGATAAATCCTATTTCGGCCATCATTTTAATTAGAATAGCCTTACAAAACACAATTCGCACTAAACAACCAATTACCTCCACTCACAACAACAGAATTGCGTTTTAAAGGCGACACGCGGTGGCCACGTTTCAGTATTTACTTACTTTCTACGTCACAACCGCATTAACCAATAGAACATGTTTTCTTTCACGTGTTATATATTCAAATTATCATCAATTTATATTTGCGATTCATAATATTTTAAGTTATAATACAATTCAACCTAAATTCCTAAATAAGAAGGGATATATAAATTTTTAAATATGGTAAATACTCAAATTACGGACCACTGCTTCAACTGACTTCAATTGTACAATTGTTTTTGGTTTACACTGATTTTTGTTTAATTTTTTTATTAGATAACTTATAAGTGATAACTATTGTACATAATTTATAATTAACATTCAATTAAAATATCGAATTGAAAAGCTCAAACATTTATAGAAAATTTAATTGCCAAATTTACATATACATGAAATTTGTTCAATATGAACTCAGTTATTGTTATGATAGGAAATGTTCAGACAATTTAGTTAACATACATTAATATAACAGTCATACTCCGACATACACTACTGGTCAAAACTTTTGTTAATCCCATAATCCATTCAGTAAATTTCAAAATTATACACTTTAACAAATTTCTCTTTCGTGTTGGCAAGCGAAGATTGAAACGGAGTCTTACAAACAAAAAATAATAGTGTCTGTAAATTGTGAATTGGGAATTTATTCGGTGTTTATGATTGTACTTTAGACCTAGTTAGCCCTATGAGACGCGAGAACGTGCTGTGATTTATACTTTTTGGAATAAGTCATCTTTTTGTCAAGTTCGTCTTCGAATTGTTTCGTTCTCGCAAAAAGTTTTGAAATGGGTGAAACCAAGGAACTACTGGTTGAAACTAATTGCAAGTCTTCATAGTCTAAGCGAAAGTAACTGTACCATTGCTGCCTAATTAAAAATACTTCGACATACTGTGAACTACAACGTGGACCTATGCACCCACCAGAATAAAAATAAAATAAGGAGGTTGCAATGAGCCAAAGAACATAAACATTTGATGCATTTATAATGGGAGATAGTTTTATGGAGTGATGAGTCAAAGTTTGAGGTTTTCCGGTCTAAGAAAAGAGTGTTTATGCGAAGGTTAAGGGAAGAACGAATGTTAGATCTATGTGTAATCCCGACTGTATAACATGGTGGAGGCTCGGTGATGTTTTGGGGGAAGGGCTACTGTAGACCTTGTAAAATTTGAAGGGATTTTGATGAAAGAAGGTTACAAAAAATATTAAAAGAAAAAGTAGTCGTTCTGACCAGCGACTAATCAGCAAAAAAATTATCTTCCAGTATGACAACGATTCCAAGCATTTTTCGAAGTTGTGCAAAGGGCATTTGAAAGAATTGGAAAGGAAGAATATACTGAAAGTAATGATTTGGCCGTCACAGTCGTCTGACCTCAGCCCAGTTGAGTTGTTGTGGCAACACTTGGACAGGGAAGTCAGAAAGCAGTGTCCACAAATGGAATCAAATAGACGACAATTATTTGTCGAAATTGTTACGGAAAATGCATAGGGTGGGCAAAAACTCTTGTCCGGTAGTGTATATCGTGAAAATTAGTTAACATCATCTTCTCAATGATTTTGTATGATGGTTAACAATTTTACTAGGGATGGGCAAATGAAAAGATTATATCGATAAATATCGTATCGATAAATTTAAAAAATTTCGATATGTCGATATATAGATATTTTTATTTCAGAGTATTGAGTATTCAAAAATAAAAGAATTATTCGAACGTTAAAAAAAATTAATGCATTTTTTATTTTCGTCTGTTCTATTTATAATTTAAATAAAGCATTATAAATTATATCTATCTATCTATCTACTAATATAGTTCCATTTACAGATTTTAGTGATCTTGAATTTGTTGACATTTGTATAAAAGCATTATAATGTTTTGTTTTCAAATGCGTCGCTAAATTTGTCGTATTTCGACATGTTTTGTATGTGTTACCACATAAATTACAAGAAACAGGTTGTTTAATCCCACTTTTAGTAAAATTCCACACTGCAGACATTATAAATAGAAAAATAACAATTACACAACGAAAGGACACAACAAATCACATCACGTAATGTCGCTTGCCGCCATTTTACTGTACACTACATACACATACACAAGCAACATAACACAATATCAAAACTTGCGCGTTGATGTAAATAATTAATTAATTAAATATAAGGACAGGTAAAATATTACAACAGTAAGTGAAATAGGAAGTTAGTATATAGTAAAATAAAATAAAGTTTTTTTTAAAAAAATATCGGATTCGATACTCAAAAATTAGTATCGAATATCGATATTTCAAGATAAAAAAATATTGACGACATTTATCGATTAATTTTTGAAAAAATATCGATAGTTTGATATATTGATATTTTGTGCCCTTACCTAAATTTTACTCATACACTACTCTACAGTACTATTATTAGAGGAGTTATATAATATATCGCTTCATAAATGGAACCTCATATAGCACAGCAACAAAATTTAGGGGATCGGTAGGTATCGCCTGAAGAAAAATGAATTTTAACGATGCGGCAAGTAAAAATTAAGGCATCAAGTGGTAAATCTAATTATATGACATGGTTCTTATTAAACGATAGATGTAGAAACAAATGTCGAAACTAAATAAGCGAGCAAAAGCTGTCATCGTTTAAAGATATTTTCACCGAGGCGACAGAAACATTATACGCAATTAAAACCAAACAATTTATCAATCAAAACAGATATCTCAAAATTTTAAAAGCAGATAAATCTATTTTAACTGTTATTTTGAAATCAGTAGATTATAATAATAAAATGATGAAATTGTTAAACGATGTGACGACAACTTACAAAAAAATTAAACAAGACCCTACGAATCCTTATCAAAAACGAAATAATTATCTAATGCGATCTTGGGAAGAACAACTTTTTATTTCGCCATGAGATGCAAAAAAATTTAAAATTCACAATGCCTTACCCCCTAAAATATATCTTTCGCCAAAGCTCTCAAGGAAACTATCCTTAGCAAACTTGATATAGATATTCCTTTCTTATTCCAAAATGTAGATGATTGCATTACTTCCGTACCAAAGAATCAAATTGAAAACATAAATAAAAAACTCAATTCTTGTCATGAAAAACTTCAATTCACAATCGAGGTCGAACAAAATAATAGAATCAATTTTCTTGATGTCACATTATATAAAATTAACAATAACATAAAAACAGAATGGTTTACGAAACCAACTTGGTCATTAAGATCAGTGATAATAATTTTGGCTGATAGATATATTTAACTATCAGATCCTGAATTTAGATGCTCAGCTATTCAAAATGCAATGATAACCAATATATTCTAGAAAAAGATAAACAGACACTACAATCAATTAAAAAACAGAACATAAACGAAACATCAAAACATTTTTCCTTACCATATGTACAAGGACTTCTCAACAATTATCGAATTATTTCAATAAATATGATATTAGTATAAGTCATAAATGACATAATACGTTATCCAAATATTTCATTTAATTGAAATAGAAGACACCAAAAAACAAAAGATGTAATATTATATATATCAAGTGCCTTGTACTAATTGTGATGCTGTCTACATAGGGGAGACTTCTTAATATTTAGAAAATAGACTAAAAGGTCATCAATACGATAAAAAAATAAAAATGCGTTAAGGAACCATGAAATATCAAAAACACAATCAATTATAAACATTCAAACATTCTTGGAAAGGAATCTAATACCCGAAAAAGAGAATTTTTAGAAATTCTTTACAATCATAAAAACGAAAAAGCAATAAATGATAAAAAAGATTTTAATAATTTAAGTAAAATTTGAAGCTTTATTTTATAAATTCTAAGAAAACTACAATTAATTTGATTGATTAAGTACTGCTACATATTTGAGATGTAAGGACTAAGGAAAAATGAATTTTTCTTATTAGAACAAATGTCTATTTTGATTTTATTCTTATTTTGATGTTCATGATGTAGGTGATCTATTGATTAATATAAATACGCAAATTATCAGTGTCAACATCATATTTTGATAAAGATAAAGGAAAGTCGAAACGTACAAATTTTATCCTCCTTCCAAAAATTATTGAAAAAAGCAATTTCAAAATAGAAGTGATCTGAAATCAAGGAAATTTACATGCATTAATAAAACTATATTTTATCGAAAACTAATTCATACATAACTTACTGTCAAGTTTCAATTTTGCGAAGTCTACATCGATTGTTGTGTTTTCGTTTGTTGTAGCTTCCCTTGTATGGGAAAAATCACATTTTGGTTATTGTAATTAACATTTTCCTGATAATGCCTGATTATTTTCCCGTTTTGCAGCATCTACAGCTATATAGGAATTAAATGCAAAAAACTCGAACTGTGTACTAAAATCACTATTAAAATATTATGAGTCAGAAGAATCCAAGGGAAGAAGAGCGCGATTGAAATTCAAGTGCCTAAAATTGTTACGGTAGGTAGTAATTTCCACTACCTTTACCCCATATTGCCCACCTATTCAGTTTTACCCGTCTTTCCCTTAATACACAGGATTTTATCGTCCTCGGTATATAAGCAATTATATGCACAGATCTACTAAATCAATAAAGTTATTTCGGCCTCAGAATATGTGATTTAATCTATAACTTACCTTTTTGTTATATCTATAGACAAATAATAAAATTTCCCCACTCGTGCTTTGAATCTTAATGATCCGTATTAGTTCCAGCTCTGATAATAGTTTAATTTATATCTTGTCCCGTACCTATACTTATTCAAATATAACTCAAATGAGAACAAATTGGTGGGAGAAATAGATAAAGTGAAATCGTTTTTATAGCGATCTAATAACCCTGAAGACGGAAGAGTTTATAAAACATCGATTAAGTATCACAACCAAATAGACAACAAGGAATGCGTTAATAAACGACACATAATAAATGTAGGGATAAACATACTCATTAGTGCTAAAGATTAGAAAATCGATGTGAATTATTACGTTTCGAGTTAGGTTTATATCTCACAGTCAAAGTATTTAGTCTTTATCTCTAAGTAGTATTTGATTAATGTTCTTTCAGATTAAAAGTACGCCATTTCGTGTGATTTATTTTACAAAGCTGCAAACCACATTGAATAAAGAAAATAAAAAGAGTTTAATTGTTTCATTTATTAAACAATTTTTCTAGGTAAATTATAATAAATACAAAAAGTATACATTATATGAGTTTCTCACAAAGTTACATTTGATACGAGATGGTCTTCTTTCCGTGCATTATGGTTTACAATGGCCTGACTAAGTGCGAATTACGAAGAAGAAAAATGGTGATTCCTTATTCCAATTACGAGTTTTATGTCGTTTTCACGTAATGTGAATAGATCTTGTATAACTCACCTAACCATAATCAATGCGAGTAAGATTCCATGCCACTGAAACAATTATCTTAATCTCGAATACACTGTTTGAATTCGCAAATTCCTGCTCTGGTTCGAAATTGTATATTTCTCTAATAATCTTTTAGCACTTTTTTGGTCAAAGATATCAAGAAGATCCACATCCCATGATTGGAATAAATAGTCGCCCTTTTTTTGACATTGGCAACTTTCACCCAGTTTTCTCAAGTTTCACAATTTTATTAACTGCAACATATCTACTAATTTAGTTTTTGCACATTTGGTTTTTTTTTTTAATAATTTTCAATCTCTCAATTTTCAATCAATCAATATAGCGTAGGTTCTGTTTTATTATTTTCTGCTTTTCACTTAGTCAAAATATCTCTTCATTACATTTTGAGAGCCGTAAGTTAAATTGATTAGAAGTGCTAAAGATGAGGTTCTAAACACAGGTAAGACAACCTGAATAATGTTCAGCTACCACGAACGTGTTCATATTTGGATAGATGGATGGAAAATGAGTCCCAGATTGCGCAAAAGAAAACCACAAACAATCAGATTTTTTCCAATTTTATTTCAAGAGAATTAGATTGGTTAGTACTTTGCGCACAAAACTAAACTTGATGTTTGTAGTAATATTTTGTTATTATCAATTGATGTCCATACTTGATTTAGATTTGACCGGCCACAAGAGACAATTTTACTGATTATTCAGCTGTAGGTAGAAACAATTTTTTTGTGATATACAGGTATTTTAATAACATTGCAAAAACGACGCATTGGCTGATTTCATTTCTCAAATGAGGAGTGGAAAAAAATATGTATGCCTTATCGGCATGAAGAACATAAAAAGCAAAAATGTCAAAAAGTTAATTTCTATAACAAAGGATCCTACCAATAATTTTCTATACAGTGATTCTCTGGAATAAGTTCTTCAAAAGTTGGATAGGTGTTGTTTTAAACACGGATATCTTACTTATAGTCCAGTGAACAATTGTAAAAATATGGTATCAATTCAGAATTCCATCAAGACCCGTGAATTTCTGGAATTAAGTTCTATTTACCCTTCACATAAAAATCCACCCTAAAGCAATATATGCAAATTATAGTAACGGGTGGAAATGAAATAAAAGTTAAAGCATTTAGAAAGTTTAGAAAGAAAGATCGCATGATGTTTTAGTATACTATTTATGTTTTTAAATCCTTAATGAATGTATTTCAACCAATATTATATACATGTATATGTACACACACTGGTTTGTGTGTGTGTAACACACACAAACCTGAAACAGGTTGATTTTTATTCTTAAATTGCAATTTACAGTATCAAAAAATACTATTCCCCTCCAGCACCCCTTCTGAATTATAAACACCTCCTAGAAAATTTTAAATGAGAAAGTGGGTCGTGTGGCACCTTATTGGAAAGGGATTTTAGTCCTCTGTTCAGCAATATAAAGTTTTCTAAATTTGGTGCAATCATAACTGAGAAAAATAATTTTTAAAATGTAAAATTTTGACAATGTCCATAACAAAATTTTATGTAGAATGAAGATAAGAATGTCGCATAATATTTACAATGTAGTTCTCAATGTATTTTACAATCATATTAATTAATTTAAATAATAATTGAGGCGATTTTGGAATTCTCCAACAACATTTTGTATGACCTCAGGGGTTATTTTGTTAATTTCTTCTGTTATCCTAACTTTTAAATCAGCAATATTGTCTGGTCTATTAAAATATACTTGGGATTTTGAATAACCCCATAAGAAGTAATCGAGAGGAGTCAAATCGGGGATCCATTCGATCGTTCCGCGTCTTCCAATCCACCCATTGGGGAAGACTTCATTTAAATAATTTCTAACAGTACGTGCAAAATGCGGTGGAGCTCCGTCTTATTGGTAGATCGATATAGGATTGAGGAAAAAGTCTTTTTAATGTAGGCACTAAGAAGTTAATCAAAAAAATCTAGACCGTACCATTAACTGGGCCCTCAAAAAAATAAGGTCCAATAATTTTATTGTTAATGATACCCAAATGTTCACTTTTTTAGGATATTGAGTGTGAGAATCACACATCCAGTGAGGATTTCCTAGGCTTTTTCTGTTTAAATGAAAAGTCGCTTCATCAGAACAAACTAAATGTTTATGAACGCAAATCTGCGTTCATTCAGTCCATCATCAATTCCCAGAATTCTTACCTTCTATCATCTTCATTCAACTACTGAACTAACTGAACTTTGGGAGGGTGGTATTTTTCTTTATGTAAAACTTTCAAAATAGATGATTTACTTACGTCATTGTCGGTGGTAAGTTCTCGAGTTGTCTATTCATATTGAATTTTTCAAGGAAAAATTAGACTATTACGGTAAGCATGACTAGAAGAAAAATGGGGGGCACACATTTTTCCCATGTTTTGAGACCTCCTGAACACGATTATGATGGTTTTTCGAATGTCTGTAGTTATATATATATATATATATATATATATATATATATATATATATATATATATATATATATATATCTGTTTAAGCTACAATTCTTATTTTCGTTTCTCGAGCAATTGCTATGGGTCCGATTTGGTTCAAAATTAGCTTTTTTGGCGGCGGATTGATGTTATTAGAGTTTGGTTGAAAACAAATGAATATTTCGACGGGTCGCAGTGCAAAATAAGTGGTTTTTGACCTTTGCTCACCTCTGCAGGTCAAACGAAAAGCGACTGATAAATGAAATTTCACATGTAGGTTCAATTAGTTGCGAGATGATTTCCTGTCTAAGTTCGAAACCTTCCATCTCCATTTTATGGTCATTTTTTTTATATTTTCTTATTTTTTGGCCAGAAAGCGTTTAACTAAAGGGTTCGAACTTCGCATGCAAGTAGGAGTGATGTTGAAGAATTGTCTTTCTCAAGTTCAAAGTTTTCTTCTTCAGTTCTTCTAGCACAAAACCCCCGAAATCATTTTGATCGTTGTAATTGTTGAATTGGACCGCCTCCTATTTAATGAATAATACGAGTATGATCGTTCCTAGGGTGATTTTTTTCACTTCCCATTTTCGAAATTTCTTGTCATTATGACAATTTTTTCTTTGTTGTCAATTGGAATTGACGGTTCGAGACCACCGGGTCTATTGAAATTATGAATTTTCATTCGAGAGAGAGAGAGTTAACTTGTGAAATGAAAAGTTATTGAGGAATAGCAAATTTTCCATATAAAGAAATAAGATTGAGAATTGATATCATTTCCAAAAAATTCATTTTTTTTAATAAAATATTATTTAAAAAAAAATAATTATCTCCATTGTAACCATAATTTTTTTTCAGAATCAAACCATATAACATCGATCTTATCTTTCTGGAGAATTCTTTTCCATAAAATATTCTCTCATGTACGATGGTGTTCGATTTACAGTTTTATTGCGAGTGGGGTCGTGCCTTTAAATGATGATGATTATCGTATTTTGGTTTTCTTTCAACAGTATAGAGACGAAAACTGATACGTCTCTCGATCCATTTTATTCACATTATTTATTTTGCCCGGCTCTTTAAAATTGTCATCACAGTCTATGTTTTTTCATCAATAATTCAATTTTTGATGAAAGCACGTCTGTAAGCTATGAAGTTGTTTAAGACTGACTTTACCCCGTCATGGCTTGTCACATTTGTTTAGTGACATATATCTCCAATCACGTTCATGAAAAGAGAGCTCGAATTCGTATATTTTGTAGATATGACTAGCGAAATCTAGTTTGTGGTTGGTAAATAGAAATATATCCATAATATGTTTTGTGTGGAAACTAGATTTCCACTAGGCCAAAGGCCAAAGTAGGTCCCACGTTGGGTACGATAGCGGATTTTGAATTACAAGAAAATAATATACGAACTAAGAGTTAATAAAATTAAACCTGATTCCAATAGTTGCACAAAATGAGGTTCTGTTTCCTGACAAAGATCGAAAATGGTCAGTTCTCTTCCAAATATTGCTATAGGGACTTGGTAGACTTTGGTTTGGTATTTTTTAGGACGCTAATTGAACATAGTAGGTCCTCTCATAAGTAATGGTACCTTTGTATTAACTAGAAATACCTCATTTATATTTATTGCGGAAATCATAGAGCAAAGGAGGTCTTTAGATAGAATGAATTAAAGCAAAATATCCACTTCTGTAACTACTTACTGAATGCTTCAAGAGACCATGACAAGCCCAATATTAAGGGATCTCCAAAACCGATTTAATTATATGTTAAGTGCATCAGAGGATATTGGAAATTCTTAGAAGTCATATAGATTTTCAACTGCCTTCCACATATACACAAGAATATCTGTTTAATTTATAAGTGTGATGGCGGAATCACTGAGTAATGTCTCCTCTCTTGCTTCTTCGTATCCCACCCCATGGCAAGATCGCCATATAATAGGCTGAATATATCTACTTGCGTTTACATGATTCAGTGAAAAGTTATCAAACACGTCTTGCTTATATTAAGTCTCTATTAATTAAATTTTCATTTCAATCTTTATTGCATTTCTTTCTCAATCTGTTGTAAGCTGGATATACATTGTTATTTCGCTGTGTCTTCGTCCTAATTATTATTTGGACAACAATTTTATTATTAAACCAAAATAGAGCTGAGAAGATATTAGTATATAAGTAAGATAAGTATGTTATCCATAAAATTAGATGGAAAGTTGAAACATTTAATAACTAGATTAATAATTATATTAATAAAGATAATAAAAGATTATAAAGGTCCATTGCACTACATATGTAAGTAATTTTATAAATGGAGAGTGAATTTTTACATATAAAATAATAATCATTCTATAGATGAAAATTATATGTATACATGGAATAACAGAAAGTAATTGTACATAGGTGTGGAAAGAATATACAGCAAAGGCTCCCTGGAAAACCACAAATTTTAAAAAAATTGATAAATGTCGTAAAGATTCATATTACGAAATGAGATGGGAAATTTGTCTGTTACATTTAATTTACCTACTACCCATAATGTTAATTATTTACTCAAAATTAGTCAATATTCCTGAAATTAATGATATTAGAATCATGTAACAAGCAAGCGTTGCGCTCATTGTTGATTATCGTATAGACATGAGTTCCGACTGTGAAAGTGTGGATTCTGATATAGAACTTGTTGCAAATAACGCAATACAAACCCTAGTAACCGCTAAATTTCGCAATAGATTCGAAAAAGAATATAAGCGATTCGAAGACTGTGAAGAAAAATGTGGACATAAGTAAATATTCAAAGCTATTGGCTTTTTTGAAGCGGAAACGTGATGGTCACAAGCCGAAAAAATCCAGTATATTTTCAAACGAAAATATACACAGATTTTTGAAAGAAGCCAATGATGATCAATTCTTGATGATGATTATACATAAATATGGTGACATTTCCATGTAGCATATTATTTTTATAGGTTTTCTTAATCGCGGGTGTGTTTGGCGACTGACGAAGAGAAGAATTGATGACGTTAAAAATTGGTGATGTGATTGACGAAGTAACCTTCGTAACGATCAAAATACCGAATACTAAAACTAAAATTCAAAGAGAATTTGCTATTACCAGAGGAAACATCGCTGGTTTTGACTACATGAATAACGTCCGAAAATATGTTCGACTTCGACCTCAAAATATAGTCCATGACCGGTTTTTTATGTTATATAAAAATGGAAAATGTTCTCAACCAATTGGTATCAATACTTTTGGGCGCATTCCAAAAGAAATAGCAACGTTTCTAGAGCTACCAAATCCGTCACAATATACAGGTCATGGTTTTAGAAGATCATCAGCATTCCTACTTGCTGATGCTGGTGTTGATATGCACATTTTGAAGAGACATGGTGGATGGAAATCCAGTAGTGTCGCTGAAGGATATGTAGAAACATCCTTAGAAAACAAAAAAATCTTTTCTACAAAAAATTCAATTAAAATTGAAAACTACAATTCTTCAATTGCCTCCACGTCAGCTGGAATAAACATCACTAATTGTACAGGTGTTGTGTTTAATTATTATAATAAATGAGGTTTAATTTTTTATTCATGAGTTCATTCCACTAGTGCGGCAAAGTAACTTTACCGCACTAGTGCGGTAAATTATCTCACTAGTAGAGTAGCTGGTAATACCTCTCCTGCTAAACCTTATGCAATTAAAAAAAATTTGATCTTCAGAATTGTACAATTTTTTGATAACTGATTCTACAATTGGATTTGTATTTTAAACCCAAGTTATCTTGAGTTGAATATTACAAAAGTATAATTATTTAACAATTAAAAAAATATTAAACACCTTTCTATCAAATTAAACTTTTTCAACACCGTTAAATTGATCCATATGAATATTTTTGTAAAACAATGAGTATTATAGATTACTTTTTGTCTTCATATTACCGCATCGGTACATTCAAAGTAAATAATTTCAAAGTAATTATATTTCTTTAGGTTTTTGAACCTATTTTGACGAGAGTTTAAAAACTAAAGAATGCCGTACCGTTCACAATTTTAACGGATAATTTACCATGATGAATCGGATCATTTCCACTCACCTTTATTGTCAAAAATAAAAAGAGCTAACTGTTACAATTTTACTTGAGTTATGTCACAGTTGCTAAATTATCACTTAATATAATTTTAACGGCAGAAATGCCTCGTCGATTCAGTAGGTCAAATTTTTAAGTAATGCGATGTATAAAAAAAATGTTAGTTATGGGAATATATTGTTAATATCATAAAGAGGAAAATTTGTTTCAAAGTTCCCTAATTATCATTACTAATTATCGCCACGTTTAGTAAAATAGTGAAATAGACATAACAGAAACAAGCCAAAAAAACCTCAGTCAATAAATTTTGAAAAATATAGGGCGTGAAAAAGACAGATATATTGAATACCTAGACTGATCCCTTTGTTCAGCCTCCGAACCGTTAACCCTAATGCAAAGATTTTTGTGGTAATATAGACCAGACAAAGGAAACTTTTCTTGCAAAACTAATAAGAATAGGTGTTCACTACGATGTAACGGCAAAATTCAGGGTCAGAAGTGGAAACATAGAGGTTTCAACGCCTCTAAAAAAACTTAAGACGCAACATTTAGCTGGGAATATCACTCATTTGGGATGCTGAAGGTGTAATTTTAGTAGATTACGTACAAAAGCTAGTCACAATCCAGGACTCTATTACTTTAACGTGGTTCTAAAATTAAGTGCGGCAATGAAATAAAAGTTGCACAAAGATGTTATTTTGCATCAGGACAGTGTGTCATTTCAACAGCCGTGATAGCTCAAGTAGGTTTTCAACTAGTTGAGCATCCGGCATATTTTCCAGATTTGGCATCAAGCGGTTACCAGATGTTTCCAAAGCTTAAATTCAATGGAAATTTTATTGAAAAATAAAAAATGAATTTGTAATTGTGAAATTGTAATTAGGTTAGAAGCGAAGAGAAGGGATCAGTTGGGTTACTGGTTTCATTTCATAGTGGTTTATTGGAGAAATTCACTAAATAACAAATCTAACAAACAACTATTTAACACAGCAATTACCGGTAATTACTCGAAAGCAATGGTGTATGAGGATTACTACTTAATTTTTGAGATATGGCAACACTGATGTGAATATGACAAATCTCTCAAATAAAGTTTGACATTTTGAATGTTGAATGTACTCAGAACTCATACGAGTGCTATTTGAGTTGTTTATAGATAACTGAAACAATTTTTATGAGTTTTGACGTGGATTAAACTAACAGCAGTGGTTCGACTTTTGGTAAAGAAGCACTATCTTGAGCTGGTTTTCAATTTTGGTCGCACTTCTCTACAGGATGAATTTCGTGAAGGTTGTCCAAATTGGTTGTTGTACCTGAAAACATCGATGCTATGAGTAAACTGGTATAGCAAGATCGTTTGATAATCGCTCAAAAAAACTAGTGTTGATTGGTGTAGAGAAATGCTAAAAAAAAATAAAATCGCGGTGCTTCGAAAGACGTCTATAAGATCGTGACACACGACGAATCATGGATCTATACTTTTCAACCAAAAACTAAACATCTATCGACTGCATGGGTGTTTCAAGAAGAGCCAAATTCAACAAAAGATATTCGCGTACAAAGCACTTAGAAGCAAATGGTCGCCTGTTTTTTCGGAATAACTGGACATGTCAACACTAAGCATTTGTTTGCCAGAAGTGTTCAAAAAAATTAGGGAAACCAATCGCAGAAGATGAATCATTATCCATCCCGACAATTCGAGCTATCTCACATCAGTTTAAACGAAAACATTTTTGACAGTGAAACCATTTAATTGATGGATCACCTACCGTACAGATCTTGTTTGGAATTCAATGCTTTCTTTTCATTTCTCTGAATCAAAAATAAATTGCGAGTACAACGTTTTTTACATCTGAAAAAGCAGTTGATGCGTACAAATTACATATTTTGGAGGTACCTCAATTGGAATGGAAAAATGCTTATACAATTGGTTCGAATGCTTGCAAAAGTGTATTGATTTTAATGAAGAATATTTTGAAAAACAATATAGCCATATCCAATAATAAAACTTTTTGCTATAATAACTTTTATTTACAATTACTTACTAAAAATTTTATATATTTACTTATTGGTTTCTACGTACAACATGTCTTATTATAGGATGGAACTACTCTAATTTGTAATTAGGGAATTGAGTTGCAGTGTGTTTAGTCCTAAATTTTATTTCAACATTCCTAAGTAATATCAATTCTTTATTCTTATTTCGTATATTCTGGGTAATTATGCTTGGCATAATACCATTTTTAAAAATCGATGACGCTGGCAAAATTTTCTAGGCTACTTCAATTTTCTCATTAATATTCTCTTTCTACCTCCGTGTCGCTTTAATTTTGTAATATCATCTCTTTAAAAAATATAAAGAATGCCTCACAATAAAAGAATATTATGTAGTACTGTCATGTAGCATGAAATTTTTATATTTTTTGTCTTTAAATTGATTGATATTTCCAATTACTACCATTATTTTTATTATTTTTCAATTATTTATTATGTTTCTTGGTAACGTTTTAGAAATAATACATGTTTTAATAGTATTGTCACTTTTATATGTAGCATCTTAACTTTAACTCAATTAAAGAATTTAAAAAGTTCAATAATTAATAATAAAATCACTTATTTTATGGAAATTAATTATATCAAAAACTTTATTTACAAGTAATATAAAAAATAGACCCGTAGCCTTAGAAATTCTCTCAATTACTGCTCGTTCTTATGTTCTAGACTTTGTCTAATAGTTTTTCTAAAAAGTCTATTATTTCTTAGTTTGTGTCAAAAAATATTGTTTCACAGTCAGTCAACATAACAAGATTTCTTTTCAAATAAACTTATCATTGATTTTTTTCTGTTGCCCAGTAATTTCCCAGTATCCGAATTTTTATAATTTTTAAAGCATCATTTTTCTAATTCATAATTTTTCTTTTAAATTTTTTCATGGATTGATAAAAGGATTTACAAAAGGTGCTTCTGGCGTTGGTAGAGGTTTATCTTGGTTTATAAGTTGAACTGTGATATTTGAACATACGTAAATCAACATTAATGAATTTAGCACATAATTTTTGATATAATCATAAAAAATTAACAAAAAATATGAGAATTATTGTCGAAAGAGCATGTGATTACCTTTATCTTTGAGATTGGATGAAAACAGTCATTATTAAAATGTTAAGAATATAATACACTTCCAGGTGCCCTATACACTTTATTCAAAAAAAGTGTCCTTAATTTTTTTCTGAGTTTCTTTAGGTGAAACGTTTCAACTTACTATTTTTATCATTATGTTACGCTTATGTCTTTTCTTTATCAAATATGAAAATATGGAATTTTCCTTTCTATTTTATTTATTTAAAATTAACAGCAGCTAAATTGAATGAAGGAAAAAAATTATATTTAAGAGTGTTAAAGCAGCTGAAAGCTACGTAATAAACAATCTAATTACTAATTTTGCTCCTAATAGATACCTATATAAAAACAAAGCATAAAATCTATTCATAATCAATGTAAAAATGATATATGTAGTTATCCTTCTATCACGTTAAGTTCAATGGTATTTTGCTAATAAAGAATATTCTTTCATTCATTCCAACCACTTGATCCAATCATTTTTCTTTGGAATATTAATAATTCTCAACGTATGTTGGATATAAACCATATAATAAAATTGACAATAATCAGTATGACTTTGTTTAATAAGTGTTTTCCGCACAAAAAACTTTTTGAACTGACTTAACCGTTAGCATTTTTATAGAAAATGCATTCAACCAAGTGATTGTAGATTGTAGTTCACCTGTGCTGTTCGCTACAATATTTTCTCTCCTAGCTTTTATAATCATTTGTTCTTGTGAAAATGTTAAATGACTATAAGAAATGGAGAAGGTCGTCATGGAAGTATCTTCGGTTCTAAATAACCCTATAAAAATACCATTATTATCGCAAATCTTCGCAATGTATAAAATGTTTCATAGTTAGCAATATTTTTTTTCGTTAAAGTACTTTATGCCGCAGAATTCACAGAAAAGTAAAACGACCTCTTTGTTAGGAATTAAATTTTATTGTTAGATATTTATAATGAAAATAGAAATTATTTCAAAGATATTTACAATAACTCCTCCCTAGTTTTTATTGTTTCAATATGAATGAATTGTTTGTTTAGTTCGTTATATTTCCAAAACTTAATTGAAAGTAATTTCTGTACAAAATATGAATTGCATGTGTAGAATAGGTGCGTGAGATATTATTATTGAAAATATTACTGTAGACTAATATAAATTATTATTTGTTTTTATGTAAATGTGTCAGAATAAATTTAATGAGATATTTTCAAATGATATTGTTTGCTTTAGAGAAGATTGAAGTAGGCATAAATATTGACTAGGTGGTTTTCTTAACAATGAATGTTCATTTCCAACACAAATTATACAGAAAAAATGATGCACAAAAATTAATGCTACTTTTGGATATACTCCCAACTTTTAAACAATATAAATTTCAAATGGAAATAATTTATAGTTCTTTCCTTTATACTTGAAAAACAAGTGACGATATCCGCATTCTTTGAGTAGCAAAGACGGAGATTATAAATTTTATTCAAATATTCAAATATTACATGATTAAATGACGTTGAGCAGTAGAGCAAGCATATTAATTTTTAAAATAACATTCCTTTAAATTTTTTTCATTAAATAAATAATGATATGAACACGGAAAATTACCTTTCTACAAGGATATTTAATTTAAAATTTAAACAGGGTACGAAAAATGAGCAGAGCTTTTTTTTGAATCCTGTTCAATTTCAACTATTTTGAATCTTACGTAATTACCGCGAGTGATTATTTAGCTAATACGATAACGAATCAGGTAAAAAACCGTCTTTGGCTCGAGCGAATTAGTGCAGTCATTAGAAAAATAGAGTCTTACCTCCGAATTTTTTTACTGTGAAGCGATTTGCATGAAATTTTGGAATTAAGCTCATCTTACCCTCCATTTCAAAAGTGAAAATGATTTGAGCTTCGCCTATTATTTTTAAGGGGTGTAAAGTCCCCTTAATGGCAAAATTAACATTGAGCCATTTTATCGCTAGAAAAAGTGTTTAATATTAAGGAGTGAAATTGTAAAGTGTTTTCTAACACAATTACTTCATAATAAAATCATTTTCAACGCCTTGAAATCCTTACAACCTTTGCAAACAACCCCTAAATTGAAAAAATCACAAAAATTTACTTTGGTATGACACGAAAAGATTTAAGTATAGAGTAAATAATATTTTATGTTCTCCTTATCTTAATTGTCAACGCTTTAAAACAATCCCTTGATAAAAAATTGCTTAAAAAATTTCTTTTGATGATATGAAAAGGATTTAAATGTTATTCCACATTCTCGAAAATGATTATCATATTCTCAAGCTTTTCAACCCTTAAAACTACAAATTTTAATTTTTTAAATTAAATGTGTTTCTGTTTAGAGCATGGCGTTTTTATAATAGTAGTTTTCACTATTGTCCTCCGGATTCAATACATTATGAGTGTCGAAATATGTTTCGCTACGAGAAATAACACTGGTCAACAAAATTTAACCTTTTTTATCACACGAAAACTTATAACAAACTTTGAATGTACTATGGCCACCAAACAATAATACACATATCTTTGTGATTTCAAGACAAATATTTATATAGAAAGTACAAAAACACTTATTCATTTGTGTACAATAAATAGCTATGTTTTCGTGAATGTTAGGCTTCTGGTAGGTTCCTTTTAAATCCCCTATACTAATCAGCTAGCATTCGTGGACTTTTCTTCCCTCGATAGCGCTTTTCAAAATGTCCTGATCAAATCTTTCGCCTTGTTCGTTACTCACAGTATCGAAATTTTCGGGGAAGGAATCCAAATAAGAGTGGAGGATATGTATTATAACGTCCCAAAGCTTTGTATGGAATTATAAGCTCATTGATTAAGTCTTTGTAATTTTCCGCTAGAGAATTTTGGACAACATCCACAAAATATTTCCAGGCTACTTTTTCCAGATCATTCAGCATTCCTTCAAAGTTTGTATTCTTCATTAGCTCCCGTATTTGGGGACCAATTAATATTCTCTCTTTAATTTTTGCTTCTTTGGAAAATTTCTCTATCTGGAATAAGAATCTACTGTCATCTTTAGGCATAGCATTTACAAAATTTTTCATTAGACCGAGCTTTATAAGCAGCAGTGGTAAAAATATGTCGTCAGGGTTCACTAAAGGATAATTTTTAGCATTCTTTTGCCCTAGTGTGAGTGATCCACGCTTGGGCCATATTTTCTTTGTGTATTGACTTTTCCTATATCTGCTGTCCCAGCAATATTTTGTCCAACCAAGCTGTATCTCAAGCAGAAGAGCAGTGACTTTAAAATGTCCACAAATTTTTCAAACATGTTCACTTAATTTAATTTTTTTGAGATGGAACTTGATTTTTTTATAAGCTTCTTTCATATCAAAACCATGGGCAATCGCCACTGAAAGATATTTGTTTCCATTGTGTAGCAACACTGCTTTCAAGCTAGTTTTTGAGAAGTCAATGAACAATCGCCAGTGACTTGGATCATGTTCATAATTCAATAAATTATCACTATAGGAATGTTACTAGAATAGCCGACTAAATCATCTGCTTTAAAAAAGTAAGGTTTTATTTCATCGCCACGAGGTCAGATATAAGAAATTTTTGTACACGGAGAAAGTAAGTTCCAGTCGTTTAATCGAGACTCCAAAAGTTCAGCTTGTGTTTTAGACAAATTCAAATCACGAACTAAATCGTTAAAATCACTTCGTATCAATAAATGCGGTTCTTTTGAAGTTGACGGTTCATAACTTGGGTTACTCTCTTAAGATACCTTATCGGGTTGACTAAGAACAACGTCCGAACTAGAAACAAAATCCTGACTTTCTGCTTGATTGGAGGCTTTGGCACAGGCAGTTCTGCACTATGTAGCATTGGTCTGTTGGCCGATGACAAGTTTGGGTGTGTATTGATTGGTTTATGACGCTTTTTGTTTGAATCAATTAAATATAACAATCACTCACATAATCTTCTGGTTCCATCTAAATCACCAAAAGGCGAACATTTAGATTTTTGTTTAGCCTAACCTAATGGGTGTCTCACACACGTTACATAACATATATGTGGAAACCAAGATTTATCTTGGTGGCGCACTGAAAAACGACAAAATATCCCTTTTCAATTAATGGAGTAAATTTTCGACGCTGAGATGTGAAAGTTAATTCTCCTCACATATAACAAAAATTGTTCGGATTATTAGAGCACTTTCGCGGCATATTTACAATGTAACAAACGTAACTTTGTTAAATGTAATCGTTAAACAGTCGCCTAAATTAAGTTAGTCAAACAAAAATTTTGCGTGGTTCTGTAAATTTTTAAAAAACTTTTAATAACATGTTTTTTTCTTTTTGTGACAATTACATGTATGAAGGTATATTTTTTGTTAATTCTACAGTTCCCAAGTCGCATCAGAAGTGGTATAAATTAGAAGTGTTATGCGAATACCACCAATTTTATAACTTTATTGCCAAGATCACTTTATAATTTTCATAAACAGTGGAAATTACGTTTGGAAGGTAACTTTACGGTTTTAAGACATCGTAGTTAAAAAACAATAGTAAACAAGGCTGGGTTCCCATTCTGGTATAACTAGAAGTATCAGAGTATTGGATATATTTCAACTCGAACCAGTTACAAATATTCAAAAAAGTTCATCATGGAAAGTAAAATCATCGAACAACGGAATGAAACAAAAACGAACTATTACTAGTGTGGGTCAATATTTTTCCTTATATATTTTTTTGTATTTGCTGCTGATTTACAAAAACAAAACGGTTTGCAGCCATCTTTTTTTCCGAATATGTGCATATTTCCTAGGATTTTTAAGAAAGTAAAATATTAATAAAATCACTTACAGTAAAGTCAACAACAATACGACTAGTGTACGTAAAGAAGGATAAAATGTATAACGTTTACGTCTACTGATGATTATTGTTAGTAAAATCAAGGTGAAAATAAATTTCATCCTCTTTATATTTCTTGAATCTTTCAGTTGTTATTTTCATATAAACTTCTGGTATTTCTTCATATTGTTTTAAAATACCCTGTAAATATTTGACACGTTTGGTAAAAAGTCGGCAAGGAATCCAGGCAAACGTATTTTAAAGAAATACTGCTGCAAAATTTAACGAATGAAGTTCGTTAAAGAGCAAGTGTTATTTTGGGCAGAAGTATTCCTCCAAATTTAGTATTATTCAACTATTCTATAGGTATTCCTATTAGTTAGTATATTCCTATTATATAGTAATTTTTCTGTTATATTCTCTTCTGTTGGTATACTATGAACATTAATTTTCTTATACGTCTAAACTCTCTTCTAGACTTATGTATTTTTGTTTTGATTTATGAAAATAAAAAATATTTGAATATCCACATCAGATTGTCCAATCCTCAGAGTTCATCCATTGTAAGCAATGTACTAGGATGTATTGATATCTAGTTAGCCTGGACCAGTTCCAGACCAGAGTTACGCAATAAATTACAAGAAAAAAGATGTCCACCGAAATTGTGAAAATCGAAAATTTGGAGTATCGATCCATCATCGAGTTCCTGTATTTAAAAGGGTTAAGAGGTAAGCAGATTTACGAAGATATGCTTAATACCCTTGGTGATCAATGTCCTTCGTATGCGACCGTGAAAAATTGGACTGCAAGCTTCAAAAGAGGTAAATTTTCCATTGAAGATGATGACCGATCGGGAAGGCCAGTTTCTGTGTCAGGCCCCGAAAATATCGATGCAGTTCATGACATGATTTTATCAGACCGTCGAATTGGGCTAAGACGGATATCTGAAGCACTGAATATTTCATACGAACGCGTTCATCATATAGTTCACGTCAATTTGGACATGAGAAAAATTGCAAAATGAATATCCAAATGTTTGAATGTTATTATGGATGAGACTTGGGTACATTTCTACGATCCAGAAACAAAGCAACAATCGATGGAATGGCAACACTCTGGTTCTCCAAGACCGAAGAAGTTTCGTATGAAAAATCTACTGGAAAAGTTCTTGCTTCAGTTTTTTGGGATTGCCATGGAGTAATCATGATTGATTTTTTGGATAAGGGTAGAATAACAACTGGAGATTGCTATTCAATATTACTGACCACTCTACGGGGAAAAAAATTAAAGAGAAAAGACGCGGAAAGCTATCCAAAGGTGTTTTGTTTTTGCAGGACAACACTCTCCTTATTCACTAGATTAGAATTCGTCCGACTATCATCTTTTCACTCATTTAAAAAAAGTTCAAAAGGTCGTAAATTTTTTTCCAACGAGGAGGTGATAAAAGCTGTGGAGGTCTGGCTGCAGAGCAAGAAGAAACATTTGTTTGCAAAGTCTAGAGACGTTGCAGGTTCGCTATAGTAGGCTAAGAATTCTTCAATATATCCTCGTAGGTATTCTAATTTTATTCTTTATCCTATTTTTAAACATGTTCATACAAAAAACTTATGTTCGTGATAATGTATTTCTTGACAAACAATCTATTGGATATAGAGTAAAAACAAAAATATTAAATTGTTAGTATAAAACTGTGTTTATCTTGCCTTATAGATATTCTCTCTAACTATAACTGCTTTTATAAAAATACTGATATCGTAATATTTTGTCAATTTTCTTTATATACTTTACACGATATGCGGTATGAATTTGATAACACATAGTAAATAAAATACACTATACACTATGTTCGCGATTCGAGATCTTTTGTTGCGATCCTAATTCCTATGAACGAGGTACATAAAAAAAAATGTTTATGGTGTGAAAAAATAGTTATTTTCCTAACAAGTGCGGAAAGTGATAGTTTCCCGCACGCGAATGCAGTTGTCTCGAACGACACGGAGCGGAGTTCGGGCAAGCGGTCAAGTGCGGGAAAGACACTTTACGCATGAGTTAGGAACATTATTTTTTCTACTACAGTATATACAAAAAAGTATACCAACCCATTTTTCAAAAATTATTTTATTCCAACAAACATGATAATATACAAAACTTTAACTAAAAACTACTAATTATTATAAATATTAATATTGAAAACACAAATTGTTGCATTCTGTAGACTAGTAAGAATTGCCGGTCAAGTGGAGTTATTTGGTTTCAACTGGAAGGTAGATGACGTCGATAAGGATGGCATCGGTTGCAGGTCGCATAAAGATCACGATGACGGTGACGGCAACGGTTTTAAGTCATTTGTAGTACAGAGATTTTATTTGATATTTTTATCTTCTGATTTTCGGAGTCCTCTGCTGGCATCTTACTGAAAGTGTTTACGCCAACGCATTGAACTGAGCATTTTCCATTCTTATAATGAATAAAAAATCGGCAGTGTGGAGTGGTAGGAGGTTGTAAATCTGCGTAGTTTCTGAACAGCGTCAAATAGGTTCCATCATTTATTTCTTCAGATAAAACAAAAGATCTTGACGAATGATTTTTGGAATCAGAAATTTTCACAACAATTAGGTTGCCTTTATCTTGGTTGTCGTCGACATTTACAAGCTCGGATCTGCGGAGAGCGCCAACCAGTGCAAAAATGGTACTCACTTTAATCATCAGGTATAACTCATCGGGAGCTAGCATAACCCTGGATATATCTTCTTTGGTAACAACTTGCGCTTTCTGTGCTCGAAAAACAATATTTTTTTTTATTTAAGAAACGACGTTAGCTTATGGAAGTTTCCTATATACAAATTTTGTTTTATTTTTACTAAACTTTTTACCATCGAATAACGGGACCATAATGTATTAGATTTCAAAACCTTACTAAGGTCTGAAAAATACGCCAGAAATACCTCTTCCTTATAAGTTTTGGCCCCTTTCTCCTTACACCATGTAACAAAATGGTCGTATTGTTTCTCATACCTTAGTCTGGATTTGGCAGGTAACAGCTCTGAATTAGGTTCATTTGCAGCCTTCAAAATGGCTTCGGGAAGTTCTTCGTCGGATGAATCCATTAATAGTATTGTATCGGATTCGGTTTAATGTGGTTTAATTTATAAGAAGATTGTTCTTATTCGGTCACTTCCAAGACGTTCTGAACAACTTTTACGTTTTAGTAACAATTATACGCTTGGGTTGTCATAGCAACTGATATCAAACCCGGGTGGTTTAATAGTTGTTTTCTGACACTCCTTTGAAGAATGTACATGGTTATATAAAAAAATTTTCAAAAAATTAAAAATGCTACAAAAAGCTAGAAAAGGTTTAAATTTTATTTGATGGACTATTTCGTAAATATTTATTTACCTGTAGTAACAATAGTTATAACGTTCCAAGTAAAAAACTATCTAATGAGGTCAAAATTTGTATAATTTTACTTTCACGCATTAGTGCGGGAAAGTGACACTTCCAAAACCAAAATGCCTGCGGGAAAGTGGGTTGAAACGCACGGTCGTAGAAAAAATATTTTTTTCTACGCCCATGTCTGTATACGTCAAAAATCGCACTGCCAACATTCTTTGTAAATGACATTTAACAATAACATGCACGTAATGAGAGTTCATAACATACACGTACATTTTGAGAAGAAAACTTAAACTTCTTGGTTTAATTAAATTACAATCAAATTTTTATTTACATAATATTTTATTTGGTCTATTTACACAAAATTAGTCAAATAAAAAATATAAAAACTTTTAGCATTAGAGAGATATATTTAGGATTGAAGGAGTGATGCCCCTAAATGTAGGCAGCACATTATACAATTTCTTTAAAAATTGGACACGTTTTCTTAAGCACGTTCTTTATTAAATGCAAAAAAATAAATGGGCGTAGAAAAAGTATAGTACGTTACACGAGTTGAAAATTTTCTAATTAATTAAAAAAATATCAGTTCAATATTTTAATGCTTCCAGTCAATGTAAAAATGTTTTCACCGTTAAATAGATTGAAGAAATTCGTCGAGTGTCTCAGAAAGCTACTTCAAAAATGATAAATCGGATAAATTGAAAATAGACGAAATTATTCAGAAAGAAACTGTCAAGCACAGTTTAAGTTAAACCTCATATATCTTCGCTAATAAAAAAGGCGCCAAGCAGTTGAATTATGACCTTATAATATAATGAGTGTGGATAAAGAAATATTTCAAAGGTATACAAAAATAAAAAATAGAACAAATGAGCAATCAATGTAAAAAACGAGACCTGTTGTGTATACTGATACTTTTCGAGTATCAATCAATGTTTGGTGGAATTAGTTTGGGATATAAACAGCTGGCTACTAATTTGGAGTTAAACTGTAGGTGGTCAACTTAAAGAAAACAAAACGATTTCTTTTACATGTCGTAACGGAAGAAGCGGTTCAACCGAAAAATATTTTGACTCATTGATTTATCACATGTATACCGCTTTTCTTATAACAAAGTAGATACTCTAATTAAAAGAAATTACTTGTCTGCAATGAACGACCGAATCATTTGAACTAGGTGTCGTTAAGAATTTTGTAAAAGAAATAATTCAAGGTAAAAACTGAATAGATTATCATTTTTCAAAGTTTTTTTAAATGGAAGTAAATTTGATAATAGCTATCGATTTGAGGAAACAATACTCAAAATATTAAATGATGAGGCACAAATTTAATATTTCTGATGAAAATATTATTTTCCGAATAAATATGGATGAGTGTGGCTCTCGGATAAACTTTATTTATGGAATTTTGCGGTCATAATATGTTACAAAACGGAATAACAAGTTTCACCGAGTATGAATTTTATGAACGAGATGCCAGACTAGTGAAACAACATGCGATTGTAACTAAGTTAATTTCTACAAAGTTGTGTAAACTATTTTTTATACGAACTGAATTGTATTAATTCTTGTTAATTTTGTCTTTTGGGTTTGCCAAAAATTTATAGAAACCACTTTTTCCCACAAATATGGAAAATTATGGTAAGAATTAAATGGATTGAAGAATTTCATACAAGCTGTCGTCCACATACGAGGTCTGGTTATTAAATAAAGAGAATGGTTACGAAAAACGGTTTTATTATGAAAATTATTCTACATTCGAATGCTTCCCTTCCATATACTACACTTCCCTTGCCACACACCTTTGCATACGTTTTTCGAATGATCGAAGCAATGCTGGAAGTCTTCTTTGGCGAAGGTATTTAGAAGTTCTACCGTTTTGTACTTTACCGCTTCCATTGACTCAAATCGGGTCACTTTTAAAGCAGATTCTTTCTTCGGAAGCAAAAAAAGTACTTGTGGCGTTCCAAGCAGCTTCTGCCGACAACATTGCTTCTACTCTCTTTTTCAGAATCTTCTCTAACTCATCGCGCTGTTGGTTGAAACGTGGACACACAAAGAAAACATGCTCCGCATCTTCATTGACCCCTGGGGAGGACAGGCACTCTGGGGTATCATCGTGCTTAAAGCGGTGAAGATACTTCCGGTAACATCCGTGTCCTGATAACATCTGCGTTAAATAATAGTTGATCCAACCGTGATTCCGGTTGAACCACACATCAATCCGAGGTATGAGACGGTACCTCCACCGACCTTTCTCTGCAGCATTCCATTCCTATTGCCATCTTGCGATGCTGTCTTGCCGTTCTTCCCTTTTAAGTTCTTCAGGGTCAGTGTGGTTGACCTTTTTCGTTGATATAGGTTCCGTCTTTCCTCAGCTGTGCATGAGAGTGCAAGTGTGTGCGTGCATGAGTGTATGTGTGCGTGTGTGTGTGTGTGTGTGTGTGTGTGCGCGCGCGTGTGTGTGTGCGTGATTGATAAAAAATTGACGTCAATTTCTTAATAATCTTTCAAAAATTATAAAAAAACTATTTTTAAAACAAAAGATACCTAAAATCTAGAACATTTAGAAGGATTTTTTATATATATGACAATAATATTATTCAACAATTCTGCCGTTCCTCAAAGGAGAAAACAATTATATTCCTAGCTTACTGTTTCGACAAATAATGAACTACATATGTTCTGAAGAGCGTGATGTCAATCGATATTAATATTAAGAACATGAACCAAATAGCGACGCTCTTTGACGTTGTACTCTGTTTGGGTCTCCAGCCTAAACAAGAGTTTGTTATACTACACTGATAAAATGTACTAACGTAGAAGCCACTTAATGGTTACAAACCTCACCTTGCCATTGCAAGCTGGAAAATTAGTTGTTTTTTTCCTTGGAAATTATCTCCTAGTATTACGTAATAACATACCTAGTTGTTTTTTTAATTAGAGATAAATGGAGATACTTAAATACCTACTCGTTAGAAGCATAATCAAATATTATTACGGCATAGATCGCATAATAAAGTAAAAATTGTGTTTGATCAGTGAAACAAACAATAAAATTTACTAACCTTCCCTGTACTTTTTCTAGGTCAACGAAGTATTCTAACAGTTTACATCCAATATCGGTAATTGTAAATTGAAATGCATTGGAACTAATTTATTTTTCAAATAAAAATTGTGATGAATTATTAAACGTTTCTTCTCTGCATAATAGTCACGGTGCCTCCGGGAAATGATAGAAACTATATTTCTAGTAGGTGGATGGGTGTTTTTGTTTACAAAAATATAACAAAAGACATGGTAATTATCGTGAAAATGCGATAGTAATCGTAACCGCTGAAGGCTGCCTATTAATATGTATTGACGGTATCGGAAATGTTTTGTTTCATCATGTTCTACATTTACTCAGAAAAATAACATAAATTAACATTGTCAATGAAAGAAAACTACATGTTTTTCTAATCACCGTTAACGTCTTAATTGAAAAGGAAGCAACTCCTATATACATCTATGTCTTTTCAGTTACGAACGAATGAAAAAAAAAACAGTTTAACAAAGAAATAAGAAATTTTTATTTCGACTTAGGAAAAAATATTAGATGCGTCGATTGAGGGGGAGAAAATGGAGAACTCAGTTTAGATTCTCAGGAGGAAAATGAACTTCTCGTAAAAGTTATAAAAAATGTTTTATACTTGATTGCTATTTGTTGCCAATTTGTTGAACAATAAAGTTTGATTGAATTAATGTTTAGTTGATCCACTGAAAAGTTGATCAATTCTGATGACACGAATGCTCGTTCCACTATTTGGATTTTATTTATTGTTATTTGGCTTCGTTAAGTTATCAAATTTTTTTTAATAATAAACCTTCTACATTATATAGAGACGTAATCTTAATGAAAGTGAGTGTTGACACAAAATGGAGTATTTATTAACACATATCAACTGATGAACAGTTTCATAAATTCGAGTGAGGTCGTCTTAATGAGATATGGCGTGATTTATTATTGTTAATAAACTCTAATTCATATTACAAAACGTTTTAATATTAATGTCTTGAAAGGTACGATTACATTGAACTTACCTTATTCGGATTTCATTCATTATCCTCATACGGATTGAGGTACAGAAGATTAAATAATGAATTTAATTAATTATTATTACTTAATTATTATTGTGTGAAATAATATTTATATACAGAAATCAACGTAGAATTTATTGCTTAAGGCTTTTGATGAAGTGATTGCAATATGTGAAGGTGCAGTTTATATATATATATATATATATATATATATATAATTTTTGGAAGATAAAATTTGACACTTCGACTTTTCTTTAAATATTTATCAAAATATATATATTTTTATATGTTTCTGGATCCAAGCCATGCAATATACTTTGATAGGAAACCATATACATTTTTTTAATAAGTGCATGAATAATAATTGATTCTCTACACTGCTTTTTTAAAATAACTAGTTATTTAATACGACTCAATATTTTCAGATGAAAGTATGTAAGTATTCCATGGCATCCAATATATTCAAAATATACTAGTAAAACTTTATGCTTAACTAAGTTCCCATTTCATTTAAATAGACCAGGTATGGGCAACCTTTGACATGCTGAGGGCCAAACTTTAGCGTGCAAAACGTTCGCGGGCCGCGTTTAAAAGTACTTAGTGCATTTTAAAGTAGTGATAATATTTTGTTACGATAGATATTAGACATGAAATAATACGACAATGTTATTATTGTATTATGTATTTATTATTGACATGTATGTGTATATTGACAATGTGATTATTGTATTTATTAAAATAACAAAATGAAATTTTAAAAAATGGTACCACATTATAATTAAATATTTACATTTGCAATTGTTACAAACTACAAAAGTTAAATACACTGAAATCAATGAGACCCTTGAGCTTGAATTTGGGAAACTAATCCATCGATATTTGGATGAATTCCACTGATACAAAGACTTAAAGAATTTTCCAAATTATCGTCAGTCAGTCTTGTACGATGTGTTGATTTATTAACTTTCATCAATGAAAAGAACTGTTCGCATTTATAAGTACTGCCAAACGCAGAAATTAATCTTCTTGTGAATTTTCCAAGCTGCGGAAAAATGTCTTCTTCTAGGTATTTTTTGTAGAAATCGCACAACTCTACGATTTCAAATTTGGATTTTAGGAGTGAGTTTTCTTGAATCTCGATTAACTCCATTTGTAAGTGTATTGGAGCATTTTGTACATTACATTTTGTAGGAGTAGCAAATAAATTGAAACATTCTTCCATGTTTTTGAAGTCGCTAAATCTGTTCGAAAATTGTTCCGACAGCAACTTGAGTTCTTCAGCATATTGAACATAAGCAATATTTTCATACGCAGAGAGCGTGTTGAAATGGTAACTGTTACTAGACTGCATCTGTGACTCCCACAAGCGTAGTTTGATCTGAAACGATTTCAAATGGCTGTACAAATCATTTACTAACTGTCCTTGTTTTTGAAGTTTCAAATTTAAATCATTCAAATAGCCTGTAAGATCGACCAGAACTGCTAAATGACATATCCATTTTGGGTCACTCAATTCAGATAGTGGCTTATCTTTTATTTTCATAAAGTTTGCTATCTCATTTCTAAGCTCGTAAAACCGTTTCAACATTTTTCCTTTGCTCATCCATCTGACTTCAAAATAATATGTTACGTCGTTATATTCAGCTGATATTTCATCCAAAAACGTCTTGAACTGACGATGGTTAAGCCCTCGGGATCGAATAAAATTGATGGTTTTTACTACCACATTCATAACATTGTGGAGTCGAATGGACTTAGAACACAAGTTCTGTTGGTGTATAATGCAATGAAGGACTATCAAATCATCTTTTTGCACATTTAATTCTGTTGCTTTTTCATTCAAAATTCCAATGAAACCTTTTCGTAAGCCGACCATAGAAGGTGCACCATCAGTGCATACTCCAATTAATTTTGACCATGGCAGGCCAAAACTTGTGAATAACTTTTGAACTTCATTAAAAATATCCTCTTCTGTAGTGGTTGCTTTTAGCGGCTGTAAAGCTAGCAATTCCTCAGTAACAGTGAACTCCTTATCAATACCTCGAATAAATATAGCCAGTTGAGCTGAGTCAGACAAATCGGTGCTCTAGTCTAATGCTATGGACAATGATTCAAAACCAGCCATACGGTCAGTCAGTCAATGTTGTTTTTATATCATTAGCCATCATTTCTATACGTCGAACAACAGTTCGTCTTGACAAACTAATTTTTTCAAATTCATTTTTCTTTTCAGGACACAAAACACCGCAAACTTCTAACATACACTCCTTGATAAATTCTCCTTCGGCAAATGGTTTTAATGCCTTTGCCAATTTTGAGCTAACTATAAAACTAGCTTTCAAAACATTATCAAGTTGTGTTCTTTGTTTATGAAACATTTGTTGCTGTTTTTCAATATTTGCTCTAAGCTTCTGGATTTTGTCTGTTCTTAATTGTCCTGTCAGTGAGTGCTGTGTAGCATGCTTAGTTGAGTAATGCCTCTTTATATTGAATTCTTTCAAAACTGAAATGGATTCATTACAAAGCAAACAAATAGGCTTACCATTGTGCAAGATAAAAAAGAATTCTTCACTCCATTTTTCTTGAAACTGGCGACCCTCTGTATCTACTTTTCGTTTCTTTCCACCAGACATAATTTTTTTTTTACTTTTCGTTCAATAAACTTAATAACAAACTATAGTTAATAACCACTCTAGATGCACACAAATTCACAAAGCAAGTTGACGGCTCTAGCCGTTCGCTAGGATATCGCTTGTCTGAGTTATCACCTCGGTAGCTCAAATAGAACTGAACTAACTTTCGGGCCATCCACCCGCTTATATAGACAAAATGAAGGAATAATCTGGAATAAACTAGTTTAGAATAATCGAGAAGCAATAAACAAAATCTTTTGATGTGTAGCCCGTGAAGCGGCAAACTTCAAAGAATTTGATCGAGCAAGCCGAGTGGCGGCGATTATCAAAGAACGAGGCGGCAAACATCGAAGGTTTTGATGTTTGCCGCCTCACCGTCACTCCCGTGAGTAAACTAAGGAAACACAAGGAAACTTGTGTAGGCTATGGGATTCATTAGTCTATTGATGACTCCACATTTTTATAGTCTATTCATATCATATCCGGTGCCGGATAAGATAAAAAGCACAAACAAGTGTTTTCTTTTAAAGATATGTACTATTATAAGTATATGTACTAGTACTAAGTATAAGTACTTAGTTTAGTGTAATATTTTTTTAATTGGGTTTTTCCAAAATGTCTCGCGGGCCGGATCATATCTTACACGGGGTCGGATCCGGCCCGCGGGCCGGTGTTTGCCCATATGTGAAATAGACGATATGTGCTTAAAACCATGATAAAATGGTATGTTGCATGATTAATATAATATATCAGTGTAAAATTCAATTCAGTTCAAATCACAGAAACGTTTTACTACTCAGCTGCACCGAAAACATTGTTTCTATCACACAATCCTGCCAACATTATAGAATCAAATCTTGCTAAGTAGAGTAATCCCAATTCGGACATAAATTTTGTGTCTATTGACCCAGTTTTCTCTCGTCGAGTCGAACGACACTAAGTTTTTAAGTGGGGTGAACTGGAGATTTACCTGAGAGGGTTATATCGTAGGGAGAGATATCGACGTAAAAGAAGCATAAGGTACAAGAATAGTAATTTCATTATTTAAATCAACGCTTTTTGATTATAGGTGTATAAATATTATGTTTATTTAACTAATATCAAAATCATAAAATTGAATGCTATTTTTTTCATTCCTAAAATTTAACAGTACATAGATAGTGAAAATCAGCAGGCTAGCACTCGCACTCTGGTGGATTCGAACTGTTAGTAGTAGTTGAAAAAAGATGCCAAGGAAGGTGCCAAGTGAATACTTATGTCGCCAAGAATTCAGTTCCCGACGATTTACGACTGAAAACAAACTCCGTTACTAAAATTTATTACTTGTAATCACGAAATTTACCTAATTTACATATAACCCAGAAATGTTTTTAAACCAAAAGAACAAGAATCAGGTTTCTACGAACAAAAAAATTATTTGAGAATTTTGTTCTTAACCACATATACGTCGTATACTGATAGTACTTAGATAATATTATGAAGTAAAGGGATAAAAGTTAAACATGTTCGGCGAAAAAGGAGAATACTCTTTTTGTTCAGCAATCATTCGCAGATTGACGAGAATATTAGTGTGTCCCACGACGAGTTAAAACTATCTGTATATAGCAAAATACTCATAGTAAAATCATGAGAATTTCTAAGGTTGAGTTTTCGAATACGATCTTTTTAACTAGAATATTTTCAAAGATGGCCGACTTCCAGTTCTATCGGAAGTCGACTGTAACTTTGTTATTTTAAATAAAACACCATGTATATTAATACATTTTTGAGATCTACGTACACTCTTAGTATACTTTTGTCTAAAAACTTTTTTCAAAAAATGCATACTTTTTGAGTTATTAGTTTTTTTGTAAAAAATTTGACCGTTGCAGACTCTTATAAATTATTTTTTTACGAGGATACCTTTAAAGATATGAAAATGGTTTCTGTTCGGTTGCTTTAAGCAAAGTAAGACGTGTTTGAATCTATGTTCAAAATTTTTTTATTTTATACAGGTTCCTTATTTTTTACCCCTGAATGCATTAAAATAGAAAAAACCGGGTGGTTCTATTTAAAAAAGTAAAGAAATTTGATATTTATGAAGTTAAATTTTTAACACTTTTTATACACACCCTGTATAAAATGAAAATTTTTTCAACATGTATTCAAATACGTCTGATCTTGATAAAAGCAACAGAACAGAAACCATTTCCACGTCTTTAATGGTATCCTTGTAAAAAAATATATTAATAATATTAAGAGTATGCATTTCTTGAAAAAAGTTTCTAGACAAAAGTAAAATTTATTAATATACAGGGTATTTTATTCGAAATAACAAAGTTACAGTGGACTTCCGATAGAACCGGAGGTTGGATATCTTTTAAAATATTATTTTTCTTTTGTGTCATTTCCTAATATATTTTATTAAAAAATTACTGGACGTAACCATGATGTGAGAATATGTAACACTGTTTCATCATTTCAAAGTAACACTTAATATTTGAATATACCATAATACAAATTGCAGATTGTTAAAGTGATACTAATTGGATTGGATAGATGCGGGACTGTAGACCTCAGTTGACTTTGCAGGTTAATGTTTGGATACGTATTATTGACACCACTGTTATTCGACTATTATTTCTAGAGGGCAATTCGAACGGACCCAAATATTCAGATTTGTTGAGAAATCCAATAACTATTCAATAAGAAGTGAAGCTCTTAACAATTTTAATGATAATTGCATTATTACACTATTCGAAAATATCTGAATCAACTTCTACAAGATATGTAGGTAAATTTGAAAATCGGAACAAAATAGTGGCCATTATATCGCCCGATTCATCACTTTTAGAATAATTTTTCAGAAGATACATTAAAATCATTTTGTACTAGATAAAATGTGATAATTGTGATTTACTGAGAAATAGAGTACAGACAACAAACTTCTCATCAAATAACAAATTGTCAATTCTGTACTTCCATATAAGCTTTTTTTAATAGATTTGAACACTGTCTAATAGAAGATTAAAGAGGATAATAACATCTAATTAAGCGGGTTTATGCTGCCAAAACTAAAACTAATTAGAAACTAACATCAAACAAAACTTACTTGGTGATAATTTTATAAACTTCATAAATCTACTGGATATTTTGATGTGGCGGCGCAAGTACTAACCAATCAATTGAATTAGTCTACATTTAACAAATGATAACATATGGACGCCTACATATGTTCTCGAAAATGATTATTTGACTAGTTTTTTAACACAGGTTAGGTTAGGTTACATTAGAGTAGGTTAGGGTAGATTAGAGTAGGTTAGAGTAGGTTAGGGTAGGTTAGGGTAGGTTAGGGTAGGTTGGGTTGGGTTAGGTTTACATTAGAAGATGGCAGGAAAGACGGGATGAACAATCCAGCAATGCGCAATGGACGAGAAGCCTAATTGAAGACAATAAATGGATGAACTGCAAGCATAGACAATTAATTACTTTGTCACGCAGATTCTTATAGGACATGGGTCGTTCGGTACCCTTTTCAAAAGAATTGAAAAGACGAACAATGACACATGCTATATGTGTGAACAAAAGGACGACCCGGCTCATGTCTTGCGAGATGGGATCAAGAAAGAAGAGCAGTAGAAAAGAAGATCAAGAGTATGTTACCGAGAGAGAAGCTTCAAAATAAATTGGCAATATATATTAGAATTCATGACGGTAATAATGAAGAAGACAGATAAAGAGGATAGAGAGATAAAACGGTAAGTATCAACGTAGTAATTAAGGGGGGTGTGCCGATGAAATGGCAATCTCGGTCCTACCAGCACGCATACACTCCCGAGGATATTTAAAAGAGGAGGGTGGTTTAGTGAAGTGAAAATTCCACACAAACTCTCACCATTACACTGCCCGCTAAGTGGAAGGCATTAGCTTCCACCCTACCTCTAAGGCAAAAAAAAGATTAGGTTAGGATATGATATTTTGAGCAAATTCTTGGAAGGAATAAGGGATAATTTTGCTGTAAAATCATAGTTTTTAAGATGCAGCGAGAGTTATCTATCTCTTAGACACCCCATACTTACTCGGTTTAATTGAAGTTTTGTTATCTGCCTTAAATTTACTCAAATAACTCATAATTTATAAATCATGTTTGTTGATTTTCCCTTTATACATATTTCTATTTCAAAGCATTCCAACACATATTTTCAGAATGTATTGTTTGAAGATTTTTTACTATAACCAGAAATGTGTTAGACATGTATCTCATGTGCAGTATCTTTTAAGCTTAAAAACCAATATTGACCTTGTTGACATTGAGCAAATCTCAATATTCATATTATTCATAGTCTTCTTGTTAACTTTCTACGGCTCAGCATGAATCTGCTACCGAAAAAAAAAACACTAACATATCTCCACCGCGCTGTCAATAAAGAAATTTGACATTTCTAGTAAATTTCTCAAAAACTCAGCGAATTTATGAATGCATGTGAATGTAAGTTTGCTGTTGAGGATTTTTATTTTTTCATTTTTTTGTTATATTGTCGAAGTCGTCGTTTGAAACAATACAAGAGACGACCCGGCGACAATGCCGCAGCATTTCGTGCGGTGGGCAAGGAGGTCGGGTCGACAGCGTGACTTTGATTCGTGATATCCACGAATCGGCCATCTCACAACTTCAACCTCCTCCACCAGATTTATTCACTTATACATGGTGAATAATAAATATTGAAATACAACCTATAATTTCATTCTCTTTGAAAAAGCCCATTAGTAAAAACATTTTCTGTCAACATAATCTCATGTTTGAATAATAAACATCTTTCTCAGTGTGTGATATAATCAGAGATTTTCAATACTTTTAAGAATAAAGTCCGGATTAGCTTGTCCGCTCTCAATAGCATTAAAGTATTTAACATTTCCAATTTAATCATACAGCGTGTTCATAAAGTAACCTAGTATTTGGATTTTTGTCAACTCCCCAAATGAAATGTCCTGAAAAAGTTTATTTAAATAATTTAGACCTTACGAAGAAGTATATAGGGTGCAACGTTACTATTAAACCTGTTACAGCTGTCATGGTTCTAATTTTTTAAACCACATTTGAAGGAAAAATAATTAAGGGCAATTTTACTTTGATCCGTTCAAATTGTCTTCTACAAAAGAATGTCCAATATCAGAAAGCATCGATAAAAGTTGCTTAATAAACATAAAATAAAGGTATTTGAGTTCTACGGTCCTGCATCCATCTTGAATTAGCTTCTCTCCACTATGTACAATTCTCTTGGTTCCTTCGATAAATATATTTAAATATGAAAAAATTATTCATGATATTCATACATATTTAATGATAGAAAAAGTTCATACTTTTTGAGATGAGCAATTCTAGAGGCAGGTGGTCTAACATATTTGTTATAACTGTTACTAAAAATCGGAATATTTACTAGGTACTCAATGAACACACTGTATAAAAATGAGTTTATACTCTGTCTTTATCCATATCTTTTTCACAATTTGTACGATTAATAGTTACTGAGATTTAGCAAATATCAAATTTTAATTAGAAACTGGGACTCGTGAAAACATTAAATTTGTTTTCGTATTTTGTACGTAGCTGTAATATTTGAAATGTAGTAGAAAGGATAGGGTAATTAAAAGAATGACATTTTAAATAATTCGACTTTAGAACCGCATTCGACACGATAATTGGGAGTGAAATAATTTTCTGTGGTTGCAGCAGATCGCTATTAGAAGCACACATATAAAAACAACAATTGAAGTACAAATTTTCCAGACTAAATATGATGAAAGAATGAAACAATGAGAGATAGTCCATTATCATTGATCATCACAATTGACAAGACAAAAGTAACAACTGAAGATAAACTGTTAACAGTTTACCTTCAGTATGGCGAAAATATCCATTGACGTGCAACAAATTTACAATATGGCATGAAAGTAGACTGGCAACTGTTCAGAAACCTACGGAAATTTTTAAAGCAACCGTTCGGATCTCTGACAAGCGCAGAAAGATACCAACATGTGACGGTTGTTTGTAGTATGAGAGCGACAAGCAACTACATTTCTCAAGTCTAGGTATTTTCAAGAAAAAATAAGAAGGAGAAACTTTTTGCTGAAGCACCCTCCGGAAGTTTAAATTTGTGTCAAGAGTTTGTTTGGATGAACTCAGAACTGTTTCTTCTGTATTTCATCTTCTTGATGGCCATTCAAACCACACCTCCTTAGCAACCACTGTATGAAGATTTTTTGGATTCTTTTCCGAAAAATATGGTAAAGCAGCAACAATCCAAAATACAATGACCGGTTTTGCTGAAACTGAATCACTTATGCGATGTGTTCTACTCAATCTCAAGTTGAGATTTTTTTTTCTTCATTCACTGCAACTTGATTACCAAGATGAGGTGAGATAGTCCACCTATATTCATTATCAAAAATCTGTAATTGACTTCAATAACACGTGCTTTCAGCCAACGCATTGACACATTCCATTTCTCCCAGAATTCTTCTGTTATATGATTTTAGTGTATCTCAATGAATATTTCTATATACCTGCACAAGTTTCAAAAACGATATACCATGAACATTTTCCTGAACAGCCGCAACCTACAAAACCAAGCTTGAAGAAATTGATAGATCGGCTCAATCGCACGGGTTCAGTTAATTATATAAAGCATGTACGATTGAAAACTTCTGTGAAAGAAGAAAATGAAATTAATGTTTTACTGGCAGTTACTGGAGCCCACACACAAGTGTAAGAAGTATTTGCAGCGAAGAAGAATTGAGCTAATACGGTGTGCCAATAATCCTCGACTAAAATAATAAGCACGCTTATCACATTTACTTCCAATAGGAATTGAATGAAGTTGATTTTGAAAAAAGACCACATTTTGTGGGTTGTAGGTGGGCTTTTCGAAAAGTAAATCACATAAAATACAGGGGATTCGTGTGAAAGAAACCAAGAAAATAATGAATTAGTATTTTGATTCACTCTGTATCTGATTCAAGGAATATTAATCAAACAAATAATTCTCCATAATTTTCACCGCAACAGATTTTCATTCTTGAATTTTTTTTTAAATTGTACAGGGTATTGAACTGCATGGAAAAGTGGTTATAACTTTTTAAACATCACATAAAACAAATCAGAACGCTATATTGTTGCAATAAAGGAGTCAAGCTGATTCGAAATATAGTGTGTTTTGTTTAAAAAAAATGTAACGTTGCTATGGCAAAGCTGGAAAACCCTTAAAGATTGTAAATCATTTTACAATGTGAAGACTGATAATAGCTATAGTCCCTCACATTTTCAAATTGATATCTCAAATGACAAAGGAGTCTCTGAACTTTATCACACTAATCAATAACCCTGTATATGTCTACTCTAAGTGAATAGCGAAGAATTTCAACAAGTAAACCATGTATGCGTGGATATTTCTAAATGAGTATAATGTCGAGATAAATGGAAAAGAATTCGAGACAACGATCGACATGCTGAGAAATTACGTCAAAGGAAGAGTGGCCAAGCTGTTGGAATATTATATCGCAACCCATAAGGTATAAAAAAGAAGTTGGAGTTTTTCAACTCGCATATCAACCATGGCGACGAAACTTTCACTGATTTTTCACCTTCAATCAGTGATGATACAGCATATTTCCCAGGCATCCAATCCACTTTCGACACACACTCAAAGTTCATGCAGTAGTCGTCAAAAACAAAAAAACATGATATTGGTACTATTCCCATATCTACACAGGCATTGTTTCAATCCTAACTCCGAAAATAATACTGATACAATACTGGAATTCTTCACAAATTTAGGATAAATGACAGGCAATTGAACTTAGATCAGGTTGAAGGTCGCAGTGTGTAACTGCCTTTATTTAACATATACATAAACCCATTTTTTCGCCATAACCTGTTACTCAGTATTATGAAAACACGCAAAATCTCCAACTGGACCACCCGTAAAAATAAATTACATCTTGTCAAGTTCACTCAACGCAACTTGTATCTCGTTTTTAAATCGATATGATGTTGAGGTAAGTGAAAATTCAATATCTGCGGAAGTATGAGAATTCCTGTTGTTGTGTGTTGTTCTCGCGATTTAGTGAATAGTGCACATCACGTTTTTTTGTTGTTTATCTAGGTTTAAGTTCTCAGCTTTTGAAATTTGTTTGCATAGAATCAAAATCAGTTTAAGTTTAATAAATGCCGCTTGACTTGACTCAAGACAACGTGCAATGCCATCCAAGACGCAATATTTTTTAATCAAAAATATACTCAAGTTCAACTAATTGTTTCATACAAGATCTCGCACTTGCAACATTATCGACCATTTTCATTACGTGCAAGCTGCAATTCTAGAGAGAGATGTATTTCTAATTTACTGATATCTGATAATTTACTTGAAGGTAATAGAAGATTTCTTTCCTTTAAACTCCTAAAAAACCACCCCTGTATTGAGAAAAAAGAAAAACAAATGCTTTCCAAAAGATTGGATTGCTTCAACGATACTTGTTATTTGATACAAACATTTCTTTATGGTTTACAAAATAACTTTACTTTGAACTCTTCATAACCACCTTTGAACTAAAAAAGCGTTAAAAAACTACTTTGTCCGTTATCTAATGATTAAATTGCGTGCAATAATATAAAATATATTTCATTTTCAGCATCAATCTTAATTTAAAATTTTAAAATGAAAATTGTTATCTTCCAGTTCGGCTCGTGGACAATTCTGGCAACTATCTCCGCAGTATGTACCACAAGTGGAACTGCAGAACAAGCCTACTCTTGTGCAAATGCAAGTAGCGCCACACCCTGTTTTGGAGTTGCAGAAGACCATCTGCAGCAGCTCTTGAGGTGCAGGTGGGTCCGCAGTTAGTATGGGCTTCAAATCATTTTCAATATTAACCCAACACCAATCGGTTGGATTAATATTTTTATTGCTCAGCCAAATTTGCGTTTGCAAGTAAACCCTCTTGATGTGCTCGTGTAAAGCACCTATTGAGGGAGCAAGCAACGCCAATTTGGCTGCAGCATTGTTGCTTTAACAAAACTATAACAACGCATTTTTTAAAGATGCTTTGCGAGGTTTTCAATTGAATTGAATTTACTTAATCGAATGTCTTTATTCAGTTCATAGATGAATAGAGTACAATATCTGCCGGATTCTAAAACTATATATTAATGATTGGACATTTTGCTTTTCCAATATTAAGATAACTAGAAAAGCCTATTTTTCTCCAAAAAAATGTTATTGGTTTTTTAACTATAGCTCGATGAATTTTAAAGCTATACGAGTATTATCCTATAAAAAAGCATTTTAAAGGAAATTTCAAGAGCTATACGCTCATGTAAATAAAAAATCTTTTAAGCCCGTCATTTCTTAAAGGCAAAGGGTTGTAGGGCTTAAGACAGGTCATTTTTCCACAAAAGTAGATATCTCCTTTATTTTCCAAGACACAGAAATTAAAAAAAACAAAATATTCGTAAAAAGCTACATTTTCGTTTTCAATAATTTTTTAATTTCTTCCACAGTTTCAGAGTTATTATGCAATTATGGCATTTTTTTTTTAAATGAAAAATACGTTTTCAAATTTTATCGTATATTTTTCAAAAAATACGTATTCTAAACCGGTCTAACTTCAGGATCGTATGAATAACCCTAAAATAAAACTTGTAAAAGGTCTACGTTTAATTTTAGTTCTAATGGAAATGGTATAGCTGTAACTGCTCATTTTTCCTTAAAAAATATGACCAATTTATTTTTGACTATAACTTTCTCAATTTTGGTCCAATTTACTCTTATAAGTGCTCATTTTAAAGGTCTTTTTGAGTAATACGAAAAACTTTATAAGCATTATGAACTTAAAATTAACCAATATTGGAGTATTACCCCCAATGTAAGCTTCTTTTCACTAATCATATATTGCTTTGTATTAGACGTGGAACATTTAAAAAAAATGATTTTCTAGTTTTTCATAAGCTAAAATATTGTTTATTACATTTTTTTTAATAAAATCTATAACTTTTGAGTTGAATGTGGTTTTTTTCACTCAAAATTCCAAGTTTTCAATAGTGAATAACTAAAAAACTGCGGAATTTGATTCTCTATCGATTTTCGAAAATAATTTTTCACTCCCGAGGAGGGATGTCAACCCACAACTGAGCGCTGTATCACTAATGATCATTGACCTTTTCGCTAGCTACATATGTGCTATAAGTAAATCGATTCTGTTTCAAAAAATTCGGAGGTGAAAAGCTTCACTGACGCTCTATAAATGCTTAACTTTTTATTTTGTGTGTGATTTATAATCACTAATAAAAATCCACACAACCTAATCCTCATCTAATGCAGATAATTAGTTGCTGAAAAACATATAATTTGAATTAAAAATAGTGGAAAAACAGAAGAATAGCTAATAGCCCATATAACTATAGAGGGAGTCAATTCCAAACATTAGAATCCCTAATATACAGTTATTACTCATAAAAAATGAGGGACTACCATTAGAAAGAGAGTAACGAACCCATCAAAATTATGTGCTACTTCTCATTCAAGATTCAAAGGAAAACATTTGCCTACACTAGGGGATTAAGCCGTGTTGTCTACAAATATTCATTTTGATTTGTCTCTCTAGAAAATAAAACTCGTCCAATTCTCAGATTTCTTATATTACTCAATCGAAGGAAGATATCCAGGTAAAAAGTTTTCAATTTGTATATATTATCTAATTATGTCTACTATTTATGAAACACTGGAAGTAAAGTTTATTTTGCTCTACTGAAGTTATGTGAAAGAACTGGCATTTATTACTTATCGCATAAATACTTTAACCTTTAAAAATGATTGCTCCATTAATTTTTGAAAGATTCATGCTGCAACAGATATACCAGCACCCAATAATTCAAACAGCAGCGCCGACTGGTTAAAAAAAGCGATGACTCGAAGTGTGCGCGCGTTTTCGTTCTGGATAGTAAATAATTTGCAACCAAGTTATATCTTCTTTTCGAAAGGCAACGCTACAAGAACTACAAGATGTTGTTTTGTTTTGGCACACAACAATAAACATGGCAATTGTATAAGGCCGGCAATATTTCCTCTTACCTCTCTTTTTTAATCGGCTTCGCTTTCTATAAAAATAATCCAGTTTATAGTACATACGAGGGCTGGTATAAATGTACCCGTGAAAGTGAAAAAATGAATCAAGATTAGCAAAAATATACGCCTTTTATATATTTATATACATTTTACTTCCAAATGAACCACATTTTAAAGTCATTTGTTTATTTAAATTATAGTTCTAAAATTTGACGTTGATCTCAACGGCTCCGCAATACAATAATCCTAGCATGTAGTTTGTTCTCAGTTATTAAAAATACGTACGGAGAAGTCATTGGGTGTAAAGCCCACCAACTCTCTTTTGTAGATCTAAATACTCGCTTGTTCAATAAAATGTACATGATTTCGTAATTTTTGTTCTGAAAGATGTTGTAATAATAAAAAAGCCTTTACATTACATAATAATAATATGCCAAGGAACTCACAAAATATTTGGAAAAACCCAATTACCATCTGGTAACTTCATACAGGTGAGGCTATTTTTGAACTTTTACCTACTAGTACAACCAAATCGATATTTTACGAACCAGTTAAAGTTAGTTCAAGTTTTTTTCGAATGGTTTCCACTGGTACACTTAGATCTGTAGCTTCTGGAAAAAGTTGAAGCACGTGCACATATTGCACTTCTTTAACAAGCTTGTGTTAATGTTTGGTTGCGCTCATCTTGATCACCATTTTTTCAATTTTTTCGAATATATTGTTGAATATAATGGTGAGAAGACAGATTCGAGTAGTTAATCCACGAAGTTAAAATTGCTTGGGTTGATGTTTTACTTCTTTTTGTCGAGGTATTTCTAATACTATAAATTTCACGAATGACGGTTTTAACACTGAAAACTATTGAAGACAAAATTCAAAAGATGAGCAGAATTCGTTCACGTGTTTATTAACAACACACAGTGATAATATATAATTGTGTGTATGTGTGTCTCTTCTATCTTTTTTATATTTAGATTGTCTTATTCTAATATACCGTTTATTGTTTTATGATTTTCTTGTTGGTTTTTTCCCATTTAGTTTCTGTTAGTGATAAGAGTTACTTTGCTCACCGACTTATTTTTTATTAATACAACGAATTAAAAATGATAGGAATTCATCCATGGAAGTGGTGTTTCATAAGCAGTAGTTTATCCGAATATGAATAATGTAAGAATCTTTTCCAAACTTATCAGCATTCTTGAATTAATAAGAATTATCAAATTGTGTTACCGGCAAAAGGCAAATTAAAAGATGTACCCAGTACCTATGAAAAAACGCTTCAAATTTACATTTAAAATTTACAGTTGTTATTGTTGGATATGGTTAAATAGACCTTAAGAAAATCATAGACAGGATGCAAAAAAATATTCTCTGTTTTAAAAATGTCTTCTGTTAATATTCAAAAATCTAGATTAAGAAGGATGCCCCTCACGATAATATTCAATGAAGCCTTTCCTTTGTCCGCCATTTGGAAGTTTTTGAATGGTACCTAATGAAATGAGTTTCTAATAACCACAAGACATCCTGTAGACTCATTGCAACGATTGTGACCTTGAGGCTTTTAAAAACAAACGAGAGTCTTTGGCCATTGTTGCTATTCAACTGTCACCAGCACGAACCGACGACAACGACAACAACAACATCGTCGACGACGACGACGAAAAGGCGAGAGAACGCGAAAGAAAATAAAGAAACTACAGAATCTATACGATAAAAATGCTATTTATTGCCTAGACTGCTTGCTCTTCTCGTGTGCCACAATAAAATATCTTCTGTACATACAGACCAAGACTGTCTATATACAAAAGACGATTATGTATCAAGGAGTCGATAGATCTACTTCAATTCCCAATTATTTTTTTTTTCACATCAAGCTATTTCATACGCACATTTTCAATACATTCCAATAAATGCAAATTATTATTGATTCAAATGAAAACTAATTCAAAAGGCTAACTAACGAGATCTTAAAAATAGTGATATATATATATATATATATATATATATATATATATATATATATATATATATATATATATATATATATATATACTTTCCTTTATCTTTATTAAAATATGATATTGACACTGACAATTTGCATATTTATATCAATCAATAGATCATCTACATCATGAACATCAAAATAAGAATAAAATCAAAATAAATAGAAAATGTTCTAATAAGAAAAATTAATTTTTCCTTGGTACTTACATCTCAAATATGTAGCAGTACTTTTTTTTTTTTTTTTTGAACCGCCCTATTGTCACCGTGGAACCGTTTAACACATAATCTTCGCCGGTGACGGGCTGTCTTTTCTTCATCTCGTTTTTCTTGTTTCCTACCTCTCCCTTCCTCTGTTGAGACAGAGATTAGGAGTTCGGATATTCAGTTGTTAGTCGTTTTCCAGGCAGCCGTCCGACTTCTTTTGCTGCAGTACTGATGTGGTGTACGCAGCAACGACACCCCACTGTTGTGTGCCCATGAGCATGAGCCGGATCACGTTTTCTGGTGTGACTGGACCCAGTGTCCTGACTACTGCCACTCTTTCCTCCTCAAATCGCCCACAAGCAAAGAAGGTGTGCTCTGCATCATCTGGAACTCCGCAGTACTTGCAGTTCGGCGTCTCCAGCTTCCCCATTCGGTACAGGTATCGTCTGAAGTAGCCGTGCCCTGTGAGGAACTGTGTCAGGTAGAAATCGACATTACCATGGGCTCGTTCGATCCAGGGAGCGACCTGCCCTATCAGCCTGTGGGTCCACCTCCCATTTCGCTCATTGTCCCAGCGTTTCTGCCATGCTGCCATGGTGCGGATTCTCTCCTCCTTGGCGGCCTGTGTTCTTCCCACCTCGCCGCTCCTCTCGTACACTCGCTTACGTTCGATAGCGAGAAGGTCGATTGGGATTACTCCAGCTACTGCGAGCACTGCTGCCTCTGACACCGTGCAATATGAGGAACATATCCTTAGGGCACCCCTGCGTTGGACGCTGGCCATCCGCTTTCTGTACTTCTTCACCAGGAGTGCATCTGCCCATATCTCTGCTCCGTACAGGAGGATGGAGTGGGTCGTGGCCATCAGCAACTTTCGCCTTTCATACGAGGGTCCTCCCAAGTTACTCATCAACCTACCGAGCGAGTTAGTCCTTTCGGCTGCCTTGTCGGTGACTCTTCTTATATGTTCCCAGTAACACAGCTTCGTGTCCAGGGTAACTCCGAGGTACTTGGCGGTACTTTTTGTTTGTATTTCCTCCTGGTTGACGTGGATGGTCACTAATGTGGGAATCCTCTTTCTCGTTAGAAGGACAATCTCCGTCTTTGGCAGTGCCAGCTCCAAGCCATGTTCGTGCATCCACCCATTAACTCGTCGCATCAACTCGTTCAACTTGATTTCGGCGAGCTCTAAGTTGCGAGCAGTGATGACGGCGGCGATGTCGTCAGCGTACCCCACCAGGAATGACTTCTGCGGCATCTGAATCTTCAAAAGACTGTCGTAAAGGGCGTTCCAGAGATCAGGTCCCAATATCGAACCTTGAGCCACACCAGCAGACAGCCGTTTTGTTCTCTGCCCTTCTTCCGTCGTGTACAGTAGGAGTCTGTCCTGAAAGTAGTCATCTAGCAAACGCAAAAGGTACCTCGGTATCTGAAACGTGTTTCGCAGTGTGCTTAGTATGTCCTCCCATCTGGCTGAGTTGAAAGAATTCTTCACGTCTAGGGTAACTAGCAAGGCAAGGGGTCGGGCTGCGTGACACGGTATCCTTGTCTCCTCTACTGCTTTTATAACCTCTTGTATGGCCCCCACAGTCGATCTTTTGGGTCTAAAGCCGTACTGTCTATCGGAGAGGTTACCTGCTTCTTCTATGGCTTCGGTGATTCTCGGCTTGATCAGCATCTCCATAAGCTTGCCTGCGGTATCCAGCATACTCAGGGGTCTATAAGCTGAAGGTGAGTTAGGGTCGCCTTTACCTTTGCTGATCAGGACCAGCTTTGCTTTCTTCCATCGGGCACTGAATGTTCCTGTTCTTAGACATTCATTGTACATGCGAAGTAGCATTTCTGGTTCGCAGTTTGCGACGGCTTTAAGAGCTTCGGTGGGGATCCCGTCTGGTCCCGGAGCCTTGTTTGGTTTTAGAAGGGCTACTGCTTTCTTTAGATCATCTTGGCTGAATGGGATTACTTCTGTTGGGTCAATGGTCAATGTAGCAGTACTTAGTCAAATTATTTGTAGTTTTATTAGAATTTACAAAATACTTTTAATTTATTTTACTTAAATTATTTTGATCTTTTTTATCATTTATCATTCATAGCTTTTTCGAATGTGAACCATTTATAAAAATTCTTTTTTTCGTGTATTAGATACCGTTTCAAGAATTTTCGAATCTTTATAATTGAATTTATGATTTTTTGATATTTCATGGTTCGTTAATGCAGTTTTATTTTTTTATCGTATTGATGATCTTTGTGTCCATTTTCTATATATTGAGAAGTCTGCCCCATGTAGACAGCGTCACAATTAGTACAAGGCACTTCATATATAATATTACTACTTTTGTTTTTTGGTGTTTTAGATTTCAATTTAGTGAAATATTTGGATAACGTATTATGTCCTTTATGACTTATACTAATATCATATTTATTAAAATAATTTGATAGTTGTTGGGAAAGTCTTTGTACTTATAGTAAGGAAAAATATTATATGTTTCGTTTTTGTTCCGTTTTTTATTTGATTGTAGTGTCTATTTATCCTTTTCTTGAATATGTTGTTTATTATTTTTTCCGGATAATTATTTTCTTTCACTGCAATTTTTGCTTTTTGAATAGCTAAGCATCTAAATTCAGGATTTGATAGTTGGATAGATCTATCAGCCAAACTCATTATCACTGATCTTTTTTTTGACACAGGTTGACCCGAATTGAAGGTCAAAGATCTTGAGGACCAGGTTGGCTTCGTAATCCATTCTGTTCTTATGTTATTGTTAATTTTATATAATGTGGAAGTTTTTTATGATAAGAATTGAATTGTTTATTTATGTTTTCAATTTTATTTTTTGATACGGCATGTGGTTATTGGGAAATTCTTTCAGAAACAAAAAAGTTACAAATATTTTTCTTGTGATATAGGTGGATGAATAAAAGTAAAAAACATAACTTTGGTTTGGGAATTTGGGTATAATTAATTCTTGTTTTTGCTTTTTTGTTATTGAATGGACGATAGGAATTTTAATCCGGTCTTTCTCGCAAGATGATTATTGTGGGGTTGAGGCAATAATATAAATTTTAAGTTAAATTTAATAAATATTTTGATCTTTATATATATTATAAAAAGAGAATTTTGGTATTTTATTGATTAGAAAAAAGGTCAAAATATGATTTAAGTACGGGCAATTTCAACAAAGATCTGGCTTAAGGCGGAAAACCGTTGTCATTTTGTTCCAATGATATTCCAACATTTTGTTGGAAATTTGTGACTGCTTTGTGTGATATTAAAAAAACTTAATTTCTTTAATTTCGAATCTCACCACCTTTTCTTCTATATTTTTTATCAATCCTGTGCTAATTCTCCGTGCACTGCTTATGAAACTTTATTATTAGCACCTGAAATTATTGGAATATAATTGTGAAATTTCTGTTAGATTGTTAACAATTTCGGAACTGCCAGAATTTGTATCTATTTGGATATAGAAATTATGGAAAGTACCTATTTAGGTTATTCCAAAAGTATAATTCGTACAGAAAAGTTTGAGAAGTGTTAAGTAGTTCATTTACTGCAACATGACTATGACATCCCTCATAAGGAGCTTAATTTTATAGCCTTCATTTTTTTACACATTATATACACCTTAGCTAAATTATGTTTCGATATTGTATGGCTGGTGGTGATGTTAGTGCCTTGAGACGAGATAACGGATAAATAGAGACATGGAAAGCTGCTTTGTTTTATACTACGTTATTCTTATTTATTAGCGAATGTCATTGATGCAATGTTTATACACAACAATGATAATCTTGAGATTACATTACATTACAGTTTTCCAATCAAAGCAGCTTCAGCTATTTGAATTGGTAGGTGTTCTCTGAAGTTACCAGCCAGATTACTTGATTCGTTGCAGTTTTTCATATTTCGAGAAATTTGGTGATTTTTCAATTTCTTTGAGGATGATACTCCACGTTGTCGTTAATATATTGAATATTGAATTAACCTCATGTAAATTAAATTCATTAAAACACAAAACAAGTGTCTATTTATCTTCATTACCTATCGAACAACTATCGATTTCATGATAACTTATTTACTTTCAGCAAAATTAATTCAGCGATACTCCTATCTAATTCGCCTTTTTCATATACTAAACATAGGCGGTGGACAGGTGAAGATAATTAAAACAAGAACAACAACTAAATAGGACTTTTTGTTGTTCGAAAACCTTCATGATTTTATTTTCTTTATCGAAAGAGGTATATAGTAGCTGAAAGCCTACAGCCATTTATGCCAATTAATTTTATGGAGATTTTAAATGCTCATGGCGAATTTATCTCTAGTACTGCAAGCATAGCAAAATTATTATCATGCACCATACATTATGCGTTTCAATAGGAGAAAATAATTTCTAAGTAATGTAAATCCGTTCTAAGAGATTTGAATATAATGCACCTTTATTAGAACATATTTCATTAAATGTGAAAATTGATTGACTCTTTTTTCGCGAATTGAAATTAACTCTTGGTACTCGTATTTCAGACATTGTGCTATGTAAATCGAACTACCTTATCTTTTCTAGGTAGCGAAAATTTATTCTCTTTCTCTACTATTGATTAAGAAGTAACAACAATGAATATTGCATCGTTGAGAGGTAGTCTTCATAAAATTGCTTTCCTTTTATATCTCCGGTGTACATATAACAGCAGTTTGACGACAGACTTTTCATAGTTGATAACATTTTCATTACGATGATAATATTGTTAGATTTCGTCATGTTTCTGATATTATCTGTCAGAATTTTCTACATATCTGAAAGATAAGATAGTTATACCAAATTAAGAAAACTTTTTGGCATAATTGGATACATATTATACCTGACTTGTGTCATGCAATGATTGTTTGTTTGCTTTTAAAAGTTAGCATATGAACACGGATGATGTACATTGTTCGAGATGTAATTTATTGTAATTACTCCAAAAATGATTATAGAAATCGGGCACTTTTATTTACCAACTGTTAAATAAAAGTACGTAAGATACAGAAAGGCTGTGTAATATTCTGAATAGAAGTTTACATGCTAGCAAGATATCTGCAAGTTGGTTGTTGCTATTACTTAGTGCTGACCAGAAGCTCGCTTGCATTAAAAATTCGAAAGAATGTTTAATTATTCTCAAACGGAGACAAAGTGAATTTTTCCGTCGATAAGTCACAGTAGATGAATCTTGAGCACACAATTGTACCCAACAAATAAAAATTCAATCGTGTCAAGAACGTTCTCCTAAGAAAGCAAAAACCGTTTTCTTGGCCACAAAGTTTTGGGACTCTATTGATCGCTTGGAAAAAGCAGAAATGATAACTGTTGAACACGTTTAGATGCAGAACTAAAAAATGACTGTATTCCACTTGGACAACATGCCTGCTCATTCGTTCAGTATTATTGCAGGAAGATTCACCGAAGTACCTTAGGATTTATTACCTCATTCATGGTATCGACACACTTGGTGGGATGCGAGGAGCACACGTGCATCGAGCGCACGGGCACATTTAGAAAACATTTCGCTTATTTTGCTCCTACCTACCTGTGTCGAATCCAAAGATCGTTCGATAAGCTCACAAAAAATTTGATCTGCCGAAGTGAGTCCTAGAGATGGGCAAACATACGAACTTTTGAATAATTATTATAATTACGACAAAACGAAAAACCTTCAGCAACATTTACGATTTTTCAAAATGAGCAAATGTTCATTATTATATAAAATATTGAACAAAAATTGATAGGAATCATTATTTTTCTAAGAATGAGTGTATTTTTGGTTTGGTTAGGTATAAAATCCCCGTCATAATTTGTTTGACTATGACTATAATCGCATTAATGAGAAAGTATTAACTCTTTGTTACTCTGTTTTTAACTCTATTATAATTTGTCTTCTTTTATTTAAGATAATAAACATTTCTGTTCACCAACTTGGAAAAATGGCTTGCTGGAAAATTAATTCATACAAATGAAGATGTGATTACGGAGACAAACACATATTTTGAGTAACTTTCAATAAATTATTTTTGAATTGTATTGGAAAAATTGTAAATTTGTTGGATTTAATGTGATTTCTTTTTTAAATTACGTCAAACCGTCCTCGTAAACCCATTGTTTGGATTGTTTGGATATAACTACTCCATATTCGTTTTGTATTCTAATAGGCATCAAAAGTCAATTAGTATAATTACTTTAATACATTTACTTTTGTTGGCACTTTTGATTCTATAAATTTTAACCAATTTAGGAGATAGTGTACTATTTTTTTAACAATCTGTTAAATGCGATATATTTAAAAGTCATTTCCTACTTTCTACCATTCTTTTATTTGTAGATTGTATTACGCTACAAATCCAATGGCGTCAAAATCTAATATGACATTCCACTATTCCAATTTGTTGGGAAAAAATTAATCATTAAGGTTTCTTCTGACTCTTTCGTAAAATGGTGAGTCCAATCTTGTTGTGCTGTCTGTATTTTGGAATCAATCTGTGAAGGTATTTGTATAGGTTGGGTCCTCTTTATCACTAGCGATTATATAAGCATATAAAAGACAAGAATTTTTGCGATACAAGCTTAGAGGTGGCAACCCTGTTAGGCATTGCACGCTTTTAACTGGGGTTGCTATTCGTAGAGCTTTGTTTTGAATGGTCTCCAAAGGTTTCAATATTGATGTTTTGGTGGAAGCAAAGATCTTGGCACCATAGTCAAGTTTAGATCTTATTAAATTTTTATATGTGTGTAATAATGTAAATTGGTCAATTCCCTATTTTTTTTTGCTATAATTTTCATGATGCTTAATACTGCTTTTTTAAATCGTCTATATGTTTTGTCCAAGATAGTTTTTTATCACAAGTCATGCCTAAGAAACGAATATTATTTGGGAAATTGAGCGTTTGATTGTATAGCTTCAGATATGGCGTAAGGACATTAAGTTTTTTTAACAACATACAATTAGTTTTTGTTGAAGACAATTCTAATCCGTTTTTCACACCATAATTTTAGTTTATGGATGGTTTGCTGTACATACTGTACTTTTTTTCTGAGGTAACATTGTCCGATCGCACATGAAAGCTGCGAGATTGGAGAAAATTTGAAATGAATTGTAGCATATTACCCCTGGTATTTCAGTTATGTAATCTCGATATGATATTAAATCGCCATTTTCGGTCGTAAGCTTTGAAATGCCAAGAAATACTGCATCACAAATTTGCTTATTCGCAAATGTCATCGTAGTCTCTTATTGACCATTTTCTTTAACACCTTGCATATTATTTGGTAAGGGATATTGGGCGGTATAACTCTGAGGCTTATCAGGGTTTATTTGGTTTAAGAAGAGTAGAGAGCTGAAGGAAATAATTGATTGATCCAAACAAAATTATAAAATGTCAATAGTAAGCTTTTGCTATTTTCTGGTAGGTGTAATAAGAGTAACAATAAGATACCATCTGGACCGGGATTTCAGTCTTTAGAACAATTTGAAACATCAGTAAGCTCTGCTAATGAAAAGGGAAAATTAAGTTATCAATTTTTACGACCTTTTTAATTAAACAGCTCTCCTTCTATGTATTGTTTATGCATTTTAAAGTCATCCATGTATTTTTTGTTGCTTGAATTGAATTCGTTCTGGTTTACTAACATCTCTACAATTTATTTTCTAACGCTTATCACTCTATCATTTTTAGTTAGAAAGGGTATCTGGTATGGTTGATTTTGCCTGATATTTTTCTCAAGCTCTCCAGACCGCATTTGTTGGTATTGATGCGTTAAGGGGTGAAATACATTCTTTTCAAGAATCTTTTCTCTTTTTTAAAAGTGTACCTTGCTTCCGCTCTACGGTTTCTATATTCTGTTATATTTTCATTGGTTCAGCGTGGTTCTTCAATCTATTGAAGATGCTTTATTTGCTCTCATAACTTAGATGCATTCAGTTGTCCACCATGGAAGTGGCTTGTGATCTTTAAAAATCTTTATTTTCCCTACTATTCATTTGCAGTCTCTATAATGATTACCAAGAAAGCACTTGAAGAGGTATCTATGTCATTGAGTGGTAAAAGGTTGGTACTGCCAATATCTTTCAATTTTTTTGTGAAATTAATTCAATTTTCTTTTATTATAATCCTCTTTGAGATAGGCGTTTCTATATTGTAAAATGGTCTGGCAGGAGTGCTACAAAAACTTGTCTGCAAAATCTGAATATATGACTAAAAGTGGGATTTACTGATCCTAAGCATGAGTATGAGATATCTGATATTGGATTCAACCCTAATTTTTTCAATTCTTCTTCAATTATGTTACAAGGTATGCTTGGGAATATTAAGTATGTTGATGGAGTTATCAATCTTCTGGCTTGCTTCTATGGTTATATGCTCTATTTTTTCAATAAATGTGTCTACTAATGGTTTCGATGAAAAATATATATACATTCTACCATTTGATATGCGATATGCGAATGTTATATCCTTCTGGTTTACGTGCTTACTTAATCCTTCTAGATAGTCCTCGAGGGAATGTTCTTTTATGGTATTGAATAGAATGGCTTGAGAGATCGAAAACCGGCCCTGTGCAACAGCCATACTATTACAGGGGCGACAGCTTGTCGATACAAAAAGTTGCTTAATTTAATTACTTGTTGATACTTTTTGTGTGAAATGATTTTGACTTGAAATGATGTTTCAAAATCAGAATTTAATAGTAACGAGTAATTTTATTTTGTCACGGCTCATACTTTATATAAACAATTCACTTATCACTAGGTTGTTGTACTTTTTCAAATTTTTCAATTTGATAGCTCGTTAGATTTGATACTTTTAAATAGAGCTAATTGGAAAGACATGTATCGCTTTCGAATTGAGGATCGGTCTCAAATAATATTTTTAATTTAACGAATAATACTGAATTGCGGGCTGCTTTCCAGCTTTTTGTCATATGCAAGCAGCAGCGTGTCATGTGTTTTTAGAAGTGCAAAGACAGTTGTCGAGCACTGTTTTCGTTCGTACCGAAATGGTGAATAAGGTGGACCAAGTTTAAAGTTAAAGTCTGAAAAATTTTGTAAACAATGTAAAAAAGAAGTACCAATAAACGCAATAATGCTTTCTATAGTTGAAAATTTGGTCGATTGATAAACCAAGATATGAATACCAGGGTGGGGTATAAGGAAGGAACCATATTTCTAGAATAATATGTGGTTATCAAACCATTTGGATTATTACAATAATAAGGAAACAACTCGCTCCCTTCTTTTCGACAGATAACAATGAATGTACCATTGTAAACATTCTAATCTACAAATGATGCTATGTGTGTTAACTATGAAAACAATCTATACAATCCTTTCAAATGAGTTGTTGTAATTATTTATTACTTATATATTGCATTTCTCGAAAAACGATGGGATAACTCTAGTAAGTAAAATACTTTTTATATCAGATATCTGATTTCACTTAATGAAAATCTATCACCAAATGATTTCTCTTTCAATCAAAGCAATACGTTGCAACAAAAAACGTTTAAATAATTTCTTTCTTTGTGTTGTTAAGAGAATCCGGAGTAAAGAGGCAATCGATCAGCTTGAAGGATTTCATAGATTTAAATTCACTTTCCGTTGTAAATCAAGTACAGACAAAGGCACAGTAGGTAAGTGGCAGCTTTTGTAAAGAAAATGAGAATTAGAATGTTAATGAGTCGTTGAACGGAAGTCAGGAGTAAGACATTTACGTGATATAATTATTTGGGTAGGAGTTCCAACTCAAAAGCATGTTTATCGAGAACATATAAATTGTTGTTAGTGAATTAATTATGAGAAAAATAACATACATAACATTAAAATAGTATTAACTACATTCTGTTCCGTTTCACACATCTTAGGCCCTCGCTTTATCTTTTTATTTCAACCCGTTGATAATTTTTTCATGGAGAGTCACTATCAGACTGAATTCAAAATATAAAGATTGGAATTACAAATAGTTTATTCGATAAATATGAATTTACAATTACAATTTTATGACTCACGAGGTAAAGCTCAAAATAGCATCATAAACTACGCATATTGAAGGAGATTTGTTGCTGGGCTTTGTGAAAATTTATTCCAAATCTTTCGAAATATTGCCACGAAGAATGACTGTTTTTCGCAATATTTCAGTCTAACGATAGATATAAGCAGGAGGGGCCAAACATCGAATAACCAAAGAGTAAAGTGATGAATAAGCTCAATATAAACAAACTGAAAAGTGTGAAAAGTAATAGGAAGGGATATGAAAAACACAGTGACAACACAGCTGAATGAAAAGCTAGAGGATGTTAATAAGGAATGGAAACAAATAGCATCATCACTGATAGAGACCATGTAAGAAAAGGATTGGTTTGATGAATTGTACAGATTTATTCCATAAAATAAAAACCAAGTAATACTAATAAATGGAAATACAAATAGTAAGAAAAGAAAATATGAAGAAACAAGGAAACAGGCAAAAGCAGAATACCGAGAAAAAAAAACGAAAGCACATGGAAAAGAAACTGGAAGCAATAAAAGAAAAGAAGAGCACAAGGTAAAAACCAGAGAGCAGTAGAACACTATAAAGATAAAGACGAACCAATCATAGGAGACCAGCATTTGAGATTATAAAGGTAGGTCGAATATAATATACGATAATATAATCAACGACAACAGAGGAAACTTCAATATCAAGGAACAACTTTCAGATACAGAGATAAAATGTGAGATATGGAAAATGAAAAGTAATAAATGTGATGGAGAAAATAGTATTACAGCGGAGGTTTTGAAAATAGGTGAGCGAGAGCTGCATAAAAAGGTCTGCAGAAGAAAATTTTTGGAAGAAAAGTAGTTACCAAATGATTGGAACAGCGCTGAAATATGACCTATCTACTGAATATGACCTTCAAAGTTTTGGGCAGGATAATAAAAAACTGGGACAAATTGATATCCCAGAAGGCGGTGAATATTAAGGTGGTTTTAGGGAGAGGTGAAATACACGGGACCAGAATAACGAGGCTTAAGAAATGTAGTTACTATTAATTCATTGCCATGGAAAACCGTCATTTATTGATAGTAATGACGGTTTTCCATGGCAAACTCAGAGAAAATGCTATTGCTGTGTAAAATTCAAAGTTAACTAATTATGGGATCTCAGATATTGGGGGCCTTACTATGAAACAAACAACAGCAATACATGATGATCAAATTGATGTTTGTTTCATACTAAAGCCTCCAATAGCTCAGTGTCCATACTTATTTAACTATCCTATACTGATTAGATGGGATTTTTGTGAAACGTTCCAAGAAACTGAAGCCCTCAGTCTTATTTTATTTATCGATGGGGTCTCATTTACACGACAAAAAATTTTCAATTCACATAATGTTTACTACTTAATAATAATAAAAAATGATCAATTCATCAATACTTTATATAAGCATCGGTTATTACTTCATAATTTTCAAGTCAAAATATTCCGGTACAACGGAAAACGGCACACAGTATCTAATTTTATCAAGAGTACTTTTTTGGTGTAAAATTAAATGATGTTTAAGTTCATTTGAAATTTTGCTTGATAAATCTAATATTGAAAAAGCTAAGTTCAGTACTACTTGGGTAACTCTATAGGAGTCAGACATAAACACAAATTCATTAGATGTATTTTAATACAATGTATACAAGTAGTTGAGACAAAATCGTAAAAAATGTGTATAATTTTTTTGTCTTCAGCACCCTTTATTTTGATACGGATGGCGTTACTAAAATTTTTTACTGAGCAAACCCCAATTTTTTTTTGGTTGTACAACATCTAAATAATAAATATCCTCACATATAAGAATAACACGAATATTTTTTTACAGCACGATAAATTATTATATTGGTGAAGAATACCTTCGAGCATGAAATGAAAGTGTCTATAACTCTGCTTAAACTCAATAAATTTATATTTTTTTTTGAATGCTGAGAAAATGATACACATATATAAATGTAAGATCATTCTTTCTAATTTTTTGAATACAACAAGGAAATAGCTGTTTTCCTCGTTGTTAGGCTCGATCTCTATCATCACTCTATTATAAAATTCGGGTCTGCTATAACATATACAAAAGGGTTCAAGGTATAGAATTTATATCCAGGTTCAAAATACAATGAGCCCGAATGTTAGGAAAGAATTCGGAAACTTATGACCCTGATAATTGTAAAAATTTTCCTCCCAAATGAGTCAAGTCACGACGAATCTGAAAGTTAAAAAACAGATTCCAACATCGACATTGATGAAATGTAGATTCTAGATTATTATTCAATATTTTCAATAAAATATTATATTTTAATATGAATTGATTTTTTCCATATCGTCTACAAGTAATTCAAAGAAAAAATTATTTGAAAATTTGCTTAAAATATTCAATTGTTTGCTGAAAAAATATTCATTTCTACGAAAAAATTTTGGCGTCTATAGGAGGTTATAAGCTTGTTTGCCTTAGAAAAACGATTTGATAGATTTACGAATTTTTTCCGAGAAAACTATAGGTTTTACAAAAAAGTTAGGGGACTGTTTTTATCGAGAAAAATATACCTTATAACATGATATGTTCTATATTCTTCTATTTTTATTACAGACTGAAATAATTGGAAACTTTGAAAACCAAAATGATTTTCGAAATTTTTTTTGAGTTTGGGAAAAGACCTCTGAAGTTTTTCTTAAATCAATTAGTATACTTTGTATTACTTGTAAAAAAACAAATTTTTTGCTTATAACTTATTCTTTTGGTGCAAAATTGCCTGCACCAACTGGGGTATATCTATATTCAACAAGATCGCTGAAGAAAAAAATTATACACATTTCTAATTTTGTCGAAGCTACTGGCAGAATTGTTATTAAATTGAATACAGATATATTTATGTTAGATTTATTTATAAAAATTTCAACTCACTATACCATTTTCGGAATATTTTGTTTGGAAAAAGTATCAGTTGATACTGTTATGAATAAACGATAAACTTATTGATATCTAATAAAATTATTAATTAACATACATTATGAGAATTTAAAATTTTTAGTCGCGTAAATGGGACCTAATCGATAAAACGGATACATGTTAAAATACTGGGATTTATAGTTTTCCTTTCTTGCAATTTTTGACAAAAATCCATTAATAGGTATATCTTCATTTTCGCTCAGTTTGCCATGGAAATCTCTCAGTTATTGATAGTTATGATGATAAGACAACAATAAGTGGATTTTTGAAACTTTGTTATTGTAAATTGGGAAATGGTTGTTAAAATGTTCTCAAGGTTGAATACTCCGACATGTTATTAAGTTTAGTTAAGAGTAGTCTTGTATAGCTGTTAAGCGTTAAGCAGAAAAATTTCCTAGAAGAAACTTACCAAGTGAAAATACATTTAGAGCGATTGAACAACGTTATTTTCATACCTCGTGCATGTTTAAGATCTATTATTTCAGTTGAAAGGAAATTGAAATAAAATTGTTTTAGTTTTGGAAACATTCTTTGTTCAAAAAATTCTGTATCTTTATCAATTTCTATATAAACAATATCTTTCTATTAAGCAAATGTTCAATTGCCCCTGTACCTGATAATAATAATCATGGTTTTTATGTAATTTATATATTTCGTCATCTATCTCTAAACAACAAATTATTTTCTCTAACTGTGTAATTTCGTGCTGTAAAAGGACATTTATATTTCTACTAAATATTGATTATCTTCTACTAAAACATCTAGAAAAGGACGGTTTTGATTTACAAATAAACCACATTCTGTTATGCAAAAACCAGTTTTAATTTTAAGCATATTTTTTGCTGGTTCTCCGTTCATTTTCTCCCACTTAATGGCTTTGCATACTTTCCCGAATAAAGAAGAAGTTAATATTTTCTTTCGATATTGTTGCCATTTAACAGAATAAGCTTGTAACCGAGTACTTGCCTCGATTTCCATATATTCTTCGCTGTAATTCAAGTTATCTAGAAATTCACTTTTTAATGCATTAAAAACGTCTGAATCTATGTCGGTTCTTTCACAGTTTTCACCGTAATGGCTGTCAGGAAATTCGGTCCTTTACTAAATTTGAGTTTTTTTCTCAATGTAATTGACTTAATGATGCTTCTTCAAGTTTTTTTTTACAGATATTCCTGGACCATACCTAGTTTAATGTTTGTGCACAACATAAAGAGGCTTTTTATCCTTTTGTCCCCCACTTTTTGTGCAATTATGGCATTAAATTATTCAACCATATTCGTAGTAGCTTCTTCCAAAAGGCTTCTAAAGTGTTTAGCCAAAAACCTAACAGCATCCATTATTTTTTCTTCCAAATTGTACAGTAGAAAATAATACATAAGATTTTCTTTACCTGGCTGAGTTTTTAGATAAAAATATCTCAATATTTTGCTCGTTTCGTCTATATTCTACAGATCTTGTAATAGATATCTTAAACCGTAAAATACTGTTGTGAATTGCGTTCTTTAAAGCAGTTAGTACTCTTTGTCTTAGAAACATCCCGTAACTTGTTGCAGTAATTTGTAAAAAATAATTCTAGTCCATTCTATTTTCTGAACTACAATTTTTATAGGTCCTACTATCAATACTTTTGCAATCATTTTGTTATATTTGTACATGCTAATACTGGAGCATTGCACTGGACAATGAATTCCAGTTTTTATAGCAGGTATGTTCCGGAGGTTCCTGATTTTTATTACTAGCTCTTTGGCACACATAGCAATATTAATTTTTCACTCTTGAATAAATATTTTCCGATTTAGTGCCCATCATAGCAGCAAAACTAGAAAGGGAATTGCCGTCACCTCAATATCATCGATTTACCCAACTTCTATGACAAACAACTGTTATCATCGAAATGCCATCAGCATCAACACTACCACATTCTATAGACATTTTGCCTCTTCTTCTGCTGCCTCCTTAATGAATTTCCAAGCCACTTCTTCCCAAGCGGCGCATATTTGATTATAAACCTTTTTATATAGGTAATGTAAAACTAAAGGGTGTTACCTAACCCTTTTATGATCTTTTATAATGTCCATATCATTAAAAGGGCATCCAAATAAGGAATAGTTTGATTATTGCTTTACACTGTCCATAAAGTGCTGCATATTTACAACTCTGTGTCCCTTCGACTGAGAAAAAAACTGATCTTTGTCAACATGTCGGCCGTGGGATATAAGATCTATTTTACAGAAACTAATACGGCTGAACCTGAGTATTTGTGCCAGTTTTTTTTTCAAGAAATATAAAAAATATAGTTAACTTTTGGATGGACAAAAGTTTTCACTGTTACGTTTTAGATTAGATATTAAGTTTATCATATACACAGTTAGTACTCTTTGAGGTTGCAGAGTGATAACCGTCATAATTCTGCTTATTTTCTATCAGTTTCCAATATGGAAATTGTCGTATACATGGTATAACAACTAGTTCCCACACCTAGACACAAATAAAAGCATTTAAAAGATTAGGTGTTTTCAAATTGTTCCAAACTGAATTTGTAACAAATTGCATGTTTAAAAATAATATTGTTGTCACCGCCAAGGGAAGTTTATATTCTTATGTATAATATGAATAAGTGTCCAAACTCTAAAGAGTCTACATGTATTGAATTCAAAAGAAATAAAGTCATGCCGGGCAACGCGTACTGGAGGCAGCTGCGATTGCATCCAGAACATTCGAAATCTTATTTTAAAATTTGCTTTCCAAGTTTTTGAGAAGGCCTTTCGCGTTATGGTCGACTGGTATCTGATGACAGTGGAGCTGGCGTTAGTTGAAAGCCGTCCGCATCTTCTTCACGCACTTCAAGAGTATTATTTCGATCGCAGATTAGAATTTTGGCAGTGGTACCTAGGACAGTTTGATCTTTAGCTGCATCACTCCATTTTGTGGTCTGATGAAGCTACCTTCAAGCTGAACGGTATGGTCAATTGACATAACTGCGTGTACTGGAACGATCAGAATCCACATGTTTTCATTAAAGAAGAAATCTACCTGGAATGTGTGTATGAGCCGGTATCCTTGTGGAAAGTCTCTTGGCGCCGTACTTTTTTTAGAGTCACGTAACGGGCCAAAGTTATCTGAAAATGCTCGAAGATATACGTAGGCAAAAGGAAAACGATCCAATACTCGCGATCATCCGTCATGCAGGATGGAGCTTTACCGCAATACGCGTTAAATGTGTGGAAATACTTTAATGTTTTTTTTTGAAGAATTGATAAGCAGACTAGGGTTTGTTGAGTGGCCCGCACGGTGAAGTGACTTGACACCCTGTGATTTATCCGTATAGAGCCTTTTCAAGGACCGCTGTTTGCGAGGGGACCACGTATCCTTCCCGTCCTCCGAAATACAGTTGAAGAAGAATTTGAAACTCTTCGTAGACAGCTTGACATGCTTCGCAGGACCTGCCTCTCCTTTGAGAAACGTTGCCGTAAATGCATTGATCAGGATGAGCATTTTTTGAATCTCTTTTGTAATTTCTTTTAATAAATTTATTATGACGCTGCATTTTTTCCTTTTAATGTGAATTTATTTTCTTGAACGCTCCGCGATGCTTCAAGTTCCATACTCCTACCATCACTCCTGTGAGGTTGCAGTTTGGATCACATGAATTTTTCCTCCTTTCTGGAATATAAATATAATATATAACATTTTTGCAATTTCAATAAAAAATAATAATTTGACTTTATGTCATATGGTGGTGTGATAAAAACAAGAAAAGCTTTAAAACTTCCAATGCTATTTTGAACAGAACGAAGTTTTTCATCATTTTTCTACGTGCCTAGTTTCGGATTTACAGGGTGCATTATTGATTTGTGCAGAGATGGATATACAAGGTGAAGCTGGTCTTTGCTGTTGATTTTCATTAGAATGTCTGTAGTCAAAGATGGCAAACCAGCATGACGATCTCTAAAAATCGTTTTAATTGTAAATGAAGTAAGAAATTTAAAATTTACGCTTCCAGAGATGCAATATAATTTCTATAAAATCCTCATAATGAAATTAATTAAAGCTAATAATTTATCTAAGGTGCAAGTTTATTCCTCTTTCTGCGTTTAGTAGATAAACATAATTTGGTTTTGGAACCTCTTGTACTCGGGCTCCATATATTAGCACTAAGTAAGTACTAAACACAACAACACAAGTTGAAAACAGAAAATCTAACAATTATTCAAAAATCACCCAGCGCAATTATCATTCAAACATTAATTGTAAACTAAATTACAAGCAGCAGCATGGGATAAGCTCTGATATGCGTAGTAAACTGACAAACACACAGTAAGCGTGCGACTAAGACAGTGATAGAATACTCTTACTGTAAGTAGGTAATAAATTTATACCCTTAGAAAAAGGAAAATTATACCTTAACATATAGTAGAGGCATAAAAATAGTAAAACCTCGGAACCCAGGGCCAATCAATGAATATTAAGTGTTAGACTGCATAATTAAAACCTCAAATAAAAAAGTTGAAAAAAATCTTGATTACAACAGTTTTTAATAACAATTTACTGAAAAATGAGAGGTGGAAGAGGGAAAAAGTGTTTGCAGAGTAACTTGAAGGTCACTTTATTAGACTGTCATACAAAATAATGATTTATACACATTATTACATCATTGTTCATTATTGTCGTCGTCGATCTCGTTGATGTAGATTGCAGATGAAGGATTAGAACAGCTGTCACCATTGCATTCTAAGCAAGCTTAATCCACTTTTCCTGCACCCAAAAGATGCTCCACATCTTGTTTTGCACGTGCAAAAAATAATTTTTAATAAAGATTATGGAGCTGGTCATTGCGTCGTTTTTTTCCAACCCCATTCTTCTAGTGATATTTCTCTTCCAAGCCATGTTTGAATTTCAAAAATACTCTTTTAAAGTGTTCAAAAGCGGTAGTGGGTAACGGCGGCAGTTTAACGCAGGTATTTTTAGCAGTTGATTTCAAAAAAAAGTTATATCTGAACATATTTTTTGCGGTACTTTGCCTCTGGATGGTTTTCGAAAATAAATTTCTCGGTTTGTTGGTGAGAGCGCAGTCAACAACATCTACATCTTTGGACACTACAGAAATCTTTTCAGATTGCAGAATAAGCACTTTCTTTAATATATTTGAAAATCTGTTCCATTGCTGCATGTACTTGTATTGTTACTGGATGAGTTTTTATCTCCCTCTGGGTCTGTTTTAGCGTAGTTCTTAAACGAATGTAACAATCAGCGTGATATTTAGCTTTCTGAGATACTAAATCTAACCCGCCTACAATTCTTTTATGGATTTTGCGACAATTTTCACTTTTATCTCCACATATCAAACTTAAAATACGTTTCTTGAAATCAGAAGTAGTGGCGTAGCTGATTTGTTGTCTTGACGATTTGGACTTTCTTCTTACCTTCATTTCATCCGCTTCTTTTTCACATAAAAAGCATCTACTTTTTCAATCAAAATCAGTTGAAGTAGCCGTTCGAAGTTTTTTTTAAGTGGAGAGCATGCTGATGCGGTGTTCTTTCTTTTTAAATACGAATTAATTCATCCTTTATTGATATATTTTTATCTGCATACCGAATGCACGTAGACAAATTCGCGAGTATTTAAATACTGAGAAAGTCCATCCGCTCTTTCCGCGGAAGCAGCTTTTAATGTTGATATGACTCTAGTGACTTTTATAGTATCTCCTAGTTTAGAGCTTGATTCAGAACGAGATCCGATTTTATCACAAATAAGGCAATCATTGTTTATACTATCACTACTTGATGGTTCACCCATTTTGACACAAGGCTGCAACAACAAATATTAGTAATATTAATAACTAACCTTTGTATCATAATTAATGACTTATATTATTAGATTTTACTATTACATTCTAACTTTTAACATCGATTTATTATAGAATATACAATTGAATATTCATAATTGTTTTCAAAAGCATGTAATACAAATAAAAAACAAATACTTACTATCTATGCCACTATTTTCAAAGTTTGTAAAACTCAATAATGTTCAGTAATTAACTTTCATCATGCTCACTGCACAATAATATAAACATTAATTGTAAATAAACAAAAATCTGAAATAAATATTTTTCCGAACGAAAACAACAGCTACGTATTAAGCCTAACAAGTTACCACGTGTACTATCCTGTTAGGGCCCGCATTAACAATACCCAACAGCTGCTGTTATCCCCTCTATTCCCCTCCCCTTCATCGGTATACCTGCAGTCCCTACAGATCCAAGATTAAGTTTGTAATAGTTGTTCTTTTTAAAATATGTATTACTTTAAACTAATATAAATGAAAGAAAACTACAAAAAACTAATAATTATTTAACATTTTTCTATATACTATTAAAAACGTATTTTCAACGTTTATATAAAGATTCATTGACTGGCTCTGGATTCCGAGGTATAAACCTTTTCAATTAAATTTTGCCTGGTCGAATCTTTTTGGAATATTTTCTTTCAAATATTTTTTTGACTGATAGGAGAATTTAAAATTGGTACCTAAAGTAAATCCGGTCATAACAATAGATTATCTATAAAGAAATATAAATACTCATTCAACAAATATCCTAAAATAAATATTATGCCCATACAAATTACAATAACTCATTCTATCATATTTCGTCCCAAATAATATTGGTTACCTTGTTAAACCAGAGTGAATTTTTAAATCCGCATAAGGAAATAAGAGCAAGAACAGCACAACTATTACCTTAAATTCAGCTTTGGCCCTGTACTGCCTGATGTAATCAGTCGCTTCTGGGCGGGACAAATCTCTCCATTCGTGAAAAATATGTTATTTTAAGCAATTTTACTCCTCCAAAATTTTTAAACTAGAAGACTAGGCCAGGCCATAGAATGGGGTCTTATCTTTTGATTTTTTTCACAAAAAAATATATATATTATAGTTTTTCCATAATTAGACACGCGCCGAATGATGAATTTAAACTCGTTTCGGACCAGTGAAGAATTGAAAGACAGAATTCAGTATCATATTAGTGACCTCATAGGCGATACCCAACTGTTCGGAAGAACAATGGATATTTTATAAAAAATGATAGATTTGTGTAATCGTGGAAACGGAGGATATTTTGAATACTTACTTTAATGGAATTTCATGTTCATAGTCTTTCATTTGCTTTTCGTGATTTGTTGTTTAATTAACTTCATCTTTCTTTTATTTCGTATTTTTAGACCTTTTGATTTGTTCATGCTTCTAAATCGTCTTCATATTAGGTCTCTTCCAATTGAAAGTTATTTTTATTAGAGACAAGTGAAAATTTGACGTTTCAATGATGTGGTCTTTTAGCAACATTTTATTTAACATTGACAACTAGCAAAATTATATTGATTAATAGACAACCTACAACATCAATGTCAAAATAGAAATTTCTTTTAACCACACTATTATTTTTTCTTTTTTTCCAGTTGTTATTTATCTAAGGTGAGTAACAGTTATCAATTGAACTTTTGTAGGTTGCATTGAAAATTATACATATAATAGAACTATAGATTTATTTCACTTACATCTTTTCTATTATTGACAGATTTCTTGATCCTATGTTTGTGAATCATTTCTAAAATTTCTTGTGTTTTATTCCGTCTCAAGAATGATTGAATTTTTAAAATTGCATGTATGTTATTGTATTATCTGATGGCCTGTTAATGCATCAAAAGAAAATAATTATTCTGAGAAAATGATAAATAATATATTAAAATAAAAAGTATCAATAGTTACTACAATCAAATAAGAAATAAAATAAAAGCTAAGAATCAGAAACTTAAATACTTTTCATCGCCATATGTACAAGAACTTTTTAAACAACTATCGAAACACTAATAACTATAATATCACTAATAAATATCATAGAGAACATAATACATAGTCCAAATAATTTATCAAACTAAAATCTAAAATACCTTAGAACAAAAAAAGTAATATTATATATCAAGTACCCGATAATGATTGTGAGATATCACAAAAACAGACAAACAATTCAGCAATTCTTGAGACGGAATCAAATACAAGAAAAAGATCATTTTTAGTAAAGATGAATGAAAGATCTAAACAAGTCGAGGAAAAGCTATAGTTGTATTATATAAATTTCAATTCAACTACAAAAATACAATTGAAAGCTTCTACTCATTTTTGAGAAATAAAAACTGGAAAAAAATATTGTGGTTGAAATAGATTTCCATTTTAATATTTATGTTCATCAATATAATTTTGTAAGTTGTCAATGCCAAGTAATATTTTGATAAAAAACGCAATAGGTCGAAACGTCAAATTTTTACCAGTTTGAATCAATAGAAACCTAATATCAAGACGATCAAGAAACATTCATTTTATAATTACTTTGTACCAGCATTATCAATAATTTTCAAATCAAAATATTTGAAAAGCTGTACATAGTACCTATAGAGTTTCACCAGGAGTACCTTTCTAGTAGAAAATGGAATGATTCTAAATATAAAACTAACCTTAAAAAATTATGCTCAATACTACTTGGTACGAAGCGTGTAACTAGCGTCCTCTATGAGAGTCAAATACAGAAACGAATTCAAGGGATGTATCAGCGGTCATATATATACATATATATATATATATATATATATATATATATATATATATATATATATATATATATTATAGAGTTTCATTGTTTCATTAGAATCTTACCAGTAGTTTCGATAAAATCGTAAGAAAATTGTATACATCTTTCGCTCATTTCCATTTACCTTGAATACGGATGGCTCTACCAAAATTTATTACTAAGTAAAAAGTTTTCTACCTATCTTAAGGAAGGAGTTGCTTTTTTTCAAAACTTTTAATAAATTAGAAAGATGCAGATAACCATTCGTCCAGAAAGTCTTATAATTAGTGAGGCGTGTTGATAAAAAGCCAAAGAAAGTCATTAATTGAATAATTTGATTTTAAATCATAGTCCGTGGTAGGTTTTTTCAGTGCCTTAGCACTGAAACTGTTATAACTTCTCTGATTTATCCTTTGATTTCATAAAAAATTTAGATTCTAATTTAGTCATATCTCCAAAATTCCCTCCGGTATTTATCCTTTCCCCTTCATTCAGATAATTAGAGCCATTTTCACCGACTATTCAATTATCCATACGTGAAATTTATTTAATTTTCTTTGTTTTCTTATTTGACTTTTACCTCATTTCATTTCAACGAAACAGCATATCATTATACCAAAAAACCTTCTACCACCACTTCAGAAATCATATATCAGCTTACAAATGAACTTCTACTCAAGTTCATCCAACAATCTTGACGCAATTTATGTAGTAATAGGAACATTGCACGACAAGCATTCATCTACTTTTCTCTGTACTTTTTAAGAAAGACAGAAGCTACGAAAATCAAAAGACTCTGAATCAGCCACACCAAATATAAATACGGTTATTTGATGTCTTGTTTGTTATAGTTGCCATGCTACTATGACCATCAAGCACTTAATCAATGTCTACAGACAGTTAACAACCATATCAATAATTTGATCAGAAGTTCAACATTAAGGAAACATTCAACTGACCCCCAGAGATCAAGAAAGCTCCTTAAAGTTGCAGCTACCACAAAATATTATTATGAATGGCATTCCTTTTTTTTTCTCCCTATATCATCTTATGTACGAATAAACTATGAGTTTATGTATATTGATCTTTATTTCGTTGTACATTTATCATTTTAGAAATTATGATTTGGCTATTAGTAATAGAAAGATAAGTTAGTAATTAGAAATGTTTTGCCGAACGTTTAACATTTTTTAAGTAAGTAATTTGCATTATAGCCACGATAAAACAAGTTTACTATAAATCAAATGTTGTTTTTTCAACGTATAAAGATTTAATTCAATCTAAGGAAACTACCAATCTCACGGCCAAATCGATCTATATATAACGACGATGCTCATTTAAGGATGTATATTTTTTTTTGAAAAATCCCCATCTCATAATCGTCCTCCCATTGTGCTCCGCTGTTCGCTTCTTCGTTCTATTAACGTAAAAATAATGAAATATTGTGAAGGTAGATGTTTTATTCCAACAGAGCTGCAGGCTCTTCACTAATAACATCACTTATCGTGAAGTTGTAGTTATTTAACATTAATATTGTGCAAGATTATAAAAAGCGAGCCGTGGCCTTGACTATGCCTGCATGGACGGGGTCAAGAATGTTGTGAAGGAACAGTCGCTCCAATAATAATATTACTCGATCTATAATTTTTTTTTATTATTATTTATTGGCTACGGTTTTACTATTCCTATTAAAATACAATACATTCTTCATCGAAATACAGGATACTTATTTATTTTGAATTGAATTAAATTAATCCTTCCAATTATCTTTAATAACATTTTTCTATTCTTTATTTGTAAGAACCGTTAATTCAATTGACGGAACCAATCCTTTCAAAGGAGCACGTTGTCATCCAAAATCTAAAATAAGTTTTTCTTGTTCTGGTATCAAAAGAAACAACAAAGCTAAATACGAGTATACCAATAAATAAATTTGATCCATAGATTAAATAAATCATACTCATATAGCTGTGAACGTTCACTGATATAGCAGTATAGACCAATCAGGTTTCGTGACAGCAATTTACATTAACATTAACAGATAAAAAACTAAATTTGATCATGAAATTTTATTTTGTGTTGAAATGAAGTTAATGGTTTACCTAAAGTGGACTGTCAAAATTGATATCCTATCAACAACAAAAAAACTCACCAAATCGTAAATTTTAATTCTACTCTTCTCTTTTCTATACTTGAAGGCACAAAAGAAATATACGTAAATAGTTATTTGTATGCCAAGGACTGAAAGTGCTACTATGTTGAACGAGTCCAACAAAGTAGTATTTCAGCCGCGGCGTGCACATCATTTTTTAGACGACACATAAGATCCAAAACTTTTTCAATTACACTGAGGGAAGAAAATAAATAATAGAGAATTATAAACATTTTATTTATTGAATAATATGATGTATATTTGCAATGTCAATATTAATTTATTAATTATTTGCAAAAAGTAATGCTGATTGTACCTCCATGACAATTATTAATATTTATTGGATTGGATGCAGATGGAATATAGATGTTAATGGAATCTCTGTAGACGTGTTTGTGATTTCGATACAATTTGTATATGTGTTTGTGTCTTCGATAGAATTTGTTGATTGATTCGTATTTGTGATGGAAGAAAGTTATGCAAAATCATCGAAGTGAAATTGTCAACTGTCAACATTGAAGTGGCTAGAGTCACATTTAACGAAGTTAAAGTTGTCTACTCTAGAGCGTCCCGAAAGTGTTTCACTACATGGAACACCCAAAACCCAACTTTCGGTGTGTAAATGAATACAGAACGAATAACTTTCAGATGGCGTCGTCTAAACAATACTTTGTAGCTTTCCCTCGAATATTATTCCTTAATGCTCCAATAACAGTATGCTCGTAGACATTCCATTTACTTTGAAAACTAATTATTAAATTGATTCTTCAAATCGTCAAATAAGTTACTTTGTGTAGGTCAAATACTAGATTTTGTCGATTCTCCCAGATCTAGTCCTTGAGTCGATCCCAAGTAGCAGAATTTCCTACTTTTATATCTTTTGTGTTTAATGATAAATTCACAAATCCTCTTTAGACGTTCGTTATTTGAGCCTACTAATATCGATACATATACGTTAATATATTTATATTTGAAAAGTTTGATGAAACTTAAGAATTAAACTCAAATACCCCATCATTCTATACTTAAATTGCGAAACAATTGATAATTAAACTTATCAAAAGGAATAAGTTTTTTCATCTTTTTATTAGTTTTGTTATAAAACTAAGTTATACATAAAATATTGCTATTTTAAAATTATTCTTGAATCGTGTGTCATATTTTATAATTGCTATTGCTTCATTATATAGATGAATTTTTCTGCGTTGTTCATATACACCTTAATAACAAATTTAATATGAACGTACAGGAATTTATCATCTAGTGGAATTTGTAGATCCTCCTGCCGATGCTGTTACTCTGCTTGTTGAAGTGGATGGTTTCGATCGCGCTCTGGGGAAATTTCCCATAATTTAAATATTTTGAGATCATGATTCAATCGATAGTATAAACAATTCTCCACCTATTTGTCGCCAAATTTATTTGCGTTGGCTCATCTTTTTTTTTAAATTTTGTTTTTTTCTCATATATTCGCATCTTAAAACTGAATAAATCTTAGTTAGTTCCAAACTATATTGATGCCTATAAGAGTTCAGAGACATGCAAAAACGAAAATGCATTGATGTAAAGTTATGAGAAGAGGTTTTGTGATGCTACCTTGACTAATTCGCCCATGTGACTATGCCAGAACTTATCGTTCCCAACCTCAGCACCCAACCAGCGAATTTGCGATGATGGTAATATTTTATGTCCAGATAGGATCAAATCATGAGCAGCTAACTTGCAAGCTAACCAAAGATAACTTGTATCTTTGGTTGGTATCTTAAAAATTATGTTTGCATTGTTGTGAAGATTATTTTTATGTAAATTTCTATTTCTCGATGGCAACCCAACCTAATTAACAAAAGTAATAAAATTTTTGTTTAAACAACCATAAATAGCTAGATTTCTTAAGGTATCCTCTTTGTTATTATTTTTCAATCTACACAATTCTAACTTCTAATTTATTTCAGATAGAGGAAGACACAGAAAATTATGTAAAATATTATATTACGAAACAACACGGTAAAAAGTAATTATGAAGCAGGAAGCAGTACTTCTAACGTTGATATTTATAATGATTACGATGCCATTTCTTTACAAATGGCTACATGCGATAATGCAGACAAAATAAGTTTTTCCAGTTTCTTCAGTTTCATCATAAGTAACTGTTTAAGCGTAACATTTTTTGTGAACACTTTGATAAAGTGTAATTCCACCTTTCATCACACATTCGTTCCCATTTCGTTTTACTTGAATATAACCTACAGTTGAGTCACCATAAGATTCTTGTTCCCGATTTATGATAAACACCTACATAAAAGAGTTGGTATCGAGATTAATATCTAATTCATTATCAAAAATCTTTGTGTGATTTCAAAATCCATGAACACTAATTTAAACATAATAAATTTGAGAAAATGTCAGTCGTGGCAGAGGATTCTTAATGTTAGAATAATAATTAGAATCTAAAAACACAACAAAAAAAATTTTTTCAAATACAACGAAAATCCTTTTTGGACCTTGATATATCCATGACGTGTCGTTTGACTTCACGACCAAGGAGGATGCGTTTATCAAATTTGAATTTCGCTTGCTCATTTTGCACTCTTTAATTATCAATTTGAACAATTGAGAATAAATTAAATGAGGAAAGGATAATTTTATGATAATATAATGTCGCCGAGAAAAAAATAATAAAATGAATTTATACTACATGCATATTCTCTCTTCCTGATCAAAAGAGAAAGGAGAGATATGGTAGGGCGTATTATTATATGGTTATAGAGAGAAGTAGAAAAATATCAAGATATATTGCATATGACAAGCTAAAGCTAAAAATGAAGAAGAGGCTAAACCCTATTACACTCAAGTAGTTCGAGTATTCGGAAAAGACGTGCCTTGGTAGCTGATTCCACATGCTTGCACTTTTCCAAAGAAAGGAGTCCCGATAAATCAACGGCCTGAGCGTCTGCAGGAGTACTCGGTGTTCATGAGGTACATCTACCTGTCAAGTAAGTCTTACCAATACTGCACTAAGTGAGTTTATGTTGGGTAGTTAGGAAGAGCATCTGCCTTAGTAGTTTAGGAAAACAGAATCAGATCGGCGATCTTTCCTCTATGTTCAAAGCCCTCCAAGTTTTAGGTCAACACGAATTGCTGTTTTCTGGGATTCGACCTCTAAATGTTCGAAAGATAATCCAAAAATTGACGAAACTGTTGCGGAGTATATACCTTTTTGTTCTTAAAGAGGGATCCGAGTTTTGGTGAAGCTGCCATGACTAATTCGGCCATGCAACTATGCCAGAGCTTATTGCTCTTAACCTCAGCACCCAAGAAGCGAATTTGCGATGATAGTACACCTTTCTGGCTCAATACAAGTTTTGACTATATGTAGGTATATAAGCAGCGAAGCATATTAAACTAAGAAGTGAAAAATAATTTAAGAAAAAGGTTAAAATAATAATGAATAAAATTATTGTTTCTATCTGGACAATTTAGTGCACCTAATACTCTGGAAAAGCAAGCAATTCCATGAAATTATTCAATAGTTTTTGTTTTGTCCATGTTCGTCGGAGGAAATTTCATAAATCTCCCATGATGGGCATAAAGTGCGAGCAGCATGGTTAATAAATTTGTACAGTTCATTTGTTAATATCATTGCCAAGAGCATTATCGAAACTATCTGTATCAAGATGTCTCAAAGTTATAAATAACTTATTGATTGGTGAGACAGCTCTTAATAAATTTCTAAGTAAATATTGATAAGAGAACAAAAACAAATACACAGAAAGATTTATTAAGATAGCAACTCACCAATTTGTTTCATTTTGTGAAATTTGTTCTATTCCTTGAAAAAAAAAAATTGTGATCATCAATTTTATGTCGAACGGAACAAGCTCGTACCTCTGGCAGACGAAACCGTTGAACAAAGTTAACAAAAACTGAGACAGACAAGATGAAACGTTAAGTTGTACAAACAAACAAATCTTCTAAATCTTCGATAGCATCCATATTAAATATTTAATTTTTTGTCTGAGGAATATGTCGAAGAATAAACTAATCAAATATAGGTATAATAAATGAGCACAGATCTTTGGATGCATAATTTTTTAGGTTAAGTTCTCACTGAACTCTTTAATTGACACTTGTGACTGTCTAATAACTTATTTGGCAAATAACTCGAATTATTCAAACGACGAATTCATTATAAGGTGAAGAAACCGAATATTGATCATTCGGTAAATAATAGTTGGTAGGGACTTTATTAGGAGGTGAAGAAACTGGGCCTGAATTAGTAATACGTACTAATTCAAATCGTCAGTAATGCGAGGACTATGTTCAACAATTTTATGTTCAGAAATTATTATTCTTCTTCTTGTAGAGTCTGGGCGAACGTCCACCAATTTTAGCAGCTGGTGTGCATATAATATCTTATGTTTCTTCTTGTTTACTTGCAGCAAATTATAATACAGAGTGAGTTTTATGTATGGAACGCCTGAATTATCTCGGAACCGGCTTGTACGATTTTTATAAATTTTTGTGTACAAGGGTCTTGTGATACGGCCGGTATGATGGTGGTATTACATTGTTGTCAGAGCTTTCCTTTTTCCGTAAAAATAATGAAGTTTGTTATTTCAACTGGATCCCCCTGTATATTTTTCAACTATTTATTATTTTTTATTAAATGTTTCCTAAACCTAAATGCCATAATTTCGGAGTTATAGCTACATTTGCGTTATCAATACAGAAGTTAAAATAGAACATTTACATGACTGCTACAATAACAAATTTGACGATTCAATAAATTATAATTGTTGAAGTTTATTGAAAGTCACAATGGATCGTTAATATGAAAAAGAACGAATTGATATTTTAATGATATTAGGATATGGTCATAGGCGTAGAGGTAAACAAGAAATTTGTAATATATTTCATAATTTATATCCTAACCAAAATACCATAACAAGATCTACTGTCAGTAAATTAGTAGAAAAGTTTAACAAAACTGGTTCAGATTTATCCAAATCACGGCGCAGAAAATTTGCATCAACTGAAAACAAATCTTTAGATGCTTGGGTTCCGCTAGAAAACGATCCACACTTGAGTACTAGACAAATATCCATGGAATTGATATTTCGTAAACATCCGTAATGAAAATTTCACGTGATAATAAATTCCATCCATACAAACTACAAAGTAACGTTGGTTCAAGAGTTGTCAGATGACGATTTTGATACCTTCACGTGTAGTTTGCAGATCTAATGATGGATGTTACAATCAAAACGACCCAATTTTTTTCAGTAATGTTATATATTGCCATTAGGTCACTTTTTGTATTAATGGAAACGTAAAGCGGCATAAATGTAGATACTGGTCACGTAACAATCCTCGTTGTTTGCATAAATCCCACACCCAATATCCCGAAAACTGAATGTGTGGGCTGGGATAATTGGCCCCTTTTGCATTGGGGGTAACTTGAATGGTCCGGCGTATTTATATTTATTGAAAAATAGTATTATACCTGAATTGGCTCGGATATTTCCAAATCCAAGTAAGAATTTTCAATTACATTTAAAAAAACTTGATTATTAGAAATTTTCAGAAAATAACAATATGCAAAATGACAATATTTGGCTGAAACAAGATGATGCTCCACCTAACTATGCGTCTGTGGTGAGGCAATACTAAATAATGTGTTTCCCAGAAGATGGATTAGACGGTGTGGTTTTATCGAATGGCCCCCGCGATCACCCGATATGAATCCTATTTCCTATGGGGTAACCTAGAAAACATCGTTAATAAAACAAAACCTGTCAACATTCAGGAATCAAAAGATAGGATTACCACAGAGATAAGAAGTTTTCTAACTTTCTATCTCACAAATGTGGGTCTACTTTTAACATGACAAAAACATTTGAAGATTTGTTTTCAGTTGCTGTAGGTTTCGTGCGCCATGATTTGGATAAAGATTTCACTGCCCCAGTTTCGTTAAACGTTTTACAATTTACTGACAATAGACCTTGTTATACGAGATTTGTATTAGCGCATAAATTATTAAAGAATAATCAAATTAAACGAGTTTATTCAATCGTAGCCATTTAAATGTGCAATAATTATGGCATTTAGGTATAGGAAACATTGGATAAAAAATAATAAGTATTTCTTAAGGATTTCTAAAAACAAAAAATATTATTTTTCCGGAAAAAGGAAAAATCTGACAACAATACAGAAACCTCTATAATATCGGACGTATCACAAGATCATTGCGCACAAAAATTTATAAAAATCGTACAAGCCGTTTCCGGGATAATTGGAGCGTTCCATACATAAAACTCACTCTGTATATGCCAATTATGAATGAAGTTTTTCGCAACATCCAATAGATTCATGGTGATACGCGGTAGAAAAGTTATGTTTCATACGTAACAGCTCTGCTAATTTTTTCATAATTTCGTTTTTGTATTATATTCCCTGATCTACAGGGCTATTAATTGGTCATAATAAGGTCATAGTAGTAACACAATTAGTCCCAAATCTAATTTGCAGTCCAAGCAGTCCAGGTACTTAAAAGTGACATTTTTCATAGTTTTTTTTTTCTATCTGTTTATTATTATAAACATTACAGATGATTGAAAGGATAATAATATAAGCAGCTATCAACTTTCCTAAAATTTGTTTTCATCCTGCGTAAACTGGAAAATGACTAAGAGCAACAACTTGAATGTCGTTTCGCTCATGCTCCGTCAAGAAATATTCTTCAATAATCGATTCCTCATTTTATTCAGTATAAGTAATTCATAATTCTATAGGCTTTTTATAAATCTTGAATAATCCATAGATTTTCTGGAGATATTTGTATTTTTAGAAATTTTCTGCGAGAAAGTTGAGAGAGTCTACAAATTGAACGAATTTATTAATTTCAGATCATGCAGAAAGTTCAAACTAAGACTTATCAATAGTCAAAATTCTTTTCTGTTCTCGTTTGATGTTAACTATTTGAAATTTCAAAACATTACTCCAAAATATGCATATAGGAATCTTCAGGTTAGACCTCTTCACGAAGGAACAAGTGATGTCTAAAATATGACCAACCAGATTGAGGAAGTGGCAATATACGGAACAAATTGTGCTTAAGTCATGATACTCATACACGTAAGTGGAATCCTCCCATATGCTGACATTTACGTAAAGTTGACCTAACTGGTATCTTCTATAACAAATTTTTTATAAACACTGAGTGAGTTGTACCGAAGCTTTTTGGATATTCATATTCTTCGAAATACAATTTTATTTTCTCAAAAAGAAAGGAGAGAAACATCGAATTGAGATTGAAATTCTATTGAACTAAAATGATGATATGGATGTTCAGGTGAGACCCGTGAATAGATATTTTACAGCAGCAGCTACTCTTCTAAGAACATTACTTTTTTAATGACTTTATCATTAACTTGCCTTTTCTGTTCCCTCTATTTTGAACTAATTATAAATTTGTTATGTGAATAGGAGAATTTTCATAGTCTCTTAGTCCATGAGATAAATTTCCAGTCTTAAAGACCGTCGGGAATACATTTATCAAAAATTTCACTCTATACTTTCGGAATACACCATCCAATTTTTTTACGTGTTTCAGTTCACAGGAAAAGAAGTTCTCAGTTAAATACATGTCTTTTCGTTCTAAGTATTCGCAGTAAGATTCCTTATTAACAGATTTTTTTTGCGATGCTCTATGTCCATTATCTTCCCATGAGCTGAGTCAGATGGCAATTCCTGGACAGGTCTCATATGAAATAATCTTATAGGTCTGCCTTTCAATCATATATGTCCAATATTCCAATTTAAATGCCATTTTCAATTTTTGATTCAAAGACATACGTGTCTCTGTTGCATCATCTTTGGCTTGTAGATGCTCGATCGCTAACTTGATTTCGAAATATATTGAAATAATATTTAAAAAAAAAGCATTAGCTTAAGGATTTGTTCAGTTTATCAAATTTCCCTTGGCTGTCTTTACTGGCTTTTTGTACGTTTGGTTAATTAATTTATCTCTATTCGTAGGTTCATTTTAGTTAAATTTTGTTTAACTATATCACTAAAATACTTCAAATTACAAATTATCCCTTAAACGGCGCCTATTGATTTCGCAATATCAGTCAAAGAGTAATTAAATTTATATGTTTGACCGTATCTAACTAGGAAGTGGTAGAAAAATAATTATGTGTAGATGCTATTCTTCTGTATCATATGGTCATTTTTTTTGTTAAGCCTTAATATTCTACTGTCACATCAATAAAAATATTAGTTTTTTCAGAGACTAAAAAAATTTTTATCACTTTTCCCATTCATTTTTTCATTCCGAATAGTAATTTTTCATATAAAAAGACTATTAAAAACTATTTCTGATAACTATCCTCTCTGAACAACGCCCACATTCGCGTTGTTGGATTACAAAACTCAAATCTACTTAATATTTATTTCTTACGACATTTTTTTAAAGCTACAATCATTTTAACATGTCATGCAATACATATAGACCTTCATAGGTTATCGGGCCACTGTTGCGTCACGAATTTGACGTTCCATATTTTAACACGAGATCAAAGGTCCCAATTAAGACATATTTGCTCGACAAGGGGTAATTATTTGGAAAATTATAGTAGATAAAAATCTGGTATGTAACAGGAGTATTGTCTTTTCAAAGCGTAAAAAAGGTTGAAGCTTTACTGCTGCGACCATAGCGTAATCATTGTATTTGGGAATAACAGGTTGAAGATAGACGAATGAAACACAATACCATCAAAAAATGTATTTGGATTATCAAGCAAATTATGTGAAATATGAATATTCCAGTTCTTAATTACTTATGAGATTATAGATTAAAAATGCTTATAAATAAAGTAATGTAATGTTCTTAATTCTTCATTAAATATTGTTATATAAAGCTTACATCAGATTTAATGTGAGATTTAAGGTTACACTATAATAATAAGGGGGCCACGCACTAGCTACTACAGGTCTCTTGTTTAGACCAATTTCTTGTCTTTCTTGGTTTGTGACGTAAGGGCATTGTGTTATGAGTGAAGTGGATTTATTTTCCTTCTCCACCAAATCCGCTGTCGATATGTCTCATTATATGCTTTTACTACTTCGTTATAATAAATAAACTTGTGAAGCATATTTTTACCAAGATCTACATATTATATCTTATAATTACGAGTATAAAGGAACTTATTGGAGTAATCTACTCACGGAAAAATCGGCTTTAGTAATATTATTTGGCATGTGTGATGGTTTATCTCCAAATTCACTTTCACACATCTCTGAAAATCTATATCTTAAAGAGAAAGAAATTGATAACAATTTTTGTAAGTTTATTTCAGCCTATCAAATTACAGCAGATACTGCAAATAAGTTAATAAATGTTTAATTTCCATTTGGATGAATCAGCCTAACAGACGTTTGAAAAAAATTCTTTTCGTTTACACATTTCGTAATATATCTCGGTAGAAAAAAATATATCGACATACGAATTGCGCTATTTCAATATTAAGTTGGTTTACTTTCGAAAGACCAACTTAAACTTTTATGCTTATATTTAAATTGGTTAAGAGAAATCACAATATCTAAAATATTTGTAACAACACCCTCTAGTACTCACGTTGCTAATTAAATTGCTTGGAATTTTATATTTAGTATTGCTGGGAAGAAGTTCTCAAATAACATTAATTTTATGAATATCGGCTAAGCAGTACCAAGCTTATCAGGTATTTTTTCATAACAAGGTTCCCTCTCTCCCCTGCTTCATATTTGAAGAGATAGACTCAATATTGTGAATGAAATATGCTCAGAATTTCGATTATTGTATTTAAGTGCCACTTAATTGGATGAATTTGAAAAAATTCTTTTCTTAATTTCATATTTTCACATATCTACGCCCTCTCCTACCCGATACATTAAACATTAATATTTTCATATGCCGGTTGAATTACACTTCAATTTCATAGTACTATAACTAGACGTTTGTATCATTTGTTTTTATTATTGATCTGTTGATGAATATCTCTTTTTATCGACTTTTATTACATAGGAAGTAACAATTTTGTTTCTTAAGTTCCAAGATAGAAAAATAGAAACAAATATTTATAATTGGACCAATTGTCGAAGTATTTTTTCCATTCCTATTGAGGTACCTCCAAAACATGTGATTTGATCGCATCAACCACTTCTTCAGGTATTGAAAAACGGTAACCTCGCTATTCATTTTCAATCTACAGGACTGAGAAGAAATCATGGGTGCCCAAGCAAAAAGTGTACGGAGGTTGACCCATCAATTCAATGTTTTGACTATTCAATTAGTTTTTGTTTGAACTGACTTGCATTGTGGTGGTTGAAAATGATTCTTTCTTTTGCGATTTGTTTCCCTGACTTTTTTTGACAACTTCTGGCAAACAATGGTGTTTGATCATTCAGAAATGACCATTCGACGTTGCTCTAATATAAAGGTGACAACATGTCCAGTTATTCCGGAAAAGACAGGCGACGATTTGCTTTGAAGCGAACAACTTTTATTGGATTTGGCTCGTCTTGAAAGACCCATACGATTGTTGTTTAGTTCCGGGTTTATATGCGTAGTTCCATGATTTGTCGGCTGTCAAGATCATATAGAATTATAGACGTCTCTAGAAGCATCGTGATTGAATTTTTTTCAGAATTTTTTGCATCAATCAACGAGCTGTTTTTAACGATTGTCAAATTATACCGCATCAGACGAGATCAAATTTTTTGACATTCAAATGTTCATGTAATTTGGATGTGTGCAAGTATAATATATAATTAATTAAGATTTTTGGTAGTTTTAAATCGTATTAATTCTTGTAATAATTTTAAATTCATAGGTTTCAAAATTCAATATTCAAATTGACGTTACCTACTTAAGTTGGAACCATATGGAAAACTTCTCTATTAGTGGTTTTATGAAAAAAATTTATTACTGATAAAAAGTTCTGCATGTTCCAAAAGTTAAAATGTACCATCAGATATCAATTCTTTAAAGCAGTATAAAAGTTTTATCCAAAAATTTTTATTTTGTGCATTAGTAAAGTATTTTTATTTTTCACAATTCAGAAAAATGTTATAAAGTAAAGTTATTTTGAATTAAAAGTTATATTTAAATATTCAATTACAGCCATTTATTATGAAAATTCGGGTTTTGTGATTATTTACTAATCATTCCGAATTAATTATTCTGGCTGCATACAATCTTACCCGTTAAAAATATATTAACCTTCCTATTTATTACTATTTTAGAACAACTTTTTCAATTTACGTACGTAATGAATGCATAATAATTATTTATTGTACAAATTGAAAAATCCATACGAAGAATATTTATTAAACAGAAACAAACATAATTAAATCTCAATTCAATGTCCTACAGCCTTCTTCTTTGTAAACATCTAATTGTTTTTTGTCAAACTCTTGAATTACTTTCCGTATCATATTTGGAGTAATTTTTTCGCATTCTTCAGGAATAATCCTCTGCCAATGGTCTACATCATCAAATAGTCCTCGCTGATAAACCTGCTGTTTTAAGTAAACCCATAAAAAAAGTTGAGGCGAGTCAAATCAGCAGCAATATCTGAATACTTGTAAATCACCTTCCCATTTCAAGTAGTACTCTAACGTTTAACATACTATGGATGAAAGCTCAATCTTGTTGAACCAAATTGTCATACGTTCTTTTAACGGAAGGTCGTGCAAAAAATCACTTACTTGATTTTTTAATAATTGTAAGTATTACGTGGCGTTTAAGTAATGTAGAAAAAAAGATCCAACTAATTTTTTGTGTACACACCACATTATACGTTCGTTTTAAAAGAATATTGGTTCCGAATTTGGATTACTGTTAGACCACCAGCGACAATTTTGTGATGAGACGTTTCGGTATGAAGCAAATGTTGCTTCATCGGAAAATATTATAGTTCTTGTAAAAAACGGGTCTTCATCCAACTTTCCTTGGATCAGAGCTCAGAATTCAAAACGAATATCGTAATCACTTGGTAGTAACGTGTGTACAAATTGCGGTTTGTGTGCATGATATTTATTACCTTTCAAAATATTTGCCACTGTATTTTACTTACTGAAGAAATTTGGATTGCAGAGGTCCTTTTTTAATGAAATATACATTAGTATCTTCGATGTGGATGTTTTATTTATGAGAAGAAAAAAAAAACAGCTGTATCTGCAAAGGCACCGCATCACTTGTCACGCGTATTCAATACTAGAAAATGCGAATGAGTCTAATAGGACACTTTTGAATCAATGTATAATTCCTTATTAGCAAAACACCTGTATACTAGATGTTTCGAACCGACTTATAAAAAAAACCTGAAGTACACACTTTTGGATCCGTTTTCAAGTGCACGGCCAATTATTCTATGACTATATACAGACTTGACGTTGTCTAATGTTTTATTTATGTAAAACCAATGTTTTCAATGGGACGAACTTTCTGCTTTTTATTAGCTACTTTTCAACGCTATTACATTTTTATTCAAGTTCGTTTTAAAGGTACTTAGTTCAAATAATGTGTTGTATAGCTTGTTCGGACTCTGATTTATATCTCTAACAATTGTTATATAAGAAATTAACAATAAATTGGTGTTGTGGCTGAAGTCCAGAAATCAAATATTTAAAATTGTTTTCTCTCAATAAGTTAAATAAATTTTGAATTAAAAAATATTAGTAATCGGTTAATAATATTTGGAAAAGAAATTTTCTAAAACAAGCGTGGATTTAAATATCTTTGGGGTAAGTATTAAAATTGTGTTATTTCCACTAATTTGGTAATGTTGAAATTCTGGGAGGAAAAATTAACATGATTTATTCGTAATGTAATAGTTTTTTCATAACAATTGGCACATTTAACATGTGAAGAGATTAAGAGTTATTTTACTAAAATCTATAAATATAAATAATAAATTCAGTCTAAATTGTTGAAAATAGTGGCGGAGATAAGCTTTGATTATTATGGGAGATGATAACGATGCATGAAAAGTTGAGATATAAATAAACATTTCGAAGAATTCATGAGAAATTTGGAAGATAATAGAGAAGAAAATGTGATAGTGATGTGAAAAAGAAAATAGGAAGACGATATTAGATCTATGCATGCAAATATGAGGATAAAAATAAAAAAATAAATTTGAAATATTGAAACAGATATAAAAGTGATGGAAGAAACTAAAAAGACAATGAATAAAAAATAAGATTAAAAAGTATGAAAATAAAACCCTACAGAAAGGAGTGGAAAATAATGAAAATCAAAATAATGGGTTGAAGAAATTTTTGAATTAGCAATAAGATTTAGGGGAAAAAGAGGAAAACAAATGAGAAGTATTAAAAAGGTATGCCAATGAGAAGAAAATTATCTAAACTTTGGTGGTCTTCGAGGACGTAGGTACCAATTACCGAAAAGTTGTCGATCACCCACTATGATGCGTTGTAAGTTAACTTGACAATGGGTTAGGTTAACTCATTTAATTTGCTACAAATCGATCTCGACTAGTAAATGCTACTTACATCCCTTGTAGTATAAACTTTTCTCGAAACGTCAAATTTCATCTTCCAAAAAATATTAAAAAACCAATTTTAAAACAGAAGAGACCTAAGATCAAAAACATTTAGATGCATTAATAACTATTACTGTAGTTGTTGGATTGTTGTAAATATGATTTTGATAGATTTGATATTATCCGTTTGGTTTCTGGATACTTGAAATATAAGTAAACTTGAGAGAAACGTGAATGAGTCATAGCTTCGAAACAAGGGCATTTATACCAAAATACTATATTTCAATCTCTTTTCTTTTTAAGCTACTGCAGATGCTGGATATGTCAGCTGGATTATTTATTTAAATTTTTTGTCGTTGCGTAGGCTGAGTTTGTCAATTAGTAACCCTAGATGTATGTTTAATGCAGTGTTTTGTCACAAGAGAGTCACGCATTCTTTCTAATTGAGTTAATCAAATCTTACACAGCCTGTGTCACTATTTGCATTAACATGTCTTGACACGAGATGAGGGATTTGCGCATCGAAGCAGATTCTCAAATCATGACTAATTAAAATAATGAATCGTAATGTAATCTTATAAAATACGTAACAAGAAGAAAAAACCTGTAATTATCCGTTTTAATTGATTTCCTACGGTAAAAAGGTTCATTTACTTTATGTTGTAGAAGTAAAATCGATTTTTATGCCATCAATTGATTACATTTTAAGCGAAAACTAAACCTCACTCATATTTATTTTACGAAAACTAATGATAATGATGTTGATTTTTGATTCAAATATCAATGAATTTTGATCCTCAGAGTAATAAATAATTTTTTCTGAAATCGTTCAAAAATGTCTATTTACTCTGATCATAATTAGACCCTATTCGAATTGCTATGCTCCGATCTTTTTATTTACAAATTAGACTATCAATTAATACATGCAAATCACCAACTATCATTATTGAACAAATAAAACTTTCATTATAACTACTTTTGTATGGTTATGTTGCAATACAATTGTTGAACATTGATTGGAAAGTCATTCCGTTTGCCACTTTTTTCCTTTAAATAATTTATCTTAGATGCCTACTTTATTCCTCTATATGTAATTACATATCGGAACACCTATATTCCAAATTCCTATTGTCACCTTTCCTACTAGATATAATTGTAGTTGGACTATTATTTATAGATTTTATTAATCAATGTCAAATTACAATGTTAAATTGTCATTTGGTCATCACAACATGTTTGGTGGCAAGCGGTCTAAATAATTTTGTTTTAAATTTCTGAAAATATCAAGATATCTTTCACCTGCGTTTTTTACATTATTAATTAATAATGAATTAAGTGATTGTGTTTCCTAGCTATTCAAATTCATATCGTAAAAATGATGTGTTATCATTTGATTATTTCTAATAACACAAGACATTGAACTGCCACCGATCTTGAAAAGCACGATCTTTGATTAAATGAAGATTATCTTGACTCCAATAATGGGAATTGTGTCTATTAAATAATCCATTTTTCGTGAATTTCGATTCGTCGCACCAAATTATGCTTTTTAAAAAAGTTCGTCTTCCTGGCATTTTATTATTAAAAATTCAGCAAACTCTATTGTTTGATAGAAAAAAAGAATGGGGACTTATTTTATATTTTCGTAAAATAGGGTGAATCGACGATTTACTTACTCAAGATCTCTTTCGGCAACACGTATTGATGCTTCTGGATAAGCAGTAAAATAAGCAGCATTAATTTCGGCATTATTATTGTCTGGTCTGTCTGAAGTACACTAACAAGATAAAGAAAAATACTTTTTTATTTCTCAGTGCTTGTACGGGTCAAAATAAAATTTAGACCACACCTGCATCTCTAAAAATTTACAGAAAACTTTTAATATCTGGATAACGGTAAGGTAAGTAATAGAAATTTTCATGATTCAGATAGTTTTAACTCGTCGTAGGACACCCGTCCAGCAGCTGTCGAATATTTCTATACCCTAATGCTTTCTTAAAGCAATTAAATCTACCCCAGCTTAACCAAAATAGTTGTAGAGTTCCAATAGAAAAAATCCTATATGTATCTAATTACTTGATACATATTTTCGACATTTTGTTAAGTTGATATATTTTTCAACTCTACTTTTCCTATTTATGATGGTGTTTTTTTTTGACAAACTTACTTTAGCCTAATAATAGCTACCAAACAATAGTGCTAGAATTTTATCGACATTACGAATTATTTAAGAGAAGCATGCAGTTGATTCCTTTGTTTTCTTGCAGAAACGATAAGAGCTGCAAGGAGTAATAGAAGAGCCTTGAGATCATCTGGCGAAATAAGAAAAACATTTCTTCGATTGTTTCAGTTTTATCTCATTTTTATGATTTCTTCTTGTTTACACCACTATTTTATCATCATAACTCGATGGTTTTGAGAAACCTATAAAAGATTGAGTAATTTTGTTTGCGACATGTTCATTCCCTTATCAGCTTTTAATCTTTCTATATGAATAAGGAAAAGTTCATAGCTCGATTTCGATTAACTTGAGAAACAGTCAAATGTATTTCAATTTCAATCTCTTTTATCTTTGCGGGATTCATACAATTACTAATAGAGAAATGGTATTAATAAATTTAAGATATATACCTACATGACAAGTACTACAGGCACTAGGAGATTTCACAGATTGTTGGGTGTTATAATGTGTAGAAACTGTTACAAAGTCTATAAAAGTGTATAGTACTCATGTTGTTATAGATAATGGTAAGTCCATTGCAAGCCGAGTTATCGAAAAAGAATGAACTTGTATAGCAAGACTTCAAGAAGAACTTTACAGTTTAAGCACTTTTCCTAGATGTATAGGTGCAGTAGATTGAACTTACGTAAAAATATACACCCGACAAAAATTATCGCATCACTATTTTAGGATATTTTTAATACTTAATTTTAGTTTTTTGGGACAATCTGAATATGATCAACTTAATAGATATTTCTGGTTTCTTATCATGGGCAAAAAATATCACAATTTCTTACAAATTTTTTTGGAAGTAAATTGTGTTATTGTATAGTGAAAATTTAAATTTATTTTGTTAATAATGGATGTGCCTCAATGTTTAACAAGACATGTGACGAATGAGGAAGCCGCTAGAATCATCGCGCTCATACAAGATGGCCGCAGTCAAAGATACGTCGCCGGGGTAATTGGAGTTCCACAAAGCACCGTATCCATAGTTGTTATTCGCTACCAAGAACCAGGGTAGCTAACCAGGAGACCCGGACAAGGCCGTGGAAGGGTAACTTCGGTAGTAGATGATCGTTATTTGAAGTTAAAGGTGTTAAGAATTAGGCATACCACCGCTCGAAGGCTGCAAACAGATCTGTTGGCTGCTCGTAATGTCCGAATAAGCCTACAAACAATTAGAAATAGGCTGATAGAAGCAGGTATACGAGCCAGAGTGCCAGCTACAGGTCCACGTCTTACCAGAGAACATCGAGTAGCAAGATTGGAATTTGTTCGAGAACACGCCAATTGGAATATTCAAGATTGGTCCAATATTTTATTCACGGATGAATCAAGATTTTGTATGTATTCATCAGATAGGCGTGTACCAGTATATAGGAGACGTGGTGAACGGCACGATCAGGTTAATTTTTGTCAAACCGAAAGCTTTGGTGGTGGCTCTATCATGGTTTGGGGAGGAATTTCTTTCGAGGACCGCACGTAGTTAGTACCAGTGAATGATGGAAGACTAAATGCTGACAGGTACATAAACAATATAACTGTGATAACAGTGATAACTCTGTGCTAATGCACGATAATGCTGGTCCACACGCTGCTAGACTGGTTCGGCAGTACCTAGAAGAAGTCAAGACACCCACCTTGAATTGGCCTGCACGTAGCCCGGACCTTAACCCAATAGAGCATGTCTAGGACCATCTAGAATGGCAAATTCAGCAGCATCCGGCATCAATAAGAACACTAGATGATCTTCAAAATTTTATTTTTAACTTCTGGGAAAACATGCCGCAAGGATACGTCCAGAAGCTGTTTAGAAGCCTTCCAAGACGAATGGAAGCTGTAAATAGAGCGAGGGGCGGCAACACACGCTATTAGAAATGCATTGGCTGGTTTTAGTTTAAGCACCGTTCATTTTTTGCATAGATTTTTTGTACAATTTTTGTGATATTTTTATGTTTTGGTAAATCAAACTTTTTATCCTCTGCAGATTAAACAGATATAAAATAAATTTTGCAAAAGGCGTGTTTATTGGTGTTTTAATTCATAATAATAATAAAAATCTAAAAACAGGCAACACATTTAATTTATTTAAAAAATAATGAGTAATGCGATAATTTTTGTGAGGTGTGTGTGTATTATGTCCCGAAGAAAACAATGCGGGAATATGTGATAAAAACTGACAACCATATTTATTGAGTAATTTTTAGTTTTCTTGCAGTTAGCTTTTGGTAGTGAAGTTTCAAAAATGAAATTTCATTTTCATAATCCTCTTCTCTATGTTTCAATTGATTCTTGTTTCTCCCAAGATGCATTATTCTCAATCCCTCACAAAATCTTGTTTTAATTTTTCCCATATTCATTTTTTTCAATAGGATCTTTCTAATTTTAATCAGATTCATTTTAGGGAATTTGCTCTTTATCTCTGTCAATTCAATTTATGTGCCAAGTGATTGAATATGGTAAATATTCATAATATACCTAAATTACTTTCTAAAATGAATGAGTCCATATCGAAAAAATCTAATGGAAGATTTGAGTAGTAATTACCTCTTTTCCATACTATAGCAAGTTTAGATGAGAGGGAAGTTCTCAATTTTTCCATTCTCTTCGTTCTGAGAATTATTCATAAATTTTAACATTTTAGATCATAATTTAACTTTTCGCTCAAATGCTCCTCTTTTTTCAACTATGAATGTTAGTTCTTCCTCGCATGCATTTAAAGAGATATATTTTTACATGGACTCACTAGCTTACTACTATTTGTATACCTGAAATAACTTCGTATTCTATCGGAAAATAAAATTTTCAACTTTAAATGAATTATAATAAATATAAAATAACTAGATTGGAGCGCAGGTGAGACTGTACATTATAGGATGTATACTCTATGTCAAAATGTCCATCTTAAATTTTTGGCAACCAAAGAACCATGCCACTCTATGGAAATTGGACTTGGTTTCCAGATCTGTATATACCCAGAAGATTTACCGTGCGAGAATAATTAGTGTTGTTTAAACTACATCTCGACCAGAAAACGAAATATATAACTTATTACGGTGAGCTTTCACTCTAAAGCTGCAATCAAACAAGCGATCAAACTAGCGAAAAGGCACTATCCAACACCAGTATGCAAACTCGAAAAGTCAGAAGATATCGAAAGCTTCACCGAACATTCATGTTGACTTCATTTTACTTGAACAGATCCTTTGGTATCTTTGAAAATTGATTGAGTATTGAAGGATTCCTCATGACAATATCAATCCCTACAACAGCTCTAAACGTTTTGCTAAGCTTATCAACACTTTATATTCACATCAAAGAATAAGAAAAAACGGTGATACATAGACTCGAAGAAGACTGAAGCCCCGTCGTAAGGCAACTAAAGACAGGGAATGTGAAAACAGAAGAATCGAGTCAGGTTTTTCCGGGTCACTTCTTTTCCATTTTTGATAAACAATCTCAAGTTATTATAAAATCAGACGTAATCTGGTATAAAAACTACATGTCATGTCAGTTTTTAGAAGAGCAAGTCGTCGAGGGCTGTATACATGAAATAGAAGAAGAAAGCTTGTGCTACACAGGTATCAAAGCTTCTACACCAAAACACGAAGGCCAAATTTGGAAAATAATATAGGTTCTATCAGAAAGCTGTGAAAGAACCGAGGATATGTGTTACCATTGAACAGCATTATGCGGGTTCGGGTTTAAAATCTCTGATTGCGGCACTTTGGAATCGTATTGGAGATGTCACAACTCTGTTAAAGTTGCAATCGTAGTGGAATTAAGAGTAAATGTTATTGGATTGTCTCAAATTTGGAGAAATTTAGAATGTAAATGCATACAGACAAGTAAATATTGGAAAAAAAAATAAACTAAATGTGGAATCATGGCAGATGTTAGGAAAATTAGATATACAGGTTCTGGCCAGTATATACTTTAAGAGTAAGGTGATATCATTTTTAGAAAAAGCAATATTATACCTTGTAAAATTCTCCACTACTGTAAATTTCTCTCTTATACTGATTCAGCGATACATATTTTTTGTGTTGGTTATTTTCAAATGAACAGAAGTTTTTAATCTGAAAAGCAGAGAGAGATGAGAAACAAAAACCATCTTAGTTATAGATGTTCTAGTTGCCAGAAGCCGTCAATGTAAGTGAACATTAGCTCACTGCATCATTGTATAAAAAGCTTTGTAACCCAAAATTCATCATACCTTTACGTTTCACTTTCATTGAGTTTGTCGATATGCGGATCATTTATGTTGAACAAACACATGCCGATTTATACAAAAATCGTTTTCCCAATCGACTAACGTCAGGTGAAACTGTTTTTACTTATAGAGGACAAAAGTCAAGAGATGGTTTTTTCCACCCAGAAAACATCAAAATCGTAGAAGTTAGCCAGTTATATTAGAAGATAATGTTATTAAAATTCTTGCCCATACTCAAGTCAATCCATCAACTCGATACTTGCAACAAGAATAATTAGTAATAAGTAAATCCACTATCCAGTGGTTATATATTAATGATGGAACTGACAGGAGGAAGGTATCTAAATTTTCTCCAAAATATTTTTCTCAATTTGCAAGAGGACATTTAATTATATGGGGGTAACAGGATGGTGCAGTTTTTCACTTTACTCAGAAACTGACATCAAATCTGGATGTGAATTTTACTAGCAGATGGATTAGGAAAAATGACAATACTTTGTCAGGCCATTCACAAAGTATAATTGCCCCGTTAGATTTTTTTTTCGGGGATATTTCAAAGTATTAGTCTCTGTTACATTTCATACCGATTGAGATTACTTAGAACGAAATCAGAGCAACATGAAAATCTGTTACATCAGAAAATTTTCAAACAGCGTACACAAAAAAAATACTTAGAAGATGGACTGGAAGGTGGACTAATTTGAAAATCGACTTCAGTGAAAGTATTATTGTATTTCATTATTTTTGTTTCTCGACTCTCTTTGTTCGGTATCATTGAATAAGTTTGAGTATGACCTTTGCAGGGGTGGAAAAGATTATTGAATGTCTCATTATCTTTTCAAAAAATTATAGCATGTAACCCAAAATGTGAGGTTAAATGTAATGTGTACTACCACTCACTGTCATTTTTTATCGTAATTCAAATAATTCTACAGGAATATACTGACCAAAACTCATGGAACACCATGAAGCTGGAGGGAAGCAAAATGTAGGTTTTTTTGGAAAAAGAATAGAACTATTTTGATAAACGAGTTTTGCATTTTGTTCCTCTTTTCTAAATTTATGCAACTCTCGCATTTATAAAACATATGCTTAGTCCAGAAATAAGAGACCAGAATATTGCAGAATGTGTATACGTGCCACACAATTAAAAATAAATTAAAAATACGATTCTACATTTAGTGATCTGTCTATAGTGTTGTGGTTCATTTTTAAAACTTATTAATATCGTTTGCTCGTTTGTAGATAAAGATAAACTTTAATAGAAACTTAAAATTTCCTGTGTAAAAAATAATTTTGACCTATTTGTGAATTATTATTGTCTATCACAAATGTGGTCGTATACACAAGTGTTAACTAACTATAAGAATGTCGCCATTACTTTTTCGAAAATAAATCAACATGCATTCCGTATATAAAACATCGATATAAAAAGCTATTAATGTAAATCGTGTCATGAAGGGAAATATAACGCAGATCATAAGATCCATTTTAATGACGTAGGTATCCACTATTATAAGCTGCGCATTAAGAAACCCACGATTCTCCAATAACTATCAAAGATCATTAAACTATAAATATAAGAATATTCATCGTAGAGAGATATTTCGAATATACTCAACAATTCTTGTTGAGATATCGCCATCCATAGTCATTTAATTGGAATTTTAATTGTATCTTCTGGACAGATGTGTAAAAATGGCAAATTGGCAACATTTATTGCCTTATTTATTTCAGCAGTGGATAACAATAAAAGTTCCACTTTTACCTCTATACCTATACCTATTTGAATAATATTGACTTGGGGATTTGCACGATAGTGAAAGCAATGACGAGCTATTGTTTCTTAGAATTGTTTTGCTTTATTGACAGAATTACCATAAATTTTAAGTTATTATCTAGTATAAATAACGAACCAATAATGATTTCGAAATGTAACTACTAAATGTAGTTTGATCGTGTAACAAAATAGTACAGGGTATATCACTTTTAAACCTAATAAGTCGAACCTCTAATACAAATGTATTTTTTTTAGTTATATTCCATTTAAAAGATATAGCTTAATCATAAATCAAAAAATTATTTATATAAGAGAGGTTTAAGGTAATGTTGTGGGTGAGATGACAACTTTATGTTGCCGTACTGATGTGAACTGAATCCCAGGTCGATTTACCTGATTGATAGTTGTCAATAGGAAATGAAAATGACTTGAAAGAGTTTCTGCTGAATTCCAAACGATAGGGTGTTCGTTCTCTCCTCTAATGAGATTCAATAACATCGAAACCAATCAGAGAATTACACTACTTGTATTGTAATAAAAAATTGACGTTTCGACCTATTTCGGTCTTTATTAAAACATGACTCAACATTGACAATTTGCGTGATTAGACAATCTAATATAAAATAATTGGTTTTCTCGAATGTACCCGTGTTAGCTATTCTTGGTTTCTCCGGTGGTGGGTGTTGTTTTGTAATTTTTTTTGTTTCATGGTGTTCCATAGATACATTTTAGATCTGTATCAGTGAAACTAATACAGTTGAAATTGAGTACTATTGCTATTTTTCAAGTCAATATACAAGTAAGCTTTTGAGCAGTTTTCAAAATTTAGAACACTTCCATTTTATGCTTAAATTACGGGACTTTTGTAGACATTCATTTCCACTGTTGCCTTCAAGTTTATCAAACATAAGTAGGTTGCAAGGTGATAACCTAGTGGCAGCTGAAAGGTACTAGGACAAACTTGAAGCTTTAGATGGATTTAACCCTTTTTCATTAGATAGAAAGATCCTTAGTCCGAATCCTGCCCATTCTCTACAAGTTTCCAATACACTTGCGCTTGAAACTATATTTACCATTTGCCTACACTAAGCAATAAACTGCACAGTGGAAAAAAAACGACAATGCCACGTGCAAGGGAATTTTGCACTTCTCTTAGTAGCAACTCTTTAAGAAGCAATCTCGTAATAAAACTGTGAATAATGAGGTCTAAAAAGGAACAATTGCTTATTATTTAGTTCTCTATTATCATTATATATTATGCAAATTTTCAGTGAACAAATTAATTACATTCAAGGGTTGAACCGCGCTAGAATTTTGAAATTCTCGACGTTTCAACGGTTCCAATTTTGGAGCCATTACCCAGAAACGGAGGGATAGGATGTTTCTTCCTCCATTGCTGAGAAGTGATCGGATGTCGTGATCTCAATCTGCTTACTCCATGCAACGAATAACCTCCCTTTTTTAGTTCATTCCAAGGCCCCAATCTGCCTTCTTGGAATTTCACCGAAATATAAAATGATTGATATGGAAATAAAAGGTTATATGCTTACCATCGAGAACATTGTGGACACTAACACTATAATTGCTGGTCCTGAGCTAAATGCTGAGCTAGCTGTCTGAACCTTGTAAATGTAGGTGACCTATTGGCAGGTTTTGTCTTTTGGTGCACATGGAAAGTATATTATTTCTTAGACGAAAGGTCATTGCTAGCATTGGAGCAGTCTGAAGAAGACGTTTCCCGGTTGACGGTAATCTCTGGCTATCGTTCCATTTGTTGAGACAGTTTGGATATTTCGATAGCTTTTTGAATTATTCTGGACTTGAAAGAGGTAAGTGGGGCGATAGATAAATTAATTGTGTGTCCGGTAAGGACACGATGCTGGCTAAGGGTAGAGGAAATATCGGAATTAGTGACAGACAACTAGTGTTCCTTTACCCTGACGGAATCGCGTAGATTTGTCTGACCAATGTAGGAACGGGGGCAATCTAAGCAATGAATTTCATACGCTGTATAGGGTTCATAGGAAATTCCATCTTTGATGTATCTGATTTCTGATTGGGTTTGAAGATTGTGCGGATACTGTGGGGTTTGGAGATCCAGCAAATTTTGACTGTTACACCTTCAATATAAAGAACTGATACCTTCATTTGATCCTCTAAACCAATGGAGTCAAAAAAATCAATTTCAGATCGTTGAATGGATTCGTCAGTCAACGAGTGTATCAATGACAGAGTGAAATTAGGCCGTAAGATGATGGGACTCAGCGTTAAGTTTGCTATGGGTGGAGTGAGAGAAACCGTGGGGAGAAAGTTTTTTGACGAAGAAGTCAAGAAATAGTAGAGATTAATCTTCCTCCACTTGCATCATGAACTCTATAGAAATAAAGTATCTCTTTCATGGGGCCAAATGACATAAATGTCATCAACATATCGTGGATGACAGCTTGGTGGGATGGGGAAGGAGGAAAGTGCTTTATTTTCGAAATGATTAATGAAAATGTTGGCAATGACGGGAGAGAGAGGGGATTCCATAGGGGCACCCAGTTGCCGGTAGACATTGCATAGGACCTACATAGGAAGTAGGTGTTGAAAAAACGATTATTAATGAGCGAAAAAAATGGGGTAATGTAGTGGCTAGTGTACAGACAGACACAGTTTCATCGATCGGAATATTTGTAAATAAAGACTAAACATAAAGGTTAAAAGAATATATGTGGAAGAAATACCAACGAAATGGCAAGAGTTGAGTGGGGAAATTAGATGTAGTGACATTGGAACGTAGTGGAAGATCGGGTTGGAAGACCGTATATATACGGGATGATTTTCCTCGAAGTATGACTGAAGGAATTTTGGATTTGTTAATAAGAATTTCGGTTATCTTTTCCAGACATGTAGTGGGGTCACGGTCGACCTCAATACCTTTTCTTTTCCTAATAAGATGAATAACCTTCTCAACACTTCCGATTACAAAATTCTCGCCAAAGACCTCGTGGAGTGTATGAAATCTCTTGCGTAGATTGTTGCCATTCATACATTGGTCAGATAAATTGACTCATTTCCGTGAGTAATAACACTAGTTGTGAGAAAATAGCACTTGTTGTCTGACACTAATTCTAATGTTTATTCTACCCTTGCCCAACATCGTGTTCTTACCGAACACACAATCGATTCCAGTAGAACCAAAACTATCCATAATTATTTGAGAAATTATCGACATAGAAAAACGTCCTGACTGTCTGAACATAAGAAACCTGGAAATATCTTCTTCATTTACTTCTTACTTATGCCACTTCGGCCTGTTCCAGTGCCAACAATGGCATTCGTCTAAGCATCCCCGAGAAGTCGACTTCACTCATTGCTTGCGACGAAAAGACAAAACCCGCCCTATAACCCTATAACTACAAGATACAGGCGACTAGTTTACCAGTTCGCTAAACACCAGCAGTGATAATGTAAATGTCCACGTTGTTCTCAATGATAAGCATTTCACCTTTTATTTCTATTTTAATCATTTTATATTTTTGTTTCAGCTTTTAATTTTCTGGGAGAAATTCCAAGGAGTAGGCAGATTGAAGCCTCCGAATTAAACAAAAAAAAGTGACGATTCGTTTCGTGGAGTAGGCAGATCGAGACAACAGAATCGAATCACTTCTTAGTAATGAAAGAATAACTACCCTACCCTCCATCTCTTGATAATGGCTCCAAAGTGGAAGCCGAAACATCGAACTTAACCCGGCATAATTACATAATTATCCCGAAAAATATACAAAACTTCTTGGGCTTAAATAAATTATGAATTAAATTACTTAAAACTGGTAGGTTGATCTTTTTAATTTATATTTTATTTTCGTTCCTGACTAGCGAGTGGCGAGTGAACTTGATATTTGAATCTAAATGAAGAAATGTTCAGAATACTGCATTTAAATAACTATGATCTATTTGATATCTTAGAAAAAGTCAATTATGCGACTAATGTAATGTCATCGACCCGCGAATAACAATTTTGAAAGTGCGCATGCGATCGGTCCCTAAACTGATTTGGAATTTGACCCGCGACAAAGTTATTATTGAAGGGAGAGAAATATAATGAATGGAGCTAGTCTAATGACGGAGAAAATTCATTCTCAAAACTGTACAAAATTTTGTTTAAGGTCAAATCGATGGCACTTTGTTTGTTTGTGTTTGTTGCAAAATACGTTGACTAATATGAGTTGAATTTTCGTGACTCTATCGAAATGGGAACAGCTAAAGGCAATAGTGTCACAAAAGTGAATTCTCGCTTCTAAAGTAATCTTAATAATAATTTTATTCCGCCAACAATTATTAATGAGTCTCCTATCACAGCACTAGTAATTTTCTATGTACTTTTTTAAATCTTCGCTTATCCCACGACAATGTCAGGCTCGGAACAGCCACATTACTGCGGGCGTTCATTTTTTCCCTTTAACAAAAGATGATCGCTGTCAAGGCGCCCACGTTTGGATTTTAATACAAGATGCTTAATTAAGTATTGTTTTAACGGTAAACGTCATCAAAGTCGTAGCAAAGGGACTCACCGGTTTGCCTGTGCAGAATATATAAATAATAATGAATAATATTGAATATTGGAATTGGAACAGTAAATATGGAATTTGGAAAATGATTTTGTTTCGATCTTTTAAAACTTGTCTTTGGCATCCACTATTTTTATGAAATATAAATTCAAGCTAGTATAACGATCCAATTTAAGTGTTAGTTTTGAATTCACTAATTACTTGCTTAGTGCCTTTTTAGCTGTAGCTCGTAGTGTGTACACCTCTAAGCGGTGACTTCTAGACATTTGCACACACATTTTCACTGTATGACGACTATATTACTAAAAGATGTGTTACTCCTAATAACAGATCTGACTATGTTTTTTAAAGATTTGTTAGTGTTACCTTTGTTGCACAACTACCAGATCTTTTTGAAAGTTCTGCATGTGGTTAAATATGTCCACGTGGAGTTCGCTTGAGGTAGAAAGAAGAAACACGCCTAATTTAAATATATTAATGAAGAGTTGAGCGGTTCCGCCTACCATAGCATCAAGTTCGGAGTTCTTTCTGGCTATAAAGTCTTTTTCATCACATGTAATATTCCCATTCTTTGATAGCTGAAGTATATCCGCGTTGTATTGTTTGCTTAACCTATCATATCAAATTTTCCAGTTGAATATTTGGCATTTTTTCCAAAGAACTAGTGCTTTCACCTAAAGTGAGATTTAGACTGAAATTTTTAGACAGTACCACCACACAAATTTGAATAGTTCCTGAATTATAACGCCTCAGGATGTTACTATGTCTGCATTTTCCTCTGGTTGGTGATATAATTTTCAGTTCTTGCCAACAGCCTAGAAAAACAACGAACAATCCGTAGAGTTCAATCAACTAAGTTTACTTTCTTCGAATCTGACACAAAGTGCTTTGAATCATTTTTAATTTACTCAGAAATGTTGAAATAACCTATGTCTTTGTTGAGTAATGAATAGAAAGAATTGAAACATTTCATTAAAATATCTCACAATGTTGATCTTATCTTTCATATTATTACGAACTAATAATGCAAGGCTCATATAAAGCTCACTATATTAAAACGCAATTAATATCTAGTGAAATGCATTTCCTGTTCGAATGGGTTACAATTTGAGTTACTTTTCTAAATAACAATTCTTTAGTGCGAATTCTAATAAAGTTTAATCAAAGTAATGAATACAGACAGTGAATTGCAAAAGAGAAATAACTTACTTCTTATGGAAGGTATTGATGGAATCGAATGAATTTCGCTTTGTTCAGCTAATAATTGAAATTAACAGGGATAGGTTTGAAGAGTTTCCGTATTTATTAGTTGTTTTGTTTTGAAATAGATTTCGGTCAATTTGTTTTTACTCAGAAAATATATTACACATTTTAAGTTCCTAAGATTGGTATTAGTCTACAGTTACAATAATTATTTTAGTAGAATATAACGATCAAACGTTACATTCAAGATCGATATTATAGAATAAATATTATCTTTCAAGCTAAAAATTTTAAATTTCAAATATCAAGCTATATTAGACAAAATTATTCACTTAAAATCGAATCGTGAATCAATCAAAACTACTCGATTTTTACGTTTGAAATTTCCAAATGGGAAATATCTTCTTTAATTTTTATCATGATGTATCCTTTTCTAACTGAAACGTAATATACATACCATTATATGAGCTGTCCCAACCGATTGCATTTTTTATGAATTATTTGCCAGATAGTTGATGCAACATATCAGAAATTACCAGTATTTATACTCTCGTTTACGCCGTTGTAAGTGCCGACGTCAATTGAATCGGTCATTTCAAAAACAACTTAAGTCAAAAAAATCAAATTTTATACAGTGTCTGTAAAAAAATAAAATAAATTTGTTATTTATGTGGTTTCTGCAAGGAACAAAATATAATAAGATGTTACGCTTAAGGATCGAAAACGTCCAGTGGCACCACAGACACAATGAGCCTCGCGGTTGCCAGGACGCATTTTGGCTGTTCTGATTTAGCCTGAACCCGAATGAAATTATTTTAGAATTATTTACAACGTTTTTATAAATGTTTTATATTCATAAAGTCAATAGTTCATATAAATTGAAAAAAGTAAAAAAGTATATTACTAAAATCAATCTTCGCTGCTATTTGTTTTCGCATGGGGAATTATTGTGGCATTTTGAATTGCATTGAACTTTATGTTTGTCGCAGTTAGGTTAGGTTAGTTTAGTTATACAAACTATTGACTATATGAATATAAAACATATAAAAACGGTGTCATTAAACATTTATTCAAATAATGAGTGTTGTACTACTTTGTTACCAAATGATTATTAATAAGCAGTATTATATCACGTGAGCTGATGTCTTCTAAATCTAAAATAATTTCATTACGGTTCTGGCTATATCAGAACAGCCACAACGCGTTCTGGCAAACGCAAGGCGCACAGAACGCGTTGTGGCTGTTTCAAACGACCACGGGCCGTTTTCGGTAACGTATATATCATTAATCTTGGGTTAAAATCATTTTAGCAAGAATGTAACATGCCAAAAAGTTATGGTATAGGTTCCACATTATCAATAGCCATGTCGACATTCAAAATTTTTGTATAAAATGGTAGATGTTTCTCGGGAATACTTCCTTTCACCTGTTTGATATTGTTCATCTTCTTTGGATTAATATAAACATAGTCATTAACGTAAGTCTTTCCAGTTCGTAGAGTTACTTCGGCTGATGTCCTAGGAAAACTGAAAGTATATTTTACGAGACCATCAATACAATATTCGAAGGAAACGATCCCTTTTTTGTTTGTGTCGTATTCAAGACCCATGTATGTAGACACTGCGAAGGATACTTCTTGTCCACCACATTCATATGCCACACAATTTTTCTTATTAATATTTGGGCCATAAATACAGAAAGCTGGAGCTTCCGTTCACTATAATGGAGTAGTATTTTTCTGGAACATCGTCTGTAAATGCTTCCTCACTGATTATAACTCTTTGTAGTTGCAAAAGTTCCACACATATTTTTTCTTTTTTGAAATAGTGAAAGAAAATATGAGTTTTGATTATCATTATCCAAGTCGAGAAAAACATTTCTTTTTGAGAAACTTGGAACAAGAGGAGCTAATAAAAATCATAGCTGGAAAGTCAAAGACAGGATAATAAATGTGTGAATAAGTTTCTTAATGAACAAATCGTGCCAATGAAAAAATCCGTAAAAAGGACAATTTAATATCAAGTAGTACCAATTAAAACAAAAAGGTAGGGAATTAAATTTTACATACTAACATACTATTTCAAATGAAATACGATTTCTTCACCTACATGCATTTAGCTGAGATAATAACGAAAAAATAACATGGCCTTTATTTTTCTAATTTCTGAATATCTACTCCTTGTTCATCTGTTAATAGGAACCACCCTCGGCAAGTGAGACATCCGAACATAACGTGAGGTAGTATATCCAAATTAGATGATCATTGTGAGAGTAAATCCCTAGATTTTCACAAGAAATGTCAAAATTCTTAATTTCTGTAAAAGATGGAAAAATTAATTCAATTTGATTTTCTTTGAAAAATATTTCTTTTATTTTATTAATTCTTTATATAACTAGCAAAGTGGTGGAAATGTGGTGACAAATTTGACATTGAATAAAACTATCATTAAGGAATCAAACGATTTTTTACTGCTGGATAATTTGTGTCGCTGGAAGGCTTGATCCGTTGAATAAAGCCGATGTTCTGACGCTACAAATTCTTGTTGTGCAATAAGAATTTTTGATATTTGTACTCCAAAAAGTTTTTTTTATTTAGTGTATGTGAAAGGGCAATTATTCCTTTGTTATTTTCAATGTAGGTCCATAATCGCTGTACACTTCCCAGTCAGCGTTCGTGAAAGTAAATTGAAATTTTGATAAATTAAGTTCTATAATGGAAAATCAATTTGATGAGGTTTGTTTTTGAACAACTTCTATATCCCAAACTCATTGGTTAGAATAACTAAACAGAAATTAGGTTTATCAAGGTTATTTTTTGATTTAAATTTTTGACAATTTTAATTTTCAACATGTTAATGTTAATAATCTGTGTCATGATCTTTTGTGTAATACGGAACTAAAAGCTTTTCAAACATGGTAGATGAAGATTCGTGATACAAAATCCATTTGTAATACACTATGTTCAATCTGAATCCTTACTACTCCATTCACTAATTGGATTAAATTGTATCAATAAATCCATGCACATGTTTCTATTTTTTTATAGTCATATGTTGTAAAAATATGAACACATCTAAATTTATCCACAAATAATGATCGTACTTTTATAAATAATATTCAGTGACTCTGTTAATAATCAATTTTTATGATATACAAAAAAATTAATTTCTTAACTCAAAAACGGCACTGCACTGCACAGAAGGCTTAGAATATTATCAGATTTATTACTATTCCAATAATTATTTTCCATTGTAAGAAAATGGAAAAAAACAAAGTCGTGCTTGCACAATTTTTACAGGCCACCATGAAATTACTTGAGTTAATCCATTATAAATACAACACCTGTGCTGTATTTACGTTGACTACTATAACGACACGTTTTGTTGATTTACTTTTTAATACGGTTATACAAGGCGATTGTTAATTTTTCAATCCCACATTGACTTGTTTTTCCGTAGTAATGTCAGAATTTACACCCTTAGGACTAATAAATGATGACATATTTTTTCTTTTCTCTTCTCAAGCATAAAATTACCGGACACTCATTGTTGAATAAAACCACAAAATGCGTGATTGAACTGAAAAAAATTATAACTGGTTGAAGACAAGGAGATTTGCAATTTTGTTAATTCTACTAAAGTAATATACATCAAAAACAAGATGCGAGAAACATCAGAGAAAGTTGTGGTATTATGTGTTCTGAAATCGTAAACTGTGTAAAGGCCCTTTGACATGATGAAGTACAACGTGCAATGCAATGCAAGACGGAATTTCTTGATCAAATGCATTCGCAGATGAAGTTCAGCTGATTGTTTCATGGAAAATGTCGTACTTACAACATCTATCAACCTAATTCTAGGGAGACGTAGGAAGAAAATTTACAACCTTTTTTCAGTTGAGGAAAGAGATGATAGTCGGACGAATTCAAATCTGGTGAATAAGGGGGTCTTCTTGTAATTCAAGCCATAAATCACAAATTGTTTGCATGGCTACATGAGATTTATGTGCAGGGGCGTTGTCCTGCAAAAACAAAACACCTTTGGATAGCTGTCCGCGTCTTTTCTCTTTAATTTTTGTCGAATAGTAATCTCCAGTTATTATTCTACCCTTATCCAAAAAATCAATCATGTTTACTCCATGGCAAACCCAAAAAACTTAGGGATCCATTTTGCAGCAATTTTTCTCATGTCCAAATTGACGTGAACTATATAATGAACGCCTTTGTATGAAATATTCGGTGCATCAGATATCCGTTTTAGCCCAATTCGACGGTCTTATAAAATCATGTCATGAAATGCATCGATATTTTCGGGGACTGACACAGAAACTGGCCTTCCCGATCGGTCATAGACTTCAATGGAAAATTTACCTCTTTTGAAGCTTTTTCACAGTCGCATACGACGGACATTGATCACCAAGGGTATTAAACATATCTTCGTAAATCTGCTTAACTGTTAACCCTTTCAAATACAAGTACTTGATGATAGCTCGATACTCCAATTTTTCGATTTCCACAATTTTGGTGGACATCTTTTTTCTTTTAATTTATTGCGTAACTCTGGTTTACTTTTTTGACGTCAAACTTCACGCTGACATTTCTAATAGGTTATTGTGTGGTGCTATTCTCGTATTGTAATTTATGTTGGATAATAAAGTTTCTGAGAAAATATTTCTCGCTTCTGGTATCCGTATCTGAAAATAGATCGTCATTAGGATTTCAATAATCTTTATCAGGGTTATACATTCATGTGTGGAAAGATTAGAAGATGTGTCAGTCATACTACGATGGTTGATTTTGGAACACCTTCATCTCCCAACTTTACTTGCACCTCCTTACTTTCTTTTGATATTTCCAAGCACTGGTTATTATTTTCTAGAGCTAAGTGGATCTTCTATTACTATTTTGCGTAAGTGAATGGTATTAGAGTATGTAAATAGTTAAATCGTTTTCAGGATAAATACCTATAATAGGTAATAGCAGCCTTGTTATTTTTAACACCCAAGTTTTCTCGCATAAGGTATAATTATATTACTTGAAAAAAATCAAAGTACTAAGTAGGTGTAATGAATATAAATATGAACATCCTTTGGAACGCGAGAAAACAACTTTTCAGGTGTTTTGGTGGTTATATTTTTATATTTTGCCACAACAATGATTTTCTAGCATTGGATTAGACAATCTTAAGCTTTAATAGTAAAAGGTACGGGCGACATGTTGTAGCGTCGGGCTCCGACTTGATGAAATCCCGAATCGCCCATTTAATTTGAAATCAAATAGTTTGGAAACGAAAACACGTAATAATGTTTTAACTCATATTTTTTATTTCCAATCCAGTTTACTAAGAGCTAAGAAAGAGAAAAATATTGAACATTCTTCATTAAAAACGTTGAATCTCACTTTATAATTCGTATTTTTGTTAGTGTACTTTTGTTGTGTTTCTTATAACTCTTTTGGTATTCTCATTTTTTCTTGTTTTCTTCATATTTCTCTCTAAATGTAATTGCAAATACTGATATAACATAAATTAATACTTTCCAGCTTTTTCGACTTCTCTTTGTATGCGAAAAACGGAAATAAAATTATAACTCTCGATGTCGTTAATCAAGAATTGGAAAAATCTTAAAAATATGTAAATTTATTTGTCGCCAATAGAAAGAATATATTTCTTCAATTCCTCAGCGTCAACTCTACTTAACTTTTTTTAAATGCATGTTGCCCTCATTGGAGTGCTCGTGAAAACTCGAATCTCATTATACTCAATTTTTCACTTATGTGTCTAAAAAAAAAAAAAATTAAAAGCTGGTGGACAGGTGTTGAAAATGTCTTCTATCTTTTGATAGATAGATATCTTTTGACGACAATAAAACGGTAGGTATCTTCAATTCCGAATAAAAGCCTGTCCAGCCAGAGCACCAAATTTTATTTATTTACTTTGGTCAAAACGAATAACGCATCCTAGAAATAACATTTGTTGGTAGGTTTTTGAGAGCGAAAAAATACCATCCATAATTCTTATCCAAGAGGTTTTGTCAGATGATCATGAAAAGCCTTTGCAATTTTGTAAATTCTATTCAAATTGGTTACATAACAGGTGTAATTATCGTTTCTTGAGTTATGAAAGCCCACACAGGAAAATCTGAAGCTCATACACAATTGCCTCAAAAGGTAAATTTATGAGCTGGTAACATCACAACAGAATATTGGGTGCACACTTTTTTATGAAAACCTCACAGCTGAATTCCACTTATACTTCTTGATATTCGAAATAAGTACCTGCTCTAGCTGTTTAGTCTCCAAACAAAATAGATTTGATTATATTCAGTGAAACAATATAGTGACAGACATCGTGGAATTATGCTGGTTTTTCTGGCCAATGTAGGAACGGAGGCAATCTAAGCAAGAAATTGAATATTTTAACTTTGACGGATCTGATAGAGCAGGAGAATTCTTCTTCTTTAATATAAGGAAGGAGTAGAGGAGGTGGAGGAGTGAATGATGAGAATTTCTGGATGCTTTTAGAGTTTTGGGATTTTTTGTAACCATTCTAAATCAATAATGGTTTCAAAAAATCGGTGGTCGACTGGATTCGCCAGTCAACGAGATGGATCGTGATAATAGTGTATAAATGACAGAGTTAAGTTGAGCGGCATGTTGATGGGATCGAGCGTTGAGAAAACGATTGGTGTAGAGTAGGTTTGCGAGGAATCTTATGGAGAAAATTATTTATCATGATGTATAGAAAGGGTAGAGATAATTCTTCCTCTACTTCCATCGCTAACTTTATGCAGGGATGTACGCCATTAAGATAAAACAGAAAGGGCCAAATGATAAAAGTGTCATCAACATATAGTAGCAAACAGCTTAGTCGGAAGAAGGAGGAGGTTAGTGTTTCGAAATGATCCATGAAAATGTTGGTAATAACGGGAGAGAGGGGGATCCCTTGGGGGCACACTTCAGTTGCTGGTATAAATTGCATTGGAATAGGAAGTAGGTTTGCAATAACGGTTTTGAAAGCGCGACAAAAAAATCTGGGACAATGTGGTGGCTAGTGTCTAAGACAGACATTGTTTCATGACTATACATCAAAGCTGATAAGAATATATGTGGAAAAAATATCGAAACCTTTGAGTAGGTCAATGAAATGGCGAGAGTTTTTGACGTGGAATTGGGATTGTTCAGCAATTGGCTAAAGAGATTCGGCAATATATTTCGTCAGGAGTTGGGTGGGATTAAATGCAGTGATAATGGAACGTAGTGGAATATCGGGTTTCTCGATGTATGAGTTTGGCTTTGATGTCGTAAGGAAGTGGGGATTTGTTGATAAGAGTTTTTGTTGTAGTTTCCAGATATGTGGTTAGATCATTAGGGACAATACATTGCGTGAATTGGAAGATGGAGACCACGGAATCGGATCAGTTCTTATCATTTAACGAATAACCATCCTCTCTTGATAATTATTTCAAAGAGGGGAGCCGAAATGTCAAGAATTTCTGAAATATTAACTCAGTTCAACCTGTCTTAGTTTATTTTTTCATAATCCTGACCGCGGGAATATACAGTTTAATTTCTTCTGTTGTGTATTCAATACATTTTAATAATGTCTGTCATATAGCCGAGTAGTTAAACAAGGAGAGTAGCTAGTTTTCGTAATGACCAGCCGTGTATTTTCCATATCATCTAACCAATCCCATACCCAAGTAAAGAAGAACACGACAACTTATTAGTTTACGAACAGTCCTTCCTTATGCAGTTCTGGTGCTATAACTGTATCGCCCCATTTGAATTTGTTACCGTCATTTGTCCGGCTAATTCGTATTCTACGTATTCCTTTACTAATGAGACATATATTCCATGTAGAAATGCTAGAAAATTCTACATTTTTGCCGATAATACCTCGTTGCTTGGAATTATATAATATATATATATATATATATATATATATATATATATATATATATATATATATATCCATATGTCTTGATGACAAATTTGTAAATAAGGACTTTGGATTCCTAAGTATTTGGCACTAACTGCTGTGGTATTTCCGTATTGTTTACTTAACTGACGGACATGTACCCTTACGTAGCGTGAATGTTACATTTATTGATTTGGTCTCATCAACTTTAATCCTCCATTTTTGTAGCCACTCCTGTAATTGGTCAATATGAGCCTGAACATTTTTGCTCCTGTTTGTGTTTCTGATCAGTAGAGAGGACGACTTTTCCTCATTAACTTTTGTTTGGGAAGTTCTATTGGTTAAGTAAGATTTCAGAAGTGGTTAGTAGCTTAGGAGAAGAGTTCTTTTAATTTTGAATAGCAGCCCTTGATGCCACACTGTGTCAAAAGCCTGTCCGATATCAAGGCATCAGCAAAGCAGTATTCTTTGTTTTCCTTTATTTATTTTCTGCGTAAGTCGGTGGACTTGTTGCACTGTCGAATGTTTTTGTTGGAATCCAAATTGATGGCAGGGGATCCAATCCTATGGAGATAAGTCTTCAGTTATTCTACGTAGGAGTAATTTTACAAGGAGTTTGGACATTGTAGGTAGAAGGCTTATTAGACGGTAAGATGACACGTTGGTTGGGTCTTTGCTTGGCTTACCAATCAATATGATTTGTGCAGCTTTATATGACTTTGGCCAGTATCAGAGTCTCAGAATTGCATTGTAGATGTATGTTAGCATGAATATCTGTTTTTGTGGCAATTCTTTCGGAATTTTGGAGGTTATTAGGTCAGAGCCCGCTGCTTTTTTCGAGTTAAGTAATTTCATTTTATTGTGTACTTCTTTTGGAGTCAATGCTTCTTGTGTTTATTGCAGTTGCTAAGTTTTGCTCTACTTTTTGGTCTGTTTCGTGTCTTAGTGTCTGGAAGACTGTAGTGAGATGATTTGCAAATAAATCTGCTGGGGCTGTTATCTAAGGCTTTTTTGAATTTTTTATTGACTTGTTAATTAAGATACGTATTTCTCAAATTGTGCATCCCTTATTTCGATTGAAGTTGTTATTGTCTGCAGGAATGTGGCTCCTTTGCCATCTTGCTCAAGCCTATCTCTTTTCTGCTATTAGCCTCTTTATTTTGAGTGGGACAACTTTATTTCTTTTTTTTTGTTTCGTGTTTGGTGTAGCAGTTTGCGCTGCTAGCTGAAATTGTGGGTTAAATAATTCTGTTGCTCTTTCAATCTCCCGATTCCTTATGCCTTATCGTTAAATCTGACGTTTAATTGATTTTGTTACGGTATGCTTCCCAGTTTGTTTTAAAGTTGTGTAATCTTTGTGGTGGTGTTCTAATTATGATTGTCGCTCCAACGGTTGCAATAATAGGTGAGTGATCAGAATTTAAGTCATAACTGGGCAGGATGCCTGTGTAAGTTGAGTTTATTCCGTTTTTAACGAAGTCCAAAAGGTCCGAAATTTTGTTTGGGTCAATTGGCCAGTATGTCGGAGTACCTGTTGAAATAAATGAATATCGGTTAGCTTCTATGGTTTTGTATAGTTCCGTTTCTTTAGTTGTATACACTCTGGTGTGTTTACAGTTGTAATCAGCACCTACTATGAATTTGTCTCCTAAGATGCTGAAGAACTCTTCGAGATCATTTTGTTTTATATTGTGTCGAGGTGGGCAATAGACTGCGCATATTGTGAGTGTATATTGCAAGGTTGTTACTTTTATTGAGGTACCTCTGAGGTGATTTTGTTGGTAGTTTAGAAGTTCGTAATGTTTGATTGTATGTTTTATCAATATGACTGTGTCTCTATGTGCTATGTTGTCTGGATGGTGTGTGTGATATAAAAGATAATTTGGTATTTTAAAACATGTTTTTGGCGAAATGTAACTCGCTTACAAGTAGTATATTTATTTGGTTTTGTGTTAAAAATAGTTTGACTTATTCTTTATGCTGTTCTAAGCCATTGGCGCTCCATTGTGATATTCTAAAGAACATTACGAAATAAATTTATTGAGTATTAATGTTAGCAAGTTTAAAACCATGCTATTTTGCTGGATTAGTTGGTTCCAAAAATTTCATTATATATTTGATACTGTTAATGTTTTGCTTGCTAACAATTTAATTAGTATAATCGGGGTACTTCTTTATGCTGCGAAAGTTGAATACTGAATTTAATTGAAATTTAAAAATAAAATATGAACAAATACTCTCATTCAACGAACCTACAACGTCCCTTCAAGTGTATTCTATTTACAAATGAAGTTACTCTATTTCTCAGCATGTACGTCAATCCTATTGAAAACTTTTCTTTTCAAATCTTCTGTTGTATGATATTATTGAAGAAGTTTCTTAGTACAAAAGTTTTTTCTATAGAGCCCCACGTGACAAAATCAATTACTTATAATTTCGGTTATTGAGCTAATAGTCTTTCTATGCTTACCATGGTATTTAGCATACACACGCCGTCCAAGAAATTTATAAACAAACTTTTTTTTTTACAATGTACGGATTGCCGAATTGCTTGTGGAGTGATATTGAACATGTCTGTTCATCATACTATTTTTGTGAAAAGTGAATTCATCGCCAAAAACTATGAAGTAGAAAAAAATCATCAACATCGATTTTTGTTGGTATATGATACGGTTGCAGAAGTTTAATAGAATATGGAGAGAGTTTGTTTGGAGACTACCAATGTGGGTTCAGAAAGATCAATCACGGACCCTATTTTCAATGTGAGGAAATGGGAATGGGAATGGGAATATGATCCGCCAATTTACTTAGTTTTCATAGATTTCCTAAAAGCTTACGCCATTGTGATCAAAAATTATTAGTACTACATTATCTTAGTATTGCACAAAAGCTGATGAGTCATACCAAAATGATACTCGAGGATACAAAACAAAGATAAAGGCAAACCAAAGAATAACAAATGTTGCTCATAATTCTGACCGCGGAATTCTATATCAGTCTATATATATATATATATATATATATATATATATATATATATATATATATATATATATGAACAAATGAGCTTTGTTCACGGGTTGAACTGCGTTTGATGATAAGTGATTCGGTTCCGTGGTCTCAATATGCCTACTCCTTGAAATTTCATTCAGGAAATGAAAAGCTGAAACAAAAATATGAAATGATTGAAATAGAAATGAAAAGTTGAATCAAATACAATGGATTCATTTCTGGGGGATATCTTAACATTTTTATATAATTGGTTATTACATGTTGGTAAAATCGGCAGTCTTAATGGGATTTTGTGTTTTATAATTCTTAAAATACGTACCAAACGGAGTTAGAAACAAATAAATGAATAAAATATAGACAGCACGAATTAAAAAAAATCATAAGTGTGATTTGTTGATAACTTGTTAACAATAACTTATTAGAAGTGTCAGTGTAAAGTTTGACGTTAAAAGAGTAAACAGAGCTACGCAATAAATTAAAAGAAAACAGATGGGAAAATCGAAAAATTGGGGTATCGAGCCGTCATCAAGTATTTAAAAGGGTTGAGAGTTAAGCAGACGAAGATATTCTTAATACCCTTGGTGATCAACTTCCTTCGTATGCTACCGTGAAAAATAGGACTGCAAGCTTCAAAAGAGGTAAATTTTCCATTGAAGATGATGACCGATCGGAAAGGCCAGTTTCTGTGTCAGTCCCCGAAAATATCGATGTAGTTAATGATATCACAATATCAGACCGTCCAATTGGGCTAAAACGGATATCTGATGCACCGAATATTTCATACAAAGGCGTTCTTCATATAGTTCACGTTAATTTGGACATGAGAAAAATTGCTGCAAAATGGATCCCCAAATGTTTGAATGTTGACCAAAAACGTGCAAGGGTAGAAGCATCGCGTTCGATCTGTGCTCGATTTGAAAACTATGTAGACTTCTTAAACCGAATTGTTACTATGGATGAGACTTGGGTGCATTTCTACGATCCAGAAACAAAGCAACAATCGATAGAATGGCGACACTCTGTTTCTCCAAGACCTAAGAAGTTTCGTGTTCAAAAATCTGCTAGAAAAGCTCTTGCTTCAGTTTTATGTGATCGTCATGGAGTGATTATGATTGATTTTTTGGATAAGGGTAGAACAATAACTGGAGATTACTATTCGACACTACTGATCACTCTACGGTAGAAGATTAAAGAGAAAAGACGCGGACAGCTATTCAAAGGTGTTTTGTTTTTGCAGGAAAACGCCCCTGCTATGCAAAAGATTCGTGATTTAGGGTTTGAATTATTACCCCCCTTATCCACCAGATTTGGTTCAGTCCGACTATCATATTTTTACTCAACTGAACAAAAGTTTAAAAGGTCGTAAATTTTCTTCCAACGAGGAACTAATAAAAGCTGTGGAGGTCTGGTTTGCAGAGCAAGAAGAAACATTTTTTTTGAAAGGTCTAGAGACGTTGCAAGTTCGCTGTGATAAATGTATCCAATTAAGAGGAGAATATGTTGAGTAATAAAATATTTTGACGTTGAAATTTTGTTTATTGTAGGCTAAGAATTTTTCAATGTATCCTCGTACTTTATATTATTCGGTAATACTGCATATTGTAAAAACGAGGATAATGAGAGAAATCGAAATATGAGGAATTACACAGGGTGTCGCATCTGAAAAATGTATATTTGTTTCATTGCGCAACAATGAGCCACTCAGTAGATATCGGAATGTTTTCCAAATAAGAAATTGACCACAATTTTGGTCGCAGTGATTGACAGATGTCACACTAAAAACTCTATCTGTATATATGATATTAATCATTAAACTTTTCAATGAAGTCGTAGAAATTAAATTTATACTTTAGAATCTAATTGCATTATAAGTGGTAAAGATTGAACAAAAATTTATCATTTCTAGTGTTTAATTTTCATCAATTTCATGAATTTGCATTTTCAAGAGTACGAGATTATGGTTTCGATTTTGAATTTGGATTTCACAGGTAATATTATCCACAATAATATTTCATTCTCGTTACTGCTTCCTTACCTTTCATTTGAAGCGAGCTCTTATTAATAATAATGTGACTTACGAAGAAATGTGCACCCTAGTGATACAAATCGAAGGTATATTAAACTCTCGACCATTGTTTGCGCAATCAAATGACCCTAATGACTTGTCACCCATTACACCATCCCATTTCTTAATAGGTCGAGTTCTGACCTCCATTCCCAACATTGACTATACTAATACCAACAAGTATCGTTTGACTCGATTAGAACACATCCAGAAACTCTACCAACAATTTTGGCGAAGATTTTCAAGACAATATATTTCTCAGCTACATCAGCAGTACAAGTGGAAAGACGCCCCCCATCAATTATTTCTGTGGGCACTTTAGTCTTAATAAAAAACACCCTATATCCACCATGCCAATGGCCAATGGGAATAATTAGGAAATTATTTCCCGGAAGAGACGGCATTACAAGAGTTGCTGAAGTCCAAACCCATAAGGGACTAATTATTCGTTCCATCAGACATTTGTGTCCATTACCAAGACAAGAAGACATAGACAATTAAATCGATTTATTGCAATCTTAATACAGTGATAGACTTTGTAAACATAGGTATATATTATCAAGTAAATTTCTACAATAAGCTGTTTTGAAGGCATCCCTTCAAAGAGGGGGCTATTATGTTAAAATTAATCTTTAAAATAATTTTTTATTATGTTAGAATAAGTCGAAAACGTGGCAACGCGGCCCAACATAAAGTTTTTTCTATTTTTTTTTTGTATTAATTAGAAATGTGTTGTTGATATATCGCCATTAAAACCCAACTAACACATGTTTTAATATTTAATAAATAATACAAGTCCACACATCAACAATTAGTTTATTTGGACCAGCAAAGAATTTTAAACATTACTACATGGTTAAAGTCAAAATATACTGCTATTTCATGATATGTTTCATATTTATAATTCACGAAAAATAAATAATAACGGGTTGTAGGTGCTTGGCAGCTTTGCTGAAAATCTCATCGGCAATAAATTTCGGCATAGCTATTTTTTGATTTATCGCTCTGTAGATCATAAACCAATCAAAATTCTTGAGTAATCTACTATCGATCTTTGCCTGCTTTTAAGACAAATTACATTATTAACAAAATTGATTGTATCCATTAATGAGTCAGATTATTATACTAAATGAATTACGATGTCAAATAGAAGAGGTTACGAAAAAATGTCAAGTAGAAATGTTTAAAATCGTGATAAAATTTTAACGATTCATTGTGGCATCCACTACAGTCAAATTCATAACGGTAGATATTATGATTTTGATTTAATCAACAGGATTGTTTCAATCACTTTTCAACTGCACTCGTTAAAGGTGAAGGTTAGATGATAATTCATGTTCGTACAAATTTTAATAATTTTTTACGGGCCTAATCTAGTGTTATTTCTTGTTTCTGTTAAAACTTCTTGGTTCTGTTTACTCAAATTACTTTCCTTGTCACATAAATTCTAAATATTGATCAAATAAGTATCTACTGAAAACTAATGTTCTTTTGTTGAGAAATACACATTAGGAATAAAGTGTTGAATTAATTAAGGAGTCTTGAACGGACTGCCCTGACAAAAATGCGTCGTCGATGCTAGCCATAAACAATTGTATAATTCCGTACCTATATTGCGTAGTTTTGAAAGAAGAAATTATGTTATGTACCAAATAATATTTTGCCGTAGTTTATATTTTTACTCTTGATATCCGTTTTATGGCATAAATGGATATCAGAAATAGTCATTAGTATGGACAGGACTCTAACACATGAACAGTAGAACACAAAGGCAGATAGAAAAATCGTCAAAAGTATTTTTTTTGGTTTAAAATAAATTTTTTTTTAGTATTCACGCTCAATATTCAAAATTAGCTTAGCTAGATAAATAACAACCCTTTCAAAGCCGATTACTCGTTTTTAGTCAAAACTTTTATAGGGGTTCTTACTTTCCCTAAAGGCTGAAATGGCAATTAATTTCCGAGGGCGAAGTTTCACTCAAAGAAATTGGATTTTTTATCCCTAATATAATATTACATATTGAAAGTACTAGTGATTTACTTAAATGTTAAAATATTACAATTAACTTGTAATGTAATGTAATTTTCCTTAAACGCTCAGGCAAAACTGTGATTGCGCAATGCGGATTAATGAATGGAAATTTTAGACCTACTCTAGACCTACTCGTTCATCATTATGTTAAAGTTTTCCTGGGTGTTGAGCATTTGTTTAGGTATTTTAAGTATATCAGTATTACATAAGCTTCTTGAACGGACTGCCCTGACAAAAATGCGTCGTCGATGCTAGCCATAAACAATTGTATAATTCCGTACCTATATTGCGTAGTTTTGAAAGAAGAAATTATGTTATGTACCAAATAATATTTTGCCGTAGTTTATATTTTTACTCTTGATATCCGTTTTATGGCATAAATGGATATCAGAAATAGTCATTAGTATGGACAGGACTCTAACACATGAACAGTAGAACACAAAGGCAGATAGAAAAATCGTCAAAAGTATTTTTTTTGGTTTAAAATAAATTTTTTTTTAGTATTCACGCTCAATATTCAAAATTAGCTTAGCTAGATAAATAACAACCCTTTCAAAGCCGATTACTCGTTTTTAGTCAAAACTTTTATAGGGGTTCTTACTTTCCCTAAAGGCTGAAATGGCAATTAATTTCCGAGGGCGAAGTTTCACTCAAAGAAATTGGATTTTTTATCCCTAATATAATATTACATATTGAAAGTACTAGTGATTTACTTAAATGTTAAAATATTACAATTAACTTGTAATGTAATGTAATTTTCCTTAAACGCTCAGGCAAAACTGTGATTGCGCAATGCGGATTAATGAATGGAAATTTTAGACCTACTCTAGACCTACTCGTTCATCATTATGTTAAAGTTTTCCTGGGTGTTGAGCATTTGTTTAGGTATTTTAAGTATATCAGTATTACATAAGCTTCTGTGGTAACTTAAGGTGTGTAATATGTCTGCTGAGAACTTGAAGTTAACCCGTTGCTTCTGTCCAAATTTCATTTCATATTACAATCAAATTCGGCTGACAAATGAGGAATGTTTGATATTCGCCACACATTTATAATTCGCAGCAGCATCAGATATTTAATATTTATACGTTGTTGTTATTAATTTTTGTCTGACGTTTCTATCGTATCTTGTGTATCGTTTCAGTCCAAACATTACATAGTTAATTTCTAGAAGTCTTTACATTATCGCCTTTTGCTTTCAGTCAAATTTTCTTGCTATTTAAAATGAATCACATATGATAAACTTCTTTTTAAAGTGTTCGTGCGAGAGGGCGTGAGACATTTACGAATACAAAGAAATCCTCAAGCGATCAATCCGATAGAGATGGGCAATAAAGCATTTGTTGGATGTTATTATCCTTCAAATAACCTATTGTTTGTCGTACAGTGTGAGCATTGGTATTGTAATCTTGTCAAAACCTAAATCAAGATAAGAGACTCGAGATAGCACTGTATATATTAAACTGAAAGGATCATATTGTTTACATCTCAATAATGATCCCCCTTTAATGTTCTCTTTCATCGTGTTAATAGACATTTCAAATTACTATTCTGTTTATTATAAGGAAGCCGATAAAGAGAGAAAATCACACCGATCAAAAAGTAATTTACAACACGGCATAACGGCACCTTCAATATATTTATTTACAGTCGAAACCAGCAGTATTTCTCAGCAAAATTTATGAATTCGTATGTATGCGAATTTTGCCGTATTTTGTACTACACAAGGATTGCTACTTAAGTTTTGAGATACGGCAACACTTATGTGAATATTTGAAATCTGAAATTGCCATCATAGAGTTTGACATTTTTAATGGGCGAAAAGCTCGTGTCGTTTCGTGGAAAGAAATTCAATCGCGTTGCTTCAAAAGACGTATATAAGATTGTAATAGGCAACGAATGGCGATGGATCATTGCATATCATTCCAAAACTAAACAACAATCGACTGTATGGGGTTTTCAAGACGAGCCAAGTTCAACAAAAGTTGTTTGCGCACGAAGAACTTCGAAAGCAAATGATGGCAATTTTTTCGAAATAACTTGATATGTCACCACCGTTCCATCAGAGCAGCATAGAACATTTGATTCTGACTGTTACACCCTCATTTGTTTGTCTGGTGTGTTCGAAAAAATCAGGGAAACCAATCGCAAGAGACGAATCATTCTCCACCACGACAAGGCGAGCATTCGCACACCAAACAATAGTCTTTGTTTAGCACCCAATGATTTCTTTTTGTTTCCTTAGATCAAAAATAAATTGCGAGGTCAACATGTTTTGGAGGTACCTCAATCGGCATGGAAAAATGTTTTGCAAATGGTACAAATGCATGCAAAAGTGTCTTGATCTCAATGGAGAATATTTTGAAAAAGAATAAAGCCATATCCAATTATTTATATTTGTTTTTAGTTATCTATCTCGAAACTCAATTAGCAACCATCGTAAATTTTCTATTTTTAATCAGATAGAGGAAAAATATTATTTTCGCTGTAAGTTGTGAAGTATATTTTACCGAGTGTATGGTAGTACTGAGGTTTAGTGTCAAACATCTTTTTCAATTATAATCAGGAGTTATCAACTATTGTGTCGTCCTCTCGTCAATGACTCGGCACCGTGTACTATTTTATGCTAGTCTATTCACAGGTTAGAAGTTTGTATTGAGAAACTGCGTTACAGCTTATGTCTAACACGAAGAGGTTATGCGTGTGCTTTTTATTTTCTGTTGCACTTATATTATTGCTTCTTATTATATCTGCTTTGCTTTTACTGGAAATCTTCTATGCGCAATAAACACAACTCATAACTTCTTTTTCGTGACGATTTATCTAGAATTTAGGTCCCGTTTCTATGAGAATCAGTTTAAAATAACGTTTCGACCTACTTCGGCATTTATCAACTGTTTGTCAAGATGATAATTCGTTCTATTTTATATTTGGTTTCAAAATGAGAGTGCTTCTAGTAAAATAACAATCTATTTACCTTAAATATGATGAAACCCACTTAATAGAGAAACTAGAAAGGTTATCTTTATAAATAATCAAGCTATTAGGCTTACCGAGTTAGTATAATTAATAGATTTGAACTTGGTTGTAGGAACACTGATCAGGAGATGGTTTTATTTGAATTGTTGAGATTTCAAATATATGAGAGGTACGTTGTAGGAGTATTCACCTTTTAAAAAGCTAAGATCAAGTTTTTGGAACCATTGGTGATAGTCATACTGAACTGTTGTATGTTAATCATTCGATGTACTATTGCGAGCCCATTTAAAAACTGTGAGTTGTAATATATATTCAATGCCGAATCCAATCGAATTTGACATTAATCCGTACCTCGAAAAAATTGTACAAAAGCTAGTACTGAACCGCTACCCAGAGTATAGATAGTAGTTTAGAAAAATTGGAGTGAACACTTCCAATAACTGATGTAATGATATGAAGCAATGAAACTGTTAATATAAAATATAAATAGAGTTGGGATTTTCTTCGATATAAATTTGTAAAACAACTTTTCCTAAAATATATTCATCTGATTATAATCATCTTTGACAGAGAAGAACCGCAAGAAGAAGAAGATATAGGAGAATAAATAGAAAATGGAGGAGGGCGAGGAGGAACCAAATGGGAAATAAATCTTAGAGCAGACAGAAAATTTGGAAAATCATAAAAGTGCAGGAGAAAATGAATTCCCAGTAGAAATTATCAAATACAGCAGGGAAGATATACAGAAAAGAATATGCAGAATAGAAAAGATGGAATAATGGAATAATATGTCCAATATTATTCCATTTCACAAACGAGCACAACGAGTACTAAAAACGGATAGTAGTAGAATACGAAGGAGGTTTCGAGAAAAAAGAGGAACAACGAATCATATATTTACCCTTAAGACGATCATAGATAAAAAAGTGAAATCTAGGCCTTCATATTATCTTCAGAGATTGTGATAAGTGAAACATATGTGCTAAGAAAAAATCTAATGCAGAATTTTAAGATTTGTATAATAAATACCGATCAATAACAAGTCATATAAAAGCCCAAAGAGTAAGTAAGATGGCTGGGACATACTAAAAGGATGATGGGAAATAGATTTGCAAAAAGGGTAATTCAAGAATAGGAAGGAAGTACAAAAAGAAGGAGTAGAGGGAAGAAAAAATCGTTGGATGCAGTTTTAAAGAATATTGGAGAGGTAGAGCTGAATTGGAGCGCAAAAGTACAGAATCGCAACCTATGGAGAACAATTGTGAAATAAGTTGAAGACAGTCGAGAATAGAAAAATTATTCAAGTGCCTTAAATGCCTTTAATACTGTAAATATACGATTTTATTTTATCATATAATAGAGAGTTCTTGGTTGCATTGGTTTTATTGTTGGTATTAGAAGATAGTGATAAAACCTTTATTTCTTCTAGTTATTCAGGGCAATATTTTTGTGGAATAAAGGATTCATTTATGAGTGTTGATTCTTGATGGAGCAACCAACGTATATGATAACTTGAAACTTCACAAAAATACTAGCAGAATATTATAAATAGTAGCGTCAGACCAATTTTGTTTAGTTAAATTCAGTTTTGCTTACCAGCAGTTAATTTAGAATACAATCCTTTGTGTGCTTGTTTTTATCATCATATATATCTGCATTTGAATTTCTAAATTTCAAACACATGTGAGAGTCTCCTCAGATTTGTACATATTATAATAAAGATAAATCGACATTTTTTCTTAAAAGATTTTGTAGCACATGCAGTTTGTAGTTACATCGATATCTGTGGTAATCGATAATTATTTACAAGTGCATTGTTTCCCAGTGAGTTTAAGGAACGATCTGTTTACTGCTATAATTTAATGAACAAAGATATGTTTCTAATAATCGAAAAATCTGTCTAAATCTGTTCTAATTCGTGAGGTTGATGTTAGTTACGTTCTACTCATGATTTTTGTTTTGTTTTGCTGGATAATGCTTTTTTTCAGGCAAATTATGTTCTTTGACCTACTTTGGATTGTCCTGAATCTACATTTAATTACAGGGTGTTTAAAGGTTTTTATTATTACATTTTTCGACATTCAAATGAATAAGAGGTTCTACTTACGAGTATGTGTGCATATTGTTATATCACTTACCGTTACAAATAAAAATTTCGTCGACTTATATAATATTTATTATTTAAAAAAAGGGTGATTTCAAACTAGAAATATTTTTAACTAAACTGACAGTAGTTTGGATTTATTTAAAAATGAAAAATCGCTTTGTCCGTACTATATATAATTACTTTTTTACTTGACCATTTTTTTGTTTTCCTATCTGATAAGGTTTTAATTGGATTATTTCTCTTTTGTTATTTCAACGAATTTCAAGGTTCCACTGTAGTCACATAATTGGGTTTTGAAGTTTAAATTTTGTTTATTTTGTATTGAATAATGCCTGGACATAAAATATTTGTGAATGAAATAGATAGGAGTTTTTGTATGATTGTAGCAAGTAACATCCAGAGAATTACGCAGAGTTATCAGTAAAAAGATCTATTCACAACATATTCCACTCAATTTTGTTCGTATACTGCGTTTAGAACTTAAATGAAAAGGGCTGCTACTTAAGTTTTGAGATATCGCAACACTGATGTGAATATATCAAATCTGCATTGCCATCATAAAGTCTGATATTTTTAATAGTGAACGTATTCAGAACACGTGTCATATGAATGTTTACAGATACTTTAAACATTAATCTCGATTAAAAAATGGAAATATGTCGCGTACATTTTTGTGCGATGATTTTCTGACTTTCAACGTGGATAAAAACAACAACAGTGTGCTGATCAACTTGCTTCAACTTTTGGTGGTGAAGTACCATCTTGAGCCACCGTCTATCGCTGGTTTTCCGAATTTTATCGTGGTCGCAATTCACTACATGATCAACTTGGTGAAGATCGTCCAGAATCAGCTGTTGTGCCAGATAACATCAATGCTGTGCGTAAGCTGATCGTCATGTGACACACCCTGAGATTGAGGCGTACTTGGGCATTGGTTCCACTCGCATACAATCATAATTGTTTGAACATTTGGCTCTTTAAAATATTTGTTCTCGTTGGATATCGCAAAATTCAATTGCGGTGATTCATAAGAAGTCTACAAGATCGTGACAGGTGACGAATCATGGATCTATGCATATGAACTCAAAAATAAACAATAATCTACTGTACGAGTCTTTCAAGACGAGCGAAATCTAACAAAAGCTGTTCGCGTATGAAGCACTTCGAAGCAAATGGTCGCCTCTGTTTTCAGAATAACTGTCATGTCACCACCGTTCCATCAGAGCAACGTAGAACGGTGAATTCTGAATGGTACAATAGTATTTGTTTGCCAAAAGTGCTCGGAAAAGTCAGGGAAATTAATCGCAGAAGTCGAACCATTCTCCATCACGACAGTGCGAGCTTCCACATATCAGTTCAAATAAAAACGTTTTGGAACAGTAAAAACATCGAAATGATGGGTCATTCGCCGTAAAGTTCTTGTTTGGCACCCAATGATTTCTTTTTATTCTTACAGATAAATTTCGAGGTTTTTCTACACCTGAAGAAGTAGTTGATGCGTTCAAATGCTTTGATTTAAACGCATTCAAAAGGATATTGTTTTTATGTGAAATATTTTTAAAAATAATAAAACTATATCTAATTATAAATGTTTGTTTTTATTTGTCTATCTCAAATTTAAGTAGCAGCCCTTGTACTTCGAATATCAGATTCAATTCTTTTAATATGTCTCGAATAAATTATGTTAACATGATATTTCTATATTAATATTTATTCCATGAACTATTTTATGAACACATTATTGCTTGTCTTTTGATAATTATTACTTTGTCAACATTAATGAATACGCTTCAAGACAGGAAGAGTGAATGCTTCAAAAATTTTTATTATTCTGTTATACATTCTATAGTTGGTACTTCATTAAACTATTGCATAGCAATATTGAAGTTATTCTCTCCAATTTATTACAAGTTCAGGTTAATAGCTACATTAAGGTTATTAATCAGACTGAAGCTTCACCTTCGCTAAAGAAAGCGTACGATTTTTATGTTTCCTTTTTCAAACATGTGGTATCAAGTGTGACGATAAGGTTGAAAAAGTGCATTGAAATTACAGTACGGTCTCTCAGAGTCTATCACGGTAATAAATAACGAGAAAAAAATGTTTAGTATCGCATATTATGGCAAAGCGATTAATATAGAGAAAAGAATGTGGTTCGACATATTAAGGTCTAAAGCCGGTTATAAAAGAGATGTGATCTATTTTTCAGAATATTTTATAATTGCTTTGATGATGAGGTACCACTAAACATGTAGAAAAAATTTTCAAAAATGGGACTGTATAGGAAAACTCCAGTTTTTTATTGATGTTTTCGAATTATTCTTTTTAATTTCTGCTATATTTTACCATCAGAATTAATAACAGAGCGACGGTGAGAGAGCTTTATTTTTATTTAGAAAATATATGAGAGGTTTAGAATCAAAGATGGAAACCTTTGTTGTAGACAAAAATAACTCAAAAACGTGGAGACATGATTCTAAAAACGCATAATTTGAACAAACACAAAATCCAATTGACATTTTTTAGATTAATTATTAAAACGGTAATTTTCAGTTGAAACTAAAAACGACAAAATCCCAAACTGGTTACAGTATTAATGACATGATTAGTTTTGAGCCTAATATGCTTTATTTTACTTCCAGATCCTTTTGTTTCACTGGTTTTTGATATTATTACATCCATTACTAGGAATGTGTATTATTGTTTGTCTAAACAAAAATTGCGCTTTTTAAATTATCTGTGAAAATTGATCAGTTATTTTTGTGACCTGGTTACCACAAATACGAAAAGAAGCCGTGAATCAACTAAATGGGAAAAATGTAATAAAATGGCCAAGGTAAATTGATTACTTTTTATCCGCTATGCCTCTTCATCATATTAAGATTTTCATTGATTCGCTACTAAAGTTTCCCAGAATATCCCAAATGTGGTTATAGTACAAAATGGTTTGAAGGTTGATTGTTAAAGATGACTGATTTTAATAACTTTTATGAATGCAAATTCTTCGTCCAAAAAATAGTACTCATAAACCAATGATTACTTCTGAAATTTGTTATGTGAAAAGATACCCGTAATATAATGGGAATTTCAAAACACATAAAGGCTTTTATAATCAAGAATTGCACCTTACCTGTAAGTTAGGTATAGGTGGGGCCACAAAATGATTAAAATTTATTTAAAAAAGAGTGTCTAGTCACTAGTTTACAGGCCAGTTTAATAGCATTTAAGTCCATTGTCGGTTAGTTACAACTCGCCGGTACGTAAATTCCGACTTGAATAAAAAAAGAATACTTATTTTCATTATGTTTTTAAAGTAGTAAATGAAAATTAAGCTATAAATTACTACAAACTTTGTTTATTCTACTAGTATACAGTATTATGGAAAAATTAAACTTTGTCACGATCAAGACAAAAATAAGCAATGAAAGCTAAAGAAAATTTCATAGAGGTAGAAAGAAAATGTTTCCGTTAATTATTGAAACAAAAATAGAAAGACTAAGATATCGTTTGATTCAACAAAAAAATATCTGATTAATCCGTATGTTATTTTTGGTAGTTATATTCACACCAAAAAATATAGTGCAGCATTGCTCCAAATCTAAACAAAATTATAATAGTGAGTACAGAAAAAGGTCTAACGACCTCTTGGGGAATGAAGATATTGAGAGCCCAACAAGAATTTTGCCATTAGTCGCAGACGGCTGCAATTACTTTGAACAAAAACACTGTCATGATAGAGCTTTCTAATATTTCTTATTATTCGATTAAGTGTAAAATTATTTCATGATTTTGAAAAATACATAACATTTTCTAGCAAATTTAATATATTAATCATACTTCTCATGGCAACTAAAGCAAGACTTAACGATATATTTTATTTCAATAAAACATGTTAAGCTTCAGATCTTAATAAATAGAACCACATTATTTCCTCTATAGTAATTGTTTCTACATAATAAGCTATAATAAATATTATTCTTGTTTTGCTATTATCATGATACATTGTAAGACATTCTACTGTAAGTTCAATGCAAAACGATCTTCACAACCTTGCCCTCACACTTCAGTTTACATGGACGTAAAAAATGAAACAAAAATAAAACATATTATTTTGCAATATTAAGTTTTTATGAAAATAACAGCCCTTATTAAGTTTGTAATTTAATACCAAAGAAAATATAATTTATATGTTACTAATTATATTCTACCAACATGCCAGTTTATGATAACCATCAGAATGTAATAAAAAATAAAATGAATGAATTTGAAATCGATCCATGAACTTGACGATAGTTTATTAATCTCCCTTTTTAAAAATAACGTTGTTATATCTGAATCTTATTTCAAAGATTTGTAGCGCTATCAAATTGTATAATCAAAATGTAACCGGTCAATATAAAGATATTATTTATGAATTAATCAGTAACAAATAATTTCCTGAAGATTTCAAATTATTTGTATCAATTCCGCAGCACGTGGCAAAGCTGTACGTGTTCTTTTCTATCTCAATAATACCTAGTATATAGATTGTATCTGAGCAAAATCTTTTATATCTTGCATCCATCATCATAATGTTGTCGAGTTTGATGATTTTGGCAACCGCAGAATATTGTATAATGTACGAGTATATGTTTCATAATGTCAAGTATATTAATAATATGAGGAAATGTTCGGATAGTCCCTTCTTCAAAAATTACGTGAAACTACACAGAAAAATTTATCATAAGACAATAAAGACTGTTAAAAATATTTATTATTATTATAGGCGACTCGCAATTTCTCGTAATGTTTTTGGTGGTCCATTGGAATCATCTAAGAAATAAGGCCTCTTTTTCAAGCATAATCTCTTCTTCACTAGATAACCTTAATAATTACATTGTTAATGTAGCCAAAACATTTTCAAATTTTATAACTCCTTCTCACGATCTCACGATAAATACTTATCTGGAACTGATGGACTTCCAACAAAAACGATTTCAAGTCTGCCCGATTGCACATTAAATTATCTTACTACTTTAATTAACGTTTTATTTCAAAATGGCACTTTTCTCAATTGCCTTAAGGCGGCTATAATTATACTTCTGCATAAAGGAAAAGATAAAAGTTCAAACAACGAATTATCGCCCAATTGCACTCCTTCCCACGTTATCTAAGATCATAGAAAGATTAGTCAAAAAGAGGCTTTTATCATTTCTATTTAAATATAAAATACTTACTACCCTTCAATTTGGGTTTTTAAGTGACAAATGCACAAATGATGCTATATTCTCCTTCCTTAATAATGTGAATTCTAGTCTAAGCCGCCTTCGCTCCAATGCAACAACTTTTTGTGATTTGTATAAGGCTTGTCTAAGTCAGCTTATAAGGGTTGATACAACGATGCCAACTTGTAAGCCAATGGAATCTGGAGTGCACCAAGGTTTAGAACTAGGCCCTATTTTGTTCCTTCAAGTTTTATCATATAAAAATACATTGTAGTCTTTTTTATTAGATACCATTGAAGTCGTTGAATCTGTAAAATTCTTAGGGTTTGTTGTGGACAATTCCCTGAAATGGACGTTACATATTGCTGCCTTATCTAAAAAATTAAGTTCCTCCTGCTTTGCGCTGAGATCAGTTTCCGAAGAACTGAACTTATCCACCTTCTTAATAGTCTATTATGCCGATATTGAGTTGCATCTCCGATATGCCCTTCCCTGGGGTACGTGTGGTGCGACGTGCGAAGCTGCGATGATTCTGAGCTGTGTTTGTAAGAACCATGTATTAATCATTTCAGTTCGGAATCAAAACAATCATCATATGGTTGGACGACAGCCGGATGACCACGTATGAAGTTATCAAAGGCACAACAGTCAGCTGGGAAAGTTATGGCTTCAGTATTTTGGGGGGATGCGCATGTAATATTGACTATTTCTAAAAAAGAAAAACAATCAATAGCGAATACTACACAGAGTTGTTGGATCGCTTGATTGCAAAAATCAGAGAAAAACGGCCTCGTGAGTTGTGAAAAAAAAAACACTGTTTTACCAAGGTAATGCACCGATTTACAAGTCGATGACAACGATGGTTAAATTGAACGAATTATATTTCGAGCTGATTCTTCATCCAATTTATAGTCCATATTTGGACCCTAGTGACTACTTGCTATTCATTAATCTCAAAAAAATTTTGAGACAAAAGACAAATCCTTCTACAAGCACGGCATCGAGAGGTTAGAGAAGCGTCGGAATGATTGTATTGCTTTTGAAATAGATTACATTGATAAATAAAATTTATTTTTGGAAAACAATGTGTCTTAGATAGTCACACAAAATATTGAGTGAACTGTTATATTTCAAAATTAGATTGTTAAATATATGAAGATAATTACGCATTTCCAGAATTTTCACATTATAAGAGATGCTGCACAAAAGGCGCGAAGCTTTTATCATTATATGAAATAAAGAAAGAAAATTTTTTTATGTGTGTAGCTTCAATTAAATAGATACTCATAAAGCATTCTAGAAGAAGTGTTAGTTTTCATATGCACTTATTGAGCTGAGGTAACATTTGGAGCATTTATTCAATTTTCAGACGTAAAATTCTCCAGTTCTCTGAAGTGCATGCGAAAAGTAAATATCACGTTTATATAGTTTCTAAGTTATATTGCGGCTGATGGTAATCAATGAAAAAAAGTTGACGCGCGGTCAGATCTGACAGAAACATGAGTATAATAAAGTCAACTCGAGGCACCCTGCTCAGATCTCGACAAGTTTCTTTTAATATAAATATAATTAATGCTTTCCTTTTGATTTTCATGTGATTTGATTTTCGTCGGTGAGATAAATGGTAATGAATTATTTGCAGAATTTCCTACCACGCTGTGAAAATTCCTTTAACAAGTTTTGATTAGATGTCATTCTAGAAAGTGCATTAATAATCAAATAAAATGAACTATCTCTCCTTATGATCTTTATAGAACCATAATTGAAACTTATTTCTTGTTGTGAATCGGATATATAATCACGATGCAAAATAATTGTAAGCTAATATAATATAATATTACTTCTTTTGTTTTTTGGTGTTTTAGATTGTAATTTAGTGAAATATTTGGATAACGTATTATGTCCTTTAGGACTTATACTAATATCATATTTATTGAAATAATTCGGTAATTGTTGCGAAAGTCCTTGTACATATGGTAAGGAAAAATATTTTATGTTGTTGTTAATGTTTCGTTTCCGTTTTGTTTTTAAATTGATTGTGGTATCTGTTTATCCTTTTCTTGAATATGTTATTTATCATTTTTTCCGTATAATTATTTTCTTTCAATGCAGTTTTTGCTTTTTGAATAGCTAAGCATCTAAATTCAGGATCTGATAGTTGGATAGATCTATATCTATCTATATATATATTATATATCAAGTGCCTTGTACTAATTGTGACGCTGTCTACATAGAGCAAACATCTCAGTATTTAGAAAATAGACTAAGAGGTCATCAATACGATGAAAAAAAATAGAACTGTATTAACGAACCATGAAATATCAATAAAACATAAATTCAATTATAAAGATTCAAAAATTCTTGAAACTGAATCTAATACACGAAAAAGAGAATTTTTAGAAATGGTTCACATTCATAAGAACGAAAAAGCTATAAATGATAAAAAAGATCTAAATAATTTAAGTAGAATAGTTCTATTTTATAAATTATAACAAATTTAATATATTTGAGATGTGGAAACCGAGGAAAAATTAATTTTTCTTGTTGGAACAAAGTTATTTTGATATTCATGATGAAGATGATCTATAGATCAATATAAATAAGCAAATTGTCAGTGTCAATATCATATTTTGAAAAAGACTTGAAGAAAAGTCGAAACGTAAAAATTCATCTTTTATTTGAAAACTATAAAAAAAACTCACTTTGAAACAGAAGAGATCTAAAATCAAGAACATTTAAATGCATTTATATATCAAAAGGTCTAAGAAATTGAAGAAATTATATATATATATATATATATATATATATATATATATATATATATATAATATAATGAGCTCTTTTTTATTGGGATCTTGGCAAGGAAACATCAAAGTGGTCAACAAATACAATATTAGAAATAAGTATAAATGTATGACAATAATCAAATTTTACTTACAATAATTATTGTATAAATTTTTAAACTTATAGAATAATAATACTATAAAAAATCACCGAAAAATTAATTAATTATTGTAAGTGAAATTTTGTTATATATTTATACATATTTCTTATATCATATTTGACCATAATTTCAGTCCCAGACGATGAATACATAAGTATTCGAAAGCTCGGAAAACATATTAAAAGTCTCAAATTGATGTTGCAAGAACAAATGCGGCTCTGAACTTAATCACACTAATCAATCACCCTGTATATATTCTCTCTATTTTCATATTATATATAAATCGCTATGGAATTAACTGTTATATAAATATCTACTCAATAAATAATTTTATTTTGCGTTTTCGTTGTTGTATTTTACTTTAGTATTATTTTTCTAATTTGAATTTGCAGTCATGAAGTTCTTTTATTTTATTGAAGCATCCCTTAATAGACTATCCAAAACATAATCTATGACAATACTCAATGAAAATAATTTTAGGCAGGCATATTTCCCAGATTAGGAGCATATGCTTTCCTACAACTTTCCCATAACATATATGGTGACCATTATCACATTAAAAACTCGCCCTCTACGATTTGCTCTAATAATTGAAATCTATCAACTGATTATTTCCCTTGCCTGAATATGTTTATATGCACATTTTACAATTTTAATAGACATTGTATCCTGTATTGTATGACGTTAATTAACAAATCTTATTTTTTATGTTCCCATATACTGGTATTTCATGTGAAAGCATCCTATTGTCTTTACATATTTTCTGAATTTAGTCAATTTGCATAAGTATGAGTATAACAAATTATAAGTCGCCATATATTCTCGGATAAAATTGTAGAAGGTAATTCAACAATACAAGTTTCTTCATGGATGTCTTTTCTGAGTGTAAACATACTTTCGTTGATATGTTTTTCTTTTATTTGAAGGCTTCATCTTCTGAACATTTATCAGATTTTTGCTAGTCTCGAATTTCATTATAAATTGGTTATTATGGTTTAATAGGCAACCATAAACTTTCACGACCTCATGTGAATAGTTTAATTAGTTCTTTAGGTGTAAAAATATGGAAATTTATAACCTATTGGGAGTTGTTTGTTCACATAAAGCTTACAGTTTGTCCTAAATTAGGTGTTAATTATTTTCATGTCTTTCCGATATGGAATATCTCGGATCTATTGTGAACAGCTTTATAGTTGACGTGATCTTTTATACGCCCATAAATAGCTGTATTTTCAAAGATTACCACTTCGAACTAAACAAAATGTAGTTAATATAATATGAAATAGAAATAGATAAAATTAATTTAACATTATACATTTCTCAAATATATGCTTTCTTCTTACATAAAATTATGACGAAGAACAAAATCTATACAAATCTATTTTGAAAGTTTTGACTATAGTTTATTTAAAACTTTTTGGAAATTCTTATGGCATTCACACAGCACGTGTAAGTGAAATAAGAATAATAAGTTCAGATCTAAAGCAGATAATATCAAAATAAACCATTCGGTGGAACTCCACGGAAGACACGGTATTTGTTAGGTATTTTATACCGAGTAACAATTCAATGTGGTTAGGTTAAACGAATTGGTAAATAGGCGTGTTAATCACGGACTTATGATAGCTAAAATTTTTCATATTTCTCTCAAAACAGTTCACAGTATTGACGGAGATTTTGAGTGTCAATAAATATCATCCCATTTGCATCGTATGCACCCATAAAATCATTGAGGACAGGTTTCCTTGAATATAGTTTACTTCATACATAGTTTATAATTTTGTGGGATATATTTTCTAGCTCAAGTTCGTTTTTGTTTCTCTTCTTTGAAACAGTCACGTTGTGCCTAAGCGCCGAGGTGTCAGTATATCGTCGGCATCTCGAAGATTCGTTCAAAGCAGTTAGTACACGTCGTCAATTCTTCTTTGCATCTGGATCACATTATCTTGCTAAAACTTTTGCAGGTTTCATATTCCTCCTCTGTAGACTCCGGAATTGTGTAAAAGTACAAAGTGCTTACTTCCAACATTTACTATAGTTTTTTTTTTGATAAGTTGTAGGATAACCAACTAAATGTTTCTACATTTACATTTTTTCAACATGATATTCGACAGTGTGCCGTTCAATTAGAAATATTTCATTGTGTTTTAAGTTTTTTTTTAATAAATAATTACAATTTGTGATAATTTTATTGCACAAAATAAATCAATTCGTCATGCAATACTATTATTTTTATCACAGTGCTGTATATTTTGTCATTTTTAGGTATTATAGATTTTAAATTTTTAATAAATGTTATAACGTATGTAACAGACGTTACAGACGCTTTAAATTCAATTCTAAATAATATTTCAATTCAATTTTTGTCAAATTTTAAATTAGTTATTGCGTACAAGTTAGGTACAACTATATACAGCTAACTTGGACGGTTCGGTTCTCAAAAACTGATATTGTGAATATATATAGAGGGCAGAATATTGCACTTTCGACCATTTATAAAACAATAAGTGAAGGATTACCATGCTCAAACCTTCCAAAAAGTGGGCCTAAAACTTTTACTAATGCACTGTCATATTGATTTGTGTAATGTTCAAAAAAAAAACAAATTCGGAACATCGAAGAATAGCTCGCCGATTTCGGTTTTCTCACATGACCTTCAGTCGAGAAATAAAGAGGAATTCCAATATGCTGCTATGCATAAAGAAGTCATCACTTCACAGAGAACAGAGTTGTGATCATGAATATTTCAACTTATCTTAATCAGAAATTAAAGGCAATGATGGATTTTACACATCTCAGGGCTATCATAGAATTTTCTCCCAATGACGTGATATATATGTTTGTTTTAGTCTTGTGAGCCATGTCCGAAGAAGGTATTTCATGTCTTTATGTCGAGCATGTGAGAAGTGAGGTGTTGGATGCACATATTCATACAGTCCAAAATTTGTTGATTTTATTAATAAACATTATCCCAATTTCAAAATAATATTTTGACTGGATATAGCCTCTTTTCATTACGCCAGAATAACCAGAGATTGGTTAGACGCTCTCAACATACCATTTGTACCAAAAGAAAATAATCCCCAAATGTTCCCCGATATATTGAAGAGTTTCACGCGATATTGAATAGAGAATTTATATGATGAGGGCTGTAAAGCCGAATATGAGTAACAGTTTCGACGTAGAGTATTTAAAAAAATTCGCGAAATTGACAATGTCCAGTGTTAAGCAAAAATTACGTACAATTGAAGTAAATAGCCATTCAAATATTATTTAAATTGTGTATCTTATTAACAATATGTCAAGAAAAAAGTTGTGAATAAATGAGTTGGTTACATTATTTCCTTGTTTCAAAATTGCACTACAAATTTTTTCCTAAAACTTTTGTTACATACCTTTCCATTGCGAAATTTATGTGTACATCTAATAATAAAAAAATATCACACAATTTTTTTAATTCGATTTTTTCTCATGTCTAATTTATCATCTGACTGTAGCTTTTTATTTTTGTTTCAAGGTTTTACCCTAACTATTTTATAATAATAATATATGCGGTTATTAAGATCTCTAATGTATTTGGTAATTAATTACTGTTTCTCAACAATTTTCAGGTGTCTATTACACGCATGTTCCAATTTCAGACTTCTACAAAGTTAGGATCATTTATTTTGCAGATGACCGACATTTGAATATGATCAAAATCTAAAATATGGACAAAGGTCTTTTATTAGCCCATAATTAAAATCGCTACTGGCATCGCGGTGAATGTTAAGAAGTATTCTAAAATGCTGAAAGTAAATTAGTTATGAGCTGATTTCGCGTTTCTTTCTAATTGCCCACAAATAAAGTAGTTAACCACTACAGAAACTGTTTTTATACGAAGCAATTAAAAATTTTGTTAACGCGAGCGTATGTGCCAAGTAACGGGGCAAAAAATAATGTTTACTACTCGAATACATTCAAAGAATACGATAATCCATGAGGATTTGATTGAACTGTTGAAGTGCAAAATCTTTTTTGTTCAAATATCATCAAAGGGATCAGTTCTAGTATAATACTGTGTTTGTACAGGGCGTACTTACGATATAAAAATAATAGTGTGATTGATGATCAAATAATTTGGAATAAGGCACTGTACCTACTTATTTATAATGCTGTCCAATCATTCAATATTTGAATTCTTAAATAAAATTGACAATAAGTTGCTCAAAAAATGCTGATGAGAAAATGTTCTTCAATTATCGATGTACTTTCTATAGTAATGTATAATGTTGCTACCTTAAACAATATACTAGACGCATAGGCTATCAGTAAAATTTTATCTGTTAGACATTGTGACATAGCCGCGGAAATGCACTAGCATGAGTGGTGAAAAGAGTATCAAAGTTTGAGTGTATTGAAACCGGAGCTGTAGTTTTAGTATCTTTTGATTCTAGGAATGAGGTTTCATAACCAGACTGAAAAAGAAACATCTTTCTTAAGGCCATTTTGTGTTTATAAGTGTTAGGATTGTCGTATATGTGGAGAATATATCTCTAGTTGTTAATTAAGCTGTAATGTTTATTGACCTCTAGAAAATTGGACGAAAATTTTTTTCATTATTCTATTAGTACACGTTTCTTGAATAGCTATAGCAGAAACGTTGCAACTCTTCCATCACATGACTCAATATACGATTTATGGAACATATATCTTCTACATACTATCTTCTTCTATCAATAGAATTCAAACATAACAACGTAACATCGATTGTCTTCTTCACAAGACCAACCACAAGACAAACCTACGTAATAATTTTTATTTACGACCATATATGCAATGCTGTCATTACTTACGTCATTAAAGGTTCGAAAGTGTCATATTACACACCTCTACTTACCGACCTCACTTCCTTCCCTCTAAAGTATTGGGATCGTTAAAATTTTTCTCATCTATCTAGATGAATATTTTTTATATTTAAAAATATAACACATTGACAAATATAATACTTATTTAATGGCATTCTGTCGTTTTAGGAAGGCGTTGGCGTTTCCCATGCTTCGAAATATCAGTTTTTTCTTCAATTTGTAGCATATTTCGAATCATACAGTAGAATGCCCACAAAGTGGACGCTTCTTTTGTCTGGTTTATTTTCCAAAATATGCTAAGAGTACACTTTCAGAACTCGTATTCTTCGCGCAACTTCCTATATAATTCAATAGCTTTTAGGTAGCGATGATTATTCTGAGAAAAAGGCCTGGTAATTTTTTTGTTAATTGTAATATTTTACCTATGTTCAGATGAAACAAAAATTTATTAATTTTGATCGAAATATGATACTTGTAAATAAAATGGTATACAAACCTCGGTAGGAAGTTTCATTCCTGTCCCCAGATCATAGCTAACCTAACCTAACTATATCTAATCTCTCTCCAGTAATGGAATTATTTCCACCTCGGTGTGTAATATACTATTGTTTGAATTGATAGTAGTAATCATAAAAAGGCACAAAGATATAATTGACGTAACCTGATTAATTTACCGTACTAAAAGTTAAGTTTGTTGTTACCGCAAAGAAGGAAAATAATACATACTTACCTAACACCATTCAGTCGGAGACCTGAAGTAAAACTTAAAACAGACTAACTAAAATGGCAGTAAGGAATACCTTATATAACATGTATGAACATATTAAGTGAATGCTCTTAATGCTTGGATTAGCTTACACTTTAAATAAAGTAAAATTAGGATTACACATCATAGTGTTTCTTTTCACCAGTTGCTGAAATTCTTAGAAACTGGTAATTCAATATAAACTTCATTATAAATGTTTTGAGTAATGTTATAAAATACAAAAAGCTTTGCTTATTTCTAATTTTATCGTGATGAATTCTAGGTCCTACATGAGCTGATTTCGATCTGAGTGTAGAGTATGTTCTCTACAATTATATAGTTCAGTTTCCTAATTTTGATTTTGAAATAAGTTTACGTCTTTTGTTTTAAGTTGATAATTTTTCGTCACATATGAGAAATTGTTCTATTGTAAAAATTTTTTGGTATAAATATTATATAAATTAGAATATCAAAATTTTTGTGTTCATGTTTTTTAGTGTGAAAGCAACATAAAATAAATCACTGCCTATATTGAGAAAATAAATGGAACAACCAAGTTCAATAGTAAAATTCTCATTTTATCGATAGAGACAAACAACATTGACAAACAAAAGTTTCTTTATAGTTATTCTATACTTGAATAAATACTTTTTATTTTCAAATCTATTGATTATTGTGGGAATATTGAAAGCAAAATCCTTCTCTTTTAAGATATTCTTTTATAATATTAATTTTAATATTTGGAAAGTAAAGTTTTCCGTTTTAAAACATCTGTTAAAAAAATTTTCAACTGTTAAAGAATATATCTTGGTATTTTCTATTAGCAAGAGACCGAAAAAGTTTAGAGAACACATTAGAAAAAATTGTAGGAAAGGCAGGAATACGAGGTTTGAAAACAAATCAGAAAAAGACAAAATATATGGAAATTGAAAAAAAGAAGGAATTTCGCAAACATGAAACAGTGAATAATAATGAACTTCGAAGTAGTCGATACCTTTAAGTACTTAGGAACAAAAATGAAACAGAAAACGAGACAAAACGAAGAATATGTGGAGCAAAAGAATTAGCAGAGCAACCAAATTAAGGGTCTAAAAGACTGCGATAAAATCAGTAGTTACATACACCGCTGAAACAATGAGACTAACAAATATAGACAAAGAACAACTGAGGATATATAAGAGGAGACCAGTAAAAGGTGGGAATAATGAGTATAGAGGACTTATTAACTAAGAAATTAGTTATATATTAGAAACTGACGATATGACGACAAATTGTCAAAGCAATTCTTCCATTCTGATTGAGGCACCTCCAAAACATGTTATTTGAACGCATCAATCGCTTCTTCAGGTGTAAAAAACGTTGTTCTCGCAATCTATATTTGTATGTGGGAATAAAGGCCGATTGACATGATGCAATACAATGTGCAAAAATTGCATGCAAGTCTCTGTAAATAGTGAAAGCTAGCAAATTCCTATCCTCAAATTTTATCTAATATTTTGTAGGTACCCAGTTTAACAATGAAAATAACAAACGTAAGTTTTACGAAAGTCAGCTCATATGTTAAGCCAAAAGTAACTAAATTGCAACTTGCACGGAATAAAAATGGCATAAAATCGATAATGTCAAGTAACAATCATCTTCATCTGCGCATGCTTTTGATCAAGAAATATTGCGTCTTGTGCGTTTTATTTTGAATAATGTCAAGCGGCCTTAAGAAGAAATAATTGGGTGCTAAACAAGGACATCAATTCGATGTTTTCATTGTTCAAAAACGTTTTTGTTTGAACTTATGTGTGAGAGCTCTCATAGTTATGGTGGAGAATGATTCGTGTTCTGCAATTGGTGTACCATTCGACGTTGCTCTATGATGTCCAATTCATATGCATAGATTCATGATTTGTATCCTGTCTCGATCTTAAAAATGTCTTTTGAACCACCTCAATTGGAAATGGTTTCAGGCTTTCTTTGCAGAAATCGACACGAGGTAATTTTTAGCGATTGTCAAAATATGCGGTATCCAACGCGAACAAATCTTTTTGATAGCTAAATTTTTATGCAATGATGAATGTTTGAAGTATCTGTTAGCAACTCAAATAGCACTTTTTGAGTACCTTGACCATCAAAAATGCGAAACTCCACGATGGAAATGTCAGATTTGACATATTCAAATCAATATTGCCAACCCTCGTATACTATCAGTATTAACTCATGCAACTCAACTTTAAAATTTGTTTAGTCGTAACTTGAAAGAAATGTTTTTTTGTAAATTCATGGAGATTGGTTTTTAATTGGAATATTATTATTTTTATTGAAATCAATAATTAATAGCTTCTTTTTTAGATTAAATATATCATTTTACACCTGTTCCTAGTAGAATTCTAAAATTTCTCTCGAATAATAGGAAACGATTTTTTTATACCAATAATTTTCCATGCAACACCCGATCCAAATAGAATTCTAAAATTTGTACCAAATAATAGGAAAGGAATTTTTATTACAAATAATATTTGAGGCAGTCCAGTTCTGAACGTTTAAAATATATTACTTGAACTTATGCAGAGATATCTTGAATTGGAAAAATTTGGTTGTATAGCGAATTTTATGAAATCTATCCAAAATCCCAATAGATATCATCATTGCACACTGTTATATCATCATCAGAATTATACATAAGTATTATAATAATTTTCGTTTATATAACTTTTAACAGTATAGCAGTGAGGAGCAATAGGATTAATTTTTGATAATATTATCGATAGTTCAGTTCGTTATCGGCATATCAATCTTGATGTTTCATGGTAATACCAATAGTGATGTACTTACTTCATAATGAAACTGAGTCACTTGGAAACACCAAAGGAGCGATGAATTGAATCACGTGTGGTATTTTATTACATCATTTCAGGAACAAAGTGAAAGATCAAAAATTTATATTTTGTCAAACTGTCCATATGGTTACGTCGTTGATTTCACCAAAGCTTTAGAACAGTTGTTGATTTAGCGATAATATTAGCTGTCTGATTTATTATTGGTTATTGGTGATAGTGTAAAAATTTTCATATGAGTGAAATAGTCTTATTGACTGTAGTTATTATCTGTGTACGAGTGATAGTTTTGATTAATATGAGAAAGTAGTACATTGTTATAATTTAGGAAACGAAACATTATCTGTTGATTAAAATTAGTGGTGGAGCTCCCAGCAGTCTTTTCAACCTGAAATTTAGGAAACGAAACATTATCTGTTGATTAAAATTAGTGGTGGAGTTCCCAGCAGTCTTTTCAACCTGAAATTCGAATTTGGTCCGATCAGTCTACGTATGAAAACATTTTGCTCTACGATTGACATTTATGGTTTTACTTAGATTCTGGAAGATGCTCACTTCCAATTAACTGCTTATATGTATACATTAATCGATGATATTTGTCCATATTAATTTTCAGTACCGAAACCATTACTTTTGTTTTTGAGATATTAACCTTTATAGTAAAATGACTTCAAGTCTTATATTATTCACTGAAATTAGTTGCTCCGTTGAAGATGAGCTCTTCAGCTTCATACATTTTGACATAATTATACAAATCTGATACCAATAAAGAAAAACAAGTATGACTTCCAACTATTCTTGAAATCAACAAAAATAATGTCGCCCGCGCAGCAGAATTTCCCAAAGTTTCAATATTACTTTGTAAGTGTTATGTTAATAAAATGTGTAAATATTGGAGTTTTTTGTTTAAGAGAGTATAGTTATTTAACATTTAAAAAACCTTTCTTATCAAATGGATTCGTTCTAATAATTGACCTAAAGGTTGGTAGCCTTCTTTCATAAAAATTTTGTTAAACGTAAAATATCCAATTTGTTTGGATGGGATGTTCTATTTCGCAGAATTTCTCACTTCTGATGACAATACATGATTCAATAGAAAAATTATGAGAAATATTGAAGATTTATAATTTCACCAAAATATGACCAAATTATTGCAAAGTTATCTTTATCAAGAACATGAAAACCACTAAAAAATAATTATGTTGATAAAAATATAGTTGAATCTTGAGAAAAAGTGAGGATTATACCGATAAATGGGGAGTTGGTATATTGAAGATTAATTTAATTCCAACTGTGTAAACACGCAAGTCAGATGCAATCATATAATTTCATCTATTTATAGTTTAGTGTTCTTCCTGGAGCCTGAGATTAGTAGGGACAGTTTACCATCTCCCCAATTATAAAAATAAATAATGACTCATTATAAAATGGAAGGTGATATTTTTTTATTCTAAAGTTTGATAAAAGTAAAATTCTTGATTGATAAGAGAAGTATTCTCTTTCTTCATCTGAGACTATGTTTTTAGCTTATTCAGATTATCAATTCTACCTCAGGTGCTCCTAGGCGCTCATCTAAAAACTCCTTAAATTTGTTGAAGAAACATCTGGGCTAATTGAATCATTTATTAACCGTGATATATTAATTCCTAGCAAAAGGAAGACGACAATAAAAAACTAGGCTTATAAATTGACTTCACAAAATTTAATTAGACCTTTTAGAAGAAATAAATAATTTATATGAGTTTTTTACTAAAAGAGGTTTCGAATGTGAAATAGCTTTCATAGTTCGTTAACGCAGATTACAATCTTATAATTGGCAAATTGAATTTCAAAAACTTTATATTTGTATTCTCAAACTATTTTCATCTTAAAAAGGATAATGTGAGAAATAAGTGAAATATTTAGTTAAAAAACCTCTCATCATTTAAAATTCTCTCAAAAAATTGCGAAATCCTTAGTAGAATTCACTGTAACATGCCAATCAGCTTGTTACCTTTTTATTCAACCATTTTGAATATTCCTTTGTTCACGTATGTGGCACAGTAGTCACTTCGGATTTATTTATTCTAACTTCGAGTTTTTGGAGAAATAAATTTGTTATCGACCTCCTACTGCATTCGAGAAATTCATTAAAACCTCGAAATTGATCTGAATTCTTCCTCTACCTATCTATACTCCAAGTAAAAGTAAATTTTACTAAATTTGTGGTGATTTTATTCTTTGTATTCGCTGTTCTACAGCTGCCAGGTTGGGAGTTTCCACAACAAAGCATCAGAATACGAATTCAACTCACTCCAACATCTGGGAATCCAGTTGAGGGCTGCAACCATCCCGAATTTCCATAGATAAGTTGCAACCTTATCTCTAATATATAAATTAGTCTGAGTTGTTTTTAATTTATGACTGCCCGTTGTGCTCTTTTGGATATGCGGTTAATGCCAATTTATTTATTCTTTTCAATAATTTTATTTGTTGCTGATTTTTTTTCATTATTCTTAGCAATAAATATTAATTTGGATAATCGTGTCCAGAAATAGTTTTAGATCGTTTAATTTTTATTTTTAATTCAATTCATAAGGTGTTTCCAGCTTTTCCGCCTTTTTTTATTAATTTTTAAAGTCGTTCGTTAAAAAGATGGTGGCATCAAATTTAATATCAATTGTTCACCCCATGAGTACCAGTTTTTTATATACTTTGACTTGAGCTTTCATAGTTCGTTAACGCAGATTACAATCTTATAATTGGCAAATTGAATTTCAAAAACTTTATATTTGTATTCTCAAACTATTTTCATCTTAAAAAGGATAATGTGAGAAATAAGTGGAATTTTTAGTTAAAAAACCTCTCATCATTTAAAATTCTCTCAAAAAATTGCGAAATTCTTAGTAGAATTCACTGTAACATGCCAATCAGCTTGTTACCTTTTTATTCAACCATTTTGAATATTCCTTTGTTCACGTATGTGGCACAGTAGTCACTTCGGATTTATTTATTCTAACTTCGAGTTTTTGGAGAAATAAATTTGTTATCGACCTCCTACTGCATTCGAGAAATTCATTAAAACCTCGAAATTGATCTGAATTCTTCCTCTACCTATCTATACTCCAAGTAAAAGTAAATTTTAGTAAATTTGTGGTGATTTTATTCTTTGTATTCGCTGTTCTACAGCTGCCAGGTTGGGAGCAACAAAGCATCAGAATACGAATTTAACTCACTCCAACATCTGGGAATCCAGTTGAGGGCTGCAACCATCCCGAATTTCCATAGATAAGTTGCAACCTTATCTCTAATATATAAATTAGTCTGAGTTGTTTTTAATTTATGACTGCCCGTTGTGCTCTTATGGATATGCGGTTAATGCGAATTTATTTATTCTTTTCAATAAATTTATTTGTTGCTGATTTTTTTTTAATTATTCTTAGCAATAAATATTAATTTGGATAATCGTGTCCGGAAATAGTTTTAGATCGTTTAATTTTTATTTTTAATTCAATTCATAAGGTGTTTCCAGCTTTTCCGCCTTTTTTTATTAATTTTTAAAGTCGTTCGTTAAAAAGATGGTGGCATCAAATTTAATATCAATTGTTCACCCCATGAGTACCAGTTTTTTATATACTTTGACTGAAGCCGAATACCACTTCCTGAGGAAGTCTCCTGCCGGGGAAATTAAGGTTACAAAATTGGCGCCCAGCTCAACGTATTGTTTACTGATCATTAGGGAGGTGTATCTGATCAATATTGAAGATTTCCGTTGAATGAATACATTTTTTATTATAATAAAATTCCCAGTAGTAATTTATAATTAATTCGCATTATACTGGAAAGCAGTATAAAATACAAAATTTGCATTGTTCTAAAGTAGAGCATTTTTTTGTTTGAAGTTAATTTAATTCTTTCATTTTATTTTCTATTTTCGACAAATTATTGGCGTATCAGTAGGTATTTTCGCTTTTATTTCGTCGTAAAAACATAAAATTTATCGTTCTTTTTTAATAAATTGTTCTACTTTTAAAACTAATATTTCTATATACCGGGCTCTTCAAAATTTGTGCTCCTCTCTTAAAATTTTCAATTTGATTTAATCATAAGTGTCAACTTTGACTAGATTCTTTTATTGTACGAGTATTTAAACAGAAACTTCTAAATTCATTTAAAAACTCACTAATTCTCTTATGAGATCACTATCAGAAATGTATCTGTACCTGATACGATTGAGGAAAAGCGACGACTGCTTAATGTTTTTTTGACCCGTGAAAAAGCAAATCGTAGTTTTTCATTTCCAACAAATAATTACACATTTAAAGATGATCTTACTGAGTTTCTTAATACAATTCAAGAATTGGCCGAAGTTATAAATAATTTTAATGGAAATAAACGCGAACCAGTTTATAACCGAATAAATTCGAGTTTAACTCATTTAACTAATCGAAATAATAGATTTAATGTTGACATACACAATAATCTTGTTCTTCTTGTTTCTTCATCTTTATCTAATTTGTCTGTTCCTATATCTCGTCGTGATCCAGTTTATAAATGGAATATTTCCTTTTCTGATAAGAATGAATCGATTTATCTCTTCTTGGAAAAAGTTGAAGTACTTAGAGTTTCCAGAGGTATTTCTGATGATGAGTTATTTTCACAGTCCTGTGAATTATATCGTGGTAGTGCTTTCTTATGGTCTCAATAATCTCAATAATCATAGTAAAATCAAAGCATGGTCAGATATTGTGGTCATGGTCAGAAATTAAAAGCAAATTTTCTTCCTTATAGTTACAAAACAGATTTGGAATTGGAAATTCTAAATCTAACTATGGGGGAAAATGAAGCCGTTGCAGTTTATATTTCTTCTATGACAGGTATTTTTAATCTTTATTGAATGTTGTAGATGAAAAATCTCGTGTGGATGAACTTACAGAGGTTTGCAAAGAAATTGAAGAATTTAGGTTTCGGTTTGTTCGTTATCGACCACCGTCTTCGAATAATTGTCGTTTACTTGAACCTGATCTGGCTTGACTTTACGTTTAACCTAATCATTATCATAATAAAAGGAAATCCCAGTCATTTGCAAGCTACTCTCAAAGTAAATTCAGAAAATCTAACACCAAAATTAAGGAAACCGTTAACAAGTCGAAATTAACTTCAAATTTTTCACCTTCGGCTGTTGAATGGCAAGCTTATTTAAGTTTAGTCGGAGATTTTTTATCTTCCGTATCTTATTATCGTTCTGAAAATCTTGACTATTTATCTTCTCGTTTCGTTTCTCTTATTACTTATAAGCCGGAATCTGAGTTCTCAAAAAACATTAGTATTATTGACCCAGATGTACCTGTTTTATCTGATTCATCGATTTTACCCACTCCTGTAGTGGATTTATCTATGCCTGAGAATATTGTCAATTCTTTTACTACTTTCACTACCGATATTTGTCCTCTCTTTGTTAGGAAATCAATTGTCAGAGTTTTGAATACTGAAGTTGTTGCTATGGTTGATACCAGAAGCAACTCTAGTGTTCTTGGCAACCAAGGTTTTTCCCTTATTAGTTCTCATGTACCTATTGAACATGATGTTTCCACACTTATCACTACTGCTGATGGTGTACCATAGCAATTTATGGGCTCCATTATCGTTTCAAGATTCTTATTATATCATCGATTAATCATTTGCTCATTTTAGGAATGGATTTTTTAATTCTATTTTAAATAGATATCTGTTTTCATTATTTGTCCTATTCTATTCTGTCTTCCACTTGTACTATCATCATGTCTCACATCATCTGAAAAAGATGAATTAGAAAAAATGATTGATTTGTTTGCTCCTTCAAACCGAATTGATCGAACTAACTAACCCTTTGTAATTTAAACTGATGCTAGTGATACTAGTCTTGCTGCAATTCTTTATCAAGAATGTGATGGTCTCGAACATCCTATTGCTTTCACAAGTCGTCATATTTTGAGTAAAACTGAAAGGAAGTATAGAAAAATTTCCAGGCTGTGCTCGAGACAGATCATTCATCTTTGCAATATCTTTCTAACCTTTCTAATCCCTTAGGTCGCTTGGCTCGTCTTTCTCCTAATCATTCCCAGTTTGATTTCGACATTAAACATAGGAAAAGAACCACTATGGTGGTCAGTGATTCTTTCCCGAACTTTCCATTATATTGACGTAAGTACTTTTGAACCAGATGCTTGGTATGCTTCTGTGTTAGAAAAGGTCTAATACAATCCTGATTCGTACTCCACATATAAGATTAACAATAATATTTTGTACAAATATATCTTTTCGTCTAATCCAATTTCTAGTAACTTGGAATTGGAAAATCGTTGTTCCTACCTCTAACTGAATTGACATATTAAAGTTATTATATGACAATGAATTAGGTACTCATTTTAGCATATCTAAAACTATTCATCTTCTCGTATCTTTGAACTTTACTATTGGCCTAAACTCAGAACTTTTGTATATCATTACGTTGATAAATGTCCAGTTTGTGCTTCTTGTGAAATCCAAAATTCACCTAAGGCTGATGTTATGGGTCACTATATTAATTTTCCATGGCAATGGATTTCCGCTGATTTGATAGGTACCTATCCAAAATCAAAATCTGGTAAAAGATTTGTTTTAGTAATTACTGATAGGTTCACTAATTTTTGTTTTGTCCATCCAATGCGTCACGCAACTGCTAAGGGTGTTGTGAAATTTATAAATTTATAGAAAACTAAGTTTTTCTGCTTTTTTGGTGCTCCACAGGTTTTTTCTTCTGTTGACAATGGTACTGTTTTCACTTCATCTGTTTTCAAGAATTAAATGTCAGCGGTTAATGGGAATTTATTATTTTTTCCAATAACTTTATCTGTTGATAAACCTTTTCTTATTGTTTTTAGCAATAAATATTAATTTGGGTAATCGTGTCCGGTAATAGTTTTATATTGTTTAATCTTTTGTTATTTATGGTATTTCCAGCTTTTCCGCGTTTTTAATTAATTTTCAATGTCGTTCGTTAAAAACCTTGATTGCTCACCCCATCTGAGTACCAGTTATTAATAAACTTCAACTGAGGCCGAATACCACTTCTCAAGGAAGACTCTCCTGCCGGGAAATTAATGTTACATGACATTTAAGACCGATTTAAATAATAAATGCTGATAATGACACGTTGTATGTTGCAAACATATAGGTACAGATATGTGAAGGGGAGTTGCTAATATAATGCCTATTAATTTCTAATAATTATATGGAAAATGCTCTATTGAATAATATCAAAATTGTACTGTAATGTATTAAAGTATAGGTGAAGAGTAAATGAATAAAGTAATACAATTAAGTTTGAAGTATACAGTAAGTTCGGGAGCAGAGTAAAAAAATTCAAGATATGCCCTGAGAACTTAAAATATTTTCTAGAGATTTAATTGTAAACATATGCTGGAGATTGGAAGACGCAGTCCTATAGAATAACCAGCTCCTACAGCTCTTGACAGTTATAAAGTTTTAAAACAACGAATTGTTGAAGAATGTGGGGCAATTTCCCCTGTCACATTTTATCGAGTCCGACCAGAGTTTAATAATAGGATGGAGTACATTTTGAACAATTTATTATATGAAATTGTTATAAAATATTCATTAATTGAAAGTGAAACTCAAATTTTAGTGTATATTCAACCAAAACATAATAAATACATAGAAAATAGAATGACTGAATAAGCATTCTGAATTTAATATTAATTTAAAAATATAGTTCAGTTACCTGGTGACGTCACCGATGATTATTAGCCCCCTGTCACCCCTAGACAGAGAGAGAGAGAGAGAAAGAGAAGCCTGAAATAGTACATTTTCACGTTTCAAATTTCATCAGTTTAAGTATCTCCATTCAAAAGGAAAGAAGAGACGGAATAAAGAACTTCTTTAATTTATTTTTTCTTCGAACTTTTGATATGTTTATGATACTGACTCATCTAGATTTTCGGTCCCTATTGATTGAAAATCAGTTTTTTTGGAGGCATATAAAAATTTGACGTTTCGACCTACTTTTGTCTTTATCAAAATATGACTTGACACTGACAATTTCCGTATTTATATTAATCAATAGATCATCACCATCGTGAATATCAAAAGAAAAATAGAATTAAAATAAAAATCTGTTTTAATATGTTCTTATATTATATGTTAAACATCACCTTTTTCGTGTATTCGATTCCATTTCAACAATTTTTGAGTATCTTCCGTGGTTCGTTAATGCAGTTTTATCCTTTTTATTGTATTGATGGCCTTTTAATCTATTTTCTGAATACTGAGATGTCTGCCCTATGTAAATAGCGTCACACTCATTACAAGGTACAAGGTGATATATAATATTACTTCTTTTGTTATTTGGTGTTTTAGATGTTAATTTAGTGAAATATTTGGATAATTTATTATATCCTATATTACTCATACTAATAGAAAATTTATTTAAATAATTCGATAGTTGTTAAGAAAGTCCTTATACATATCGGAAGGAAAAATATTTTTATGTTTATTTTCTGTTTTGTGTCTTAATTGATTATAATATCTATTTATGCTCTTCTTGAACATATTATTAATGATTTTTTCCGGATCATTATTTTCTTTCAATTCAATTTTTGCTTTTTTGTTTTTTAATTTTGAATAGTTAAACATCTAAATTCATGATCTGATATTTGGATAGCTACATTATTGTGATATAGGATGACATGAATATATTGGGTCCAAGTTATTTTTATTCAATGTGACATCAATAAAATTAATTTTATTATTTTATTCGATAATGATTTTGATTTGTTTATAATAACATATGCATTTTTTATTTACGTTTCCAATTTGTTTTTTTGGTACAGCAGTAATACAATCATAACGGAAAAAGAATGGGATATTTATATTAAGTTTGCAGATTGCCATAGATCTTCCATTACTAATTGTGTTATAACAATTGATATGGAAACTCCCACAGCACATTCATCATTTTGTTTATATATTTAATTTTTATATTTGAAGTACATTGCTGTAAGTTTTTTTTTATTTTAGTAAATTCGTTTCGAGATTTGTCTGTATATTCTTCAAATTTGTCCCATTTTTTCATTAGTATATCGTTATAATTCTAACAGGAATATTTGTATATACAGAAAGTACAATTAATGAAATAACTAAACATTCGTCAGGAATTTTTATATTTTTAATTTCTTCTTTGTAATCTCATGTATCTTTGATATGGTAAGTATCTGTTTTGGTATGAATCTCATATTTTTCAAATAATCAAATGGGGCGAGAGGAGGAAACAATTGGTCGTAGAGGTATGTCAGGTTTGTGAAGTTTTCACAGATCATGTATTTTAGGGGGTATATATGAGATTATTATTTTCTTTTTTGATATGAATTCGTAGGGTCCTGTTCAATTTGTTTGTAAGTTGTCTTATAATCAAATAATTTCACCATTTTATTATTATGATCTCTGATTTCATAATTTTTATATGATATATCTGTTTCCAAAATGTTTTGATGTTTGTTTCGTTTGATGAATTCTATGTGATATATTTTGAGGTTAGACATTGCTTTGTTTTTTTTTCACTCTCAATTTATTTTGAAAATTAATGATAATATTTATATTTTGATCAAGACTGAAGTAGGTCGAAACGTCAAGATTTTAAGCTTTTAAACTAAATTTTAATATATTTCGGTCAGTTATCTTTCGATAATTATTCTTAGTCTGATTGAATGTGTTGTTTCAACAAATTATTTTTGATTTACATGAACAACTTATTCTTTCTCAGCATATGCATAAAAAGATATATTTCTACAGTTGCATTTCAAAAATAATCGATTTCCTTTGAGGCTGAAACCACTAACTATTTTTATCTCAGTATTTTTCCAACTACGCCAAACAATAGTTGACTTCATGATTCTAATACATTTTAGGAAATGACCACCTTCTCTTCCGATGGTTTTTTCTTCGTCCTACACTGTTGATATCTAGAAGCAACTTAGAGATTTATATTCGCATCTATATTTGGTGATATTGCCACATAAATGGCAAGAAACCTTGTTAAAATAATCTGATTCATCTATTACCTTCAATGTTTCGGAACATTATTACATAATAGGGACAATGATGCCACACTAACATATAATATATGTAATTTAATAAATATGATCGATAAACAAAGAGTAGTTCCCTATATAGTTTGTTGATAATCTGTTAAAATATATAAAAAATATCGATATTGTTGATATGAATTACAGGAAGTTTATTCTAAATTAAAAATTTTCCCTTTCATTCATTTAAAAGCTATAAAACGCACCAATTTCAAACGTCTAGAGGCAAATTAATTTGTAGTATTATAAGCGATAATATAAAATTACACAAAAGACAATTTTTTTGAATTCTCTTTATTCTGGACTAAAGAATGGGTATTTTCAATCGAGCGAAATACATATCAGAGAGAGGGAGAGAGATGTTTGATGGGTTTTTATAGGACATTTCAATATTTAAATGACTTAATGTTGTATGGCCTGATATAGGATTTTTTCCGCTGCAGAGATTGAGGTTATATGCATTTTACCAGTGTAGGTTTGCACTATCTGACGGCTACAAAATTATATGAGTGTGTTATTAAGATTTGAGAAGTGAGAAAAGCCCATTTAAACAAGTAACAAGTAGATTGAATAAATAGAGAAATGGCTATAGCCCCATTGTATCCTGTCGTCTGTAATTTGTGTATTATTGATTGTGTATGCTTTAAATGAAGAAGGGTAAGCAAGTTAGAATGGAGAATGAATTATCTTGACAGTTGACAAGTGCCTGTCCGAAATAGAATCGATAAGTAATGTAGTGTTCAATTGTTTAGAATCCTAACAGACCAAAGTTGTCTTATAAGAGTCGCAACTAATGATTTATTCTAATATTTTAGTTATAAATTGTAGAAAATTTGTGGGATGTCAAAAAGCTGGCCAAAACAAATTAAACTTTATTAGTTGAATAGTTTTTTCTCGATTTGTTTTGACGCTGCTAATCCGAAATCGAAATTCACCACACAAATTGTCTTTCAATGAGATAAACTAATATTTCGCATCAAAATACATATTGGACGCATATTGGATTAGAAAGATTTTTGCAATTAGCATATTTAGAGGAAAATTTGGTTTGAATAATAAGTCTCGAATTCAAGTCGCTGAGTGTAATTGGTTTATTTCGTGCACAAAAACTCAGGTGAAAGCTTGACTATTAAGTTCAAACCACTAAAAAGTGTTGTTCAGAACTTCCACCTAGAAAATAACTGCGAACAGATCCAATCGTTCGAATCCCACTTACTAATGATCATAGGTTATTGAGAAGAGCGCAAAATCAGCCCCTCATCTGTGGAATTGCTAATAAAGCTATAAAACATTTGTGAATATAGTTTAGTCGTGTGAAATTAAGACATTTATTTTGTGAAAGGAGAAAAATTAGAAATAGTTCCGCATTCTTCATATATACGCAACCAGAGGTGTACTAAGGAAAGTATGTACTGCAAGTTCAATGTAAATATCTTTACTTTTAAGGACTTAAAGACTTCAATTAGTTGGAATTAAATTGAAAATATGTTGATAGAAGCAATATTATCAAAATCGAAATTTTTTATCATGTACTTATGATTGAGTTAATAATGGAAGAGAATAGAAAAGTATCAGAAGATTTTTCATTTTTGTGTACAGGTAAACATGAAACGAAAAGTAATTTTATTATGACTATAATAATAGTTAAGACTTTCCATAAACATATTTTCCATCGATCTGTATAAAAAAATCTTAGTGTCTAATTTCTATGGGGAAATCCACTATTTTTAGTATGCAAACTTCCTAAGATACGACACCGTGTTAAACCTTTGTTAAACCTACGATTGAGACTTTTTCTAAATCTATGATTCAATAGAAAATTGAGCGCCTGGAATAATACGATGTTGCCAAATTAATGATTTACGAAATTCACTAGACTTTACGTGTGAATAAGACGATATTGCCATTTTTATTGTGTCAATGATAGCGATATCAGTAACAGTCCTCTGAATCTTTAGGAATGCGCAGCTATGACCACATTAAATTGGTGCCAGGAACATCATGTCGAAAATCTCTCGAACAATCCTCTGGCCCATCTTTCTGGTAAGTTCAAGATAATAAGTCAAGGCTATAGACTAGAAACTTTTAGCTAAGACTCACATTAGCTACATACCTCAGAGCTCTGTTTAATTACCATACAACTAAGTGAACTAATGATCAAAACAATTGATGATCAAGGCAACATACTTCTAACTACCATTCTATACACAGAGTGAACTTAAGCAGGACAGGAAGGAAACCTAGCCTAATCGCAAAATATTTAAAATTGCCAAACTAGTAGCTGTCAGAAACGAAAATTGAAGCTGGAATCTTAAGCACTGAAATAGGGAAAATTATAGAATGTGATATTTTCCCACAGCTTCTAACTAATGAAAAGAGAGAAGTCTGGAAAATTTTGAAGGCAGTAATTCATAGGCTTAGTGCATGTTAAGCTACTGTGAAACTAATATTTTTTGTGATATTCGTAATTGAGACCTACATATCCTAATGTTATTACTTTGGGGGATGTATTTGTCCCAATGGTGTAAATATAAGTAAAATGAGTTTTTGCTCAAGGAATAAACCATTATCCAACAAGGAGTTGATGGAGTGGACCGAAAATATTTCTGGCAACAATGACAAACCGTTCATTGATAGCGGTTCAGAATATGTAGTTAGTCATCTTCAGATGCTTCAATAACGATATTTTTGCATCATCTACAAGTAAAAAGAAAGGAGGAGAAATGCCAACGAAATTTGAACTCCATGAAAATTTGTTGTCTATGGAAAGTTCATCAGAATCTTCCGAAAAAAATGACAATACACCAATTCCAAATATCCCTATAATAAACCTAGATCAATGGAGAGTTCTAGACAAGAGTTTTGTTCCAGATTTCATATACCAGCCGAGAAACCTAATACAGCAATGGAAAATTTTGATAGGTCATCTTCAGAGCTTGATGTTTTCTTCCAACTGTTCCCTAAAAGCCTTTTTTACGGATCACTGAAAAAACCAACGAATTATTGATGAGATATTAAAAATCGAAGATAAAAACTGATTAGTACAAAATAATATTTCATTATGTCATACAATAAAGTGCTTGCACAACATCACTATTGGTCGACCAATAGTTAGTCCACTTGGCAAAACAATGATCAAACATTCAATTTCTAGAAATAGAATTTGTTTCTTCCAAACTTTACTCTAATTCCCATAAAAAACCAGATATATTTTATTATATGGAAGAAGTGTTTTTAGTGTTGGAAGCACAATTTTCTTGCAGAAAGAATGAGAATAATTTCCAGAGTATCGACGGAGCTATTTCTAAGTTCAAAGGAAGAACTAGCCTCAAACAATACCTCATGGATTAGATGTGATTAAAAATATGGCTTGAACATATATTCTAAAAAATGCAACTGTAGGAGAAGATGTTGTCCTAAAATTAGCAGGAACCAGGAACCAGAGACTGATGTCTGATGATGTTTTGACACATTTTCTACAAGTACAAAACAGTGGTTGGTAATAAATAATCAGCAGAAAAAACATGCCAAAGTTCACTTCTAACAAAAAAGAAATCTCATGCAATCCGATTGGTACATGTACACTTTCTTTGAAGGATACTAAATATGTCACAATACTTTCTAATTGTCATAGAGATGAAATGACTGAAGTGAAAAGAATCGCCAAAGATAGTAGCAAAGTAGATATTCTTTGTCCCAAGATAGATTAGGTTTATAATAAATATATGGAAGGCATTGATCTTGCAGATCAACTTGTTGACCTCTACGATATGGATAAAAAGACAATCAAGTGGTGGAAAAGGGTTTTCTTCCGGATGGTAAAAACAGCGGACCGCGAGAAAATAATAGGAAGAGTTTTTTGAATTACTTAGTTTCTTCGGCTAAATCTCTAATTAGCTATGCTTGGTAATCATCTTCAGTAGTTTATTATATATATTAAAATATTTTCCCATTTAATTTGTTTGCGGTATTAGAATAATAAGTACCAAAGGGATGCATACGTTCAATACCCAGCGGGACAAATATGTCCCTATCATGAAAAAACGACACTTAAACCAACTAAACAAATTGGTACTGAAAGGGATATATAACTAATAATCAATTATTTTTATTTCAGTATTTATCCGATACGCCAATGGAAATCATTCATTGCTGCCTTGATAAAAACGGCATAAATTTGAGAAAGAGTATATATGTGATTGATCTGAGGAGATTATTTGAACATTATCACTGTCATCTAACTATATCATAATGACAGTGATGATGTCTCGGACAAAAAAGAGTTAATCATCTTATACTAGAAGAACGATGTACCTTTAATACCAAAGCACAAGAAGTAGGTTTATACTGATGGAAGTTCCGACTTCAGTGTGATTTATGTTAAGGCTAATTGGGGAAAATATGTTGTTGCATACATTTTATTACACAATATAAACGGATTATGAACGTATACATTAAAGAAACACATGAATATTTTCACGCTACTGTAATTTTACTTCCAGCAGTGTAGGAGTAAACAATTATAGTTCTCAGTTGCCAAACTTATAAATATTCACTGGCTAGAGTACCTATACAGTTAACGTTTACATCGAAGTACCCGTTAATAAATGAAATATTAAAATCGTATGTCAAAACATATACTCGGAATTTATTGATACAGATGCGATATTAACTATGGAACTCATATTTCGTTTATTAAGTCATTAATAAGTTACAGGAACAAATAGTAAAAATGGACAACAGAAAGATAGAAGGCGTGCCTTAAGGTGGACAGTGATTCAGTTTCTCAATATTACAGCCCAGTAAATGTTACGAAATATATTTTCAGCATTAACTTAACGTTCCAACAAATTTCTTTTTATAATAACTAATGAAATAGTATGGACTAAAAATCTTTCAAACTCAAGCTTACGTTCAACAATTGAGATTATAGAAAAAAATTAACAAGAAAGATAGGATTAGCAAAATATACAATATGGAATATTTGTACTTAGTACAAAAAATAGTAATGCGTGCAGTGGAAATGATATTATTAAAGACTGTATAGTAATAAGTCAAAAATAGTGGAATTATAATACTATCAGAAAATATGTGTCGGGCAATAAAAAGATTTATAGAGAGTTGACAAAAGTAACGGGTTTTTTATACCAGAAGAGTGGCTATTTTTTGTGTACAATTCTGTATTTTTATGTAATTAGAGTGAATAGGCATTACAACAGTAATTTAAAATCATTGAAATTATATATTTGTTCAATGAAACTTGGATTATGGAATGAGAATCACGCATTTATTTTTCAGTAAGAGCGATATTTATAATCAGTTTGATAAAATGGGTCTATTTCTCTATTTTTTACTTAGGATAAAGTATTATATGTATCCGAAATAATTCGAATAATGAAACAAAATTTTACTAAGGCAAATAGTGCAAATTTGCCTAAAATCAATGTGTCGAATAAAATTTTTAGAATCAAATCAAGGGTTTTGTTCAGCAAAATTTGGGAATGCATCGCATAATATTTCGAATAACAATTATTTGAGTAATAGAATCAACCTAGTTTACTTGAATCTTATCATATGTATTTCATGTTTGTGTAATGTTCAATGTTATCTCTTTGGAATGCAGTTTTGAACTTACACATATGAAAATCTTCAAAATAAATTGAAACTTTAGTACGAAATGATCTTCATAAAGGACCATGTAATTGTAAACCACGGGCTGCCCTTTTTTACTTTTCACTAGTACTCTTGTTTGTATATGGGCTATGGATGATATTCCATAGTTGGTAAAATGCGCTTTTGAATGTGTCAGGATTGGATTGAATTGATTGGTATTCAATTTAATCGTTCTTATTTCATTGTAAAAATGAAAATGTTGTAATCGTTATTCCAGACCAATAGCAAAGGCGTTCTTTTTCTATAACTTTTGAGGTTATTAGAAACACAGAATTTCTATCCATAAAAATATTACATACTGATGTTTACATAAATAAAATACATATTACTTTGAAATTACGAATTTGTCAATATTCTTATATAAATATTCAGATTGATTTTTGTCAATCAATTTACAAACAAGTGAAATGTATAAATAAAATCAATACACTAATTGAGAGGTATTTTCAGCTTAGATCCCCTTTTCTCTTCAAATATTGTTCTGCTAAATTTTATTGCTTATCAAAAAAATTCATAAACCTACATTATCAGTTGGACCAATTATAGCATCAATAAATACTCTAATTGGACCTCTTACTATTTGGTTGGATGAAATTTTGACAAAAGTGTATAACTTCAGCAATAATTATTATATCAAAGACTCCTTCAAAGATAGAGCTATGTTCTCTCAGGTTTAGACGTAATATAAACAACTTTTAGTAATTTTGAGTGAAAATTCAGATATAAATAAAAATTACCAACCAATTTTTGTATTGTAACACCAATGGGCTCTTCAATATTCCCTATATTAGCAAATAATGTAATGGATTATATTTTGTAGTGTGTATGTGTGTATTATATCTGTTCTGCCCTTCAAACTATTTTTTATTAAAAATCCTATAGATAATATAATTTTATCTTCTCCATAATAATGATAAACAATTGTTGCCTTTTCTTGACACCAAATTTATTTAAAACAAAAACAATAAAATTTGATTTGGTATAGAAAACCAATAAGTTCTGGAAAATTATATCACTTATCATTCATATCGCCAGATGGAAACTAATACAATATTTCATGAAAAGAATTTATCTTATCTTTTGAAGTCCATTCTATATGATCTAACAATCATTTTGACATCATAACAATCTTAATGTCTTACATTAACTCTAGCAATACTCCTAAACTTTCCCGAATTTTTCAACAATATAATATAATAGTAGCTTATTAGCAAAGTTTGACACTTCAGTTCGCTTTTAGTAAATCAAAGACAGAACATCAACCAATTAATTACCCTACGCATTCCTTGTTTAAATTGCTATAAAATATAGATTGGTCAATCTAAAAGGTTGGTCACTAAACGGAAACCTTTCACACAAGTCACAGCAAATTATACCCTAACAGATGCTTGCTTGCTTATATATTTTCTATTAAGATCATTCTATGGATTATGATTCTGTCAGTTTTTGACAACAAAAAACAGCAACAAACGCCTGTTTTTAGAAATAACATATTTATGTCATGTATCAATTGGATATTGATTTTTAAATCTTATGAATTTCTTAATTTTTTAAAGAAAAAGTGATATATTTCTTATTATTAAATAGTTCATATTTTAGTCTTGTACACCCATTTTCATGAAATACATCACATTAACATTGAAATTTAAATCCATTATGTTACATCGAAATATCAGTTATATATACTTTTCAGAGTTGTAATATTTTACTTATCTACATTAACTCTTTGATCCATTATCCATAAGACTTTAAATTGTAAAGCTCTTTAAATGATTTGAGCTTGGATATCTCAAATTAACGTAGTTGTAAAACCGAATATCCAATTATTTGTACTCTGTTGTCTTCAATTCTTATACATATTCTACAAAACATCGAAAATAATTTATTTTAAATGTAAACACTACAACGAAAGATTTGAATAATCATAGTAGAGTAAATAATCATCAAGTCATTGAAGGATATTTTGTTAACGGTGAGGCACATGATTTCTGAATCTATTTCATCTGTTTTAATCTGGTTATAAATACTAGTTTCAACTATTGCTTCTTGTATAATCGTTTTGATTTATTTCTTAACACTTCCCGAATCATAGAATAACTTAAATATTATGTTACACGTGTACTTATTGTAGAAACCAATAATATAATTAGAACCAAATCTGCTCATAGGGGTGGATGGAATTGGAAACATCTATATTCTCCCCATTTCTTCTTCAATATTTCAATATTTCACTCTAGAGTAATGGCTAACAGCGTCTTATGCCATGAAATACCGATTCATAAATTTGCCCTAAAACTAGTAGCAGCTGATTTTCTAGTAGTTTTCTCGTTATTTTGCCCCCAAATAATTAATTAAAGTGAGCTTTTTGAATGAGTATATCAATTTTCGTACTCTATTATGTACATATTCTGACAACAATTCATTATTGCTATTTCCTTCAGGCGATTACTTGAATCATTCGCATATTTTCCTCTTTCAAGCATTAATAACATTTTTAGTGATAATAATCATTCCTTTCTCTCTCATTTCAGTCCCATTTCTAACGCGACTGTACTATTAGAAACCTGCTGACAGGTGCATTATGTAAGTAAATTATCTATCTGTTTAAATTGATCTGGGGTTAAATGTTAACGTGAACCAGTGTTATTTCTATCGAAATACTATTCAGAATGGGTGTAAAAAGATAATTCAATTGGAAATAGAAAGTACAACACGGCACCTACTGATGGAGAACAAGCAGTAATTCAGTTGACATTTTTCATATCTTAATTGCTACCGTCAAGTCCCAATATCCTCAGAATTATTGTTTTAGGTGTGGAAACGGTTTGAATGGCTATAGTTACCCATATAATAGACGTAAAAGACTTAGCAGTCATTGTATTTATATGGAAATACTCTATTTATATGGAATAATTCAGTAAAGACTGAAAAATATGAATATTACAATGGGCTTTAATCATTTTATGGAGAGTATAATGCAAATGTTAATTAGAACCAAAATAACAATGTCAATATATACTGGCGAGCAAAAAATTGAGTTCACCTTAAAATTTTCATGTTTTTTGAAATTTTAGGTTTTCAGATAGTATTCGCCAACTGTACATCGTTACATGTGCTTTTGTAAGCTGAATGTGATACTCTATACTAAATAAAAATGCATGTTTTTCTTGGATTTAATAATTTATTATGAAAAAGCAACAAATTAACATTTTGGGCGAAATTCAACATTTTGTTGTTAGGGAAAATATGGAATGACAAAATAAAAAAAACTTGACACTAATAACGTGTATTCCCTTCTCTTGAATTGATGACTTATAGACGGCGCGGCATACTTTGAATCAAGTTGCTGATCACATTCTGGTCGATGTTATCCCATTCCTGCAACAGCAATCTTCTCAGCTTCTGGGCATTTCTTGGTGCTGGTGTGTATCTGGGGATAAGTCCTCCAGACATGTTTTATGGGATTTATGTCTGGGCTGCGAACTGGCCAGTCAAACCGCCTAATTTCTGCCTCATACAGATACTCCCTGACAATTCTGGCTGTATGTGGTCTCGCATTACCTTGCATAAAAATGCCACGTTCCCCTATAGTCACCTGAAAGGCATAACATGGTCTCCTAGCACCTCCGTAATGTACCTGTCAGAAGTTAGGGCCATTTTATATGAAGAGCAGCTCTGTACGAGCTTGTGCGGTGATTCAGGGCTAAACCATAACTGATCCACCGCCAAATGGAAGATTCTCGTCAAACAGAATATCTTTCCCTAGGTCTTCTCCACACTCGTCAAGTCCATCTGACCCAGTAAGAAAAAAACGCGACTCTTCTAAGAACAATACCCAGCTCCAGTCATCATCATTCCAACTAACGTGATCTCTGGCAAATGTCAATCTTGCAGTCCGATGCTGGCGTTGCAACGGACGACCTTTAGCCATTCTTCTGCATGACAGTCCAGCAGCAGTTCTTCTAACCATTCACTAACGTTGACATTTCTCACTTCTTCCCTTACAACATTTTCTTGTTCGTGAGAGTATCCAGAATTTTGTTATTCAATTGTACCAATCCACTGTCCGTATTTTTGCTTGTTTTGCCTGTAGTTATCGAAAACTTTTCCATCGTCGTGGTGTCCCTCTTTACTACTTTTTGTATGAATATTTCTTTGGCCTATGTCTAGAGCTCTGGTATATATTTCAACTAGAACAGATGGTCATACAATACCACCAAGAAGCATAGCCACTTTTCTAGCTTTTTCAAGACAACTCAATTTGTATGTATAAAGTATAGTCTTACTTATTTCTTTGAGATCTTTCTTCAGATCCAGTTAGTACCTAGTTGTCCTGGTAATTCGTGTCAAGTTATACTGCACATTGGCAATTCACATTTTCCAATCGATTTTTGTTGGTTTCCTTTTGAGTTGCGCCTCAGTGGAATCGGTCTCCAGTCTGAAAATGATTATTCTATGATAAGAGAGAAACGGCTCATTCGACAACCTCTTCTTTCTCTCCACTACACCAGTCTTTAAAGTAGGTACAGATTTTTAAAGAAGAATAATTGCAATAATATTAACAAGAAACGCTAGGAGATTTTTAAGAGAGAATCTGATAAATTTGGAAGAGACGGATGCGACATAATGAAAATTAAAAATTTCTACAGATAGTTAAAAATGAGAGACATAATGGATGATTCCAAATTTAATGAGAAGGTCAAAAATATGAAGATAAATGGAACAGTAAAATAGTAGACACTAAACAGAAAGAGTTGGAGATATCGAAAATGACAATGAAGCATAAAAGCTGATGACAGAAGAATTAAAAATTTGGCAGAGTGCTATATCCAGCAACAGGTTAACAAATTAAAATCCACGGCCATTTCATGTTTAATTTATCTTCTAGTTCAAATTGTCCGTGAGCATTCTCAGAAGCACTATGCAGAGTGATTTTATGTATGGAACGCATCAATTATCTCCGCTAGTATGATTTTTCTAAATTTGTGTGTAAAAGGATCTTATGATACGGCCGGTATTATGGGGATATTCACATTGTTGTCAGATCTTTCTTTTTTCCGGAATGAACTTTGTTATTCAAATGGATAATCCTTTTTTGCTTTCCAAAATCATTAAGAAATACTCCTAGCTACATTTGAGTTATCTCCACCGAAGTCATTAGAAAACAAATTTGATGTTTCAATAAAGTATTATTGTTGAGTTTATGGAAAGTCACAATGGATCGTTTATATGAAAAAGAACGAATTGATATTTTAAGTCGTAGAAGTCAACAAAAAACGTGTAATATCTTTAATAATTTATATCCCAACCGAAATCCCATACTGGTCGGTAAACGATTTATCCAAATCAGGTTGCAGAAAAACTGAACGACAAGTCTTTAGATGTTTGTGTCCTGTTAGAAAACGATCCACACTTGAGTACTAGACAAATATCGGGAACTGGATACTATATACAAAAACGTTGGTTCAAGGGCAGATGACGATTTTGATAGACGTGAAGAGTTTGCAAACAATTTTTGGACTATTTCCTGTGGGGTCACTTAAAAAACATCGTTTATAAAAAATTCCAATATTCAGGAATAAAAAGATAGGATTACCACAGAATTGAGCAGTCAGGGATTTGAAGATTTGTCTGTTCCATGATTTGAATGAATGAAACTGCACCAGTTTCGTTAAACTTCTTATTAGCTTACTTTACACTAGGCCTCATTCAAATGTACAATATTTATTGTAACCTTGGTGGAGATACTGTAAATGTATCTATAACTCCCAAATTATGGCATTTAGAGAATATTACATGAAAAATAATCAGTATTTCTTGAGAATTTCTAAAAGCACTAAATATATGGAGTGATTCATTTGAAATAACAAAGTTCATTATTTTTCCGGAAAACGGAAATATCTGACAACGATGTAGATACAAACATAATACCAGCCGTATCACAAGACTCTTACGCACAAAAAATCGTTTCCGAGGCGTTCCATACATAAAACTCACTCTGTATACTACGAATATCCCTGGTATACTGTTTAAGTGGTTAAATATATTCCATTCTAAATTGAAAATGGAAAAATGTATCTGTAGATGATCATACTTATTGTGAGACACTAATATATCTGACGGTCATTGTCAAATTGCTTTAATAATAATGGTCAGAATAAATACTTACGAGGAATAATGCTATCTTATCATGTATCACAGTAAATTCTAAGAAATAAAATATAAAATATTTTGTCCTCTGGCTAGTATTTTAGGCGGATAGTTGGAATTATAATTACCCCCTAATTTGAGGTATCTAGTCTAGGCAAATCTAATTGATCTCATTTACAAACGCACTTCTCTTTGCAATTTATTTGAACTTGCCATCCATTTCCATCCCAATCATAAAGTTCAAATCTCATTTGCTGCCGGAAACTATTCCGTAAAATTCAAAGTAACTTAAATTTCCTGTTTGATTTTCTTATCAACTCCTAAAAGTTCTATAAAAACTTTGAAAAATCGTAGGCAAACTTGACAAATAATTAATTTCAATTCAATTCATCTCCTGTCATTACTGTCATCGCCCAAGTCAGGAATGTTAGAAACGTAAGGGTACAGTAAGGGTACAAATAAAGACAATAATAGATTATTTCTAAGCTCATAGTACATTTCAAAAGTATGTTTACTTATTAAACATGGTATGGATCATTGCTGATATAACGAAAAGTGCTATCATCGTACATACAGAGGTTGCATATATTCTGCCACATTACACAACAACAATAAATTCTGATATAACATTGTATTGATAGCCGCGATCGTTTTCCAAGAACTCGCGTTCATAAACAATGACTCCCGCCATTTTAAATCATTTATAGATTTATCTTGGTACTGTGTGTATATTTCATAGGCTTGGCGATATTTTCATTTCTGTCAAGTTAACAATGTACGTGTGGAAAATATTGGAATTATCGTCTGGAAGATGAAGTGACATTAAAATACATCTGACATACATAAAACTATCAGTGTCTGATCATAATTTGAAGCCACTGGGTAGAGTCTGTCATTGTTTAATTTCTGGAAAATTTTCACTATATTTTCTGAAAATGTATTCAAGAGGAAGAAAATGAAGGTATCAATTGAAATTGCTACAATCACATAATACGATTGACATAACAAGGGCGGTTTGAAAGAATCGTAACGTCCGCTACGGTGATTATATTTTTAGTTTCTGTCGAAATATTACATAAATATGATAAACTTATTTTAATAGCCTATTAACAAAATTGTTTTTGTTATTGTCCTTTGCTTTTAAGAGTATACATTTAAGAAAATACCTGCTCATGGCGTTATCGATTGTCAAATGAATTAAATATGATTAAACGAATAAAATCATAATCATAGCACTTTGAGATTTCGGAGGCGTGATCTTCATGAAATATTTTTAACAAGGAAAAACGATAATTGGTCAAATCGTGCTAATTTGCTGACAAATTTTGATACCAAAATTAAGAAACAATGACGGCATGAAAGAAATTCGTCTGCAAATTACTTTTTGTTCTCAATTTTGGAAAATGGCTAATTGGAACGAGATTTCAGAAAAATGAATTGTTTTTGGATGGTTCAAAAAAATTTGAAACTTGCTAAACTGTACCTATCTATAGAGTTAAAAAGAGATTTCACCTAACCTAACCAATGGAAGAAGACGAAAATAAGATTTGCAAAAAAAAATGAAAACATGATTTCAATATCTTCAAATTATAGAAATTAATAATAAAAATATAATGAGGAAAAGCTATGAACCTCACATTATTTACCATACACTTTTTAAACTTGGTACTGTTGGTCTTGAAAAATATTGAATATTTAACAATTTTTTTTATGAATCAAGTATTATTCTCAAAAGCGAGAAAATGGTTTATTACAAGTTAGTATTTGATTAAAAAGCTCCATCTAAACAGACAAACTAATGAGTAAATAAAGTGTGGTAAAAAGCTGCAGAATTGCGGAAAATAATCCAAAAGTGATCACTGATTGGGTAATAAAAGTATTCAATATATTTGACCTGCTGTGTCTCAATGAAAACAAAATAATATAGAGCAAAAACAAGAATAATTCCATAAGAACAGGAGATAAGTAATTCCTGTGGTTTTGAGGAAATTATATCAATGAAATGTTCAAGATTGTTTTCTTCAAATAAAAATAATTAAAGGTAGAGAATTTAAGAATACCACCAGATTTTCACTTAAAATCGACGTTATTTGGGAATAGAAAATACTGATCCATGCTGCTATATTGATTCGTTTTCTATTTGATATATCATACATTCTCCGACGAGTTTTATAGTAATAATCACAAGACCATCTTAACTGACCCAGATTATTTATAGCTAAGCAACCGATTCGTTTTCCAGCTTCAAATTTGCATTTCGTCTGATACCCATGTTACGTAGTAATCAAAGATATTCTATGGTAAAGAATATAACTGCCAAAAGGCTACAAATTTTCGATTGCTTTCATCTTAGAACCAACGAATTTATATTTAATCCTACATAACATTATTTTTGAATGTAATAAAGGAATGAATAAGCTGAACAAAATTTTATGTTGATATTCGGAATATGTTACATTTATGAACGATGAAATAGTTTTCAGGAAGATCAATAATAATCTGTAATAGAGGGTTAACAATTGGAAGAGATAATAAATCTTCCTTAAAAATTACTATAAATGGCTAGAATATAAAATTAGCCTCTTTTATTTAGTGAAAAGTAGTGGGTGGTAATTATAAGCATTTATAAATATATCTCTATAATCATTGACAAGCTAAAATAATTGCATGCTTTGAATCCCAAGTTTTCTTCTCAAAATTTCCGGAGCTTTTACACTATTGGTTATTATTATCTAGATCTGTTATATTTCTTGCAGGAACAAATTCTGCCCTTAATTGATGTAGCGTCGATATGATCTAACATTTTTCCCAATCTAAAGAATGATCAAGTCAAAAAGGCGTTCTATATGTCTGGTATTTATGACATTTTCTAGGAGTACGCTGACTGCAATTTTTCAAAAGCAGTATCTAACATCTTGCTATATTTCCTCATAGGTACAGGGTTGGGCCGAGTAGGCGGCACCTACGTTCCAATGAAGGTATGAACGATAGTTTTCATAGAGGAAATGATAAAAATCGTAATAATCAATAACCATATTTCATAATTTATTGATTGTTAACGCTTTAAACAGCAGTTCTATTCAGGAAAATACTTAATTTTCAGTAAAGTATAGAGTGTATGGACATTTACAATTTATTATTACATAGAAACAAGATAAGATGATGAATATATTATATATATATATATATATATATATATATATATATATATATAAATTTTTTTAAAATAAATATTACTTCAATAAATATGATATTAGTATAAGTCATAAGGGACTAAAATCTAGAGCGCCAAAAGAAAAAATAAGCAATATATATAAAGTAACTTGTACCATATGGCAGACATCTCAGTATTTAGAAAATAGACTAAGAGGTCATCAATATGATAAAAAAATAAAACTGCAAAGGAACCACGAAATATAAAAAAAAACGAATTCAATTAGAATCAAAAATGTTTTTAATGGAATCTAATACACGAAAAAGGAAATTTTTCACATTCAAATGATAAAAAAGACCTAAATAATTTAAGTAAAATTTATAGCTGTGAATTCAAATACAACTACAAATAATTTAATTGATGACTGCTACGTATTTGAGATGTAAAAACTGAGGGAAAATCAATTTTTTTTGGTAAACCTAATTTCTTTTTTGATTTCATTTTTATTTTGATATTCATGATATAGGTGATCTATTGATTAATATAAATACGTGAATTATCAGTGTCAATATTATATTTTGATAAATACTAAAAGATATGGAAACGCCAAACTAAATTTAAATTAGACTATACAGGGTGAGCCTTTCAATCCGTCTTCTGGGAGGCACATTCTTTAGGTATTGTCTCACCACAAACCACAATTATGTTGTCGCCTATTATTCCAGCTCATACATTCAGTATCTACAATTATGCCGATATACGTTTCCATTAATACAAATAGTGGCCTCATGGCAAAATATAACATCACTTAAAAAATTTGGATATTTTTTATTAAAACATTTCACCATCATTAGGTCCGCAATTCCTTCAAGTCTATCAAAATCGTCATCTGACAACTCTTGAACCAACGTTACTTTGTATGGATGGAATTTATTATCACGCCTAGTCTTCTAGCAAGACGCAAACATTTGTTTTGATTTGTTTTAAGTTGATACAATTATCTTACTAATTTACTGTCAGTAGATCTTGTTATGGGATTTCGGTTGGGATATAAATTATTAAAGATTTTACATGTTTTTTGTTGACTTCTACGCCTACCACCATATCCTAATATCATTAAAATATCAATTCGTTCTTTTTCAGATAAACGATCCTTTGTGACTTCCAATAAACTTCAACAATTATAATTTATTGAATCGTCAAATTTGTTATTGTAGCAGTCACGAAAATGTATTATTTTAACTTCGGCGGAGATAACGCAAATGCTGTTGAATGGAACAATAATGAAGAATTTATATTTATCATTTTAAAAAAATAGTATTCAACAATATTACGTTACGTCAGTCACATAGGTGAACTGTGCGAAAAATTTGTCATTTTCATAATTTTGAAATAATAGGGAAAATCGTCAATTGTCTTTGTAGCTACGGTAAAGTCGTGAAAGAGTGACATGAAATATGTAGTGTACTCAATTCATCTTCTCATCACTCACACTGATGCTATTTTGTCAAAAACTATTAAATAACATAATAACTTTATTGCGTTTTTTTTTCTCACTGGTCTAATAATATAATCTAATAACTAATTGTACCTTTTCAATCAAATCACACAACAAGTAAATAAATAAATTGGTGTACGTTGTAATCACAAAGAGATACAGCAATTTGTAAACGGTAACTATATGAAACTTCTTAGTTCAAAGTGGAATTAGCAATTGAATCTCTTTTTGCACTATTAGAACTAATGTACGAAGTATAGAGTAGAAAACAATAATAAATCTGTAAACTATGTGATGTTAGATTCAAGTCATTGTATTATATCCACCTTACCTTACGTAAGAATTGTCATCGCATGGAAAAAATTCGACGGAAAGGAGTTAATATTGCCGTTTATTGGCATTCGCGAAAAATAAGATGCAATTCCAAATGTCATTACTGAAACTGCAAAAGAGAGTGAAGTCGAAACATTGAATGTTTCTCCTTTCCCATATTATAATTTCACTTTTTATTATAAATTATAAATAAAGAATCTTAGAATGTTTCACAAATACGCAGATATTTAACCGGATACCTGTTATATTTCGTTGTTTTATTATTGTTTATATAAAATTTTATTTGCAAGTAAAAATGCAATAATGTAAGTAGTTTGATTGAACACATGAGAATAGTACAGTGAACTTGAAAGAGATTCCTAATAGTTCTTGCGCTTAATAACGTAAAGAAAGAGAAATAATGAGAGAAAAGGCATGTCATCTAAGCAATTGTTTCAGTAACACACCAAATTACTAAACTTACGGAAATACGTTTTATGTATGTTTTAATAGTAGCTTTTACCCGCGGCTTCGCTCGCATCGAATTCATTAAATAAGTATCAGAAATCATTATAATAGAAAAGAACGAACTCTGTAGCTATATTAGAACCTGAGATCTAGATCTTTGAATGTAGAAAAATTGCCAAAAACCTACAAAAATCCATAACTCCACATTGAATGTCCGCGCCTAGCTCCTCTCCAACTCAACCGATTTAAGTGTTCAAAAACTCAAAAGAAAGAAGGTGTTTCAGCGAGTGTTCTTAGAGCAAAACGAAGTCTCTATCTTGAATAGAACCTGAGATATTGAGGATAGAACGTGTGACAAACTCCCATAAGTAATGTACAGGGGGAAATCGCATTTGAGTATAACTTGAGAATGGTGAAAATTAGATGAAATCCGATGGTTGATTGCTGATTTGTGCATCAATACCTTTCATTGAAAAAAAAATTAAGCAAATCGGTTAGGTAGAACGCCTGAACGGACTCGGAATGGAAATCATCAATTTTTTTTAATATATAAGATAAATACATATTTTGTGTTTCATTGAACGATTCTTCCTAGTTTTCTGTCAAATAAACGTTTTTACTTCATATATCACTATTAGTTTTTAACGGTTACACAATGAAGAGCACCTATAAAATTCAAGTGTAATTGACTGAACGTTAATCGTCAATTTTTTATTGGAATATCATCCGTTATTGAAGAGAAAAACAAAAGTGCAGCGCTGCATTGAAAAAGAGCAGGGTCTGGTTAGACCGTACAAACCGAAAGCGTGGATGCTGCATTGTGATTTATACAGATCGTATGATCCGAGGAGGCTGCGACAAGCCAGTGACCTTCTCAAGGATACTACCATAAGCGTGCACCGAAAATTTTAGTACATTTTCAAAGTAGCAAAATAAACAATTTGGATATCGAAGCTTCATAAAAATTTATATACAGAAATGATAAATCAATCAGTAATGGATTGAAAAAATTTGAAATAGAAGAAATTTGTGGGAACGTGTTGTTGAAACTTACTTTTATACATATATAGAGATTATAACGCTTAAGCGTTGTTGATGTTTGTTAAGTGAGAATATTATGAACAACTGCTTTTCTACTTCTCGATTTTGGATAAATAATGTAGAAAAAACGTATAACTTTATTGGATGACTAGAGAATTCATTATTCAATACAAATCCAAATGACTAGACTTCCACCCAACGCAATTAATCGTTTATAAATCGGTAATAATTATCATCGCAGTCCACAAATGTTGGTATCAAAGTTCATACGAAAAATACGAAACATATTTAAATTGGTTTTACTGAACTATCAGATATATAGAAAATCATGAAAATCTTATTTGACGTTTACCTTCAGTGTGTGAAGACAACAACTTGGTTATGGAAATGCACGTTAGACAGTATAAGTTGAGTGTTGGTGTAGTGTTGTTTTTAGTAATAATATCAACAACTTTTCCAGAAATTCCAATTAAGTTGCTTTTATAAAAAGACTTTCCATCGGCTTCTTATAAGTGGGTCATGGCAGGCCTATGAGAAAGCCTATGTGCCCACAGATCATCACCGCACACTATTATAATTATGAACAATGCGCAGGGTCAGTTGGCACTATCAAAGAAATGGCACTTCAGAAAATGAAAGGATCAATACGTATAAGCATCAGTCGTCTCTTCAGCATTATGCTCTCTCTTTGTTTTCGTTACATATAACTTCCTCCTCTTTTGATACCATAGAGGTATGTTTTAGTCTCATCCTAGAAAATAAAAACAGTCGTACCCCATAATGAAGTAGTAATTATGACGACAATTTCGTAATGATGTCAACATAATGAATGTGTCACCGAATAATGTGCAAATTTCAATTTAATTGGCAATAACTTGTACCTGTTGAAAGTTTGTTATTAACATAATATAAAAGAACGCATATCGAAGCAAATATTAATTGTTTTTTTTTACAAAATTATCGATTCCTCCATCTTATAAATAGTTTCTAAAAAATATAACTTCAAAAGTTTATGATGAGCTGTATATATGGACAAAAATTACTATTGATGTTTTTGGCAAAATTTTAATAAAAAAGCCATTATAATTAAAAGAGACCTGGAATAAATACTATTTATCAACAGAAAACTTTATCAAAATAAATTTTGATAAAGACCTGAATTAGGTCGAAACGTCAGATGTTATTTCTTATACACCTTTATTATTTATTCGTATTTTTCTGTGTTTGCTCGATTGTTATCAGTTAAGATTCGTTATAAGTTCCATTTTTTCTCATTTTCCAATTAAATTTCATACAAGCTACAAGTGTATGTGTATAATTTATATTTGACGCAGATTTATCTTTACGGTTAATGAAGCCTACGTCTATTTTTGCGTGAGAATTTATTGCACAAAAACTTCTATTTTATAAATTTCGATGTAACTAAACAATTTCAACATCTGCTCTCTTATCGTATATACAAATTTGAAATGTGACAATTGAGAATAGAAAAATTTGAATGGTTGGTAGAGTTTATTTTGATATTTATGTAGTCGCTTTAAATAATTATCCAAGTTTTCAATATCAAGTTATATGAATTCACGAAGACTGAAATCAGATAGAAACATCAAAAGTATTCATTTAAAGGAATAGATCTGACAACAAGATCATTTATTCACCAGAATATATTTTAATGACAGTGGAGTATCTAGAGTTAATTCCTGAAGCCTCGACTCCTAAATACCACTGTTATAAATTTACTGCAGTCAATATATTGGACAGAATCTCATAGATCTTCTTTAATTAATGTGTGATTCAGTTTTTATTGAAATAAAGTGCGTCAAAAATTTGGTTTGAAATAAAAAATTATAGTTTACGGAGTCCACTCTATAGTAGTGTCAAAAAAAGTTATAAACAAAATAAAACTGACTTGCACTCTCAAATTATTCTCGAATCAGTTGGTAATTGTCACAATTGAACCGTGTAGCATTGTTCAGGTTCTTAACTTTGAAATTCAATGACCACAAACATAGCCGCCGTCTTCGACCTTTGAAGGACTCCGAGAACCGCAACAAAAAAGTTAACATTGTATTAACAGTGTCTTTTCTGCAGCAAAGCAACTGTATTGTTAAAAATAAGTCAGGTTGTCATACACACATGGTTTGTCCATAGTAGGAAAGCCCTGATGCAACAAGCGTATGTCTTCATTTGCTCCTCCGCAGACCGGTTTACTTTGGCCGTTATATTCACAAACAGTGGTGGAGGTAAATATTAGCAGCGAACTGAAATCAAAATATAATTTTTTTAACATGTGATATATAATTTTCGAAAAATGGATAAACAAATACAAACAACTTTTGTATTTTGATTCACCTTATACTAATCAGTTTTTGATAATTTTTCAAAATCTCATTAGCTAGGGAAATAAACTATTTGGAGATAACCAAGGTTTTTATTTTAAAATTGTTGCTGCCGCCTTAAACAGTAAATAGAAATCAAAAAGACTAATAATGGATTTAAATTAGTTTGTCAACTCTTAAAATTATGATTCTCCAGTATTAGTGAAATACAATGAATTAGATATATTTTAAAAAGGAAATTACAACAGTTTGCAATAATTCATATGTGCATGCACGTGCATACCGTCAGCCTCTGAAGACGATAATTAGATTATCGAAACGCGCGTCAGACAGTGTAATTGTGAGTAGTGGTAGTATGAACAGTGTGTTCAGTATACATATGAATTTGGCTTATTCCGATATACATAAATACTAATAAATAGTTTCTAATATTATTATATGTTGTATAATGTACGTATTTTTGCACTGTGCTAAGTCCCTGAATACATAAGAATCCAAGCTTCCGAATACTTATGTATTATTATATTCATCGTCTGGGAAATAATTAATTAAGATTTTCGGTGGTTATGAATTGTATTGTATTATCGTAAAAAATTTAAATTCATAGATCTCAAAATTCAATATTCAAATTGACCTTGATAAAAAAATTGATCAATTGAATTTATTATATATATATGTTATATATATATATATATATATATATATATATATATGTAATTGAAAAAAATACATTTATCAAGTGAGAAATGTAGAATTGAATTAAAAACATCAACACAAGACATGCAGAAAGAAGGTACAGGAAGGCCAGTTGAATGGTCTACGACCGGCATCATCACTTCATGCAACGTTTGCACGTTACCGTCTAATTAGTCAAGGTCGGACGTTCATGAAAATAAATAAACGAGGCCAGCGACATCAGAAACCCACGCTGACAACTATTCTTGTAGATGAATACATTTTTATAGCGCTTTATGTAATGATTGCAGTGTTACAAAATATACTCTAATAATAGGGGAAATTAATTTCACATATCATGTAATAATTGAAGATATTTTAGATGTTGATAAATTATGAAATGATTTGTACGACTTGAGGAGCTTGATAAAGTCATAAATAAGACACGTTGTTCGACTTTTCCAAATATGTACATGAATCGCTGTTACAATGCAACCCACGTTGCAGTTTACATATTTTGGAAGAAGATCTTTATCAAATTTATTGCTATTTTTAATATTCTTCACTCTTTGCAGTAACGTCTCCAAGTGACGAAATACGTTAACCAGACAGTTAATTTTTTAACGAGATTATTAGACCAAGTTTACAAAATTGGCCAAATCATACTTTGTGCGCGGAAAGTATGAAAATATGAAGATACATTTGTCAAACCGTGGCAACCACGGTACATTGATATCCAGAATTTATGTAAAACTTTTAAACTAATATTGCAGAAAGCAATTTCTAAAAAAATGTATTTAATAATAATGTAATTTTCTAGTCTTTGGAAACAAGACTCCATTCTTAAAAAAACTTTATGATTAAGCCATCCAATTAAATAACCCTTCGAAGTAAACGAATATATTTACGAGATGAGGATTTATATTATTAGGAAAGGAAAAAAATATGGAATTAGAATTAACTATTATTCTAATAATGCCCAATATACTCCATTTGTTCAACTTGTATTTCAAACTACCTACTTACTATTTTTCTCTGCAATGTCCATATCTTCACCAATTGCAATATGTTGAATATGATTAAATGTCGTAAGGTTTCAATACCTATCAAATGCGGGAATGGTTTCGATATAGTATTTCCTAGATGGCTACACCTTTTCACTTTCTGTACAAACAGCGGTATAATGTCGTAGGCCTTTTCGAATTCTCGTGGAAACAGCCATGGAAAAAGAGAAAAAGAATAAAAAAGCAGAAACAGATATGACAATACCCAACAAGAAAGGGAAACAGAGAGAAGAAGGATCCCCTTCTTGTACATAAAAGGAAATAGACATGTTGGAATCGGGACAACCAGGAGGCAGAGATGACCTACTGAGGCGTGGACTCAGTGGAGCCGGGTGCCGATGCTATAAAAAGACATCGACTCAAACTCTAAGAAGGGCACATATATAGCTGCTGTCAAGCTCGTGAGAGTGACTATTCTGCCGAAGGCGTCCCTAAGATTGTCCTAAGTGCGGACAAACAAATTTCTATGGAGAAGGTACTAGTGGATGAGATGTTCTCTGGATAGTAGCAAAAGATCCAATTCAGGGGCATCCACTTTCAGCCGGGATTAATTGTGGTCAATCTAACCGCCACTTTGTTCCTCCATAGAAGTAAATTGGAAGAAAAACGGCTTCTGCAGCTAATAGAAGCGCACACTTCACAATGAAAAGTCCTAGACCGGAAGGACGAAATTAATGGTTAGCCATTAAAGGTAGTTATAGACGAACAATCCTACCTGACCATCAAGACCAATGGTTACACCATACATTATAAGTTTGGGAAAATACCAGTTCACGGCCTAAAGAAAAGGAAGACAACAAAATCACCCCCAGCACTTCTAAGGAAGGCATTGAAGGAAGATGTGAACGGTACAAATCACCTTTACATCGAAATTATGGGTCAAAGAGAATTGACCTCCAAAGCCACAAGGGAAAGAAAATACACAAGCAACGAGACTTCCGTGAAAGAACACCAAGGAGATCACACTATTAGCGAGCCGGAGGAATCTAAGATTTGATGGCGGGCATCAAAATAGCCGAAGTGAACGCTCACTATGCAAAAGGGGCATCAGCAGTCATCGCTCTGGCGTTCACTAAAGAAACATTTGTAACAAGAGTAAGGGAAGATGTTTTATATCTAACATCAAGTTTATCGAAACTAAAAGAGTGGGTATCGAATCAGCCGTCTCTCCTTTCTTAGAGAATAATCATATTTAGAATGGAGACCGATTCCACTGAGCCAGAGCCTAGCTGGAATCTAAGGAAAACTAATTGGGAAACATACAATACCAATTCAGTATATAGTATAACTTGATGCGCATCCAGGCCAGAAAGGCTAGACACGAATTGAATATGGAGCAAAATCTCAAAGAAGTGAATCTGGTCATACTCGATGCATACAAATCGAATTACCCCACAAGAAAAGCAGCGATTTTACCTAGTGGAATTGTCTTATGTCCAAGTTAAGAACCGAAACAATTTTCCAATATGTGATTTGGTAGAGCCTTAATTTCTGAAAGAAATAATTCACACAGTATGTTCCTATTCAATATAATCAATAATCATATTTAACAAAGAAATTCTAACAACAGCAGAATTCCTATTCAATTTATATTAAGTTTTTATAACATTCATAAATAAATCAGTGAAATACCAGATATTTTATACTAATTTCAGTTGAATAACAAAAATGTTTACATAAACAGTTCAAAGTTCAAACTATCATATCGAGTAAAAGTGAATTACACATGTGGACAGGGAGATAAATAGCTGGCAATATGAGAAATAAACAGATTGTGGAAAAATAAATCAATATGTAAACAGTGAAATTGTTCTTTTGTTATAAAATGTGATTCCAAATTGGTGATGTAATTGTTTTGGGTTATTTATTATTTTTTAACAATAATATTTTTTCATCGATCAGATTAAATTTGATTTAGGATCATCAATAATTGAACTATATTTGCAATAATTCTCCAATTCAAAATACAACTGATATTTAATTAGCGGTTTCTGTTCATATACTGAGGACTATCTATTGTAACTTTGCTTCATTTCTTTGTAAGCGAAATTGCCTAACTACATTATTCGTTTATTAAATATAGTAACTATAAATCATTTTTTTAAAAATATTTGACAAAATTTTTCTTTTCTATAAAATGTGAAATAGCATGTCCCAATGTGACAGAAAAAAGTAACATCGGATATTAGTCTACTTATCCGACCCTTAAATTAATTAAAAGCTCTATTGTTACACTTTTAAAATACGTGAAAGATTTTCGCCAACTTCTTTAATAATATAATCAAATATGAAATGTTACGTCTTAAATGGTTTAGTAATGAAATCTGGAGCCATTGCTTAAGCAATTCAGCGAGATAAAAATTTTAATTGTCATTTTTTTTTTGGGATAAAGGTGAATTTGCTAGTTCCATTAGTCCTTTTTATGTCGATCACACTGTGATTATTACTTTTATTTGAACCCACGGCAGCTAAAATGATCATCCATAAGAAGATAAGGATAATAATGTTGATACTAATTAATTACCCTCAAATTTCAGTCAACGATTTATCCGGAAGAAACCGGTTATGTTCTCTAATACTTCCTTTGATTGAAGAAGGTTTCACATCTGTGTATTTAGTCATGAATGAATGCATTGTGTTTCTAAATTATCGCACAAATAAGGAAACAAACCAAGAGGTTAACAGGAGTTTACGCTTTAGATTACAGGATACGTGTTAAAAGGGTTCTCACGTATAACAGAAAAGAGATATATTGTTTGACAAAAAAAATCATTTTGACTACCAAGAATAAGGGTTTTATGTTACAAAGTGGTTGTATGTTGGCATGGAAAAATTGGATTCTATTTTAAGGATTTGCCTTCTATTGGTACTTTTAGATTATTTTTAATCATTACTGTTAGTTTAAAGAATCAAAAAAATTAATATCAGTGGTAATGAGGAGGATTTTTTTTAATTTTTGACACTAAGTGCACTGACATTGGAAAAAAAACCGTAAAATAAATAGGCTACATTCAATACTTTATTAATCAAAATCAAAAAGTTTTCCATTTCTGTTTCACGAATTACACATTGTAATAATATTTTGATTGATTTCGTCCGGTGATTTATTTTTTGCGGTTGATGGAATGGAAATGATTACATTTAAACGAAATCTGTTCCAGTTCGTTTAAATCTAAAAATGTAACAATCGGTAGATTTTATCGAGCTACTGATTGATTCCATTTTTTATTGGTTACCTGATGCAAAATGTTTGCGAAGCTATACGCAATTTTATATATATATATATATATATATATATATATACAAATTGGACAAGGTATACTAATCAGAATGTAGATAATTGAAAAATGTGATTAAAAATATACTACTACTTATAAATTTCTTTGATTTCTTACACCTCTTTTATATGGTTTTTGTTGATAAATTATATTGACTTTAGTATGAATCTTGAAGGAAAACATACATTATCCAAATATTCCACTAAACTAAAATCTTAAACACCCTAAAAACAAAAGAAGTAATGTTATATACCAAGAGATTTGTGCTGATTATGATGCTGTCTACATAGGGCAAACTTTCAGTATTTAGAAAATAGACTAAAAGGTCAATAATACGATAAAAAAATTAAACTGTATTAATGCAGTACGAAATATAAAAACATACAAGCAATTCTAAAGATTCAAAATTTCTGGAAACGGAATCAGACACACGGAGGAGAGAATTCTTAGAAATGATTCACTTACTTGAAAACAACGTGTTATAAATAATAAAAAAGATCTAAATAATAATTTAAATAAAATTTAGTTCTCTCCAATAAATTTTAATACAACTACAAATATTTTGATAAATGGCTGCTCTATACCAAAGTTGTAAAATCAGAACTTATATTTAAGTGTATTTCTTGAAGTATACATTCGAACTTTATAAATTTTTAACAGATGTTCAAGTAGTGTGTTTGACGGAATAAATAATTCTACACTACTACCTGGAGGACATGGGCGGCTCATGCTCAACAGTTAACAATCTATAACTTTTACAGGGACAACCTGTACAATCTAAAAATAGCAAAAATGAATTTTTTAATCGAAAAATGTACTCTTTGTTCAACTCGATGATTTAGGAGATTAGATTCTTAGATTATTTTACATGTTAAGGAAACCTTTCTCCATAAAGAGACATTCTGAAGAAAATTATCAAAAATAGTAATTATTTATTGAAAATACTTACGTTTGGTATTGAAACACAATCAAACATTTCTGATTGAACTGCATACCGTTGAACATCGTGTTACTTACATGAGAAAAAAATTGAAATGTAGAAAAATTTAGCTGGTTAGCCTACAACTTTTTCTGTTATAATTTAGTAGGTTCACTTATTTTTTTGTAATGTGATATTGCTCTAAACATTCGCAGAGATATTGGTTAATGCATAATAAAGCTTCTCCCCACTTTCTAAATAATGTAAAACGAGGAACGAAATGATCTATAGAATAAACTTTCATTGTGAAGGTATAGAGCAGAATCCTGGAATGTCTTTCCAAGCTTGAAAAAATATCTTCCATAGATCCCCCAATTGTGAAGTACACGGTGCCCACTTCGAACATTTATTATAGTTTTTTTTTTTATTTCATTCGATAAGTTGTAAGCTAACCACTAAATTTGAACATTGACCGTTGAACCAAAACACCTTCCATAAATATATATTCACAAAAGTTGAAAAATAATTGAGCAATTACTCTTATGCAAAATAAATGGCAGATTAATACTAGTAATAAATATTTATAACCCCCTGTTTCAAGGCATTCTCATATATCTATGTAAGTATCAATATAAAATTACATACAATAAAATATAATATATAAATCATACAACTATCAATTTACGTTCACTGAAAACATTACCTAATTACATATTTCCAACATGTGTGACTTATTATTATCTTATTCTACAATTATTACTTTTTTATCCAATTTTCTTGTTGTATGTATCCGTTTATATCAGATTTAATGCAATTCACCTGCCCTAAAATGAGAACCTTAAATAGACCATAGAACCAACGATCGAATTTCGAACGATTTGAAGATATCTGGAGAAATTATTGTTAGTTGATTTAATGTCAGCATTAAAGTTGAAGGTTTACAGTTTTCTTAGTCATTTTGTTAACTTGACACATGTCATTTTTTGATATATGCGGTAACATCCCTAGATATTTGTTTCCGTTTGAGAAAAAATATTAATTTTTTGAGGAATCGTTCTTTTCTGCAATGCCTGCCTAAAACGATTCAATACATCTTAGGTGTTTGTTACAGGCTTAGAGCAGTAAAATTTAACACTCTCACCTTTTTCAAAATATTGTTTCCTACTTTCTTAAATTTATGTGCAGTTTGAATATTTTGTCGAGCTCAGATATTTTACTTTTACAACTGAATAATATTCCAATAAAGTGATTATGCGTTACTTGGAATCCAAGTGAAGAAGTTTCAATACATCGTATTAGAAATTTCATAAACGGTCAACTCAATTTTTAGTTCATACACTTTTCCGCTTTTATTTGTTTTTTCCATGGATTATGACCTCATTCTACATATTTAAGCCGAATCGAAATTCAGTTGATGTTTTTCATCTATTCTTAATTATATGATTCCGAATCTAAGCACATCCTAGTTAGTTTGGATAGAAGATGCTTCAGATAAACCAATGATCGATGATAAGTTCTCACTAAATATTTTTGACTATATAAATAGCAACGAAATTACTTAAAAACCCAATGAACCGATGTGACGTCAACTCTTTAAGAATTTTAGAATTGTTGGATCAATTTCTTCTTTCGTAAACATGCGAGATATCTAAGATAACACAGTTACATTAGTGAGTTTTTCATAATTAGAGGATTCGTCGCATTCCACAGAAACCTTAAAAACCACTTCTTTTTTAAGAAATTTTCACTTCACTTTTCATTTCAGACAAGAATTTATATTATCGATATATTTGAAAAGACTTCCTCCAATAGTTAAAGTGACTTTGTTTTGGCCTTCCGATTACTATAAGTTCATCCTTTTAAAAGAACGCCAATAAGCCGAACGGCATTGTGAATATTCAAGAACCAATAACAGCAAACCGCTCTTCCAAGTTTATCCAGACTCATGACAAAGGCTTACTGCATCGTTTTTTGTCTGGGACATTTTATTAACATAACTCAGCACTAGGGCCTGCAAATTATTAAGTGTCAGTTTGAATATTGTAAATAGTAAACTGGGCAAGCAAGATTGATGGTCATAATTTCCCAAACACACTTTCAAATGCTGTGTTAATAATTCTTACTCATCTCATATGTCATCAGCGATTAGGCTCTATATATATATATATATATATATATATATATATATATATATATATATATATATATATATATATATATATATATATGTTCTTGATTTTAGGTCTCTTCCTTTTTAATATTAGATTTTTTTAATAGTTTTTAAAAGAAAGATAAATTTCGACGTTTCGACTTTTCTTCAAGTCTTTATCAAAGTATGATATTGACACTAACAATTTGCTTATTTATATTATCTATAGACCGCCTTCACCATGAATATCAAAATAAGGATGAAATCAACTTAGAACTTTGTTCCAATAAGAAAAATTAATTTTTCCTTGGTTTCCACATATCAAATATATTAAATTTGTTAGAATTTATAAAATAGAGCTATACATTTTACTTAAATTATTTAGATCTTTTTCGTGTATTTATTAGATTACGTTTCAAGAATTTTTTAATCTTTATAATTGTATTTATGTTTTTTTGATATTTCACGGTTCGTTAATGCAGTTCTATTTTTTTTATCGTATTGATGACCTCTTAGTCTATTTTCTAAATACTGAGATGTTTGCCCTATGTAGATAGCGTCACAATTAGTACAAGGCACTTGATATATAATATTACTTCTTTTATTTTTTGGTGTTTTAGATTTTAATTTTGTGAAATATTTGGATAATGTATTATGTCCTATATGACTTATACTAATATCATATTTATTGAAATAATTCGATAATTTTTGGGAAGTCCTTGTATATATGGTAACGAAAAATGTTTTATGTTTCGATATTTCGTTTTTAAATTGATTGTAGTATCTGTTTATCCTTTTATTGAATATGTTATTTACCATTTTTCCAGATTTTCTTTCAATGCGGTTTTTGCTTTTTGAATAGCTAAGCATATAAATTCAGGATCTGATAGCTGCATAGATCTATCAGCCAAACTGATTATCATTGATCTTACTTTTATCTTAATAACATTTCAATATCAAATAGAATTTTCTATATAAAGATTGTGCTGGTCTTGATACACCCTGTATAAATCAACAACTTTATGCACCAGTACCGTATTTTATGGACAGATTTATAGTATTTTTTTGAATGCATTTAACATAATTGTACCTATTTTTCTAATTAATTTATAATACTGATTCAAATTAATAGAAAGAGTTTTAAATTTAGAATTATGAAAAATGAAAGTTTTCCGTATAGACCAATTTAGATTATTTTTCATGAAATTTCGAAACCTCGACAGTCAAGAAATTTCATGGTTAAAACTCTCGAGTATTTTTCTAAAAAACTGATCTGTCGTTATCAATCTATCCAAACTACATTGGTTGTACTTTGAGGATGCTAAGTAAATAACAATCCACCACTGGTCATCTTGAGGATTATGTTCTTGGAAATTCTAGCCTTGAAATTCAAATTTATTATAGTAACCTGAAGATGCTTGTATATAAGTGAAGTCTATCTATTAGATTGTCAATGATTTTTACATCACTTTTGACTTTCGCTGATATATCTACGTTGAGGAATATTGGTATTGTTGTTCAATCACAGTCTATTAGCTATGATTGTGTTTCTTGTTAGTGACATTGACATTGACCACAATTTCTGTATTTGTTTGTAGATGCTTATCTGCCATGACGACAAACATTTGTTTGCATAAGAGATGTATGTTGGATAATAAAAATACACATACGGTGTGAATCACGATAAAAGAGATTATCGAAGTAAGCAAAATATTAGCTTTTTATTATATTATTGTCATTGAGTAAATAACTGGAACAATATCCTCATGCTGATAATTGTAGTTACCCAAATGATTTAATATCTATAATATTTTCCCCGCACTATTAAAAAATAAAAGTTTATAATGAGAAAGAAAATCTTCAGTTGAGCTATGAATAAATGACAGTTTTAAAACGAGGGTTGTTACTTGAGTTAAGTTAAGACAAATAAATAAATATTTATAATTTGATATGGCTTTATTGTTTTTCAAAATGTTTTCCATTGAGATCAACACATTTTTTCATGCGTTTGAATCAATGTTGGAAGTATTTTTTCCATTCCTATTGAGGTACCTCCATATCATGTGATTTGAACACATCAACCGTTTCTTCAGATATAGAAAAAGTTAATCTCGCAATTTATTTCTGTTTTGGCTGTCAATAACGTTTCTGTTTGAACTGATGTGTGAGAGCTCGCATTCTTGTTGTGCAAAATGATTTGTCATCTGAAATTGGTTTCCCTGATTTTTTCGAACACTTCCTGCAAAAAATGCTGGTGTACTATTCAGAATTAACTGTTCTACGGTTTGTCTATTGAAACGGTGGTGATATGTCCAGTTATTCACAAAAAACCGGCGACCAATTGCTTCATGGTGCCTCGTGTGCGAGCAACTTTAGTTGAATGTCGCTCGTTCTCAAAGACCCATACAGTCGATTGTTGTTTAGTTCCAGATTATTATACATCGATCCATGATTTGTCACCTATTACAATCTTATATACGTCTTTTAAAGCACCGCAAATGAATTTTTTCAGCATTTCCTTGCGCCAATCAACAAGAGCTTTTTTAAAGCTATTGTCAAATTATTCTATATCCAACGCGAACAAATCTTTTTGACAGAAAAATGTTCATTCAATAATGAATATATGCCTCAATCTCACAGTGTGTCACATGGCAATCTTGCAATATCAGTTTACGCACAGCATCGATGTTTTCTGGCACAACAGCGGATTTTGAATATTCATCCTGTAGCGAATTGCGACCACGTATGAATTCGAAAAACCAAAAAAACACAGTGGGTTGAGATAGGGCCAATCACCAGAAGTCGAAGCGAGTTGATCAGCACAGTGCTGTTTGTTTAGTCCGCGTTGAAAGTCATAGGAAATCCTCGTAAACAACAGGTTCACCATTAAAAATGTCAAACTTTATGATGGTAATGTTGACTTATTCACATAAGTCTTGCTATATCTCAAAATTTAAGTAGCAACCTTCGTATTATTAATTGTTTAATTGATTTCTTTGATAGAATTCTGATGAATTTGAATATGAAGGACGAACTGATATGATTTGGGTATAAGGAGGAAGCATGATAAATATATCAACAGTATTCTGAACTGAGATTCAAGTAAACGAGCATTTAAAATATTAGTGGATCGTGTTGTTCTTAATGGATTAGTGGTATATGGAAAACTTGTAAGAAATGAAACTGTTATCATCGAAGGAAGGGATATGATTTACTATCAGATATTACTATTACATCTAATTTGGTCACAATGTGCCTTTGAATGGCGCTTAAATAGTGCGGTAAATATAATGATTTTTTTGGAAACCATTTACCACTATTAAAACTGTCTCTCTAGATATTGGACAGAAGAATGTTGAACTCTCGTTCTTTAACACGGCCTTTATTCACTAACATTTCGTAGTGATTTCCATTCATTTCAAACACCCATCTCAATTTAATGGAACTGCATATTGTAAAAACGAAGAATGTGGGAGAAATGTGAATTTGGGGAATAATACAAGGTGTAGCATTGAAAAAATGTATTTGTCCTTTGTATGCTTTGTCAATAGATATTAGACGGTTGATACCTTTTGGATAATGTCCATAATAATAGTTATCTACCGTTGTGGTACTAGAAACTCATCTTGAATTGCTGAATTCTGATCCAAAGCTAATGAAGACAAAAGCCAAAACCTGAAATTTATAGTTCATTTGAAAATTATATCGCTGAAATTATTTCAATTGTCTATATACGGGATAATAGAACAAAAAAGTGAATATTGATACTTTCTTATTCAGATTTTTGATCAAACCCTAAGGAATTAACAAATAATCCTATTTCAATACGAAATTAATATGTATTAGTATACTCTCAATTTAGAATAATATTGAGTTTCACATAAATAGTTTTCTAAGTATAGGAAAGATTATTTTGAAATTTATTGATACGTATACTCAGAACCAAATTTGTAGAATCGCCCCGTACTGCTAAGAACGCCTTCGCAAACAACTATGTATTTCGGGTATTTGCGTCATATTAACTTATTATCATATATGAATATGAATAATTTTCTCCAAATTCTTACCTTTTTATATGATGATTTGTTTTGATTCAGTTTGATCTTTTTTTATCACAGATTAGCCTTCACAATGACGGAGTATATGATTTAAGTCATTTCTTTTTCTTCTTCTATCTTCTCTATAGGCAACTTTGCCAGCTTTTTTCTTTTGTTGTGCTCCATCTTTTCCGGGGTCGATCGACAATTTTCTTCCCGGCCGGCGATTTGTCGCTTTGTCATTCTACTTATATGGTTGTTCCATTCCGTTTCTGCTGTGTATGTCATTATTGGTTTTATAACAACTTTGTAAGTTCTATTCTTAGTTTCCGTTCTAATATGTTTGTTTCTCCATATTGTATTATTGAGGCATCCTGCTGTTCTATTGGCTTTCTGTATTTGTTTTTTTTACTTCTGGTTCTACATCTCCATAGCTTGATAGTGTGATGCCTAAGTAGTTAGTTTCCATAATCTGTTCAATGTTGGTACCGTTAGTTTCTATTTTACATCTAATCGGTTCTTTGCTAATGACCAGGGTTTTTGTTTTTGTGGAATAAAATTACCATTTTTGGCTTCTTTGCTACTATGTTAAACTTGTGTACTAATCTTTGTAGGTCGTCGTCACTTTCTGCTATGAGGATAGCATCATCTGCAGAGCAGAGAATTTTTATTTCTCTATTTCCCATCTTATAACCTATCCTCCTTTTTACTGCCTTTATTATTTCATCCATTATGAGATTAAAAAGTCTTATACCCGTGCCTATATTTATTTCCTCTGTTGTTCGTCTATTCTAGCCTGTTGTCCTTATATATGGATTCAATTGTTTTAATGATGTCTAACGTTATTTGTCTATTGTATAAAAGGAGAACCACATCTTTTAATCTAACGCTGTCAAAGGCTTTTGTCAAGTCAATTAAACAAATGAACGCCAGTCGATTATATTCTAGAGCTTTGTCTGTAGTTTGTCTAGTTACAAATACTGCGTCTGTACATGAACTGCCACTTCTAAAACCTTGTTGTTCGTCCTCAAAACATATTCTTTGATTTATTAGTTGGTTTAAAATTTTGGTTGTAACTTTTAGAGTAGTATTCAAAAGATTGGTTCCTCTATAGTTTTCTGGTTCTTTTCTGTCATCTTTTTTAAACAGTCAAATTAGTATACTTGGTTTTCATTCTTTAGGTACTTTTTTGTGTTTTAATATTTTGTTAATGAACAGTGCCAACTGCTCAGTCATTGCTTTCCCACAATTTTTTGAAAGTTCATTTGCTATTCCACCACTGCCTGTAGCCTTTCGGTTTTTTAGTTTTCTCTGAGCTTCCACTTCCATTGTACTTATTCTGGTATCTTCATCAGTTGTGATTTCTGGTGTTTCCGGTTCTTCTGTTGTGAGTTGGTTTTGTGAGTACAATCTTGTCAGGTAGTCTATCCAGGTTTTTATTCCTATATGTTTCACTTCTACTATTTCTTCCATTTCTTGCCTCTGTCCTCATATACAGGTACATCTGCACATTTCCTTTTGTAATACGTAGAAGTCATGTTCTAGATCTTTTGACAAGCATTCCCAGTGGTTATTATTAGTCATTATGTCGAGCCTATGCGTCTCCTTGTGAATCCTCTTAAAGTTCTCATATGAGGAGGGTGTTTTGTTTGCCATATATTCCAGCTACGATTTTTTCTTTTCTTTACAATTTTCTTTTATTTCCCTACAGAACCATGGTTTTCTTTTTGAGTTCTTTATTTTTGTCCACTGTTTTCTCGCCGAGAGATTCCTTTGCGGCTTTTAAAATGTTAGTTTCTATTTTTAGCCAGCTATTCCATCATCCTCCGTGGTTCGATTGCTCTCGATTACTTAAGTCTTAAGAATGCTTTCATATAGGTACTTTATTGAATCATCTTGTAGGCTTTTAAATCGTATTTTTGAGATGTTTTGTGATGGACTGTGTTCTTATTGTGAATTGATTTTACCATTCTTATTTTGTGGTCACTCCCTACATCTGCCGAAGTTAGTACTCTTACATCTAAGATTTTGGACGGGTGTATTTCTGTGTTAGTTAGTATATAATCGATCATGGATCTATTTTCTCTTGTGTTTTCAACGGTATAATTATATATTTCATTCATTTGCAGTTGATAATTCCATATTATTGTAGTAACCGATTCTGATGCCAGACACCAATATTAATATAAGAGATGGGCTAACAAGGTCATTCCACCTGAATCCAACCCATATGGGACATATTTGGAAGAGCCGAAGAGATCGATTGGATCCAACAGAAACTTTGTCTGAAGCTCTAATGAAGAAATGAGAACTTCTGAGAAGAGTGAATATAGGAAGACACTTGCAAGGTAGATTTATAAAGGCTAATGGGGGAGATTCTCAATATGAATTCAAACTTAGTATGTAAAATTTGTAATTTGATTTTTTCTTAGAGTTTACTGCAAATAAAGCAAACAAAAGTAGCAATTTGCCTTATTTTGTCACTTTTATGTAATATTTTCTATACTTTCAAGACATGTTGAACTCTAAGATATTTTTATTTACTGATTAAATATGACCTTTTGAGGAAATGTCCAATAATTATTTTTAGTAGTGAGATTTATAGAAATCTTTTCAAAACAATGAAAATATCTTCATTTTATACCAATGAATGGCTGTTTTCCAAAACTGACCATATGATGTTACCGCCTATGTGTAATAAAATTTAAGGTCAATTATATCACTTAAGAAATATAGATGTAAATTTACACTGTACATTTTCACAACACATAGATAGATACAAATTTTAGTGCATTCAAATTAGTCTTTGAAGTAATTCAATTAAGGTAATCAAACTAGATCAAATTGACATTATAATCGATATTTTCATCCTTTCATTATATGCAAATAGTGAATTAACAACAGTAATTTTCCGACAATGTCATTTTATGAATAATTCATGTTATGTATAGTATCGGAGATTGATTATGTAATTTGAAAACGTAATCGATATGCCACTTTAGAACCTGTTTCGCTTTCCTCAATCGATAAACCGTTAATTCATTTCAATAAGTTTGGAATAGTAACAAAATATTTCCACATTTTTACAAAGGTCAGTTGAAGCTCTTCCTGCTTTCATAAAAAGTTCATTAGCATAAGAATTTGTTGAGGAGTACATTTATTTGAATATTCTAGTAATCAAGAATTTTTGTACATATGCTAGAGAAAGCTTGATCGAGATGTATTGAAATTTAGAAACAAAATTTTAAGAAAATTGAAGAATTTTTCCAATTGATAACTTGCTTCGTTGTAATGATAATTCCCTCTTTAAACTGTTAATCAAGCTGCGTTTACTACATTATTCCAAGCTACTTAAATGGAAGCTGGAGATAGTATTAGTTATCTGGTGGGTGTAATGAATGATGTTTATTGAGCAACAAATCAAGTGCCAAGCAGACGTTGAAAGTACGGCAATGCGCATTATTCTATTGGAGTATGGGATTTACTAGCTCCTGAATATTTGGAAGCGCAACAAGCTCTAGCACATTGGTAATATAACCAGCACTTTTTAAGTAAAGAAGAGTGCAATACTTCAAAAGAAATAACAAACAAACAAGAGTGATTTATTAACATGACAATTGACAAAAATGTTCAATTTTTATAATCCATGCATTGATCTCATCCTTCTAAGACCATAGTGAACACATAAGTAAAAAATCAAAGCGTCGAATAGAATTTTATGTTATTATTGATCTGAATTCACACTTCTATATCTCCATTCTTTCCTGCTTACACCATGAAGCAGCGCTAGAGGAAAAGATAAAAATTAAAAATATACCAGCAGCTAATGAGACCTTATCGAACGATGAAAAACTGATATTGAAATTTTGGCTCCTGCACTTTTCTTCCAATCACTTTCAATCAAGCAACGGTCCTAGTGACATATATTTGTTCATGAATATCTAAATTAACGGTGACGTTGTTCAACCCTTGAATTGTATCATTATTTCTTGTATTACTGTTAAACACACACTTTGTTTTACTAATATTAATGATTTCGGTAAATTTCACTTCGGTACTAGAGACAAGTAAGTATAAAAAAGGAATAATGATTTTCACTAAATGGGTTCAAGCTAAGGACACATTTTTAACATGTGCCGAGTTAACAAGTGTCAACATGACACGTCAGAATGTGTTTCAGCTGACATTTTGATGTTTTTAACCTGTCAAGTAGTATCTTCGACCTTCAGGTTCACACATTCACAATCCTCCGGAGCTTATAATATAATGGAGCACCTACCAGAAGAAATGAATTGGTTGGATGAAGAAGAGGAAATGGTTGCGGTTACTGCTTGTGCTACAATATGAATCCAGGAAGTACTGGGTCCATCCAATAAACCAACGTAGGCACGAATGTGGTGAATATCATGTTCTGTGGTCCGAAATTGGCAATAACGATGACAGGTGTAAATTGTATATCAGGATGACCAAGAAGGAATTCGACGTGGTTTACAATTTACTAGAAAGTAAATTAAAGAATCAAAATACAAATTTTAGAGAAGCAATATCTCCAGAGGAACGACTTTTAATAACTTTTTAATAATTATTTTCTTAAATACAACCGAGTATAAAATTATTATAAAACTAGACATATTATTTTTGGAAAAGTAAAGAAACATTTTATAAATTTGTAAAATTAATTAATGTATTGGAAGAGAAACTTCCTTGAGTATTTTCTGAAACATAAGTATTGGTTTGAGATTGTCGTTTTCGTTGGTCTCGGTAGACCTTATTTCGGAAATTGTACAAAAACTCATACTTTCGTACCTCTTCTATAAATTGTACCTCAATTAACATAAAGATAATTATAGATATATTACGGAAACGGATATAGTTGAGGAAACACTTTTCAGTCACGCTCAGAACAAACTCGGCATTGGTGGTGAATATAACCTACAACACTTTGTAACACTTCTGACGAAAATCTGATCAACGTAGATTTGGAAAACACGCGCTATGACGTGTTAAAGCGTGTTGTCGGTCTCTGACGACACATCACAATAATATGCATAGATATATTTAAAATAACGTAATAAATATTTATATAACACGTGTTAATGCGTGTTAACAAGACATATGTTAAAAATGTGTCTTTAGCTTTACTCTTATTTACATTTTATGACATTAATATACAGCAGTCAATACTGCATTATTGAAACGGCTGTGGATACGTAGAAAGTGGAAGGGGCGGCTCATCAAGGTTACCGTTATGTTCCCCACCTCAAACAATTTGAATTGTTTTGAAACAGTGGCCAAAACAACACCGAGTGTTGTACAAAACTGGTAGCTACTGGTAGGTACTCATTTTGAAGTTAATCGCAATCAGCCAGTGTTTAGTATAAATTGTAGATGACAAATTTTTAAAAGTTGGTGGAACAACGATCAAAAGAGGTGGCAGGATGAGATCCGTTCGAACTCCTGAGAATTTGCGCGTGGGGGTTGCTGTAGGAAGAAGACCGCAAAGGTCAGTGCGTTAGCAAAGTGCCGCTCTTATAATTTCCGACAAGTCTGTTCGAAGGATCTTGAAGTCAGACTTTCACCATCACCATTACAAAATACAAGTGGTTTAGGCATTAAACGAAAACAATTTTGCTGCCCGAGGGCAATCGAGCGGGTCGTTTTTGGACATGATTTAAGAAAATAAAGTGCTTCTTCACAACCTCTGGATGAGTAACGAGGCACATATTCATATTCTTGGAATTTGTGAACTAATAAAACAGATTTACTCGGCGCATGCTTCATGAAGTTATGGAAAATTTCAGATATGGCTTGCAAGAATGCATTAATCGTGAAGGATCAATGTTATCTTAAGCGTTGATTAATTACACATAGGTTTTGTCTATGCATTTCAATACACAATAATGTAATAACAATAAAATTTTGAGAAATGCATCCAATTGTTTTTCACAGCCCTTTCAAAAATGCAGGATTGATGGAGGCATGGAGGCATTCTGAAAACATGCCAAAATGAGATTTTTATATATTAAATTAGGTTAGTTTGTTTTCCTATTTGTACATTTTTGAGAACATAAACACCAATCTGACAGTTGTATACTTCATTTTTTCTTACTCAACTAAAATATTTTTATAATATCCAATTTGTTTTTTTGTGTACTTTTAAAATAGTTTCCTAAAATCTGGCCAAGTTCACATGTACAAATATTGCCACGTGATTGGGTCGTCGCAAGTGCATTTTTTTACCCTTTTGCGTTGGAAAAAGTGCCGTAACGTGTCATTTTTCAAAACAATTATAAAATTATTTTATCAAAATAGTGGGCTGTAAAAGCTTTCTTAGTTATGTCAATTGGATTCTCCGATAAACTGTCACACTTTTATTTCTTGATATTCGTTCAAGAAAATCCATTTTGTGTTTAGAAAAAATATAAAAACCAACGACCCTCAAATGTCAAAACAAATAATTTCTTTTTGCATTATATAGAAATAGTAAATGCAAAACCCATGTTGTAGGTATCAATACCTTTTCAAAAATTCCCTCGCTTATCGCAACATATTTTAATTTACCTAATCCCAAAAACTACACTGGGCATTATGATGGTGATATAATTCAACTAAACTGTAACCAAAAACTAATTAACTAACTAACTAAAAATAAAAATTGATAGAAGTTTTTTCAAATGTTTTTAAGTCTACGGATGTAGAAAAAAATGTATGTAAAACTTGTGAGTAAAGTAACTTTTTTCACACGTAGGAATTGCTGTACTCCTACTCGTGAAAAAAAGTACTACTTCACTCACTTGTTGCATATATAACTATTTATTGAATTTACAAATTTCATAACTGATTTTATGTGAAATAAATCATTCAGCCAAAAGAGGTTTCAAACATGAAATAGCTCCGATAGCACATAGCACAATGATTTGTGAAAGTGGTTTAAGGCACTGAGGTTGGTATATTGAATATCATTAGAGACGTGAATTAAAAAAAAATTGAAGAATCTGTTAATTCTCATTATAATACTATTTTTATTCTTATAAAATGGATAAAATGAAAAATATTTTTTTAAAACCAACTTCAATTAAAATGCACTGAAAAGTTTCTGGCGTAAATCTTGATAGAATTAAAAATGATTTAAATGCTAATGATGATAAAATAGAAACAGTTTATAGTGAACATTAAGAACAAAATTGTGAATAAAATTTAGTCGTGAAAGAGATATTCCTTTCTAATGATTAACTGAAAATCAGTATAGTTAAATTTTATTGTGATAGATAATATCGTACAATATGATGAAGTTAAAATTATTAAAAAATGAGTTTTTGAGGGGAAATTAAGATAAAAATACCATTAAGTATGTTCATTTTGAATATTATCCCACATTTTGTCACACATTATAACCATTATTCAATAATTCTAAATAACCCAACCTGATAGTTATGATCAATGAATTTATTTTAATCGTACTCGAAAGCGGATTTTTCAGCTAATTATTGGAAAGAAATCGTTACCGTGTACCGTTCACAATATACTTTTTAAACTTTATCATCATCAATCTATTATTTAATCATTTCTCATATGACAATTGTCCCAGAACTTAAGTAAAAACATATTTTCTTTATTTTTCAGTGAATTTTAAGTAAAGTGTGATTTAGAAAAATTATTCATTATGTGTTTTTATATACATATCTGGAATACAATATATAAAAAGCTCAAGACTAATGCAAAAGAAGTAAAAGTACTTCTAGAAAATTGTTTTAAAAATAAATGAAAATTTTCAAACGATATAGATCATATTATGGAGTTTACTGAAAAACAAAATAAAACCTTGGAATGTTCGATTTCTGAAGAGGTTTATTTTGCGACGATCGTTAGAATCAATTAATTTATATTATGCTGGGTTTTAAAAGAATGGGAAAATTCTAATATATTGACAAAATTATAATAAAGTCAAGAGTCTATGCTTTATAATGTGGAAAGTATTAATAAATGAAGCGATTGAAAAAATGTAAATCCTTCGAAGTATGTCGCCCACACCTTTGCAATGATCGAATGAATCAACAAAGAAATTAAGTTTACACAGATGAATAAATTTCACCAGTTATAAATTATCAAGAAATAAAAATTGGTACGACATAGACAATGTTCAATTAATTAATGGGAAATAATTACCATAGCCTTAATTAACAGCTTTGATTTTATCTCCAAACGAATGCAGTATACAAACATCGACCGACGGAATATGTGATATTTTTATTTAATATGAAAAATAGCAGCAGGGTAACAAGCTGGGACAATAAAAACCTTTTGCCGAATACGTTTCAGAATCCGTGATACGATATTTAAGTAACCCATTGAATAATAAGAAATTTCAGGAATATAATAAATTATAGATAAATTTACAACAGTTCTATTGATTATGAAGTTTTATCATTTCAATGTTTGATAAAGCAAGTCATTATGGAATTATTGTAAATATATATATAACAATGAAATTTTTGAGAATTTATCTATAGTTTATTCGGCAATGACCATGGTATCATGGTGATAATACCCAATATCAGTTATCAATATCTATAATATCAATTCTCCGCTTTCGAGATGTATGGACAATAATTGATTGAAGGTTAATATTAAAATTATACCAAATACGGCATAAAATAAATATAATCGTAATTTTCAAGTGAGTGGTTCTCAATGTTTTGTAAACTTCTTAGTATATTAATATAATATTTGCTATTATTTGTGTATAATATTAAATTTCTATTAAAGGGGAATTCTATTACATATATGAACCGACTTTTTTTGTTCAAGTTATTCTACCTGCTATTCATTTCCTACAACAAAAGAATAAAAGTAAATCTCAATCGTTCAATGAACAGTGAATAATTCACATTGAATTGAAAGTTGTCATCTGCTGAGAGTAGTACGTCTAGTGGTAAGTGGTTTTTTCTCTGGCTCAAGATTTAATGGAAGAACAATTCTATGCTAGACATATAAAAATCTCATTGATGTGGAAGCATTCCTAAACCTTCTCAGAAAAGAGCTGTTGACGTCGTTGAAGAGACTGTACATCTTCGGATGCTGTGCCAAATGAAAAGCGACTAAGAGTTTCGTGTGAGCAGTGCAATGAAGAAAACCAAACACTATAAAATCGTGTGAAAAGTGTGGGAGACATTCCAAAATAATCTGCGAAGATTGTTTGAATGCCATGGAAGGTATTACGAAGGCAGTTCGTAATACATTGTGTAATTAAAATATGATCTTATTTTAAATAAATTGATAAATTTTTTTCTTCTATACTATTTTTCCATCTTATTGTTGTGAACATTCTTCTGAAAATGATGACGAAAATCATTTTTAATCTTAAAATTTGCGACAGCTCAATACAACCGTGGGTCACGAGCATTTGAAGCAGCCAAAAACTGCGACAACCAGCAACATAATCGGAAAAGTTTACTAAATGATACTGGACGATTGTTGAATCAAGGTTGAATGTATAAAAGAGGTTATCAGCATAAGAAACGAATGCATTTGTTAAATCCTAACTGAAGATTTATGTATGCGCAAGCTATTCACGTGTTGGGTGCCGCGTTTGATTACATTGGACCAACAACGCATTCCAATGAACTATTTCCAGGTCTTATTGACGCAGTTTAAACAAAATGAGTTTAATTTTTCACGTCAATTCATAACATACATACATACAATACATAACAGAGCTGGATCCACTACTACAGGTTTTATAGGAAAGTCAGTAGTTTGTAAAAGGCGAGCTTGCTTTGAAAGAGTCAAAAGATTATCATGGGATTGTGTTCATCGAGTATCTCCAAAAAAATAAAACAATAACAGAAGAGTATTACGCATCATTGCTTAATAAGATGAAGATAGAAATTGCAAAAAAGCAATCGCATTTAAAAAAAGAAAGGGCTTTTATAGAATTCCCGAATTGCATTTTGAATTGGTTGACCACCCACCCTATTTATTAAATCTGGCCCACAGTGACTTTTTTCTGTATCTTAACCTCATAGTTGTACTTGCAGAAGATATATTTTCATCAGGCGAAGACGCTATCGCATACGTAAATGCCTATTTGGGAGAGAAAGACGGGAACTAATATTTGAAAGGTACTCGTCGGATTGTGTGTATGGATTCAAACGAAGGCTATGTTGAAAAATAAGCATTATTATGGAAAAGAATACCTTGTTTTTTATGTCGGAAAATTTTCAGATAATCCTCGTATAGTGCAAGAGTCTTTAATTTTGATTGATATCTATTTTTATAGTAGTGCAACGTTGTATATGACCTCTAAATATTTCTATTCCTAAACAATTGCAATTGCTTAAACTTGTCACCCAACATTTGATAGTTCCTTCTGCAAAACTTTGGATTAAGTATTACTATAGAAGAACTCCAAATCTGAAATCTGAATATCTTGGTGGCGATTCTACAGGCTAGGTTAGGTTAGGTAGTCTGCTGAGGAATACACCTTCGTGATACTCTTCAACGGATCTTCCATGCGGAGAGACACACAATCTTGTTGAAACCAGTATGGTTAGGAAATAAATTCATCAATTGCGAAGTTATTGAGTGGTCTTATAATTTGTTATTTTATAATAATTGCTCAAACCTTCACTTTTCTTTGGCGTTAAATTTGGTATATGAACGTAGATACATCAGAACATTTTCTATAAGTATTTTGTTCGTGTCAGGCTAATCCATATTATGTTCACAAAATTGCGGCTTTCTATCAGGATCATCTTCCAGAATTGTGAATTGTAAAGATGCAATTTATGTACTCTAAGGCGTAACATAACTTGAGCATCAGATATCTAATTGGTAGATTAGAACATATCGTAGTATCTTGTTAATGTTGATATTTACATAGCCATTTTCCTCAAATAGTTCTTCTTTTTTTACTAACCGCGCTTTGCGATATAAGTGAGAGGTCGGTATATTTTACTCTGAAAAAATACGTAACTAAAGTTTGTGTTGTCACATTTCAATTCGTAAAATTCTAATGCTAATAATCGACAAATATAAGAAAAATAATTTTTTCCATTGCACACAATTCCTTGTTCCTAAATGAAAGGAAGTTGTGCGTGATATTTCCCGACATTTGCCCCAAATCTGTAAGTCGTATCTCTTCATTTTTTAAACATAACTGTATCTGATAATAAACACGTTGGGTATAATAATACGCCTTCAAAGATGATTTCGTTGTTGATAAAATTACGAAGGCCGAGTATTTATTTGGCTATAATATGTTTCACCAGAATTCTATATGATTTATCAATTTCTGGTTTTGTCACGAATCCCAAATCTATTTTAGTGTGATCGAGTCTCGATCGTTTTTCGACAGGTTAATTCTTCACTAGATTTCGAGGGTTCAGAAAAGAGATAAGATTGGAACATTTAAACTATGCGCATTTTTATAAAATTGGTACAACTTTTTTAGACGATTAGTGTGTATTTGTACGCTATTTGTTCACGATGCGAAAAATCTGTTTTTAATATTAAATATCAAAAAAGGTGCGTAACGAGTTTGCTTTAAATTGTGTGTTTCCAATAGAACACAGGTTACGAAATCGTTGAAAATAATGCAGAAGTCTATCACAAATGTAAATATTAATTGGCACAAAGCATTCAACAAAAGTCGAACATCTCTTATGAATCGACTTAACATATTTTGGTCGATGTTTTGGAAATGAAGCGCGTAAACCTGATGTCTATGGTTTTCTATGATTGTTGTGGTTCACCATCAAATCTTTCCAGATGGTCAAATAGAGTCTACCTGAAGCCATTTGTCAAAAAAAATCCGATTTGTTGGCATACAAGTTGGTTCGGGCTACGCGTCTAAGTTCAATGAAGACATAAGAAGTAATTCACTAAGGTACTAACGCTATCCCAGCTGACACTGTATGAAGTGTATGAAGGATTGGAGAAATTGGATTAAGACTTGACATGCTTTTATTGGCTTGAAAGGAGCCTATTTTGGAGGCGTTGAAAAAGATTTGTATTAAAATACAAATATGTTATTTTATAGTCAGCCCTGGTCAAATTGTAAGGCTTGTTAAGTTATTAGTAGCTGTATATTGTTTTGACAAATATTTATTTTTTCTTCTAGAGATGTATCATCAATGTTCTCCTACAAAAGGTCGAGATATTGAAGACAGTTTCAACAAAAGTGCTGATTATAACAAAGTTTTGTCTTGCATTCCAGATAAGACAGAATAAGTTGTCTTGATATAGAAGAATATCCATAAAGTTCTAATTATAAATATGTAATTGCAATCCAACAAGGATGGTTTGGAGAAACAATAATTCGTTTTTGGAGGAATGTACAATTCATATTTGGTCGAAGTTAACGATATTTATTCCTGAATATAAAGAATTACAGATATGCAAACAGTGGCGGATTTATAGATTTGCTGCCCGTAGGCTATTCAATTTTTGCCGCCTCTAAATTTTGATATCTTAGTCCACAATCATATTAATTTGCTACCAATAAAATTCCAACTTTATAATTTGTGCTTTATCATCCTCGTTACATCAACTTTTCCCATATAGTTATTATTATTAAGAACTATGGTACCGTGTTAGATCCTTGATTATTTTTACAGCAAAGAATTATCAAAAAACATTATTTCAAGGAAAAAATATCTCAATCATATATCACTTTTAAAGTAAGGTAAGGTATGTCTTAAAACTATACAATACTTACATAATATGAATTAAGCTTACGTAAAAAACATACATTTGGCGAACGTTGATTAACATTTATTATTACAGTCACATTTTAAAAACAATAAAATAAATATATCTTTTCTTAATTATTTGTTAGCATTATAATTTAAGTTAAATTATAAAAGCATTACAATACTTTTTTGCGAGACAAAATTCTTTATTATATCGTCGTACGAAATCTTGTTCATTACCTCTGACTCTATGCACAAGAGAGCTAAAGCGTTTAGCCTTTTCTTGACTTAAAGTCGATCGTAGGTAGTTCTTTACTCTCTTCAAGCAAGAGAATCTTCTTTCACCTGAACAATTTCCCGCTGGTGTACAAAGAGCCATACGAAGTGCTATATCCAAGTTTGGATAAATGTTTCTTAGATTCTATTCTAGCAGGAATGAAGACAGACTTATTAATGATCCAGAAATTGGTTTTATTGAAATTCTTTCAGACGAAAGGTAGCTTTGAAAGTGTAGTAATTCCTGAACTAAGTCTGTTTCTAAATCATTAGGATACATTTTTTCTTTTCCGTCAGAACTGATGGTAACAACTCATTCATTTTGGTAAGAAATGAAAATTTTTCGTTAAATCCTTAATAAGCCTCTTGCCGTTTTGCTAACTCGGATATGAGTCTATCTATGACAACAAGAAACGTATTAACGCTGAAGTAATTACTCGCTGCTATTCCAATATCTTCATCTGGTGTCTCATCAAATTTTTTTTTCTTTTTAGTTGTCTTTTTTCATCTCTCTCGATACACTTAACTCGATCGCCTTTTCCTTGAAGTACTTGAAATTCTCTCGTTCAGCTATGAAAAACTTTCGAAGTGATTCGTAAAGATCAGCAACGGTAATCAAATCTATGTTAGAAGTCTGAATTTGAACATGCACTTTGTTTATTCTCTCCAAAAAAACATCCCATACAACAATCATTACCGCCGTTTCCAGTTTTTCTAAATTCATAAGTATTCCCGCCGCTTCCTGTCGCGTTACAGGCTTTTCGGTACAGTCATGCAGAATATATGTAAAAATTACTAACTTTCGATTATAATATCGAATCGCTATTGCGATATTCTAGAAGTTCATAATCATTAATGTATAATTAGTAAAGCGTTTAAGAATTGTTCATGCAGAGATGTTGAAATATTTATTAATTTTATTTTAATTTCTCTCCAATTTTCGAAATTCGTATTATGTGTGTGTATAATAATTTTTTTTTAAATTTGTAAACCGAAATAAAAAATTCATGGACTAAATTTGCCGCCCCTTAAAATTTGCCGCCCTAGGCTTCAACCTACTCAGCCTGCTGGTAAATCCGCCACTATATGCAAATAATTATGTTTTCACCTTCCATAGAATCTGATGTTATATGCGATGTCATCAGGATATTAGATCGCTTTCTTTTCGCTTTGTTTGATTGAAAATTTATACAGTTTTCAACTAATTTGCATCAAAAATTTTCCTGTTTCTACCCATTTCTTCCTTCTCCAACCTCATTAACAGGTATTACTTGTGATGGAGATTATTAAATAGTTATCTTGTATATTATATCATATCTCGATTTATGATTATCATTCAATTAAACATTGAAAATAGGACGTTGGGTATATCGCCAATTAATTTAACTAAGAACGTCCTTGGAATATATCTCTTGGTGTATTATGTATGAAGTAGGGAGTTAACGAGCAAGTGTACTTGTAATATGCAAGAGATTTATTAGCTGGAATGCAAGTTAGGCGCCCTCGCAACCGTCCTATCGCTTGTGCTATCTAAATGAGAAGCAATTAACACTCCTAACTAGGAGGTTTTTATTTTTCATTTTTTCACTCAACACACCGGACGCTTCATCATTCATGGCTGCAATTAGGTAAGAATATTGCAGTTACTGGAGTCGATTCAAACAATCAATATGATTCAATGTGAATTTAATAACTATGGGTGCAATTTTAAGTGGGTATAATGACAATCTGTTTCGAAACCTCTCAATATCTCTCTAAATTACATGAAATAGGTCAATGAAGCATTGAATATGTATCATTCATCCAAAATGATTGGATTACCTTTAGTGTAGGCCATTACAAAAAACAAACGAATGATATTAATTGTACAATCGACCTTTCAATAAACATGTAAAATATTCATCGCGGAATCTTAAGTTTTTTTACTGTAACGGATTTCCTGATTAATAAATTTAGATAGATAGAAAATGCATAGCTTAAACGGTGTGACACGATTTTTAATAATCAAACAATAAAAAAATTGTTTTTCCAGGGCAGAAAATAAATCATATCGATATTGTGAAACCGCATAATATATTCAATATTTCATAATTGAGTAGAGTGACATCTAAATAAATTGTTAAATTGGAAAGATATTTTTTCATTACAAAATGAATTCAAGCAGTTGATGGAGTAACAATCTTTAGGGAATTAAATTTCATTTAATTGTGGATTGTAGACTGTTTGGGAGGAGTCCTCTCAAAGGAAGCTATTCTCTGCAGTTCTTGTGTCTCACTTTCCTAGTACTACTCTTTCAAGGTACTATTTTGATCTTCTTGTGAAATGGGCAGGAGATTCGCGGAGAATTGAATTGAAATATGCAGTAAATTGGATATAAACAATTTCTATGCGCATTAATGACATAGTTATATCATTTCGCTCTTACTGGTTCTAGATCAATAATAAGTATCTAAAGTTTCTAATGTTGTATATAGTAATATATAATATTATCTAATGTATATGTTACGAATCTTCTAAAAATGAATCAAATTAACAATATACTTCATATATTTTACAAAAATATTCTGTTTAAATTTCCTATTCTGTCTAACTAAAAACTAACGTATCTATTGAAAAGGAATAAATATTAAATACGACAGTTCAAGTACAATATGGAAATCAATTGAGTAGAACCTTTAAAAGTAGATAAAATAATAAATGAGGTTAGAATATTTATATCCGCCTTGAAATTAAATGAATGAATACAATATTTGAATAGACACACAAATGAATGGATTCGAGAACTAATTGTACTATTGAAATGTTAGTTAAAGAAGTAATTGATTTGTGAATCAAGTCATATAACAAATATAAGTAATGACAGTATTCTGAAGGAAACTATAAAAAGTATTAATGCAAAATATCAAAATACAATTTAAGGACATATTTGTTTTGCTTATTAACTTTTATTTTGATAATATGTATATAATTTCATTTATATAATATTAATAAGATAAATTTATCTTTCTTTTAAAAACTATCAAATAAACTAATTTTGTAACAGAAGAGACCTAAAATCAAGAACATTTAGATGCATTATTATATCAAAAGGTCTAAGAACTAAGAATATAAATATAATAAATAAGAAATATAACTAACCTGACCCTCTTTCCCTGAAGGCGAAATCTTGGTTATCGAAACGTGCTTCAGACAGTGTAATTGTGAGCGTAGGTGTTGTGATAGTGTAAACAGAGTGTTCAGTATTAATATTTCCATGATTTTAGAAATTCCAACTTCAGAAATAGAATGAATCTAAATCCTGAGACATGAATTTGTTGAATTACAATGATTCTGAATTCGTCTTAGAAACCGACAAAACTAATTAAAGAAAAATATTGAGCATGGACCAGAAACAACTACTAAGGGCTCAAGTGTAGGCAGTTCACTTAACAACAATCTTCAAACCTTTTTTTATATAGTAGAAAGTTTTGCAGTAACCTAAGAAGAAAAATTCTAAAAAGACTATCGAATTAAATCATTTTGGTATCAACAAAGTAAATAAACCAACTACGAAAAGATTCATATATAACTTCACTACATTTAATTTTCGTAGGAATACATATTATGATGCCTCTACCTATTCTACACAAAATTATTGTTACTAAAATTACAACCTACTCTGATGCAAAAAACATATACCAGACATTAAATTGATTTCCATGGTAAACGGTACTATGACGTAAAATGCATTGCAGTTTTTATGGATAGTCGAACCTTTGATAAATTATGAAATTAGAAAAAAAGGTTAGTATATAGCTTTTACTTAATGGATGCCAATATTTTATTTATTCTTCACGCCTGATCCAACAAATAAAAATTTTCTAATTAAAACCCACCCAAAAAATTGAATTTTCCGCCAATTTTTGGATAATTATCAAATACGCTAAGATGACTGCGTAAAATTTTGGTCATTTCGTCATTACAGAAACATCTATCTAATAAGAATAAGAGATCATCCCAAACTACAATAACGTAATCCGTACAAAATATAAATCCTCTTGTCCACAAAACAATTTGCCCCTTGGTATGTATCAAACTCTATTCTAGAAAGAGATCTCCACTTAACACTCCCAGTTTGGCTCCCAACTGATTATTATATACAAAATTGGCGAAGGACGTTTTTTTTAAAGTCAAGAACTTGTTAGAAATAACTTGCTAACGTATATTGCATTCTGAACTAAATGAATAAATTTTATATTTAATATATAAATATATATTATATAATAATTTTAATATATATATATATATATATATATACATACAATTGTATAATTGTTGTATAGTTGTATAGTTTTCATATTTTTTTTCTACCGGTATAGAGGTACCAAAAATTTGTCCAGTGAAAAGGGAGCTATTGAAAATAAAGTGAAAAAATAACGTAACATTTAAATTAATTTACTAGTAATGCCATTTTGGTTGAATTCATGAATGGAAGTATTTCTGGAATGGTTTTCATCTCACCTGTTATGTTCTTATCAACAACAGGAATGTTTTAGCATTTATTTTTTATTTTAGGAAGCAGCTACAAGTCATGCGATACCAAATTTGTAAGGCGGATGTGAACAGACTGGAATACTTTTATCGACCGAAAACTCACGCATCAAAAATGATTTATTGTACGGTACCTTGTCAAGACGAAGAAAATCTGTTGAAACTTCTGCAGATCTCTGTCTGTACCCCATTGTAGAGATCGTAGTGTAAATTTGTTCCCGTTAGAATTAACTAACGTCTATATTTGAGATCAAAACTGATTAATTTCTATTTTAAAATCATTTGTAAACAGTTTTTTTTATATCATCAGTATAGACAGATCACAATATTTCATGAACTTGTGAGCTACACTTTTCAGCTTGAAACAAAACTAAACCTGTAGTAGCAAATTGACAAATTATAACGCTCTCAAGAGCGTCAATGCTTGACACAAGAAGTATAAAAAGTTTTTTTTTTTTAAATGGATGAAATTAGAGTGATTGATACTATAAAAATTTAATCCTCATGTTCATCCATTTAAACATATTTATTTGTGATAAAAATAACAGCAAATATTGATCAAATCTATGTTTTTCACTATAATTAGTATATACAAATACAATTTGAATTTTATTTTTTCCTTAACAAATTGCGTATAATGTAAATGGCGCTTTAAAAGATAACATAAACGCTGAGAAAAGCTGGCTGTCGACAGTAACCATGGGTGTTGCCAACAAACTAGCAAACAATTTATTTCATGTCACTTTTAATGAAAAGTCACTCTTCAATTCCTCCTTGTTACGGTTTATACAGTCTAGTTGATTATTTTGTGAGTAAACTTGACCCTGGTGAATGTTTGCGTGAAGGGTGAACAAAACCAATTTTTGAATAAAAGAGCTGTTTTGATTTAAATTTACATTCTATGAAGAAAAATTCTAATTAAATACAACCCTACATAAGAATTATGTACTCAAATCAATTACTGAAATATTTACTCACTCACACAGGTTTAAAAAAAATTTGATTATTTCCAAGCAACTGTTATGTGAAGTTTACTAATAGACTTGAAAAATATTTATTTCAATACTGTGAGAATACAATAAATGTTCAGTTTTTATTTATAATGCCGTTTATGAGATTTATATATAAGTCGGCGTCATGAAATTCCGGTACAAAAAACTCCAGATATCCTTAGCGATGTTTTCAGGTAACGAACGACTGTCATTTAACAGTTCCAACATTTTCCTAGAGTGGAATAAAAGGAGTCAGAAGCACTTACTGTTCAACTAGAATGTATAAAACTGACTAATCTGAAAATAAATCTAGGGAGTCTTCAATAATTACTGCGGCGCTTTTAGATAACTACAACATTAGTTTTCGTATCATATCTTACTTAAAGTCAACCTCACCAGGTTGGTAAGACGCGGGCGAGAATGAGATAAAAACAATGACGTGAAGATACTCGGCATAGAGTATTTATATATTTACACTTAACCTTCAAGAGATGTACATTTCCTGCATAACTTTACTCGGAAGCGAAGCTATTCTTCGACAAGGTCTATGTGAGAATCATCAATTCCCATGAATCGTTTTCATATTTTAATCACACCAGATTTAATTAATAAATAGTTTCTTAAAAACTTCGTATAATATCATGCATCTGGAGAATTTGGTCTTCACTCTTCTTATGAATAAAAGAAATTAAAATCTATTTTGACCAACTACTTAAAACAAAAAGGAGAGTTGATTCATTATTATAAAAACCCTTATACAAATATTCTGCGTATTAACTCAATATTATTATTATAATGTCAGTACGAAATATATAGGGTTTAACAAAAAACAGTCTTAAGTTAAACATATTCCGAGGAACAAAATTAGAGTGTATATATCTTAGATAGCTGCAAATATATATTTGGAAAAGATACAGAAAACTTGATTACTTGGCTTCTATTATAACTCACGTTCCTTTCTCCTTTTTTTCCAATATTTATCAATTATAGTAGCTTTTCCGATATAAATTTTCCATCCCAGAACTTGCTTCCTTTCTTCCCAACTGCTTTTATTATTTATAATTTTAGACTCTTTGCCACGCTTTTCTGTTCTTATTCCATCGTCCCTTCGCTATTATTTGGATGTTTATATTATACGGATTTAGCTATAAAACATTATATTATTAAGTTACAAAGCTGAAGTTTTTTCATAGTTTTTCTAGATAGTCTCCGTCTCACTGTATCTGTAGGTTCGTTACTTGCGAATCTCAGTCCGCCAAGTGCCTCTCTCAATGGACCACATAAATAATAGTTGCATGGCGATAAATTGGTAACTTTGTAATTTGTAACCCAATTCGTTCAATGTTCAATCATAAGCCGAGCTGTATGCAGACTTGCAGCAGTATCGTACTATAGATTGGAATATCTGGTCATTTTGATCTGTAGACAGGTTTCATAATGTTTTTAGGAGGTCACTATAATACTGCGCATTCACAGTTCGACATTTAGTGAGAAAATCAATTGCAATTAGTCCTCTTATATTCCAAAATAACGGTACACATAACCTTTTTCCACTGACATATAACCTTCGCTTCAACTGGAGGCTTTCTTGCTTCACTTCATAGACGCGCGTTTACTCTCCTAGTGGTGTACTTAAGTCAGATCTGTGCGGTCCCGGCTGCTCTCTACGCTTCGTAACAGACCAGTCTAACATCCAGTGCAGCCACTTTTACGACACTAAATTCTTCGCACGTTTTTTCATAAATTCCGGATCTTTTGGGTTAAGACGGAATAGCGCATATTAACCCCCCACACGCGCCCAACCTTTATGTGTATCGCATTGGGCTTGCAAGTAAATAATAATATTATTCGATCTTGATATGTAGCCTAATTAATATTATACCAACCATTGATGAAAAAAGCATCTGTTTAATTTCAATTAATATAGGAAATGAAAATTTGCATGAATATAATTCTCGATATTTATAATTTTATTTTTAATAATGCTCATTTGTCTAGTCTACCTGAGAGAACCTTCGGGTGGTGTTAACTTTCCTTGCCGTTTCTTTCTTGTTTTTCATGTAAACTTAGTTATTTTCAGCTCTTCAGTATAGTAAGAAACAAAAAATAATGTTTATGGGTACGAATTTATACCTAACTGAAATTCTTAGAATCCCTCTTATAGCACCATAACTACTGACGTTACAAGTGAAAAAAACAATGTATTTGTTTTCTATTTTCATAATATATAGAATAAATGTTATCTTTCACTTTCCTTCTACCAAGTAGTGAAATGGAAATACCTAGGAATCGAGATTCCAGGATTTGGAGACGTAGAGAACAAAATAAGAAAGCAAACAACTAAAGCCTTAAAAATAGCAGCATGTTTGAACGAAACCATGTGGCGAAATAAACATATAGGAATAGAAGCCAAATCGAGAATACACAAGTCCACGGTAAGACCCATAATGACCTACACCGCAGAGACATGGCCAGAAACGGTGAAAACCAACAGAATGATGGAAACAGTAGAGATGAAATTGCTACGCAGTATAGACGGAAAAATCCTACTGGACAGAGAAAGAAGTGGTAATATCAGAAGATTGTGTTAAATAGATGACAAACGGGTTCTATCAAGAAAGAAAGAACTGGTGAAGATAGCGCGCCATAAATCCCCATTGGGCTGAAGGAGTAACGGCCGACCCAGAAAAAAGTGGAGCGACAATCTTGAAGCAGGATAGGAGGCAAGGATGTCGAAGATAAAACAGGCAACTACGCCTAATACACAGAAGAAGACTTTCCTTCCAAAAGTTTTATGTATCGTCAACCCAACTTGAAAATATTATGCGTATTTTCCATCTAAAGATATTCCAGTCTGTTTAAGTCACACTATATTTAATTTCACAAGTAAACAGTAAACAGAGTGTAGACTATCAAAAAAAAAAAATAATAAAACAAATGAATAAGATTCTTAGTTTATACAACATTGTATAAATCTTTGTGAGGTACTGTGTTATGATTGTATTTCTATTGCCAGCTGGATAAGACAAATAATTTGGGTAAAAGCACGGACGGGACATGTTCCCTAAATTATCGCTTCAGACATATAATTTTAAAGTTCAGTTGATTCCAATATATGAAACGTTCAACTCTAACCGCATTGAATGTGTTGAAAGTTACCGAAAATATATTCCATCAGCCATACATCTTTCAACCATCAACCGAATGGAACAAGAAAAAAACTATTATAGAGTACTTGAATCATACCTTTTACTGAATATAATAATATTGCGAAATTTGTATTACAAAATTTAGATTTAGAGGGAAGGAGTGTAGCCGCAAAATTAGACTTAAGGAAGCAATTAAAGAGACTGGAGTTACAACATAAGATATAGAGAATTTCACAAATTTTGATCGGATAGTCAAGGAGTTCATTTTTGTAGGAGTAAAGCTAGAGAAAATGGACAAAGTGTCCCACTTATTATGAACATTACCCTCCTCTCATGATGGTTTAATCACAACTCTTGAAACCTTAGGAAGAGAAAAGCTGGAAGTAACCTTCGTTAAACCAAATCTGCTGGATTACGGGGTAAAATTAAAGCAGTGAAATTTGAACTACAAACTCTTTACACTCAAAAAAATGATCTACTAAGGGAATTTCAAAGATAAAAGAAAGAATAGTCAGCAGCCTTCTTGGAAACTATTACTTTTCCCAAATATAAACAGAAGGAACTGAAATAAAACTTCATACAAGTTCTAGAATATAAAGTATGATGACCATTCACGTTTACCAGGATTTTGTAAAATGCCTAGGCTTTTCATCGAATGCATTTTGCCTACGACATATACAAATTCTCGTCAATATTATTTTGATATCATTTTCAAGATTCCTTTTTTGAAAATGATTAATATACGCTGTATAAGATTACATTTATAAATAAATAAATTGTAGAAATAATTAATGATAATAGAAGTAGTGTGAACTGAAATCCTGTCCTACAAGTTTAAGGTGTATATTAATTTGAATAGGAACGTACTATTCGAAAGAGAGTATTATAAGTTCACGTTTATAAATAGTATACAACATCAGCTTTACACAAAAACAAAACTTCCTAGAAATATGTTAAGCAGAAGATTATTGATTAGGAAAATGCATTCAGTGGAACTGTTTTGAATTCTTGCATGAAGTATGCGCATATGGAATAGCGTGCTATTGGCCATGAGGCATATATCACAGAATGAGAATCGACTTATAAATGCATGTTTATGAGTATAGTCTAGTAGATCTGGCCTGGCGTTTATTTATATGAAATGTACTGTTATACACGTACAGTGGTTGCAGAAAAGTGAAGTGTGTCAATTCAACTACATAGAACTAGGTAGATTTGAAATGATAAAATACTGCCAAAAACTATTTTGTTGCGAAAAACAATAGAGGTATAGAAGCATGTTTTGAAAAGGATTATAATGATGTTAAAGAAAATAAGAAGAATAAATATAAGGATATAAGGCTATGATTTAATACCTTGAGCTAGACAAGTGTGAAAGATTGTTCAATTAAGAGAACTACTCGTAGGTACATTTACACTTTTCTCATTTGCAAGATATTTTGAGAAGAAGCTATTGAAAGCTATATGAAAAAATGGATACGTATCTTATAACAGCAAGCTTTGCATTTTATGTAAATACAGTACATATGAAATCGATGGAAATGGCAAAAAAATAAGATAATCAAAATTAGAAATGGTTATTGCGACCAATGAAGATTTATATCAACTATGTATCTCTGATATTTCAGCATTCACACTTACTGACAAAAAGTTCACCTCGTGTGGAATAGTTTTAAAAATGTTAAACTGAGTTGTGATAATTGATTAAAATTTCAAATACATACCTCATTAATCATTATTTATATGACCCTGTATAGCAACTAGGAAGAGGTTGAAAATGTAAATGAACTCAGTAACGAGACAAAAACAATGTTGAATCCTCCTTACGACTGAGTAAAAGCTTAAAGCTACGGTAATGTGACATATAAATATATATGAAGAGAAAAAGAAATTGTTAGGCCACCCGTGGCTCTCTCTCCGTTTCTTCTACATTCCACCTGGTTCTTGCATACCAAATTACATCAGAACCATCAAAAGTATAGACTAGATTATTTTCACAGTTAATTTATACAGTATGATAAGCACAAAAAAATAAAATCACCAGAAATATGATGTAGATCAGTTGATAGTTTGCTATTTATAATGAATTGTGAATATATCAATTAATTTCATTTATTCATATCGATAAACGGAGTATTTAACTAGGAAAAAAAAACTATATGCAGATACGTATTATTTTTTTCTATAGTTTTGACTGCTTAGTTTTAATGCAGAGGATGATTATATAAGATACACTGTAATGCTTGATTAAACGTTTAAAAGTGTAATTAAGTATTTCGAATTAGACACTACTAGTATTTGAAATGTTTCGTTTTTCGTTATAATTTGGGTTCATATAAAATAATGAAGTGGATTCAAAAGTATAAATTTACCCAAATGAACAATAAACCCAACATTATGTCAGTTTTGGTTTGTTATGCGCACGAAAACCGAATAGGACAGATATCAAAGGAAACGTTAGTTGCTATCAAGTAAAATTAATCGTAGATGGCGTTTCTTTAGGTTGTTTTGGTGAATTTACAATTTGTTCTGATATTTTAAAATTTGACTGTCGTATTTGTATCTTATGATAAAATATATATGTATATGCGAAGGGATATAAAACGCTAGTTACTGACAGTAACAGATGTCAATAAATAAACTAGCTCATATCTAAGCAAATATTATATATTATTAGAGTAGGAATTGAATGAATCTAATGTACGAATCAGTATGAAGTAGATTAGTATGTCGATCAAAATATAATCCGTGATGTATTATAAAAATAACAAGTTTTGTTGGATATTAAAGTTTACTTAAGAAACAGTGGGAGGTGAATTGTAGTCAATTAAATCAAGGCTTTTGGAACATATAAGAACAACAATAAATGTTATTTGTTTGTAGATTCCAGTATTGGAAATCATAATCTAATTCCTATTAGAAACTTTTTAAGCAGTTTAAGAAGTTTCTCTTTTAAATAACTAGTTTATATATAAGTCACTAATTTACCACCAAGAAATGAGAGATAACAAGTTTTGAGCAGCCCAACATCGAATATTAATGATTATAAGTTACGAAAATCAACCTGTGTATGCTAAATTTAGAATCTATCAATGATCATTCAAGACTAGATCCGGTAGAAGCATCCATCTATATCCGTATAAATACTAGACTAGTATACCGTAACGTGGTTGGAATAGGTAAAAATTGAAATTGAATTATCACGATTATCTATTTCTCTCATATTCATATTCGTTAGGGATTAATAGAAATCTGTTTGGAATATTTGTTTTACATTAAATTAATTAATGGTTCTGTACGTTGTTTTGGTTAAATAATTGAAGCTGAGTGTATATTGAATATATGCTCTGTAATTTTTTGTAAAATAGTTGTGGTCATATAGAAAAACAAACTGAAGGCTGCGAGAGTCCGACGAATTGGACCTAGTACTTTACGAAACTAATTGATTTGCTCAATGGATATGTACTCTTGGAGGTTCTCTAGATTCCAAAATGTGGCTAGTTACATTAATCACAACCCTAATATTTTTGCATTCTATAAAAATTTTCCATTATTGCGGAACTTATTAACTTTTGTAAAGGGAATAAGAATTACGAAAATTTGAAGTCGAAAATTTTAGTATGGTTCTCATTCTTATGAAAATTATTAAAATCGTAATTCAGACTATAATTATCATCACATGTATGCTTAAATATATAAATTACCTAATACTTTTCTTTCTTTCCATGTTTAGAATTTTGCGACGGAAAGCTTTTAGTATTTACAGAATTCATAATTTCAAATTTTCATCATTTCCACATCAGATTCTCTTGATTTTCCAATCATTTGTTTGAAACTTAAGCTTTTGTAAATAAATGACGCCTAATACTATCACGCTTCTTCGCTATGAAAGTTCTGGGCATTTGTTTTATATTGGGATCATTCAGAGAATTATTATATGTGTTATTTACTAATCTTATAATTTTAAATTGTTATTCCGACAGGAAAATCTATTGCAAAAATTATTTTTTATGAAAATCTGAGAAACATGTTTCACCTTTACGTAAGCAAAGTGACACTTTACATGTACTGCACTGTCATATAGTACGGTCTAGAGATACATTTAGTACCACAACTGCAGCATCTTCTTAAAGTGATCCTCTCAGGTTGATGGCGACTGCATTCTAGTCGAATTACTTGGGGGTTTGTCGGTTGGTGACGTTTAATAATTGCCGGGCCCAGAGAACAGGCCTTGGTACTACGGATGCTTCCAGTTGCTGCTTCAGGCCTCTTTTAGACATATTCAGGCACTAATAGAGCTAATAGACCCTGGTATACACTTCTTTGGAACTCTTTTAGATCGCTTAGATTCGGACGCGAATAAGACTGCAGCTCCTTATGAATCAAAGAGGCATTGACAACACAACAATCACGAAAGTGGAAAACATTGTATACCATACCATACCACAAGTGGCCTGCAACAGCATAACTTCCTTTTAGTTGATCAAATATATCGACAAAATTGATGAAAGCGTTGTAGTCTATAACGGGCTCTGGACAGAATACTTCATTACTAGTACCATCGCGCTCTCTGAGGTTAACTTTTCCGACTTTTTTACGATTTTGATAGTTTGTCACAATATTTACAGATTTCTTATCTTTTCATTCTAGCAAACTTATTTTTGTTTTACTAACTCGGTAATCATGCTGATCTCTTCGTAAACGCTTGTCTTCTTTTAGCTTCCCAAAAGATTTCTGTTGGAGCTTACAATTCCACAGACTTTAGTATCAGCCTCATTTAATTTCCCTTGCAAGGGGTAACTGTTGAAGTAATTGTCAAAATATACTTCATGATTTTCTTCACAATTTCACCACCCAAGTTAATTTCTACATTAATACCCTGCTTATCAGTGTAAATATCAAAATCTAGCCAATAACCTGACTGCACATATCATCCAAATCTTGTCCAGTCGCTTAGCGGGCTTTTTTGGCATTTATTGATTCTGCTTTCATAAATAGCAACTATTTTTGTCGGCTTGTAATTTTGTTGAAATTTTGTTCGCAGAATGAAAGCCTAATTTTATAAGTTTGACATAATCCGGGCTGTTTCTGTTTAGAATTACACTATTGTCATGTACTTTTTCAAAAACCAACTGAATCTGTTGAAGCTCATGAACTTAGTTATCATGTTAACCAGGTGCTGAAGACCAGTCATATCTGTAGGTCGGCAATTGTTTTATACCCATCACCAAATTTAAAGCAATGAAAACATCAAGCTTTTCGTTGTGGAAGTTGTAAAATGCTTTCCGGATTGAGTAGCGTAAAAAATAGTTTGAAAACGTAAAATGTCTTGTTAATGCTCGGTCCCAAAAAGGTGAGATACTGAATGTATGTCCATTAGATTGCGCAAAAAAAACCATTTTTTCTTGACGATATTGTGAAATTATCATTCATGATGATAGAAGAATTATCATGTAAGTTTGAGCCCTTAATAATAATATTATTGGATTTATCGTTACGACTATTGATTTTTAACAGTAATGTTATTTCTTACTCAAAACTCAAAAATTATCAATCTGTAACATTCAAGCGATGCATATTCTTCTAGGAAACTTAATTTCCTGGGAAAAACTTTCTTAGTAAATTAATGTAAAACAAGCCGTTCCTTTAATCGTAACGGAGGTAATTATCAGAATCACCTTCTTCAGTATAAGTTTACTAGAACTTCTACAATTGATTCACCTACACCATCGAATTTGGCCAATCCTTCATATTTTTTTCGTCATCCTCATCACTAACAAAAATTTTGTTACTGAAGGAATATCTACCAACAAGTATTCTGCAATATCTCTATCTTTAAAGCTGTGCGAGTAACGCGACATACTTAAACAGAAACGAAAAAGAAATTAGCAGTTACATTCAAAAGTTTCACGTACATAACCCGCAATAGTCATGGTGGTTAGTTATCTAACCACCTCATTTTTATTATCATTAAGCATGGAAAAACTAAAAACTAAAAGTTTTTTTTTGTAAATTTCTATAAAGAAGAAATAGTAGGATACGTTTATACAAAAACATTTAGAGAAATAACTCACCGTTTCTCAGATTTTTTATCAAGCACGCGAAAAAAGTCCGTTTCCGAAAAAGCATAATATGAAGGCAAATGACATGTCATTCATTTAATACACCGCCAATCGTTCGCAACTTGTCAAGCGTAGTCAGAAGGTTCATGATAATTCAACCGTTTGTTTCTAGATGGCATAGATTTCATTATGAAAAATCAGACATAGGTGGTTAGTGACACTAACCACTAACCACAAAGATTGAAATAGTTAATAATATTGACAATCCATGTTATTAAGTTCGTTTGTCATAACAAATATTCAGATGTTAGAGCAAAAATGTTTACTCCTATTGTGAAATGGTGATTGAAAATATTTTAATGATTATCTTAAAAAATTTTAAGTAGAGTTTTAAACCTATAATAACTTGCTAAATTCACTTAACTGACATTTGTTCCTAAGATAATTTTAATAAAGTCTTGCCGACACTATTATTCATTCTTATCTTATCACTAAAAGACACCCGGTCTGTTGCCTTTCTTATCTTGACCGTTCCAAACACCCATCTGTTCTGAAAAACCAGGACTGTAGTCAGATCATCTCTTTCTACATTATGTACGTTATTAAGAAATTCCAATGTTTTTTGTCTATTTATTTTCACTATAATAGTTCTTTATTCGAGGTGAGTCTAATATACTAAATCCGAAATATTTGATGTAAAGTTTTGTCGAACAAATGCGAAATTGTTTTGTCTCTAAAATGTACAAAATAATTTCATCCTTTTGTGAATTTGAAATGTCCACCTCTGAATCTAAGAAATGTTCGACGACAACCAGTGTCTGCCAAAAATTAAACAAATGCAGCCGTTAACGACTACAAACAGGTTTTCTGGTGGTAACAAAAAGCCGCGCATACTTCCAAGTACTTTGCTGGGACCTCTTCAAGCTTATTTTAAGTACGCACAAGAGTTGACTTTGAAATCGATCGAGATAAAGAAAATAAATAGATTTATTGTTGACTCTGCTTTAAGCCCGACAAACTTGGAAACGAAGACGATAATGGTTTTGTGAAATACTACTGAAATTCCTTTAGAAAATATTTTTTTATTCAATTGTTCAATATGATAATGATATTTCGAATCTTGTTGTTTTCCATATCTTTCTGTGTGAAATATTTTACTGTATTGATAAAATAATCTGTTTATTCTGTTTTGTTATAGTAGTTATGATTAATTTTCAATGTTGAATATATTATTCGCTATACACTATACTTTTGGTTATCACACTAATTTTATGAAAAATAATTTTAATTTGATAGCATGTTACTGTCATCGTTGTTTGTATATTGTTAAGGTAGTGGAGTCGACGGAAATATAATTTTTGTGATATTAGAATCAAATATATTTAAACTCTTATATTATCGGATATATGAACACCATCTTATATTTTTCTGGTACGAAATTCCTCTTTCTTCTGGACAAGATCATAAATAATTCTTTAGATTCTATGTGAAAGTCCATTTTAATTAATTATTTAACTTATTGCAAACTTGACATCTGCAGTTCAATTATATCAATACAACAATTTACGTCATTATCAGTATAAATATTATAAAACAATCCGTGATATTTTTCACCCTTGTTACTTGTCTGCCGATATTCTAATACTTTTATTAATGTGTGTTATATAAATATAAAAAAGTAGCATGGCAATATTCTATTTTATTTCAAGATCATCACTGAAGAAACCAAAACGTACAAATAAAAATTAGACAAACTATAATCAATTTCACATAATCATTTCACATACACAATTATTCAATTGTTAATGACACATTGTTAGTTTGCGTAAAGTGATTGATCTTTTCGTTAAGAGGAAGGACATGCAAGACATCTCCGCTTTTGTATAGGTGACTCCCTTCATCTCTGATTCAATTATACCAAATACATACCAGAGAGATAATATAAAAACCGGAGTCGACTCACATTTATTCAGTTAGATCTCTACACCGCATTTTGTTCCATTATGATGAACCAAACGATTTCCAATTTTTCTCATATTATTGTGCCAATATAATTGTTATTATATAACACAAACATTGGTCAAAAATATTTTGATAATTGGTTATTATTGAAGCTGTAGCCCCTATTTATATTTCACAATGTGTCTACCACAGTGATATCCCTTGTTTACAATTCTTTTGTCAGTTGACTATACCAATCTTACCAATCATACTGTCCCTTCCCTAAAACTGTTCCCCCCGAACAGATTGACTCAGAAGGGGAGTATTTGATCCTAAAGAACGACCTTCATCTTCGTTTTGTGTCTGTATCGGCTAGACTAGATCTTTAATGCGTATAATTTTCCTTCCTTCCCTTTCTCCTCACAGAATTATAAAGATAAACCATGTCCAAGGCTTGGATCGAGCGAACTTTGATTCTCCTATCGTCAAATCTTCGGAACAGTTCTCTAAACCTAATTCTGGGCTCTTTATTGATAACGTAGATGGTGCATCTACGATATCAAACTGCTACGTCGTCGTTGAATAGAATCTTGCCCTTCACTGTAATAACTAACACTGTACTAAGATATCACTACTGTGAGCTCTTGCTTACAATATGCTCCTTTAATAACTCTATTAAATTGTACAAGCTTTCCGAAATGTCTAGTTATAGACAACATCTGCCTAGAAACTGTTATAACCTGTGCCAGTAAATGGCATGCGACTGTCTAAAGGTCAAAGTACGTTAAATTTTACATTTGAATGTATATATATAAATATGTGAATTTTATAAAGTTATTGGTTGGAAAACCACTTTACCCACACGCCTATTTATATCTAAGCGTGAGGAGCGCTGCACGTACTTGTTAACTGTACAGCACTTAGACTGTAGCAGTTGCTGATTTTTGGTAGCACAAAACGGTATTTTAGTATAAGGCTAAAAGACATACGCCACTATGAATAATCTTTTATTTAGCAACTACTTTAGGTCGTAAAGCTACAGTAGTTGGTGCCTTATTGACTTCTGTCGATATAAATTGAGACACTTTGAGGATAAAAAGTTATAATAAAATATGACTACACTACACAAAATGTTAAACACAAAACTTGTCCTGCGCCCAAATACAGTAAATAACACTTGAAACGTAAATTAAATAAAAGAACTATGTTAATTCATCAAGAGAAATTAATTTGACTTTTCATTTTTAAATGCACTGACAACTCACTCCCATTTTTTTTTTGAGATCAGGTAGTCGTAAATTTATTAATCATTTTTGAAAGATCATCGATTCTAAAATCGAATGATCATTCATTGGTTCGAGAATATAATTCTCGAACAGTTATAAACGCTTTTTTTATTGTAAAATTAACTCAACATATTGATAGTTTAAGTTATATGGAGAACATTCTATTATAGATATTATTACGAGGACTACATACTTTTCATGTAGAAGTCACGGACTATGAAGAATCTGTCGGGTACTATGATTTTATTTCTGTATTTCAGAATAATGACAATCACATTATGAATTTGTTATTATTTTATCATTTTATTATTATTTTATTTATATAAAATATCTTTTTTCTCCAACCATCAAAAAATGTTGACATGTTTGTACTATTTTCAGGTGCAAAAACCATCAATTCCCTTACCGTACAAAAATTTGCTCGTTGCTTAGCAACACTTTTAATCCTAGGATTAAAAACGGTACTTTTAATACTAGGACTAAAAGTAATTGCATTTGAGCTCTCTAATTGAAATTTGAAGAAAAACACATTGTGTCTTACAAACTTAGTAAAACAAGTAATTAGGCAACTATATATTTTCATCGTGTTCGGGATTCATTTTGGAAGTAGCGTAAAAACTAACTACTACAAAAATTATATGATTAGTACGTCTACCGAATTGCTATCGCTGTTATAATTAATAGGTGTTTAAATTTATTACCAAATTATTAACGATTTTTGAATAAAACTAACTTTATTTTAATTTTGACTTGGTTGGAGAAAAAATAGTATATAACATACAGACTAAAAGTGCCTATTTTTACTCGCAATTTTGCATTCACTCGGCTGCGCTGCACTCTGCCTTGCAACAGCAAATGTTGCTCGTAAAAAATATGCACTTTTAATCCTTATAATATAATATACTGTTAATTGAATTATCCTAAGAGTGAAGTTGTCAGATGATGATGAATCGACTTAAAGTATTTTATCAAGTGGTGGAAGACACTTTATCAATGAATAAAAAATGAAACATACAAAAGAATTTTAACTGATGAATTATTGTATGGACTTGTCCTTCACACCAATAGGATGATAATATGTGTAATTAAACAATTTTATGGACATAACTAGATTTGCATTGCTGATTCACGATATTTGGACATGCTTAGTTTAAATTTATCAGCACTTCACAAACCAAGAGACTGTCAGTCGATGAGCAGCTTTATCAATTCTAAAGGCATATTAAACAGTCCCATTACCTACCATAAAAGCCAGCAAAGTATAAACTTTTAGGATTAAGGACATGGGACTCAGAAAATTCGTTGGAAGGTCAAATTTATACCAGCAAATCAACAATTTACAATGAAATAAACCAAGGTGAAAGAGAAGTAAAAGATTTAGCTACACTATATGTTGGTCCTGAAGAACTATTTCAATGAATATTTTTTTAATAATTGTACTTTGGGAAAAATATATTTTCCAGTGAATTTTGGAAAAATCTAATTATCTATATGTTACTATATATTTTCCTCCCCCAGGAAAGCTGTTTGAGAAGTTGAGGAAAATATTTGAAATGGATGCTGTTTAAAATCATTCTTAATTATGGGTGGTCGGTTATTTGAATTATTTAATACTAAGACTCATTTCCCCTCATTATTTCGTTCGTCCACAGAGTCTACTATAAGATAATTGATTCGAATTTACTTGAAAACTAATAGTTGTTTTTATATTTGTTATTAAAATAATCAGAAATATGTTGTTTCAAAAATAATTGGTTACTTATATTTCATCATCACGCTTTGATATATTATAGCATGGTTTTCATGATACAACTTTCTTGTCGATCAATACTGTGATTTATTGTCAATGAAATTTCTTAATTGTGTGATTGTTGTTGGAAATAATAATTTTCTTTGTTGTTTATATCAATTACTAGTATTCGGACAGGCTGTTAAATTTCAGATCATAGATATTAAGTTATTTCGCTAAAATGTTAACTGTGGATGTAACTGTTAATAATTGTTTGTATCCTAACAAGCACTTTATCTACCGTCAATCTTATTTATTCCATTGTTAATAATAAATTGTATATAGATATTTAGAAATATTATTGAATACATCGATATAAAGGAATATTCAACTATTAACGAGGAGGGCAGTTGATATTGCATTTATTTTTTATTTTTTTAGTGTCATATAAATAGCTTAAGAATTATTCGTCCTACTACAAAAGAAATCTGAAAAGTTCCTAACTTCAACCAGAAGATGTCAGTACTTATAAATATAAATTGGGAATTATATTGGCGCATGAGATTTTTACTAAAGTTTCAGCTATGTTGGATGCTTAAATTCTGTTTGACAACCGTATAAATGAGTCTGCAACTAGAAAAAATTAAATATAAAGACTACGCAAACAAAACTGCAGTTAGAGACTGCACCATAGACCAACTACATAATTTAAATAGCCAACTCGAGTTCCCGTTTCAGCGCCATCTCTTAGTTCAATAGCAGTAATAAACGTACATGGAAACGACAGTTTCCTTTCTGCTTTTGCCGGCATATTTCAAACGATCACGATCCTTTTGGTTGATGCAACGTGAAAGATCACGATCGTTTTGGTAGATGCAAATCCATTGCATTGTCTCGGAAACTAACTGAATGAAAAAATTTGATCTCAAATATGATGCATACTTGCATTTTCAATTATGGGGAGAAGGGGGCTTCAGAAACCAAACAGAAGGAATGAAATTAACGAAACCTTTTTCTGCTTGAGTTATACATCAGCGTATGGATATTTTATATTTCATTTAATTTTATCTGCGTAAGTACGATTTCATAATCCTCGATTTTCAGAGGAATTTTTGGAATTCTTCTATCTAGAGCTTCGGAATAAGGGGTAACCGAGTTGAGATTATACCTCGATATTAATAAAATTTACAGTAGTCTTGGTCCACAAATATCACGGTCTCTTGCAGTGTGTCATATCTTTACTGGAAATCATTTTAATCCGTATTTTTATCGAAAAGACAATAAGAATATTTTGAAAAAAAAATATTGAATTTCAAGAAGCTTTCATCACAGAATGCACTCTTTGAAATAAAGAGACGTAAACCAAGGACGATATGAATTGTTTGGAAAAGGTTATAAATTGTGAAGTGATGCTGAAAGTGTTTTAAAAAAGAAAATTGTTGGTTACGATGTATCCTGTTTACCGCCAACAAAACAAGAATTACTGCGGCAGGTTAAAAGAACTATATACATCAGCAGTATTTGGTGCAACTCACATTTAAAAACACTCACAGAAAAAGATACCGCCGAGTGCGGTTGGAATTTGATTGACAATAAATACCAGTTTTATTGGTTCGATGGGCCAGAAAGTCCATCATTAGGTCAATTATATACTGGTAATCAAGGTATTTATCCTATTAATATATGGCTTTATTTATTTTAATAGTAATAAAAATGTGAATTTGTTCATTTTTTTCCATTCAGAATCAGATCAAAGTCAAACTAAGGATAAGGGTGATGAAGCATTTAGTAGCGACGAGACATCAAGCGAAGAAGAATAGTGTGACAACATTTTTTTTAAGTTGTATTTTTTTATAATTTTTCAATGATATAATATATCTAGAATATAAACATTCCATTCCATTTTTCAAATTTTTCCCGGTTTTCCAGCAAATATATCTATACGTGTCAACACAGTAATCAGTGCAAAAGAAATTGTATTAATTATGTATTCACTTCAAGATTTTTCAATTTTTCCAAATTTCCAGCTTTTCCAGTAAATGTATAGCTATTCTGTTCATAGCATCATACTTAACATTTAATTTTTCATATTTATACGTCACAATTTGAAGCCGTGGAATTAAAACAAAAAATTTCACGTTGTTAAAAAACATTTTCGAAATAACAGGACGATTTACGATCTACGGTGGTAAAAAAGCAAAGAGAACTGTTTTTGTTAATAAATAAGTGCCAGTAATTTGAGCCAAATCGAAAAATGTCGAGTGTACGGCTTGATACAAGTGTCCTAAAATAGCCCAAATATTTTAAAATTACTTATTAGTTTTTAACATTTTAATTTGACTTCATTTGACATAAATCATTATCAGGCAAAAATAAAACGCAATATACATATATATTTATACGAAATTCTTATTAATATATGAAAATATGCCTTATTAGCAATTACATATAACTGTCCAAATTTTTGTATTTTTTTGTCCGACTAAGAATTCGCAGATGTATTTTGGTTAAAATGGTTTTGGTTAAAACATACAGTTTTCTATTGTGTGGTACTTTTGTCCGACATATAGTAATCGGTTTTCAATACCCTGTGAATTTTCCGACTTTTCGCTATAGGACTGGAAAAACGCGGCCTAAAATTTGCGAAAAAACAATACATTTTGATTTAAATAATAGTTTACAATCAATTAAACCAAATATGACTACGTGGTCACTAGCTTTCCCTTATTAGGTCGGTAGACACGTCAATAGCGGAGAAATTTTTGTAGGCAAAATCTAAATTCTAAATAGTTAAATTTGCAAGTTGAGCAAAAAAAACATATGGTCATGAATTTTCAAGACCTCATGTTTGGGACTTTTAAGAGCGGAAGAGCAGAGGAATCGAGAGAAATTGCAGAGGAAAAGTGGGGTAGACTCACCAATCCCAAGCTCTTCGCGAAGTATAAAGTATGTGGTAAACATCTCTCCGAGGGGGGAGGGGTTGCGTACTGTGGACGAATATATATTTGCAGTAGATGTACTGATGGATGTTGAATTGTGGTAACGCATAGAAAGGGAGGATTCCAATTTCATGGGTATTATTTGATTGATTATGGGGTAGTCATTTCGATGTGGAATCTTCAATTATCAATATATTGAAGTAAATTAATGTATTATAATATCAAATTCTATTGAAGTTTTGACATACTTGGAAGCATTATAAGCATTATGTTGGATAGCGTGTTTTTTGGTTTCTGAGATTTGAATGAGCTAGCATATTCAGTTTGAGATTTTTTTTATAATCTTCCATATTCATAAATTATTTTTTTTCAGAGATATGATTAATATAAGAAGTAGATCATTCCAAAAGGATTCAAAGGACCTGATTCAAGTAACATTAGGGCGTGGTAGTATATATAGTTTCATTGGAAACTTTCTATTACCAGAATTTATAGCTAGATGTTATTGAGGGATTTGTGATTTTTGACAAATTTTGCTATGAAAATCGGAGAATGATTGAAAATATGATTGATTAGAACTATTCCAGTCTACTGTTTTTATTTTTTAGAACCTACGATTTCCAAATTGACCTGTTTTTAAGTCAATCATATTTATCGAGAAATCTGCTTCGAAATACATCTCCAGCTGAACCTTTTGGTTTACATTTTACTTACTCTATTAGTTGATAATTAAAAGGGCTATTTATATCCAGTTCGCAAAACCTGAGTGAATAATTTAGTAATTCTAGACCTGGATCGGCCACAATTTTTGGCATATGTTAATGATAATATCCAGAGAGAAAACAGTTTACCCCGATAACTTGAAATATTAATTAGTGTTTGAAGAAACGCCTGAATGCAATGTGGAAACTATTCTGTGGGTACTTACAAATATATATCGAATTATGTGCCCATATTAGATCCATAATAATTTACCTGCTAGCACTTATCAAACAAAGTTTTTCATTCACTGATAGTGGAGAATTATTGGAACATCTTTTCGTTGGTGTACACTATTTACGGCTTAACAGCAAATACTGATGCGTTAAACTAAACAAATATACTTATAAGGGTCTAAAAATTCTGGGTAAGGCACCATTGCCCTTACGGCGCTTGGTTAAGCGCCGTAAGTTCCCAAATTATTGGGCGTGAGAAATACGAGAAATGTGAGAGCGCCAAACAAAACTTGATAATATAGGAGAGTATAATAGTCACCACTAAAGGAAAGCACACACACAAATAGCGTTAAATAGCGTGGAATCGTTCTGTAAACCTGTAAAAAAGAATTTTGTAAAAAAGAAAACCTTGGAGTGGAATGTAACTCCTATTATATACGTCCATTTACTCAAGTAATAGTTACCTTTTAAATAAAAATAAACTATAAAGATAATTGGCTCAAATTCAACGGAATATTTTTTTCGAGCATGCTCAGAATCTATTTATCTATTTTTAGGAAATACATTGATTACCAAATCCAATTATAATGATAAATTAAACGTGTACATTAAAAAAAAGAAATAGTTTTTATCAGACTTATTATATCGGCCATATTTCGTGGGTGTACGTACTTTATAGTATTATGGCAGAATTTTTTAAAATATTATAAACGAACAAGCAGAATTGTGAAATATTATCAATCTCATTGTTGCAAACTAGATTTATAATTCTAATGTATTTCACCCGATCATTGGTCTGTAACAGCTAGATCACTACTGTTTCGAAAGGTATAATTTATATAATTAACTGCTTTTTCATAATTATTTGTATTTATTTCATTCCATATATATCACATAAAAAACAAGAAATTGATTTGAGAAGAGATATACTAATATTCCGATTAAACATTAGTAAAACATATGTACAAATAACTGCTTTGGAAACTTTTGAAGTTGCTAATATGATTGAGGAAAATGATTGAATTTAATAATTTAATAATGAAACTAAAAAGAAAATCTACTTGTATTTTGAAATTCAACAACTTCTTACAAGCCCGTATATAGTACAAGTCAATGTTCTTGAATTAGAATTTTATCCATCTTAACAGGTGATTCTATTGCTTAAAAAATTATAGATACATTTGTAAACCACATCATTTACCAGATGTTGAAAAACTTATCTAAATATACATTTTTATGAGGTATTATTGAATCCATTACTAGACTGATAATGACTAATTAAAACACTAATATCCATAATGCTATTCCTAGTTATTTTTGTTGAACTGGCTGTTATGGAAAATAAAATTTTTTGGAAATATACTTAAACCTATACCAATATTCAGGACAGCGAAAATGAATATAGGTTTGTATAATTATGAAATCATATATTAGATTTTATTTTGTATATGAAGCATGTGAAGATTTTTAAATAAATAGGTGTGTCGAACTATATACGAGCAGGGTACAAATTCACTCGATTGTCTTCTACTAAGCATTCCAAAAACGTTTACGTTCGGGCGTCGAGTAAAGATCAATGCCTATATCAATTTATGTTCATGTCTCCTTTTAAGTGCTTCTCAGATACATGAGTTGCGTTATCAAATTCCCCAGCTTTAATATTGGGATTTATTCATTTGTTGTCGTATATTAATGAAAATTTCTCATATTGTCCCGAATTTATTTTTCTTTAATAATTTAGGACCGACGCACGGGACTTTTCGGGGTCATAAGCGTTAAGAAAATTAAACACTTCTACTATAAATCTCGAATAGGGTTGTCAACATGTTTTACAAGAAATAAAGTATATTGAGGTCTATGAAAAATATTAAACAGTATTTTAGAAAAAGGAACAGTATTTTATTTATTTATTGTTTTAAATAAATATTTTTTAGAGCTTCTCGCATAACTTACTAATTTACAATCGCTTCTTAAGTGTTTACTGATAAATGGCTCCACTCAATTCATTGTTCTCTGATATTCTTTCATAAATTACTTTGAAATTTGTTAATTTTGCTAAAGAAAGCCAGTTGGTCTGATTCAAATCAAACCATTTCTCTACATACATATTAGCCTTATCAATAAAAAGTATGAAGTTATTAATAGTTCTATCAAAAAAATCTTGGGCAAACTCTGTAACAGTATTTAATACTTTTTTAGTTCCATGGCCTCAATATTGATAATTTTTTCTTTGAATTAGTTAATTACTTAAACCAGTCCTTATGTTATGAACATAAAATAGTTACATTGTTTTTTTTAATTTTTAATTTAATTTTAATTTAATATATGACTAGCATGAAAAAGGTAACCATAAACTACATTATTAATGCATCTAAATGTTCTTGATTTTATGTCTCTTCCAATTTAAAATTAGTTTTTTGAATAATTTGGAAGCAAGATAAAATTTGACGTTTCGACTTCTCTCTAAGCCTTTATCTTAAGAGAAGATTTTTGTATAACCATTGGACAGTCAACATCCAAACTAACAAAGTAGTTACAAATTAGTGTCCAAATAGGTGAATTGTATCAATTGCTGGTAGAGATAGCCAACGAGTTCCTAAAAATTATTGCATTTCATGAAACTCTCCTTCAGCAAGCGCTACAAATATTTTTAATTCTTCTCTTCTGCATGCTGAAACAGAAAAATTGCTATAAATTTTCAATATTATGTTCTCAATGTCATAATTTAAACAATTCATAGCGTTTTTTTCTTTTATTAAGTCTGGCACAACCTCCAAAAGTTTGTGTATAATGAATGATTATGCCCAAAATTTGCATTTGTATTGTTATTTTCAGGGGTACATTATTAAACTACCAGATATATTTTTTATTGGAAGCATCAGTTTGTAGACAGTAAAATACATTGTCTTTATTTAACTGGTCACTAACAGACTGCAAGGAGTTTGGACCAAGAACTTCGGTTATTAATGCCTCTATTTTTGTCCTAGCCAATCGTATGTTAATGACTGTTTTGGAATCAGCATAGAACCTAGCCCGATTCTCTTAGAACAGAAATTTTTCTAATTGTAAAAAAAGATCTAGCGTTAAATAGAGATTTTGATCATTAGCACGCACCAGTCATTAAAGATGGTTGTGCTTCAATGTTGAATCGTCATTAGAACAGAGTTAGCACGATTTCAGCAAAAGGAGATGTCTAATCCGGCGGTTGTTAGGACATTGTAGTTGCACCCAGCAGGAAAGAGAAAAACAAATAAGAATATCAGTAATTGGTAATGTCAGCAGACGATTTATTTTCATAAATTTGTTGGAAATTATTAAATTTGAAATTTTTTGAAATTGAGCAGTTATATTCAAATATTTCTGTCGCCAATTCCAAAAAATAATTGAAGTAGAGATTGTGGATGTTGTTTCTACGTCATTAAGCAATATTTCCTTACCTACATTGAATTATTAGTTTAAGAAATTTTGAGATGAATAATGTGGCTAGACTACAAAAAGTCATGACGACTCGTAAATGTGAAGTGGTACACTTTCCAAGTAGTGAACTCACAATAAGCACAAAATCTGACTCAAGTGGATTCGCATATGGATAGAAAAATTTTCTATAGAAAACCTCGTATTTAAATCGTATAAATCACTAGAAGTGGATGAGTTATAATCAGCATTTCTCATAAAATTAAGAAGCCCAAATAATTTAAAATACTTAAAAAACTGAGAAGACACAGGGTGAAATTCTTACATAATAAAAGGGGAGCATGGGATATGTATAGTGGACCTTCTAGCTCTCTACCCATTAGTTTTCTTTACAAATGATGTTAAAATTGATGAGAATGAAGAATGTGAAGAATACACCATTTTATAAATATCTGCATACTTACAGGACAGGCCAATTAACGGAGAATGACAAAAGTACTCTGTACAACAAAGAATATGAAAAGTGTGCATTCCTGGACAAATATGTAGCTTTTGACAAAACATATGAGGTATTTGATGTAAAGCTCTCAAAAGACGAGAAGTTATTGTGAGTATAAGCTGTCGAAGACGAAGACAGCCGAGATACCGAAAGGATATAATTACATATCAATTAAATTTACTCGCGTAATACCCCAAGAAGCTTATGGAGCTTAGTAATGGGTGAGCTGTTACATAAGCTAACGAAGCTTATGTAATATGAAATAAACCGAGAGAGAAGTACTCTGGAGTTATATGATAACAAAAATGAAAACTGATTCATTGCTATACGGGTTCAAAGAATATCTTTTTGTTAGAGGTACAGTTTATTAAAGAAAATAAGAATGCTGTGCAAAACAAAATATACGGGAATTTTATTATTTCCTTACTTCTGATTTTTGTTGTTAATTTCAAATTATTAATTTATCACAACTATATCTTTAAAAGAGCCTAGTGGCTTTCGATATGACAATTCGTTTTCAGAATGTACTAACTTCCTTCTGAAGTGCCAATTTACTGTACTTAGGTCAGTTTCGGTGGATGGTTTTTGTTTTTCTTTCCTCACCAAAAGCTATTTTCTATAGTATGCAATTGTGCGCATTATTTCCATTATACAACCAGAGTATTTGGATGAGTTTTGCTCAGTATTACGATGGAATTGTTTATTTTCCCTATCTGTAAGTGTATAAATTCATGCTTTGTAACCACACAGTGACAATTCTTCCAGAAAGAATTCTAGAAGTATTTGCTAACAGAAACAGAAGTTGCGTGTAGAAATTGTAAAATTATAAAACATCGTTCCAAATGAAAAATTACCTTTTAGTTGAAATGTACAAAATATTCCACTAAAATGAACTTAGATGTATCCCAATTTAATAGATTCAAGGTTTCAGAGCAAGAAGCTATAGAGTCACATCAGATAGATACAAATAACTTTGCCTCGACATCGACTTATTTATGCAATATATTGAACCTCTATGTAATTAGTAAACTAAAAACATTGAAAAAAATAAACTTTTTATAATATTAGGACCTTAATATGGATTACATTAGAATTTTAAAAGTGAAGGATCATTTCTTAATTGCATTACTAGTATCACTTTTACTCTTAATTTTCTGAACAAAAATTGATAGATGGGGACTTATATCCACCTCATTTGTCATCATCAATTCAAAAATGTTTGATGTAATGACTCATATTATCTTACAATGTCATCAACTTAAATTGACTACCACCGGTGTAGTGCTACTCTTCTATAAATAAACTTCGGAGGATGCAAGTTCCTCTTCGCTGGGGTCGAGTTCATTTTGGAGAAAGTGGTCGAACTATAAAACTGAACAACCGATTATTAAAAACGAGTCACCGGCGCCATAAGTTTGAATGTAGGCACGCGTTTCGTATTTATCATTTTGCGATTCTTAAAACGATAAATACATTTTTGTTTATCCTTTCCGGAAACACTTTCTATTGTCTCTTTCTTATTTGAAATGAAAAGGATGGTAGATTGTGAAATCTTTGAGTCATTGTTTTCTTGTAAACGTTCAGTTATTTACATAAACGTCCTATTGAAAATTTATTTCACTTATATAATGTAATTGCAGATTATTTAAACAACATTAATAAATTTATATATAAAAGGACACAAACCATTATTGAAAAGAATGAAAGTGAATTTAGAAATTGAAAAAAAAAAATATATTTTTTGAAAATATTTTTAATTTAAATAATTTAGTTATTGAAACCAATCATAACACTACTTTCCGAGAACTGCGGTATCTTAATTTTGTAATATTAAATTCTTATGATTAAGAACTAAACATTTAAATTGATAGGTGTAAAAAAATATTATTTAGAAAACTATTAAATGAAAAAATAATGTTTTAAAAAAAATCTAAATTCAATAGTCATGGATGTAATATGAGAGCTGCTAATTAAGATGTGGCAATACTGAAGTAAATAAGTCAAATCTGACACTGCCATCTTACAGTTAAATATTTTTATTGGTGAATGTACTCAGAACGTGTTGTCATACAAGTGCTATTTGATTTGTTTGAAGATACTTGGTCAAAAAAATGGAATCAAATCACGAACATTTTCGTGCGATGATTTCCTATGACATTCGAAGTGGATTAAACCAACAAAAAACTGCCGATGCTGCTGTGCTTAAACTGATATTGCAACATTGCCTTTTTCCTCAAAAGACATCTATAAGATTGTCACAGGCGTCAAGTCATGAATGTATGGATAGCAACCCGAAACTAGACAACAGCCAACTGTATGGGTCTTACGAGAAGAGCCAAATCTAACAAAAGTTGTTCGCGTTCGAAGCACTGGTCGTCTTTTTTTTTTTTCGAACAACTGAACATGTCACCACCGTTCCATTAGAGCAACGTATAAAGGTCAATCCAAATGGTACAACAGCATTTGTATGCCAAAAGTGTTCGAAAAAATTAGGGAAACCAATTCCATAAGACGGATCATTCTCTACCACGACAATACAAGCTCTCAAATATAAGTTCAAACAAAAATGTTTTTGAACAGTCAAAACATCAAATTTATGAGTCAACCGCCTCACTGTCCTTGTTTGGCAGCCAATAAATGAAATAAATTGCAAGGTAAAAGTTTTTTTACAACTACACAACGTTCAAATCACATATAACATGTTTTGGAGGTACCTCAATCGGAATGGAGAGAATGCTTTGGCAATGGGTCCAAACGCATGCAAACATGTATTGACCTTGATGGAGAATATTGTGAAAAACAATAAAGCCATATCCATTTATAAATATCTGTTTTCAATTGTCTATCTTAAAACTTAAGTAGCAACCCTCGTATCACTTTTAAATAATGTTTACTCAAATATACGTTTTCAAATTATTATTTATTGTATATGGATGATATAATTCCAACCCTTCTTTGTGAAAGTTCTACAAACATTATATTGAAACACACTTCTTGATTTTCGTGCTGTTAGATAGTAAATCCAAATGGTAATTGGAAATCTGGAGGTCAAGCGTAGAGAACACAAAGCATGTTACAAAATTGATTGATTTTTCTAGTGTATAAAAAATATCGATAATGTATGAATTCATACAGCAATAAGAAATAAGGCAATTGCAAAATAAAATTGAAATTAGCGAAGTGTGACACTTTATCAAAGGTGTGCTACTCGACTTTATCATTTTCACGGTTGTTTATGTTCACAAGCCCTGTAAGGTGTATAATGAATGTTTTGATGAAACGAGAGCTATGTCGAAATTCAGTATTTGTTATATACTGACAAGTACATAATAAATCAACTCAATAGTGTGGGTTGTTAACATATTGGAAATATTGATACTAAGCTAACGATATAATGGACCAAAGGATTGTTTGGAAGGGAAGGATGACTTAAATGCTAACACAAATATAAAGCAAGGAAAAGTTCGTGATGCTTATAAAATAAAGATGCCGTCTTAGATGATCGTGTCTAGTTGAAACACAAGTCACCAATTATACTAGGATAGTCTAGCACCATCATGCTTGCGTCTAGTTTATTATCATAACTCATATCATTTATATTCATAATTTGGAATGAACATGAATTTTGACGGGCCTCCCTTTTTAACAAGAATAAGTCTCCGACTTTAAAGTTCATAAGAGTAGCTATTTGTTGATTTTCCTAATTTTGTACATTACTAGAAATTTTAAATTTCTTTCGTGAGCGTATTGAACATTGTAACTGATAAGTTATGATAAGTTCTGAAATCGTAAGGTAATGTTATGTATGTGCTTAAATTCTATGAAAGATTAGGCTTTCTTCCGTACACTTGAAGAGAGTGAATCCATGATGCGTGTTGTGTTTGGTAATGTAGCAATAAGCATTCCTAAGCATTCTAGTATCTTTCTTCTTATTCATAAAGTATATGACACACTCTTTAAACGTTCTATTTAATCTCTCACATCAATTAACTCGTGATTACATGCTACTAATTTTTAATTGTTAGTCTACTCATTATTTCCATTTTCTATTCAATCCTTTAATCTGATCTTAATTCCTTCATGAACCCGTAGGTGAGTATGAAATTATCGATTGTCTGGGCCTCGTTGTCTTTTACTAATATTACACAGCATTGTTTGCAGTAAAGGTTTAGTTATTGACATTAGTGTCGCAAAATTGGAATATCATAACTAGATACATTTCTAAAGAGAAAATAAATTCATTTGAGAAGTTCATAAAAATAGCTTATACTTTTTACCCCTAACTTTAGTGTTTGTACCACTAGCTGTCTCCCTTATATTGAGATTTCTCACTTGAGCTGTCTACTGTGAGTCTTCCACACTAATCATTGAATTATATTATTGTTATTACGACGTATATGACATTTTCACTTTTAATTTGACTTGCACTAGCTCCTCTTATACTCAATGGGTGAGTTTTTAAGGGTACAAAATACAAAATTTGGTGAAAACTTAACCTTTATATGTCCCATACACACTGTAATTTATTTGATTTGAATTTTCAATCAAAAATTCACACATTAAAATATCAGCTTTTCTCAAAAAGTTGGTGTACTTTCTTTTCGCCTAAATCTCCACTTCCCAATGCTGTAACAAAATATATTACTATAGTAAATCTTCTCAGAAATTTCAAAAAATCAAATAAAACTCGATTTTGTATCATATACAATTTCATCTAAAAGATGTGACAGCTGCAATTTTTTTCTATTAAAAATCGATTTATTGAATTTCAATCACATTTATGTCATAGAAAATCTCATAATATATAAATATACATGTAAAACTTAATATTGAATTTAGAAACTTTATTCTGATGACTTTATTCAAAACAATATTTCGAAATACATTAATTTTGTTATTCATGAATTCCTTATCTTGAATTCTAATCACTTTTCCATTAGTTTTGGTCTCTTTTATGGCATTTCTTCATCATTAGATTCGACAAACCTTCTAGTAGATCTTCAAAATCTTCATGACCATCAACTTCTTCGTCTCCAATATTATTTACAGTCTGCATTGGTTCTATATCCACAATTTCTTCTGAATCATTAACGTACTCGTAGGATTCACATTTGCAGAACCTGGTTTGAGAAAATATATGTTATGATTACTTGAATTGAATTGAATAAGGACCGAAAAACCCATATCTTGACTCAAAATAATGAAAATTTTATTAGTATCTCTGGAAATTTCTATTGCAGTCTTAATTATGACGGTATTTTCTACTCGTTTACCAGAAAATCCTTGTCGCTATAATCTGTCTTTTAAAGTTTATATTGTTTAATCTTTTTTTTTGCAAGAAAAATTTTTCTTGCAAAGATAGCTTTTTTGTTCATATAACTCTGAGGTTTCTCTACAACTACGTTTTCTTCTTGAGTTAGCTGCTGGTACTGTTGTGACAGTAACTGATTTTTTGAATTTCGGGATACCCATCTATATATAGCGCAAATATTTATTCATGATCTCATTCGCTGTTTCATTTTTCTGCCAAATAACTTTGTGTAGTAAAAATCCACCGTTGACGACATGGTTCATTCGCAATCAATTCGTTAAGATGTAACATTGATCCTGAGGCCATGTGTAAATTTTAGTAAATAGCTCAAAATTGTATATAATGATTAAAGAAAAAATTTTCGAATTCCAGTTTTTTCAATTTTTCGTATTTTCTGAGAAGATTTACTAAAGTAAATTACTTTCTCATATATTAAAATTAACACGTTAAGCGGTTTAAATCAGAATTGTTTGGGTAGATTGTTAAACGCATTATGCATATAAGTTGCAAGCGTGCAAGGCGATTTGATGGGAGATTTAAGCTTATATTTCCTTTTTTTCTTCTCTTATCACACAGTTTCTACCCAATTTATTGTTATCGCATACCAAATATCAAGGATGTTTATTTGCGTATTCACTATATTAACTTTTTAGCTGTAATAATAAGATGATGCATTAGTTTTAATTTATTTATATCCGATCTAATATTCATGAAATATTGTGACAAAAGATAAATGAATTCAATCACTGGACGGACAACAGAAATATTATGAAATATCAATAATGAAAGTAAACAGTACAAAAAAGAATTGAAAAACCAATCCTGGTCTCAAAATTTTGGAATGAATTCCAGAAACCTATAGTACACAATAATTATAATGAAATTTTCTGTTTCCTTCATATTTCACCATACTACCAAGTCTAAGAATATAGATTACTAGCAATGCTTGCTATTCTGTAAAATGGGAAATTATTAAATTAATCTAAAAGAATTTCAGAATGATTTGGGTGATATGATTTCTGGTCACAAACAAGAGTAAGTACAAAGGAAATGTTGATCTGATGCAAGAATATTGAATTGAAGATATAAATTTGCGATCATTTCCCCAACATTGTTATTTGCATAGAAGGATAATAACTGGAGTATATATTTTCAATATTAAGTATATTAAAAAAGAGTACACTTTGAAATAGCATTGAAATCGTTGGAGAAGCTGCCTCTGCAGACACTGCTGCAGCAGAAAGATATCCAGATAAAATTTCAAACATAGTGGTTGATTGTAGATACAAACCTGAGCAACTGCTCTTGGGTGTAAGGCCATAAGGAAAAGTTACAATGCTGCCATGTTCTAATTCATCTAGAGATTGTGTTGTTTAACCACTAATGCTTTACATGTAGTTAAATCCTCGCACTTTAAAAAATCTGAACAAGGAGTATCTGCCAGTATTTTGGCGTGCTAATAAGAAAGCGTGGGCTCTGGAAGTGTTTTGTTTGTAAATTTACTAAAACAAGAGAATTTAGACTTTGAAGCAGCTCTAGTTTTGGACAGTTTTAGCCATTCTCGAAAACTTGGAACTACGCATTCAAATATAAAGTAATATTTTCACTTTCCAATACCACTGCTTTACTTCAACACTTCAACCTATGCACCAAGGAGTAAACCAGGCCTTTAAGCTCTATTAAATTAGACAAACCTCTAAAATCACATTGGATAATATGGAATGTGATCCTGATATGAATTTTATAGAATGTTATAGAAAAAACTGTGGACCTCTTAGTCTATATAAACTAGAAGAAATTGAGGAAATATTATCAATATTTTGATAAAGACTTAAAGAAAAGTCAAAACGTTAAAATTTATCTTTTTTTTAAAAACTATCAAAAAAACTAATTTTAAAACAGAAGTGACCTAAAATCTAGCACATTTAGATACAGAAGGTCTTCAAAAAGATTTATTTTTTTTTCAAAGTGTCAAATGTTTCTATTTGATTTAAAAAAATCCTGAATTCAACTTTAAGAATATGATATAGTTTTCGTAGAAAATTGCGTCAATTATATGTAAATTAATTTTGATAAAAAAGGAAATTTTCTCATGTTAATCAAATGGGAAAATAAAATAAAAATAGCCACCCTTTAGTGAGGATTTTTTTTATATCAAATAGTATATATATATATATATATATATATATATATATACATCTTCAATTTATTATTTATTTTGCACTTTAATCTGGTATTAATAATTTTTCTGTATAATTCTTTCATCACTGCATCTTACATCGTACCACATTTGAATTGATAGACATAATGGACGAAAATGATGCATTTAACAGATAATCTATTGAAGCCACTCCTATACGCTTCATTTATGGAAATAGAAACGTGATTTGTCATACAAATGAGCCGTATTCAAAGAAGCTTCCTCTGCAGACAGACCATTGTACCATTAATAATCTTATAACTTAAATTATTAGTTATGCTTCCAGTCGACAAATAAGTATCTCACCGGATTATAATATAGTAAATGTTTTGTAAAATATTTTCTTCTAACGATGATAAAAGTCGTAAAATAATCTGTAACTTAATATCGTAACATCAAACGTCCAAATTTTTGGTTATTGATTAGCAATTAGTGTCATTCTCAAAATCTGCGAAAGTTTATCAAGAAACAAAGAGAATGTAATTGGAGAGAATAAGATACGGTTTTTACGACTCTATTTTCTGTTTTAATTTTATCTTTTCTTGTTACAATTAGTTAATGATTATGCCTGAATAAAGAAAAATTAAACTGTTCTGGCCTTCCTGTGGAACTCAATATAATATTATTTATAGCTACGTGGTGCCATCAACATAATTTGAAAATGTAATATCCAAATTTTCATCAAAGCTGTTAAATTCAGCATAAAGAGAAACAATCTATTTTGCTTGATATTAACTTAGACAGGAGAAGAATGAATGTTGCAGTCTACCATAAATTACTGGGAATAATCATGGTCAGTGGAGTCACATGAAGGCACCATACAGATGATGTTAAGAGTAATTATTTGAAATGCATGAACTTGATAATCGCAAAAAATAGTTACCAAAAATCTACATAGCTTTAATCAGATGAGAATCAGAATATTGTTGTTTAGTGTATGCTAATACAGGAAGATCTACTTTAAGTAATTAAAAATATTAAAATATTTAGCTTTGCATTAATTTAGAAGCCGTGACCTGTTAAGAAGCAGAAATGACCAGTTTTTTTCAATATTTCAACTTATTAAAAAATTTTAATAAACACAGATATATAGTATATATGTAAACTCGTTATAAAGTTGTCTCAAAAAGTTTGTTGCGAAGTTTCAAATACATTCGACGTTTGTTGTAAAGTGGTCAAAATGGACTTTTAATACGAGCATTTATACAACTAATATAAGCGTTTTAAAAATATAAAAATATCAACGCATATGTTACTAATTTATGTTTTTCGTTTATAAGTATTTACCCTGACATAGACAGAGCAGTGGTCGTAATAGTTTGACAAAGCAAACTTCCGAATTTAAACTGATTCTGGAATACCAAATGGCATATTTGACCAGTGGAAAAAGGAGAGAAACAAAGAGCCATACCATATTGCTGCAGATGGGCTAAAGCCGTTATAGAAGAGAATACCCTTCAGGGTGTACGTTGGAAATCCTGCAGCTGAATAGCAGAGAGGCAAATACTCTGGTTGCCGTAGACACAGTATACACGGCGGCAGTCGGTAATCACATATAAAACAGAGGCAGAACATAAGAGAAAAAAGTGGAAACCACGACACACATCATATGCAAGCTCTTATTAACATACGCAGAAGAGGAAGAGCCTTGCTTATAAGCCAGTGACGCTCATTCATACATATAACCTGCAGCATTAGCAGTCATACTCGTAAAAGATCTGAATGTTAAATAATGTAATTTGGTATATGGTGAATAATGTGCTAGCTTAATTTCTCCTGATATTAATAACTCACGTGGTAACTATTGTGAAAATTGTCCTATCAATGACTTAAAGATTCGAATAAGAAGATTATCTGATATGGCTTATTCCATTTCATTGCGAATTCTCAATGTAGCTCTCTGTGACATTAAATAAGTTCTATTCGCAGTGAAGTTTGAAACTTTTCCTGAATATTAGCAACGTACTGAATGTCTGTGGTCTTTAACTTCATATTTATCTATATTGATGTTCTGCTAACATTTTTTTGAAGAAGACTACTAGGATTAAGTCTTCATTTATTACTCATTTTATATAACTGTCCAATTCCTGAATTTGTGAAATATTTTGTTGTAAACATCCTTTGATTTCCTTAGCAATATATCTAAATCTAAAGCTATATTTACTCAGGAAAAAAGTTCCGCATGGATCTCTTTCACTTTTTCCTTCTCGAAAATTATCCATACAAATTGAGTGAATGAAAAATCGGAAATATGTAGTAAAACCGACCTCACAAGGTTAGGTAAAATGTAATTCTTGTTGTTGCGATTAGGAGTAAATTTCATACAATCATATTAAATTAACACTTGAGCAAACTCCAGTGTTTGAAGATTCTTGCTTGAATTAAATGCTGTCTAAACTACTCCTGAAATAAATAACTTTAAATTGTACAGAATATCAAGAAATTTATCATTTACTACATATGAAAATATATTGAGAAATACATAACACTCTTATAGAATTGATGATATAACTATTTTAATTCATGTACAATTATTCTAATCTATAAATTGACTGAACGTTTTTTATAAAGTAGTAGGAAGTAACTATATAGTTAGTAGTCATTAAAAAATGTGATAACAATAGAAATTAACAAATGAAGTATCGTAAAATGGAACCACTCCTGATATGGCGTTGGGTTTCCAAACATGACAGTAAATTAAAAAAGTAAATCAATCTCTCAGCACCCACCTGAAAGGTACTTAATGTAAATAAAATACGAGCCCTGTCTGTACATACTAAAAATAACTTAAAATGCATGTTATGTTCCTTTGTAATTAACGAGTCTGTCAGAATGCTTAAAACCCTTAGTACTCGATTCATGCTGTAGCCCTGCTGAGTTAACACATTGTCACACCCTCGAATAACATAGATAATGTATTATACGGAGATGCCCAAATTTATTATTATTGTAAGGAGACAGAAAATATTAGAAAGTACAATATGAATTAATGAAAATACGATAGACTTTATTAAAATACGAGGATGTATTGACATCTAGTTAGCCTAGACCAGTTCCATAACATAACAATAACTTATTAGAAGTGTCATTGAAAGAAAAAAGATTTCCACCGAAATTGTGAAAATAGAAAAATTGGATATTTAAGAAAATATGCTTATTACCCTTGGTGATCAATGCCCTTCGTATGCGACTGTGAAAAATTGGACTGCAAGCTTCAAAAGAGGAAAATTTTCCATTGAAGGTGATGACCGATCGGGAAGGCCACTGTCTGTCTGTCAGTCCCCGAAAATATCGATGCAGTTCATGACATGATTTTATCAGACCGTCGAATTGGTCTTAAACGGATATCCGAAGCACTGATTATTTCATACGAACGCGTACATCATATAGTTCAAGTTAATTTGGACATGAGAAAAATTGCTGCAAAATGGATCCCCAAATGTTTGAATGTTGACCAAAAGCGTGCAAGGGTAAAAGCATCGCGTTCGAACTGTGCTCGATTTTAAAACGATGTAGACTTCTTAAGCCGAATTGTTACTGTGGATGAAACTTGGGTACAGTTGTACGATCCAGAAACAAAGCAACAATCGATGGAATTGTGATACTCTGGTTCTTCAAGACCTAAGAAGTTTCGTGTCCAAAAATCTGCAGGAAAAGTTCTTGCTTCAGTTTTTTGGAATTGCCCTGGAGTAACCATGATTGATTTTTTAGGTAAGGTAGAACAATAACTGGAGATTACTATTCGACATTACTTACGACTCTACGGGAAAAAATTAAAGAGAAAAGACACGGAAAGCTATCCGAAGGTGTTTTTTTTTCAAGATAACGCCCCTGCACACAAATCTCATGTTGAAATGCAGAAAATTCGTGATTAGAGTTTGAATTACTAGAACAGCCCCTTATTCACTACATTTGACTCCGTCCGACTACCATCTCTTCCCTCAACTGAAAAAAAGGTCGTAAATTTTCTTCCAACGAGGAGGTAATAAAAGCTGTGGAGGTCTGGTTTGCAGAGCAACAAGAAAATTTAATTTTTTTTTTGATAGGTCTTGAGACGTTGCAGGTTCGCTTTAATAAATGTATCCAATTAAGAGGAGAATATGTTTAGTAGTAAAATATTTTGACATTGAAATTTTGTTTGGTTCTATTGTGGGCTAAGAATTTTTCAATATATCCTCGTACATATAAAATCGAAATATATTACGAATAAATAGATATATTTACTCGTAATATATCTCTCTATCAAACTTCCATTTGTTCTACTTGTAGTTTTTATATTATAAAGGAGTTTCTTCATCAAACTATGATATTCATTGATGTAATTGGTGTAGGTGAATAATAACAGTCGTAAAAAAAGTTAAGAAAAGAATCGGTCATTACAAAAAATACTGAATGATGCTGCTCGGCTCACTAATATTTCCAATAGCAACTTATGAGGTTGTAACTTGATGTGACGATATATTTCTTCGAAATATGGGCATATAGATGTCTACTACTGATACCCACTCAGTTCTAATTTACATTGAATCAAAAAGATAAATCAAGAGGAATGGATTCACTGGAATTATTTGAAACGGAGAGAAAGGTAGACCAAACCATATATTTGATTGATCAAGGGTCATATCAAACAGACTATAAGCTTCAAGATATAGTGTTGCAATTGTATCAGTACTGGTACGAGGACATCCTAGTCACAACTCCTTATTAGAGAAATTGAGCTATAGATTTGGACTTCAATTCAAATAATATTATTTATTCTGATATTTTACAATTACCAAATACCTTTTTTTTTCTTTGTAAAATGAAAGATATAGTCTGCAGCCTCTGATATGTCTAGTTGTGTTTCATATCCCATCTTCACGTATTATCAACCAGCTGTTAAAGTTAGAAATTATGAGTATTAAACTTTGCTCGGAATAATTTGACTACAACAACATTTATCAACTTAACGGATTTGCATACCTTGATATTATTATCGTTCCCTATTCTTAAACAAATCATTTTTAAATCGTGTTATGTACAATATTTTTTCTATAGTTGTTCCGTCCTTTTCATACTACATGTACTAGTTATTCTTATGAATACATTACTTATGATTATTAATCACCTATTTATGACAATTAATTACATATAGTATTATTTTTAGTCATATCAATAGAAGTGGCAGTGTTAACATTAGAATTACATGCACCAGTAATTGGACTCGATATTGAGATAATAATTATGTTTTGATATCCTTCAATCTAAAAATTTATGTAAATTGTGTTTGCCAGAAAATTTTCTACCGATCCACGTACTACATTGGTTGAATTCCATCTTCCGTGTCTGTGCAAATTGCTAATATGTAAACAGTGCCTGGTGTATTCGTTGGGGTTTGGCAATTTAAGATTTTCATAAATTGCAGTTTACATATAAATAACCAACAAATTATCTTCATTTTGTTCTTCATGAAGAAATATTATTAACGATGGTTTCTTTACATTATAGTTTCAAACTTTGCATTATTATCGTGATTATTTTATTTTCTATTCAATCCAAATACATTGAGAAGTATCAGAAGGAAGAGGAAGAATTTTTGGCTTTTACTCATAAATAACTACTAAATAACTAATTGGTACATAGAAAATATTTTTTCTAATGTCGAACTGAACGAAATATGTATTATGAACTCGGGTTAATTGTGGATTTGAGTATGTAATAATAAACCAGAGGCTCAATGGTTTTAAGATTTGAGGTTTTCCACCCATCAGCTAATTACGACCGTAACTGAGAACTAGATTCATATTAAAATTTCCGAATGTCGCATTCAATTTTCGGTAGAAATTTCAAATTTTATAACATGATCTACAAGAATTTTGGATTTTCATTACTTGTTTGAGCGTTAATTCCTCCATGATATTTATTTATTTGTAAATAAATTATAGATGTTTGATAATTGTTTTTCAACAGCTACCAACAATTTATATCCTTACACCGCTTTTGCACTAATGTTTGAAGCTAATAAGCTATTTTTATACCGAATTGTTGAAAAGTATGAAAACGACAAATGTCAGTAAATAACGTTGCTGATGAGAATTAATAGTAGCCCACCATTTAAGGAAAATAAATAATTTTTAATCATAGACAAAGAAGTACTAGATTGTTCTATTGATAAAATTCATGTTCCAATATTAGTATGAGATACAAAGAAAAAGAAAACTATTCTTGTTAAGTGTGCCTTTTAATTTCTTCTAGCGTACTCGTTCTACCGTTATATTTCTCTATACCCTTATCTCGTTTCACTAATCATTGCACAGTGGAACAAAGATAGCTCAAAGATAGCTCTACCTTAGACCAGATGCTGTTTCTTTCTAAAACTGGCCCAAATTTTTAATATAAAAATTATGTGTATTCAACAGTTTAAAATTACCATGTCTATTTTTTTAATGTTCAAAAAGGCAAAGACAAATGAGATAACCCGTTAGCTGAATGCATTTACCCAGGGCCTGTGCACTGGAATAGGAGAAGTTCACGACGATTTTCATCTATGTTATCGGTTTACATCTAAAAGCTTACTTTCTAGTGTTTTATTTTTGAATGTTTGTCAATCTGGATTCTGAAACTAAGTTGCAATTATGCATCGAGAAACAACCAAGATTATTGAATGAACAGCGTCCATCTTGCAAACGTGTATAAAATCTTTGCAAAGGTGTTTGATATTGTTTGTTTATTAGTTTTTTGCATTTTTATGCATTTGAAAGTTATTATTTGTTGCGAATTGTGCTGTCGTGTTTACTTGGTCAATATGAGTAACAAGTAAAGGCCTGCTGTGTACCAGGATGCACGAATAAGCAAGCGAAAATGTGAGAGTAATAATTTACTATTTATCAACATAAAAATATTTAAATTGGAATCAAGTTCATATCTCTACGAGACTAAATCTTTTCTTCCCTACTTCATTAATTTGTATTTATGAAATCATTTTGTTGAATAGTTACATATGTTGAATGATTTTATCCTTATTTTACTTTTTTATAGACATTCCATTCCTACAAATGAAGACGTTTGCAGAATTTGGTTGCAAAGAATAAATAACCCCAAGTTAATAATAGCAGGTACAGTATTAACATCACATAGAATATGTGGTATTCATTTTGAACCAATTTGTAGAAACCCCAATGGCAGGTTAAAAAAAGTTTCACTGCCAACTCTACATTTACCTGGTAAGTACTTATATTTACTGTGACAATAAACCTCTTATGAATCCTAGTGTAAAGTTATGCAAAGGAAAAGAATTGCCATTTTTGTTTGTAGGTTACGAAAAAGGTGAACATGATATTTTTTGGGTACAGGAGCAACCATCTTCATTTTCAACTCCAAAAAGGCTGATAGGTAGGAATGAATTGTAGTATATTATTTCCACAGAAATCTGCCTGTTAATTTTTACAGTCATGTAATCAAGATGCTAAATTGTTTGAATCATTGTACATTTTGGGTATAGGCATGACTCAAACATTTATGGCAGTTATAAGCAGGTAAAAATGGATTGATGTGTTTAACATCTGGGAAATAGCCTAAACAAAAGGATTATTCAATAATAATTTAGGTGAATGAAAGAGAAATGAATATTTTCTATAATGTAGTTCTCAAATTGTTTATTTTTGCTTACTGATTTCCTTTTTCTATTGAGATTAATTGAGACTCAATTTCAAGGACTAGTTCCTCTATCAGTACCTTTACTGGTAACAGCCCAATAGAGGGAAGAAAAAAACCTGTTAAGGTGTAGCGATTATTTCAAGCCCTTGTTGAAGAACATTGAAGTATGATGGCACTTGTGTAAAAATATAATATTATCAAACGAATTAATTAAAGCAAATTCATTAATATATTCGAGGGAACATAAAAAAAAATATTTTATGTGCGCCTTCGGCAAAATTCTGTGATATTTTTAAAAGTTTTTCCGTTAAAATTTTCGGAAGAATGTTAATCAATTCGATAAGCATAAAAAAACAATTTCGTTTGGAGGATTTGACAGACATTTCCTCAATATTTTGTTCAGACCAAAAGGATTATGTAAATATGTTTGTAAATATTAGTTTTAACATATGCATCTTTCATTACATAGGTATTATTAATAAAATTTTGAAGGGCAAAAATCAACAATATAAAGACTACGATGTTTTGATGAATATGGCATATGTTAAATATAGGAAAAGCTACAAGAAAGACAACGGTAATCATTAATTAACCATGGTTATAGAATCAGTTTTTTATATACCATTGTTTGTACCATGTACAAACAGAAACATTTTTTAAACATGCCAACATCTCACTGTTGACAGTCCTAAGCCTGCTAAAGTGTGGAGGAAATTTTTTTTTGTGGATATAGTTATAAAATGTCAAAAACAAAATAAAAATTATAATAATCATCCTGTGTTTCAATATTCCATCTACCTTTATGTTATATAAACCATTTAATTGTGAAATTTAGGTGGTCGGACCTGGTTGTCACATAAATTGTAAATGAAAGCAAAGTATTTTACAAAATACTTCATTTAAACAGCATTTCAGGTATTTATATTTTCTTGTAAACAACAATATTTGTATTTGAAATGTTAGCAAAATGAAAGTATTTTGCATAATATTTTGGTTTCATTCACAATTTGATGCGACAACTAGCTTCGAGATAGTTACTCCAGTTATTTTTAAATTTCCCGAGAAATTAGCATGGATATGAACCTTAGATCAAATCTTTGATTATAGAAATCTTTTTTCTTGGTACTAAACCAATTTGAGAGATGTCGCTAAGTTCGAACTTTGTCATCAAATTTTTATACAGAGTGGCAGATCTATCGAGTGTATAATCTTAGCATTTACCCACCGGTCTCCCCTCCTATCATATGACCAAGACCCGATTAATTAGATCAGTTTCCGAACAACAATGACGGGATTCGGGTTGGTGTCCAAACATTCAGATCATGATCGGGTAACCCGATCATACTTCCCAAAAAGTACTATAATAAGATACAAAATATATGTCTAAATATTCTGGAAAGTGATAAGAATGTCTCCAAAATCAGAAAAATCTCGTTATTTTCGGTTCAATTGATGTACAGTAGTAATTTCGATCTAAAATATCAAGCTTAAAATTTGGGTATCAAGACATAAATAACTGAATTTCTACTTCTGTTTGATTATTAGTTATTTTGGCAACACTTTTAGATAAATAGCAGTTATTTATGTATTAGCGGAATGATACATTATTGCTTGAGGGTAACAGCTTATGAAATGAAACTATTTTTGAATCTTAAGCTTCATTATAACTGTTTAAAATAAATATGAAGTGAGAAATCACTTTATGATGTTTAAGTGTGTCAGTTTAAATATGTCCATTCATATTTATTTGTATTTTATGTATCTACTTACTTGTTAATGCGGACAGCGAACCTTATCAAGGAATTAAATTATTTTAATTATTTGAAGAAATGTGAATGCTAATTAATTTTGTAATTGCAAGCGCAGTGTGTATATTGCCTACCTTTAACGCCAGACTGCGAACGAATATTGAATCTATATTCTGATTCATATATTCTTGATAATAATGATTGTCGTAATTCGCCGTTTGATTGCTCAGCTCAGGCCACACCTTTCTTTAATGCGTAGGTTTTGTTATTTATATTATCATTTCTATATATTTGGCAGCTCTTCCAAGCCCCCTTTGGCTAGCTAATCTGTTTTGCCACCATCAAATCTTCGGACGGCTTGTAGGGATTTTGACAGTTTGGTAGATTCATCCTGAACCAAACCTTGTGTGTTTTTGAGATTGTGTGCCAGTTAATAATCACAGAAACATGAAAAAATTCTATCGTTGTTTCGTCCATATCTGGCTTTCCCGATACCTTCATAGACATCCATAAAACCTGACTCTTTTCGGATATGGATTCAATCTTTCATTTTCGTCTTAATCTTTTCGAATTATAATAAATTAATTCAACTTATCTGCTCTGAAATAAAACCAATATTGTTTCTTAAACCTTTGACAATATTAAAATTTTAGAAGTGTGTTGGGCAAACTAGAAGAAACTAGAGCACCCAGTTCAATTACAATGTAAAAGAACCGAGAAATTGGGTATTGCCGATCACGTTGTTAGTCGTGTTAGTTAAATAAAGTAAAATTATTTGAAAATGTATCCAACAATGAAGTATGCATTAAAAAGTTTTGTGTTTGTTAAATGTGAGAAGAGTTAAAAATAGGGAATAGTGCTTATTTTTTACAGCTCGCTCTATAGTTTATCAGTTAAGGAATGAATGTGAAATTTTCTGCTGTTTTCTAGTTTCTTACGCTGGAGTGGTTTTCGTGAAAGTTTCATTGGTGGGAGAATTAAGTATAAATGGATAAATCAAGTTAATGATTTTTAGTTTACCTTGGTTGTCGAAATACGCGTCAGTCCGTGTAACTGTAAGTGTTGATGTAATGGTAGTCAGGACAGTAGTTTTCATTCAGGATAAAATAAGCTCACACTTCTCCCATGAAGTTATCCATGACGACTGGAATGTATTTATAAACATTTTCTGTAGTCTAGAATAGTTCAATTATATCGAAATAAATTCCAACATTATATTTCTTCATGGGTGACCGTGTCTAGCGACGCGATGTTTTACTCGTTACACAAATTGTACATTCCTCCACTTCTAGCGTATCCCACAAAAACTTGCTAAATATATGTCTTCACTACTAAACGAATCTCTCTTCTCACAAGATATGCATGTGAATATAATATCCAAGAAAAAATGTCAATGAAAAATGTTGGTCAAAGATGCTATGAATACTTGATTCCAAAACTTTTCAACTTTATTTCATTAAACCTAAAAAAAAAACCATTTTCAAGTGAAAATCATACCTCGTTAAAAAAATCAAGTCTCCCTCGCAAAAAAAAACATAGCTTGGTTAAAATTTGGAACTATTTTATTTTTATTGTATTGTATATTATATTATTTTACGTTTTTCTTCAACTTTTGACTTCTTAGATCTTTTTATATGTTTTTCGTGATGATTTATTTTGATTCTAGATCTCTTTGGATAAACAACCAGTTCAAAATAACAGGTGAAAATGTGAAGTATCGTCCGATGTGTGTTTGTATAGCAGATCACTAAAATATCAGTGTGATATTTCTGTTTTCAAGAAGATGAGCTATTCTAGAAGCATGTTTGTCATGATAGTATCAAACAATTTAACTCCTAAAAATAAATTGAAAAATTCATGATGACAGTTATGTTAGTTCAAAACTACTTTTCCTCTTGTGATAACTAGTTGTTCTCGTTTCTTGGAACTATCGTTTCCAAATATTCTTCTCAACAGAACTTACTGAAAAATTAAATGCAACTAGTTAAACATTTTTAAACAAGTATCAGATCTTTGTTGGCGATCTTCGTCATCTATGTTGGAAACTACTATCTTAACACATGGAATGAATTCAAAGAACACTGTATATTATCGGGACATTAATATATTTAATTACTTCACTGAACGTGTAAAATTACCAAATTCACCTCTGCCGCTACTATTACAGATTTTGTAACATTACATTTATTTGAATACCGTGAAACAACATGCATTATATTGAGATGAATACTGCATAAACCTTATGACCTCAGAAGATGGACTATTTTGTGTTCGAATCAGAATTTATGATCTTACAGCCTGAAGGTCCATATAAGCTCAATACGTCAAATATTGCTCTAGTGATCTGATTTGGACGACTGGTGGAAAGGTGACAACTGACAATTTTTTCGAAAGCATTGAAGTTGCTGATTTTCCTCTGAGTACGCATAATCTTACTATGATTTGTGGATTGCGAATAAGCGTTTAATACCGCCAGTAATGATACAATAGAAGAGAACAAAAAAAAAGCAGCATGTTTGGATTTCACGCAAAGTGTTCAGTAGTTTCCTATATACTGCGTAAAAATAAATCGTGGGCTATACACATTGAAGATGATTGTTTGGATGCCGAAATAGGTAAGTCAGATATAATTATCGATTATAACCAAATTAAAGGGGGTGTTGACGTGTGCAAGAGCATTTTATAGTACACTGAACGTCGCTGGATTTAAATCATATAGCATTTATAAGGCCAATACCAAAAAACATTCCTTGAAATAAATTCCTAAAGGATCTAGGACTTTTGGAGGAACATATTTAAAGAGGAGCTCAGCAGCAGAAAATTCCAAGAACAATCCATTTCAAAAATTTCAGGAATAAATGCCGAACATCCTTCAACTAAAAATCAAAAATGTTGACGTGCATTGCAGAAAAAAACCAATTTTATTTATACTGCAAGAAATATATGTGCCTCGAACATTTGACTGGTTAGTGCAATGACTGCTATGGTCAAAGTTATCAGTGATTAAGCCATAATAAATAGTTTCAGTTTATGATAAGGTTTTCTCACCAAACTTTTATTTATTTAGCTATGTATTTCAGAGTATTTTCATAAATTTGTTCTCCTTTTCAAGCTAGAAAGAAATTTCTAATGTTTGCTCTGTACTGATAACATTTTTTCTATGTTCCAAATATACATCACTTTTTAGTCTACCTTGTATTTTTTTTTCATTTTACTATAGAGTGCAATATCTCGGTAAATATGTGCTCACTAAGCTGGTACTACACGATGCGTCCAACGTTTGCACCAATATGCGCGTTCTAACCTATGGCTGAACATTGCAAGGAGGGTTGGATGCAGTGCTGTAACTACACGTTGTGTCCAACTTTTGCGCAACATTCACCTTTCAACGTTGGCTGAACCCTACTTAAACATAACTAAAGAAATGAAAACGTGTCAAGAAACTGATGAACAGCATGAGACATAAATGAATTCTTTTAAAATAAACTGGATGATACTGGCAACTTTCCTTTTTCATACAAAACACGTAGCATTCACACGCAAAAGGACAAGAAGTGTGTGTAGTTGTAAAACAAGTGTTGGTTCCAACTTCGTTCCAATGATGCATACTCCTTTGACGCAAGTCTGAAAACCGACTTTTCATACCAAAGTTCTAAAGACAATACTGGAAACAAAACATTCGTTGATGGACATGCTCACTACGCGCAGAATGCGTCCAATCATACCAGCGTATAACGGAAGCATTAGACGCACCGTGTGGCACTGTCATCACCTGATCATTATAAAGAACTTAAAATTCCTAAATATCAAAAAAAGTGAAAGTTTTAAAGGAGTGAATACTGATACAATGTACAGCACTATAGGGAAATACTTATTTCTTTGTCGTCACTATTTTTAACATAATTGTATGCGTCAACATAAGTACTGAATAGTTTGTGCTGAAAAGAAAGGGTTTCAGTCCATTATTCCTATATTTTTCTTAGTTATTAAATTATGTATGATTGGGATACACATTTTTTATAGACCTCATCTTATTTTGACATTAGTAAGATTAAAGCGGGATATACGAGGATGTATTGATATCTAGTTAGCCAAGACCATTCCATGCAACGAACAATAACTTATTAGAAGTGTCAGTGTAAAGTTTGACTTCAAAAAAGTAAACCAGAGCTACAGAATAAATTAAAAAAAAAAAGATGTCCACCGAAATTGTGAAAATCGAAAAATTGGAGTATTGAGCCATCATCTAGTAACCGTATTTAAAAGGGTTAAGAGGTAAGCAGATTTACGAAAATATGCTTAATACCCTTGGTGATCAATGTCCTTAGTGCGACCGTGAAAAATTGGACTAGAAGCTTCAAAAGAGGTAAAGATGAAGATGATGACCGATCGGGAAGGCCAGTTTCTGTGTCAGGCCCCAAAAATATCGATGCAGTTTATGACATGATTTTATCAAACCGTCGAATTGGGCTAAAACGGATGTCTGAAGCATTGAATATTTCATACAAACGCGTTCATCATATAGTTCACGTCAATTTGGACATGAGAAATATTGCTGTAAAATGGATCTCCAAATGTTTGAATGTTGTCCAAAAGCGTGCAAGGGTAAAAGCATCACGTTCGATCTGTGCTTGATTTGAAAACGATGTAGAGTTCTTAAAGCGAATTTTTACTATGTATGAGACTTGGGTACATTTCTACGATCCAGAAAACAAGCAACAATCGATGGAATGGTGACACTCTGGTTCTCCAAGACCTAAGAAGTTTCGTATCCAAAAAATTGCTGGAAAAGATCTTGCTTCAGTTTTTGGGGATTACCATGAAGTATTCATGATTGATTTTTTGGATAAGGGTAGAACAGTAACTGGAGATTATTATTCGACATTACTGACCACTCTACGGGAAAAAATTAAAGAGAAAGGACGCGGAAAGCTATCCAAAGGTTTTCTTTTGCAGGACAACGCCTCTGCGCACAAATATTCTCTTGAAATGTAAAAAATTCGTGATTAGGGCTTGAATTACTAGAACACCCCCTTATTCACCAGATTTAGCTCTGTCCTACTATCATCTCTTTCCTCGACTGAAAAAAAATTTAAAAAGTCGTAAATTTTCTTCCAACAAGGAGGTAATAAAAGCTGTTGAGTTATGGTTTGCAGAACAAGAAGAAACATTTTTTTTTGAAAGGTCTAGAGACGTTGCAGGTTCGCTGTAATAAATGTATCTAAATAAGACGAGAAAATGTTGAGTAATAAAATATTTTGACATTGAAATTTTGTTTGGTTCTATAGTAGGCTAAGAATATTTCAATATATCCTCGTATTTTTGTTTTTGTTTCGCAATTATTCGACTCATAACTCCTTGAACTTAAAAAATAAACGATGTGAACATATTTTTCCCAGCAACATTTAAATATCCAAATATGGCCGCAATTTTTTCTAATGATTGTACACATACACGTCTATTTCATTCATCCCAAAGTCATCTTAGTCATACCGACAAAGAGGAAGACGTGCACTAACTAAACAATAATATTCATATCGATTCCTTTCAGATAACGCCGAAAAGGAATCTTCACGTGAAGATCTTATTCAAAGCGTTTTGTGAATATCATTACATTTTATTCTAATTTCAGTTTCATTTGAATTGAAATAAAACAGTTTGTTTTCGTATTTGGATATCCTACTATTTTTAATATAACATTGATAGGTGTAAAATTAAAGTTTTATTTATTATACAAGAGCAAAAAGTACAGAAAGCTAAAATCTAGTATTTTATTTAGTGTATAATACATAATTTTTTTCTGTGACGGGAAGAACGATGATTGATCAGTGGAAAATTATATTTAGTGGTTTATTGTTATTTTGAATACTATAAACTAAAAAATGTGTGATTCCGAGTTTTCTTTGACTCCACCGGAATAAGTGTAAGAAGCTAAAGTAGCGTCACAAAAATTATTGCCAGCTAAATCGCAGAAAATTTACGAAATCGCGCATGCAAGATTCACGGAATGGAATATGAGAAAAAATGCAGTTCTTTCTCGGCGACGGTGTTATTGGTTTATTGTTCGAAATTGGCACAACAAGAGCCATCAACCATGTGATCGAATTATTCAATGATTCGAAGTATGTTACGATACAATAATAAGATTGATATTTCAAACTAATTACATTTTTGAAACAAAATGAGTTACAAGCCCAAGAAAGCTGCAATTTTTACGAGTATACAAATTACTAATTTCTTAAATAATGCTGCCGATGAAATTTATTAAATGGTCAAGATGTTGTTGTCGAATTTGAGAAATCAGTCGGGTAACATTAGATAACCTCAAATATTCCGGCACATTATTAATTGTGGAACTTAAAGTAACAAAGAATGATGTAAACATAAATGTCCATAGCCCTTCGTCCAGCAGCAGGAATGGATCACCGCCTGTTCTATGCATATCTCATTGGAAAATATATCAATAAGGTTGTGGGTAATAACCAGTTTTATAAGGTTCCTGAAATAATGGCTAATTTTTTTAAAATGCATATAAAACTTATATACAGGTCATTTATTTCGAAGATCGTCCGTTAGACTTTCAATAGGATCTGGAGACTTGAAGACACTAAAGAAACATGACGGTTGGAAGTCATGAACGGTCGCTGATGAATGGCTAGCACACAGGACAGAAATAGCTAATAACGTGTTTCGAACGTGCGGTAGCGCTGGAATAATACCGGATTTGTGACCAAGTACCTCAACGGTAGTTGTGATGATAGAAAGAAATATAATTTTAACACAAGAAAATTCGACTGTTGTACCGAATAGTTTAAGACACGTGCAAAACACATTTAATAATTGTATTTTTGATATAAAGGAAACGTAACTTCATTGTATAATAAAATACTCTAAAATCAAATATGTACTTTTGCTTCTGTGTTTATACAATATCCGGGAGAAAAGTATCCTTTTTTTTCTGGAAAAAAGTAATTTCATAAAAAATGATATTTTGTTACTTGCCACAGAAATATTAACATTTATCCACCTCATTTTATCATCTTGATCGGTTTTAATCACTTCCACCCACGAAAAAACTCAAAAAATAAGATTCAGATATGAAAAGTAACCTAAATAAGACATCTGCCTAGAGCGCCAACTACCAAGGAGAGTATCTGGTGTTACCTTTCTACAAATGTACATAAGAGTCAGGTACAGTACAATAGTACAATAGGTATTTGTAACAAGAACATATGAGTTGAAGTTTAGAGGAAGATCGAGAATAGCAAGATTAAAAGATGTTGAGGATTAAGTAAGTAAATTAATAAATTTTATTTTTATTGTTACCAGAAAATTTTGAAGACATCTCTGTTTTTTTTTGTCAATTATGGTTGTAAATGAAATGAAAATATTAATTCGATTGCGAATGATAACTGAGGTAAATCTATAAATAGGTGCAGAAAGCAATGCGGTTAAAAACTATAATTGGTGTTTCCGACGGGTAAGTAATATATTTATCACATTATCTTTACATTTAATCACTTATACATTCTCGTATACATTATCCTCGATAAAACTTTGCAAAGATTATCATTTTACTGATTCCGATTTGTCTTTATGCTTCATTTAGTTAATATGAGTGAGCCCATCGCATTTTAATTCTAATTGTTAGGTATTGTTTTCATTATTATTTAATCAATGAAAATATCAGATTCTACTCAAGGGTATGAAAGTTAAACAAAAAAATTTTTAGCCATTGATTATTATTACAAATAAGACCCACTATAATGAATCGTAGTTTTTTCAAATATATGAGTAAATCTAGTTTCTCCATAATACATATTATCAAACATTATGTCTGTTTATTCGCAATAGACTCAAAGACAACGAATTTTCATGCAGTTTTCACCAATATTTAGATGTATTCAGAAGGAATAGATAGAAATACAACGCGTGAGTTTTGTGTACATTGGGTGGTATAAGAAGATAATAATTATTGTTGGAAAACGTTCAGCTGTTTGGAAATTTTCATCAAAAACGCTGATGTAACAAAATAAAGTATGGTGGAATAGCCCTCTATTATAGATCAGCATTTTATCTTTCATTCAAATCAAGTTTCCATAAATATAAATATATATATATATATATATATATATATATATATAATAAAATCTACTAGAATAGTTGACGATATATGGAATAAAACGCTCAGTCATATATTCATAAAGCATAATTATTACAATTAGGGTTATAAACTGAAATCATGTCTGTACTTAGATAATTATTGAGGTGGATTCAATCGAAAACATGTGTCAAATTATAGCGATTGGAATTAATCGTGAACGAGTTTAGAACTTTCTAGAAATTATCACAGAATAATCAAAATGGTATGGGTATCGTGTAATAATTATACAATCAAATCCTGACCTGCTTCCTCAAGCACTGTTCTTTTGAACCAGATTGCAGATTTGCTTAAATCGTGTCTTTTTCTTCCAGTTATGATCGTTTGTTGTTTGTTTTCCGTTTATTTTAGGCGTTTCGTCTAATTTGCATTCCCGTTACGTTTTCGTTAGCGTCTCTTCTATACCTATATATCTTACCGTGCGAAAATTCTGAGGGTAATCCTTAAATGAATACACGTAGGCCGAATAATTCCACCTCCGATAGTTTTGTTGTAATAAATATTGTTTAACTCTAGAATAGTAGTTACATATTTATATAATAGTGTGAGAAATTCAACCTTACAAAGTTTCTTATTAATATAAAAGAAATTACTATAGAATTTGAACAATAAAAATTATGAAAATTTACATAAATAGTGTGCAGAAATAATAAGGACAAAAAATTTTTTGGTAATGAGAAAAACAGAGATCAGAAATTAACTGGAACGTATTTGGGAAACAGGAGGACCTTGAATTCGCGGATGATATTAACAACAATTATGAATCAAATGCAACAGAAAAGTACACTTAATACCAGACATGAACATAAAGATATTACGAAACAGCAAAACCGACTCAGAAAGCGCCTTATATTAAGAAGAAAGAGAAATAGATCAAGTCGAACAAGTTCGCTATTTAGGCTATACATCAAATACAAAAGTACTGAAAATGGCGTCGAAAGACAAAGAGGCCTAGCGCAAAATATATTTAAGTCATTCAGACCAATGTAAAATGTGTTCTGTTACATGGGGCCAGAACTTGGTAATATAATAGAAACACGATCCAGGAAATTCAATCGTTGATCAACAGATGTCTGTATGTAAAATTTCTGTACCAAACAGGATAGGAAATGAGCACCCTTCGAACATAAATGAAGAAAAAAAAATGGACTTTGAACTAAAAATAGATGGATATATCATACACCACAGAAACCACCAACAAATATTATCAGACAACAAGGAGAAAACTACTGAGAAAGGATTGATGAACTTAACATGAGAAGAAGCAGCCAAAACAGAAGTAAATAGAGAGGTCAACAAAATTGGATCGAACCCACAATGCATGATGATACCGACCTCATTGTTTAACCACAGCTGTTTAAACAACATTAGGAGCTATATAACAATAATTATGAATAAATTCTGGCTCGTATTTACATTTTATTATTACTATTGCTTCGTCACATCGTAGTAGAGCTGTGATTTTTTTGTTAATTCTTAGACTGTTTGATCTTATGAGGTAACTCCTAGAAGATGAAAACCAAATTCTTCAGGTGATTTTCGAAAGATATGATTATGCAGTAGTTCGTATTCACGCTATTATGACATTTATAGACAAAATCGTACAAAGGTTTGTCATTCAGTGTTAAATATGAGTTGAGTATCAAACTTACTTTTCGTTATTTGTGTAACTTTGGCATTAAATAGCTGTACTTTTAAGACCTAATAAACCGCACAAATTTCGGAGATGTATAACCAATTTAATTATTGTGTTCGGTGGAATTTACTATGGCAAACTAAGTTATCCTAAACAGGACACGTCTCGACTTCTTCTTTATTTACTCACATAATATTTGTTTCGTGGTGATGTCCGCTAGGGACGGGAATGTCAGTATTAAATGGTTATCTATGTTTGAAGACATTTGTGAATTATGAGAGGCAAAAATTATACTGGCGGCTTATGAATGATTATCTACTCACAGAATCTTAGCAAATTGCAGTCTAGATGGAAATATGCCGTGTAGTTCAGTGTCACAAACATAAAATATGCCGTACTATTGCAGTACTCTAAATATTGTCACATAAAACACTAAACATCTATCAAATATCGAGAGAAGTGTAATGGTAGTAGTAGTTTTTGTTTTAGAAAATAATAATATGTGTTCAAAGTGCATCATTAAATTCAAAGGCGATCGAAGTATTTCAAAAACTCGTTCAATCGTTTGTATCACTATTCAACTATGATTGAACTCTTCATCAAACGTTACTAGAGAGTTACGAGATTGTCTGAAAAATTCCGACTCAAACGAGAAGAAGGCTGAACTTTACTACTATTCTAGATGATCATTTCTTGTTTGAGAAAAGAACTAGAGAAAGTAGTTGTAAAAGTTATCACAAAAGTAGAAGCTGAAGATGCATTCATGTTAATGGCAAAATATCGTTTCTGGAATCAGGCTATCGGGTCTCTACTTTTTCAGGAGAACTGTGCAATTGACCTCTACATAGACTTTTTAATATTTGAATCCAATCTGCTCTAGCCGTTCTGTTTCTCTAAAAAAATAGATTCAGATATCCTTAGCGAAACAATATGGTTTTAATAGGACGTTGAATCCCTACGTTTTTGTATTATTGTCAGAAAATATCTCGATCGGGATACTAGATTGGACGATGTTGTACACTTGAATGATCCCCAGGATCTCGTTATTCACGCCATCGGATTACTATCTCATCTACCATGGTATTCCGTCCAAATTCAAGTAAGGGCAGTTCTATATTCGGCCCCTGAAAACAATAACTTAGTTAACGAAGCGCGCGTTAGACAGTGTAATTGTGAGTGTTGGTACAGTGGTAGTGTAAACAGTGTGTTTAGTATGAACATCACCAACAGTACCAATAGTTCTAACTTAAATTGGTAGTTGTGCTATGGGAGCTTCTATATCCAGCGTACAATTAGTAAAGTAAGATCTTGAGGAAATGTCTTGAATAAACTTAATGTAAATATCCCATACTTTATCCGTTAGATAGATGATTACAAATATCAAAACATAAAACATTTATAAAAGAACTTTTCTAACAACTTTCGAATTATTTCAATTAATATGATATTAGTATTTCATTAAACTAAAATCTAAAATACCCAAACAAAGTGATATTATACTATTATATCAAGTACCTTGTAATGTTTGTGATGCTGTTTACATAAGACATCTCAGTGTAAAAATATTTGATTGGTCATCATTACAATAAAAAAATTAAACTGCATTAACCAAAAAGGGATTATAAAAAACATACATGCAATTATACAGGGTGTACCGGAAACTTCAGACAATAGTGTAAAGTTATTTTTTCTGTCAAACATACTACAGGGACATACGTAATAATCTATCAAAAGTTCATAATGTTCCAATGTGTAATTTGGATAATATACTTGAATATTAGATCTAATTTCGCAACTTTGAAGGCTTATAACTCAGGAACGAGGGGTCGTATCAGAAAGGCTTAAAGAAAAGTGGAAACATTTTATTTTCCAAAAATTATTGAAAAAAAACTAATTTTAAAACAGAACAGACCTAAACTCAAGAACATTAAGAAATTAAAGAAATATATATATATATATATATATATATATATATATATATATCCCAGACTGTCTTTCCAAAAAGTGCCACTGGTGTCGGTGTTTGCGAAACAGTTTAGTGGAAGTGATAGATTTTTGTTAGCGCTCGTAACCGCATGACCCAAGCGAGAACTTTAACCGGTCTTGTGGTACTTCTGTCTCTGTTCTTACTACTGACAGGTGAGATACTACCTGAGGCATGTTTTTGTACTGTTATCAGACGATTACCTTTTTTAATGGAGAAGGTGACCGCGTGGTTCAGCGATAGGCGGTAATTGTATGTTTGATCATATTCCCACGGTTTCAGTTGTTACACATCGCCAAATTTGATATTCGAAGATTTTGATTAACGTCCTTGAATAATTGTAACAATTACACTTTTTAACGAAGTAAGATAATAATATTTCAATCATTTGAGTTTATTATTACCAGTATCAATGTATATTGATTGGTATATATATTCTCCTCATAACTTTTTTATTTCAATTTCCGACAAAAAGTTGCAAGTATGTAGATTTTCTACTTTTATATATTTTTTCACATTGTACTTTAACTATAATTTCAGCTACCGATGATAAAAACAAAGTATTCGGTAGATTAGAATACATATTAAAAATAGTAAAATTTGATGTTTGATTGTCACCATCCCATTCTTGTTAGGTTCTAACAATATAAAAATAAAGCAATCAATCTTCTGATTCCGTTCTTCCGCCACTTTAAAAATAATCATAATATTTCATTCCTTCCTTTTACGGCTACAATTATACGGTAACGAACAGCGTGGGAATTCACGTCCAATTTTCTTTTACTAAAATGCAGAGTCTCTGCACTAAATTTATAAAATTCGATGGACTTCACAATAGTGACCGTTAATTGTCAAGGTTTAGTCAGGAAGCGATACCTAGTCAAGCATCTCTTAAACTCCCACAATATCCAAATTTTATCTACTACTGATACTCGCTTAAGTCTCCCTTAATAAATCTTCGGCTATACCACCTTCCATTAAGACAAGAATTTCTACTCTCACGTTAACAGATTTCCCGTTCGTAATGGATTCTTCTCGTCACCAACTCAATTTCTGTCCCAACACATCCTCAATTGCATAGCCATCGATATCTTATTGAATAACGAGACTGCCGCCATCTTTTCCTACCACCACCCACCTTTTTTTATCGAATATGCATCTACTTTCCCTAGAGCATTCTCTTGGGTAATAATAATACCAACGCATCAGGAGGAGTTCACACCGATACTTTTAACGTGTAGAGTCGCAACTTGAAGTGCAAAGTCAAAAATTCTTCACCACAAAAGGCAAAGCCGCATTCTTCAGAAACAGCCTGCCAATTTTCTTCACCCCATCTGACGAAATCTCTAGACAGGCAAAGCGCTATCACCAATATAGCTATACCTCAAGCAATAAACCGGAAACAGCGCTTCATGGATGTCCAAAAGACTTTCGATCAGATCTGGCACACCCGATTCGTTAGGAAGCTTCTGACCGCTCTTTCAGTGTCAAAGTCATTGCTAATCTCAATCAACTACCCCCCTCCCTCAATGGCGTTGTGTAATTGGGAAAAATTGTGAACTTCAATTTCTTACACAAGTAGCTAATATTTTAGAGGGAGAATTTACTGAATCCATTGATTTGGATTCTGCAATAATCAGCAATTTTATGAAAACATCAGTTGATGCGAAAAGAAGTTTTTTCATTTATAAATTTTTTATATTCAGACAGGAGACTAAATTTTCAAAGAACATTTAGTAGTTTACTGTTTTATAAATAACGATAATTTCCTTTTTGTAATAAATACATATTTAGGTTTAGTTTAGTATCTATGTGAAAAAAATTAGAACGTCTGTTTATTATAAGTTGAATCAATGAATTGATGTATGTTCTTATTATATTCATTAATTTTAACTGATTTTCATGAGTAATATTAATAAAATAATTTCCGAAATAAAAATAGAGAACGAGAATAATATTAACACTAATCGGAATAATAATTAACAACTTACCAACACTTTAAAAATAATGGATTCTAATTTAAATATGCCCGAAAATGAACTGAAATCTATAATTGGAAATATTAACCCGGATGATAATATTAGTAGCACGTTAAATAAATATGTAACCCAACATTGTCAAAGCTCTATTGCCTTCAAAAAATTCACGAATTAAGAAGGCAAAGAGATATAATGTTTCGACAATTTGTACACCTAGTTATAATATTTCCAGGAGGTTAATGAAGGAGTTTGAAAACCTACCCATCAAACCTGAGAGTTTTTCAGTGAAGAATGGGTTACAGTTTATCAACAAAGTGAAGGCTACAGAAATTGAAGATGGGGAAATTTTAATCCCCTTTCATGTGAGTTTATTATTTTCCAGCGTGTCGATCCTGCAGACCTTGGAGTACCTTGCGGACCTACTGAGATCAGACAACTCAGACAACAAAAATATGTAAGTATGTATGTATGTAAGTATAAATTCCCGAATGCAGAAAATTTTCGTCAATACTCAATTATATGTTACACTACCTTTCTTCAATCCACATATAAAATTTTTTTAACGTCTTGGTCATATTTCCTATGCATCAGAAACACATTGGAAGAAAGTACTTACAATAACAATATCAACTACAGCTGAATTAGAGTACTTTTTCCTTTAACACTGGACTGAGCCTAATAGTGTGGTGAAAATTAAATATAATACGAAATGTGTCATGATGTTTTCAAGAAACTCAAAGATTAGAGGGTTCTGAAAAAGTTGCGTGATATATAGAGAAAATAAACGTAATTTTCACTTGAGAATTGTATGATAACTGCTAACAATTCAATCGTTTTCGTTTCTTATCCTGATATTTTTGCAATTGCATAAATGCTTGATTTGCTGTTATGCTTTCTGAGTTTATAAATAATTATTAAATATTATGTATCGTACATATATAACCTATCTACAGGAGTGTATAACCCCAAGATAGTTTGAAATTGTTTGGAAGAATAGTTATAGTGCATATTTAGTAATTATAAACCACAACAAACTAGTTGAAATTGTTAACACTGCTAATAAATTATTTATTTACACAATAACATATTGCGAATCGAACTATCTAGGTAATTATTATAATGGAAATAAATTGGATCAATGCCAACACAATTTCCAACAATTAAAAATATTATAAAATAATATATGTTTGCTTCAAATCATTAATTGAATATATATTTGTCATATTTATGAAGTTTTTTGTCTTTTTTGTATTTTTGAGAATCGGTAGAAATAGTTTTTGATATACTTCTAATTTGTTGTATCAGCTCATAAACTGAAAATAAATCCTGATTATTTGCTCATAATCATACGTATGGCATAAGCATGATTTATAAAGATGGCTGAAATGGAAGGGATCTCAGAACCATAAGATATCTTTACTGGAATCGGACAACCGGACAATTATCGGACAATATATATATATATATATATATATATATATATATATATATTTTCTCATATACTTTTTATCTGTACTCCGAATATAGGGGACCATTGATAACATGAACTATGTAGATCTTTTGTAGAGAGTCTCGCATCGTTGCAATTTGTCATTGACGTGTTTTCATCATAAAGTCCAAAATTTAGGTTTGAAATAACAAAACTGACTTCTTGATAATATGTAGAAAAGAATCCAAATAACGCCGGTATTTTACTATTTACAAATATATATAATTACGCTTGGAGTATGACCGTAACAGGTCAGAAGATCAGTGATCATTCGCATTGCACGCCTGCTTAAGTGAAGCAGATTACTGAGAGATTTATTAGCAACACTATTGGCTGTACCAAGAATAGGTTCTGTGCATATTGGTAGTTTTCTTGGTCACAGTCTAGCAAGTGAATCAGCCTCATCGTGGACTTGTTGTCCGATTGACAGGCACCCGAACGATCTAGATTTTGCAGCTATCACTCATTAATTATTGTAGTACTTTTTGCACTCCAATATAAACCTAGAGCACATTGTTGCTCTCTAAACAGATTATTTTTGTTATTATTATTGTATTTTTTTGGCGTTGAACGAATACTTCGGCTTGGAAGCGTATTCTCCAAGCAAAAAAATTCACTTATTTCAGGGTGCTTTTCATAGAATATCATCAAAATATTTATCATATCATCTGGCAACGTCAGAAAGGAATTAAACAATAAAGTGCGTGTTACTGGAATTTCATTACACTACTAATTACACTTCACATCTTAACTCACACTTTGCTGTTTTTTACAAACATACTGTATACATGACTACATTCAGCACGAAACGATCCATAAACTTTATCTCTTCTTTTCTCGAAAAAACTTATTAGAATTCTCACTAACTATATTTGTGAAGCTGTTGTAAATTGGTACTAGACTATTAACTATATATGAATTTGGATTTTTATGTACATCCTTTTTGGAGGTTTTTTACTTTGCTTTTCTCTGTAGCTTATCCTCATAAGTTAATCACGTTAGTTTCACCAAAATAGAATATCATACATATATTTAGGTTCATATCCAGAGAGAGAGAGAAAAAGTTATATCAGAACAAGTTCATTGGAGTACGAGTGTTATTTAAAAAGTTTCTGACATAACAAACCATAATCATTTTTGGTTTCCTACATAGGCTTCTACAATCTTTCTTCTCAAAATAGGCGTTTACATTTGCAATAGTGTACTCTCTGTTAAAAATCTCACTTTTGCCAGTGGAACTTCAAGGTTAGGAAACAGAAAGAAGTCATTGAGGGACAGATATGATCGTTTCCTTCAAATGTAAGTGTTTCTTTCCAATTTATTCATCTAACTTATCAAGCAATGTTGCGTAAGACCTTCCTGTTATTGTTTACCTTTTTGAAGATAGTATATGAACACAATCCCATGACTGTCTTGAAAAACCGTATCCATAAGGTCTCAAAAATGCTTCCTTGAATGCGATTTTGATTCAAAGTGAGCAAACGTGGCACGCAATGCGCAGGTAGCTTACGCATACATGATCCTTCAGTCAGAGTATGACAAATGCGTTTTTTTGATATGCCAACAGACTTTTCTATATATTTAACAATATTAACAATAGCAGTTACATTTGGTCACTACCCATCAAAACAGTTGAACAGTCACCTAGATTAGGTCCATAGGTTGAAAATACAGTATGATTTCAAAGGCTCAATTGGGTCCTAAAGTGCATCCAGTTACCCTTTAGTTTTCACTTCTTCGTACAGGGCCGCCACATCGAAGTGTATATCCAGTGGAAGATCTTCGGTGAAAAACCCAATGCACAACCGACGGCCTATAGCGCGCAGGTAGCCTTCTCTTCTTTGGTGCCCACCTCGGTTTATATAACAAAGCTACATATATAGATACGTAATTTCGACAATATCAATCTTCCCATTTAATTTTGTACTATTATGTATCATTCAAAATAGCTCAAAGGTTTAGATCGTTCAAAATTTTGGTTTCTAGTAATATTTTGTTCATTTTTTGAAATCATCTAGAACCGTGTTGTGCTTAGCTCCGTTACAAACCAATGACTCTTTGAATTTGTATTATACCGAATTCTAGATGGTTTATCTATAGTACCTACACTATAAGATGTAAAGACACGTTTCTATGAAACCATATTCAAATCAAAACTATGTAGCTTACTATGTGTGGAAGACTAGAATTCAGTATTATAATTCAATAGTTCAGTAATCAATTAAATTGTGAATATTTTCTCCTTTATACGGGGCAGATATAAACTCGACCTTAAAGTTTCTTTCAAATAGAGTACAGTATATTTTACTTAATAGAATTAGATTCAAAATTCCCCTTTCTGTTATCTCATATATTTTAAGAAAACTTAGCTTTCCAATCTTTTTCAGGTTGTTTTAATATTATTTCTTAAGACGTAGATTGCTAACTGGCTTACATTTTAGGGACGGGCTCCATCATTCTTACACTCCCTTTCATTCTGATGCCAAATGTGGAAGCCTATTTTTCCCATAGACTTTTTATCCATTTCTTTCTATTTTGTGGCAGTATAATATAACTCCTAATAAACAATTTAGCTATAAACTAAAAGATTGTTATTAAGGCATTTCACATTCCCTGATTTGTATCCTATTGATAATATTATTAATAACAAAATAAAAACGAGTTTACGCTATATCAATACATGAGAGAGACTATTAATTTCAGAACCTTTTTGTTTAAATATGTGGTTTTAAAATTGGTAATTCAGGTTCTTCCACTATACAGAAAATGTAATTTTCTTAAGGATATTTCAAGTTTAAAGAGTCGTGATATGTGAGAATTTATTAATATCCTAAGCACAGTACCCCATACATGAAAATTAATCCTTTTCAAATGTTAACAAGCCATAACTATCCTCTATAAATTAACAATAGAATATTCACTGTTTCCTAGTTTATTTAGGAGTAACAAAGTCGAAAAAAATATTGAAATTTCGTGAGAGCTTCTTCTATAACAATAGTAGTCAACTCAATGTACGGTATTCACATACTTTGCAAGGTCGATACGACTATTATACATAACCCAGTAACATAATCGTATACGAAATTTCATCTGGCATTTGGTAAAGTAAATAAATACTTTGACACACATACCAGTAACGATCTTGAAAAGTCTTGAATAGTCCCAATTGTTTCCTCCAATACAAATTTAGACTAATAATAATAATATACCTTGCTACATACAATTATAACGGTAGATTTCTGTTTATTTCTCTCGGTAGTCCATATGGACCGTGATATTTTTCAATACGTAAACCATTTTAAGTTCTCCTGATAGAATGTGATAACCAATGTTTCTAACAAAAGTTTCAGCACTAGATAAAGTTAATGTGAACTTTTATTTTATGAAAGATGTTTAACAAATCGTAGATGGTAATTTATCTCTGTACTCTTTGTTGAAAAAACTTATCAACATCAATAAACGAAGCGAAAAAAAATATCAGTCATATTTTAATATTCCATGACAGAGATTACCTTTATTTGAAAATTTTTATAAATGTATCATAATCAAGTGATTTAGAGGGAACAAAAAATGATTTAATTTGTTCTGTTTCTTCCAAAGGGCTTCTATGTAAAACACAAGAAGGCAATATCTTACAAATCTATGGTTAAGTGAAATTCAGAAAAGCGTAACGTTCTTAAGATAGAATACTAGAAGTGAAATTTTTATTAGCGACTAACCAACTGTTAAAAGCCAATGCAATGTTAGAATTTCAGCGATATCTCTCGCACACGGGAATAATATTAACGTGTGTTCTAGAAATCGTTCATAAGAATATTTATCCACGACTGTTGTATATTAAATCCATAATACGTCTGCTTGCTCCATCTTAATAATATGCATTAATCACTATCGTGATTAATGAATCATTAAGTTTTTAACGCCTTTACTAGTATAATGGTCGTTTATTTTGTTTAGTAAATGAAGGAAAATAATTCTAACCAATTGAGACAGAAATCACTGAAAATCCGTATACAATGCGAGCTGGAAAGTAAACTTAAGATTCTTTTAATTTTTTAAGATGGTTCCGCCTATTTACTATTTTTTTCACAATCGCATTTGGCAGGTATTTCCAAATTCATTATTTTCCTCAATATTTTAAATTTTTTTGATTTCATAAATAGTTTTCATTCGTGAAACTGAAAATTGTTTCTATCCATTGGACAACTAAAACACTATTCCATTGAGGCTGCCAATAAATGTAGCGAACTAAAAAAATGTCACATTAGTGATAATTTCATCACACTATTTTAAAGGTAACGTTTTGAATGATCAAGCAAAACTTCAGCTAGGCTATGAATAAACAACAGTTGTTATTATATTAACTGTTTACGTTATTTATATGTTGGATATTCCATTTTTCCAAAACCAAGTTATCGTTTTCAAAGAGGATAAACAAAGTGCTTTTAATCCGGTTAGATTAAACCAAAAAATATGAGTGAAGATACATAACAACAAACTTACAACAAGCTGAAAATCAGTAAAATTATAAATAGAATCATCACATTCTCCACCATTCCCATGTATCTACGGGAAAAATTTTACTCAGGTCAAAAGCCAAAAAAATTAGTTTTTGCGATTTTATCATAAAAGTATCCCAAACAAAAATTGTAAATCATAAAATTATCTACAAAAACTGATTCCCATACGAGCCACGATTTAGAAAGTTATAGTTAGTTATACTATGCATGAGTACGACAGTTATATTCATTTCCAGATTTTTAATATATGTTGAAACATTTTTCTATCGGTTATAAGTTATAACTACGAGATTATCAGTTAAAATGAAACCCAGTCCCTTTATTTATACTCCAGTGTTACTTCGAGACAACAACTGTCCCCTGTTCAATTGTGTACGTGGCTTGGGTCTTATGTGTGATATAATTAATGAAAATAAAAGATAGGTTCAATTAGTTTGCTTTCCTCTAACCTCAGTTGCTGCTCATCACCATCTTTTTCGGGTATATTAAAAGTTAAAGAATGCGTTGGTTAATAGCTAGACACCGCAGAGCTGGGCTGGAAGCTGGTCAACGATACACTAGAACCATTTCAAACTTGACTCCCAATTGAAGATGAATGAGACTAAGAGGAGGAAGAACAAAAAGAAGAACGAGAAGAATTTGAAGGTTACAAATCATACGAATAAACTTGACAACTTCTTTTAACGTACATCGTGTACATTATATTCCGAACAATTTTACGGATATTCAGCTTGTTGAAAGTTTATCTATCACCGAATGTTTGACCGGACTATTTAGAATATCACGGATAGATGGATGGATGGATATTAGAGTGGGCCGAATAAAACGAATTTTTCTTTTTTACAATGCTCTACCGCGGAAAATTTGTCTTTGGGATAGGTAAGTAAAATGCAAGTTTAAAAAGAAAAAAATATTTTTAATCCCCAGCTAACGCATTGTCCTCAAAATTTCGATTTTTTTCGAAAATCATGTCATTTTGCAGCTTTTTTCGCAGCACTTAATCAACGATATGTTAAACTGCTATAGTGAAAATCCTTTATCAAAAGTGATGAAATTAACAATCGCTCATCACGTGACCTCTCCTCCACGTGTGAGTTAGTATTTAGACGCATATTCGTACAGTGGCTTTGATGCTTTATTTTGCTGTGCTATTTTTTATCGTAGTAATCTAGATTGCTCTTCGTGATGAATATTTCTAAGAAGCTAACTCGAAGTGAGAAGAGAGTCCGCTATTCGGTCCCCCGAAAGACTTGCCAGTAAACCAACTTCTGACGTATGAGGATGTTCTTCGATGCTGTTTTAATGATATCGTCCTAAAGACTAATAAGACTGTTAGTTTTTCCAATGTTGCAAATATTGTAGCTCCTAAAGTGAAATCTTTGTATTCTAAGTGTGACAACCTACAGAATTGTCCAACCAATATGTGAATTATGAAATACCAGATATTGATCCCAATATTTTTAGCAAAGATCAACGATACCTGCTTGACATAAGTCAGGTAATTGTCCTGTGAACTCATTTGTTCGTGTACAAGGCCCTCTTTATCACTCACAGTGGTTGACAACAGCCAATAGAGTTTTGAGACTATATATAAGTGTGGAACACCCTTCTGATGAACATAAAATGTTAGTTTCGTTTATTCTTAAGTCATACATGCCTGTATGGTTTAAAATAAAGAAGAGCAACTACTTTACAGATGGCCCTGAACACATTTTGGAAGTTATCAAATCTACTAAATTTCTACCAGAAAATATGGTTCAAATAGTTGATCATGTGATCAAGAGAAACGCACATTTCACCCATCCTGAAAACTTGCTCCTTAGGATGATAGTAGATCGAAGGAAGCATATCAGAGAGTTAGTGTTCAGAAGAAATCTAAAAACAAAAGTTATTTGATGATGAAATTTGGGCTAAAATTATCGCCGGTGAAACGGCTGAGGTATGGAATTGTGGTAAATTTTCATGCCATACGCAAGCAGTTGAACGCTGCGTAAAATTAGTGTCTGAAGCATCAAAAAGAGTGGTCGGTGCCAACAACCGAGATGGTTTTATAAGCCTAGCATCAAGAGCTTCAATGCCAATATTTGCAAAAAACAGTGGGTGAATTTTGAAATTAAGTGCAATTTTTTTTCTTTTTTTGGATTAGTAAGTATATTATCATAATAAGATGTAAACTTTAATTTTTTCATTCATCGTCATTCTAAAAGAATTAATGTAGTGTTAAGTAAAATAAAAGTAATGGGCAATTGACACACAACTCAGCATGCTTTCCTACACCTTCCTTTAACAAACATACATCTTCAGGCAAAAATTTACCGGGTTTTTTCTTTTTTGCGCTACGATAAATTAAAATATTTTGATGGTTTTACATTTTTTTGGTACTTTTAATAAAATATTTGCACTGTAGCAGCTTATGATATCATTGAATAAGAACTGCATAAAAGTTGAAGAAAGACTTGATTTTCGAAAATAATCGAAATTTCAAGGACAATGCGCGAGCTGGGGATTCAATATTTTTTTCTTTTTAAAAATTGCATTTTACTTACGTATCCCAAAGACAAGTTTTCCCCGGTATAGCATTGTAAAAAAGAAAAATTCGTTTTCTTTCGGCCCATCCCAATGGATATCAACAGCAGCTCCCAAACGTATATTAAAAAATACAGAATTGCCTTTTGGATTATACTTCGACTTTTCATTTTATTTTAAAATTAATTTACAGTACTTATGAAAACAATACTTATTTACAAAAAATCTGATATATTACTTATTGCACAGGATGTGTAGATTCGGTTATTCTCAATTCCAATCAAGTGCTTTTCACCTATACAAACACGTAAATGTTGTTCTGTGCTACTAAGTGTGAAATTGATAAACAGTTGTTTTAAACTTGTCTTTAAGATCATTACTGTGGTGATGGAAATAATCATTGTAAACATACTTACGGTAAATGAACATTGTTGCATTTCTATTAAATTGTCATTTTTGATGCGTGAATTTCAGTTGACAAAAACGATTTATGCATAGCTGGACTTAGCTCTATAATTTAGAATGAAAAAATAATTGAATAAAAACTGTTACATATTTTACCACTGAATATTAATCTGTCTGTCTTAATAAGTCTGTCATGTTGGATCGTTCTGTCCACCAAAGAGTATCAAAATAGGTTAAGTTTAAGTTTATTAAGTGGCTAAATGATTAAATGTCGGCCATAATTGTTGGTCAGGAATAATGGAGATTATAGAACTTTTAAAGATAAAAACAAAAAAATTATTTATATGACAAATCTGAAATAGTTCAAAAAATGTACAGTTATGAAATCTATGGAAACTAAAAATATAGTCAAGTAGTATAATATTAACTTTAAAATATTGTTAGGCTTAGTAAAAACTTCACGTTCTATGCCAAATATAATGTTCGAACTAATTCATTCGCAAATAATACAGAATTCTCCAGAATCATTATGATTAAGTCTTAATCAACCAATGTAGTTCCTTCCAATTTCAATCAAATTCAGTTTATCCCATATGATAATTGAACCTAAACTTTGTTGGATATATAATTATATACCTTAAGATCTTTGGGATTATATATAAACTATATAAATTAACCAGTAAATTACAAAAAAAAATTATTCACCAACTAGAAATCTCAACGACGAGTTAGTAAAAGAATACGAGAATACGAGAATACGAATCATGGGATGTTAGTCCTTTTCTACTATTTACCATGTATGTATTTTGTTGAATCTGACTGAATCTTGATTTGAGAAAATAACAGAAAAGTAACGATAATCTATATAAATAATTAACCGTACAGCCTTGCATCTTCTGGACAGTATACAACTCAGCATGAATGTCTTAATTAATTCAATGACACATTACAGCAGTTACAATTACTCCGTGTTGGGTGAAAATCTATCCCATAGATTTCGATACATGTTCACCTGGTGATTCTGGCAAGGATTCGTGAAATTATTGTATTGTGATAGGTACATGATATTCGTGCAAAGCAAATAAATAGTTAAATCAACAAAAGTGGAGAGAAGTGGGGGGAAAAATCACTCATCGAAACGATTCCATAATGAACGATATGATAGGAATTAGAAAACAGTGTGGAATAACCAAATAGAACATATTCGTTAATAAATAAAGTCACTAAATTACACTTATTTCCCATGTAATTATCAATATTGAGAAAGTGAAAAAGAACCATTCAGCGATTCTTTTTACTGATATGAATTGAAAAAAGACAAATAAAGTTTGTTTATTTTTGTTTGAAACTGAGCGCCTTAGCAACTTTTCTGCCTGCATAACAGTAGTGTCCATTGCTATTGTCGTTTGAATTTCGTTAACAGTACGTAATAATGATAAAAAAATGGTTCATTTAACAGAAATGTATGAAACAACCATTCTACAAATGATTGGTTATGAAGATAGCCCACGAATTTCAAAATTTACCGTCTATAACCCAATCATCAATTAGCAATTTTCTGAATAGGAATTATTGTGAACAAAAGATGGCAATGTTAGATTCCAATTGAAAGATATTTTGTTTTCTGATTTCCACTTCACGGTCATATTGGTCTAATAAGAATTTTGGAAATCATGACGTGGAAGTTTCCTTTTCAATTATGAGTGGAGAAGTGCTCCAAAATAATGTGATGCCAACTTTAACAAATCTATATCCTGATCCAGGGTTGGGATACGTGGATCTCGAGATTAGTCAGCACGATCTCCTGATCTGACACGATTAGAATTCTTTTTGTGGGGATATTTTTTATATGAAAAACTGAATCCCCCAACTTAAATGACTTAAAAAGACAAATAATAATTGCGATTAAATCATTCTAGTCTAAGAAGTTGAGTAACGTTAGAAAACATCATAAGATTAGCATATTCTCAATTAATAGTTGCATATATTTTTTGTATATAAGATCGATGAAAAGTAACTATTGTAGACTGTAATTTTGATTATACATAGTGTCGTTTTACTGTCCAAATAAAGTATCTTTTTAAAAAGTGGCTTTTGTGGCAGTAACCTTTAATTCATGTGATGTTTGTATTTTTTTTTTCACATTATCAAAATATAAGTCATAAGGGTTTCAATGTAATATAGCAAATTTGCGAAATAAAATAATTTTTTAATGTAAATGTTTATAATGAATTCAAAAAAACTTATGATCCAAACAGTTGTCGATAGCTATAGGACAGGAATTATGTCTAGTATTTTATGAATAATGCAAAAATGGATAATATACAAGGTGTTGCATTTAAAATAATAAAGTTAGTATTGGCTACTATCATATGACACACCCTGTGGAATCGCGAGGGTTATTATGGAATAGGTCGGGTTTTATGGAATACTCCTGCTTAGGAAAAAAGTAGTGACACTGTACCATAGCATAAATTTAACTTGAAGGTAAGAGACTACAGAAGTGTTTGGAAGGCATTATAACTCAAGTATTGTTTAAAAAGATCTAATGATTTTATAGTGAAATGGTGATCCTTGAATCGTGTCAAGCACGGCTTGGCTATAGACCGAACTTTTTGTGGATTAACACCAAAAGTTGTCCGCAATATTATACTTCAACTTTCAGCAAGAAAAATATTCCTAATTCTTTTTCATTGGTAAACGAATCAGCAGACAAAAATTGGTTGCGTAGTTTCAGAAAAAGACATCAAGATGTTTTAGACTAATGGAACTTTAGCTTTGGGGTTTATTAAGAAATCTGTCAGTGATTTGGTATTTTGGAGAAGGAAATGAAGAGATTCAACAATATAACAGGCAGTTTCAAATGTCGAGGCAACTGGACTGCATTGTTCAGTTAAAAGTCTTTTCGATAAAAGGGAGGAGAGAAGACAAATAAGGGCTCTGACTTCAGCCGAACGAGGTTCTTTAGACACAGTTGTTCTATACAGTTGTTTTTAATTCCATTGTTAATGATTTTCCCTCGTGAAAATTTTAGCGAACCGTTAAAGAAAGACGCGCCTATCGGAACATCATTTGCTTTTCGTCCATCAAGTTGGATCCAAAGTAACATATATATGCCGTGGCTCAATCACTTTCTTGAACACATTCGCCTAACCGATGAAAAACGTTTGCTTCTAATTTTAGATGGCCATCACATCCATACGAGAAATTTAGATGTTGTGATAACTGCAAAACAAAATTTTGTTACCATAATTTGCTGACCAACCCACATATCACAAAAATTACAACCGTAAGATGAAACAATAATAGGCTAATTAATAACATTTCATAGCGAAGAAATCCGTCCGTTTTTGAGAATAAACAACCTTTAAGAAAATCATTTTGACATTAGGGGACTTCTTGGAAAGGCCTATTTAAAAGTCCAAAGTGGGGAAAAAGCTGTAAACGGTTTTAGAAAGACAAGCATTTTTACATACATCAACGAAGTTTTCATCGTAGAGCAATAGGAGCACACGGACATTCCAACTGTGATAGAAGATCAACAGCAGTAAACAGAAGAATTCGAACATCTGATGCGCAGCGAAGAACTCCTAGCTTTCATTCAATTTTGTCCAGTGAAATTCAATCACTCCAATCTTGACTAAGAAAAAAGGAACCAGAACGCAGAAACCCGGCAAAGCTGAAGTAATATAACGACTACCAATAAGGATGATTTAGAGCAATCATTCTTAATTGATAAGACAAATAAGTCTAAAATCAGGTAAAAAGTATGAGACACGAAAAAACAATAGTCCTTCTGCAGCAAACGATGCAATAACTGGTCCTTGTGTACTAAATTTCAAACCTAACTGTAAAAGAAACAGAACAGTTACTCATCTTCTGAATACACTGGGAGTGATGAAGTTTTATTAGCTGATTTTTCTAGTAATGAAGACCTTCTGTCTAAGAAACAGTCAGAAGGTGCTGAGTGTATTTTTTCTTAAGACACTGGGCTATGAACTGTGTGCTGGTGTCGAAAAATGTACCGATGTGTGCAATTCTTTTTATTCAATTAATATCCTATATATGATGTATTACGATACAAGTGTTTTGAGGTTATATATTTATTAATTAAAAATTTCTTTGGTTTAAATAAGGGTAAGGTAAGGGAAACATTCAAACATAAGGGTACTCCATAATACACCCCGCTACACTTATTTCTTTAGTCAATAATTTATTCTATTTGGCTGTTCAACACCGTATATTCATCACTATTTCATTCTGTTGAATCCATTAATTATATTTTGGATTATTCTCAATAACAAAATTAGGAAATCCATGATTAACACTTTTAAACAATTTATTAGTGTGAACATTCTAGTTTTTAAATATTTTTAGCGAATTCTTTTGTATAAAAAATTGTAGCATTTTGCCCCTCTGTCTGTAGCGGGAGGTAGTAGCTTTAGATATATTGAAACGGAAAAAAAGTAGTATTATTTAGAAAAAGTTAATTAAACTAACCAAAATGACCTCAACTGACATGAATTCGCGTGAATCGACATCAATAGACACCTTAAGACATCGATCTAAATCAATTCACAATAGACGTCAATTCATGTCATTTGAAGTCATTTTTAATTCCATCAACCAAATATTATGAGAATTTCCAAAAAATAATAATGCAACATTATTGAATAAATGAAATTATTGATATTTTTCTTGTTTTATGGTTCAAGAAAACTTTTATACATAGAGATTTTTGTTAATATTCACTGAATACTATTCTAGTTTTCAAATAAAGCACTTCCCTTAACAAAGCATTCAACCACCAAAATATTTTTAAACGCATTTTTAGCAATCGCGGTAAAGTTATAATAACATCTGAAACTTCTTTGAATGCATATCACCCATATCTAAGTGAAAGGAGTTAATTAACTGATTATAAGAGATACAGTTTTCATATCTTTCACAGAAATAATATCAGAAAATAAATTATATCTTCAAAGCAGAAATAATAATGCCTTCCTATTTAAAACGTGTTAATCAAACTGTCATTATAATTTTATAAAAAGTTGGCACATCACAAACAGCTGTTATTTTGAAAAATAAATGAATCATCATCATCTACTTGCAGCGAACATTCACTCCAAGGACAATACCATTAATACAGATCAGCATAAAAAAGAATCGTAACAACACTTATGAAATTAAATTGCCTGTCCTCAATTTCATTCAGTTAGCCATTTTGTGATTTTCAATGAGCATAAAGAAAATCATTACGTCGCCATCGTCCGGCAGATGAACCATTATATTACGTGTAATCGCATTTTCTGATGATGTCAGTTCATCGATCAGACGAGATTTAAAAGACGTTGAGAGATATGTATTAAGTGAAAATAAAAAGATGAAAAAATGATTACAATGGTCTTAACATACACTTACAGTCTGACAAGATGTATGGTTGATGGTATAGATAAGGAAGATATGAATTCGTTATAAGCTCCCATTAGAATCGAAATGTTATTTTTATTACATAAGTATGGACTTTAAGATGGGTTCATATGATTGTTTGAAACCTGGGCGTAATTAAATCAAGTTTAGATCAACTTGGACGTGGACTTTTTCCAAAATTCTTCAATTGTGTTACATAAAAAAAGAAATAAGAGAATCTGGAAGATGAATTTAATATATGAGAAAGAAGATTCGCTATTTTGTATTTATAATTGTATGTAACATTATATGGAGATATATAGTATGAGATCCATCTTTTCCAGTTTCTCAATAATAATTGTGAAAATATTTAGCATGTAATTAATTTGACAGAAATTTTGATACTATTTAGTTGTCCCAAAGTCTTTCCCAAATATTCACTCTCACAAATGACTATCAAAATATATCTTATTATTGTTGTTGATAAGGCTTAAAGTAATCTTCAACAAATCTTGGATGGTTTTTAAGTAATAAGAGAGCAGCTGTTTTTTCAATATTATCTAGTGATTTATCAGATGTACCTCAGTGAATATTTTATAGTAATTTATTTTATATAGTTTTTATTGTGGATATGAATATCAAATTTTGTATTGCACCTATTTCCAATAACGATACATGATCTTAATATACCTTTAACGAAAACAATAGAACTGTCATAAGCCTATCATCACTTATTAAGTCCATTTCTGTTAGTTTCGACATATGAGGTTTGTTTAAAAATTATTTTTATTATATAATTTGTTTATTGAAAAGAACTAATTTCAACTTAATATGATAAATGCTATAGTATATGTAGATTCTGATGTATTAGGATCTCGTTCAAATTGATTGATTAAGTTTACGTAATGAAAACGCTGTACATTTGAACTAATTAATTTTAGGTATGCCTTTAAATCTCAAGACATTTTATAGACTTTCATTTTAATTTGTACTAATGAAATGTTATTAAATTTCAATCTAGTCATTAAAGAAAATTGAATTTCGAATGATTAGATTGAATATCTTAGCTAAAAACTCTCGACGATACGCTCTTGGAACACCGTTTATGTAAATAAGCCCCATCATAATTTCATTATGTTCAGACATAATGTTTATTCAATTGTAATGAAAAATGATATTCTGTAAATGGCAAAAAAGTTGAGTAAAATATATAGGATTTTTAATATATCTTTCAATATATCTAAGACTATCAAAATCATACGAGGTTTTTTATTTAACTCTGCTATTAAGTGATTACAGTTTCTATTTATCGATAGGGGTCCTAATCCTTCCTCAGTATACTAGGGAATAGAATACTCAAACAAATTTTTTAATGTTATATTTTCGTAAAGAATATAAATAATCTGTGACTGTCCCCCCCTCTCAATACTCTCAATTAAGAGTCTGTAGTTGTTAACGCAGTACTTTTTCAACTAATCAATATTCTCCAAATGTTGAGTACCGACAGTCCGTCAATAAAGTTGAGAGAGGATAAGCTATTTTCTGATTCATTTTGCTATTTCTTGTGATTTGTTTATCATAAAATAGTTTTGATTATTTTTATCTTTCGCAGATGGGAGTTTAAGAAGGAGATATTCCTAAACTTGTGGGACTATAGAGATAGCCGAGCCACTTATGGATACACAGCTTAAGATGTTGAAGAAATAAACCGTGTCGCGATGTTCGCGACCACATTTTTCATGGCTTCTCTATCTCTAGCGGTATGGATCAATGTCTGAATATCTTGTATACCCGTCCACTGCCTCACGTTTCGTAACCATGACATCCTCTTCCGTCCCAATCCTCTCTTACCTTCAATCTTGCCCTCGACTATCAGCTGAAGAGATTGATATTTATGGCCTCGCATTATATGGCCAAGACATGCAATCTTTCGTTTCTTCACGATGTTAAAGAGTTCACGGTCTTTATTGATACTCCTGAGAATATCCTCATTCCTCACTTTGGCAGTCCATGGTATCTTCAGGATTCTACGATATACCCACATTTCGAATGCTTCTAATTTGTTGATGTTTTTCACCTTAAGGGTCCAACCCTCCATCCCGTAAAGAAGCACTGACCAAACGTAGCACCGCACAAGTCTCAGTCTAAGATCAAGATCAAAGTCGGTACATGTGAATACATTTTTAAATTTTATGAATGTACTTCGAGCTTGTTCAATTCAGCATTTTATTTTTTTTTATTTTATTTTATTTTATTTTATTTTTATAATAAAGATAAGAAACCTAAATGGACCTAGATACCTCCAAGCATAAGTGCACGAACTCGTCAGAAACACATTATAATTCATTTGCCAGTTTCAAAAAGTCTAGTAAATTAGTGAAATGTCTATAGCAACTATGTCAACGATACGGCTCGCGGGCCGTATTAATAAGGTCCGCGATCGCAATGTGCCACAGAAAGAAGAATCATGCTTTTTAGAGACTTCATTCGATTCCTCTACGGATGTTTTAAATACTCGTACTCTCAAGTCTACGGATGTTTATTTTATAAGTAATTTGAGAGCAGCGCGTGCCTAGACAATCGAGAGCGAAAGACAATATCGCCATCTCTTAGTAGCAAGCGGAAATATCCTATTATTTTTGTCAAGAACGATAGAATCTTCCATTCGGTTCAAGTCTAGACTGGAACCTTCGTTAACTATATGAAACGAATGCGTCGGCGGGACATGAGTCAGTTGAGTCGAGTAATCGAAGTGATATGATTAGAGATGGATTTTAATTATACTGCAATATAGTGATTGTGAAGGTATTGTGCATTTGTTTGTGTCGTTCGCGTGCGTTATCCATAATTGTTGTGACGAGTTCCATAATTGTTGTGACGAGTTCCATAATTGTTACGATTTTGGCATAATGCTAAAAAATGTTTACTAAAGCTAATACAGATAGCGAAGATGCTCTGAAATCAAGTTTTATTATTGCGTTATAAATCGCAAAAATATCAAAACCTTTCACTGATGGTGATTTTATTAAAGACTATATGTTGAAAGTTGCCGCTTTCTAGAAACACTGTTGCTTTAAGAATAAATGATTTATTTCAAAATTTGGTTCTTCAACTGAAAGAGCAAATCAAGGAATTTACAATATTTTCCTTGACTGTTGACGAGATACTATTGATACAGCTCAACTTGCTGGTTTTATTCGAGGCATTAACAGTAACTTTCAAATAAATGAAGAACTATCCATTCCATTGACAGGTACTACAACAGAAAATGATATTTATTCTGCAATTGAGCATTTGATAGCAGAGTATAAACTCGACTGAAAAATACTTAGCAGCATAACTACGCATTGCGCTCATGCCATGGCTGGCAAACATTCGGGTGTTGTAACTAAATTAAAACAGAAAACATCAGGGAATTTTGCGGAATTTCACTATACCATATCATGCAACCTATGATTGGAATTGAAAATTTTAGAAAGAGCAGAGGACTGAATCACCGACAGTTCAGGCAATTTTTACAAGATTTGGACGAAAAGTTTTCTGATGTCCCTTATTTCACCGAAGTTTGTTGGCTCAGTCGAGGAGTAGTTTTAGAAAGATTTTTTTCATTACGTGACCCTATTCAAGCTTATGTTAGAAAAAGGCAAACCAATTGATTATTACAATGTCTGGTGAATTGATTTGCCTTTTTGGTAGATATGAATGAACACTTGACTGATCTGAATATAAAGTGACAGGGTAAAAATCTGATTTTCACTCAAATGTATTCATATATTCAAATAAAATTGAGGCTGTGGAAAAATCAGTTAAAAAATCACACTTTGGACCATTTCCCTCATTTAAAATCATTTGGCACAGTGAACTAAAAAAAATTGGATGAATATTCTCAACTTCTGCAAAATTTGATTACGGAATTCAACAATCGTTTTGAAGACTTTAACAAAATGAATGAAATTGAATTCACTATTTTAAACAATCCATTTAATTTTTAAGCTTCACAGGCTCAACAATTTCATATCCAATCTAAATATGTAACTATAGACGAAAAGCTAAAATGGTTTAGAGGAAAGCGTGGATTTGGACTATTCATTCCAAGTTAACCAACCAAATATGTCCTTAAAGTATTTCCTTTGGTCGACAACAAAATATTTTATGACGTAATCTAGAAGATTATTAAACGGAAGGGCCCCACAGTGTCAGGTATAAACTAATGAATTTCATATGTTGGTTTTAGGTTCCAGAAGAAATATCACATTTGATAATTGGTTCACCAGCCGCGACTTGCTCATAAAGTTACTGTAGAAAACAAACTCACGTCTGTAGATAAAAATAATGTATGTCTATTTTGCATTGCGATAAGAAAATTGATCCTTCTATGGGCGAGCAGAGCAAGTTATATGTTATATCATATATATTACAATATTATCAAGGAAAAGGTAGAGACAAATTTTAAGCTAAATATTATGTTTCGAGAAATAGCCGTTCGTTGACCTCTGACACTAGTTTGTTCTTTCCTAAATATTCCTGGATTTAATGCTTTTGATATGTATCTAAATAATGACCATGATAAAATTAAAAAGTGTTTTTATTAAGAAATTATCGTTAGCTTTGTTAAAAGAACAACAATTGACCCGTCTTCCAGATCCCAGCTTGCGTCTTGGTGTACGAGGAAAAAGTATTGTAATGACATCAATGTCAATCTGGACTGACGGAAAACTTTATCGTTTATATTATACATGCATTTTATGTACTTTTGTGATAGATGTTCATTTTATTTTTTCGTAACTCTTTTCTCTACCTATTACTTTCTATTTTTGATTTAAAATATAATATTTTAAAAATATATTTGTTATTTCATCGATGAAACTACTGAAGTGTAATTCCTATTAAAATTTCATACTGCATCAGCACTTGTCAACACTGAGACGAATGGCGGAATCTTTGAAGATGAAGGATCAGTGAATAATAATATACCCAATAAGTATTTTTTACAATATAAACTTCTACTATCTAGACAATATTTAACTTCTAAAAAGGATCTATAAAACATAATCTTTTATTTTATCTTTTCTTTTCTGATCCCGCATCTGGTGAGCGTTTGTGGTGACGAGTAGCTGTTCAACCGGTTGCACCAAATTGTATTTTGAAAAGACTAATTCATTACGAGTACTCACACACATAATCATTCAAGGTCCTTCCTTTGATTTTGATAAATTATAGAGATTGCATACACAGATAATGATTATGTGTGTTGTAAAAGTCACTATCAATCGACACATTTTTTCCAATTAGAATTATAAATGTTGAGTAGATACGAGTATTATACATGATATAATGTTGAAAAAATATTCGGACACTTCATCCAATCAGATTTAGAGTTGTTAGTATAGACACATTTGGTTGAATGCTACGTAATTATACATAAAGTGACTATTCGTTTGAATTGGAAAGTGATACTTGGTAGTTGACAAATTATAAATGTAATAGTAGAATTTTAGTAAGTGAAAAATTGAAACAAAAGGACAGTTTAAGTATAACATGTGAATTTCAAGGCAAACTTCTTAAAATTATCTAATATTGTGGACATAACAATCTATCATGTCATACAATGATCTTTTCCATAAATTTTGAGTTGAGGAACTAGTGATTTATGCAATAAATGCAAAAAGTGAGTGTTTATTGCACGCGACGTGAATGTGACATCACTTGTTGCACGAGCTGCATACAATATTTTTTCTGCGTTCATAAAAAAATAAACGTTTTATTTAGGTGTAGAAAAATAAAAAGCGTAATTTAAGAGCAAAATATTTAATAATTAATTAACACTTTCGGTTAACATTGTGAAATTTGACTCAAACATTATTTGTATTATTAATATTAAAAGTAAATTTTCAATATTAATATTTCTTAGGGTCGGTTTCTTCATGTTCGATTAAAGTACCAAATAATTATTAGCCACATAAATTTAGTAGGAACTTTTAATTGTCGAATAAATGTTTACCGTTTCTTCACTCTAGTTGGTTTAAATTCGAACTAACTAATAAGTATTTGTCACTTTATTATGTGCTTAACAAATAGTCTACCGTTGGTAACACTATGAAAGATATATAGGCAATCGTCCATGTTATGAAAAAGGAAAGAAATAATCTAAAAAACGTTCTTCTATTGACGGTTTCCTATGATTTGTGCGTAATTATATTTGCACGAGTTTTGTTAAGGTTAACGTTGAAATAGTCGCTATGTGTTGGACTGAAAATTATAGTTTATATTGAAAATAGATGATATGAAAGGAAAAAGAAAACGGTCAAAAAATTTCATCATCGGACAAAAATGAACTAATCAAATATAGGTATAATAAACAAACAAACCACTTTTGATGTATATTAAAGGTTAAGTTCCTACTAAACTCTTTAATTGACACTTATGACTGCCTAATAACTTATTTGGCAATTAACTCGATTCAATCGGAAGTTTATTTTATTAGAAGGTGAAGACACCGTATTTTTGGTTAATGTGTTTGGAAGTGAAGAAACCCGCACTTTGTGAATTATTTTTCAATTCTACTTCTTGATTTGTGACTTCTCCTAAATGTACTAGTACTGGCTATCTGTACATTGTTATTTTCTTCAGCTTTAAATATTTAAGTTTGTTTGCAAGTGATTGCTCTACGTATCGGTCCGCTACTGTCGACGATTTCGATCCGCCGTGTCGTTTGAGCTCTAGTGTATCTGCTTCAGTATCTGCGGATGATCTCTTCAAGCAGAAACCTGTGTATAGCTCAGGATTCTGCAAATTCAGAAATTTTGCAATTTTAGCAATCGTGTTTACACCAATAGCTTCGACAGTGCACTTTTAATTTCGGTAATCAATAAAAAAAAAACGTTTATGGGGAATATGACTGGAACGTACGTTCGTCAATTTACGGTATATATCGTTCAAAATTAATCCTTCTCCAACCTCACCTCAAATGACAAAACTTTACAATTAATACTACTTTTTCTATATATTCAATACTGGAGTTCATCTCTACGACATGCCCCTGCGATGCCAAATATTGCAACGACCTACAACAAGTAATTTTAAAATGCCTAACAAAAGCTAAACAATAATTACTGACTTACGTTTTCATCAAATACTGGGAATTCAAATTTTCCTTTAGAAATTGATAAATGTGTCTCCTATTAAATACTTTTGACTTTTTTAACCAAGTTCTGCTTCATAAATGCCATTAGTTTTTTGTAATTTTCAATGTTAATATCTACTTTTGTAGAAAGGCAATCTCTCACCATTGAGTACTCAGACCGAAGTGAAGAGGGTTTAATATATTTTGTTCTTTTTTAAAAATATGCAAGAATCACATTTTCTGTAAAATTTACAGCTGTTTATCAAAGTAGAACGCTTTAAAACGATTATAAAGAATTTTATACAGTTTTCTTCATTTACTAGATAATAAGTTTAATGACACTGTATTCGCTATTTCACTTTTGGTGGGGTCCCAACAAATTCTTCTTCATCACTATCATCTATTTTTCCAATAATATTACTCATTTTTTAACTTTGTTTAATTGTCACAATTAATTTTTGACTGACATTTCTCGATCTGTTGCATTATCCAAATCATAATATTCGTGCTCTCGTATGTTTGAGGAATTATGTTTATAAATTCCCAATTCTTTAAAACGTATTACAATGTCACAAAAAATATTTCGCTCTTTTGAAAGTTTATCTTGATCACAAACTGTACTGTAATGAAAGATGAGTGCAATAAATATTTATTGCACTAGTGCAATAAAGATCCACTTTTCCAAGTAAATATAGTTCAAAAAAGTTGAGTTTATTGCATGAACGTAGAAAAAATTTATAAATAAGTTTTTAATAATATTTAATCAGAATTAAATGTCAAAAAGTGTGAAAGTGGATCGAAGAAAAAGCGAAATGGTTGCAGAAAAATAAATTACAAAAAAATTGAATAGACCTCAACAGCTAGAGCGGGAAATTCTCAGGGTAACTGAAAATTAAAAAAAAATTATAAAATAGAAAGTTTATGAACCTCACCATTTCAAATTGATTTGAAGGAGCTGAAGGATAATATCAATTTGGCTTACGCAGTTAACATATACCAAGCGTAACATATAGAACGACATGATAATTTATGCGACAAGAACCAACAAAATATTTTAAAACAAGCAGAAAAATGACTCAGAAAGTGAAAAAAGTGAAGGGAACAAGTAACATGAGATATCACGCTAGGAAAAGGGAAAGTCATGGGTCGAAGCGAAAAAAAAAAGAGGAAAAAAGGATTGGAAACTGGCTAAATAGTAAATTAGGACCCTTTAGGGTGGAAAGGTAATAGATTATATACATTAAAAATCACCAAATATTTCAAGGATTTAACTTAATATATCTTAAAATACATACAGGGTGTTTGTATATTCGACCGACAACACAGAGAGATCTCAATAAATAATTCATTTTGATATAGGAATACGAACCCTTACGGGGCCAAGTTGCTGAGATATAGAGTATTCAAAATTTTAATCCAAAATCAAAAGTTTTATACATATCAAGAAAGCCTTTGAATTTTTTTTCAAATTTGGTAACCAATATGCTCCTTAATGTAAAGTAATATTTCCTCATAAACAAACTTTGGAAAAAGTTAACTAGTGGTGGTGTTGTAATGTTTTAGAAATTTGGCTCTAAGCACGTAAGTAATTTACAAATTAATTAATTATTCATTTAATTTCCAATAATGATTAAGCGTAAGTAGTTCAAAATAAATAAAAATTACTCATAATCTCAACTTCAAATGAAAATGTATTACAAAAATAACAAAATTGGCAATGAAAATAGAAATAATAATAGCACAAATTAAATTTAAACAACAATAACAAAATTGACAAAATTACAGTAGTTGTTCAATCTGTTGGTCGCTTACTTGAATACTCTTATTACACCGATTTGTCATTGAAAAACGTGAAATTGAAATTATGAATAATTTTTATTTGTTTCGAACTACTTACACTTAGTCATTATTCGAAATTAAATGAATAATTAATTAATTTGTAAATTACTTACGTATTTGCAGACTTTTGTTTAGAGGCAAATTTCTACAACACCGTTCATTTTAGCTCCATAAAAGGTTATTAGTTTCTTAACTAAAAATAATCACACATTTTAAAACACAATTGAAAAAACAATTTGCTCCAGTGGCGTAAAACATAGGAGAATAAAAGTGACAACTAACCTTGACAGCGCGCCACTGGTTAGATTTTTACAAAGTTTGTTCATGTCAAAATATCACTTTATTAAGGATCATATTGGTCACTAAATTTGAACAAAAAATTTAAAGACGTTTTTGGTTTATGATAAATTTTTGATTTTGATATATCTCAGCAACTAGGTCCGTAAGGGTTCATATTCCTATATCAAAATGAATCATTCATTGAGATCTCTCTGTGGTAGTGGGTTAAATATAGAAACACACTGTATAGACAATCAAGTGGTGAAAGGCATCAAAAATATTCAAGATAATAAAATATATCCCAAAAGATAGATCAGAGGACGTGGATACATAAGACTGTTTCCTATAAAATATCCAACAATTGGAAAAATGGATTGCCGCAGAGAAAAAAAAAAGCCGAGTATGTTGCAAAATGCTTTGAAACTTTGATGTATCACATTAAACCGATAACGTTTTAAACATTTATTGCGCATTTTCAAATTTGAGGTAAAATGTTAACTCCGATGTAATCGTCAATGTATTATTGGCATTTGTACAGATATTCTGTATTTTCCATTAAATATATAATTGTATTTTCGTCTGAACTTCGTTTTGTTCATTTTAACATGAACATGAAACAAAAAAAAATTGCATCTTATAATTTCTGCTTCCATTCTCACATTTACACTATTGTTTAGTGGGGTGTGATATATTTGACTCTAGATCAGCACTGTGTGCCATAAAAGAGACTTATCTCGAAAGAATGAAATGTCCTTTTTTATGTGACATCAAAACTATATAATTAAATTAGAGTATGACATTCATTTAGAGGACAGGTCATTCGGTTAGAGGACATTTTGGAATAAAAGGTAATGGAAAAGCAGATCTATTAGCAAAAGATTCAATACTTAATGGACTTTCTTGTAACGTATGTACAGAAAGAATTGCGGTTAATTCAATAAAAGATAAAATATACACTGGGATAACGCTTCACGATAGTCAGATAACATCTATTCAAATACACAACTCCAAAATTCTACTCAGCAGGTGAACTCAAAATTAAGACTGGTCATGGGAGATACTCCGCCTTTCCTGCCAATTACATTTTTTTCGGATGCAGCAATTACATTCATGAAACAACAATTTGTTATAGTCACTTGTTAAGCAAAACCACTCCCTACCTCTAAACCTCACATACCTTTAAACCCATTTTCTTTCACACACAAACAAACACACACATGCTGTATGTTGTAATACATAAATATTTTTTATTATGAATATGAGCTATGAAACATGTGAAAAGCATAAATAATAAGTCTTTACAATTAAAACAGACCTAAAATCAAAACAATATTCAATACTCTAGCGTTTCTATAGCTATATACTCTGTGTTATTTAAAATTTTATTGAATTTATTTTGCCAAATTCCTTTCAATTCCAGTCATTGATTTTTTTGAATAATACTGTACAAGCTTTTGCTTTCATACTAAATAAATCTTTGTCGATTATCATGTTTGTGTTAAGAGGTCTGTTATTAAAAACTTGAACTGTTATTTGTGATCATCAGAATTGAGCTACATAAACGTATATGATTGATTCTTTTTGTGTCTTGTAAATACTACATCAATAAATAAAAATAGTAATTCAACGGTACCTCCTAATAACCACGTTTTCTCAAAATCTAGCGGTGGCTTACACTATCAATAATTATAACATACAAAATTAATAACTTTGAAATAAAAACTATAATATACGGTTGTAATATTGCAACCTCGTTGGAATTTTGCAGTTTTCTTCTCGACCAATTTAAATCTGTACTCAAGATCTTGATTGTCAGCATTGTATTTGGAACAAAAGTTATGAATTACAGAGATTGAAATACAGTGTACTTCAAGAACCAAAACAATACACCACACAATAAATGAAGAACTTTATATTGATGATAATAATAAAAATAAAAACTTGCATCCTGAATATCGTGGGAAGAATCACGTTTATTAGTCCAGTACATTATACTAATAAAAAATAAGTTTCCGATTCTATTTGATAAAGTAGTCATTTGGTCGACCGAGCAGTATCACCCAAAGTAATAGTAGTGGTGGTTCAGTTCTTATATTGGTTGGGCTAATGCCTTTCAAATAAAAATATTGTATCATATAACGATAACCAATTTTTCCATCTTTACAAATTCACTGAAAACGTTCACTATTGATGGTTTCCAAACAAATAGTAAACATGGAGACCATTCTTGTATAATTCATATCAACCACGTAATAATAAGATTAATTCATTCAAACATATGAAGAAAAAGATTCCTTAAAATTTATTAACAATTATTTAATGAAAACAAGCTAAAAATAAGGTACAAACTTCCTATGAAAATTCATATCCTCCATATTCTGAAACGATTTCTGTACAATATTGATTATTCTTTATGCAATTTTCAATGTAATGTTATTTAGGCTTTTTTCGGATGAAATAACAAGAAGACGTGTATCACTTTGTGTTACAATAAACAAACCTCTCGAAGCTTTATGTCAGAATCTGTTCGTTAGCATAACATTCTTTACTAAACCATTCAGTGCCTTTCACACCTTAATGCGCCCACACCAATTACAAAAGTTTACGCTCCTATTATTAAGATATAAATTATTGTCCGAAGAAGTGGTCAAATTGTTAGTTGTACCTTTTATAGCACATTGTTTTATTTCTTTTTTTGTTTCTTTTTTATAAATGAGAGTGTATATGAGTAATGCAACGTAATACGTCTCGAGGCACCTGGGTACTTTTGTGCCAATTGTCTACCCGCACCCCATAAAACTTAATGGTTCTAGTACAAAAACAAAGGAATTACAGAGTAATTTCAAGAAATTGAATGGCCGCTAAAATTTAATGGGCGAGATGTGAGACTGTTTTCTAATAGAGGAACATTTGTACTGGAACCTGCTGCTTTCAACCATTTATGTTATTTCACTTTTTGCAAAAATATATTCTACTCCGTTCTACCTCTAATGTAGTTAGTCTTATAATCGTTGTAGTATAATTCAATGAGGCTGAAAATCTTATGTCATTAATTTTTTTCAAATAACGTATTTCACGTAATTCTTCTTCACTCGTAATTCCAAATTAAGCTAGTAATTAATGCATGGTTAGTGGTATCTACCTTAGGATGCAGATTTAACTATAGTTTAGTTTAATTCGAATCACTTTATAGAACCGAGAGCTATTCATCTTTTCTCGCGTGTTCCCTTTTTTTATTAATTTTCTTTAGACTTGGTTTCACACAGCCACTGCCTAATTATGTCTAAAAGTTGTTCATTTCAATCCTCATAGCCTATTCTGAATGAAGCAAAACTGTAGAAAAAGTAAAGATATAGGGATATCTCAGGAGTTTGCTGAGAGACGGAAATATATGCATGTATAAGTACCTACTGCTTAGAACACAATTATTAAACAAAAATAAACATAAGGATCTGAAAACGGAAATATATAATACAATTCTACCAACTAAAACATATGCAGCAGAAAACTATAGTTACAATGAAGAGGAGATATAAGATAAAAATATAAAAACTATACTTATGCAATGCACAATTGTAAATAAGCAAAAATCACTAGAACATAAACAAAACAAATAAAACCTCAAATTCTCCAAAATGGAGCGGAATAGTTTAAACAATTTATACGGTAGAAAAAGTATTATTTTTTTTGACCTGGACAACTCTAAGAAAGGAAATCTAATTATCGATGAATCTTAACGAAGTTCCATTTTGAAATGAAGTGTTTATTGAAGCATTCAACTTATAAAGCAATGATAAATTCAATTACTAATGCAATAAAACGTGATTCAAAATAATTCCTAATAGAAATAAAAAAATCGAAATCCAGCATGCAAGAAAAATTGTTTCTACGAGGATTGTTACTAAGTTTTGAGATACGGCAGCACTGATGTGAATATGTCAAACCTGACATTGCCATTATAAAGTTTGGCATTATTAATAATAAACGTACTGAGAAGGTGTCGTCATACGAGTTCTATTTAAGTTGTTTACAGATACTTGAACCATTCATCTTGGCCAAAAAATGAAATGAAACATTTTCTATGACCTTGTAAACTAATATTGCAAAATTCTCATGTGACATACCGTGAGAGTGGAGCATACCTTGGTGCAAAGACATACTGAAAAAATTCAATCATGGTGCGTCAAAAGACGTCTATAAAATCGCGTCAGATCTATACATATTAATCCGAAACTAAACAACAATCGAATGTATGGGTCTTTCAAAGCGAGCCAAATCCAACAAAAGTTATTTGTGCACGAAGCACCTCGAAGCAATTGTTCGCCTGTTTTTTCGGAAAAACTGGACATATAGCTACCGTTCCATTAAAGAAACGTAGATCCGTCAATTCCAAATGGTACACCATATTTTTGTTGCCAGAAGTGTTCGAACAAATAATGGAAACTAACCATAGAAGACGAATAACTCTCCACCACAGCAATGCGAGCGAATACGTCAACAACATTTTGCTGACAAAAAGATTGGTTAGCGTTGGTTAACACATAACTAGAAAATCGCTCAAAGAAAGCTGGTGTCGATTGCTGCAAAGAAACCAATCGCAGAAGACGAATCATTCTCAATCACGTCAATGCGAGCTCACACACATCAGTTCAAACAAAAACTTTTTGAACAGTCAAAACATTGAATTGATAGGTCATCCGCCCTACAGTCCTTGTTTGGCACCGAATAATATCTTCTTATTGTTACACATTGAAAATAAATTGCGAAGTCAATGGTTTTCTACACCTCATTCAAATTACATGTTTTGTAAGTACCTCCATCGGAATGGAGAATTAGTTCAAACGCATACAAAAGTGTTTTGGTTTTAATGGATAATATTTTGGAGAACAATAAATCCATATCCAATTATAAATATATGTTTTTATTCATCTCTTCTAAAAATTAATTAAGTAGCAACCCTCACAATAACTCTATTTTTTTTTCAATTACATAACCACTTTCTATTAAATAATTAGAATTGAATTTGTTTGTTTTTTGTATGTCAAAAATTGAATTATAACAAATAATAATCTTTATCTACGATTGTTGTATAATGTACCCATTATAAGTCCTTAATAATATCCATTAATCACGGTAGTGATTAATGAATCATTGATCATTGCTATCAGATGCTTTCTTCATTCTGTTATATTAAATAGCTTTGTTAGAAAAAATCGGTTTTTATAATTTTATCATTAAAATATTTTCAATTTAGTTCTGTACACATAAAAAAAATTCAAAAAGTAAATCTATCAACATTATTGTGCGTTCAGATTTCTCAGTGTTTCAATATTTTATGTAAAATTATCTGAAACAACCTACTAAAAATTTATATAGAAAATGGAAGAGACTTCTCTATAACACCACCAACAATTAGAGAAGCTGCTGAAGTAGTCTCATCAAATTTATTGCCGGAAAAGTCGAGGAAACTTTTTGATATGGCATATAAATTTTGAACTGGCAACGGGGATTATTCATAACTATAAATAAATACCATCAAATTTTATTATTAGACACGCAATATTTGTAAAACTGATACCTAGATATTTTTTGTGTATAATTATGGAGATATAATACGATTAGTATAATTTTTGAAAACTATGTACTATTTTTAAGAGAACAATGATATACGAGTATTATATGAAATATTTGTTAGAATAAAATAATAGTGTTTCTAAATGGTGTAACGAAATTTTCTAACGGAAAAACTTGAAAGTATTTAATACTCGGGGATGGAGTATAGTATTCTACTTGCGTATAATGGGTTATTATTCACTCGCTAGCGCTCAGGGCAATAAACTTCATCTCGTGAGAATAATCTCCATTATATACTCGTGAATAATATACTATTGTCTGGTTGAAACAGATTTAATTTTGATTTTCATGTGTTATAAGTAAAGGTTTTCAATATCAGGTTATATTTATAAGACCTTAATTATATCGAAACGATAAAAATATTTTCTATGAAAAATATATCATTTATTCAAAGAGACCTAGAATCAAGATCATGCCGATATGAGAATAATTAGATTATCCGCGTAAGTTTCGCAATATTTTCGTTTTAGCAAACAGGTCAGTTTTTTGTATTTAATGGAATGAATATATATTTCATAATAACGGAATCTAAATTAAAAACGTTTGAATCAATTTTCACCCAGAAGATTGTAACTAATTGTAATCGCTGGATTTTACTTACCGGAAGAATAAACGTTGAGTACCTGTATCTTGATCTTTCGTATTCTCGTAGCTCAAAGAAATGAAAAACGGTACCTAGGCTTCTCCATTACTTATAATGGTCCATATGAATCTATCAAATTTTCACGGTATTATAAGCTTTACGGATACCTTTTCCTATTATATAGCAAGTATATACGCCTTTAATTTATTCAGTTTTTCTATTTTATGGTAGTGACAAACAAATCTGTCGATTTACAGCTTAAATTCTATTTATTACGGAATAAATATGTAAAACGTCTCTCTAATCACGGCCTTATATAAATAGTGTAAATTCAAAAAAGTTATTATATACATAAACATAAACTGTAACTGCATTAAGTAAACTAAGTAAACTGCGCTCATTTAGAATGTGTAGTCAGACGGGTGATGTGACAACTTCATAGGACAGTTCAGATACCGTGGACAAAATATTAATCCACCATTATATACCATACACCAACCAGCAATCAAAGCAGTGGTTTTTCCGTAGTAAATCGACGACAAGAAAAGCCTAACTCTGTTAGTCAGCCAACAACAGACATGTCGACCATTTCGTGAGGTACCGCGGTATAATCCGGTAAAATAGTGAAACATTCATTGGGGAATATAATATTGGGTCGATTTGATGGATATAAGAGAAAAAATAGCTGCATGAAGTCACGACAAAAGTTGTTTGTATCACACACAACGCAAATGTGTGGGACAATTGCAATTTCTATGACAAAATCCAAGAATTAAATTATGAATTGTTTTCTCATCAACTCTATTTTCTGCATGTATTATAATATACACTTTGGTGTAATGTTACAACCTAAGAAATTATTTGATGTTTCGTACGTAATGTATAAGTTCGACTTTGCAACCTATGGAGGAAAAATTTTTTTTGACTTCTTCCTTAGTAATAAATTCAAAATTATGTAACAAGTACCAGAATTCTATTTGAAATTTATATATGAATGCTAGCAGCTATTTATTCCAGTTTTACTTTATATGTTTATACCTTCCATTTCTACATATCTGCTTTGATCTCTATTCGAATTATTTGCACTTCATTGAAATTATGAAATTACCAAATGTTGGATTTTCTCATTACATAAATTATTTACATCAATTGCCTTATTGGTTTACCATTTTTACAGAGAATCAAAAGTCCGATTTTTATGTTAAATTGGTGGTGTTGTATTGAACAGCGTTGTTTGTGGTAGTAAATGTTACCGTCACTAGGAACGATTCGCTTCTAATCGATTTATCATCATTTGTGTGATTTGTCTTTTACTCTCATGATTCTCCACTGAACAGAGAAATATATAAATTATGAAAATAGGAAAAATTAATAGTACTTACCATATCAATGCAGACTTTTTGGATATTATATGATAGGTACTAGTTGTCACTATCTGAGGCATAATCTATGACAACGAAATGTTTTATCAACAACTCAATCAAATATTTATTCTTTTCTTCAACCTAAATCTGTTAAATTAACAATTTCATAATTATTAATTAAGCGTTTATATACTCGTATGTATAAAGTGAATCTAGTATATATAACTGCATTTACGAGCGTTGCCTGAAAAGTTTCCCTCTTCGTCTGATATGAATCCCTCGTGCAAGGAACACAGGAAACAGCTGGGTTGAGGTTGAGAGCTTATCGGACAACCCTCTCGGATATAAATTACAAACTACTTTAAAACTCAACTTATAACACATTTTTTTACTATGACAAATAAAATACAAGCAAAAATTGACTCAGTTCACAAAATATTCAAACCTCTACTCTGAGTCAAGTCTAGTTTGATTCTGGCCATTTTAAAAAACACAATTTGTTTATTGAATGATTAATACATGAGGATACCGAACACCTAGATAACCTGGTTATTAGAGAAAATCATCCACACTAATATGACAACGCTCTTAGTAATTTTTGAAATTTATTGGCAATGCTGGGTGATTTAGTTTCAGCTAAAGTTACTGTACTTGCTCTAACTACATTTATTCATGTTGGTTCGTTTGGTTCAATGCATATGAATTAAAAATTGTGCTTTTTATGTTTGTGTGTCTTGAAAAACTTTTAAATCAAGTCCCAAAAATTGGCACTCACCCGGCGGACTGATTTTGCTATTTAGCTTTTGAAGTTACTTTACTCAAGTTATCTCTTTATCACACTAACTACTTATACGATTTTATTAATAAAATTATACTGAATTCAAGACTTCCGACCACTTAAGCCAACCTAACTCAACTTAACGTAACCTAACCAAACCTACCCTAGTTTCTATTAATCCCTTCTCAGTGAGAACAGCTTGAACCACATGAAGGAAGGGATTAAGCTAGCCCTTTTTAAGTGGCTTCTCGATGGTACCGTGACCATCGAGGCATTTCTTGGCAGTATCTGGTTACCCTCGCCTCCATCTCTCCGTGGGCTCTAATTATTTAAAACACACAAGCTCAAGAATTGATTGAAACGAGTTTTAGGAAACTAATCCTCAAACTTTCTCATTTAAGTTTCCAAGCTGAAATTTTTCTTGAGTAGTGTACCTCCGGAGTGATATCCCAAAAGAAACGGTTGCTAGTGTTAATCCGAAAATTAACCAAATTTTGTTAATGATATAAAATGTACCATAAAAAAAATAAAAGGTGATTTTAGTTTTCCTTCAAATGTACTTGAGACACGAACTCTGAGATAGGTATCATTTCTATAGAAAATCTACTTACTATCAAACCAAATAATTGTAAAAATATGTCTATAATATAGAGGATTTTTTTAAAAATCAAAAGTTTGGTTTGTAACGGAGTTGGTAACTGTAAGTTCAAGGTAATTTGAAAATATGGACCTAGAAGACATCTACTAACATTTTTTTTTATATTTTTCAAAATAATCCATATACGGGACGTTGTCGTAAGATTGGTACATCCTGTATATCTTGTATTTCAGGAAATAGTACCATGAACAATCGCCATTATTCAGTTCAGTTAAATTGTTTAACGGTTGAAGTAATAACTTCCATAGCTATCTGAAAAGTGCCCATAAATAAATTTGGAATGGTCCAAATTACTGAGAATTTTTTTAACGTGCCTCGAAATGTCTGGGAGGCAAGCATCTTTTGTTGAGGGTTATAAAATTTGTGAAAGCTAGCAAAATTTTTACTACCATTTTATTAGTGCTTTTGTTTACGAAGTTTTAATTTTACTTGAAACATCATAGTTGGTGGAGTTCACTGATTTACTTTTTTCTCGATATTCCAGTTTATTTTCTTTTGAAATTTTGTAATCTAAACCCAACAAATGAAGATAAAATTTTCAACAATCTTGAAATAGGTATTAAATTAAGGTTATCCTAATTTTCAATCATTAATTAGGATCGCATTGTGTTACTGTTAAATAGATAAGACATTTTGTAGGAATCATATCAAACGGGATGAATATAGATATGATAAATTCACTATTTACAGTTTAATTTTCCAATTCCCATAATAATGTTCCGAGTAAGCAGATCAATTATCATGTCAAACAATATATAAACTCACAGTATTCCTTAGCACGTTATAAACCTTCCACATTCTTAGATACAATTACCTGTTCGTCCTTATATAACAAAAAGTTCAAGTTTTTCACACTTTTTATTGCTTCCAACAAATTTTTTACATCTGCAACGATTCTTATTTGGTCACTTAGAGGAAGATTTTTCTCCTCTAGTTTCTTGGCAGCAATCGGCAAACTTTCTAAATGGGATCTTATAAAAGCCCAGTCAGATACAATTGTTACATTCACCTAAATGGTTTTTTAATTTATAATTTTCTACAAAAACCGCTAATTTGAGAATATGAATTTATTAACGAAGTCCCCTTAAATTGAGGCGTAGAATCCGATGGTAAAGAGAAAAATGGGGGTTGCCTTCTGAAAAAAATAAGTTTCCGTAGTTTTTAGATAGCGAAATTCGGCACCATTTTCTGAGCACCATATATAAATTTTTGCCACGGTTTTCACATATTTTGGAAGTTGTTAGTGTTATTTGTCCAAATCCCAAAAACATTAGACCTAACTGACTTTTTAGGAGGGCTGCATGTGTCCAAAAATTTCAAAAATGTGAAATAATTGAAAATTTCTGCCCTCCATTGGTAATTATTCAATGGCTCATACTCAAAATGTTGTACAAAAAGCTAATTAATATCATGCGATTACAAAAAAAGTGAAAGAGTAAGAAGTAGTACGATTGTTGTTTTTGTTGTTATTCATTTAGAGCAAATTATGTAAAGCAGAAAAACAATTTTCGTAATTACTGATTCTTGAAATGAATTGATTTTCGCCGTGTGAGATTAATATCAGCCTTTCTAAAGATATTGATCAAAAACTTATTGAAAATATTTTATGATTTATTATAAGTAAAGAACTTACCAGGGATCTACAGAATTTAATGAAAATTGTTGCTCGTGAATATGTCCCCAAGAAAATATAATTCGTACACAGAAATAACTACTAAAATTTATTTAGCCTCATGTGTTATGTGTGATTTGTTACTGTTTTTCCTGTACTACATAGGAATATGTGTTAACTGTTAATAATATTTCAAATTATTGCATACGCTCTTGGGGCTGTAATCATTTGATTTCAAATTAAAAATTCATCCGCTCCTTTCCGAAAAGAATTTCAGTATCTTCTCTGTCCTTCAATAATTGGGCAGATGAAAAGCGATATTCGATTTTTAGTCAGGCCACAATGGTCACTGCAAAAATGAGTCACCTGTTTTAAAACAAAACATACAGTGAATGTCTTCGAAACATGGTAGCATTCAGTAGCATTGAAACACAATAAGGAAATCCAAACGGCAACTGAATTTGTAAGTTTTACATGACTAAATGGATAAGAATTGGTTATAATTTCTTTTTTTTTCAATATCAACATTAATAATTAGTGTGAAAATGAATCTCACAAATTCAACACGACTATTTATGTTTGTTTTAATCTTCTTTAGAATTAGCTACTAAATAAGTATTAGAGTAATATACCACCTCAAAAATATTCGATAGAAATAGTCCATGAAATTGAAGAGATTCACAAAACGTAGTTTGATAATGATTTCAATAACATTGTAGCAAGTACCTTTGGGGATACTTCTGATTTTCTAATCTAATAATAATCTAATAAGAAATCTTATATCCTTCGTAAAAAAATGAACATTATGAGAGAGAGTTCTAGTGAAGTAGAAAATAGTAGAAATTTTTATATCGTCACCAAAAATGCTGGAAAAATAACAGAAACAATGTTTTTGAAACATCTCTTCGCCCAAACCAGAAAATAATTTGAAAATGTGATTTACTAACAAGCCTTCCACGCTTCATAGTTTTAGTAGGTGATATCATGATTAATGACAATTTTTGAAGTCTTCAGAGGCAGGTGCTCATTTATCGAATACACATTTTCATAGCCTACTAGATATGGTATCAAAATATTTGCCTGTGTGAAATCTAAGATACATGTGTAATCCAGAGATATATACAGGTAAACGCCCGGAAGTATCTTATCAACTTCGCGATTACTGATGTTGTAGAAAGACTAATTGTATAATTTAGTACATCAGGTGATAACTGGTTTAGCAATGTATGTCTACTCCAAAATTTGTCTAAAAAATACGAGTATCTATTATCATTTAGAGGGCTTGAAAAGAAAATATACGGACAGAGCAATAGAACATTTATTGAATAGTAAATGAAGTGGTTGTTGTTGAGTTTCACTTCCCAATCATACCTGAAACCAACCAATATTTTCTGTAGAAACATAATTTTTCTTCAAGCAAACCCTCGTATACGTTTTAACGCATATAATAGCCGTGCATAATTAATAATTCTTTGGGATATTAACTGCTATAAATCACATAACTTGATGACTCTAGAAGAATAAATTTTGTGGAAAGTGCATAATAAGGTAGTTGGTATTATTACCGTTAAATATTGGAAATTTCACTTTTTAAAAATTATTAAACTTGCCCTATTCATCATATTTTATTGCCGTTTATTTTTGTAATCAAAAACAAGTAAACAACTATACATATGAGCGAGTTTCTCTTTCTATAGCTAAATTGGAAAAACCGACAGCTTTAAATCATACGATAATATCCCAACAAAACTGTGCCAAGTATAAGGCAGCAGATATAGTACACTTATCTTTTTCAATATGTCACTAACAATAAACCATTATCATTGACTCTCATATTCACAATTGTCATTTTTTAAAGAGCTGTTACTAAATAAAAATAAGTTAATCAAAAATTCATATATAATGAAATGTGACAGAGATGAGTTCCATTAGATATCAGTTCAACGTACTTTATATACTTAATAAAATATAAATTTTTATGATATAATTAATTAAAATAAAATTTACTCAACGTTTTTATGTCTAGTTTAGTTTATCAATTAAATATAATAATTTTATGATTCACACCATCCAAAAACACAAAACAGAGTTGTTATAGGATTAGCAGATAGATCTATAAAACCAAGCTGAACCGAATATCACTCTGAAGTAATTAAATAACTTAAAACTACCTTAATAATAAATCAATATCCTTCAAACCAAATTAATAAAATTATCAAACAACGTTCATATAAATTCCATAATAATAGTAACTCACATTCGCAAACAAATCCATATCAAGAAGAAAAACTTAATATATATAAAAATTATAAAGAAGTCTTTGCCAGCTATATTATGAAAATTTTTACTTATAGACAATCTTAATTTATTATTGTAAGTAAAAATTTTATAATTTTTATAGATTTGTATTTCAGTCCCACACGATGAATACATAAGTATTCGAAAGCTCGGAAAAAATATTAACATTAGTCCAGTCTGGTGTTTCATTGCCACGTTCCCAATAAGAAACCGCTCATAATATATGAATCAATAATCTCAAAAACTAAAATATATCATATCCAAACCAATTTTATCAATTAAATTTTCAAACTCATACTCGTTAAGTTTCTAAGATGAGTAAATTGACAACTAATGTTACTCTTCTCTATCACATTGTGAGATTACTTTTTGAAATTTTAAAAAAAATAATTTAACAAAAAACATACTTTATTCAATTGATATCATATTTTCAATTATTTTCTGAATATTTTAATTGTAATTCTTTTAATAATGCTTCTAATCAGGAAGGAAACGTCAAGATAAAATAAAATCCAAATAAAAATCAACCTGAGCCAAAAATGTTTAATGAATAGAAATATATATTCACTTAAAATGTTGAGAAGAAATAATAAATTTTTATTTTGTACGAGCATAAACTGCATAATAAATAACATTAACATGTTTTATTACGAAAGAATACGAAAAACTTATGGAAGACCAGCTGTTACATCCATGAAATCTATAACTAATTCATTCAAGAAGCTCGCCAACCTAAAGAGTGGTCGAATATTTTTATTGATATGTATAGATACAGGAATCCAACCCAAATTCTCAAATTTTAATGAAGAAAAAACTTATTATTATAAAAACATCTAAATCAAAAATCATTAATTTATGTATTACTGAGACAGTCCAAAATATAATTAAACTCGAAAAAACTATTTACTACTAAAGTTAAAAAATTTTATTACTGAAGAATCATTCAACACATTTTCAAATAAGAAAAAACTAATTACGAAAAGCATTTTTAAAAAATAGAAAAAAAGGAATTTAAGCAAAATTCAATAAATTAACTTTTTACAAAATGAAATTAAAATAAACACTAATAGATGGATGGTATTAGATAAAAATTTCATACTTCTATGTAAGAATGAAAATAAATTACCTCGTATTGAATATGTGGCTACAAATTCATATAAAATAAAAGATGATATTGGAGCTAATGGAGTTAATTCTATCAGTAATCATAAAATAAAACTCCGTTATAATGAAACTCGAAAATTCAAACACAAACCAAAAAAAATACTAAAGAACTAAGGAATTGTATAAATTAAATGTAATCCTCAGATCATAACTTCACAATCAGATAAAAGTAATAACACAATAATAATGAACACAAATCATTACAATGATAGAATTATAGAGTTACTAAATGACAACATATTTATCAAAAAATCAAGACTAATTAAACTAATACTTTTCAAAATAAAAATAATACAATCATGAAAAAATTTTTAAATAATGGTTCTAGTAATACAATTGATGAAAAAATTACAAGCACAAAATGCAATACCACCAAAATTATATGGATTCAAAATTAGGTGAGAATAATTTTTCTGGAAATTAACTATTGAAACGATTTTTATGCCGTTAATGTGATATTCAGGAAATGCGTTATGACTGTCTGAATATTTGATTACTATTCATATAGTAGTTATAAAAGTTCATATAAATTGATTAAAATTATTAGGATATGCAACCCTTTTACTATCTATATATTTGATACAGATCATATCACCAAAATTATTCAAAATACGTTCACGAAAAGTTATCGAAACATTTTCATATTGGATTAATTGGAACCTTCTCATATCAAAACATTCAATACAATTTAATTGGTTTGATCAACCTTATTTTAAGGTGAACTTAAGTGAAGGAACCAATCACTCGATTCATACTAACAATAAAGATTCCTATTCATTTTATAGTCACGATTTCTAATATTATCCATATATTTTCACACCTTCTAATTATATTGTGAATTTTGCTCTTTTAAAATAATATTTATTACTTTAACGCATCAAGATTCTCATTAAACAATCTGGAAGAAATGATTTCAACAAGATCGAACTCATTAATAATATTCTTGAGAATCTGATTATTTTCATCTCATAAAATTCTAGGTTTATGAAGTTTACGTGTACTTTATCTTACAGATTGAATCTAGGTACGCTCACTTAAATAAAGAGATCTATATTTTCCAGATGGAGAAGAGACGATAAATATTGGATTCCCCGCAACTCAAAAACGGATAGAAAAGATATACAGTCAAATCACTGATAGAGAAGGTGGTAATTAAATTAATATTTTATTTGGCTAATGCTAGAGAATGAGTGAGTGAGCTTCGAAACTGCTGGCCTGAGCTCGTGTGATGGTTTTTCCTAAAACATGAACCATATATATCGGAGAGGTTTGAGTTAATTTAGACATTGAGAAGCTAATTAAAAAAGGTATTCCAATAATAAAGTCATTAGGAATTTCTTGGGTTGCCACACTTCCATCATATTGGTTTTATCTAAGATTCGGCCTAAAATATTGTGTGTTAAAAAAAATACGATCTTGAAATAATATGAGTGATGGTTAATTTAGTTGCATTATCAATAAAAATTTCTGTATACTTTTAAAAGCAGGTACATTCCCTTCCAGATAGAGAGGCTTCAGGTAATAACAAAAACGTATATCAGAAGCTGATTACTTTGAAAAGTGAATATTAATAATATGTGTAAGAGTCGGTCGACTTATACAAAATGTATTGATAAAATCCAGATGGAAAAATCATGAACACAAAATATCGACAGAACTTTAATGTTGTAGGAACAATGGTAGAAAATAGTTTTGGCAAGAAACATTGGGAGGGAAAATATTTTTGCCTGAAAAAAGTTTTTCTTTTTTGTAACAACAAATGAATTGGAAGAAGTAATAGGAGGAATAGAAATGTTTTAATTTATTGGTATTCTCATTAATGTCATTTGAAAAATTAAGGTATAATTTATTGGGAAAAATAATAATTATCAATTTGAAAAAGGAGAATTATTTGGAACGCGTCCCTGCATCACTAACGCTGTCGGGAAATGCTGCTCTACGAATTAGTTATTTTTTCGAGGTAAAAATTTTTTTTGCGTAATTTGAATCAAGCTTGTGCCGGCGCTGACGTCTATGATATCCAACGATTGATACCCAATCGAAGGAATTTTTTAAAAATACAGGTAGAATATTTTTCACAATAAACTCCTATAATCATAAATGCTTGTTTCAAATAAATGGTGATATCTACTTCTAAAAAGTACTAAGAATATTGTATATTGACAAATTTTGTTGTAACAATGGCTAAGTAAGGTTCATTAAGATATTGAGTAAGTTATACTCATCAAATAGACAACGAGTTATATTTTAAATCTAATTAGTATTACTGCTTGATAATATTTTATCCTTATATTGTAGGATTATGATTTAGAAAATTACTCCTAGATTAACATACTTCTAATGTGCTTGAATAAACATCACACTTGGTAGCCTTTTTTTGTTACTTCCTTTTGAAACGTAATCCACAACTAGGTAACAAATATCGATACTAATTTCTATTTCTTCAGTATTATGATGTTTAAATCACAAACGTTTTAGAAACGTTGCGCCTCTGAATTATGATTGATTGTGTCGTTGGTGCCATCAGCTGCAAGGTATCGCTATTCAAGATTTTAGTTTATTACGGCCTGTTGAGGGTGTCCTATCTAACACCTGGTGTATTTACGATTTTAGCGTAACAAATTTGAAGGTTATTTAACGAATTTTTTTGAGAACAAAAATTAATTCTTCAGTTACCAATCGCATAATATTTGAATTATCCGAACTCTCTTTGTATTTGTATCTTTTTTTCTTTGATTTAGAACCAAGAAATCATTAAGTAGATTAATGGAGCAGTTATACAAGCAGTCGAAGAGACTCTGAGCACAATACTTTACCAATTATGCACTCAATACAGTCGTATACATTCGTACAACGAATAATATTAATTATTAGTCATTATCAATGATCGTATTCATATGGTACGTGAAAAAATGTGATAAATTATTAATAAAGTCCTGTAATAAAAATAAAATAATAATATTAGCTGTATAATATACTACTATTTCTTCCTCGAAGCGAAGACTACAGCGAACATACAGACATCGTCGATAACAGAGCCGGCTTCATGCCTTTCTCTTGAAAAATAAATCCGTTCTATTCTATCATTATAAAATCCAACGGATTGAATTCAAATAAAAGTTCACTTATCTAAAATGGAAACGTATTTTCCATACGAACTGCATTGAAAATGCTTGTTTCAACATTTGTTGAGTCAACCTAGTTTCAGATTCCAATCCTTCTCATCTTGGATTTTCTGCTCGCACACTGAAGCTCTACTTTACCTTTACTTTCAATTCTACCAGAATACCTACATTTGGTCCATTTCAACCGTGGATTAAACTAACAGGAGTGGACCGATAAACACGCTTCGACTTTTGGTGATGAAGCACCATCTCGACCCATTGTGTTTCGCTGGTTTTCCGAATTCAATCGTGGTCATACTTCCCTACGAGATAAATTTCATGAAGGTCGTCTGAATTGGCTGTAGTACCAAAAAACGTCGGTGCTATACATAAAATTGATATTGCAAGTGACAATCCGTGAGATTGGAGCATGCTCACATTTGACTGTCAAAAACATTTTCTCGCATTGAGGACCGCATAATTTATTAATCGCTCAAAAAAAGCTCGTGTCTATTGGTTCAAAGAAATGCAAAAAAAATTCAATCGACGTGTTTCAACACACTTCTATAAAATCGCCACCGTTGACAAATAAAAGATTTATGGATATGAATCCGAAACTAAACAACGATTGACTGTATGGGTCTTTCACAACTAGCCAAATCCAACAAAAGTTGATCGAATCACGTACGAAGCACTTCGAAGTAAATGGTCGCCCGCTTTTTCGAAAAAACTAAGCATGTAGCTACCGTTTCATTACAACAACATAGAACGGTTAATTTTAATGGTACACCAGAATATCTTTGCCAGAAGTGTTCTAAAAAATCAGGGAAAACAATCGTAGAAGACAAATCATTCTCCTTAACGACAATGAAAGTTGTCACACATCAGTTCAATAAAAACGTTTTTGAATCATCAAAACATTGAACCGATGGGTCATCCACCTTACAATGCTTGTTTGGTACCCAATTATTTTTAAGTATTTCCGCAGATCAAAGATAAATTGCGAGGGCAATGTTTTTCTACACATGTTTTCGAGGTACCTCAATCGGAATGGAAAAAATGCTTCGGAAATTTATTTAAACACATGCAAAAGTGTATTTGTTTATGGAAAATAATAAAGCCATATTCAATTGTAAATATATATTCTTAATTGTCTCTCTCTAAACTTAAGTAGCATTCCTCGTATAACAACTAAGTAAAATATTATTTATTGTGGTTGAACCAGATCTCGAGAAATTTCAAAGTTCTAACGCGGTTCAACCCGTCAACCTAGTTCATTTTTTTATGTAAAAATATATATAAAACTCAAATCGAGCTTAAGCTCTTCGATTCAAAATATGGGCTTAGGGAAATAGTTAAGTAATAAGAGTTTTCATAAAATAGTAAAAGTACAAATTCAGAACCAACTGGCTTAACACATGAAAACTGTTAATCTGTTAATATTGAATGGATTTGACAGCGTATAAGAAATATGCATGTTCTTAAATGTGACCGTTTTATTTGGAGATCTAAAGTCCAATTGAAGTTTGATTCATAGAATTTCAAAATTTTGCTATGGAATCTATGGTCTAAATATAGTTTATGATAATGACAATAAGATGTAAGAGAATAACACTAATATTACTAGGTTTTGGTATTGTGGAGACAAGAGAAAATTTCACTATACAGAAAAATCAACAGATTAACTCTTTCATGTTCAGATATTAATTACCACATGAACGTCTCTCTATCTTGTGAGAGTTATTGTATTCTAAAGCTCTATAAATCTCATTTCGCCATTTACTCTTATAGTCTTTGAATGAGATAGTTTAATTCAAGTTTGGATATTCTAAACAAAATGTCTGGAAATGAAAAATTATTTTATTTGCTTACGTATTCTCAATTTGCCTTAAATCTCTAATTTACGTACTTTCTATTGCTTAATCCAGTGCTTCGAATTTAACCGTATTTTTGCAGCCATGAATTTTGATGAATAGATCATGAGGTGAATCCGGCACTGTATGATTTGCGGCCATTACAATGTCTTCGCAAGGCCACTAAGAGTATGCTAAGGCTGCTGGAAGGCGACCGACCACATGCCACAACGTCCGCAACAGCAAAATCAAAACGAGTCCGGTTCGCATAGGCGGAGAAATGTTTTTGTTTTTAATAGTCAAAACAAAGAAAAAACTACAATTGATGGTCATCATACGGGGGCTACCATAAGTTATCTAATTACTACGAATTTTGTTTGAGACTTCAGAAAACATGTATATTTTAGTTCCCCTGTATGATTATTATCCTATTTTTAACTAAATTATTATACTCAGAAATATGGAATAATCCATTTTAAAATTTATTTTTTCTTAACGCACACATAATTCAGTCAAAAATAAAACTACATGATTCTTAGTCCTCATTGTTTGATTGTTTTAACCTATCATTTTACGATAATATGTCTATTTTCATAATCAACTGTTAACCCTTCAGTATATTCGATTTTCTTTGTGTGTTTAAATTCAAAATATTTTTTTGTAATGAAATTTAGATGATTTAATATGTAAGTATCCAGGTCAATTATCTTCTCAAACACTTTCATTACATTAAAAAGTAGAAATTATATTCAAAAATTAAATATCTGACTGATGATTGTAATATATGTCAGATAACATTGAATCAAATTATCAAGGAAGTATTCATTGTCATTCAAATTCATTATATTCCAAACAAGTATCGCTTTCACTTAAATGAGCTTCACTGTATTATTCCGTTATATTTTGACTTAAATTCTTTATTTATCAATCCTTTATTGTGACTCCACATATTAATCGGACGTATCATCCTTCGATGTATGAATTAAGATGTTTTAACTTATAAAGAACACCAGTAATAAAATCAACGCATTCCATAATAGGAGATGAGAAGAGAAAGCATATAAATAAGTTTCTTGTACTTGATACTGCTGCTCTGTGTTTAATTACCTACGAGGAATTTAACTTGGTATGTTATGCTGAAATATTTTATGGTGTGACTCAAATCTTTTAGGAAAAGATTTTGTATTAGAAAATATTTTGGACGTTTCAATCTGAATAAAAAACGGTACAAAAGAATTCGAATTAAATGGAATATTTTGATACAACTACAATAAGTTCAAAACTTAAGATATATACAAAACCCCATCATAAAGTTATCCGGAAATATGTGGCTTGTAACGCTAACACTAACTAGTAACTTACTTTTTAGTATCCCATGACAGCAAATAATTTACTCACTCTGGCTAATAAAATAACACTCATTTATATTCAACGGCTTTCTAGATCATTCGGATTCTTAGAACTATAGAGTGCTGTAAACACATAAATAAACCTTCTTAGACGTAGTCTTCATAAACAGTCATAACAAGAAGAACACAGCTTATCAAAATAATATAAACAATTGTCACTGTATAAAAAACATAGACCTTCAAGGAAAGAATACCTGGCGTATCTGCCAAATTTTAGTTCTTATTAACATAATAGAATAGGACCGTCTAAATCAGTGGGCGAGTTCGTGGCATTACCCCCTCCTTAGAAGGATGTTTCTTCTGGAACTTATGTATAGCTGGAATAGGATGTTCAAATCTGCAGCTGTACCCATGTCTTAGAAGATATCAACTAGCTGAGGACTCGCCAATGCAACTAATCCTCGCTATCTTAGTCATATCTAGTTTCTTCACGTTCTTTTGATGGGCTTTCCATACCTCGAGGTTGGTGGATTGATCTTGAAAATCGTTTTTGGTTACAATGTAGAAGACGTACCGCGTATTATGTTTGGGACTTAGATCAAATTAAATGCTACAGATGTCTCAGTAAGACAAAAAATTGAAATATAAATTTTTAAAAAATTATTTCATTCCAACAAACATAATAATATACAAAACTTTAACTAAAAACAACTAATTATTATTAATATTAATATTGAAAACACAATTTGTTGCATTCTGTAGACTAGTAAGAATTGCCGGTACAGTGGAGTTGATTTCAACTGGAAGGTAGATGACGTCGATGAGGATGGCATCGGTTGCAGGTCGCATAAAGATGACGATGACGGATGGCAACGGTTTTAAGTTATTTGTAGTACAGAGAATTTTATTTGATATTTTTTCTTCTGATTTTCGCAGTCCTCCAAATAGCCCTCAGCGACAGTAGTAGACTTTCAGCCAGCGAGGCGCTTTAGGTTGGTTATTTCTTCGCCCGAGTCTGCTAGGAACGTTACCGAAGAACGTATGAAACTGTGTCCTGTATAACGTTCCGGATTAGGTAGGCGTAAATATGGAGCAATCTCTGCTGGCATCTTACTGAAAGTGTTAACGTCAACGCATCTAACTGAGCAGTTTGCATTCATATAATGAATAAAAAATCGGCGGTGTGGAGTGGTAGGTGGTCGTAAATCTGCGTAATTTCTGTACAGCTTCAAATAAGTTCCATCATTTATTTCTTCAGATATAACAAATGATCTTGACGAATGATTTTTGAAATCAGAAGTTTTCCCAACAATTGGGTTGCCTTTATTTTGAATTTCGTCGACAATGATATTTACAAGCTCGGATCTGCGGAGAGCGCCAGCCAGTGCAAAAATGGTACTCACTTTAATCATCAGGTTTACCTCATCGGGAGCTAGCATCACCCTGGATATATCTTGCGCTTTCTGTGCTCGTAAACCAATATTTTTTTGTTTAAGAAACGACGTTAGCTATATCCAAATTTTATTTTATTTTTACTAAACTTTTTACCATCGAATAGCGGGAACATAATGTATTAGATTTCAAAATTTTACTTAGGTCTGAAAAATACGCCAGAAATACCTCTTCCTTATAAGTTTTGGCCCCTTTCTTCTTACACCATGTAACAAAATGGTCGAATTGCTTCTCATACCTTAGTCTGGATTTGGCAGGTAACAGCTCGGAATTAGCTTCATTTGCAGCCTTCGAATATTATTGTATCGGATTCGGTTTAATGTGGTTTAATTTAGAAGAAGATTGTACTTATTGTTATATAAAAAATATCTTTATTATTTTATATTTTCAAAAAATTAAAAATGCTACAAAAAGCTAGAGAAGGTTTGAATTTTATTTGATGGACTATTTCGTAAATATTTATTTACCTGTAGTAATAATAGTTATAACCTCGAAGTAAAAAACCATCTAAGAAGGTCAAAATTTGCATAATTTTACTTTCCCGCACTAGTAGTAGAAAAAATATATTTTGGCATTTTAATACTTCTATACAATTTCACATTTATCATAATGGGGTGCAGGTATGAAACATGTGAATTACTTTTCCAAGATTTGTTTTTCAAAATTCCAGCTGCTCTCAACAAAATTTGATATTATCGGCATTGAAATTAGAGAATTATTGGCCCTATAGAATAATGTATAAAAAATACATCAAATTTTTTAGTTGGTTCTTTAGAAAAAATAATTGGAAAACTGAAATAAATCTATATCCATACCATATCATTTTTTCATTATAATCTCAATAACTCATTGGCAAGAACATCCAAAGTAGCTTCCTGTCGCAATACATCTGGCACAATGAGAAAAGTTATGGCATTTGCCAATGCATACTCTAAGAGGCATAAAATTTTTAAAATAGAACTCGGAGTTGCCATGCAAGGTATTTGTGAGACACGTTGGGTCGAGAGGCATGATGAGCATCTTCAATTTCAAGGAGACAACTTAGTCAAATTTTGTAGGGCTTTGGTGAAGATTTCTGCTTGGCAAGATAATAAAACTATTAATGATGCGCATTGGTTGCTGCAAACATTGCGCATTCTGACTTTATTACATCCTCCATCTGTTTAAGTGATATATTAGGTGGGTACTTCCCTAAATTATTTTATGTCTTATTGTTTGTCAAATGAACTTATACGAGTATACCTACTTTTAAATTATGTTGTTGTTATGCACTGCAGTCACAGTCACTTACTTTTTTTTTAAGGTACTACTGTATCTTTAAGCAGAATACTGCAATCGAACTCAATTGATTTAAAAAAAACTACGGACGCTATTAATGATACTTCAAGTGTTATACAAAATAAAAGAGAAAATATGGACATAATCTACCGACAGCTTTTTGAAGAGCCTAAAGAAGTAGCTGAGCAGCTAGATGTAGAAATTAAATGCCCCAGAATAGTATCAAAACAAATACATAGAGCCAATAACCAACCTGCTCAATCTGCTGAAGAGTATTTCCGAAGGGCTATATACATCCCTCTTATATATTCGATAATAAGTGATCTCCAGAACCGCCTGTCCCCGATGTACTTAATTTGTTTCAGCTAAGGGTTTTTATACAAAAAAGCGAATACAGTAATGAAGACATTGAAACTGTGAAACAACTAGCTACTGACTATACATTATTACTAGATAACACTCCAGTTTCTGTTATTGTAAATGATTATCGGCTGTCGATGGTGAAGTGGCAAGTGTCGCAGCGGAGCCAGGACATACCGCAGTCGACATGTACATTTATATAAGAAAATTTTTATGTATTATGGCGACACTACCTTTCAGTGTAGTGACAGCAGAAAGGTCTTTCTCTACGTTGCGCAGAGTTGAATCGTGGCTAAGATCTTCAATGGTTGAAGATCGCCTAACCGGACTGGCACTTCTCCACTTTCATAAAAACGTACCCATTAATGACGCAATAACGCATTTCGGGAGGAGACGTAAAAAATTTATTTCGTTATTTAAATATATGTATTTTGTCTGTCTCTATTTTGTTTGTTGGAAACCCTTTTCGTACCACCTCTTAAGTTTTGCGTCATACCTCTCGACATACCTCTAGCGGTTATGGAATATAAATAGGTTGCCTCATTCCGTGCGTGGTAGTCTGGATGTCTTCAAGAGAAGATGGCAATATGTACGTGTATATGTACAAGTTATTATGTGTTAAGTTTTTCAAGTGTACAATAAAGAATAAATATTTTTAAGTACAGTACTTACATACAATAATAAAATACCTAATTTTTACTTGTATTTATTGTTATCAAAATCAAATTATAAGTTCAGCGTCAAAGCTGGACCTGCCCTTGCCTTTGTGACTTTTAACAGGACTGTTTTCAATTGTATTTTGAAAATGTAAACATGGTAAAAGGTATACTAATGAAATTAGGCAGTTTACTTTAAAATAATACTTCCTGAGCCCGAAATGCTATAGAAAAATTAGGAAACTTTTCTGCCTACCAACGAAGTATTCGCTATAAAGATTTATATAGCACATTAGATTTTCTCCAGGAATTCACCCGTCCTTATTTGAACTGCTAAAATTGAAAGTAAGCAGAATGGACGAGGCAGAACGATATTGTACTGTATTTTTGGATGAACTGTCAATAAAACCTAATATATTTTACAATTATGACACTTTTATTGGTTTGGCAGACAATGGGGAAGTTGTTGTTAGCACTGCAACATCTTCTGTGAAAACAGTAATTAATAATTCCGAGGAAGCAACATGTTACATATACATTATCTTCAACTAACTACAACTCCACTGAATTGAGGCGTTTGTTGGATAAAATAGTGATCAATTTTAAAAAAATTGAAGTCAAAGATGTAGGGTTTATCTGGCATGGGATCAAATTGTAATGAACTAGCGAAACATTTTGGAGTAACATAAAGATCAAATTGGGAAATGCGAAAATGTTTTACTTTCTTGAGCTCCCATCTTAATCAAAGGCATCAGAAAGAACCTCATAAATAAATTTTAAAATTGATTATTTAACAGCAAGCTGGAATGACATAAACTTTTTCTATGTAAATGATAAGAATTTGTTTAATAGATTAGCACCAACATTGTCAAGAGGATACATGTATACGAACAATTTTGAGAAAATGAAAGTTAAGCTGGCAACCCAAGTTTAAAGCAATACTGTTATTACAGGACTGGAAATGTATATAAAGTTAGGGTTCTTACCACCTACGGCAATGAATACTGTGGAGATTGTGTCATGGTTTGATAAACTTTTCAATATTTTGGATTCATCCAGTTTAAAAAGCAAAAAAAGTTTGATATTCTCTTCATACATGATAATTACCAATTAAATTTCTCATAGAATTATTTAAAAAATTCGAGAATTTGGAGCTTTAAAACCATTATATTACCGGCAAATTTTTAAAAAACTGGAAAATTTCTATAAACACCGCTTTTGGTATTATGGGATAATCTGAACGATAAAGAGTTGAAATTATTTTTTATGTGAAAAGCAAGCGCAAGAGGGTAAACCCTTTTAGACACAAGTGATTAGAGTGGTGCCTGACGTGTGGAGACTGAGGATATTGATCTTGAAGTTCTGTAGGTTGTGATGCACGGGAAAGATATGCCTTGGTAGCTGATTCCAGAGACTTGCACTTCTCCAAAGAAATTAATCCCGATAAATTGAAATTCAGGGCGTCTGCAGGTGAACTCGATATTCATGAGACCCGCCTGCCTGTCGAGTAAGTCTTGCATAAACAACTCTAGGCGGGATTATATTAGACAGTTTGGAAGAGTATTTGCCGTGGTAAAATCGATAAAACAGTCAGGTCAACGACCTTTCTACTATGCTCAAAACTTTTTTCTGGTCAACTCAGGGTCGCCTATAAGTCAAACTGCTCTCTTCTGTATTGAGTCGAGCATCTTCAGGGTATGCTTGGAAGATGAGCTCCGAATGTGCGAGCAATATTCGAAAGAAGAACGATTCTGGGCCTTGTAGAGGATTAGAAGCTTTTGGTCTTAAAGAGGGCTCCAAGGACATATTGCTTATTGCCATCCTACTTTGTTCCAGAATATTTTCAAGATAGTTATATATTCCATCTAGGCCAGTCGCTTTATTGATGTTCAAGCTATGTTTTCTTGCTTGTTTTGCTACGTCTCAGTGTCGAAACTCTATTTCGAGCGTAGATCTAACAACTCTAGACAGGCTGGGTGGCAGCTTTCTCCGCGAATCAAGAGTTGAAGTTGAAGCAAACATGCGACCCGACAAGTCCGCATTCTCTTTTGACGTCACTACGATTGACCCATCTTCTCTAGAAAACGATATAATTTTTTACTTACAAAAGCCTTGACTGACTGCTTTGGTTATAGACTAGAACGTCCTCGATCCATTTGAACTTTTGAGAAGTTTATTTTTCACTCCTTCATTATATCATTCGTAAATGATCTGCTTGCAGGTATTTCTGGAGACAACAAATTTTATACGATTTTTGGCACTAGGATTTGTGATAAGTAGCTTTAGTGCAGTTTTTATCAAACCATGGATTGTTGTCGGCAAAGCCTGAAATCTCGTTCGTACACACTGAAGGGTCATTGGAATTGAAGCAAACATCATTCCAAAGAAACAAAAAATCAAATTCTTTAGATGCTTCCATTTGGCCAATCCATAATATCAAACTTTAGGTAATGTAGGAGGATCCCGAGTTTTGATTTCCAGTTCGCATGTTACTGTAATTAGTTTGTATTCTGATATTCCGAATGGTGCATGTACGGTCATGTCTGGGGTTAGAAACAGTTCTAAGAGGCTAGCAATGTCACCATCTCGATCTGGGACTCTGGTTGGTTTATTGATAAGTTAGGTTAGATTGAAGAATAACTGCCTGTTGAGGGTATCACTAGGAGGTCTGTATAGGAAGCAGAAGAATTTTGTTCTTTTTTTATTCCTTGTTTCAAACCACATTACATCGAATTCTGAAAGCTCAAGATTCTCTTGCCGATGGCAAGATATATCGTCTCTAACGAAGTAGGCGAGGACATTATATATGAATCCGATATGTAAGTCGTATCACAAGTGAACCTTGTTGAATTCACTTTTGTTTCTGTTCAGCTCATATATTGAGCCAGAATATGAGGTCTCTTCGACTGCAGATGTTGATGTACAGCGTATTATTCGTATATTGCAGAAATCAACCTTCAAATTTGTTTTACCTGATAAATCCTTCATACCAGGTTTTTTAGGTTAATTAACCGTCATAGGTTTGAGAAATCTCTATATGAAACCAAACTCGAAATTAAAAACAAGAAAAATTTGCAATTTATACAAAGGGATTGGAAGGAATATTTAACAGAGTAGGTTTTAAATTGGTTTATAAATCCTAAGGATAAAATACTAAATTTAGAAAAGACTGGTATATATGTAATTAGCTGTGGTAATTGTGACGTAAAGTTATTAGGCAGACTAAGAAATCCGTTATTGTCCGGTTTAAAGAGCCCATAGCTCATTTAAAATATGGACGTACCGAAAAATCGGGAATTGCCGATCACGCTGTCAGTCACAAGCATGACATAAATATTAATAAATTAAAATTGTTGAAAAATGTATTCAATGAAATGCATTGAAATTGCTAAATGTAGGAAAAACTTAAGTAGGGACAAACGGCCAATTCCTTACAGTTTATAGTTTAATAGTTCAAATGTGAAGATTGCCACCAAGAAATTTTTCCGCTGAAATTAATTTTCGCGAGAGAAGGTTTATTGGTGGAAAAATTCAGTATAAAACAGGTAGGTCAAGTTATTAGATTTTAGTTTCCTTTCAGTTTCTGAAGACGATAACTTTAATAGGCAAAGAAAAAACTTCTCACTGGATAAGAAACTCAAGATTCTCTCTCGCTCGTGGAACAGAGGAAAAGTAGTGTATATTCCAAAATATGGATCACCACTGTTTTAAAAACAATGGAGGAAACTTATAGATCGGTATTTTCAAGAGAACATGAACATTCAATATTGTTTCTTTTGAAGTAGTCTGTCGGCCACTGGAAGGCGTGACACAATACTTTGCCTGAATAAGATGGATAGGGGCAATGTTCTCTCAACGCCGATAGTCCGTGATAGCCAGAAGCTGCCCAGAGAGTAGAATTTTGTCTCCAGTCCTGGTTGTTGACGACTCAATCGACGACAATGTTCGCTTGTATCGATGTATCGATGATGTCAGTCTGCTGTAGTAAAGATTAGAGAAAAAATACAAAAAAGCCAACAATAACACACCCTTAATTATAAGATTGGGAGATTGACTATCGCGTATTCTAGACTGATATCTAGGGATCCCTCTAGATATATAACAGCTGTGATAAGAACACATGGACACCAAAATAAAGAAGGGTACTTTCGCACTCTGGATATCCAAAAGGACTTTCTATTATATATACGGCTTTAGGGAGAAAATCGGAACTGAAGTGTAACTATCATGGGTTCATGCGTACAGCTCCAAGGGTTCTTAAGGTGATAGTGACTAAATAATTGTGTTACCTGTTATCCAGATGGCTTTAGAATGATTGACTTGAGGCGTGGGATGATAGCGGGGACGAGCTGGAGTAATCTATCTAAATGTGGATAGACACGTAAGGACAGATGATTTTAACGTAAGCTATGAAAAAAGTTATGTACTTAGTTCTAGTTTATCATCTATTATTTCATTCTGAATTCATTTATTGATTGAGAGATTATTATCTATTACGTTTATTTTGTTTTGTTTGCAGCGACAAAGTATCTAATTAATATTTATAATTTTGAAAGTTGATTCCAAAATTAATTCCATTTAAAACATCTCTCATGAGACATAATTTGATGCGTATACATATTTCCAATACCAACTAAACATGGACTATATTCCATCTGTACAGGTCCCATGTTTCATTTTTTATCTGCGAATGTGACTGAAATTGATTATTCTATACAATTTAAAACAAAAAGACAAATACTAAGAAACATTAAACAGTAATTCGTAATCAATATGTAAATTAAGTTTGTTAAAATTCGGAATTAAATGATCGTCAGCGTGGTTGTGGTATCTGTGGAACCATAAAAGGATTCGAAGAAATGGCATTCTTCACTACGAGTGACTGAAGACGATTACAAAAGAGGTTGTTAATCGTTGAGGGGATAAATTCGAAGTGTTATCTACCAGAACTTCTCCAGCTACTCACATACCCTATACAGTATTCACAATAAATGTTATTTTCACTAATTCGCGCATTTTTAACGTCTTGTTATTGTATAAAGTGAAATATAGAGGATCTCAATAAATAATGTCGGTTTCTAGTGTTCATTTTATTTATTGAATAATCATACAAAAAGAAAGCCTTAATATTAGAAGTATAGTCCATCGTATACCATGGTTTCAACCCAACGTTCAGCAAGCTATTTCAGAAATTGGTAAAAGCATTACTTTGGCGTAGACGCAAAAAATTGTCTCACTGCATTATCGAATTAAAATTTTTTCCACGCAAGAGGACGGACTGTGCAAGGTCCGGAGTAAATGCTGAAGGTTGTAAGAGTTCAATACGACTTCGGTCTCATTCCGCTTAACTTTCGGAGTTTAGCATTTTCTCATTGTAATAGAGCTTTCGGCATAGGTATGCCTGGATATTTTCTTGATAGAACCTCATATATTCGCATCAACTATCCACCATATACCTCGGCATTGATAGTTCGACCATCTGAAAAGATTTCGAATGACAATAAACCTCTATAATCCTACAGACTTTCCGCTCGAATCGACCTCTCGATGATTAAAGAGATTGAAGCAATATCCTCATAGAATTAAAGACTAGTCCTTATTTGTAAATTTAGGCGTAGGACTTTTTTTATATGAAAACGGATATTACTTATGAAACACCCAAAATTAGAATGAAAATAACAAAGTAAACAACATAGTATATATCTAAATTCAAAAGGAACGGAAAACTGAACTCTATTTGTCGAAGAAAAATAGTAAGCCAAAACAATGATCAGTGCTTGATCATCACGTAAACATCTCGGGCATCATTATATACCACAAATGAAAAGCCGCGTGGGAAGAGCCAGTGCCGCATTGCTACAAAAGCCACAAGATCATGTGTAGTACAGGGAGGCATCGTATTACCATACAGTAGTGAGATTCTTTGAATTTATCTGTTGTGTAATTTTCTTAAGCATGTCTGACACGGATACGGCTGATGAAGTTGTTGACATTAGATATACTCCGCCCAAGAAAATATCTAAAAGGCTTCAGTTCAAGGCAAACGAAAAACAAGTGAAATGCAAGAAAATGATGACAAGACGTTATTTACAGACGGCAAATATTTTGAAAGTATATTCTTCTACCGAAGTGTCTACCGAATCGTTCGTGAGTACAGAGCTAAACATTCTGTGACCAACCCAGAAAAGTTTCCATCAAAAAAATTAACAATTCAATTGATGGATCATAAGAAGAATTTTGCACAATTTATTCTTCCAAAATAAGTTACCTACAGTGGATAAAGTTTCGAGACTAGTTAACGAAGTTAAGGACTTCCAAAAGATCAACATTTTAAAAATTATTAAAAAAACAGGGATTTCAATGAAAAATCGAGAAAGGAACAGTTTATTATTAAAATAAGCAGAAATAATTTTGTGGGAGAGAGAATTTCGTGAAGAAAATAGAAAAATTTACTATCTGGATGAAACATGGGTAAACGCTACTGAAGGTAAGGTGTGGGTGGACTCTTTCATACAATCCTCAAGACAATCATTCTTGGATAGACTTTCCACCGGATTAAAAAACCCATCAGGTAGGTAATATTTAGTGTTACCTGTCTGTGTATGTATGTGTGTAATCGAATGTAAGAAGTTTAAAACACTATATATTTTCTTATTTGATCAAAAGCTATCTCCAAAACTATAACATTAATGAATTTCCTTATCTTTATTTATAATTTGTCTAATTCTGAGTATCAAGTTATTTGAGCCATATTTTGGCAGTTCTTTTCGTATCTATTCCTAACTTCACGTTTACATTGTATATTTTTGTCATAGTAATAGTGCATAATTGTTTATACTTTATACATATTTATTTATACTTTAATATTAGGTATTAATCTGCTGTATCTAACCGCTAATTATTTCTTTAAAGCCGCGTTTACACCGGAGTTAATAACACGAGTTTTTAACAAAAAGTTATTAACTTAGCTGAATCGCCAAAAAATTTCTCTTAACAAAAGTTAATAACTCGTGTTTTCAACAGAAAATTCCATGTTATTAACAAGATTTATGTTATCCATCCAGAGTCGGTAAAGATCAAAGGAAATGTGTTATGTTTTAAACATAACATATGTTAATGACTTTTGTTATTAACATCAGTTAATAACAAAAATGTTAAAAACTTGTGTTATTAACTCCGGTGTAAACGCGGCTTAATGCGTTTAATTTATTACATGCTCGGCTACTCTGATCACGTGCACTGTGCGTGAATATGTTTTGATTCACTATTTTTCTTAGATAAATAGAGTATAGTCGACGATTGAGAATGATAGTGGTGAAATATGAAAAAATTATAGCTGTGAAAACGAACCATTATTATTGTTTCTCGTTACATATTTTCAACAATATAAATTCATAATGAGTCACAAAAATACGGATGTCATTATTTTGAAGAATGTGTACATGTAGTACTTATGTTTCCAATTACAGTAAAAAAGATTTAATATGTTTACTTATGTCTGTTGGTAATAACGTTAAGTTAATATTCAATTTGATGAGCTGTAGGTTTAGTTTGAAGAAGAATTTAGAGTTTTATATTTGCAATATTCGACATACAAGTCATAGAGTCTGTGTATATATTCAATCAATTATGTCACAGTAATATACACGCTGATAATTCTAAGCATTAGAGAAAATTCAGCATTTACCTCGTATATTTTAATCATTCCTTTCTTGAAATCGATTACAAATCGTCAACTTTCTGTTACTTCTATGACTCGTGAGGAATTGTCGACAAAAAGTGCGATATATTCAAGAACAGAAGTTCAAGGTGATCGTTGTAAATACCTTTAAAATTTGTTGTTCGTCGTTGTTGTAATCCGGTAACTAATTACTTGTATTGTTCATGTATTGGAATTTCTAATATTTTTATTTTTGAATGTAGTACCGGATTTAACATCAATTTAACAACAATTCAGCTGGTGATACTATTTTTGGTTTTGGAAAGTAAATCGCACAGTGGCGAAATCAAAAAGTATTTAGGTAATATGCACTCTCCTTCGATGGCGACCATCAAAAATTAGTTAAACGATTTTTAACGTGATCGCCCATCGGTTTTTGATTAGATATGTCCAAGTGTCTCGAAAAAGGCTACCACGGAGGATTACGTGACAAAATTTCACGATGTATTATTGGCAAATCGTCGATAAAAGATCCATCAGAGAGATGGTATAGTAGAAATTTAGGGCATGGAAAACCTGACAGCACAATAAGTGTCTGTTTAATCACCTTGAGATCACTTCAAAGTAATGTTTGACACCATTTAAGCGCAATCCGAAGAAGTTTTAAACATCCGGTGAAATCGAAGACTGTTTTATCGTTCGTAAAGGTGATGGTTTACGTTTCCTGGGATCCACAAGATGTGATCTACATCAACTACCTGAAAAATGGCAATATGGTCACAGGGCTGTCCTATGCCAAAATATTGAGTCGGTCGCACGCCCAATTGGATTTGGCCTCATGTAAGTTACCTCTATTTGTTTGAAAACTTGGAAAAGATCACTCGCTGGTGTACGTTTGAATCAAATGAGTTAGCCTACATTGAGAGAACATATTTATCAGGCTGGAGCATAACTGTTTCAAGTGTATCGAAATAAAATGAGACAATATTGAAAAATGAATCACCACTTAACCACTTAACCTACCCAAAGTGTTTGTTTCCCTTGTGTTTGCTATGTTCTTACTGGAACAAACCAAAAAATTAGAGAAGTTCTCTAAAATTTAATTACTATGCCATTTGTTAAGCACCAGAGAATAATATAGTGATATACTATTTATTTCAGTGAAGCCTAAGGAGAATATATATATATATATATATATATATATATATATATATATATATATATATATACATTTATATATATTTCTAAGTATCGAATATATAGCAGTAATCAATTAAATTATTTATAGTTTTATTAGAATTTTGAAAATAGAGTCAATAAATTTTACGTGAATTATTTAGGTCTTTTTTATCATTTACAGCTTTTTCGTTCTTATAAATGTGAACCAATTCTAAACATTCCCTTTTTCGTGTATTAGATTCCGTTTCAAGAATTTTTTTATCGTATTGATAACCTCTTAGTCTATTTTCTGAATACTGAGATGTCTGACCTATGTAGACACAATGAGTACAAGACGATATATAATATTACTTCTTTTGCTTTTTGGTGTTTTAGATTTTAATTTAGTGTAATCTTTAGATAATGTATTATTATATCCTTTATGATTTATAATAATATCATATTTATTGAAATAATTCGATAATTGTTGGGAAAGTTCTTTTACATATGATAATGAAAAATGTTTTATGTTTTGATGTTTTCTATTTTGTTTTTTAATTGATTGTAGTATATGCTTATCTTTTCTTGAATATGTCATATTCAATTTATACACACACAGTCGAAACGTCAATTTTTTATCAATCTTTCAAAAATAGCCAGAGATTTTCGACAATTCGGAAGCACCTTTTTCATCCACTTCGTTCCAATGCTACTCCGGCCAACAACAAAATTTCCTCTAAAACCCCCCGTCAATAATATAATTCTCACTCGCGTAAAAACCCCAAAACCGGCCAACAGGTCCCCTATAATTACAAGGTCCAGGCGTCTAGCTCCCCAGTTAGCTCAGAACCAACAGTGACAGAGTTACTGGCAACAAAGCTCTTGATACTTTCCGGAATATTGATTTTCGACATTATTTCAAAGGTGAATAGTAGAATAGTAGGAATTCTTTATTTGTATTTCTTCTTTTGGTTTCTTATTGGTAACGTGGCAAAGAAAAGACAAAGTGGACTAATTTTAATATATTTTCAAATACTTATGTATTCATTATCTGGGAAATAATTAATTAAGATTTTCAGCGGTTTTGAATTGTATTATATTCAAATTGAATATTGAATTTTGAAATCTATGAATTTTAAATTTTTACAAGAATTCATACATTTCAAAACTACCGAAAATCTTAATTAATTATTTCCAAGATGATGAATATATAAGTATTCGAAAGATTGGAAAACATATTAAGTTAGTCCACTTTGGACTAGTGCCACACGACCCCCTTTCTTATGTAAAATTTTTGATGAACTACTTATGTTCGGAAAGGTTTCCGCGGTTAGGATTATGGACAAAAGAACTAGGTGAAGGAGACTGGAAGAGTTGGAAATGAAAATTTGTGGATGCTCCTAGAAATTTCGGATTTGTTGTAACCATTCTGAATCAATATTTGTCTAATAAAAATTATTTCAGATGGTCGTCTGGATTCGTCATTCGACGATCCATCTCGTTGATTGACCTACTAATTTCTAGTAACATCCACAAATTTTCATTTCTTACCAATGAACGAATGGGAGCCGAAACGTCGAAAATTTTTAATATAATATAATATATATATATATATATATATATATATATATATATATATATATATATATATATATATATATATTCATGTATTATTTTCATCTATTAGAATAAAGCTTATTATCTATTAACAAATATAAAGTTCAGTTCCTCGTACGTCCTCATAAATCTCTTCTCTTTATGCCCACGTCGTTAACTAATTCTAGTGTACATCTCCGAAGCAGTCAGCAAAAGGTTCTAAGTGAAATCTTGAACAGTACTACGATCTGGGATATAACTTTCCGCTGATTTATTCAGATCAAGTTATCTGTGCATAAAACAAAAGAGGTGATGCGCTAACTTGAAGAACACGACGTTACTAGACAGTTGAATGAGTATTCCCCAGATTTATGCTATTAACGAGAAATGGACGTGAAAAATGGAAAATTTATTATTCACAGGATATTAAGGGGAGATTGTAGAGAGTGCAAATGAGCATTTTCTCGAGAAATTATTATGGGAAACTTTGAGTATACCATATGTACAGTGTCTCCCACAACAATTGCTTCTTCACTAGATGCAAATCAAAGGATTATGTGGATAATGACCACCTAAAAATTAAATGAATATGAATTTTGATTGTTAGGAAGATTGAACAAAAATGCTCAAAACTATTCTCGATTAATTGTTTTGAGTAATTTTTATAATTGTTCAATAATAATATACAATATGCAATGTTTATATTGTATTTATATATAATGTCCATATTATATTTTGGCTATATTTTCACCTTACGATTATAAATACATAATTATTCGAAAGCTCAGAATATATATCTTTAGGTATTTTACACAACCTCAATAATTGTTGTCCATTCCTCTATGTCCTGCATCTGTCTGTTACAGTCATACTCCTCCGTAGCTTTTCATATCCTGTACAATGTGATTTTCCCATAAACTTTTTTATGAGCTGGCATTTTTTTGTTTGGTGTATTTTTGGCTTACTATTTTTTAGTGATAGATTTGATATTCTCCCATTTATAACTTCAATCTAATCCTCCGATCATTTTACCTATTCATGTCTTGTGTATCTTCCCCATTATAAAACAGAACATATTTTGCTTTGTTAATTTGTTGATATTCCACGATGCCAGGTAAACAAAAAGGTAGCCTGAGTGCATAATACAACTGAGAAAGATTCATTAAGAGTATTACCTGGAATTTAGTGCCTATTCCACTTTGTAGTTTGAAAATCCAGCAATTAAAACCTAGAATTTCTAAATCCTTTCAGTTAGGTTAGATTAGGATACCTCACGTAAGTACACAATTTTACAAATGAAACAGATCTTTTAAAAATTGACCGAAAAGAGTGTTTTTCATTGGACAATAACTTAACTAATAACATACATAATTACATTTGGATATAAAATAAATTTAAATTGTTTACGAAAATTCAGCAATATTTTACAAGTAAGGCACCTTTAAATACTTTTTGTTTTGTGTTTAGAATGTAAAATATTTAGAATTCAAATACACTGTAAATATATATTTTAATTTTGTTTTGTTTTCCATTCCATAATTAAAATCCAGAGCAGCAGAATCTTTCATCACGAGTTATTTAATCTTCATGACAATCACAATCATAAGTTGGCATATTGTAACAGACGTTCAAATTTTATGGCGGGTATTAAAATCACGAGTTGGCACACGCCCATTTCTAGATACCTACTGAGTTTAGCCACCAACTCTTATCCAGACTGATTGAACTCGCCTCGCAACTTTATCGTACTAATTTTTCTAGTCTGATTCAGTCCGGGTCTGTATTTTTATAAAATTGTTTTGTCTTAGATATTTGTTTATTGCTTTTGTTGTTTTGTTGATATTGAGCACTATGAGGTTTTCGATTTTAATAATTTTGAATTGTTACATATCTAATTTTTTCTTGAATATCAATATTTTGAAATTACTTACCGATTAAATATAATATCTTACCCTTAAAATATTACTTTTGTAAATTCTATTAATTATAGTTTTTTACTACACTCCCAATTTAATTTTACCACTCCTGTGTGCAAGTGAATATTTGAATAATTACAAGACTGAGTGAATACTAGATACTGTTAAATTATTCCCCAAAAGTCTATATATATATATTGAGAAACTTTGATATTAGTTTCACATTCATTTGGTTTCAAAGACTATCTTGTTCCGTCACCATCAATTCATTTTTGTATGCGAACTGTGAAGTTTCGAACAGCCCTGCAAACATATCCTGAAGTATGGCATTAAAATGTTAAAATCCGCTTATCTTTGGGAGGGTGAGGGGGCGAATTTTGTGCGTCTCTTCTTTTAGATATCCTCGAAGAAAGTGATCACAATTGCTGAACTCTCTCTCTCTCTCTCTCTCTCAAAGATTCATATTGTCCCGGAAATATTTTTCTCAAAATATTAAATTGATTCCAGCTGTGTGAGCCGTTGCTCCATCCTGTTGGAACCATAAATCTGTTCTTCAACAATCTTGTCAATTCGTCGCTACAGAAAATTTTGCAACATTAGAATGTTACGTGTGGTTTCCAATAGATCAACACAGGAAAAGATCAAATGATATCATTCCAGATTTATCTGACATTTGATTGCAGAAGTTAGTGGGAAGTAAAAGGCAAAAGTGTTTGTGGTCATTTATTTTCTACTATAAATGCAAGTCTAATTGAAGAAATCAAATATAAAATTCATAGATAATTGTTATCAATTAAAAACGCCAAAAAATTTTTTTTAACAAAACATAACTTTTTTCTCTCTGTTGTTAATTAATTCTTATTAGTAAAAACCTGGATAGAATCATTATGTACATCACAAATATTTGATGTCCTTTTGACTATAATATATATTTTTCTGATCTTTGTCATTGTTGATGTAAAAGTTTTAACGGTTTTCCACAAATATCTTTCATTACTTTATTACTAAACTTTTGCCTTTTTAATATTTGGTCACTGATACGTTCGTGATTGTGTGTCCTAAAACGGCATCTACGATTATTTCATTTTTTTTATTATAAGCTTTACACGTTGTTTTTGTATATATCCATAGTTACACTTTACACTTTTCCACTCAAAATTTTTTGAAATTTAAAATCGTCTACAATATGCAAGACTTTTCCTTTTTCGCTTAACATTTTGGACACATTCACAACAACGGTCTCTGACTTCATTTCTAAATACAATTGTAACTTTTCAAAGATAAATCGAATGCTAAAATGTTGGGAATTAAATTTTCAAAAATGTTTTTCATCATAAAATTTCTACCGATAGTGTATATTTAACCCCCCCCAAGATTGATAAGTTGGTAATATGTATTTTACTTGAGCTTCAAGTAAGAGAAAGGTTAACCATAATTCAATATTTAGATACCGATAATCCTGTGAAATATAATTCGTTTACAGAAGTATCTAGTACCACAATTGTTGGAAGGTCTTCTCTTCAGGGCGCATCATATACGACTCTTACAGTAACCCGGATTAAAATTCCACCCAAGGACGCAACTCTTATGCAACCCCAAGTTTGTATATATATATATATATATATATATATATATATATATATACATACATATATATACAATCTTACCATTCACAAGAAATATTTCCAGAATAAAGTAAGCTAAATCGAAATTCTAAGAACCAAATTTGGTCAATTACTTGATTTTTTATGATTCCAGTAGCGATGAATATATCAAATTTCATTATAATTTTGAGACATCCTCTATAATAAAACAGGATTTCTATGTAATGTAAGATAATTCAAGTATTGTTTTACATATCCCTCAGAAAGCTAATCAATTCATCTGCCATCTGTCGGTGTACAAAGTAGCCTACGATCAGTCTTACATTTTTTCAAAGAAATATACACCAAACATCTGCTACAGAACAAGTAACAAAGCTATTAAAAAATTGTGTAACATTGAACTGCAATAAGAATACTAGTTACACCAGTTACCATGATAACTAGAATTTATACATCTATGCTTACACTCCAAGATATTATTTGAATATAATATCATGTTATACTTTTAAAATTGGTACATTTACATACAGTGGCATTTAAAACTTTCCTCCTCTATTCGGAAGTTTTAAACATGAATTAATTAAATTTTTACAGTTAATTGTGTCCAATCATTACAAGTGAATCTTTTTTTGTATTGGAAAAACTATGTAACGATCCTAATCGTATTTGTATCTATGTTTTGTAAATCAAATCAGTTAATATTAAGATAGTCATCAAATAATCTAACAGCTTCGGATGTGTCTATAATTGCGTTTTTCTAAATATTGTAATTATTGTACAAATAGTAATTTGTGTCTTGAAGTAGCGCTGTAAATTTGAAGTATTGCATTGCAATGGTTAGTACGAGATTTGCTACTTAAGTTTTGAGATATACAAATAAAACCAAATATGAATAACTGGATATAGCTTTATTTATTTCCAAAATATACTCTATTAAGATCAATACACTTTTGCATGGGTTTGAACCAATTGTCGAAGCATTGGGTGCCAAACAAGGACTGTGTGGCGGATGATTCATCAGTAAGATGTTTTGATTGTTCAAAAACATTTTTGTTTGAACTAATGTGTGAGAATTCGCATTGTTGTGGTGGAGAATGATTTATCTTCTGCGATTGGTTTCTCTGACATGTACAGTTATAGGGAACAAACAGGCGACCGTTTGCTTTGAAGTGCTCCGTGCGCGAACAACTTTTATTTGTCTCGTCTTGAAAGACCCATACAATCGATTGTTTCGGGTTCATATGTATAGATCCATGATTCGTTATCTGTCACGATTTCATAGACGTGTTTTGAAGCACCACAAATGACTTTTTCAACATTACTTTGCACAAACAACACGAGCTGTTTTGAACGATTATAAAATTATGCAGCATCCAACGCGAGCAAATCTTTTTGACAGCCAAACGTTCATGCAATATTGAATGTATGCGAGTGTAACTAATGCCCAAGATGCCCGTTATATATCACGGTATGTCACATGGCAATCTTGCAATATCAGTTTACGCACATCATCGATTGTTTGTGTGACCATAGTTGAATTCAAAAAACCAACGAAACAGGATGGCACGAGATAGTACTTCTCCAATAAAAGTTGAAGCGAGATGATCGGTACACCGCTGTTGGCTCAATCCACGTCGAAAGTCATGAAAAGTCAACGCACGAAAATGTTCGCGATTCATTTCAAATTTTTGGTCAAGATGAATGTTTCAAGTACTCAAATAGTACTCGTATGACAACACGTTCTGAGTACGTTCACGATTAAAAATGTCAAATTTCATGATGGGAATGTCAGATTTAACATATTCACATCAGTCACATCTCAAAACTTACGTAGCAGCTCTCTTATTAATTATTCAAAACGACTCAAAACCACAAATTTCCAATGCAAAAAAAATGATATTCTAGGTGAACCATCTCAAAGTGCATCTACATGTGAAATAAAAGTTCATAGGGTGTTGAAAAAAATTTCATCTTATACACGTTGAAAATGGTTTACACTGAAAATTAAACAATAACCAGTATATTTGTTTCAATACAAAATTGCTTTCTAAATGTAAATACAGAGAATGTGATCAGGAATATTGTAGTAGTGGAATAGTTATTTTGTAAGGGTATTTTATCGAACATTTACGCCATTGAGTACAACAATTTTAACTTTTAAAAATTATGTTTTTCCGTGGAATGAATGATTAATTTTATTGATTATTTAAAAAATCCTATTAATACCAATTCCAATCTATCCTCTAAATGATTATAGAAATTTTTGACACAGTTCTTAATTAGAATTTTTCATCATATTACACATTAATAGTATAATTTTAAAAAAAGTTATAATATCAACTTAATTTGTAGAACAGCCTGCGTCAAGAAATGCAACCTTTAAGCTAAATGATTATAATTTTCTAGCATATAAACATTGTGATATCGTCCTCCATTTATTTGTATATTCTGAATCCTTAGAAAACAAACTATTACTCAAACAGTCGGAGCTGCGGTGTGTTTTTCAAAGAAACATTTATTTATGTTTATAACTATAGAAACGCAGAATACCGTTGGCCATCTATATGGAATTTGGTAGTTAATCTTAATGAACCTTAACAGTGACAATGTATTTCGAAGATGAACTTGCATATTTTGTTCTGTCGACGATTTATCCAGCGCTCGAACTATTCAAAAGTTGCAACATAGTATTATTTTTTGGAGAGTCATCTTGATTTGATAAATTTTGATAGATACAGTTAGAATGTTTTTACCTGGAATTTATTGTTGTGTAATATTTTGATGAGCACTGAAAAATGTTAGATGAACCACACCGGATTAACCAATTTATCAGTTGAGCACCGGAAACTCATTTAATTTTTTCTTTATGCACAGATCATTCTCAAATGAATATAAAGAAATAGTGATTAATCGCAACAATTAACGATAGCCAAGCTCTTATAAATATATTGTCCACCTTTCATATATATTTGATGATGTAACAGAATTTAAAGGTAACAATAAAAATAATTAAATTAAAGCCCTTTCTTGGAGGAGTTTGATTATATTTCATACTTCAACTGTACTCTCATGAAATATGTTTGTTCAATTTTACGTACACGAAAAATAGCACATTTATTTTTGGCTAACTTGTCACTACACTACTACACTATTTTGAGTTTGAGTATCATTTGTCGTTTAGTTGGTTTGCAGTGCTTTATTTTGTCTGTTGATTTTAAGAGTACTTTGCTATTTCCTTATCGGATGAAGATTTCTAACGTAGAATTTATAAGACGCCATAAAAAAGGAGTAAATGTCCTTCAAGAGTAAAGATACGATATTACAGTTCCCAGTTAATTCTAGTTTTGGCTAGGGAAAATTAGTTCATTCCATTAAATTCCATTAAACTGGATTAAAATTTCTAAACAATGCAAATGGAAACACTGTTTCTCATTCATAGAATTCTCTACTAAAAACTAATTCCGCTATCAAATGTGACACTTTAAGGCACTCCTTGGCATTAATAAACGTCACAGTTTTCATTATCTTCATATAGATATCAGTTATGAAAAGTAGTTATGTAAAAACTTCACGTAACTTTTGAAGTTAAAGTTTTAGAATTCAAAGAATAATTTATTAATTACTGTAAGAACTAACAATCATTTCATTATTTAAATTGATAATTAACTCATTATTTTCATTCAATAGTATTTTAAGATTTATAAAAATTGAAAACAACAGTATTAAAGACACAGTTATTTGAAGTAAGTCAATTTCCTCGGTGAATATTCTCTTGAACTTTTTGTTTAATGATAATTTTATTTGAAGCTATGATATCTACATCTATGCTAAGCACTTGGTGCAGAATGTTCTCTGAAATTGTCCGCTCCTGATGGAGAAATGCTGATGAGCGTCTGAAACAATATCATGTATATCCTTTAACATTAGTTAGACCCAGGTTCTGAGCAATCTTTGCTGGTAATTTTCTAATGGTATTTATGCCTACCTACGGGTTGTATTATTAAATAAATCTGTTCCTTAGGCCTGTTCTATTATTTCTGTTTCTGACTTATTAAATAAATCTGTTCCATATCGTAAATTAAATCGTTCTTTTGCAAATAAAAACATTCTGCATATAAATATAGAAATAGAAACAACAACTCTTTAATAAATTTTTCTACATTCTCCTTCGTCAAAATCTCCGATTTTTTTGCATGGTATCCTGCTGAGCGTCTCTTCAGCCAAGCCAAAAGCATTGTGTACTTCTTGATATCGACATTTTTGCGCACGGTTAGTTCAGATTGAATACATTGAATATGTAGTCCACAAAGTCGACGCCTTAAATGTTTTTAAATTTTTAAACTAATTAGGTAGTACCTTTTCGTTAATGCTCTTTATATTTTTCAAATCGCACCATTCAATTTATGGTATCTATTTCTTGCGTTTGTAGATATTAAACTACCCCCTACTTTAAGTGGAATGTCTGATTTGCTATCTGAAGAGATTTCAAGTAATTATTTTTGACTTGTTTCGACTTATTTTGAAAAATCGTTGGTTTCTTCGATGATAACAATACTTTAAGGCCTGCTTATATAGTAACAATCTTCTAAAACCATTTGATTCGACATCAATATTTTCATTGTAATTGAAGATTATATCAAATATTATGAAAGTAACTTAAATAAAAAGTTGTATATTAAGATGTTACGACAAGAGCGATATTAACTCGCGTAATTTGCAAAAATTTGCTGGCGCTCGTTTTGGCAAATATTATACTTGTTAAACAATATTGCTCTTTTCATAACTAGTTACATAGATTATTCTTTAGATTCCTGATTGGTCAAATCGTAGCCGGTTTCACACAGCACTTTTGATATATATTATGATTGGTAATTGTATAAATTTTAAACAAATACATAGTGTCAATTTTTTTCTTACTTGCGTTCTTGCTATAATTTTATTACATTGATTTTCTTATTCTTTGCATCCATGATAATCTTGGTATTCTTCTCTCTGTTCTTCTGTGGGATCCACTTCACCACTATTTCCATCCACAATTGTTTCTTTCAGATTCAATTGCTCTTTTATTGTGTCGTTTCTGATTCGATTAACCCTTGCTGTGATTTCTTGGATTTAATTTTTGAACTCGTGACGGAGAGGTTGATGAGATTTTTTACAAAGAATCTCGTCGTTTTAGACTTCCATGAATCAGGCTATGAGAGAATACATTTCCACTGCAAAAAAGATATTTTATTACATTAGTAATTTGGTTTCTTTTTAAATGCGAATTTTTTGTCTGATGATGATTATGCACTATACACCAATTTTCACATGATTTTTATTAGTTTTGTATTAGAGCATGAAGAATTAGAAAATGAATCCTTGAAATGATAAGACTAATACACTTGGTTGCACGTTCATCAGGTAGAGTTCATTGTTTCGACTTCATTTTTTCTTCTGGGGGAGAATAATGTATCAAAGCAACATTTACTATAACAGTATGGGGGAAAAATTCACGTTTGAGAGTATCCGAACATTAATTCGAATATTTTTAATGTAATTGAATATGTTTTACTCCGTTTCACCCTATAAATGGTGAATAACCTTGAAGGTTGTACATAGACATGTGAAAATTGTTCAAAATCAAAGTAAATAATTCTCAAATTTCTATTTACGAAGAATACTTATGTAGTATAGTATATTTTTTTTGCACGGAATAATCCAATTTTAATATGAAGATTCTTATCCACAAATCGTTTTTACATGTCGTGATTGTGCCTTGAATACAATAAACATTGAAAAAGTCAATCCCATTTCAAACGAATTGATTTATAGAATCTTCTACGAGAAACTTTCTGTTATTTAATCACATGATTACACAACACCGCATCATTCCTAAAAATAAGACCTTTGTTCGAATTTAAATACTTACTATGAAGTAACTTCATTGATACACTACCAAAAAAGTGAAAGTAATTTATTTCACTTTTGACTTAGACCCAGCATTCCCAACAATAACATCGTCCAAAGTCTATTTATATCTTACCTTTTAAACGCATATACTTGCATTGTACTTTTCTATGATCAAATTGCATAATATTGTCCTTTATTCACTACTGAATATTTCAAAGAAAATTTAGGTACAATGATGGTCAAAATGAAATAAATATTGGGTTTATGGATGATCCGCTAACGTTCCAATGTTAACAGATTTTGTGATTTCTTGTCAATTATTAGGTTTATCAATGTTTTTTTTACAATGAAAGGATGTTAGTTGGAAATAATTTCTCATATTTGTCAAATTAATATCTTGGAAGTTCAAGTAGAATTATTTTCTATGTTCTCAATAATGAGGTACGTATAATACATTTTCACCCATTCAAGGTCATTGGAGATATAGCGGTGAAAAGTCAATTTTTTCCATCTTTATGTACTGATACTTGTAGGACCAAGATCAATATGTAAAAATCTACTTAATACAATTTTAGACCATCCCAAAATTTTACATTCATACATACATTTGCTACAAGCTCAGAAAACCTTATGCTATAAGATATTGAAACTAAAATAAGAATAGAATTATCTCCATCAAATTACTACCATTGTATCGCTCAACCAATGTTATATCCATAACTGGTAGCATTTCCAAAAAGGCTTCTTTCGAAATAGTTTCCATCTGACCAGTCATAGCCTAATCAATATCAAGAATATTGAAAAAATATTTCTTTTTTAGCATTGTTTTCATGCCAGTAGTTGCATGGGTCAAAATCAGATAAACAACTACGGATGTGGTTAGACTGAAAGACTATTATCGGCCAAAAATTTGCGAATCACAGCCGACTAGAAGCATAGCGCGTTGTAATTACGAAGAAGAAAAATTATTCCACTCTTAAATCTGGACCTTACAGTTATTCCCCTTGAAATGAACCCTTGAATTGAGCCCATACTCTATCACAACCACCGTAGGGCCAACTTTCATATTCAGTAACAATTTTGGTAAGCTCAAAAATATTTTTCCAGCAGTCAAAATTTCTAATTATCTTTGGCAGACATTCGTATCACTTACGTATTAATCAAATACTTCACGAATACGTACAGGATTTCAAGTTCTTCACTAAACTTTTCCACATTCAATCGCTGGTTAAATAATTCATTGCTAAATTACTTGTAGCACTTGTAAAAAATTTTTATTGTTACAATCATTGTGTGAAATTTTTTGGCATTTGTTTTCTAAATTGACATGGCGATGTTAAAGATACATGTTTCCCGACAAACACAGGCAACATGATCTGTATAGTGTCTGGTCTGTAGTGGTAGACTAGTAAACTGGAATGAACTAATCACCGCTTTTCTTAAAACATGGGGGTATGAAATATACTTATTAAAGTAACTGCTGCTTGAGGAATTGCTGTTGTAAAATTCATTCAAAATATTTTTTCAACATATTTCTTATCTATACGTATTAAGAGACGCAATTTCACACTCAAACTGAGCAATAAATAACCAATTGTATGATCAAATTTTGTCTCTAGTAATAATTTTGCTCGATTGATTGTTGCTAGTAGAAATGCAAAAAAACTTGTGATACTCGTATGAGTATGTATAAGAGCCTTATAGAAAGTAAACTTTTGAAGCAAGTGTTGAACTTATCTTCGACCAGTGCTTCAATGAGTTCAAATTGTTCTGGTATCGTTTAGATCTTGTCTCGTTTTCACGAGACGAAACGGGGCAAGATACGGAGATCTCGTCCGGTAAAACTAGATAGCTTTGTTTAAGGTTTCGATCTTATTATATAATTCGACAAAAATTTCAGGCTATTATTTCCATTGAGACAATTGGAATGGTATTCTGGTTGAACAAACGCTCAGCAATTGTACCCGGGCACTAAGATGGATTAGATTGCAGATTATGGAGACCTACTTCGTGCGCCAAGAGATTCCTTAAATATCTCTGTCCTTGATTTCGATGTGTTCTCATGTGTCCCTTCTCAGGATGTTTTCTAGAACACACCGGACAAGAGCGTAGTGGAACTAGAGAACTAGAGTTTTCTCTGACATTGAGCATTTGGCATAATGCCCATTATCTTTTAGTACTTTGCCATATACCAATGACCAGAAATGAATCCCTGAGTTATTTTTCTGAGTCAGATGGGACTGTCTTCCAGTGCATTATGTGGCTCTATTAAGAGAGTTTTGATTTAGAGCATGCGAGTAGTGTTTCACTTATAAACATGATAAAGTTATACGTCGACAGCTTCTTAAACAGCTCAACAGTTCAATATAGTTTTGTACCTTCGAGTTGATAGCCATTGCCATGAGTGACTCGAGGCTGGCAAACCTAATATAGAAGTGTTATAGGGAAAAACTTTATAGTCTCTTTCGTGCTCGGCCCGTCGCTGCAAAAAGTTAGTTGTTTCTGCTCCCAGTTTTGTCATGTACCCATCTGTGTATCAAACGGGCTTTTTGGGGTTTAGGAAATTATGATAGTCAACTTTACCGCTATATCTTCCGTATCGACATTTGGGATTAGGATTAGAATCTGTGGATAGAAAAATATTCGAAATAACTTTTTATGTCATTTTTTTGACTTGAATTAATTAGTTTCCATTCGCATACTTTTTTTAGAAGTTGTTTAGGAACTAGGTTTAGCCAACACTGTTCTTGAATAATAAGAGGGGTTCATCTAGTACCAATGATAATTAACGGGACGAGTCAAGAGAACTGGTCATGCAACGAGGCTCTTTCTTCTATCTAACTAAGCTGAATCGAATTTAAGTCTCAACCTATGTCGTCTTATATGGAGTTTTTGGTGAGCGACTATAGGTATAATAGGGTAAATCAAGTGAAAAAATTATTTCGTTCCGTGTGTTAAAATTGAGTGAGAACAGAAAAACGAACAGATGTACTAATGAAATAGACTAACATTCATATCCGTAAGAAGGCGTTCTGTAGGTAGTATAATACAAGTTTATTTTTTTACTTCGATAGACACTTCACACTTACCAAAGAGGTTGATATATATTTAAGCCTAAAAATGCCGATCAAGAGTATTTGTATGATTGTTGAGAATTTTGTTTGCATAAAAAGCTTTCTTTTTAAATTTATGTATACAGGTACCACGTAAATCATCTTATCCATACTTTCATCCATTTTGTTGACAAAATTTCTTGATTTAGGGCTTCTCTAGTTAAAAATTAGTTTTTGGAAAAAATTAAAATATTGATGTTTCACTTAACACTGACAACTCGCATAATTATATTAATCAATAGATCATTTGTAAGATAAATATTAAATAAAAATCAGTTTTAACTAAAATAAATAATTTTTGCTTCCCAATAAAACTGAATTTTACTCAAACTCTTTGGGTCTCTTTATATCATCGACAACTTTTTCGTTCCTCGTATGTGAACAATTTCCAGAAGTTCTCTTTTTCTTGTATTTGATTTCGTTCCAAGAATTTTTGTAACTGAATTGTTTTCGATGGTTTGTTAATGCCGTTTCATTAAATTTATTATATGTGTCACCTTTTAATTTATTTTTTTAAATACAGAGATGTCTGTCGTATGCAGCTTCACAATCATTTTAAAGTACTTAATATATAATATTACAGCTTTTGTTTTTGTTGTTGTATATATGGTAAGGAAAAGTGTTTTGATGTTTCTGTTATGTTCCTGAATTGATTAAAGAATTTGTTTATCCTTTTCTAAAATGGTTAGTTATCTTATAATCGGGATAATTATCTTCTTTTAATGCAGTTTGCAAATTGATGGTGGTGCTATTGGAGGATCCATATCAAGTGTTCTAGCGCAATTGGTATTGGAAGATATGGATGAAACTTATTTAAGCTAAGTTAACTTAGATATTCAATTCTTTATGTAGATGAGTCTGTATACATCAAAAATTCAATTCTTATCAAAATAAACTCCAATTTACAATCGAGGGTGGAAAAAATAAATTTGTTGGTGTTACATTATGTAAAAATATATACTTAAACTTTTATGTTTCTTTTTAAATTCATCGATAGAAATAACAATATCTGAAGTACATGAAACAACGGCTCTAGCATTCACGTAACTAATTAAATTACCTGAAATTCATATATTTTTTATTGTTAGACAAAACTTCTCCAAACAACATCAAGTTTATAAAAATCGGCTAGGTAGAACCCGATTTACAGGATTTTTTTCATTAAAAGGCTCCACTCTCCCCCACTTCTTATTTGAAAAGACTAAAACTTGTTAAATGAAAAATGCGTAGAATTTATTTGATGAAAAATTTGATTATTGTTTGCAAAAAGTCTCTTAATTGAAGTTTTGAAAAGTTTTGCTTTCTTAATTCTATATTTTGAAATACGCCTTCTAGTGGGGGGACCTAAAATACTGAAAATTATTTCCACGTGCTTTTTGGGGCCACATTTGTTATAATATTTTTTCCTAAAGCTATAACATAATTCGATTCAAAGAGCAACGGTCCTATTAAGAAAAGAATAAACAAACACTATAATCAAATGCTGAACATAATAGAAACTTAAAATCAAAACCCAAAACACCTTTACTTACCATATTTACAAGGACTTTCCCAACAATTATCGAATTATTTCAATAAATACGATATTAGTATAAGTCATAGAGGACATAATACATTATCTAAATATTTCACTAAGCTGAAATCTAAAACTTTCAAAAACAAAAGAAGTGATATTTATCGAGCACCTTGAAATGGTTATGATGAAACATAGGACAGATATCTCAGTATTTAAAAATAGATGAAAAATTATCAATATGATAAAACTAATGAAACGGCATTAACAAACCAAGAAAACCATAAATTCAATTATAAAAATTTTAAAATTCTTGAAAAGGAATTTTTTAAATGATTCACATACGAGAAAGCTGTTAAGGATAAAAAAGATCGAAGCAAATCAAGTATAATTTGTGTTTCTATTTTATAAATTTCAATGCAACTATGATTAATTCAATTAATGGCTGCTACTTATTTTTGATATATGACAACTACGAAAAATTATTTATTGTGGTTTAAACTAATTTTTATTTGATATTCATGTAGGTGAGGCTGGAGTTCCGAAAACGGGAATCTACTGATTGACTTAATATTTTTACCAGATACTCTATCACATACTAGATGATTGTACCTAAACGGATTTTGGGCGCAAGGAAATGGGTTGAAAAAAAAATTCCTAACTTAACCTAAGCTAACCAGGAATTTTCAGCTACTGACATTTTGTGCCTATATTTACATTTTTCATGACACAAAAAACTAATTCTTTCATCCAGCACCGACATTTACTTTCTATGCTCTTTGTTTTCACGAGTACTCCACTTTAGTATAAGGAAATCGGATTTTACCCAAAGAAAATTATTGCAAATATTATAGATAGAATATGATGGTGCTGGAAGAATGAATTTTTGCATTTTTTTGTGTCATGAAAAATCTAAATATTGAACACAAAATATCAGTAGCTGCAAATACGTGTTAAGGTTAGGTTAGGTAAGAAAAATTTTGTTTTCATCCACTTTCCTTGCGAGACGCCAAAAATTCTTTATAGTTGTCGATAACCATAATTGATAGATAACATAAATAACATAAAAGTTATATTAACACTTTTAGAAAAAGTGGTTTTTGTTTTTATTTGCTATTTTCACGTGTGTCTTTGTAGAAAATCAATGATTTCCTCATTATGGTTCAATTATAGTTGTTGCAAATAACTAATTTTTTATTACGAAAAGGATACTAATAGGGCTCCTGTTTTCGAAACTCCAGCCGTAGGTGATATATTGATTAATATAATTATGCAAGAAAAACATATTAGAAGGTCCAGTACAGTAAGAAGTTGAGAAATTTACTTTTATTCTTTGTAATCTTTACTCTGTTGCTGTTGTTCACCTATTTATTGAGTGACCAATATACTAAGATTCAAGAAACAAACATACTTATTATTAGTCTACCCACCCAAAATATGAAAGACATTTATTATACTCAGTGGCAAATTTATTGGAAATGAATGAATATAACCTCTTGGTGTGACTAATATCTTGATATATCTATGTTTAGAACTAATGAATTGTTTACTACGTTTCTCATTCTTTCTGTGAAGAATCAAATATTTTATGACTTCTTACAACATGTCCAAACATGAAACATGATAATTCCCGTCAATCACTTCGGAAATGGTTCTTCGCTAGCTTTCTATTTTAGATTATATAAATTGTATAAATAAAAAAGAAATTTATAGATCACTCAACGATGGTCATGAAAAATCGGGTTATGAGGTAATTTAGGATATGTCTCAATCACAACTCGTTCATATTTTTAAACCTATTCGTTGAATTTTGATTGATCTCTAGATTTTCCAGAATATATTTTACCACTTGAATACCGTGGCTTCATTCAGGTTAAAACAGGCAAGCTTTTATCTTAAAATGAGTATTATAATAAAGACACAGCATTATAAATGTTTTGAATATGATTAGAAAATTAATTCGAACAATGAAGATGACGAAGATAATAAATTAAAACGGAGTTCGTATATCTCTTAACCATCTCATCTCTATCATGTTTTCAACTTTAAGCAATTTGAACTATGTGAAAGATTATAATTATAAATTGAATTAACAACATAGCTTGTTTTTGTCTACAATTACAACTCACAACATTGTGGAATTGACATTGAGACATGAAATATCATCAAATTACCCAATGTAAACAGCAAAACAATTTGAAAATTCTCTAAAATTGTGCTTCACGATCATCACGAATTTGTAGACATTTTTGTAGGTAACTATTTAAGGAAAAAATCAATTAATCGATGAAAGTAGTGCTCCTCGATTCAGCATTTTTTCTCTTCAGTTACAGTCACGTCCGTTCTATAAGAAAACAATAAGCTGTATTTGCGTTTATCGCTAACTGTACAAATATCATTTGAAAATGAAAAAGATACTCATTAATTGCATTTCACGAGATAAAATTAATAAAGAATAGTATTTGGCGAAATATTATATAACTTCAAAAACGGAAATTATATTATTTTATCATTAATTCTTGGTATACGAGATGTTGCAATAAAGTTCCCTTAAGTCTATAAAACGATTTTCACTTAATCAATGTATCGTTGGTTATAGCTTAAAGTTTACCTGTTCAGAACCGCGGTAACAGCTTCTTTGTCCTTCTCTATGTCACCATGGTGAATTTCTTTGAGGGGGCACTTAATCTTAGGAAAGTAAAAAAACTGACCGCAATATCGAGTTAAGAGGATGGATATTATGGCATCTCTCAAATGCCTTTTTTGGTCTAAATTTACGTACATTTAAATATTATTGAGCCTTGATGAAAGATGTTTGTTAGCTCTCAATATGCGTACACTCAGCTTTTACGGGACGCTAGCATAGAACTGCCCAGTCACTGTATGGCCAGGAAGGAATATATTCACTACAAACGACACTGGAAATATCGAAAATAAAAAGCATCGGCATTGCCATTCAAGGTGATAGTTGACATACTGCCGTAATTTTTCTTGGTATGAGTGATAATGGGAGCTCCTTCACGTGCAAAGTCTTCTATTGATTAGTAGATCCACCAAATAAGATAAGCGTATTTTGGCACAGGTTAGGCGTATATCTACTGCATTTGATTTTAGTGGCATTGTAGATTAGTGCATATATAAGATAAAGATAAACTAGAGAGTCTCCAGCCGGGGAACTAAGGTTACAGGTTTTTGGAATCTTACCCAGTGGGGTTTACTATCTATCCAATTTGTAGTGAACGTGACTTGGTCGCCAAACATCAGATTTTTTAGGAAATATCAGTTGTTATTCAACTATTTTTCTTCAGCCAATAGACAATATTCAAAATTTGTCCTCGTCGAGCTAATTTTAAAAATATCCCAAAAATTATTTAAAAAAAATAGTTGATTTCGGTTTCTCCTTCAAACATGCAAGTTCTTGATATTCAATTGTTTCCTAAAAGTGGGATTCAGTGAGTTTGCCGTCTCACGCAATAAAATAACAACAGCGTATTAACATAATTTCCATAAGAACTGACATTCAAATAGATATATTAGATCTTCAGATTAGATTCATACAAGTGAGTGAAGAAATAAATGTATGTCGCTTCTTTCATTAAATATTGATCAATTATTAAAAAATAAAAAAACATAATTTCATTGGCCATCTATTGATAAAGCATGATTGTAATTGTTAGCCCAGGATATTTAAGTAACATAACTTTTTTACCAATGGACATTATTTCAGAAAACTTAGGAAAACGAGTATTTGAAAGAATGTTGAGAGTGATATCACTCCAGTACCTATTTTCTATTGTGAAAAACACTAAATCTTGAAAACAAAAATAAACATAAAGGTTTGTCCAGAAGTAGATATTCATTTTTTGCCATTTGAAATAAAATCATTGAATAACTTATCTAACCATATAGACAGAAAATTCATCACTAAATATATGGATTTGATTATGCTTCGAAATGTTCTTGATTTTAGATCTCTTCCAATTTAAAATTAGTTTCTTTGATAATAAATAAGAGAAATAATAAGAAATAATCAATTAAAGAAATTTATATCGATTTGTCGACCTTTTCTGTCCGATATGAAATGATGGAAGTTACAGACAACAAAATATAGAAATGATGGAGGCCATAAAATAAATCAGAAAAGAAAATAGAGAAAATAAAAAAAATTTGTAAAACATCAAAAAGGAGAACAGCGAAATGATAAGAGAGATTAAAGCACTGAATAGAAAAGTAGAAATGATGGAGGAGTTGAAGAAAAAGAGAAACTTCACAATAAAAGTGATGGAAGTAAACATGATAAACGAAGAAGAATAAATTAAAAACAGAAACACAAAGTAGAAGAGAAAATTGGTATAGTTACATGGAATATCACATCATTGATTGGTAAACAAGAACTCATAACATAAATAGAGGAAAATATAATATTATTATATTGGAAATCAGGGAAACAAAATATAAATTAACAAGGAACAATGATTATACAGGACAAATAACATGTATTACCTGGTGGAGGGTATGAATGAAATAAATAAAGAAAAAGGAAGAATTATTATAATGGAAGATTTGATGGCCCCATCAAGAAACGACGGTCTGGAATGCATGGAAAAAAAGAGGGAAAACAAATAAACAGGAATGGGAGAAGAATGATTGAATTTCGCATTAGCGATGAATTGATAATAGAGTAGCAAAAGCTTCAGGATATATACAAATTCATGGCAGGAGGTAAAAAAGCAAAAAGTATAATAAATTACATAACATACACAAAAAAGATAAAGGAGAGGATAATCGTGGTAATACTAATAATACCAGAAGCAGAAATAGGCACGAACCACAGACAGGTAAAATCAATACTGGATAAAGAGAGAGATGAAAGGAGAGGAGAAAACAGAGAAAATGAGATTATTTTGATTTCGATACCTGAGTTGAGAACAAAAGGAAATACCGAGAAGCTACGGATAGATTATGATGAAACAGAACAAGAGGTGACGCTAGAAAAAGCATGTTAATCGAAGAAATAACGTATGGAAAAGCGGAGGAAATTTGCGAGAGAAGGAAGAATCAAGTAAATATAGAACAAAGTACGAGACAATTTGATACAACGGTATTTATAAGCGAAACAATGTTCATTCGGTCGTCATGGAAAAATACTGTAATAAGGAATTGTTGAATTTAAAATTTAAATCTAATTGGGAATAAAACTGGGAAGTGGTTCATGTACTTGAAATATAAGTGGGTGCTTGTGGTTTACAAAAACGTAATAATAAGTATACTCGTACATTGCAGATAAATATCCTTATTATACTATAGAGAATGGAAAAATTATCTTTGTTAGAAATAGCAAACATTCAGAAATACCTAAGTACATTAAATGGAGGGTAACTAATAGTTCGTTATAACCCAATTGAGGACTGAATTAAGTTAGATTTCTTCGACTTATAGCCCTTCGTCCATACGATGAAGCAACAATAGAATTAATGTAACATTCTTTTGCAAATGAATTCACACTACTTCAAAAGTGATGATCTTCTCTGATTAAAACTGAATATTTATGTACTTCAACAATTTTAAAAGTACGAAGAATTGACCGTCGCTCTCAGTGTTGAAATTTATTAATGAAAACTCACTCCTACAATCATTAATATTAGAGCGTTAGATAAGTGATACATGATTAATTATTAGTAATGATCATATGATGCGTGATAGAATAGATAATGACGCATTGTTCAATGAATACAAAACCGAACTATCTTCTCAGCTAAATCTGATTTTAAAAGAACTCGAATATAATTTATATTTATAGAGAAATAATGAGCATGTCATAGGACTGCGTTATTTTATCGCACTGTAGGTACCCATCTGTCAATCAAAGTGAAATAACTTAACACCTTGGTACCTATACAATAATAAATTAGTGACCTGTAGGTAATCAAATGTATTCTTTTATACTATCATGGCCTACATATCGACTATTTAATGGATTTTGTCATTGGGTATTGAAATGCCTTTGGTTTAAAAGAGCAAAGTAACGACTGTAATTCATTTGTTACATCATCGCCCACCGCCCTTTATTTTATTCCGTTTAATAAACGATGCAAGGTTATTTCTATACCGACAGGTCACTCTGGTTTCAATACACAATAGTTATTTCAAGGTGAATTTTTCTTTCTGATACGCTAAATAATTGATACATGTGATAGTTGAAAATGTAACATTGCTGCCAATGGCCGATCTGAGGCGACTTTTACTTTAGTTGCAACTCATCACACGCATTTAAAATACAAAATAGGAGATGGGTATAGTTTGTTGTGTTTGGATAATCGATGGTTCATTTTTGTTTGCTAAATATAAGATTGACTTCCGCTTTTTTCTGATAGCGAACCTCGCTTAATTCTTTGAGTAACTTATGTTAGTGCTGTACTTTTCCGTTTGTCACGAGATACTGGTCACATTGATGTAACTTTAGAAGCAAGTAGTAGTAGTAGTAGTAGTAGTAGTAGTAGTAGTAGTAGTAGTAGTAGTAGTAGTAGAGAAACGAAAAATTTATTTCCGTAAAAGAAAAAAAGCTGCTGCGGTTCAATAAGATATAAGAAGTTAATGGTGCTGATTGCTCAACAGAGCGCACGTCTGAAAATTGGTATAAAATATTCCGTTCTGAAGATTTTTCCCTCAAAGATTAGCAAGGTTCTTGTCGACCTTCTGAAGTTGATGATGTCCAAATCAAAGTCATAATTGAACAGCATCGTCATATAACTATTCGAGAGGTTGCCAAGAGGCTAAATGTATCGCACACAACAAATAATTGTCATGGGATAGTTACGAAACTTGATATTTTGGTACGTCACCAATTGAAAATAAATTCATTTAACACAGCGATATGCACCTTAAACGAAATGAAACCGACACTTTCTTGAAAAGAATTATCACTGATGATGAAAAATGGGTCTTGTGAGTAACATAGCTCGGAAAAGATCATGGAGCAAATACGATCAACCAGCACAAACCGCGCTGAAAAACAAAAACAATTTTTGATTTTTGAGCTGCTTCCAATGAACCAAACGATCAATTCTTATGTTTACTGTTAACAATTAATGGATGAAGCAATCAATGAAAAACAGCCAGAATTGTCAAATCGGAAAGGTATAGTGTTCCACCATGATAATGCAAGGCCTCGCACATCTTGGCTTTTCGTGGGAAACTATTGGAGCTCGGCTAGGGAGTGATGCCACATTCCTCATACAGCCCCATCTGACTACCATTTATTTCGAAATTTGCAGAATTCTTTCAATTGTCAAACATTCACAAATGACGATGATATTCAATGGCACCTGGTTCAGTTTTTTCGAATCAGGATCAGAAATTGTATGAGCGCGGAATCATGAAGCTGAAAGAAACATATCAAAAGATCAATGAGTAAAATGGAGAATATATTATTGGTTAAAACTATTCTTTGTTAAAAACAGTGTTTTATTTTATACTTCAAAACCGAAATCACTTTGTCGCCAACTAATACTTTTAAAAAGAAAAAATTGATTTATGCGGTTTATTATTTGTAAATATAAGAAAAAGTGTCCTATAGAAAATATATCAAAAAATTTTTTAATAAACTGTAATAATGCGAGTTATAATAATCTAGATTAGCTATGTTTGTTAATAAAATGATTATAATTTAATAATTCCAGTGAATAAGCTTTGATAGTAAAATATCTTAAATACTCACCTATTCACATATTTAACATAATCAACAATTAAATAGTAATTTATCCTTCTTTCATAAATTTGATATGTCATAGAATTATTCAAGTTAATAATAATAATGAATTAATCTCTAATTGTCACCACATTTGTTGTATATTCAGTACTGTCATGATACAATATAAACGAATATTGTTCTTATTTTTCCTTAAGCAAGGATTTTTTTATAGTAAGTTTTGTTTTGTAGAAGAAAAGACATAAGTTCAATAATTTCAAGGAAAACAATTAAAAAAGAGTTTATTTAGAAAAGTTCTATTCAATGTGTAAAAATATAAGTAACAAGAGTTACGTATATAAAATTTGAAATATATGTTGTAGAAATTAAGTTATTCGAATAAATCTGAGTTGATATCATAGACTATAAATGAATTGAAATTATTGAATGAATATTTGAATTGTGAACAACTTAAGTAATTATGTAATATGTGAACTATTCAGAAAGAAAATGATTCAAGAATGCTTTAATTTAAGTTAAAAGTTGTAAAATTCTTAATAGTTGATCAATATATGGACATTATGTGAAATATCTAGTGATTGGAATAATTGGAAATTGATTGAAAACGGAGGAGCAGAGAATATCATTTTGGGGGAAATTATTTTACAAATTTTCAGGAAATTTAAAAAAATTCTAAGTAAATATCAAGAATGAAGGTTTAGTGAGTACTGGATTGCAAAATTTGGCAGTTTATTCTTAAGATAGGAGTTACTGAATGATGAAGTTTACTGGTAGCCTTGGGGAAGAAATTCGGAAATCCTATATGGAGCATCAATTATAAACTGAAGTTGAGTGAATTTTTTATTCATTGGAAGCAATGAAAAGTACTATCATTTATGTACATCGAGATGTACATCAAAAATTTCATTTATTCAATCCTGTTAAATTTGATAAAAATTTAGTTTATATAATTAAGTTGATTATAAACATATGTAACTCTTCATATTTAAAAAGCATTTATTCAAAATTAGTAAATTCGTTTTCAATTCGAAATTAATTTTAACTTCATTTCTCACATTCCGGGTGATAACTTACAAAGTTACCACAATAAGATATCACATAACAATATTTAAGATTATATAAGATTTTTCAGTTTTCTAGCACTAATAGTACAATAGAAGAGATTTTAAAATTTATTGACTAATGGAACTATTTGAGAGAATGAGAATTCTTTGTGAAGTGAAAGAGAAGAAAAATAACATTTTTGCTATTATTATTTATTTCCTTCATAGTGATCAATTCAAAACATCACTTGATATTACTTAACTTGATGTTAAAGCTAAATTTGAATATGTATTTGCATCCAAACTTATCCCTCTTTCAGTTGTTTCAAAACAGAAACCAGATACAGTTATATTCCTACAATAAACCTCTCAGTAAATATAACTAGCGTAGTATCCAATTTACAAATCGCTTATCGAATTTGGTTTTTTTTATTTCTTAACTCAAACATTAATAGGGACTGGTCACGTTTCTAAAGAACAATAGGTTGGTGTAGTCGGAAAAAGCTCATAGCTCTTTTAATTGAGAACGGAAGATCATTATCTTGGACTTGTTGTGGTTTTTGAAAAACATACATACACAATATGGATTGGCAGGTGAATCATTCAAATATTTTCTCGTAATGTGTGAAAATATATACAGGGTTATTGATTAGTGTTATAAAGTTTAGTGCCTCCTTTGTCCTTTAAGATGCAATTTTGATCGCCTTTTCTAGAAAATCCACCCGCAAAAATAATTGACAAGGAAGTAACTTGAAACGTTTAAGTATGATACATCAGAATTGGAGCTCAAATTATATTTGGTGGTGTATATACTGAATACGAATTGAAAACGTGATTAAAAATGACTCTTACCTTAGAATAAATTCGTCAAAATATTAGATCGGATCGAAATAAGGATAAACAATTACTACAATCAATGTAAAAACAAAACAGAAACGAAACATCAAAACATAAAACATTTTTCCTTACCATATGTACAAGGACTTTCCCAACAATTATCGAATTATTTCAATAAATATGATATTAGTATAAGTAATAGAGGACTTAATACATTAACCAAAAAATTTCACTAAATTAAAATCTAAAACACCAAAAAACAAAAGAAGTAATATTATATTAAGAGCCTTGTACTAATTGTGAAGCTGTCTACATAGGGCAAACATCTCAGTATCTAGAAAATAGACTAAAAGGTCATCAATACGATAAAAAAATAGAACTGCATTAACGAACCATGAGATATCAAAAAAACATAAATTCAATTATAAAGATTCAAAAATTCTTGAAACGAAATCTAATACACGAAAAAGGGAATTTTTAGAAATGGTTCACATTCATAAGAACGATCAAGGTATAAATGATAAAAAAGATCTAAACAATTTAAGTAGAATTCAGAACCACAGAAAAAATTAATTTTTTTATTGAAACAAAGTTCTAAGACTTAAAGAAAAGTGGAAACGTCAAAATTTATCTTTCTTTTAAAAACTATCAAAAAAACAGAATAGACCTAGTTTCCCTATTGTCTTCTCGTAAGTCAACCTACAAAATACTAGTCTCTTTAGACTGTCCTTTCAAAATCAGCTTCAGTTTATTACTATTGCAAGTAAATGTGGTGAGGGTGCTGGAAATACTCCTTACACTTGTGTGTGGGTTTTCAGTTACTGCCAGCAAAACATAGATTTCAATTTCTTCTGTCACTGGAATTTTAATCGTTTATGCTCTTCATAATTAATTGAACCCGTGCGTTTGAGCCGCTCCATCAATCTTTCCAAGCTTCAACGATAATCGTAACGACATAACCTATCTAAACTGAACTTCATTCGTAAGAACTTTAACAAACCTAACTTTAAATTGGATTTTAATTTAAAAAGAAGTCAAATGAATTGTAAACGTGTCGCTGATACATCTGTAGTATTCACTGGTATAGTTATGAGATTTTGTTAAAATTTAGTTGTGTTATCTTTGAGGATGGTTTTTGAATTATGAAGCATGTTATACTCAAAGTTTGATGTCGTTAGAACAAATTTCTCGTACAGAGGAAAATGAGCTACAAAGAATTGATATCTTCAGTATTAGATGTCTGAGAATAAATTGTTCTATATTTTAGCGTAGACTACTTTCTTCTTGAACATTTAGTCATATGATTTATTACAGGACCTCTTGGATCATTTTACAATAACATATTGATGTGAAGATAATTGAATCTTTCTAATATTTTTTTGTTCAATATTTATTTACAATCTTAACGTTAGGGATAAATTCGATGTTTCTTGCAAAATCTTCATTAACTATAAATATGAACGTAGACATCACAGGGATTCAGCTAGTATAAATTTTGTAGATTACCTTTTTTTATTTGAGCTCTTCTTTGATGTTTGGTTTCATTTATATCAAAATTCATATTTCTTTTCCTCCGATTCAAATGTTTTCAGTAGACAGTTGTTTCCAAATAATTTAGCTGGCTCTAATTCTTCCTTTTGAAACATGAATTATTATGTTCGAAAGAGTGTTTAATTTTTACACATCGATTAGATACATATACATATAATGTCTTATAATAGGGAGAGAAACCTTTGTTATACTTTTATAATTATAATTCATTATTGTGATATTAAATTCTAGGATCAACAGTAGTATTTTCAACATCCGCTATACGCTTGTCCTCTGTTAGTATTACGTTAGTGAACTTCGATATAAATATCAGGGGAATTTCCTGTCAAACAAAGTAGTTACGTCGACCATTCGCTAATGAGTTAAAAAATCAAAACTGTTCTAACTTCTACATGGCGCTGTAAACGACAGTTTTAACAGGATTGGCCTTGAGATACTCGCACTTGCACAAGAATGTTAATCCTTGATTTCGCTCTTAAGGCATTAGTGGAGGTATTCAAGTATTAAAAATTTATTATATAACTAGAATTCGCTCTTAGATCGTTAAAACAACATATTGAAATATAACATATGTGATAATCGTAAATATTCCATGTAATATGGAGTTTTGCACAAATAATATTTTGTTGACACTCATATTAACTAGTCTCATAAAATGGGTTATGAATATAGTACCATAAAATTGTAAAAATGTTGGTTTCTTCGACAAACCTGCGGATCATTGCAAAGCATTAGATTTTCTCTCGATATACCAACCTTTCGATCGAAAAATATTTTTTTTCCAAAATCAAAAAGAAAATAAAAAAAAAATTACTGTGGTCCATTTCAATCCTGTTCATACGAAGGAATTTGAAGGAATTTTTACTAGAATGTGTTTTAAATTGGTTTATATTGGTTTAACTATACATTAAAAAAATTATTGGATAATACTAAGGATAAAATACCAAATCCGGTAAAGAGTGGTATACATATATGAAATTAGCAGTAGTAATTGCGAGGGGAAGTATGTCGGGCAAACTAAGAGATCCGTTAATGTTCGGTTTAAAGTATTCCCGATCACGCTGCCAGTCACAATCATGAAAAAAATATAAATAATATAAAATAGCTGAAAAATATATCCATTAATAAATCTTTGGATGCAGTTGGAAGCATTGAAATTGTTAAATGTAAGAACAGTTCAAATGGGGACTGAGGGCCTATTCCTTACAGTCCGCTTTTTAGTTTAATAGTTGAGGAGTAAATATGAAGATTTCCGCAAGCTTTTCAGATGAAATTATTTTTCGCGGAAGAAGGTTCATTGGTGGGAAAATTTAATACAAAATAGGTAAGTCAAGTAAATAGATTTTAGTTTACCTTAAGCCTCTGAAGGCGGCAACTTGATTACAGAAACGCGTATCAGACAGTCTAATTGTGAGTGTTGGTGTAGTGGTAAACCGTGTATTTAGGTCAAAGCTGTGTGGCAGAATTTTTACCTATGTCCATGGTATTTGACGATTATTTTGTTAAAAATGTTTTATTTTCTTACGTCATCTCTGGTGCGCTTTGCGATTTTAACAATACATGAAAAGATCGAACAGACCAAATTTTAAATTGCAAACAGAATCGCGTCTACAGAAGTCCGAAGATAAATTTATTTTATCAAAAATTATTATGGTATAGCGCATACTGTTGTGGCTGTGTACCAGATCAAAAATAGTAGCCGCCGACAATTCATGAATCAATTAGACATCATTCTAGTTACTGCTTCAACAATGAGTATTTTTTGCAAAAAATTTTTACCATTGCTAGTTTCTTCCCACATTGTAATCAGTTGTGAGTTATGAATTTGACATTCGAATCGGTTGAAAAGCTTAGACACCTGTATGATGCGAAATCCAAGTACGTTAAAATCGAGTTAACGATAACATGTAAAAAGTAGAATAAACTAGTCAACAACGCAGTGTTAGTTGAATAATATTTCGATTAGCTTAGCTCATTAAACACAATCAATGGAAATATGGTTAAGGCTCTTGCATGTAGTATTTCATCATAGAAATAACTTGGTGCTATCAGTAGCATTCAGTTAGTTTCAAATCAATTTACTAGCTTATTAATATCCTCAGACTCAGATATGTCAGCATTGCATAATAATATATGAGAAACTGCTAGTATTTGGAACTTATCCATCCAGCTTTATTGTGATGACAGACCAGAACACAACATTTGTCAGTTTTCTGTATGGAAGAGAGTTAATACTTTATGCGAAATGAGTGTTCATTATTCACAAAATGTGATTATGATTGTAAATACAAAACTGAATGTTTTTCTACGACATTAATTTATTTGAACAAACATTTTAAGCCCGAAATTTGATTTTCAATATTTAACTTAACAGCAAATTATAAGTGATATGGAGCAAAGCTTATCCATTAGTTAAAAACAAGGTGGGTAATCGGCAACGACATTCTTGCATACAAGACTTGTTACTATCGTTGCAATTATTTTGTATTTTTTGTGCTCTTCACATCTCCTTTACTTATTTATGAATATATTTATTTAAACCTCTTGATAAGTTCACCATATTCTTCCTCGAATGAATCTGAAGCCTCAGTGTACTGAGATTTTTAACAAATTAAGTATACAATATGATATTCAAAGATCGTTGAAACAATAGCTACTCTAATTATCACTGTAGCACATCTTCTGTTCTACTGCCTTGCCTTTATGTCAAGTCGTCTGGAGTAAATCATTCATTGTATGCGCTTGTTCTAAAAATGTTCAAAATCGGTTTAGTAGATAAAAAAATAATGGTAAGAGATGAAAACGTTGAATAAATGTGGATTTTAGTAAGGCCAACTTCATTTGTTTTTACTTTTAATAAAGTCGACTTTAAAAATAGTCATCATCGGAACATGTTCGCATTCCGAACATAGCTAGTATTTATAACCTGGAATTTTGTCTTTTTTATCAAGTGGCGGTAATTATGGGGGTTGATTATAAGGTTATTGGACACGATTTTTTCTAAAAAACACAATGTTCCACTCGCATCGAAAACAAAATCTTTCAACATCATATACAAATCAAAAATATAACTTAACTATACAGCAAACACCGGGAAGTTGGTTATGTTTATTAATAGCGCATTGTGCGCGTGCGTACCTGTCAAATATGTCACAAATAAAGTCGATTTTATTGAAATCAGCGCTCCAACAATTCCCTTCTGTTTAGAAAACCTAATGAGATAAAAAGGATTAGCTAAAGATGCAACTATAAGGGAAAATGCTGCAGTTAGTTTGTTTTAAAATTGTTAAGAGCATTAACAATTTTTATTTATCATAGAAAGATACAATTGGCCGATAAATTTCATTGCTCTGTGTAATCATTGATCTATATCGAGGAATATATACTTATCTGACTTCCTTTGGAGACTTCTATTATTTTGTTGACTATTATATGTTAAGGTACTTGAATATGAGTTTCATCGCAATATATTCATATATTATATACATAAGTATTCACAACTTCCCTTTTAATCTAAATGATATCGATATATTTTCTGATGACCTTGCCGCTAATTCTATCTACTAAGTTATGTTCTTGTAGTCGATTTTCTATTCCAATTGTTGTAATTATTATGAACATCATTACTCTGATAACAGAATGCTATTAATCTGTAGTTTTTATTCCATTTCTCTTAACATCCTGTAACTATTTCTAAAGTGATATTAGCAAGATAAAAAGTTTATTTTTGGTCTCTGACAACGATAACTTGGTTAATGACACGCGCGTCAAATAGTGTTATACACTTCAGAACCTCAAGTTAATTATGGTTAGACGAAAAGGAGTATTAATTCTCCTGGAATGCTACATACTATCCAAATATAGGTCAGTCAGGCACCAAGTTTTATCATAAGAGCCGCACTAATAAGAAAATAAGGCCAACTTTACTTTTATTCTACACCATTAACAAGATTATCTAGTTAAGTTCCATGTTGTCAAAATATGTAGAGTTATTGAAATAATTTTGAGTGAAATCAATTTATTTTGGTGATTGCGTATGGCTATTGTTGTATGAAAGCCGTTCATTTTACATATAGACAATGTATGAAATTTCACACAAAAAATAATATTAATACAATCACTCAAATCCCAAACACCATTGACCTGAATTTAAATCAACTAAAATATATCTACATTCACAGATAATTTACCGAAACAAAAGTATTAACCACAAATTAGTGTACTTTGGATTTTTTCGTTCAGAAATAAATATAGACACGTTTGCATTTACTATACAGTTATGTGTTTGTTCATTTAATTCACTTAATATAAAGGTTTTGCATGAGAATTATTTTTAGTTTGTTTCATTAAGAACAAACAAAAATACCTTAAAATATTTTCAAATAATGTTATCGAAGCTTTAGTAGGAAATGTTGTTAAAGAACTTTTCTAAACTATTAATGAACCTTGAACCCTAGATAAAGTTTATAGAATTATTTATATACCTACGTTTAATATACCAAAAGTGACAATTATAAAACGATGCCGATATGTGGTACGCTTATTTTGATGAGACTATAATTGCTATATAAGTGTCTACTTTATAATGAATTTTATCTAACTTTCATCAATCTGAAACCAGCACAGAAATCTTATGAAGCATATGGGTAAATAAGTACTTGATTTAACACTCCGTTCTCATATCTATGGCAACCATAAAAATTTTTCAATAAAACAGTTGTACGTTTAGTTATAAGTAACAAGGACGTTGTACACTAATAATAATGGGTAAAATGGTTGATTTCACGATACATATACACCGGTATGCTGAATTGCCTGAATTTAACACGCCTCGCGCTTGAGATTAGAATCGGATTAAGATTAGGTTGGATTTGTATGTATTTACTGGGTTTTATCAAATACTTCGATTTCCAAAAAAGACTTGGGGAAGCAGTGGATAGGATCCTGTGGTCGAGAGGATGAAATTCATTTAAAATACGATAAATGAATGTTGTAGATTAAAAAATAACCCACAATTCCTATTTTTTTCCAATAGGTAATTATACTTATTTGATGTTGACAATTCACTTGTAGAATTATTAACAAAATCGGTTTCAGTCTCGTTGAAAATATTTATATACGATATCTCTTATTTATGTATTATTTATTTAAGCGTGTGTTTGTTCTATTCATTTCGAAGAGGGTAGTTCCATATATTGCAAAATGTCTAGATTTAAAACATTGTTCATTTACCTATATATGAATCGCTCAAAGAAAATATATGAAAAGTACCCATAATAAATCAGAAATAATATTATTAAATTAAATAATTTCATTATTAATCATATTTCAAATAATCTCTTATTTCACGGAACAGACAAGAAATTATAATTCTTGTATAAATAGTACGCGGCCAAGAACGTAACTGGTAAATTTAATAACCATATAAATAATACACACATAGACATGTCTTTGCATCCAATATTACTTTCGGAATCAAAATAATACTTTATGATAAGTATACAGCATACGTTATAGTTCACATTTTGATTCCAACGTGTCGTCACATTGTGCGAGACAGATCGCGCGTGCCTGCGCATAGATATAACTATGTATGCCTATTGACACTATTGACATGATTTAACTTCAACTAACAGTGAGAATAAATCAGTTTGTCATTGTCAACCAGTGATATAAATGAACAACATTTTGTAAATTTTTTGATTCTTATATATATATATATATATCCCAAAAATAAATTAAGTCATTTTAGAGTTACGTATGATTGTATTAATTTATTAATAGAGGAAGTCTAATTTTTTTAAAATTATAGATTACCGATTGATTGTTTTCTATACAAAACTTAGTTCGTAGTAGGGTTGTGGACAGTCAAGGTTCGTTAAGCACATTGCCTCTATCCATTTCCGTAGACCCTACCTTGCAAGTAGACTGTTAAAAAATCCAACACTTTGCCTTTGCCAGTCTTGTGGGCATATTTTTATGCAAGTAACGATCTTTCGACCAACCTTTTTTTTTTAAATACCGATCCAAGTTGCCATTATTTTCAATGTGAAACTGCTGAATATCCTATGCAAGTGAAAAACGAATATTTCCGGTGCCAGTTGTAATATGTATGGAATGTACCATAGTGATTTGTAGGAAGGAAGTGATTTAACAGCCCAAGTTATCTCATCATGGTTTATTCTCTTTTTTGCCGTATCGTAGTACGTATGAATCGGACTTAAGCTCTAACTAAGTGATTGTTTTTTAAGTTGTAGCCCGGGAAGTGCCTTTGTAGCATAACTTCTAGGATTTTCCTTTCTTGTTCTTTGTATAGTCGCTATCTGGAATCCTGTGCCTATATTTTTTTCTCGGCATTTTAGCTCGAGTTCATTTCTCAGTCGTACAATTGATTCACATCTCTGATTTACTCCATTATCAACTTAGTAGTTTCTAAGCTATAAGAGCGGATACTGCTATTATGGCTTTTCCATCTTTCTCGATCTTCTCAAAGATCTTCTACCAATCCTCTTACTCGAATATCCTTCTCGACACCCTACTTCCAAGTTAATCTTGGTCTTCCTCTCTTTCTTCTTCCTCGTGTTCAATTTAAAATTTGTTTGGGTATGCGGTCTTCAGGCATTCTTTGAACTTGTCCGTACCATCTTAACTGATTCACCCTAATGTCTTCTGTAATCGTATGCTGCACTTTCATGATCTCCCTGATTCGCTCGTTTCTTATTTTTTCACGTCTTGAGATTCCTGCCGCGCGTCTCCAATAATTCATTTCTGGAGATTCAAGCATTTTTACTGTTTTTTCTTTTCGTAGTTATTTTAAATTTTTTTCGTGTTTGTCGATAACTTAATATAAATGCATTTATATTTCAAAAGGTCTAAGAAATAAGAAATTTTTACCTTAATATATTTACATATTCTGTTCTTCAAGCACTTCATCTATTTTGGCTATCTGGAAGGTTACCATAGCGCGTTTTCACAAGTCAAATTTCATATGGATATCGCCATTAAATTCCTTAATTCTTTTTTGAGTTTTTTTTCCTTTTTTAACATCAACTTCAAATCCTCAATGTACTCCAAGTGATCAATATTATAATTCTCAGTATTGCATATGTATACAGCGATGGTGACAAAGGAGCATTGGGACAACCAATTTCCTTGATAAATCTCGTTCTTGATGCTGATATACGTGAATATCAAGACGGACTTCTCATTTCACGTTTCATGTAGTTATATGTAGGAATAGGTCGTAGGTGCAAGTGAAGTTACATGAAATTCAAATTGACTGTATTCTCGTTTTGTAGACACAATCATTATTGTGTATTCCATTTCTCTTAAAAAAAACTGATGAAAAAATGAACAATATTTTTCAAGGAAAAGGGATAAGAAATTCTTCTTATTATATATAGTGCTGGCTTTTAATCCTATATTGCGATAGCATGATTCCTTCTGTTACTGGGTCAATTTATTTATCTTCTGCCAATTGCTTCTCAAAAAAATCATTTGTATCAATTTACAGTGTTGATATTTTGATCCTACTCCAACTACACATATTTCTTTCTCTCGATTGAGAGTCCATTATCCGCTGGAAAAATTAACATTTCCACAAATCTCCAGTGGCCTAACGGTAGTTCCAACAATTATTGTTGAACATCTTATAAAGTTTACAAAAAAGTTGAGACACATAATATTTTATAAATTTGAAAATGTATCAAAAGTTAGATGTTTAAGAATGTAATAAAATTTTCTGCAGCTGTCATGGTCTCATTAACACACCGAGGAAAATCCTAGGCTTCAACATACCTACATATTCTTTTTTTTTTTTCGCATTATGGTTTTATCGGGAGTTTTATGTGATCCCTTTTCCAAACCATATTGTTAATTTCTAAATATGTCTCGGTTTTTTTCGCTATCACAAAGTTATCGTATTACGAGAGTTGCAGCTTAAGTTTTGAGATATGGCAGTACTGACGTGAATACAAAAAATCTTGCATTACCATCATGAAGTTTGACATTTTTAATGGTGACCGTAATCAGAATGTGTTATCATACCAGTGCTAATTGAGTTGTTTACAGATACTTGATATATTCATCTTGCAATAGCAGTGTGCCAACCAATTTCATGAACGTCGTCAGAAATCGGCTGTTGTGTCAGAAAACATCGATGCTGTACGTGAACTGATATTGCAAGATCGCCACGTGATATACTGTGAGATTGAGGCATACTTGGGCATTAGTTCTACTTGCACACATGCAATATCGCAACATTTGGATGTCAAAAAGATTTGTTCGCCTTTAATACCGCATAATTCGAAGATTGCTCAAAAAAAGTTTGTGTCGATTGGTGTAAAGAAATGCAGCAAAAATTTAATTGCGGTGCTCCAAAATACATCTATTTGAACCCGACTCTTAACAACAATTAACTGTATAGGTCTTTCAAGACGAGCCATATTCAACAAAAGTTGTTCACGCACGAAGCACTTCGAAGCAGTCAAAAACATAGAATTGATAGGTCATCCGCCGTACAGCGTTGTTTGGCACCCAATGATTTCTTCTTATTCCCGCAGATCAAAAATAAATTGCGAGGTCAACATTTATCTACATCTGAAGAAGCGGTTGATGCGTTCAAATCACATGTTTTGGAGGTGCCTCAATCGGAATGGAGAAAATTCTCCGACAATTGGTTCAAACGCATGCAAAGTGTATTTATCTCAAGATATTTATATAATATGTTTTTTAATTTGAGAGTTTTGAGTTTTAGACAGACTCTTCCTTTAAAAAAATGTAAGAATAGTGCATTAAAAATAGTTATTTTATTGTTTCTCTCAATAAATATTTTTTTTAATCGAAATAGAACGCCTCTAAATCGAACAAAATCACAAAATCAAATAAAGTCATTAATAGGTTCACAACTATCGTTTCAGCTAATTAGATTCTGTATGTATATCTCGCACGGGAAATGTTCAATAACTATGTATGATGATTCATGTTTAGAGATGCTGATTTGCATATTTTAAAATTTCGCAGGTGTCAGTAACACTCACAGTTATATAACCAAATTGATGCCAATTATCACAAACATAATTATTTACAGTCGCTATATATGGTAAAAGTGTTGTTGCATTCATAATTTTGAGTTCAGAATGAGATTGCTGAATCATGATTTTTGCGAAGTATTATAAAATAATATGAACAATTCTATTTATTAATCAATGGATACATCAAATCTCAGAAACTGCTAGAATAGAATTGAAAGTCGTATGACAACTTCGCAGGAGTGGTTGGTGTTGTTGCTCTATTGTGTAACCATGGACGAAATGTATATCTACCAAAACATTGAGACTACAGACTAGTCGAGAATTTCTATGAGTGAAGCTGGATATGTCAGTTAATAAAGTAAGAGCGACACTTTTCTAAAAGATTCAAACTAAGGCATAAATGACACCAGTCGAAAGCAACTGAGAGCAACTGAAAACTGAAAAGACCTACCTTATAAAATCCATTAATCAGAAAATATAAATCCGGAGGAATACACTTACCTCACAATCCAGTAGAGAACAAGATACAATTGCCACTTTCGTAGACGACGAACCTGTAAGAAAACTATGAACATCAGTATATAGAATTAACAACTACACCAAGCGCTAGAAAATCAAATTAAAAGAAATTAAATCAGAGCTTGTTCATAACAAATATACCAATAAAACGATCCAATCAGAATGAATAATACACAGATCCCTTATGATAATCAAGCAAAATATGTAGGTATTAATATAGACTCGAGATTACGCTAGAAAGTTCATATCAGAAAGAAACGCAAAGAGCGCAACATAACATTTAGAGCAATGTATTGGCTGTTTGGAAAGAATTTGGACCTGTTAACTTAGAACAAAATATAGACAACCAAACTAATACTGTGACCAGTATATACAAATGGTATCCAGCTTGTAAGCTGAACTTTAGTGCGCAGTAGTTAATACATGTTCAGTGTAGAAAGTTACCAAAGCCTAAAGTACAATAGTGAGCAGATTTTAGCTATCACTTGAACTTTATAATTTAAATTGGACAAAAATTACTCATTGATTAAAATATAAGATCATATATACCCTTGAAGACTTTTTTAATTAATAAAACAAAATTGCTATTAGGTTGATTCATTGGAATTGGAAAATGAAAGGATTGCACCCGTAAAACACAGTGCTAAAAATTCATAAATTAGGTTCTCGTTTCCAAACCTTAACAAATGGATAAAACGGATAAAAATTTGATTCTGATGAAATCGTCTGACAAGTAGATACTTATTTCGACTATCTTGAAAAATCTATTTTTGGAGCCTATAAAAGCTTCCACAAACGTTGAAATAAGTATATAGATCTCAAAGGGACAAAGTTGAGAAATAAAATGATTCCATGCACTAACTTGGATTTCAATCAAAATGACGCGGACATGTCCACGTACTATTCTATTGCTTATTCTTCGCTAGTATCTATTTCTACTATCACATATCCGTTGTAATTTATTTTTGGTTTTATTACCACGCTTTTTTTTATTTTATTTTTACTACCTTGTGATGATCCCCTTGAATTGAAATTTCGCAGACTTTCGTGTCTTTGATAACAATAAATGATTCAATAAAAGATTGGTGAAATATGAAATAATGCATCGTGAATAAATTAACTTGAGTTTTTATATAGAACAGAAGGTTATATAAAACTCACGTTACGAAAGACAAAGAAGATTCATAATTTTACCAAAAGATTAATTCTTAGTAGATATTTATTAGCTTGATCCAAATTTCTATTGACTGACAAATATTATTATATGGTTTATCAACGATTTATACCAAAATGCGTCTTGATGTTGATACACTGAAAATATAGAAGAATATCTGCGTTTAGCGATATATGGTTCTAAGTGTACCTCCTTTGGTTTTACTGTCTTCTTCAGCCATCCAATGTAGTGTATATTCTTCATAAATTCGTGAATAAAATTATTTAAAACCTACGTTTCTAGTACACATTCTGATTTCTGTTGATAATTTGTGGATTTTGATGATATAATGATATAACTTATTTTAAATACATTCGAATGTTTGCAAAAAGAAAATATTCAGTAATCTGATAATGTAATCATAATAAGAATTGCTGAATTAACTAGAGTAAATAAATTTTCCATTTATCGAGTAGTCACGAAATGGGGTGCTGTGGATTGTTTACAGAACCGAAACACATGTAAAGACAAACTGAAATCAATTGACAAAGCTACTCAAGATTTTATACGTAGGACAATTTATAGGCATCCTTACAATCGTGGCAACTCCTTAAGATACCAAATTGTAGTAGTAACAAATGCCATCCAATTAATAATGATTTGATTGCCCTTAAACAAATACTTTCTTGCTTAAGATATACATATTTTTTAAAAGTATTTATAAAAATAATAAATTTATAAAATGATTCCAATTCATATTGGAAGAACTATTACGCCAAAATTATTTTTATTTATACAGTGACATAGACAACAATCACCAATCAATTGTCTGATGAAATCCATTACATATGTGTCCACTCAATAGAATGAAAGGCAGCTCCTAGTATTGATGACTAGAGGCCAATGCTAAGAAATTTGTGAGATTTGTTTTATTTTGTGAGAATTTAGGAGTTTTTTGCTCAAATGTCCTCATTTTCAGAATGAAAACATGAAAATTGATGACATTTGGCATATTATGACGATATTAAGAAAATAGCTGTGAATCTAATCTTACTTAGATCGAATACAAAATATTGTTAACCATTTGTATTCATTTTTGTTATATGATGAACTTTAAATCTTCTAACTGCTTTTTATTGTTACATCAATCGTTGACGTAACTGTATTACTTATTTCCAAATAAACAAACTGAAGTCCGTACACATCACATTATACCCTAGAAAAATAGATCAATTCGTGTTTCCCATGAAACAAGACTACTTTCACTCTTGACCATCGATAGGAGTATAATAATCTTCAGAATTGATCGATTTAAATATTTCGTGATCGAGTAATGCTATTCATGGGTGTTTTCATAACAAATTGAGAAATATAATTTTTTTAATCTTCAATTCTTCATATTACATATTTTTAGTGCTGAATAGCGCACATTTAAGGTTAAAATATGCAGTGAGGAATCGGATACTTTAGTTTATATTTATTTATGTTTATAGTTATTATATTATATCAATATAGTTCGTTTCATGAGATAATACCGACAACTAGGGTTGATAGACGTTCCGTATTTCCCGGGACGTCTCGTATTTTAGGCTCAATTGAAAATGTCCCGGTGGGACTGTCTCGGTCCCTTATTTTAACCGTGTATTGGTAAGGAAGTTCGAGAGAATTTATGGTTTTTTTATTCACTTTAATAATTAATAATTTTGAGAAACGTTCGATAGCATATTTTGAAAATTTCCAGACTTATTTCAATTGTTGTAATGAACATTTTATCAAAATTGTAGTCGACAACACAGTTAATTGAATCGGGCTTCTTTACTATTGATGCAATTCAGACTATAGCCTTACTAAATAGAAACATTATGCAGCTAATGTATTCTCGCCTCCTTCTGTTAAATATTCGTGTAAACTTCTTTTCTACCAAGACTATTGTGATCACACCCTTTCTATTAAATGATATTCTGGAATTTTATACTGCTTTAAGCAGATTATTAGTTTAACCATTGAGTTAGAAGGACTCTAATACTCAATCTAGGATATTCTGATTAAACCATTGTAGAAATTCATTACTGCGACAGTAAATTTTCCCTCTGATTACACCCAAGAGCACCTTTAACCAAAAATTAAGTTCTCTTTTTCATTTAATCCTCTTTGCTATATATGTCGCTAAAAATTTTTTCATATAGCTTCCTGAAGATAACAGTGCTTTTCCTTAAAATTCAACATTTCTCTTTAAGTGGCTAAATTCACAAAAATAGTAGTTGATTTTGTTCTCGCGATATGTAGTCTTGTCTTTTTTGTTTGCGATATCTGATTTTCAAGTAACCCATACATAGTAAGTAGTATATGGATTTAGAACCAAACACCTCAAATCAATAGAAATCCATACTAGCTACTGCCTAACTTTCATTGGAGGGACTTAATTCAATTCAAACATGATGACAAATTCTGAATTCTACCACTTACTCAATTTTTTCCTCACTTCTTCTTCACGCATTCATTTGCATTATTCAAAATATCAAAAGGATTAGGCTAAGTTCACATAATAAACTAATAAACTCACGCACTGTGCGGCAAGTATCCAGTCTTCTGGATGTCGGTAATCCCAGTTTGGCAAAGCTATCATGCAGGGTCTTAGACACGACGCTGGTTGCTGACGTTCGTTGAGAACGTTGTGAGTATTCGGTATGGCTACATTGACGAGAACGACTGAATTGACTCTTCTATCAACCACCACGATGTCGGGTCTGTTATTCGTCACCTGTCTATCGATGATAATGGACAAATCATATCGATGATAATGGACAAATCATAATAGAGTCTAAAATTATCATTTTCGAATACCTTATGCGACTAGTACAGTTTATAGGTATTGAGAAGGCCCAACTTGATGGCAGTTTCTGGTGCATGCTATTGGCACCTGATTATGTCGGTGCAGATAGTTAGAATGATGTAGCAAATGCTCTCTTAAACACATTTTTTTTTAGTTGTTTGTGTTGATTACTTAATCCTGAATACCTTCGGTTTCTAGAGAGTTCCGCTAGTAAGCCATCTGTTTAAAACTTCTTTGTCAATATGCAACTAGTTGCGGTCGTTATGTTGCTTACCGTGTAATGCCTTCTATGACCATTGTTCTAGTTTCTCACACTCTAATACCACTTCCTACATATTCTGACGAGGCAAGGTTTGGAAGGGACTAATCATTATCCGCCTTCGATATTCCGATATAATTCGATGTAGAACTGAGGTTTCTGATTTTCTTTGAAAAATGGCATAAGCTGGTTATCAGGCGTGGCTCCAAGTTTCTTGTAAAATCCTTTTTGGTTGATATGAAAAATGTTGTTATGTTGCTTCTTTTTTATGCACTTAATGTATTTCGACAAACGCTTGGATTTCGCTTTAACATTCTGCTGAAGTAGATTAATATACTGACGCAAAAGTTGTTTATGTTCTAGATGAGTGTGTCTATGAGTACCTACGTCCTTATATATTTTTCTGATGTTTAGAAGGTAGTGGACAATTTCCATACTCCATTAGGCGTCCTAGCTCGCTTCAATAGTATTGATGGAACATTGTAGGAGTTGCATTATCATTTCTCTAAATACATTCTTTCACTTCATGTTTGACATCTATCTGCAACAGGAATTATGAAAGGAAACCGAGCGATTTTGAGATGACTACTACAAGCAAAGAAAAAAACATGGATCTAGAAAAGTCAGTAGAAGCGATAAAATGTATTTATGAACCTTCAAAGGATAAAGTGAAAAAAGAAAATAAGATAAAATGATACAGCAATTGTATAGAAATGATATCTATAAAATAATAATTAGTTATAACAACTATTTTTTGCATACGACAATCTCCTGAAAGCAGGAAGAGAGAAATAGACAGAGATGGATCGATTGTTATTGATAAGAAGCAAGTCAATTCTAATTAAATACAAACATTTTTATATGGAAGATTCTTGGCAGAAAGGTTTGAATGTAGTGATTCTCATACAGGTATCTTCACATATAACTAACAAATTTATTATTTTCTTGAAATAAGCTCCTTATTTGTAATGTTTTTAATAAAACAAATTGAAAATTATTATGACTGTATGGTTTTCACTTTGATGGTTTCTAGCATAGGCTTAGTAGCTTCAAACTCGTAGCTATGTGTTTGTATTAAAAAATCTCCGCCAATGAAACTTTTAACGGTCGACATACCACCGCTACACTATTGGAACAAAAAAGCTAAAATAATCAGCACTACGCTACGTATACTGAATGTCTCACTTAAATTGATTATGTTTATGATCTCCATAATAGAAATTATATTATATTCACCATAAAATTGAGTTTCCTCAAGTCATAATTCTTTTGTGAAGCAGGGGGAAAGTGATTATTAACGAGCTACCCAGTAGATAAAATTAAGCAACCAGAGGCTCTAGAAGGTATCTTCAGAAATAGCACCTGAGAAAACTATTTTTTCTAGGCCTATGATATAGATGCTTATATATGAATTACGAAATGATGGTTAACCGTAGAGTGAATATGACATTTCTCTTTTCTTAAGTCTATCAGAAAGTCATACCAAAGTACCAACTCACTTTCATTGCATTTTTACAACTATGAACATGGAAAAAAATACAAATAGAAAATTCAAAAGACCGAAACTATAAAAAAATCTGATAATGCATTATAGATATTATATTATAGCTTCTTTGACCCCCTGTAACTTTATTCTTGTTTTTGCATGGTTCCTGTAGTCAACATTCTTATTAATTTTTTTAACACTAGACTAAATAGTTCTATCTATAGTGTAGACGAACCAGCTTGATTTGAAATTCTTTAAATATTTCGAATAGGCATTCTACGTTGGTGTATGCCAAATTCAGTGACAATTTTTTAGGTTTTGTTTCATTTTTTATATTTTTAGGTTACTTATACATTTGTATATTTTTTTTCGATCTCTCCCAGCCTTAAAGTCTATAAAAAGCATATGCAATGTGTAAATACATAATTGTTAGTTCGAAAACATCACTTTGTTGTTTGTTGCTAAATATATAGTTTGGTAGATTGGAAAGTTCAATAAGGAAAGTGTACAATATAGTTGTAAAATTGGAGACACTCAGTATAACCGAACATCTGAAAAGTTCGAAAAAATACCTTGTTACGTTCACTATAAATAAACTATACTCGTATAGATCTTAGACAAGCATGAGTGCTATTCTAGCAAATGTTTGCCCTTGACATTTACTGACCATCGCGGCTAAGACCAACGAGGCGCCTACTTGTCCGCTTCTAGATGTCTTCGTAAAGTCCACGGTATTTGCAGGACAACAGGACCGGAACTACACATCTTTATGTAGAAGATCTTTGTTTTAAATTCACTTTTCATGATCGTCTTATAAGCGTGTTTTAGAAAATTCCAATTTTACTTCAATTCCGTAGGTAGTTTTCGATTTGTATACTATTGCTAAATATTAACCTATTTTGTGGTTTTAAACAGAAAAGATGGAAATATTTGAAATCATTATATAATTTTCCAAATCAGTTTATATATGAAGAATAAAGTTAACGAAACCAGCGAAACAACTGTTTTAGTAAATGTTATCGAGTCATAGTCTTATGGGGGTCATCACATGTAACGGCCTGTTTTTTAGGGATTTTTAGGATTTTTTTTCTACGATCAGTAAATAGATAGAGCTTTAAGTTTATTACTATTTATTAACATATATTTCGACAGTATAAATATAAATTTTAAGCTAAAAATATTGTGTAGAACTTGAGTTACAGCGTTCTGAACACCTCCACCTCGAAAAAATGAGCTCGCACTTTCCCAACGATTCCGGCTGATTGACTAATCTGAAACCAAAAAAACAGGCGTTCTATCTGTACTTTTGGTAGGCGAATTTTGCGTTTTTTTTTTGTTTTTTTGCTATAAAAAAATCGAAATCGTGAAAATTTTCGATTGATAATAATTCACTCCATGCGGTTACATGTCTTGAGTGTGCCCTATGAATTTAAAGTCATTCGGCCAAGCCGTTTTTGAGAAAAACGCGTTTAAAGTTTCAAGTCCATTTATAACTATGAAAATCTCAACTTACCCTCAATCGGCGATGCCTGGTCCATAGAGTATTTTTCCTCTTCCTCTTGAAACTCTTTTAAAGCAGATTTTAGAAACTTGTATAAATGTTTATAAATAGCTCTTTCAGCAACAACTTTAGTGGGAAATCTGTGTAAGGAGGTAAATCGTTGAAAACTGCTTAATAACAATTATATAACAATATCAAGGACGAATTAACTTATAAAAAAGTATTTTAAATTTGGAAATTTTAAATATTAAATGCGACGCTCGGAAACTCTGATCTAAATCTCGTTTTGGGTTAGGATCCGCAATCAGCTGAACCACGGTTGTAGTTACCGAAAAATGATATCATGTTTATTTGGTTGTCGAAAAGTGAATTACAGGATTTAATTTCAAAATGAATGTGCTAGGACACATAGTTAATAATAATCATTCAAATGAAAACATTGTTCATCGGTATGTTTAGAAATAGATAAATACATTTATGGAAACGGCTTCTGTGTAATAGACTAAGAACGAATTTGAACGGCCGATCAGGAGTGGACTAACTGAACATTTAGGTTACTAGCACAAGGCTAATACCCAGTCAATAAGGAGAGTAGTTCAGGATTCAGGTATACCACGAAGTAGAGTTTATTGATTTTCATAGATCTACCAGTTTATCTGTTTTAAATACAGTTGGTACAAGAATTTAAGGAAGATAATCACGAGTGTTACTAGAATTTTACTAGATTATCATAGAGCTAACAAAGTGTAATGCTAATATGCTATACATGTTTTTCAGTTTAATGTTACTGTTAAATGGTGAAATGAATAGATACAATTGAAGTGAAAAATTTAATGTATGGGCTCCTATTTTAAGGAACCACATTGTAGGATGGTTTTTTATTCCTGTTAACCTAGATGATGATAATTACTTACATTTGTTCGAAATTGATTGACATCGATCCTTACTCCTAAACCATATTCTTAAAGAGGACAACGACCTTTTTTCAAGAAGATCATACACCCTTTGCTGTATCGATCTATTAATTTATGGAAAATCACTTTTTGTTCGATGGATTCGAGGATTTGAAGAAGAGGACCTATGCATGGGTAAGCTTCTCGACACTAACCCTTCAGATTTCTTTTGCTGAGATAATTCGAAGCCGATTTTCAATACAATCCGAACTTAAAGGTTTACGTCAAAGAATAGTATATGACTTCAGCTGAAGAATAGTGTAGAGAAGAGTTGTGACCTTACTTATACATGTATTATGGTGAAACATAAAATCCTTAAAATCAAGGTTAAAGCATGTCACTACTATTTTAGAAAATCTATCTCCATAGTTATTTAGGATTAGAATTTTTTGTTGAAACAGCATTTGAACTCAAAAAATTTTGTTCTCTATTTATTATATCGCAAACAGTCATTCTCAACTAAAAATTATTTGAGAGTATCTAGGATTCACTTCAAAATTATTAATTCAAGAAAAAATAAACTGATAGTGTAACGTTCAATATTAGAACAAAAGAAAATAGAAGAAATACATTCTTCTGTGTTTCTCTCTACGAGTGAGTTGTACTACTTTGTAATGATTTTTCTTGTTCAAACAAAATAATGTTAGATGGTTAAGAATCATAAATGATGTTCATATTACAGTCATACAATAAAGTTTCTTGTATAAGGTCGAAGCAAAATTTGTTTGAATCATATTAAATAACAATTTTTCTAACGGAAAGAAACTATATTGCTATTTACTGCATTTTTAAAGGTTCACAATCAATTTAATGGAAATAAAAAACGAAAGTTCATTAAAAATGAATTAAAGATGTAGTAGCCAGCACACGACTTAAATCATCCCATCTTTCACGTCACGCATGAACATGTGGCGGAAAAGTTCATTAAAGACAGAAGAAATGAGGATTCGACGGCAAGGCCGCTTACATTGGCGCGCATAACACCGTGGATTGATTCACTTACTCAATGTTGATCACGTCAATTAATAGCATTTAATATGTTTATAGTTTTTGTTAGAAACTGCATTATTAATTGAAGTTTCAATGCTGATATAGTTGGCATTGCCTGGTTGAAAGGTAGACACACTAATAATGAATGAATTAATATTGAATTAAGAATATAACAAGAAATTTGTATGAAAATACTTGCGCCTTATGTAGCTTGCAAATAGACAACGTTCACCACACCATTTTTGATGCAGTTTTTAATTATTCTATCATATTGATGAACTATTAATCTATTTTGTAAGTACTGAGATGTCTGTCCTATGTAGACAACGTCACATTCATTACAAGGTACTTAATATATAATTTCACTTCTTTTTTTTTCTCATTAACAAGCCACAAAATACCAAAAGAACATGCATTCAATTATAGAGATTGAAAAAAATTTAAAACAATTTCTAGAAATGGTTCACATACATACAACCGAAAAAGCTAAAAAAAAATAATTAAACTGAAATAATTTGAGTGATTTTTATTGGGAACGTGGCAAAGAAACACCAAAGTGGACTAACTTGATTATATTTCCCAACCTTTCGAATACTTATGTATTCATCGTCTGGGAAATAATTCAGATAAAAATTGACGTTTCGACTTATTTCAGTCTGTTTCAAAATATCATATTGACACTGAAAAAGACTGAAATAAGTCGAAACATCAATTTTTATCTTTCTTTTTAGAAAATTATTTAAAAAAATAATTTTAAAACAGAAGAAACCTAAAATCAAGAACATATATGAAAGGTCTAAGAAAAAAGAAGAGGACTATCACAACGTGGCCGGAAAAAATCAAACTGAGGGACGATTACAAAGAGGTGCTACGAAGACACCACAAATCCATCAAGTGTAATAAGAAGCAATGCTGGCAGGAGCACATACATACATCCGAAAAAGCTAAAAAAAAATAATTAAACTGAAATAATTTGAGTGATTTTTATTGGGAACGTGGCAAAGAAACACCAAAGTGGACTAACTTGAATATATTTCCCAACCTTTCGAATACTTATGTATTCATCGTCTGGGAAATAATTCAGATAAAAATTGACGTTTCGACTTATTTCAGTCTGTTTCAAAATATCATATTGACACTGAAAAAGACTGAAATAAGTCGAAACATCAATTTTTATCTTTCTTTTTAGAAAATTCTTTAAAAAAATAATTTTAAAACAGAAGAAACCTAAAATCAAGAACATATATGAAAGGTCTAAGAAAAAAGAAGAGGACTATCACAACGTGGCCGGAAAAAATCAAACTGAGGGACGATTACAAAGAGGTGCGACGAAGACACCACAAATCCATCAAGTGTAATAAGAAGCAATGCTGGCAGGAGCTTTTTGACGAAATTGATTATGACCTGTAGAGCAATCCTTACAATGTGGTAAGGACGGGGACCTATGACACAGCCGACATACAGCCGACAAGCCCAGAGTTTTTGGAGAAGATTGTAAGAGATTTTTTCCCCAAAAAACAAAACTTCACTTTTTTGTAATCCAGCAGTATCAGACAGCGTAAATTACAGGGAAACAACAAAGAGCAGCCATCATTATGGAAAGCACCAAGGCCACTGGTTCTCTTGAGAAACATCATACATGAGGTACTACTAAAACTTTTAAAGGTGCAGGAAAAGATCTCTGGTGGATGAACTCAGTCAATGAAGACGATGGAGCTGAAAGTCGAAGAGTAGGCGATCATATCCCAACCATTCATCCAATACCCGGTAGTGACGATTGATGCCAGACTGTATTTCAAAAAATTAGCAGAGCTCGTGAGCGAAAAGGTGATGAACATCTTATCTCGGCTGATGCCGAACTCGTTTTTAACCAATGAGGTTGAAAACAAAGAAGAAGAGCTCTACTGTCACCGGTGGCCACATCTGTAAGTACACACGGGGACCGATGCATTACAGAGGCATGAACCAGGTTGGAGGGTGGCTTCAGTATATCGGTTGAGAACTCTGAAGTTGACAGCGCATACCACACGTAATATATGTAATCAATGAATTGCTACCTAGTCGAGCGGTGGCAGAGGTAAGATGGATCCAACAACTTATTCTGCGGTTTCCTCTTTGGACAAGGAAGTTCAAATAAGAGTAGTAGTGACGCCTAAAAATATGTTGGAGGTTATGCTATCAACAGAGACTGCTTAGACAGCAACGAGGATATTCGCCGCTGAGATTTTGAGAGAACTTCACTCTGAAAAGAGCAAAAGACGGAAGGAGCAAAATCGAGATGGAAAAAGCAGCTGACGGAAAACCTGTATAGTTAAAGCCTTCTACACGAATTAACCATAACATCGATCCCGTAGGAACAAAAGTGGCCAGAGAGAGATTGGTTTTTATTTGGTATGGGAAATGTTCCGAGTCCAGCATACCAGGCAGAACACCTAGCCCTGAAAATACGTAATGTTATTTTCTACTTAAACCTCTACAAAAAAACTATAAATGCATCATTGAGGACTAAAAATATAGTCAAAGTATAAGGTAATAATAAATACATTGAATATTAAAACATTAAAAATCACTGACATTAATTAATCGAGTATTGTTGTATTACAAATTTGGTATGAAATATTGAATTCATATTTTCTAAATAATATTCGACATAAATACTGAACTTGTTGAATTTTGTTTTTACTCTTCTGGTTTCGAAATCCAAATCCGTCCAATATCACGTTAGTTTAGTTATTTAGAAATAACTTTTTAATAGGTTTATATTTTAGAGAGACTAAAAAAAGATAATTCAAACAAAATTCAATCAAATATGGGGTCAAGAAATGAACTTGTAGTAGAATAATTATTTACACTAGGAGTACTACTAGTTTCAATCAATTGAATATCATATTGGATAGAAACGTATAACGAATTAACAAGTTTATATTTGAGATAAAATATTGATTCAACGATCAAGCTCCCAACACACTGTGTAAAACAAAATCATACTATTTATTCAATACCAATTACCGAAAATAACATAATAAAAGACGACGCAATGGTATGCTACTATTTATAGAGAACACTGCACAAAATTATGCAAAAATCAGTGCGGTGAAGCTCAGTTATAGATTTAGTGAAGAAAAATATAAAATGAACTCTTTTCGCACATTTTATTTGATTTTATGGAGCTAAAAGGGATGGGTGCAAAAATTCATAGATTGTTCTTCTGCGATGAATCTCGGCTTATAAATTTACAAAATTATCATCTTAAAATAGAGTAGCCCAGCGTCAGTCTAGAAGTAAAAATTGTAGGGAGATACAACTGTGTTGATCGACAGAATTAAAAACAGAATTAAAAGGAACTTACTTTTTCAAATATCTGGATTACGATCTATAGACCTATTATTAGATGAATGTTCTAACAAATATAATGGTAGTATGATAGAATTAGAGACAAAGGTCAATATGTCAATTAGATTGGTTAGAATGAATGTGATCTAGTTTAGTTTGAAAATGTCGAGATCATGTCGTAGAAATATCAACAAATATATATGAATATTTCTTGGAAAGTGACAGGTAGCTACTACCTACATTTGATAATCACCCCACAATCTTTTCATAAAAATTTAATGATTCTATTACATAAGAATTTCTTCCATTGAAAAATCGTTGCACGCAACACTGGGTAAATTTATATGTTGATATACAGAAACATATATCCAACAACACATATTATTTTCTACAATAATAAACATAGTAAAATTAAATTGAAGAAACAGCATCTGTTGAATGTACGAATTCATCAAAAATTAAATTAAAATTGAACTCAGATAAGTAAAGTTTTATATTTAACAACTAAAAATTAATGTTGAGTAAGATTGAGTGATGTAAAATTATAAGAAACCTCAGCTTCAGTTAATTACAAACAATACAAAATATATATAAATGATGATAAATTATAAAATATCCAAGCGACATACATTTGTCAACTATATCGTAGGAAACTTAAAATTGAACAATCATAAATAATGAGTAAATATAGACTTATTTATAAAAATATATTGTATGTACATTTCGAATTGAAGCACTAGTGTAATCTACGCATGGGCCGTGAAGCCGGTTCTGTCCGGTTATATTGGAACTCAAAAATTTGGCGAATACACCTAATTGTTTGATGTTTGCCTTTAATGTATATATATATTTTTTATAAACAGAGGCGAGTTATTTATGTTATTTTTTTTGGACTAATTTTTTTTGTTTCCATTCTAGTATTCTGACATTTATTCCAGCTCGTTTCATAGCGAGATTTAGCTTATAATAAAAAGTCATAGTGAACGAAACGAAATGGAAAACAAATCGGTGAATTTGAATAAATTATATAAATTAGTTGAATATTAGTGAATAATTAAATAATGTATAAATTGGATACGTTTATTATTAATGTTTAAATAAATTAAGTGAGTAAAAGACAGTGTTTATAAATTCACCAAATAGTATAGTAGTAAATAAATAAGAAACATTACATTGGTGTCAGGTGTGGGGTTTTGTAAATAAATAGGGACATAAACATGGCTAAGATATTGTGATTGTGACCTTAAAGGAACGAAACTTTAAGCCGAATTGGATAATCGCGTGCTGGAAACGTGCGGTAAGAAGAGTGAATTAGTAGAAAGACTCAAAGTGCCACTGGTAATTGACGGATTTGATCCAGAAACTTAAATATTCAAAGACGACTCTTCCTCCTTAATCTCGTCAATTTCTGAAATGAAGAAAAATATTTCTAATAAAATGGACGAGAAGATTTTTACCATGAAGGACGGTATATCGAATTTGAAAAAAGATACTTCGACTAATATTGACGAGAAGATGTCAATTATAGAGAAAGATATTTCTGCCAAAATGGACGACTATTGCTAGAAACTGACATAGCAGCTGACGTCGGAAAGAAGATAATCTAAGAAGATAGTTTAATAGAAAAAAAGAATATCCAATAAATGAAATCCTGCAATCCACACATTATTCAAGGCCGAAGACAATGGCAGTTTTACCCGAGCCAAATCCCCTACGTTTGACGGGAAGACGTCTTGAATTAATTACGTTAAACAATTAAAGGCAGCTGGAGTAGATAATTGTTCCGATAAAAAAAGCAGTGAATTTGAACATTGCACTACGAGAAGACGCATTAGATGTACTCCAGAAGATCCCTCTCCTAGAAACTGAAGACTTCGAACAACTGCAGAAGAGATTGGATATATTCTATGGTCACGAACATTTAGAACACCTGTACCATTCGCACCTAAAAAAACGATAGCAGGAGCCCGACGAAACTCTTCAAGAGTACGAGATAGATATTTCTCGATTTGTCCGATTCGCTTATCCATGATAAAATATGTAGGCATCCAGGCATTCACTGATGGCCTTCGTGATCCTGATATGCAGAGGAAGCTTCGATTAACCCATCCGAAAGCTATAGTAGATGCCCTGACTGCTACTCTTGAATATGAGGTAGGCTTCAAATAACAAGGTCACAATTATACATGAAGAAGTTGAGGAAAGCAAACTTGGCCAGATTTCAACATTATTAAAGGTATGGTTGAGAAGAAACCAATGAAGAATCGATGCTGGAATGGTGGAGAGCTTGGATATTTACAGAATTGTATAGACTCCCTCAAATGAAGAATAAGAGAAGCGTGAAAACTAGAACGAGTCGACTACGAGGGGGTAGCACCAACCCAAGATCGTTCCAAAAACCTTCTAATACTATAGCTTCTCTCAGATGTCGCAACGACAGGGAAGAAATATACTCTGGTAAGCACTGAAGCCACTAGAGCCTAAGACACAGTCTAATAAGCTACAAGAAAAAGCTTCTACTAACCAGGATTCGACTACGGAACGCCCCAGGTTAAAGTGCCAACGTTTACGGGTAAACACAAATCCAATTGGGAAGTGGAGCAGAAAAGTTTATATATAAGTTAGTTAAGTTTCAGTGAATGAATAATTATTGTGTAAGTTAGTTTTTTGAAGTTATTTATGTTACTCCAAAATATTTTATCAACATATTTTCTAGCAGTACATATTAGTAATATTTTATAATGTATCAAATCACAAAGATAAACGAGAAGTCTTCGTAATTTATTGTATTTGTATGTCATGACTTATTTCTCCTCCTCAATAGTAGAAGATGTTATGTTGATTAAAATGTTCATGAACTACGTTTACCGAATAAAAAATAATAACGATTTCTAAGATACAAGTTCACGGTGATCGTGAGAGAACTTAAGATGAAGTAGCTCACTTATTTAACATTCTACTTCTTATTCAAAGTTACGTATACAAAGAGCAAAAAAGTTATCAAAACTGCAGTATAATGGATTATGACACTTTTTCAATAATTGCTTTCAAGCCAAGAACATTCTAAAACTTGCCAAACAAAGACCATATCTAACGATGACAAATCCTTGGAAGTTATGCTAACTTTTGTAGAAAATTCAAGTAAATCCAATCGGGACACAGCCTTACAACAAAAGAATGAGCTTCATATTTATAGAGTAAAGCTAGTATTAGAATTGTCTCCATATTTCACATTTTACATTACAGATAAAATAAAATTCATGTTACTGGTACAGTAAATCACCACAATTATAGATCATATGCTTATTTCTCCAAATAATTGAAAATCCAAAAAATCATGACGTAATAAACATTCACTGATTTCTTAAAACTATCCATATCAGGTAGGTGATAATATGAAATAAATTATCCTTTTTATTATAATCACTCCTTAAATATGAACTGCGTAAAATAAGCCATCTGGTAGACGAAAAAAAAAAATATTTTCAAGTAACTATTTGTTTTCTTATGTGTTTCCAAAATGATGTTTTATTTTGTAGGACTTTGTATGATTTTTTTCCATTTGATTCTATTATCATTCATTGGAAAAGAAAAAATAATGCTGAAGACGCATAGTCTGATCCTTTCAAAATTAGAAAAAAGTAACATAGTCATGCCGTACTTCAAAATAATTTTAAAATCCCATTATCTCCAATAGTACTTTCAAACACCCAAATCTATCCTAAGCACGCTCCAAGAAACACGAAATATCCCATTTACTAAAAATGGAGTTCATCCCTAAGCTACCGTGAAAATTGGAAAGTTTATCAAGAGAGTAATTAGCTGCACGGATTGAATCACTTTAAAAATTCGGAATATGTCGACGTTTCATCTTCTACTTAAAAGCATTACTCAAGATAGGAAGGGAGATGGAGTAGTTATTCGATCACTAAATAGGAAGTGATCCGACGACTGAGTCTCAATCTGTTTACTCCAGGCAGAGAAGCACCAAACATGTTCATTTTATCTAAAACAGATAAAAAAGGCATGATTGTATTGAATTAGCTATAATCGCTACTACTGCAAACTATGGCTATGAGTATGAAGTAAGAGTTAATGTAACTTTCAAAGCAAAGTGAACAAAATAGAATAAGAATTCAAGATTCTGTTGGACAACCGAATAATTCATAATTTTATTAAAACAATTTAGAACAACCAGTATAGGTGCATAATAATATAATGGGACAATATTATTGAAAATAGCTACATTTGCAACAAGATATAACTTTTAGATTTTCAAGCAAAAATCTATGTAACGAACTATTAACGTAATTCTAGATTCTTATAATAACAATGAAATACCTATTGTAAACCTAAACTCTGCATCCGATTATTATAAAATACTGCGAACTATTTGCGGAGTTGCAGAAAATATATTTCTTCTATCAAGCAGAATTTCATACTAATCGAAAAATAAAAATATTTCAGTGTTTGAAATCATGAAAGATGTTTAAATGAGGAAAGTGAATAAGAATAAATAACATTATACCAATTCAAAAGCAGATCTCAAAAATTTACCTATTGGAGTAGATTTTTGTAAATGTTCACTCACTCCAGATGGATCGAAGGCAATTTCAACTCTCCTAATGTATACTATTGATGTTAGCATGCAAAAAGGTATTAAACTCTTCTTCTTCTTCTTATTTTAAGACTATGTCTTGTGTTTTCAAAGAGGCAGCCTAAGTTGTGACTCCGAGGACCAGCTGTCATACCAGCGCTTTGGTGGTCTTCCAGACGGTCTACTTGTATTTGGTCTCTCTTCCTTTGCGATTTTCGTCAGTCGATCGTCGTCCATTCTATTGACATGATCTCTCCATGTTCTTTTTCTAGTTCTGGCCCATCTCACTATATCCGGAACGTCACACATTCTTCTAATTTCATTGCTCCTTATTCTGTCTCTTAGTGTTTTCCCTGTGATTGAGCGTAATGTCTTCATCTCGGTCGTTCTAAGAATCCGCTTCGTAGTTGCAGTCTCCGTTCTCGTTTCTATGGCGTATGTCATTACTGGTCTGACACAAGTTTTATATATCCGTGTTTTGCTTTCGATACTTAAAAATTTATTCCTCCATATGACGGTTCGAAGAAATCTTGATATCCTAGATGCTGCTGTTGTTTGCGTTTTGACTTCTTGTTTCAAGTTCCTATTGCTCTTGATGTTAACTCCTAAATATTTAAAAGACATAACCTGCTCTACACTTTTATTATAAATTGCCAGTTTGCATCTTCTTGTCAACACTAAAGTAGAAAAGTGAAAGAATCATTGTCAAATTTCATGTGACGTCAATGTTGTTATGATTACAACGGTGCACCGCTCTACCAAATATGGCTAAAATTGAATATTTATTTTTGCTCAAAATATAAATATATACATAAGTTTTGCTTAAAACGCTGCGAACGGTAGAACATATTATGTAAAAAATGAAGGGAACGTGTATTTATAAATCTTTATCATTTAAATACGGATACTAAATTTCGATGATTGTTAGCGCACACTAAAAAATCTTTTATTTAATTGAAATATTCGATGTTACAGAAGGAAAATTCTAATGAGGGAAATAATTCCCATACTCCAATACAAACTTCTAAATTCACTTTTGATACATATTCAGACATCAATGTCTTTTGTATCAATTTCATAGAAATTTTTCGTACCACACTGACATTCATAAAAAAAGTAGGGAATAACATTGCATTTTAATACCACTATCGTCGTTTTCTTATTTTCTGAAATGCTCTTTTACCCACTAAAACATTAAAATTAATGAATCCTAGATACTAGTAACATACTAAAATATATATTTTATTATGTTCCTTAATCTCACTCATATATGTCAATCAAAATTAGCATATTGAAAATGAAGTCGAAATAAATTTCAATTTAAATTCAATATCATTCTCTTTCATTTCTCAATATAGGATGAGGTGGTTAAACTTGTTAAATCCTACAATTCGATTTGATTTTACCGTTAGAATGAAAAGGTTGGTAATAGCAAAACGTTGAAAGCCAAAACCGGTAGCTCAACGTCGTTTGATTGTAGTTAGAGTTATGACAAACAAGACATACAGGGTTTTTCTAAAGACATGCGACAACATTTTGTACGTGATAACCCGAAAAAAAGTATGACTGCCCGTTCCTAGCTCATTGTCTGATGCCGTCAAATGCTTATTTATATATTGGTGAGCCTCGTCTACTAAACCCATTGCCATCATTGCTATTCTCATTGCTTTTCCAATTAATTTCTGTCTTCATTTTCGGTAATTTCGCATAAATTGATACTGCTAATCTGAGAATTATTGTATATTTCTATCTAATATACTATACGTTTCCACGGGTTAAGACGATATATCAACGATACCCCGCTAAGGCTCGTTACATTAAAAGGACATCTGAAATTCTAAAAGCACCATTTACGACCATGTCCGTGTGGCCTCGCTTTACTTAGAAAGGTTGCTTTCGCTTCAAACGCTCACGGGGAATATTTTGCTGATACCTTTTCGTAGAATGTGAGTGAATTCAGCAGACGATGTAGTCACATACTCCCCAGAAAACAAACAAAATTTATCAAGACTTTTCATCCTACTGCGGAAAAGGTTTATTATTATCGAAATAAATCGACAAATGTAATGGAAATACAGGATTGATATATTTGATAATCTTCTCTTTACGAAAATAATCGTGATATAAAATTATCTGCATATTCTTGTATTCTTTCATTCCATTCATGGTCAATCTTTCTTTTGTCAGCTTCGTGTAATTTTCTTGACAATAAAGCATATTTTCCTCACCGTATTTCCTACCTATTTAATTTCTTTTTGTTGATGTTATCATCGTGATTATTATCTGTAGGAAACAAAATACAAATACGAGGATGTATTGATATCTAGTTAGTCTAGACCAGCTCCATACATAAACAAAATATTGCGTTACCATAGCAACGAACAATAACTTATTAGAAGTGTCAGTGTAAAGTTTGACGTCAAAAAAGTAAACCAGAGTTACGCAATAATTTAAAAGAAAAAAGATGTTCACCGAAATTGTGAAAATTGAAGTATCGAGCCATCGTTAAGTACCTGTATTTAAAAGGGTTAAGAGGTAAGCAGATTTACGAAGATATGCTTAATACCCTTGGTGTCCTTCTTATGAGACTGTTAAAAAGTTGGACTGCAAGCTTCAAAACAGGTAAATTTTTCATTGAAGATGATGACCGATCGGGAAGGCCAGTTTCTGTGTCAGTCCCCGAAAATATCGATGCAGTTCATGACATGATTTCATCAGACCGTCGAATTGGGCTAAAACGGATATCTGAAGCACTGAATATTTCATACGAACGCGTTCATCATATAGTTCAAGTCAATTAGGACATGAGAAAAATTGCTGCAAAATGGATCGCCAAATGTTTGCATGTTGACCAAAAGAGTGCAAGGGTAGAAGCATTGCGTTCGATTTGTGCTCGATTTGAAAACGATGTAGACTTCTTAAACCGAATTGTTACTATGGACAACAATCTTTGGAGTGACGACACTCTGGTTCTCCAAGACCTAAGAAGTTTCGTGTCCAAAAATCTGCTGGAAAAGTTCTTACTTCAGTTTTATGGGATTGCCATGGAGTAATCATGTTTGATTTTTTGGATAAAGGTAGAACAATAACTGGAGATTAAACTGGAGATTACTATTCGACATTACTGACCATTCTACGGAAAAAAATTAAAGAGAAAAGATGCGAAAAGCTATCCAAAGGTGTTTTGTTTTTGCAGGACAACGCCCCTGCACACAAATGTTGCCATGCAAAAAATTCGTGATTTTGGCTTTGAATTGATAAACACCTCCCTTATTCACCAGATTTGGCTCCGTCCGATTATCATCTCTTTCCTAAACTGAAAAAAAGTTGAAAAGGTCGTAAATTTTCTTCCAACGAGGTAATAAAAGCTGTGGAGTTATGGTTTGCAGAGCAAGAAGAAACATTTTTTAAAGGTCTAGAGATGTTGCAGGTTTGCTGTTATAAATGTATCTAATTAAGGGGAGAATATGTTGAGTATAATAAAATATTTTGACATTCAAATTTAGTTTGTTTCTATGATAGGCTAAGAATTTTTCAATATATCCTTGAGTGGTTAAAACTAAATGTTAAAATGCTCTTGAACCTACATTAGATTTCAAATTTCAGGTTATAAAAGAAAATGTTTGTTAAATCGGTTACTTAAGGGGTTAGTCTTTCTCGTGCCTACTTCAACATGCATTGGAAAGACTTGCTCCTAACTTAATAACGATATTTAGATCCTGCCTACTTTCCTGTTTCCAATGGAAAGAGGTGAAAGTTGTGTTTATTGCGAAACCCGGAAGAAGCGACTACCTAAATCTCAAATCACTAATTTTTTCACTTTTGCAATGAGGCTGATATAGATATTTAAAACAGAATATGTTAGTTGAAAGACTTACTTACTATGGTGAGATGGATGGATAGTGTTTTAAGAAGTGGAAAGATCGGTCCGCGAGACAGAATTTGAAATAGAGTCCAATGATTACGAACTCCTATGTGAATGAACTTGGGGCATGTAGACAGATGTTGTCAGTTTTATAGGTTGAATATTAACCAGAAAAAACGCGCAGCATTAGCACGCATCCAATTATAACATTGGGAGACATGACTTGTATACTTTAGAAGGGTTAAATATCTAAAGGTCACTTGATCCAAATCTGGTCTGGTACAAACACGAAGATAGCAATATCAAGAAAGCTACCTGCGCACTCTGGGCATGCAAGGGTCAAAAATGTTCTCACACACTGAGCTATCGTGACGTGGCTCTGTGCGCATAAATTAAAAAATGAAATGCAACTAGATAGAGTTCAGCAATCATGTACCAAGTGTCCCCGGATCCGAGCATCCTTGAAATTCTACTGGATCTTCCAGTTTTTCACGTAACCATACAATTTGAAGCCATGAACACAACATATAAAATGCAGTTAAATGTTTAATCATTCTGATGGGCAGAGTCCAAAAGACATTAGTGACTATAATAAATGGATAGTTCCAGGATGCATGGCTTTACCAGGGTGGACCTCTGCAGAGAACACCGCTAAATAATAAAAAGTATTTGCTTGAAGGGACGTAGAAGGGTGGTACTTTAAAGATACCATAGTAATCTCAATCTACTTAGACTGCAAATAAGGCCCAACAAAGAAAACACAAACATTTAGTTAGATTAGGTAATTTGTTTATATTTCAAAGTAATCTTATTTTAGCTCAGTACAATTTTCCCAGTGATATTCAATACGTTTAAGCCATTTTTTCAACTCTAGGAGCAGAAAATAATCCGAGGGGGCTAAATCTGTCGAATAGAGTGCATGAGATAGAAATTAATTTTGGTCAGGTCCACTAACCTAACTATAAGTTATTATGAATATTTCAATTTAGAGATATTCAAATTTTTGAGATTGTCACTTTGCCCGCTTATAACTATTTTTGACTTACCAATGGTAAATTCTAATTACTGTGAATAATAAAACGCAACCATTTGAATGATACATTTCAAATATAGATGTTTACTTATTTTTCTCATAACTATCACAAAATCTCTATATTAAAAATACATAATGCAAGTCATGAATGGAATTATATAATGAATGATCGCAAAAACAGATACTAGATAACAGATTTGGAAGTCTATTCATGTCTATAAGCCTCCTTTTCTATTTCTGACGTGAGCGTATATTATGCAAAAATAGTTAATTTATGGAACTGGTTTGGAATTTGGCCTGAACGGTACTCGACGTGACATGCTACATGACACTTGACATAGAAGAGAAGAACAGTGTCCGGAGGATATGTCAGTAGCAGTGATTCTTTAAAAATTTTTACGGTGGTTTGTTCCTTGTCAAAGCGATAAGCATCTATTTTGCTTCCTAATACTATGGAAACTTATTATTCAATGAATGTTTTTTTAGATTATATCTTTTTTAATGAACGTACTGGGAAAATATAGTAAATCCTTTGAAAAATTATTACTTCTGGAGTAATAATAAATTTTTTATTCAAAGTCAATATGATTGATTCTCTTCATATCATATGTAAATTTGGAGTGAATCTAACACGCACTTCTAGAAAATTAGGCGTACTTCATTTTATACAGAGTGTGTTTTTTCACGTCAACCTAAATTTATCTATTTATATCAGATTAGTTCAATTTTCGTAATAGATACTAAGGTTTTCTTGTTGAATAGAAATTAATATCAATTTTTGCAAAAAGCTGTTGCTTTGATTCAGCTCGGTAGGTCAAAAGTTTTGGGAGTAAAATAGGAATAACTATCTAGGAGAACAAGAAGTTATTACAGATGAAAAGATGTACTTGGGAATGAAAGAATATGTATAAACGAAAAAAAAAACAGTGAGTAAGGAAAGTGCAATTGTATAATGGATTATAAAGTGTGGATTCCGTTGTTAACCCTCCTTAGGCTACAGATTGGGCTTGGGGCTTACGACCCCCTCCCGTAAAAAGCCAACTGTTACGAAACCAGGTAACAAAAGGCTCGGAATAGGGCAGAATAAACGGAAACCGACGGATCAAAAGTTGGAGCTTGGGCGAACCTTAACAACTAACTCCTCAAGTACAAATTTGATGTGATTGCTATTTAGGAAGTACGCTGGAAAGGCTCAGACACCATCAAGGCCAGACATTAAACCATGCTGTATAGCGGGCATGTCCAGAATACTTTAGGCACAGATTTCGGATTAAAGAACTTGCTACACAGATTAACTATTTTCAAATCCATCAACGAGCGAATGTGGACCCTTAGGCTCAAAAACAGGTTATTTAATATTACACTAATCTGTCTGCAAACATCAACGGAGAACACCGACGAGACTATCAAATACAGCTTTCATGGCACTTTGGAACAAATATATGATGGCGCACGAAAATGACCTTAGCAAGCACAGGAAGGAAGAGCATCCATAGAGCTACTTGAAAGTCACCCGACGGAGTCGTCCAAAACCAGATTGACCATGTCATTGTTGATACCAGACATGAACGGACGTCCTTAACGTGAGGACTTACAAAGGCGTTGATGCTGGTTCGGACCACTTCAAGGTAAAAATGACGTAGAGGCAAAGATTCAAGAGACAAGGAAAGACCATTCGAAAGACCACTCGAGAAACAGCAAGCTTAACTCGTAGAAGCTGATATCAGACCCAGAGGCTTGAGTTATCTATAGCCAGCGAATTAAACCTCCCTCGACCTAAATCCTACTAGTGAGGAAAAGGAAAGTACTGTGGAGGAGATATAGGATAAGATACAGAACTTTCCTATATCTTCCTCCTGTTCCGATTCTTCTTCTTGTCCATTTAATAATCCTTAAAAGTATTGAGCCCATCTCTTAACTTCTTCTTGTGGATCTATTAAAAGCCTTCCATCATTGTCCCTGATATAAGTTACTTGGTAATTAACTGTGCTTTCTCTCGTTTTTTTTGATGTTAGCAGTAAGTTTAGGTGGAAGTTTTCTCTTGTTTTGATCTGTTGGTAGCTCAAGCCCTTCTAAAATCAAGTGCTTCAGTAATAAATTTTTCAAACATTCAATACAAGAATAAACTCAAACTTGGTAATACATGTGATAAATCTGCGAGCATATCCACCAGCTTTTGATTCAGTTGCTTCAATGTATTCCTGAGTGTGCAGTATATCTATAAAATATTGTTGAACTATTCACAAGCTTTCATATCTGCTGCTAAGCCTTGTTTCACTTAGTGGTTTCAAAGACAAATCCTTATTTACAAGACTGCATGTGATTTAGGTGAAGCCTCAATTATAATTTCCGTGGAAATGGGTGGCGAATACTTCCCTGACGTCCCTTCATCGCAGCCAGTGGTTTAAACGATATACAGAAATTTTGAGAAAGTCGTAAGATCTGTAATCTAATGTCATTCTCCGCATCACATATCACGCTATCTGAAATGTCATTAAACTATAAGAAGTCTAAGATGTAAATTAAATATCGTAATATAAGTACTTTTTTGTTAAAGGTAATAAAATTTCTTCAACGACCGCGATATTTTATCAATATTTTTTGTCCTTTCAGAATCCAAAATAAAGATATGGATACATTGAATTTGAAAAGCCGGCTTAGGAGTGTCGTCGATTATCACTGAGCTGATCTCTATACTCACACAAAGTTTGGACAAGATCTATTTCTTAGTTTCTTCACAGTACTCTGTCTAATCTATAATCCTCCAATGCATTGATTTCAAACGTTTCTTGTTCCAAACTACTGTTAGCAAAACTGCATTTTCCACTATAATCCAATTACACATGCTCTATTATGGAATGTAATAGTATACTATTTCAGCTGTGTGCACTATGATAGCTCTGTCGTTCATTGTCATCAGTAAAGGATTCCTTCTATATTTTGAGGAGTATATGGTCTCCTAATGTATTCTCTTGCTTTATTGTTGTTCCGTTCTTCTACTATTTATTTAATTATTTGTGTTTTGGTCACCCTATTTATCCTTTTAATTTGCTTTTTATCGATGGTCTGTTTACACCTTTCAATATTGTTGTTTGATGAGTTTTAGGATGTGTTTCTCCAAGCTATGTTTGTTACATTTATAGTCCTAATACAATTTTCATTCAATCATCTTTTCGTTATTCTATTTTCAATTGCCTTTTTTATTTTGACTTTGAGGTACTTCTGAGCCAATTCTACGTTCTTATTAAACGTGGTCTTGCTATATTTGATGGCTATTTAAAATTTATCCTTAGTCTCATTGTCCTACAGTTATTACATTACCCACTTTTCTTGACTCTTCGTTCTTTTTATGTCGTCATTTCCTTCTCCACGGCTTCCTACGTATAGTGGAGAGCATACAATATGATGATGTAGACCTAAAAATATAGGAAAATTATTATTCATTGAAAAATGCTATTTTAATAAATCATTCTAAAAACTATTTCTCTAGAAATTCGATAACATTTCACTTAGTGGTATTTGGTACCTTGCTCTTCTATCGTCAACACTATAGTTATTAATTTTACAATAGTTTGCGTACTTCCTACAAGGTGTAACAACACGGTTAATATTATATAATTAAGATTAAGTGGATTTGTTGTTAACGACTTTTATTGATTATTGTAAAAGATAGATATATATAGCAAATCATACTAACAGCGAAGTTGTTACATCAGTCAATATAATATAGTTATCCACTGCCAAAAATAACTCATTATTATGATTATAGTTACGTAATTTATACACCTATTTTGTTATATTATATCACAACCATGTTTTCTTCTACACAATCATGAAATACGGAATACGCCTGGACCTAATTTATTACATTCAATAGTCAGTTAAATTAAAAGTATGTTTAGTCAATTATCGTTTCTGTTCAATAATATTTATCTGTGGAAATTATTAAGAATTTGCGAAACTTCAGCTTTTATTCCCTGAATTACACTAGATGGCATAGTTTGAAATCATATTTTATTCATTTAATGTCAAAGATTTCTTATAGGACATGTTGTTTGAAGATTATTTTCGAAATTTGATTACGATGACATCGTTTTGCAATACGACGCTACAGTTGAATTTGATAAATGGGAGAAAATAGCCAGCAAATATTTTGTTGAGACATTTATCATGTCGAAGTGGAACCAATTTAATTATTACCAAATTTTCGGTAGAAAGATTAAAATTTCTGATCGCAGAAAGTGCAAATTGTGAATTACATTAGCTGAGATTTGTGTTTATATATTCTTACTATTCTAATATGTAGGATAGTTAGTGCTAAAAACGATATTGGTCAATTGGATTAATGTAATAAAAATGGCACAGACTCTTGATCATATTTTTGTTGAATGAAAGTGCTATTTAACCGTGCATATGAAAAGGCTCTTTAACATGAATGTTCCAATAGTAGTGTTTCGGAGTGAAGTGATCAAATATAACTATTTATTGAATTTGCAAACTGAGAATAAGAGTATTACAATAGCACCAACTAGAAGAAAACCCATCAAAATAAACATGAAAGCAAAGATTCAAAGAGACAAAATTTTACTAGAATTAGGCTTCATTTGAGACAAAAATTTGCACTTATAGAGAAATATGAAATGAGCAGACATACATGTTCTTATTTAGATAACAACGGATAATTAAGGACATTTCTTTCAACAGTTTGATAAAATGAACTGGTTGAAGATACCGTCAGGCATTAATAGAGGATTTATCTACTGGATTCAAATTTCCAAACTGTATAAGTTGCTATTTATATATCATTTATAATGAGAAAAGTGAAGTATTTGTTGATAAATGCTTGTTAACATTGGCACTTACTTCTACGGAAGACTACCAAGAATGAATAACTGCTGATTTTTTGAGACAACATATTTTTAGTATTTTTTTAGTATTCAAGAACTCTCCGATCGGCTAATCGCCAACTCATGCAAGACACATAGACGAAATCGCAAAAGAATATAGTATTAGAATGTTGCACTCACCACTTTATCGATGATAATTTTCTACGATGTATCACGAGTATGTGTTTCTATATAAAAAATTTAACCGAATATTTGGTAAAACGCCGTTCGACATATCAGAGAACGAAAATTCTGAAAATGTGATCTATGTTAACATATGTAACTATTTTTATATTGATTATAAGATTATATGACGCTAAATCCCAAAATACAAAGATTGTTTTGAAAAATCTTTTCAATATTACTAGGGGATTTTATAGGCACTAGGGTTGTTTTGAGAAAGGCAAAAACAATTTTTTACAATTAGGTATGGCTTTTATTGTTTTTCAAAATATTCTCAATTAAGATCAATACACTTTTATGTTTGAACCAATTTTTCCATTTAGAGGGAAGTACCTCGAACGCATCAGGTTTATAAAACCGTTGCCCTCTCAATTTATTTTTGATCTGTGGGAATAAGAAAAAATCGTTTGGTACGGCGTATTTTTTGACTGTTTAAAAACGTTCTTGTTTAAGCTGATGCCTGAGTGCTTGCATTGTCGTGGTGAAGAATGATTCGTCTTCTGCGATTGGTTTCCCTGATTTTTTCGAACACTTCTAGCAAACAAATGCTATTTTTTGAGCGATTATGAAATGATGCGGTATCCAAAAAGGACAAATTTCTTGACCACTAAATGTTCATGCGATATGCAAGCTATGCAACCACGATTGAATTCGGGAAACCAGCTAAATTCGGTGACTCGAAACGATTTGTTCGGATCATTGCTGTTTATTCCACGTCGAAAGTCAGAAAATCCTCGCAAGTAAATTTTCTCTATTTAATTCCATTTTTTGGCCGAGATAAATGTTTCCAATATCTGTAAACAATTCAAATAGCATTCGTACGATAATACTTTCTGAGATGTTTACTGTTAAAAATGTCAAACTTCATGAATGCAATGTCAGATTCGACATATTTACATCAGTGTTGCCAGATCTAATATCTAAAGTAGCAAATTTATTTGTGCGTATGTTTCTCATTAAATTTCAAGGGAATGTCGTAACCTTATATCCAATATATTTTTTTAAAAATGAATGCGGGTACATCATGTTGACATTTTACTATTTTTTATAATAAAATAATTTCTTAGTCCCCATTAGTAAGTTACAGAATCCTTAGTGAATACCTTAGGGTTTGTATAGTATTTTAGTGAAAATTCAAAAAATATATATAAATATTAATTCTTTCTTTCACAATATTTTCTCTCTTGAAGCAAGGTATTACATTGTTGTCCCACACCACCCAGGATACTTGCTATATTTTTCTTTTATCTTATCTATGTGTCATTCTAGTTTTTACTATGGATATCATCAGCGACATAATAGAGAAGTATAATAGAGATTTGTTGAATAAAACACTTCAAAAGCTGCATTTTTTTAACAAATACCAGCAAGCTTTGTAGTTTTCTCTGAGTTACTTACAACAGGTACCTTTTTCGGGGTAATTCAAGACTTGTTGAGAACGTTGGGTCGTTATTTGGAACTTTATCTTGTGCATCAATCTTGTTCTCATTCATATTTACCAGCTTAAAAAAACGTGATTTACAGCCAACAACTTTATCTAGGCGCTTATTATAATTAACCAGAAATTTAATGAGGTATTATACATGTGACTTGTTCTTATGTATTCATAAAACTATAACATCCATTTAAACTGGTTGGTAATGCTTTTATAATAATGTGAAAAAGTGAATATATCTTTCAATAGAAATTTAATGTTCTTTTAACAATTTCTTAATATTTTCACTTCGTTCCAAATGCAACTAGAAGAATCATTTGAAATTGGAAAATAGCTTAATGTTAAAGTAGATGACATCTACTCATACATGTGCCATTTTTTTCAGGAGTATATATACTATCGTTGAAGCGATGGAATAAAAAATAATGAAATAAAAATGATGATTCAATTTGTTTAATACCTATCATATCTGTCCACCTCACTTTCTCGAGGTATTGCTTTTGACTCGTGTATATATTATGTGAAATAAAGAACTTGATATAGAAACTGAAATTATATTCTACTTATAAAAAACCAAGGAAATAGTTTGGCTTCATCAATATATAGTAACAAATGATAACTTATCAGTATTCTTTGTATGAATAAAATCAAATATAGGTATGGCATGAAGTTCTTGTAAATACCTATTATTTGATATTCTTCTGTTCAGAATAATTCTTCAAAATCGTCTTATTTTTAATGCATTATTTTCCCATAGACCTTCGAAATAATGTTCCTCCTATTAATTTGACAAGAACTACAATCTAATTCACGTTTCAACACAATAATATACTCAAAAACATCCCTAAATTAGATTTTTATATATATTACTATTATTTACTATTAACACTGAAGCTTGTAAAACTAGATGGAGGTGCACAAAAACATTTACAGTGCATCAATATATATCATTGGTGAATCATTGAAAAGAACTGTGAGAAATCAAGAAGGACAACATCATCAGGTTCCTGACACTAATGTCAATTGACAAATAATGTCTCATGTGGGCAAACGAAATGCAGCAGACGTTAAAAGTGAACGTCAACGCGAATTGAAGAATCATGAATAAGCCGAGGATCTCACTGCTCAGATTTGGAGAGCATCAAAAACGGTAAATAAGAATCGTTGAATTATCGCCCAATTGCACTCCTTCCCACGTTATCTAAGATAATAGGAAGATTTTAAATATAAAATATTTACTACTCATCAATTCGGGTTTTTAAGCAAAAAATGCACATATTTTCTCCCTCCTTAATAATGTGTATTCTAGCCTAAACAGCCATCACAACCCTGGAACAACTTTTTGTGATTTTTCTAAGGCTTTTGTTGTGTTAATCACGATATTTTAATTAACAAATTGCAGTACTACGATTTCAGGTTTAGGTCATACCTTACCAACAGAAGGGTTGATACAACGATGTCATCTTCCAAGCCAATAGAATGTGGAGTGCCTCAAGACTTAGTACTAGGCCCTGTTTTGTTTCTTCTGTTTATAAACGACATCGCCTATCTTAACATCAATAGTAAAATATGTCTATTTGCAAACGACACTAGTTTCTCTTGGAACAGCCCTGATCTCACGGCACTTCATAGGACTATATCTAGTGACATAATCACCCTTAAATCATGGTGCGACTCAAACCTTCTCTGTCTCAATGTTTCTAAAACCAAAGTTTTATCCAATAAAATACATTGCAGCCTTTTTTATTAAATAACACCACCATTGACGTCGTAGAATCTGTAAAATTTTTAGTGCTTGTTGTGAACAATTCCTAGAAATGGGAGTTACATCTGGCCGCATTATCTAACAAATTAAGCTCCTCTTGTTTTGCTCTAAGAACAGTTTCCTAAGAACTGAACATATCCACCTTCTTAACAGTCTATTATGCCCTTATTGAGCCGAATCTTCGATATGCCCTTCTCTTCTGGGGTACGTGTAGTGCGTCTCAATTTGATCGAATCCCCAAACTACAAAAAAGAGCTGTTAGATATTTACTTGGATTTAACAGCAGGGCTCACTGCAGGGATTTCTTTAAAAGATTAAAAATTCCTTCCTTATTCATCCTTGAATCTTTTTGCCTACTTCGTAAGCACGCTTCTTCAATTTCAGAAAGATTGTTGCACGTCTATCCACTTAGGAACGCGGAGCACGATTTTTCCTGCCTACTCCACGTTCAGAATTAGTAAAGGGCATTTTACAATGCAAAAAATGCACAATCACTTGCCAATTGAAATTAACTCGATAACATCTTTTTCCACATTCCTCAATAATTTGAGGGCATATTTACTGGAAAGTCCTCATTCTCTGTAAACGGCTTCTATTCTAATGATAATATTTAATTTTGGACATGCTGCATACTTCTTTAGTTTTTGCTATGAACTTATTCACTAATTACCACCTATAAATAAGTAACTCATTATGGTTTATCCCGTATATTGAAATTTTATTCCATTTGTTTTATCTTTATTTAATTATTTTTATGTTTGTTTTTTAGTTTTACAAGCATTGGTCCACAAATTGTAACAATTTCTATCTCTCACTCTACACTTAGTAAACACACACTTTGACAGTTATCGGGTATAGGACAATTTGCCATTATCTACTGTATTTTTAAAATTATAATCTATATTTAAATCAATCTATGTGCATACTGCATCCCATACTTCTCCAAAACATTTTTTAAATAATTTTCTTGACTTACATAAATACATTTCTTTCTGAAATCTTGTTTCACTCTAATCCCGAGGTACTGAGATATGATACCCAAATCTTTGTTGTGATCTTTACATTTGGAATACAAATAGTAATCATTTTCGGATCTAACAAAATTTTAATTTTTCATTAAATTATCAAATTTTGTTTTCCAATATTTAAGGCTTTTCTTTAGTCCCTAAATCAAATTTTTTAATTAGCAAACTGTCTCAGTTATCTTTAGTTTTATCTGGTAAACTCATGAGCACTTCTTCCCCTATTTCTCCATATAGAAAAGCACTTCTTACATCCTTCTGATATATTGGCTATTTACTACCACTAACAATATTCTGAATGTCACCAGTTTAGCTTCAGGAGCGTAAATGTCATTTATATTTTCATCATTCTCTTGTTAGAAGCCAGCCACTAGCCTCGCTTTAAACTAACTGTCTATTATCGCTTACTGCCACTTAGCTCTGTTTTTGTTGGTGACAGCTTCTTCATAGGTCAACGGTTTCTCTTCTTCGGAATAAAAGCACATATCAGCGCAATAAATTTCATAGTCTTTCATCCATGAAGGCTATTTAATTTTTCTTTTACCTGTTCTAACTGATTTGCAACCTCAAAATTTTTATTCTCTTTATCTGAATTAGTTTCATTATCTAAATCTTGGTTTCCCTTATCAGATCCGTTATCATTTTCTTTGTCAGATACACTGTCATTCAATGTCTCCTCCTTTAAATCTAGAGATATTACTGTTTCCTCTTTTTTTATGAAACTTGGTAGCGTTTGATCTCTCTGCAATAAAAATTACGTCTCTATGTATTTCTACCTTATTTCTCTCTAAAATATTCTAAATCCTTTCGTAGTTTCTGAGTATCCAAGAAACATTCCCCTTTCATTTTTTGCGTCAAATTTTCATCGCTTCCTTTTAACTATATGTACAGAAACTTCTTGTTCAAAAAGTTAAACCATACTTTCATATAAGTTTACATATAGGTGCCTATCTGACAGTTGTATACTTCAATTTACCTTACTCTTACTTTACTTAATTGAAATACTTTCAAAGTTTTTTTTTTTGGTTTCAAAATAGAACCCTAAAATCTGGCCGATGTACAAATGTTGCATCCTACATTTATTTGGTCGAATTTACCACACCAAAAGTCATTCACCTGCTTTCTGACCGAATTTATTTAATTACTTAATAAATATACTACGAAAAGTATACAATTTCTCTTACTACTCACGAAATAAGTATTAAATGTTTGTAGTATTTAAAAATTGAACCCCGGAAACAGCTGAAGCCGTAATATCGACCTTCTATGATACTACTGCAAAGCACTGCGCCAAGTAGACAAATATGGCTGGTTCGAAATTACAGTGGAACAGATTTCTTCTTGTCCGACTGATTATTCGTCAGGACCTCTTCTAAATTATCGTACACTGCACAGAATGAACTATAGTTAAGACTCTAGGCTCTAGGGGTTAACTGAAGTATGCAAAGAGAGAAACAGTAGATTAAAATCGCAGCCTACAAGTGAAACTCCAATTGACAAAATTTCAGAGAGAGATAGATCAATGAAATAGGAGCAGATAACAAGAAAAGGAGAAAGAGCTGGATTTTAGTAATGGTAACTCGGTTCCTATACACACTTCCTCGCACCTTGGCACAAGATTAGGTTTTTTAGTGAGTGTAAATCCGACACTAGAGATAATCATTTCTTAAAAAATAAGAATTTAAAATTTGTAGTTTCTGGCTTCTTTTATTTGAAACTAATTTTTGAAAGTAAATGGCAACACTTTTGATCTCTATAGATTATTTACTAAATATGTGATATTATTTGATGGGTAAATATCAATAAACGTGCATTAATCATTTCATTCATTCAACTAACCTATCACAACTTGAAATTATTACTTTACCTTATAAATTATTTTTGGTACTTAATTTTGACAATAACTAAGATGATATGACAGAAAATTCTTTCTTCATAAACTTCTCATATGTTTCTAGACTAAAATATTTCAGCATTTTTATTGTTTCAAAAAAAGTGTTACAGGTACTAAATATATTTTGCTAGAACGTGTCCCGAGATTGTAAAACGTTAGGGACCACCCAAAGAGCCAATGTAAATGATTTCTCGATATTTAAAACCGACATTTTAAACATTTTGTTATTTGGTCGCTAAGTTTTAGCAAAGAATGTGGTGAGTAAAATATGATAATAAAATGTAGGTTAATGTAGTCTTAGTCACACTATACCAGTTCAGTACGGGTGTTAACATTGACAATTACAAATTATATGCCTGGAATAGTAAGTCACTAAGAATTCGAGCTGTTGCAAGATTTGTTTTTTTTAAAGAATTATTCTATAATATGTATTTATAATCAGTCTATATATAAAACATTGATATTTAAATTTTTGTATAATCAAGTGTTGGTTCACATTTGTGTTTTCAAAAGAATTTTTATATATACAGGATGATATGGAAATTTTGGATTAAAGTTAAACTAATGGCAGCGATAGTGAATTAAAGTTTTGCAGGATTCTATATAGTCAGATAATGAATTTTACCCAACACTTGATAATAATAAAATTAATTGTATTGTTGATTTCCTGTCAATGTTTATCGCTTGCTTAAATGCAATGTTCAATTAGTAACTTAAAAATCACTGCAAAACCAACAGCCTTAGCTGTGTTATTTGATTTCCCTTGAATGTTGTAGATCTCCAATATTTGCCGGCCTCCTCAAATAATAGTGTTTTATTGGGTATATATTCGTTGGGGAATATAATAGATAGAGCGGATTCTAATTCACAACTTGAGAAGTCTAAGTACTAAAAAGTGTGGACCTCATATTCTGTTGTTTGTTATACGCGAGCATATATCCACTTTCTGAGAACGCAGCTTCACATATTCTGTGTACGTTTTCCTATTTTGAACAATAGTTACTTCGTAGTAGCCTAGTGAACAAAAACAAAACGATTTTTATTGGTATTTGTAGTTAATCGGACCCATGGACTTACATGCAGGTTTGGATAAAAGGGTAGCGGATTGGGTTTATTTCATGGCCGCTAAATTACCTCATTCTGTGGCCGTCAGGTCGGCGTTGTAATGAAGAGATGGTGTCAAATTGCGTCAAACTTAATAATAATAGTTATTATTATTACTACTAAAGTAATTAATTGCTATAAATAAAAGTAGTTAATATGTAACGTAATAAGATAAAAGTAATTAAGTACAAATAATGATAGTTGTAAAAATTCTGACAAAATTTTCATCTCTTCCCAACCCCTCGGTCTTATACCGTTCCTGCTCATCTTTAGCATCTCTAGATATCAGCACCGCTCTACGGCTATTTCAAACACTTAGAATGCAGACAAAAAGAGAACCAAGCCGCTATTTAAAAATTGGGTTTGGTTTCCAGACCTCTATGGAAGACCGCAATCAGACGTTTCTTTAAAGTTTTCTTCATAAAAATGAGCGGCCTTATTAGTACTATACTTCTAGCGCTTTCTTCTTATTAGTGCAATTTTATATCATATAAGAAAAGGGTTTGTGGTGTACTAATTCACTCTTATATATCTTCACTGCAGTTGCAGAAATACTCAAGAGCATGAGTTCCTTCCCAGCTTCTAATTATTATGTATATGGGCATTACTCTCAGAAACCCAGATTTATGAATACACATTCTACCATTCTCTATTGAGCTATGATACCAATAGTATTCCTTAATGATAACTGAAAATCAAGACCTACACGGAACACTTCTTCTTCTTCTTCTTACATTAGGACTAGGTCCTGTATTTTCCTCAAGGGTTTGCCTTATAGGTGGTCGTTCAGGAGGTCGAGTTGTGTCTGGTTTCTTTGCCTTTGCAATTTTTGCAATTTTTGACGCAGAACACACGGCGCTAAGAATTATATTTTTATTGAGATTTTAGAGATCTTAGAAACTTAACAGTCCTGGTCACGTATGATTGACATAAATATATGGATTTTTAGAACTAATTTCTCCAAAAACGTAGTCACAAAGACCTATAAACTTCTACATTTCTTTAGTGAGCTGTATTACTTTCACAAGCCTCTCACTCTTTGCTTGTTCTCAATTTTTTTATTTTTGATCTATGGATTCCAGCAACACTTTCAGCGAGCTCTCCAAGAATATGTCAAACGTAAGTTCAAGATGACGTAAATGTAATGATTCTTACTTTTGATAAATGTACATCTTGGTATAAATCTTCTTCCTATAATAAAGTTGATATGTGCTTTTTAAATTCTAAATGATATACTTTGAATGTGGGAAGTTGGCGTACCTAATTCTTTTGATTTCTGCAGTATCTATCTGTCCGATTATAACAGTTTACTATACGGTAGCCTTCATTTTTCGTATTAAAATCAAAGGACATAGTTCGAATAATCATGATTAGTGTGACAATAGTAGTATATATGATTTAGATTGGAGTTTTAGCTATTATTTTCTCTGCATCCGTTTTAATAAGAAAATCAGATACTTCTTTTTATAATGAAATATCTCACATTTTTTCACTTGGCGACCATTTCTATATTCCTTGCCTATCCGTAAAAAGTTAATTAGTTAATCGTAGATTAAACGACACGACATATGATTTTGAGTAAAATCGCTTCATTTTAACTGAATAAGCAACCTATACTTAAAATATACTTTTCGTTTCAGAATCGAATTTCATAAATCATCCATAGGTTACAATGTAGGAGGTCGATATCAATTTGTTTTGTGAAATATTTCTTTTATTTTTTACAAAAATATACGAGAGGTATTGAATAACCTAACGTCAATATCAAGTATGTATACCATAAGGTTTCAAGTTATGGGCACCCTACCTTACATGGAGATCAGATATTTTTTTTCTTTTATATAAATATGATAATTTCAACACATCGTTGCTCAATGTGGGGTACGTTGTAATACAATAGTGCTTCAGCAGGTTGTTACCAAGATGCGCATGAATATGAGTGTCATGTAAGGATTGCTTAAGAATATATAATAAAGGTGATATACAAGGACAGTTGAAAAATGCAATCTTCTTTTTAAACGAATGGAAATAATGCTCTTGGAATATAACATTAGAGCTACCCTACAGACTATTTTTATTTAGAAAAGATATTCCTTGCAGTGTTTACGTACTGTAATACGGTAAAAACTGTTGATTGATTGGATTGAATTCAGTTTCAATTTAACAAAAAGTTTAAGATACTCAAAAAAGTATGTCTATTTAGATGTATTACCGGAATTTTTAGACATATATCGATTTAATTGATATATCTACCATTTTATCTTTAGTGACACATGGCTTCTAATATACCTTGGAAACTTCAATAGGAATTATCTGTATGTAGTTCTCTAATAACATTATTCAAATATGGTTTTGACAAAAACACTTCAACCTAAGTTATTTTTAAGTTCGACAACTTTAAGTCGTTAAAGACCCATGAAAATATAATACGAAGCTTATATTGGTGACAATCGGACACATTATTATTCCGTCTGAAATATGTACCAAATAAAGCTTGTTAATGAAGCTGAACCCTTAAAAGACACGTACTCGTTCTTCGTAATATAATTTTTTATTTATACATATTTCACAGTATACTTATTCGGTTCTACCGTATACCTGTTGGAATAAGTTGTATAGGGTCTCACCAATTAATATTTCCTGCACTGAGACTCACTTATTGTTAAATATATCTGCCCTCGGTCAAATGATATATTAACTACTGTATATAGTTCTTTCTTGTAATACACCAATATTATTGTAAATCTATTATACCATTGTTGGAGTTTTCTATTCCCTATTTCCCTGCTTTATCCAATGTTTCCTCTCCTCTTTCACGCTACTTCCTTATTCTTCTATGTTTCATGTGTTCCAGTATCCTGGTATTGGTAAAGTAAAGATATAAAAAAATCACGGAGGAACAAAATAACCTGCAAAAGCAACCTAAATTGTAATAGGCGGTTTTTACAAAATTCATATTTTTACACACTAAATATAACCTAAATTAGGAATTAGGACACAAATTTTGAAACTGTAAATGCCCGGAAAAAGAGAGTAAAAGTGGTCCAATAAGAGTAAATAAAATCGCTATCATCCCGAGTGGTCGTTACTTTGATAATTGCTCTAAATCCATTTCAACGACTAAGATATTTATAGAACATAAACCCGAAACTTAATAATCGACTGTATGGGTCTTTCAGGACGAGCCAAATCCAACATAGGTTGTTCTCTCACGAAGCACTTATAAACAAATGGTCGCCTCTTTTTGCGGAATAAATGGACGCTACTTTTCTTTTAAAGCAAAGTAGAACGGTCAACATCGAATTGATGGGTCATCCATCATCATTTAACACATTTTTTCTTTTTCTCGCAGATCAGAAAGAAATTGCGAGGTCAACGTTTTTCTACACCTGAAGGAGCGGTTGTTTTAGAGGTATCTCAATCGAAATGAAAAAATACGTCGATAATAACAACCAAAAGTGTCGAATATTTTGAAAAACAATAAACACATATCCAATTATAAATATTTGTTTTTATTTGTCTATCTCAAACTTCAAGTAGTATAGAATTAATAATAAAGCATAAATATAAAAATTATTTGTGTTCATAACTGATAAAATCGTAAAATTATATATTTAAATAGGTTGAATACATTTCAAAATTGATATGAAATGAACTTTTTCCTAGTTCTAAAAGCTGCGATTTATTTATAACATATAACTTTGGTGGTCGCATACGCTCATTATTGCAGAAATTTTGTAATCGGACCACACCGCCATGTGTGGGTGTGTAAATAATTTCACCAGGTTGTTGAATTATGGTGTTTACTTCCGTCGACACGTTAAGGAGAAAATCCATTTATCTCAGTATGGCAGAACGATAAGTGTACTTCTTTCTTTGTCCTTTGAAGTATCAAAGTAAACGTAAGAGAAACTATTGCTATCATTACAAATAATGTATGTAAACAATTAATATTAATCACTACCGTAAATTTTGGTAATCCTTTGACAGTTGTAACTGCTACAGTTCTTTGTTCCTGGATCAGTAATGAACGTGTCTCACAAAAACTTTTTTGCAGATACTAGGACAAAATCATTGTTGTGAGTTATATAAAAATAAATTTTCTACCATTTAAATGAGAAGTATATTTGAAGAGAGAAAAATTGTCCAATGATGTGAAATTGGTTAAATGAATCAATTTTTGTGCTTTTAAAATTTTGAGAAAATAACTTACTGCTAGACGAAGCACTTCCCCCGGTTAAGAGGGTGATCAATCAGCTTTTCCTTGTACGAAATACAAGTTATACAATATAAAATTAAATACTATGCTGTATACTGATTCGGTCACTAGTGAAATAACTTAGTTTATGGTAAACAGATCATAAATGGTTCTCATCTGGAGTGGTGATATAATTCGTCCTTTCGAGAATTCAACTTCGAGGGCTAACGAGGAAGCTGAACACTAGTCGGGTTGATTGGGCGGTCTTCTGTCGGCTGCATTCACTGGGGATGAAGTTTCTTGCTAAATATGGTTCCTCCATTTGGATTAAAAGGACAATAGATCATTATTGTCCATACACTGGGCGTTGAATTCCTCTTGGTGAATATCTTGTAGTACGATGTTCTTGCAGAAGAGTTTTTTTATTTTATTTAGGAATTAATGTTTTTAATCGATCTTACTTACCAATTGTTATTGGACATAAATGATAGTAACCGAAATGTTATTTAAAATTGTAGGTACTTGTGATAAGTATTATGGGAAATATAGTTATCAATTTTTATAATTTTTCCAAATGGCAATATATTTCCTAAGTTTATTCTTAATAGTAATTAATATTTTTCCAAATTTCTTAGTAGTGCAATTAACGCTTTTTTTCTTATTTTCTTATTTTCTTATTCGTCCATTAATATGACCTTCTCCAACACACGATTTCTTCGGAATCTTCTAAATATGAATTTGGTAGTGGTCATCCGTCTTCAAAAAAGGACGACAAAATTTTATCAATGGTAGGAATTTTCTTTTTAAAGTAAAATGAGTGGACTTTCCTGCGGATTGCATATTTGTAATCTTCTTCGATGTAAACCTTTGGCCCTCCTGACCGAGACTTTGGACCACTTAAACATCCACTTGTTTTCTTTTCCTTAAGAAGTTTGTGGACCGTTGATTTTCCTAGACCTGTCATATTCGAACACATACTTGTTAGATCATCGACACTGATATTTTAATGTACTATAAATATTTAAAGCCATGCTTCTTCACTTAATGTATTGGTGTATAGTTTTGTAAGCGTTTCTGTGACAACTACTGCGCTAGAAATACAGTTGTGTATTGGCAATTTTCTTTTATAGGACTTTTTCTTGAACTGAAACTTGTTAATAACCATTTAAATATACCTCATATTTCAATCTTTTATTACCCTCTTGCAAAATGTACCTGTTTATCACTTTTCCCAGAAATCACTTTACAAATCGTTTTCAAATTAACCTGCCTGGTATAGGTATATACTATAAAGGGCGTGAAATATTTACCTGTCAACATCATTGCTTTCTTAAAATACCCCAAAGGAATTGTTTTGGCCCATAAGTAAACATAGTTGGAAATTTGAACTTGATGCAATAAATTTCTTAGAAAATAAATGTTGGATTCATTTGCTTAGGTTTAATAAAATAAAATAATAAATTGTTCTTAAATGTGACTACGGCTATGGTGGCCAGGAGAGAGATTGATTTATTACTCTACACTCATTCCGAATGGAGTATAGAAGAAGAATAACCTCTTCACAAATGGTACTCATTGTCACACGTTCTGTAGGCAGATGGCTCATATAACGAGTACTAGTAGACCTGATTCTAACACACTGCAGTTTGTAACTTCAAAGTCTTGAAATCCACAGCACGCAGCATTTAATTTAGTCTCAACAAGCATACCATTGAAATATATGAAATTCTCAAAAAGTGTGATAGCTCCTCAAAAACCAAAAAAATCACAAACGTGACTTTCACACAACAATAATCACTCACTTGTCAATTATTTGTGAATACCTGGAGTTAAATATTTTTGTGAATTATAAAGAATATGTGAGGGGGAAAACTGTTAAAATTTGTAGATGAAAGCTTGTAAAAACTAAAAAACAAACATAAAAATAACTAAGTGAAGATGAAACAAATGAAATAAAATTTCAATATACAGACTAAACCCATAATTGGTAACTAAATTATAAGTAATAGTAATAGGTAACAATTGGTGAATGAATCCATAGCAAAAATTAAACCATTATGCAGCATGTCCAGAATTGAATATTATTATTAGAATAGTCGTTAACAGACTAGGCATTTTCAAGTAAATATGCCCTCAAATTATTGCGGAATGCGCGAAAAGATGATATGGAATTAATTTCAAATGGCAAGAGCTTCTGCATTTTTTTACATTGTAAAATATTGAGCCCTTAACTAATTCTCTACGTGGAGTAGGTAGGTAAAGGGCGCGCTCCGCGTTCCTAAGTGGGTACCCGTGCAAAGATCTTTCTAAAATTGGAGAAGAGTGTTTACGAATTAGGCAAATGGATTCGAGGATGAATAAAGAAGAAAGAGTCACAATTTTTACTCTTTTAAAGAAGTCCCTGCGGTGAGCCCTGCTATTAAGTCCGAGTAAATATATTGTAGTTTGGAGATTCGATCAAATTGAGACGCACTACACGTACCCCAGAAGGGAAGGGCATATCGAAGATGCGATTCAATAAGGGCATATTAGAGTGTTAAGGAAGTGGATATGTTCAGTTCTTTGGAAACTGATCTCAGCGCAAAACAGGAGGAACTTAATTTTTTTAGATAAGGCGGCAATATGTAATTCCCATTTCAAGGAATTTTCCACAATAAGCACTAAAAATTTTACAGATTCAACGACGTCAGTTTTGATGTTATTTAATAAAAAAGGCTGCAATGTATTTTATTGGATAAAACTTTGGTTTTAGAAACATTGAGACAGAGAAGGTTTGAGTCGCACCATGATTTAAGGGTGATTAGGTCACTAGATATAGTCCTATGAAGTGCCGTGAGATCAGGGCTGCTCGAAGAGAAACTAGTGACGTCTGCAAATAGACATATTTTACTATTGATGTTAAGATAGGCGATGTCGTTTATAAACAGAAGAAATAAAATAGGGCCTAGTACTGAGGTGTTCTCCTGAAACCGTAGTACTGCAATTTGTTAATTAAAATATAATGATTAACACAATCGAAAGCCTTAGAAAAATCACAAAAAGTTGTTTAGGCTAGAGTACACATTATTAAGGAGGGAGAAAATAGTATCATATATGCATTTGTTGCTTAGAAACCCAAATTGATGGGTAGTAAGTATTTTATATTTAAACGGATATGATTAAAGCCTCATTTTTCTATGATCTTAGATAACGTGGGAAGGTGTGCAATTGGGCGATAATTCGACACTTCTTATTTATTTCCTCCTTTGTGCAGAGGTATAATTATAACCGTCTTAAGGCAATTGGGAAAAGTGCCGTTTTGAAATAAAACTTTAATTAAAGTAGTAAGATGATTTAATGTGCAATTGGGTAGACTTGAAAACGTAAGTCCATCAGTTCCAGATGAGTATTTATTTTTGATGTCATTAATTGTACTGGGAAGCTCTGTTAAAACTACGGGCATAAAAATACTGAGTACTCTGTAACCGACTTCTATTCTAATAATAATATTCAATTCTGGACATGCTGCATACTGCTTTATTTTTTGCTATGGACTTATTTACTAATTATTACCTATTACTACTACTTAAAAATTAGTTACTCATCATAGTTTTATTCGGTATATTTCATTTGTTTTATCTTTATTTAGTTATTTTTATGTTCGTTTTTAGTTTTTGTCTACAAATTGTAACAATTTTTTGACAATAAAGCATTTCACTTTCTCTCTCTCTCTCTCTCTCTTTCTCTCTGTCTGTAAATTAGCAGTAGCATCAGGTAGACACGAAAGCGGATCATAAGAAGAAGTTATAGAAATTTATAAATGTTTGGCTACATTTACAAAGTAATTATTGAGATTAGGTGAATCGTTTAGTTTTGCAACCGTAGGTAGGAAAATAAAATCGACTATTGATTTTACGTCCTCTTTTGAGGTTCTTGGAACCAAAAACATACCAACATGCAACAACTAATCTGATCTTTTTGATTTATGTGCATGCGAGTAACAAAATTACTTGTAGCGTAACTAAAGGTTGAAATTCGCGTAAAACTCCGAGTCCATTTCCAGTTCCAATAACACAAATGTAAAAGGTATACCCGTAAATTGATTTTTGTGGTGGTGGTTGTTTTCTTAGTAAATACATGCTCAGTTTACCACTCTTGTGGATTTATTTTAATGAATTTTACATGTCTCTAAATACGTCATTGATATATGTAAGCACGTCGTTCGAGGTGCAACCATTTTTTTCTATTTAAAATGCATCATCTTTTTGAATCGAAGAAAATTCTTTTCACATTTCCTCTTGAGAAATCATTATTAGCAGAAACAAAGTAAATAAAGTAAATATGATGATGATTTTAGTTTTATTTTCGATATATTATAATATATAAATAGTTTCGTTATTCATTTTGAAAATATATTAATTTATAATCACTGTTAAAAAACAGCTGGTAAAAATTTCACTTGAGTGAGAATTCAAGTGCATGTACAATGTGTACTTGAAAGTTTCCTACCTCCTTTTTCCGATGTAATGTTATGACTACCAAATTATATAAATTTTGTGCCACCTAAAACATCCCCAATTCCAGTATAAAGGAGCTTGATGAATAGTGTTATAAGATGAGATGGTTAGTTGTATGAACAACAAAAATAAACTCCAGACTTCAAATTTCAATATTTTTAATTTTATTTATCACAGACTTTCATTACCTGGTATTTGGCTAAAACACAGTGTCCCAGTTAAGCCCCAATAATTTGTAACTAATGTAATGCACTCAAACAGACAAGAATTTAGAGCTTCTTTATCTTAAGATTTGTCTGTTCAGCCTTGACTCTTAGTCTTCAACTAATTTAGAGTCTTGTAGTAAACTGTATACTTCCCCAATTATTTAAATTCAGCGATTTATAATATCAATTTCAACTTAACAAAACTTTTTAAAATCTCAAGCCAGGGGCGGCGCATCCCCAATGGTTAACAATCCGTAACTTTCACAGAGGCAACCTGTATAATCTAAACATAGTAATAATAAATTTTTCATTCGAATTTTTAGCATAAAAGATACTCTTTGTTTAGCTTCATAAAATTTATAGTTTTATGAGATTTGTAGATTTTTAGATCGTTGTATATGACAAGGAAACCGTTCGCGATAAAGGAACATTCTGATTAAAATTATCATAAATTGTAATTATTTATTGAAAAAAGTTACAGGATATATCAAAATACAAAAATAAAAAACATTTCTAATTGAACTGCATACTGTCGAACATCGTGTTACTTACATAAAGAAAAAATTTGGTTGGTTAGTATACAACTGGATTCATTTTTTTTTGTTAAGAAAATTCATTTTTGCTATCATTTAATTGTACAGGTTGACCCTGTAAAAATTACGGATTTTTAACCATAAGGCATGAGCCGCCGCTGGCCTTTGGATAGTAGTGTAGAATTATTTATGCCGCCAATCTCACTACATGGACGATGTTCGAATGTATAATATAGAAAATATACTCAAATATAGTTTTGATGTCACAACTTTAAAGGCCTATAACTCGGTAATTTTTAATAATAGATAATTTTGTTATAATAACAAACATTAGCAACAAATCTTTGGAATACCAATGAACTCTTCCATATTACCTATACTAGCATATTATGTAATCATTTCTTCCTACCAAATTTATTGTAAACGAAGATAATAAAATTCAATATAATATAGAAAATTAACTCAAGTATAAGTTCTGCTTTCACAACTTCAAAGGAGTATAACTTTGTTATTGTTTTTTTCATGTCACATCATTATTTTCACGTCATCTACTCACTCCCGAAGTTTTAGTATCAAGTCCCAGAACACTCTATATATTGTGCAAATCAATTTACATTCATGCACTGATCATTTTTATTAAATATCCCCGATGTTATTTTTTAAAGGCAATTCTTAAATGAATGGTACCATTACTGTAGTAGTTTGAAATATTTTCTTCGAACATTTCGTTTCAATATTGTGTAATTCACTCTTCTTTGAGGACGTCAATTAATTCGATTCACTGTACGGTATAAATAGGTAATTTATTGATATTTTATTGTTAATCTTCCTAGTCGTGTATTTGGAATAATTTTTTATTTGTTATGATTTTCATCACATACAATGGTTAAGAAATTTGACAAAAAATTCGTTCTTTGAGTTGTAGTTCATTGTTTAGGAAGTTAAAAACAAAAAATAAATTAGATTATAAGTGAATTTCGGATTGAATTATATACAGAGGAAAGTATATTAGCCGCTTTGATACAAACACCGTATTTGGTTAAATGCCTACTCCATCTAGAAATAGGAAAGATGATAATATAATTTAATATTTTATGATACATGAAACATTTTCATTGCACTTATAGTACTTCTTAGTACAATATGTGCAATAGTACTATGAACCTCTTTAAGGTAAACTAAACAGAATATATCAGTATCTCTTTACAGTAGAATGAACAAATTATATCGGATGCTGTTTTTGCTAATTCAACAAATTCTGAAAAAATAATAATGAAGTATTATTACAGTATATTAGTTTAAACAAATTATTTCTAATTGAAAGAACTTTAGATAGACAAAACTTTCAACAGAACATTCGATGTCGAATCATCCAGATTTTTTATATAAATTAACAAAACCAAAATTATACAACTCAGTCTGGCTTTAGTCTTAGTTTCGTTATATTGTTAATTGTTTATACTTTTGATTTTGTTGTTAAAATCGTAGGTGATAAAAGTATTTGAAAAAAGTGAGTTTCAACGAGACGATTCATATTTCGCCCCTAATTCTGTTCACATGATTGATTTTTAGCATTCTCGCTTCAAGTTCTTATATTCTAATATCCTGACTTAGGTCAACTGCCCACTTTGTGATATTAAATTTTCAGTCAAGTCAAAATCAGATTGTGATTTGCATGATATCTAATTTAACTTTTCAGAAAAAATGAAATATATATATATATATATATATATATATGAAAAATAGTTTTTAGACAAATATATCAGTAATCGAAAGTGAAATATTATACAAATTTTCTTAATTTTCTCCACATATATTTTAACGAATTGAAGGAAATGTGTATGTGACGGAGACACTCACTTCGTATGTATTTCGTTAAGAATTGAAAAAAAAGAAAAATACCGAATAGTACATATGTAGTACCCTAGAGAAACTGTTACTGAGTAAGCAATACGAGAATATATTGAGAAATTCTTAGCCTACTATAGAACCAAACAAAATTTCAAGTCAAGATATTTTATTACTCAACATATTCTCCTCTTAATTGGATACATTTATTACAACGAACCTCTAGACCTTTCAAAAAAATGTTTCTTCTTGCTCTGCAAACCAGACCTCCACAGCTTTTATTACCTCCTCGTTGGAAGAAAATTTACGACCTTTTAAACTTTTTTTTCAGTTGAGGAAAGAGATGATAATCGGACGGAGCCAAATCTGGTGAATAAGAGGGTTGCTCTAATACTAATCTGTCTTGCAGAACCAGAGTGTCGCCATTCCATCGATTTTTGCTTTGTTTCTGGATCGTAAAAATGTGACCAAGTCTCATCTACAGTAACAATTCGGTTTAAGACGTCTACATCGTTATCAAATCGAGCACAAATCGAACGCGATGCTTCTACCCTTGCACTCTTTTGATCAACATTCAAACATTTGGGGATCCATTTTGCACCAATTTTTCAAATTGACGTGAACTATATGATGAACGCGTTCGTGTGAAATATTCAGTGCTTCAGATATCTGTTTTAGCCCAATTCGACGGTCTGGTAAAATCATGTCATGAACTGCATCGATATTTTCGGGGACTGATACAGAAACTGGCCTTCCCGATCGGTCATCATCTCCAATGGAAAATTTACCTCTTTTGAAGCTTGGAGTCCAATTTTTCACGGTCGCATACGAAGGACATTGATTGAAGGCATTTCTTCGTAAATCTGCTCACCTCTTAACCCTTTTAAATACAGGTACTTGATGATGGCTCGATACTCCAATTTTTCGATTTTCACTATTTCGGTTTATCTTTTAATTTATTGCGTAACTCTGATTACTTTTTTGACGTCAAACTAAAAAAAATTAAATAGAATAGATAACATTAATTTTAGCAACAAATCTTTGGAATACCAATGGACTATTCCATATCTCCTATACTAGCATATTAGCTAATGGATTATATTTTTCTTTATATATTCTACCATTCAAGCTATTCTTCATCAAAAAATACGCAGTTGACATAAAATTTATCCCTTCCATATGATGATATTGATAATTTACTTCAATAGTTTTGATCCACATACACAATTTACTACAGAAAGTGAGAATGATGAACAATTACCATTTCTTTATATATAATTTAGTAGAGCTGCAGACAATAAAATTTCATTCGACTGGTACATGAAATCAATAAGCTCTGGAAGACATATCAATTATCATTCATATCACCCATCTAACACTAAGATTAATTCAATAATACAGGAAAAAAATAGAGTCCTCAAAATTCCAAATCCAACATTTCACGAAAAGAACCTGAAAATATTGTTCAAACTTTTACTCATACTCTTCATATCTTTTGAAACGAATTCTATATAACACATCTAACAGTAACTTTGATATCAGTTGACAGAGTAGTTATAATTAGGCAATTTAAGAAAATAGCTGACCTACGTCACTCTGGCACTCTACGACACTTGATTTTTTCGTTGTTCCCGTGTTAGCTTTTCTTGCTTTTTCCGGTAGTGAGAGTTGTTTTGTATTGTTTTTGTTTGTGTTTCATGGTGTTTAGAGGACTCCATAGATAGTTTATAAACATATTTCAGTGAAACAAATCTAGATGAAATTCAGTTTTCTGTTTTAGTCACTTTGCAGGTAAGCTTTCAACCAAATTACAAACTTTAGGACACTTGTATTTATTTTGGGCTCAAATCACGGGCGTTTTTTAGACATTTATTTCAAGTTTATCAAAAATGCGTAGGTTGCAAAGTGATAACCCAATGGCACCTGAAAGGTACAAGGACAAACTTAAAGCTACCGGTAGAGTTAACATCTAACGATATAAAGAGCTTTAATGAGAATTCTGCTCGTTCTCCACAAGTTTCCAATATAATTGCGTTTAAGCCTCTATTTACCACTTGCCTTATCAAGAAGAACACTGATTAGTGAAAAAAAAACGAAAAAGCCAAGGGACAAAATTTCGCACTTATTTCAGTAGCAACTCTTTGAGAAGCAAATAATACTGGAGATAATACGATCTAGAATCGAGCAAATAAGTTCTAAAACCACACAAAAACTTATAGCAATTGTTTATCCCACGACGGGCAGATGGGCATCAGCTGATTTTGACAATTTGTTAGATTGTTCAAATCTGAATTAATATCTTACCTGGGTATACACCTTTGATATATATAAAATCAGTTACTACTAAACTTTCCGTAATCTTCAATACATAATATTAAAATAGCGAACAGTCAAATCCATAATATCCAATATATTTCAATTAAAATAAACGATCAACGATATTCAGAGATTTTATTACCTGAAACCATATCAGAAAGGTCACCAATCACAACCTAGGATATTTTGAAGCAAGATTTTCAAAATGACAAATCAATAGTCTACAATCTTATTCAATTCAAATTACCAGTAGTTAAAAAAATAATTTTTTCAGTCAACAAAATTTTATGCGTATTAAAATCATTCAAACACCCTGTAATTCAATTTCTAAAATTTCTGGCTCAAAGATGTATAACTTAGAGACTTTGTATACAATATAAGTTCTAACAAATAACAAACGAAATCTCAAAGAATCGTTAGTTTCTAAATCGAGCAAATAAACGCGAAAAATGTACTTGTAGCATACCCACTTATTATTTTACTGTCTGAAATTTTTGTAACAACCAGTCAAATGTCGCAGTATTGGAATTACAAGGATGAAACTTTATGTGAACGGTCTTCAATTCAATCATTCAGCAAAAAAAGTTTTATCCAGAGGCTGTAGATACTTGTGTGAAATGCACAAATCACCTGTAATGTTTCGGGCAGATACAGCCAAACAAATTATAATATAATCATAACAGCAATGGTCATACTCACAATTACCTGATAATCGGGAAGATCCATTCGTAGTAAACTGCTCATCAAATGAAGGTTCAGAAGTTATTTTAACAACAGCAATCATACATATACTTGACAAGTGTGGAGTTCAACATCATGCACGAGCTTTACTCGACTCAGATTCAAAATCAAATTTGATAATCAATGAAATAAGTGAAAAACTGAAGTTGCGCAAACAGAAAATACAGAAAATAATTTACATACCGAGAAAAATAGATAGACTCCTTCGTGCATCGTTATTATACGAAGTTCGGAGCGTCGGCGTCGGTCAAATCAAGCAAAATAATCATTTCCCCATAATACAGAAGAAAACATTTTTAAATTATATCTTAAGAGTGTTTAATTTCTACTACTCAAATAGAAGCTGGCTTAGGTAGTCGACACAATACATTTCACACCAACAGCAACGCAGCAATTAAAAAATAGAAAGACCGAATCATCTCAAGATCGAACAGTTAGTATTTTGAAAAAAGGATTAACTACCTATCCGATGTAGGTCGAGCCGTATCGGAAGCTTTTTCCTGGCAGAGATGGCCAAATTCGTGTTGTTTCCGTGAGAACAACGAACACCGAATTCAAACGGCCCATAAACAAAATTTGTGTTTTCTCAGTGGAATATTAGTACATTGTTTTTCAAAATACAGTCCTTTCACGGCAGCCTATATAAATTTGTACTAATTAACACCTCTAAGCTTGCATCGCAAACATCTATTTCTTTCATATGCTTCCAAAATCGCTAGTAATAAAGAGCACCAAACTTGATTTCCTTCACAGATCGATTTCAAAAGACATACAGCAAAAGAAGATTCGACCCACCATTTTACGAGAGAGTCCGAAGAAACTTTAATGATCTACAACTCCAATTTACCAATTTTTTCCCAGAAAATATACAAATCCCCACACCGTGTTTGATTGCTGTACCTAAAATCAATACCATACTTATTATGGTAAAAAAAAATGAAAACTCCACTTAACCTGAAAAAATATTTTTTAAAATAAATGAAAAACTACCACAACCATTAAATGATATTTACTAATGCCTCCAAATCTTCAGAGGGAATAGGAGCAGCCATCCTCGCCCCAAATACATCTTTGAAATTCAATTTCAGAGCTGTCACTTCTGCATACACTGCAGAATTAAATGCAATACTACAAGCACTCATTCATATTAGACAAAAAAATTCCCTATCTCTAATATTAACAGATTCATTTGGCTCCTTTGAGACTATCCAACACATTTATACTCTAAATCTTGTCGCCTTACTAATTAAAAAATGAAAATGTTACCGTCGATTTCATAGTTAATAGCTTTCATATAATTTTTTTTACTTTTGTAAAAATATTTAAAATAAATATAATCATTGTTGAGTTTGGAAAATCATTTTCAAGAAACCACACATTATCAACTCAACAACAATCAAATTAAAAACAACTTGAAATTAGTTTATTGAGGTATTTTCATTAACATAATGTATAGCCCTTTAATATTTAGAGGCCATTGGTGACAAAAACACATACCTTATTCGGTTCTAATTAAAAACCATTTATCTGGTTCCTCGTTTTTAAATATTATCTGCTTTATATATTTAAAAACATTATAACCTGTCCAGATGAAATAAACATTAGGTAACTAGTACCTCAACACACCTAAAGACATTTTAACCGTTATGTCTATTAAGTATTGTATTTGAAACTAGTGCCATATCTAATCCCCATTACGAAATCGGAGACAGGCTACTGTGGGTTCAAATTTATATTCAAACTAGTCCATATTTGTCACAGAGAAAAATATTGCAATTCAGTTCGCTTCTACAACTCGCTGTTGTAAACTTATGATTCGGTTTGATTAATAATATAGGGATAATTTAATGTTGGTATCCAGCATACAAGTAGATTTTTTTAATAAGATGAATTATTAATAGTAACCGTTGAGTGCCAATGGAAAAAAAGTAGTTAAGAATAAAGCTTCATAAATATGGTGCGAACAGTATCTTGTATTGCTCAATATACGAGTGAATGATTAGTATGATAAAGTTTAGTGTCTCCTTTGTCCTTTGAGATATCAATTTAAAATTTGAAGAATTTTAGCCATCATTAGTCTGCATATCTTAAAACTATTCAAAATCTTACAGGGTGTTTTACAAAGCTGTGCCATTTTTTAAAATGAAACACCATATATTTTATTGCCTATTTGGAATAGAAACGTAAACAAAACAGAAAAAGTTCGCTCTGCTGAACGGGTAGTTAAAGGAAAGGGACAGTTGAAGTAGTGTTTGGTAGACAATCTGAAAACTTGCAGTGGGAGCTTATTTTCGGGATTCGATCGATCTTCTTTTAAAATTTGCAGCTCACATTTCGAGGAAAATTTTATTTATATTCTATTGCCTCTTGTGAAATGGCACTGATGTATCATTTAAATTTGGTAGTAGGATATTGTTTTACTTTTTTAACACAACAGTTAGTCACAGACCAGCAGTGATTGTGTTAGTATAGTATCAACAGTGTTCTTGATGGTAAGCATGCTATTTTTATTTTCTATTTTTTGTTTCAGCTGTTCAATTCCTTAGTGAAATTCCAAGGAATGAGCAGATTGAGGCCTTGGAATCAACCAAGAAAAAACAGTTGAATCGTTGTGTGGAGTAGGCAGATTGAGACCACGGAATCGTATCCCTTCTTACCAATGAACGAATAACCACTCTATCGATACTCTTATCTTGATAATGGCCTCAGTGGAAGCTATCATCTACATAACGGAAAAAGAATGGAATAATTATAATAAGGCTGCTCAAATAATTTTCCACAAGATTTTCCATTACTAATTGAGCTATAACACTTGATATGGAAATATCGCAAACATCAATTTGTTCATATATCTCATTTTCATATTTGAAGTATGTTGTTATAAGTTTTAGTTCTATAGCTTTGATGAATTCGTTTGAGGTATGTCTGTGTATTCTTTAGTTTTGTTCTATTTTTTCATTAATATATCTTTACAATTGTAATAGGAATATTTGTATATAAAGAAATTCAATAAATAATCACAATTTATGATCATTTTCCTCAGAATGTTTCTTTATGGCGAACGGTTTCCTTGGCAACCACCTAAAAATGTACATATCTCATAAGCCATAAACTTTATAGAGTTAAACATAGAGTAGCTTTTTGTCCAAAAATTCATTTCTGCTATCTTTAAATTGTCGCTTTAAAAGTAACGGATTTTTATTCCGTCAAACTACACGGACATACAAAATCATCATGATTCGCATATTATTTTTATTTCATATTTCAATCATTTCATATTTTTTTTCCAGCTTTTCTTTGTGTCGGTAAAATACCAAAGACTAGGCAGATTGAGGCCTTGGAAACAAAGATAAAGGGTGATTCGTTGCGTGGAGTAGACAGATTGAGACCGCGGGATCGGATCACTTTTTACCAATAAACGAATAACCACCCTATCCCCAACCTTCTTTTGATAATGGTTCCAAAGTAGGAACCGAAACATAGAGAATTCTTGAAATTACAAAAAGGTTCAACCTGTGAACCTAGTTCTTTTGATAATAGTCCTTAACGCGGAAACTTTCAAAATTCAATATTCAAATTGAATATTGAATTTTGAATTCTACGAGTTTAAAAAATTTATACAAGTATTAATATTATCAAAAATCACCGAAAATCTTAATTAATTATTTCCCAAACGATAAATACATAAGTATTCGAAAGCTCGGAAAATATAAGTTAGGCCACTTTGGTGTTTCCTTGCCACTTTCCCAATAAGAAACCGCTCTTATACATATTTAAAAAAACTCAACATTCAAAATACCATAGTGTAACAAGTATGTTGAATAAGTGCTCTTGTTTATCTATATACATATAAAAGGTCAAGGTCAAGAAATAAGATACGTCATCGACGTATCGTAATCTACTGGTCGGAATGAGGAATATATTGCTCTATTTTCGAAATGGTCCTTGAAAATGTTGGCAATGACGGAAGAGAGAGGAGATCCCATGGGATACTTTTAAAATGTCTAGAGAATTTACCATGGAATATTAATTAGTTGTTCAAAAAACAGTGTTTTTTGAACGAAAGATAATCTGGGACGATGTGGTGACTAATCTTCATCGACGAGAATATTGGTAAATGAAGACACAATATCAAAGCTGACGAGAGTATCTGTGAAAATCGAATATCGAAACCTATGAGTAGATAAATAAAATTGTGATAAGTTTTGACATAGGATTGGGATTGCTCAACAATTGGCTTTCTGAAAGAAATCTAAAGATGTGAGTAATTAGAATTGTGATTTCTAATTCCTTATTAAATAATAAATTCTCATGATTCAAATTACAATGAAAAATGATAGTAGTTATTTACATTCATTTTAATATAACATTTATAAAATGAGATGATGGAACGCACAATCGATAGGTCGAACAATGTTTGTGTATTACTTCGCTACTATTACATTTCCTGGTGTAGCAATAATTGAAACCTCTTAAGCTCAGCACAACGATCCTAATCATATCATGTTTAAATTAAATATAAAAATATTTAATATTGAAAATCGAATCGAATCGAATACGTTAAACTTTACTTTATACACTAGTGAGTGAAAAAAACATACTATAAGCAGTGATGCGTCAAAAAATGTATTATTGAGGTCTCCGGAAGATCCCAGGTTCAAGTCACACTGAAGAGAAGAGTTAACGAATTTAATAAAACAAGTTTCTCTGTTGTTTTGTTAATTTTTCTAATCTTGATTTAAATGTTCAAAATATCAATAAATATATAATATATTATAAGGAAAATTATCATTAAACTTCTGTATTTTCATAAAAGTTTCGCTAGTAGAAAAAATAGTGTATGCAATTCGTGTGTAAAGGTCTTTTTTCAACTCATGTGATTGTATCATTTGTCGAAAAAACGCTACTCCACACATTATACATAACTATTTCTTGTATAATTTCACATCTAACTTATCACATAACCGATTTAGATTGTGCTTATTTTGTTCGAAAACTTTCTCCTTTATGACTCCAATTTAAATGTTTTCTGAGAAGAAATCCGATGATGTCTTGGATTATATAGAGGTTATATAGGTGTTGTATTACAAAATAAAGTGAAAATGGACATTCAAATTGTTACCATACCCAATTTTTAATTTGTTCCAATTTGTGTCCTCAACGTTATTTTGAATATTTTTTGTTTCTTCCTATCCTTATTGGTAACTGTAGATTATTAACAAAGGAATATTTTCTTCTCTTGATCTTCCCTCCTTGATTTTTTCATGAAAAATTAATCTAGGTCTAAATCTACATTTTAAAAAAAAGATATTTATAATTTGCATGTAGTAAGTACTTTTTGCCAATTTTAGTATCAACTAACAATTTTTTTGTTTACTTTTCCAGGACTCTTTTAGACATAGCACAAATCCTTTGCTTTGATATTTACATGACTAGCAATCGTTTCTGCGACTATTACATCTTGGAAATTCCATCGCGATTTTTGATTTGAATATGAAATTACTGAATTTAGCTCGGCAAAACGCACATTATCATATAATTAGAAATATAATTAGGGCTATGTCAAGCTGTAAACCATTATACAATCAGCAAATTCTTACAAAAGCGAGTCTCGAGCAAGCTAATTGATCTACATGAGTCAAATTTCACTTGTCATCAATGTAATTACAAGAGCTAATTAATATCCATTTTCATTGTTGGAAAAAATGCCGGATACGGCAGAGAGAGAGCAATTAATAAGTCGCCGTGTTCGTTTAAAGCAAATGACCAGACTTCAATTTAAGATTTGAAGTAGAAATATTAAAAACTGAATAATTGGATAGGAGGAAGTGCTAGCAACTTTCCTATAAATAACTTTCACGTAGTTGTAGTTTGATATATAAACGGAAAAATACATCATAATTTTCCATTTTAAAAGTTTAACAAAATAGGCGATTTTATGTATGAGATAAATTTTAACAAAATAGGGATTGGAGATTTCAAGTTAACATGTATTTTAGTTGGCAAATATTGAAGCGAAGTCACAGTTTCTGCTGATGCACATCAAGCATTTCACTGGCTCATTGGTATTATTTGAAACAAAGGAACAGGGAAGCTGATGCATTGGCAAAAAATAAAAGTGACTGGATACTATCAGTGACATTTGGAAAACTCGACAACTTCAAGAAAATGGAGATCGGTATTAAAATACTTAGTGCAAAATTGAAAAAAAACTGCCATCCAAAAAAGTATTAGGAAACTAATAATTTAGAAAGAATTTTGAAGGTATAACTTCTCATCAATGAGAAATTAAAACTTTTCGTTTTAATAAGTGATATCTATGAAGAATACATTGAAGCGGAATCAGATTTACAAAATACTATCTATCTACTAGTTACTTCACAGAAATAAGTCGAATATATATATATATATATATATATATATATATATATATATATATATATATATATATATTATTATTATTATTATTAGGAGCGGTTTCTTATTGAGAAATTGGCAATAAAATACTAAAGTGGATTAACTTTAATATATTTTCCGAGCTTTCGAATACTTATGAAATTATTCATCAATCCCAGACGATGTCATCATTGTCTTTAATTCGGCTAACAAGTTAATAATTCTGAAACGCTCTAATGGTATTGTCGAACTATTTAAATGTAAATCTTCAAACGCATTAATAAATTTCTCAGTTAATTTTGTTTTTGTTGAAGGTACGCTTCTCGCTTCTTAATAAGACCCTTTACTTTATTACTAAATTCCGTATTAGGCGATTTTACAATGAATTTTATCAAAATAATAATGAATAATTGCCCAAATATTTAATAATATTTCAAACAAAAAATAATGATTTCGTATTTGGCAATGCAATAAATAATGTATAAAGTGGACTAGGCCAAATTTGGCTTAATAGCTAACTGTACGCTTAATAACTTGATGTATGGACTAGGCCAATAAAAAAATGCTTTGAAAATCAGAAGAAATAATAAATCCTATCATTTACTTATTAATTCCAAACACTTCGCATCACTCTGTATAAGACAGTTTGTAAATATCATGTTAAGGCTTGGGAGAATTAATGAATAGTAATAATAGTACTAATAAATATGATTGATCTGAATATATTGAAAAACGATGCAAAATACTTCACCGATAATATATAGATAACAATCTGTCCCTGTCCTCTGCGTATCTTAAGGGCGCAACTGTCCATGTAAGTTAGCACGAGAGCATTGCTTGTAAACCAACTGGCCGTTTGTTCAATGTTTTTGTTGGCTTATGGTTATCGAATATCACTCAAAAAATTAAAACTTGAAATTGGAATTATTTTTCACAATTGTTCATAATTATTCGACTCGAAGGACTGTTTTAGTGTAAGTAGACTGTACTCATATTTTAAATTTTAATTATAATAAAACGCCATGTAATAAAAAGATACAATAAATTCTGACACATATTCACATATTAGCGTGTTATATGTGGTGGGCAAAATAATCGATTAATCGAAAAATAATCGATTAATGGAGTGATCGATTAAATGTTTATTTTTAAAAATAATCGGTTATTGATTAATCGATTAATCTAAAATAATCAAATAATCGAAAAATATCGATTAATCGGAAAATAACGCCGAGACCGCTTGTGGCAAGATAATCTTGAGGTCATTAAAAAGTTTCGCGGCTATGGCATACACACTATTTTTCGTACAATCGTTAAAATAATCATATAATATAATAATCAATTTAACAATTAAAAAATTTATTTTCTGAATAATTATATCAACATAATTCAATATCAAAATCTTACTTCCAAATATCTTCTTAGGTTCATTATTTGGTTTGTTTTTCTTGGGAATCAAACCATAATGTCTTCTGTATGTTCCTAGTGGTATACTCGCTCTTTATCTTGTTTTTTGTAGGAATCACAGCACAATCGTTATTTTGAAGCTTTATTTCCGATTTCGAATAGTCTAAAATTGATATAGTTATATGTTGATTGTCTCTGCTTTCTCGAGGGTCGACATTTGACTCTTGCCACTCTCCGGCGTACAATTTTGGCCAAAATTTATCTGTGTTAAACAGTTTCATACAATCATTGTTAGAAGTAAGACTAGGTCCGTCATCAGAGAGGTCGAGAGGATAGTCTCCAGTAGCACCACTACCACTAATATAATTAACCAACTCCCCTGCTTTCGAAGAATATCTGACGTTTGATGAATCTATATTTTGTAGGATTTCTACACGACGCATTTTTGCTGCAGCACCTATTATAGATGTTATAGACTTTAAAGATGACTGGTGACACCTAAAAATGTGAGGTGAAACACATTTTTTGAGTCTTACTTTTCCGCCCATCATCTTCCATTTCATGTAATTTTCCATATCAGTTTAGAGCTGAAATAAAAAATCATATAATACTATCACTTTCTGGTCTTAATATGTTTCAAACATTGTAAATTTCTTTCCGCTTTTGAAAATTTCCGTTGTAATATGTCCCATAAACTCATAATACCTTTTTATGACACTTGACCCAAATGAAACGGATTATTCCATACTATTTAACTGCATATTTCTATATTATCGGAAAATACATCACAATTTACGTATATTACTCTATAATAGTAAGAAAATATATAAAGTTTGAATATTCCATTGCTCTGTGTTTTGTTTCTCGAAATAATCTGAAAAAGTAACATTCGCATATGTGCTAATATGACTAAAAATACCACTGTGTGTAGTACTTACCATAAATAATTGAAAATTAACTTCGAAATGATCTTGCTGTTGCCTAGGTTAATACATTTAACAGAGCTTATCTGGTTAAGGCTTCTAAAGAGTGCCTCTGTCTGCCTTAACCCCTGTAGATTGCCACAATAACAGATTTTGTCCTTATCTCCCTGTTTCCCAGTACTTTCTCTAATGTTCTATATCTGATACCACAAAAGCGTTCAGATCCTATCAAGGGTTTGTCCCCTTAAGTATGTCCCGCAGTTCATTGAAAAGTAACTTTCTTTTTATCTAGTTCATTTAGCTTTTCAGGCTTTTTCAAACCAGTTAGGATTTTTGTCATTAGAGCTTACAGCTCTAATGGTTGATTGGCTAATTCTTTTTTAGATTGAACTGGACAAATTTTTCAATAGCATATATTTCTACTTTAAAAATGATTGTTGTGTTGCCCAAGCTTTCAGAGTATTTGGTTTTAAGTACACACCTGTCTCAATTCTGTTTGCTGTTTTGGAGCCATCCGTATACCATTTGATGGCAGCTATGTTTATTTCGTCTATGGTGCACATATGCAAGCTAGTCTTTGTATCTTCGATATATTGCTTTTCGTAGTGCTCAGACAAGTTCTTGTACCCCAAACTACTACCCCATTCATGATAGTTGGTATCACGTCTACATCCACATTAGGATCTTTGGGTTACAACCTCAATTCCTCCCTTTTACAGGTTTGTTCCTCATCCTCCACTTGCGTAGATGACCTGTCCGCATAAGAGCTAGTCTCCAACGAAGCTCTTCTTGTGGAGATCCACTGTTTGTAGTAATAAAAATGATTTCTTGCTCATTTTTTTTACTGCTGTTCTAGTGGATAATAGCTTTTCTATATATCTGAGGCACATACTTCGTTTTTTTTTGTCAGAGTATTCTGAATTACGTTTGTCAATTGTAAAAGTGCAGCCTCCGTAGATTTGACTGTTTGGTATGCATATCGACAGGGATGGAGTGGTTTTCACTTCGAAGTCTCTGTTCTAACTTAGTTATCGACAACTTTTTCCATCGTTTTTAATATAAACTATGTGAGGCTGATTGGTCTGCAGGAAATGTCCTTCCTTCCTACTTTTGGTCTGAATGTTTATTTGACCCCTTTCCAAAGTAGTTGTATATATCCCAGCTCTAGATGGTTTCGACTGAGGCGGATAAAGTGTGAGAGGATTTCTTCCTGTCCTTTTTGAAGAAGGTATGCGAAGATTCCGACCATTCCTGACGACTAGAAGGTGTTTATTTGTTCTCTCTTGCACACGTGCTTAGCATATGCTGCAGTTTCTCTCTTATCTCTGCTATTTTCTGTCTTTGAACTACCGTTTCCCAGAAAGTGAATTTTTAGCAAGAGCTTTAACAATTCAATAGTTGTATTAAATAACTTTCGCCAATACCTCCTTAAGTTTTGTCCTCGCAGAATTTTCTAAAGCTTTGCAGCTTTGCTTATATAATTTCTTTATTGTGATCAGTGTAGTGCTCTAACACTACCCAAAACACTTTGCTCTATTACGTGTGTTTTTGTTAACCAGACAATCCTGTAAATAAACAAGTGAGTGAATATCAGCTTGAATTAACTTCCCCCTCATTATAAAGCAACTCAACAAAGAAAAATTTAAAGTAAAGTCGTAATCAGAATCAGCACAATTGTAAGAAGCACATCATTAAAAAAATAATGTTTTTTTTACTGGTATTTGTTTAAACAAACTATACACTATTATTAAATGAAAAATAGTGTATTGGCACTCTTAGACTTGTTACAAACGGAAGTTTTGTGTCATAGAACCTTAAAAGGAACTTTTAATAGAAAGTTACATATAAATATCAACAAAATTTTTAAATAAATCGTAGTTTGATCATTGTTTTGATGTGAGTTCTGAGTTCTTAGATCGCTTTTCACTTTGAAGAACATAGCTTATACTAATTTTAAACTCTATTATTTCAATCAACATTCAATTTTGTTAGAAACTGAGTGTATAAGCAGAAATAACATTTTTAATAAGTCTTATAAAATATCATCATTAATGGTCAAATCTTAATAAAAATTGATAGAGCTCACGTATCAATTAGATAGTTAGATGATTTAGCTGGGTTTTATAAGCTGGTTTTATGATTGAATATTTCCAATAGCGCATTCTTGAAGGTTTAATACCACGGTTTTTTTGCCAAGACGGTAACCATAGTTGGTGTTTACTGGAGTATGTAAAAGGAAGTCGCGCCATTGAAAGGAAACGTCATGGTATTTGCACTATTTATTTGTCGGTATTTTCTATTTACTCATCCGCAGAGTGCCAAAAAGTAAAGTATGAATACCATTTCAATCAAAATTACATACCTGAACGTATTTTCAACATAACTAATAAGACCTAACAAGTTTAATGAAGTGATGCTGGAACTGAGAATTATAATTATTCTTAATAGTGTTTTAATCAATTCGTATGAATTCAAGGTAAAAGGGAGAGTAATGATGAATATTATTAAGATGTTTCTATACGGGGTTAGCCATGAGGAACTTTACATACTTTTATAATATGTAGAGCCCCTCAGGGAGGATATCATATGGCTACTAAAAATTGTCATCTTCTCTTCTCCATTAATTAATTATGAAAATGACCATGAATTCTAATTGGTTATAGTTTTTACGCAGTTCATTTGATTTTTTTTTCATGATGCAGTACACTACTATCAAGCATTCGACTGGTATTAGCTAAACTCAAAAATTCCACTTCAGGGAGATATCTCAACTTTAAATCAAATCATCCATACAAAATGGAGATGAACTAAGTGCTAGGAATTAAAAACTGAATCGCAGAATTTCGTACCCAGCATTACACCACAAAAACTACATAATACTCATAGATACACTACAAAATAACGGATATCCTATCAAACTCTTGATAAGATTGATCTACAACACAGCTAGCAGCCACATCCTTGATCAGGTAAGCAGTAATGAAAATAAACAAAACATCTCTAATACCCAATACCCAAGGGATAGTTTTTTACATTTTTCATACATTAACTCTTTCTGAAAAAATTAGTAAGGAATTCACAGGGTAAACATTAAAATTACGTATAGAACTACCAAACACTCTTCACTAAATTGAAACAACCAAAACACATGACATATGAATGTATGACATTCCAAAATTCAAAATTACGTTGCACTCAAAACAATAGCGATGTAAAAGTTGAAGAAAACCAAAATAAAAATTCTAGATATTGAAACAAATTATAACAAAAGAATGTTGAATCACTCAGCAAAATATATACCTATTTATTACACTAAAAAAACGTCCAGTCTATCAACGAATAGTTTGTATCCCATTTATTGTTTTGAGTTGGTGAGCGGCAGAAAGTGAGAGCTCTCCTTTTATAACCAGGTGGCACAGCTTAGTAGCGGGTGCTAGCGATCTCCAGCTGGTCAGAACTTGAGATGAGATACTAAGTTCATTTGGTTTTGTGTTCAAAATTTTTATTTGCCGATCATACACTCACAATAGATACCAATTCCAGAACATTGGGACATCCTTAGGACCGGCTGCTGAGTGTTGCACACGTGTTTGTTTCCATTACAATAATCATGCTGGGATGGGTTTATCGCCCGAAAATGACAGACTTTTGACTTATTTCGTCATCCCCATTTTTGATTGGGTTGAATGGATGTTTCTACTGTTCCATCAATTCAAATGTTAAATAGTTTTAAAAGATAAAAAAAAACAAAGTTTCGAGCAAATTCCCACTCCTTTTTATTTAATTCTGTATGGGTTTAAAAATCCACACAAAATAAATTTGTAACAAACGGATAGAAGCAAGTGAGATTGGTTTGTATAAAATTGGTTTCGCCTTTTAATCTCAATATATAAGTAAGTTACAACAATTTAGAAAATTATTATTTTATGAACTAGTTTCTTTCGAAATTTATTACAGGCTTGAAAATAGATGCAAAGTCGTTCGAAAGCTTGGTATAATATGAAAAAGTTCACAAAATTAAAAATTCCCAAGACTGCTTTCTCGATTATGGAAAAATTGTTTTTTGTATAGTAGAAAATTGTTTTTCGTGATTTTCTTTCTTAACTAGTCAGTCGTAACTAATCACCAGTTTGGTTTATAAACTCGTACATCCAGGGTATTTTTAAATTCATGCGACAAAATTCAGGAGGGGATTGCTGTATGAAATTGAGATGGGTCTATCCTATAACGAAATTTCCACGGCCCACCCCTTCCCGAGATATCCCCCTTGAAATGTAGTAACTAAAATTGAGTTTTTATTTTTTTCTTAAGTTTCAGTAAAGCTAGAAACTTGAAATTCTGTAATTTTCGTGCACTCCTAAGGACTAACTATGGGTATTCTTTGAATATTCGTGTTACATTATACGGGGGCGAAATTAGCATAGATATTTCATATCAAAACTTCTTTTAAAAATGAAGTTTTATGAAATAAACTTATAACTTAAAATACTTTTATTCTTAAAATGCTTTCCCAAAAGCTATAACTGCACAGACAAAAAATAAACACCATAATTTATAATTTTTTTAAATTAAGATGAGAACAATAAAGATGTAAAAATTAATAAGATTCATAATAAATGCTGAAAATAACTACTTCTACCTTGTTATTAATATTTTTGTGTGTTATGTGTTATAGATATTATCGAGAATATCCTGGTGATTACCGTTATTGTGTACAATGACAATGTATGATCCGCATTATATCCTCTTGGCGCCATTGTTGCGTTATATTACAACATACCGGCTATTATACAATTCGCTTTCTCTTTAAGAGTGATCTTGAACGTGAAAAGAGAAAAACCATGTTAGAAAAGATGTGAGGAACATGACAATCATCTTACATTAGCTGCAATTAAGCAACCGAAGAACATGTATACTAAAATGCATGCGAAGGAGTTTATGCAATTAAATTTTGATATTAAGAATAACAGTGCACTATAAACACTGTGTACAGAATGTCTCATATTGCAAGATCATAACATTGCAATATTACAATTTAAATTATTAATCCTTTGAATAGAATAACTAATTGTATTCATTGTATGTAGGATACATACTTTTTCTATTTCCCTTCAGCAAGGTAACTTACAAGTTATAAATTTAGAAATCTTACAATCATGATCAACATAAGCTTTTTGTCTCGTTCTTTCCAGTTGACCCATTTTTGCTGCCAAAAAAATACTATAAATCATCGAATCCAATTTTTCATCTTCAACTTGAACCGCTTTCCCACATACATTACCATCATTATCTTCGAAACATTTGATTGAAGAATATCATTAAACTATACCCCATAGAATTATATACATTATAAGAATGGAGAGAAGACAATATATACTTGGGTTTTTATTGCCATATAATTTCTCCGTGGTAATATTCACATTGGGCATTGAGTGGAACTCTAAACTAAAGATAAATATTCTACACAAAATGTTACATTTGAATCTACGTACCGACGAGAGCTCAGTTTGATAATATACCATAGCTGAAAAATTTATAGGCTAAGAAATTTGCGGGCAGAGAATTTCTAACCGACTTCTAACCCAACGACATCCTAATCTAAGTATTATACAACCAAAAGCGATAAGTATCAATAGGATACTTGAATAAAACTGGCGAACTAACGTTCAGGGGAATAGAAAAAATTATATCGCATAGGGGACAAAAACATCATAGAAAGAGGTAAAAATGTCACAACTACCTGTGATATGAGTGCTACAGAGTTCTCTATTCCACCTCTCCTTATTTTTCCTCGACTGCGTCGATCATAACGGCTAGGAAAGGATGGTCCATCAGGAGCTCTTTAAACATGTTCTCATAATGGTTGGAACAATGAAAGCATATACATTAAATTTCTGCGAGCTAGAGCAATTGTAAAACAATGTTGTTATGCTTTCCATTTCACCACATTCATCTCATCGGTTAGAGCCTCTAGATGTGCAGGATTGTGCAACAAAGCTCAATCCAAAGTAGCAAGCTTAGATATAGGCTTCATAACTACGGAAATTTTTTCCATGAATCCTTCTGCACTTTCAGAAGACGTTTTAGTTGCCGAGGATGAGGATCAGAGCCAAGCTAATGGGCAAGTAATTTCATCTGAGCTGCTGTTGTTCAGTCTCATAGACTCCTTTCTCAACTTGTAGCTACTGCAAATCCTACCCCCTTCCGTTCAAATCTCGTGGTGTTGACAACTTTGAACCACTTCTATCTCGTTGTATTCGACACGAACTGGATAGCTCTGACCTGATTCAATGCACGCTAAATATGGAAAAGAGTAGTTACTTGACATTGACCATCTATATTAAGTGAGCTAGGAGAGTAGGTATCTACAGCAAATAGTACGTCAAATTAAGCGCCAAATACAAATCCTTCTAACATAAAATTCCTTTTAAATCAACAACATTCAGAAATTTTTTCAAACACGTCAATGAAAATAGTATTTGAAGAGAAGGAAATGAAAGGTTTATAGAGAAAAATTTAAGTCTGAAATCATTGCAGAGAAGAAAGAAATGAAAGAAAGAAAGCAATCGACGAAAAAAAAAAGTAAAACAAGAGGATAAAACTGACACGTCTGAAGAAGAAAACGTTAAAAATCTTTACAATTATGAGTCAGAATATTCAGAAAAAAAGAAATTCTGCGTCATTTGATGTGAAAAAATAACGGTAAATAGTTGTGGTAAATGAGCATATAGAGAATGTTCTAGTTCTGAGCCCGGTTGATCATATTTGAATTTTATACTAGCATCATTTAAGTTAATTTTTATACGGTTATGTTTATTTCAAAATTTAAATGAATATGTAAGATTTCAGACTGATTTAGAAATTTTTGAGGCCGATTTAATAATTAAATAACTACCATGACACATATGAGATTTTATATCTCACTTCCCGCTAAGTCGGGTAACGAGAGCGATTCTGTTTTTTTTTTATTTGTGACCAAATGCCTAATAATGGAACGTTAACGCTCTGATTAAATGATATTCAAAGGAGTAAGGATTTAGTTTCTTATTAGTTCCTGAAGAATCGTTAAATTTGCGTTTTATTGGACTTTTTCTTTAGTAGGCTTCATTTTGACTCTTCTCCTTATTCATTCTATCTTAAGAAATTGTACCCAGGGCCGAGTCATGCCGGTAGTGCAAAGGGTGCATGGCACTCAGGCGACTCTATTACACGGGGCGGCAAAAGGCAAAATGTTTCTAAAAAAAATAACAGAACCCCATCATGTAAAAAATATTTTGTCGCAAAGCGCAAAGTGTCTTTCTTGAATAGCGGCATTTGTCCGAAATATTGTTTTCTTATTATTACAACAATACCAAAATAGTGTTGAGCGTTTAGCGTTCGGGCGAATCGGGCGGCGTCAAAACGATAATAGATAGGTAATAATAAAGAATAAGCCGCTTGCCGCAAAAACGACAGAATATGTTAATAGGTAATTTTCTATCCGACTAGAGTAGAAATTTACCTCACATCTCGCCTCACTAATCAAATTTCGACTAAGTACGCTAATAGGGCGGCATATTTTTTTCTTGCACCCGGACGGCGGTTACCCTAGGCTCGGCTCTGATTGTACCCATTTTGACGTTCCTTGTACGAACAATTCAATCTACAAATTTGACACTGTAACGAGGACACAGCCATGAGCCAAATAATAATAATTGAATAACTAGACACTCTATATCAAAAGAATATTTTTGTGAAAATTGAAGAAAGCTGAACCTTTTGCTCCACCTACGACCTACTTACAATAAGAAATTGGTAGTTGTTCCCCTGGTATTTTTACTTCTCACGCCTAAAAAATGTTGCCTGATTTGATTGTTTGCCCATTCTTCACTTTATTATCTACTTCCACTCAATTTTCATTATTTCGTCTATGGTGTCAATTACTCTACGTATAATAATAATAATTTTGTCTCTCAAATCCCACTCACTAAGCACAGTCGTTTCTGTAGCTTCTTAAATTACTCTTAGTTATTCTGTCAGTTTTCTGATATTGCCATGTTTCAGAACCACAAATTGTCATTGGTGATATACAGCTATTGTGGGAAAGGGTATTCTTAACACTTGATGGTCGTGAACGAATTGCGTTTACACCGCCATTAAACTCCAGATTTGGTACACCACTTAATTTAATCAGAAAATCGCTTTTCAAATTATTAACTTTTAAAATATTACTCAGAATACTCACTTACTAACAAATCTGAAAAAATATTGAATAAAGATATTTGATTATGATGAAGATGTGGTTATCATTTCTGAAGTACGGTATGGTAAGGTTAAAAAGACATTCGCTTTGTTTCTAAGAGACTTAATGGAATGGGATGAAAATTATAAAATTTTGCATTACATGTGGAATCAAATTTTCAAATTATTTCATATAGAGAAAAGTTTTTGTCCACGCAGTAGGATATTCAAATTTATTTTACTGTTTATTCAAGGTATTTGTATTTTTAGACTACAATAATATACCACATCCTACAATAATATAGCGAAAATCATAGAATTTTAGCAGCCATAAAAATAATTTCGTTGCTGAAATAAAGTAAATATAGTGAACGTTGAAATTTGAATCAAAGTTAACCTAGTTTAACTGCTTCGAAGCCATATGTTGATTTTTTTGATGAACCGAAATATCCTGATTAAAAAAATATTTACCTCATACTCATTTCATTACCTTCTTCGACCTTACGTGATTTATCTCCAAGCACCTACGTTGTGATAAATAAGCGGACAATAAAAGCATGGATTAAATTCAGGTCGATTTAATTCGTATTTCAGATTGAAATTTATATGTTTCTGATTCAGATAGCTGCATTTGGTACGCTATTATTTATCAACGAAATGGGTATACAGGTACAAATGATCTCAATTTTATTTCAATCAAATATTTGAACCAAATTTGTTGGATACTCAAATTGATGAAGATCGATACTATTTAATTAGAAACAAAGCAAAAAAAGTTTTTTACCAACTTTATAATGCTTGTCAATTTGTTGAATGAATGGATGAAATGAATCCATTTTTCAAGTTCTATGAATTTGACAATTTCCTATTCTTTTATTAGACTCCCTTATTTCATTGTTTATCTTTTTGCTTAATAATTTCTGTTCTATTTTTCGAACTCACCTACTGTTGGCCAAATAAAACTAATCAGTTCCAATTCTGCGAAACGCTAATGAATTTTCTTTTTGTGCAGTTATACACACTGTTTTTTCTATGTGTGTACCTTACCAATTGGCTGTACATTCAGTGAACCTTGTCCTCATCGACAATTCGTCTCCAAACTTGGCTGTTCTTCAAGAACGTTCACCATCCTCCCACATTCATTATTTGTAACACTTCGGGAAATTGATCATTCCATCTGATGTAGTGTGATCCTCTTTTTCTACTCGTGTATATTTTGGCATTCATGATTCATGGGTATCCACATGTCCTTCATTCTTTGAATGTGGCCAAACCATCTTAGCCTCTCGGCTTTGATAAATAAATCAAACCATGTTTTCATTGCCTAGGATCCATAAATTCTTCTTTTATTTGGGATTCTTCAGTCTGCTTCTTCGTTCATTCTAATTTCTCCATATACTCTTCCGATGATTTTTCTCTCAAATAGTCTTAATCTTTCTTGGTTTCTTTATGCCATCACCCAACATTCACTGCCATAACTTGGTCTTACTGGAACTAAGTTGGAATTTCTGGAACCGTTGGCGATTTTCATACTGAATATACTGTTTACACCACCACTACACCAAAACTAACAATTACACTGTCTGACGGTAAACTAAAGGTAAACTAAAATCTAATAACTTTACTTACTTGTTTTATACTAAATTTTCCCACCAATAAGCCACCTCCCGCGAAAATTAATTCCATCGGGAAGAAACTCCTTGGCGGGAATATTCATGTGAATATTTATGAATATTGTTTGACTACTAAACTAAGGAGTGGGCTGTAAGGAATTGGCCCTTTGTCCCTATTTAAGCTACTCTTACATCTAGCAATTTCAATGCTCTCAAATACATCCAATAATTTATTTCATATATACCACTCTCTTCCAAAATTGGTATTTTATCATTAGGATTGCCCAAAATTGTTGGATTTATAAACCAACTTTAAACCCACTCTGCTAAATATTCCTTCCAATTCTCTCGTGTAAAGATGACTGAAAGGTATCAGAGCAAGTTTTTCTTGTTTTTTCCTTTGGGTTTGGAAAAAAGTGGTTTCACATAGAGATTTCTTAAACCTATGACGATTGATTAACCTATTTACAATTCTTTTTCCATAACTGTTGAGTACAGCTACATCCTCAATGAAGGACTTTTCCTTAATTTATCTCTCGATGGTGAGTGAAAAGTGGATTAACCGTTGTACCAGGAAATGACTACTGGCCATCTTATGTTGGATACTATGAAAGGAATCAGCCGGAATGTACCTGTACGTAGTGGTGATTTTCCTAAATACATCAAATTCTAACCTATTACTACTCCTAATTACTAAAGTGTCTGAAAATGGTAACTGTCCATTATTCTCCATTTCATAGGTGAACTTTATAGAAGGATATTTTGAGTTGAGTTCCAAAATTAATTCGTTTACGTTTGGCGAAAATATCATCCACATACCTGTACCATACCCTGGGAAAATACTGAAACTCTTGACTGATTTGCTTTTCAAAATGACTCATGAACAGTTCAGTCATGAACGGTGATAGGCAGTTTCCCATTGCTTTGCCTTCGTCTTGCTTGTACTGGAAATAGTTTTGTTCCATACATATTTTTGTTAACTGTAAATATTCTTCTATCACATCAGCTCCCAAATTATTTGATCTAAGTCCTCAAGGTACATGAAGGTCTGCGGGATCAGCACGCTGAGAAATAATGAACTTACATCAAAGGAGATTAAAATTTCCCCATCTTCAATCTTTGTAGTCTTCACTTGATAAACTTTCTCATTGAAAAACTCTCAGGTTTGATGGGTAGGTTTTCAAACTCCTTCGTTAACCACCTGGATATATTATAACTAAGTGAACAAATTGTTGAAACAATAGGTCTCATTGCCTTTGTGAATTTTGGGAAGGCAATAGAGCTTTGACAATTTTGGGTTAATTACGGATAACTTATACCTGAGTGTACCGGTTACAAGGTTCTTACAATTTTTGAGTGTTTCTTTCACCTTTGTGATCATTTTATTCAGCGGATTCCTTGAAATTTTGATGTATGGTTCTGTTTCGATTAATCTGACCACTCTATCGAAATAGTCTTTCTTGTCCATTTCAATAACCTTGTTTGCTTTATCTGCTTTCAAGTGAAAACAATCTTTCCTCCTCAAACTACTGATAATATTTTTAAGTTTTTCTCTTACATTTGTCATCATTTTATTCAGCGGTTTCTTTGAGATTTTAGTGTATGGTCCTGTTTCGATTAAGTTGTCCACTCTCTCGAAAAAGTCTTTCTTTTCCATTATAACAACCTTGTTTCCTTTATCTGCCTTCAAGTAGAAACAATATTTGCTCTTCAAACTCCTGACAGTATTCAGATCTTTTTTACTGACTGATGGTTTTTTATTCTTAGTAGATATATTTTCCAAGATTTGACTTCTGCACGCTTCCTGGACGAAGTTCCTAGCGTCTTGAGGAAGATACTGAATGGAACTTTGATTCGCCGAGATCGCCCTCGCCCTTAACAGCAAAACCCAATCCCTTTCTTGGGCTGCGGTTTCAACTTCTTCAATTTCTCACTTAAAACAAACATCTAAAATTTTTAATCAATGACCCTGAACATGTTTCTTTGAAACTCACACCAGTTTTCACATTCTAAATCACTTAATTTATGTGTCAGTCCGTATGCCAAACCAAATATCAGCACTTTTATTGGAATCCTGTAGATTTTTAACTTCGTTCTAATTGTTTTTAATTTGTTTTTCAGGAGCTTGCGGTTGCACTTATTCTAATATTGACTTTTACCCATATATATGGAAAAGAACTTTGCGAGAAAGTATAAGGGAAAATTAACACCCATTTTCCTCAAATGCAGCTTGAAATAGATACCTACTGGTGAGTTTTACGTTCAAAACCTTTTGTTTTGAGATTCATCCATCACCTTTTTGCAAATTTTCCAAATAGAAATACATAAATCATCTTCATTTTTCTGGCAACTCGACACGGCAAAGATCAATTGACAAAAAAAATTTAAATTGTCTAATTTACATACTTTTCCACACATGAGTGGACATTGTCAAGCACATGGTTGATATTTGAAGCATATGGCTGAATTTATAATGTTTTCTTAAGATGTGAATCGGGTGAAATCCATGATTTTCGATTGTTGTCATGGAAAACAGTTTAAATAACTAATGTTGCTTAAACTCCAAGTCCTTATAAAAGACAATTGTATAAACATAGTGGTAAGAAAAATTTCGAATATCTTTTGAAACTGAATTCTTATATTATGATTTACCGATCCTTTTTTAACAAATCTAGAGTTTAAAATGAAATTTAATTGCAAGAATTAATTTCAATGTAACACACAGTAATATCTTCTTATAGTTTTCCAGAGAGAAAGGAGAATCGATATTATTTTGAAATACATTCAATCATTATAAATATTGGTACATTTGTATTCGAATGAATTTTCATGATTATTTTCTACCTACATCTCCATTGAATAGCAAAGTATTGAATTGAAAATCTGAATTTACATGGCCAATTACATGCAACATATCTGCACCGTTGCCACTCATGATTATACTTCCACTAGAATAATTTAGATAATATGTCCATATTTGTCAGTGAAGATTAATACTAATTATTACTAATTGACTAATAGAATGTCAATATTTCTGTTTGGGATGTGTTTAGCATATGGGTTCTTCAGAAAATAAGACTGCATTAACAAACCATGAAATATAGAAAAAAATTTTCAACATTCAGAAATGCTTCTATCAAAGTATAATAAGATATACAAAAAAAAAGAAAAACTATAAAAGATTAAAAATTATTATATATGTTTCAATTTAATTTTAAATTCCATTATTCATTAATTTCAATTTGAGGGTTACTGTTCTTAACATACTTATATTAGTTTTACCTGCATGTTTATATGTTTGTAACTTACTTTATGGTCTCGATTTTGCCCTATTTTGAGCGATAAGTTGTTATTGAAACTTGTCAAAGACTAACAACAAACACCACAACAAAATAGCAGATTATGCTAATTCCTTTAAACAAATATATATTTAAGCGTGAAAGACGAAAACAACACTACTTTTATTTTAATCGACCTAAGAAAATTATTTATTTGCACAAGATAGGATGTAATGACATTTTGAATTGCATAAAACATCTGCAGATTTACAGCGGCATTTAAGTGTCGCACATTTTGCTTTACAATGACATCTTGTATATCCCTGACCTCCAGATATTAATTGACGATTTGCGATTTTCTGTAAAGATATCTTTTCAGATGATACATCATTAATGTCAATAGGTTTCTTTTCCCATACCTTAAACTGGCTAGTTGAAAACATTTCTTATGATTGGCTCGCTCTACACTTCCTTGTGATTGGCTATGTCTGGGTTTTCCATGTCCAAGTTTTAGTCCCCTCCAGATCAAGAACAACTCCTCGGTCATACAATTTGCGAATTCCCAACCCATTTAAAATTTCTTACTTATTGTTTTTAATTGTGGGTCGTATGATTGAACATTTACATTAATTTTATCACAGGAAATTGGTAACTGAAATGCTGTTAAACCTCAGCTTAACATGTACGTTGCGAATAACGTCTTCTTTATAAACAATCGATTCTCGAAACTATTTGGATTTTCCTCTATGAATTCTACTGAACACGGCAATATTCTATTAAACGCGACTAAAACTACATAACGTATAGAAAACCAATTCAAACGCCTGAATTTCCAAGCTACGTCGCAAAGTTATCACCAAACAAACGATGTACAAGATTTTGCTAAAATCTACGTAGTTTCACGATTTATAACCACAGCCATTTGTGAAAACGAAATACAAATTGAATTGTTTCTTATTGCGTCATAAACATGAAACGGAAATATTTAATTAAAGTATTTAAAAATGTAGTTTTAGATAAAATGTAATAAAAGTTATAAAAAAATAATGTAGCTTACTGTTACCGAGTGCAAAATGGACGGAGCACCAAAACGCAAAATATATCTAGTAGATGTTTTGCCACTTCTGCGGTTTTCGATTGTAAAGGCCTAATTTGTACAAATTTTGTTAAACGGTGTTGATAGATCACAATAAAATTATATACCTCATCTACGTTTGACTGCATTTCTATTAAATCCACTTGACATCTATAATTCATTTCTGAAAATACCATAGGTTTGACGACAATTCCGTTCTTAGCAAATTTCTGTTTTTTTGGGATGCAATACAAAGTTTTAAATAAACCATGAAAACTTCCTGGATATATTTTCATTTCTCTTCCTTTAGCATTCGATGTTTCCCCCCGTGTTTTAATGCCAAGTGGATTTTGTGCAGAATATCAAAGATCTCTAAGTTTTTTTACAAAATACCTTATTTTTGTTTCGCCATCAGCCACTGGAGAAATAAGCCTTTCAATATCACCAATTACACAAATATCAAACCTTTTTTATGGTCGCCACTGTAGTACCGTTTTAGATTTGTTTCCTTTTGCTACTATTACAGACTTCAAAAACTCACTATACTTATTGGGTAGAATTCATACACCATGAATGTGAGTTTGTACGTGATAATAATCGCAGATTAAAACAACATCTAAATCAATCGTCATTTTATCACCTCCATCTCCAGAACGGCACTGACTACTGAACGCGAATAAACGAGAATTATTATTTTATGCAAACAAAGTTGGAAAATTCTAGTTTTATCCGGTTAATTCCCAAAAAGCAGCATACGCTTTTCGAATTGAGAACTTTAACACTCTCTTTGGATAAATCTCACTTTATCGGGGTAATTCTAGTACATTATATTATAAATTCTGTAGTCGAAACAGCTGTTTATCACTCGGAATATTTTAACTATGTTAAGTTCCTTCTTTCGCTTTTATTTATTCAATTACTTGCGATATACCATTTGGATACTATTCACTATTTGAATTTGTATAATATAGTTCTCTGTTTTGTCGAATGTCGTAGAACATTAATTTATAATATGATTATAATTTTCAAAACTCAACGATGACAATAAAGCTTGTTATAGAAGCTATAAATATATAGGGTAACGTTGTATTTCTAATCATTAAGTTTTCTAAGTATTATTTGTCAACTTCAGATTCTAAATAATAATGACAAAATATACGTACAATTGTTTGCTTGACAATCGAACGACAATAACGAACAGCTTGCAAAAAACTGAGAAGCAGTTGGACATTACCAATAGTTAACAGTGTCGGAAACACGCGCTTTGAATGAAAATAATGAGAATAATATGTGCAATAAGATTTAAAACTACACCAGAGGAAGACTACATCCGGAAGACCGAAGAGGAGGTTGCACTGTTTTAGAAAAGTTTACGAAGAATGTTTGTAAAAACTTTTTTTCAACATACCAAACATATGAAGTTAAATCAAAGCTATTTGAGGATGACTCCTTATATACATTTAAATCTATTGGTAAATTAAAAACTTATAATTTAGATGTTAAATATTTTATAATCAAATAACTCATAACAATTTCCCACTCTATTTTTAAACGTATACTATAAATAAATCTAATTGGAATTTTGTTCTTTTTCTAATTAAGTATCGCGATTTGAAATGGAGAGTTCTCGCTGTAACAACCAGTTCATACATTCTAGAAGCGAATAATTGACATTTTACTCAGTAGATACTACTTTTGTTAACAAAGATTTTATTTATGGTATGAATTAAATGAAAATAGTAATTTATTATTGCAACCTTCAACAAACATACAAGATTTGCACATAGTGAATAGTGGGGAGGTAAAAAGTTTACTACCGCCTGTATGTACTCCAGCTCTTGCTGATTACATTTATAAATTTCTTGGATCAAAAAAATATATGGAAAGCTCTAAAAAAATTTAAAATAGAAATTATAGGTGTCGAGATCTCGGGAATTTTATAAATATAATGGTTTGTATAAAATGTGAATATAGTTTAATACAAGTGCATAAAACCATATTTCAAAAACGCATTCCCCCTCAATTTGGCAATGTCCCCCAATTAGTATACCAGTAAGGGAACTGGAACTGTTTTCGTTGTTAATAAATTTTGCCTCTTTTAAATTATGATAGTGTCCTCAAATTACCCATATATTCTTACTAATCTCATGTTATAATATATATATATATATATATATATATATATATATAAAATAATTTCAGTGTTTATTGTTTCTATGATTTCTCTGTTCACTTTGTCGTGGAGTTGCTTGCTCACTTCATTAAATTTACTAGCTTAGCATTTCTTTTATACATATTAAAGTATATGTTATACCTACTCGTATATTATATTCATATTTATTCCTACTTTAGAATGAAGAATCCTTTTAGAATCTGGCTCCATATTATGATATCTTACTTCATATTGCTCACAGTGACATTGTTCTCTTTCTTGGCATTATTTCAAAGGTCTGTGGCCGCTCTTTTTAGACAGAGTGGTACTGTTTACAAACTAATAGTCCTTGGGCCCACCACAAATTTTATATATATGACCCAACCGTTGAAACTTTTTGTGTCTGTTATTTGGGCGGAGTCGGACAAATTTCGGAGTTGGCGCATTATGGTAGCGGGACTGTCACGAAATACCTATCTAAATATTTTATGTAAAGAAAAAGTTTATAACCACATTGGTAATTTTATTTCAATCAAATAATGGGTCACTTGATGCGTCGGACACGACAAACATGTCTAATTTATGAAAAAAAATTATCACCACATGGCTGATTTTAACGGAATCTAATATAAAGAATTTTTGCAATTAAGTAGCAACATTTTGGAACAATTTATACGCAGTCGGATGCACCAAAATTGTCAATTTCCTGAAAATCTTTCATTTACAACAAAATTCAAATTTTATTGGTTATAGATATTCGCAAAATGTTTCAGGGTTTCTGCATCCCTTATTGCTAAAATATTAACTATTGATCCATTTCCAGGTGTACTTTTTGACAGTTACTTTATTTGGTCAATATGTCTCTACTAATTCAACTGTTTTTTACTCATGTTGCCATTCCTCACCTTGCCCCACTTAGTTTTTTCCGCTAAGGTTCTCATTGCTTCCATTGCATCTATTTTTGTTTCTCATTTTCTCCTAATTTCCAAATCTCCGAGCATGAAATATAAAAAACCTTATTATAACTTGAGTAAGCGTTAAATGATTCTCGCAACAGCGCTAAAAACAAATCAGTCAACTATATTAATTCAACCGAAAGAAAACGTTTACAAAATCCAAAATATTTCAGGCAGGCACTGCATTATATTACATCATTAGCAGAACAACGGCTTCTAGTGTTATTTCTTAAGTTATAAATAAACAATATCATTTTATTTTTATTTCTAATTCGCCATTATTAACCTTTGTAACAGTCTAGAGAACAATTAGAAATGATCTCATTACACGTAAACCGACCTACCTACAAAATGGTATTGTCCGCCGAACATAATCGATGATTAAGACAATATCAGTGGGTGTTATGATTTTTTTGTCATGGCGTGTGTCTCAGTGGTAGTAGCCGCACATGATATTATTGTTTTCATTTATAGGAATGTCGCAAATATGATCTAATAGGAGAAAAATGTTCGATACGAGCAGTTAAGTTGTCTGCGACACTTTATTTTTCCGGTAATTTGAAAGGAAATATATACAATACAATTTCATCAATTTAAAGATTGAAATAAACAGAAATTTTTCAAATTTCACAAATATATTAATTATAACTAGCTTTTACCCGCGGCTTCGCTCGCATCGAATCCATTAAATAAGTATCAGAAATCATTATAACACAAAAGAATGAACTCTGTAGCTATATTAGAACCTGAGATATAGATCTTTGAATGTAGAAAAATTGCCAAAAACCTACAAAAATCCATAACTCCACATTGAATGTCCGCGCCTAGCTCCTCTCCAACTCAACCTATTTAAGTGTTCAAAAACTCAAAAGAAAGAAGGTGTTTCAGCGATTGTTCTTAAACCAAAACGAACTCTGTAGCTGTATTAGAACCTGAGATATAGATCTTTGAATGTAGAAAAATTGCCAAAAACCTACAAAAATCCATAACTCCACATTGAATGTCCGCGCCTAGCTCCTCTCCAACTCAACCGATTTAAGTGTTCAAAAACTCAAAAGAAAGAAGGTGTTTCAGCGATTGTTCTTAAACCAAAACGAACTCTGTAGCTGTATTAGAACCTGAGATATAGATCTTAGAATGTAGAAAAATTGCCAAAAACCTACAAAAATTCATAACTCCACATTGAATGTCCGCGCCTAGCTGCTCTCCAACTCAAGTGTTCAAAAACTCTAAAGAAAGAGGATGTTTCAGCGAGTGTTCTTAAATCAAAACGAAGTCTCTATCTTGAGATATTGAGGATAGAACGTGTGTATGTGAAAAACTTCCATAAGTAATGTACAGGGGGAAATCGCATTTGAGTATAACTTGAGAATGGTGAAAATTATATGAAATCCGATGATTGATGGCTGATCTGTGCATCAAAAAAATTAAGCAAATCGGTTGGGTAGAACGCCTGAACGGACTCGGAATGGAAATCATCAATTTTTTTATTAATTATAATTTAAGATATTATCCCAGCTTTCATGGTCCTAAGTATATGATAAGAACATTATAATGTATCTTTGAAAATAATTGTAAAAATCAAAAGTCTCTTGTAATAATTAATTGTGAATCATAGTATGAAATTTTAAGTGAATGTACTTGTTTAAATTGTTACTACAAATAGATTGGCTAATATATAAAGGTCACTTAGCACACTGTTTACGCTACCACTATACCAAGACTCACAATTACACTTTCTGACGCGCGTTTCGACAACCAAGTTATCGTCTTCAAAGACGGAAGGTGAATTAAAACTTATTACTTAATCTTCCTATATATAATAAATTCTCTCACCAACGATGCTCTTTCTCCTAAAAACAATTCCAGCGGAAAAACCCATTTCTGCAGGAGATTACACATTCATTTCTTAACTACCTATAGAGTGGACTGTAACGGAGAGGCCCTTTCACCCTATTTTAACTGTTATTACAGTACAATACTTTCAAATGCACCCATAAATTTATTGCTGGATGTATATTCCCACAACTTACATTATTTATATAATACACTCTATTATACTGACATCGTGCTCGGCAATATCGGATTTTTCTATCCGCTCATCTTTTAAATGTGTTCCAAATATTATCAGACCTCTTAGTTCTCCTAAATACTTCTTGTCACAATCTTTACAACGGACTGCGTAGATACTACTCTTTTCCACATCTTATAGTTTTTAATTCGGATTACTCACAATTGCCTGTATTGCATTGTTGAATTTATAAACTGATCTGAAATCTACTCTATTGAATATATTCTAATCATTTTGTATAAATAATGGAATACTTTAATAATGTATTTTGCTATTCATAACTTATTTAAATTTTATAATCATTAAAATAATTTGATAGACATTCAGAAAGCTTAGCAACTGTTTTGATTATTAATTAGTTATAATATTTGTTAATTCTCATTTTGAATGTTATTTATAATTTTCTCAAGATAACTATTTACTTCTTAATGTTTTTTCGAGTGCTGCACTGCGAAATTCAGGATCTGATGGGAGGAAAATTTTATCAGCCAAAATAATAATCCCCCATCTTTTTTGAGGGACACGATAACGGGAATTCAAAAATCAAAATATTTGAATATCTTGAAAAACCAGTTTGGCTCTATATTCTTGCAATATATATTTTTCGCTGCAAATAGAGATAACCTATTAATTGTTTATTATTCCTCTACCAACTTCGGTTACCCATTATAATATTTTTATTGTCATTCTTCAAAATTTGTTTTTCCGTAAAATAATTATACTTTTGTATTTTATACTAGACCTTGCTTCTTTGGTAGATATGAAGTATCGAATAAATTACCTTTGTCATTAGGTACTAAATTGAACTTGTCATTTTTACAATACCCATGATATGTATATGACCGACCCATTTAAAATATTTTATTCTCACATTCCCTCTTAGTAAATGTCAAATAGATGCTACGTTATTTCATATCTACTTTCACACTTTGTAACCATTGACATGATCGTTAGATTCATTCGATAATAAGGTGATTTTCTTGTGTTATTGTAATTCAAGATCACTGAATTATGCAACTTCAAACTCTCTGATCACAATCAGTTGATAAACGAACGCAGCTTACTAGAATATTGTCAAGTATCAGATGATCAAGAAGATAGTTTTTCATTGTTGAGATTCACTTCAATTAGATGATGAGAGAGAATTTTACATCGATGCAATATAAATGTATTTCCATTGTCCTAAACCCGGATTTCCATTTTAGATAATTATTTGAAATGTAAATTATGTTTGAAATTACCAATTTAATCGCATCCATTCTCACATAATTGAGTAATAGCATAAATTATAAGGACTTTTCGGAAACTATGATCGGGTTAACCCAATCATGATCTGAATGTTCGGAAACTAACCTGGATCAAGTTCATTGTCGATTGGAAACTGTTTGTGTAAATCGGGTTGTGGTTTAACGCGATCAGTTGACGGGTTGTTTCATTTTTCTCTGGTTTTTTGTACATGAAAAATTATCTATTTCCCTTAAATGACTGTCTACTATTAATTCTCATGAGCAGCGTTATTGATAGGTTACTTTGCTTATTAGTACATATTAAACTTTATTGCAACGTCCGTGTGTGGGGGTGAATAAAATAAGTGCTTAATAACAATTACTAAACGTCTATAACTTAAGTATATAAATATCAATGAAGAATAAACGCACAAAAAAGTAATAAAAATCAAAAGTTCTTATAATCCTGTTTTAAATGTGAGATAATCTCCGAAAATTGAACGCAACGTTCGAAAATCTGAATCTCGTTATGGGCAAACAACTGATGGGTGATCTATCTGAACTTATAGTTTTTGAACTACTTGACTGTAATAGAGTTAAAACTTTTGTGCTTGCTTTTTATATAAAAAAATTCTTGGAGGTCATTTGCCCTATCTCATATTTTGTATAGGTGCTAGAGATAGTGTTTTTCTTTCAATTATGTCTTGTATCACATATTTAACACTCTAAGATTATATTAGAGAGAATAAGGATAACTGATATATCTATCCATTGTATTTAAAAGGTTGTTAGTCTTCTCTTAAGAATTCTCAGTCTCCTTAATTAGTATCCGAAAACTCATTTCGCAATTTTTTTTATGATAACCACATGTAAAACATTTGCATGAATCAAATCTGTTTATAGATGGAGATCATAATTTTGGAAATTTGACGAAACTAGAATACTGGTATAAAATGCAGATTAACCAATTTTTTTGCAATATCTCTTTGTTTTCACATTATATGAATGATATTGGAAAAACTTCTTATTCACTATCCCAGACAATTCCTCAAAATACCCTTGACGATTTCATTCATATTATCAGTTTCTCTCATTCCTTGGTGAGTGGCTTTGAACGTGTGTTGTCTAATAGAATTTTTGGTAGGTCCCTTGTGCATAGGTTTGAAGTCTTTTGTTATCTTGAATTATTTGAAATATGATATGAGCTGATACTTTTGTCAGTTGTACACATAATACTGCAACATTTTGTACCGACGCATCTGGATTTCTTTGATATAACCTTATAGCATTTATTTTTCGCTAAGTAATGTTTACTTATATTAACAGAGCAACTTGTTTAAAATTAGTTAACATACAAACTCTAAGGCGGGAAACGACTGAAGAATACAGAAAATGGCAAATAATGACGTAGACATCAGTAAATACTCTAAACACATTGAATATTTGAAAAATAAATCAGTGCGCTATAGACCCAAAAAATCTAAAATGTGAAGGAATTAATAAGTTTCTGTTGAAAATTCCAGATCATTATCTCATGCATAATGTGTGACAGCAAAAATTTAATGTAGACTTAGATATTATTTGTAACATCTTTCAGGTTACTTTAATATTATATAAAATGGGTGGGATTATATAAAATGAAGGGTAACGATATTATTAGTACCGGAAATGTTTTAATTATCACAGTATCTGATACAAAAACTCAATGTTGAACGTCGATTTACTGTTATTGGTGAAATATCTGACAATATAACAAATTTGGTAGACATTTATAAAAAATATAAAAACCAACGACCCACAAATGTCAAAACAGATCATTTCTTTTTGCAGTATAGAAATGGAAAATGCAAAACCTAAGTTGTAGGTATCAATACGTTTTCAAAAATTCTCTCGCTTTTCGCAACATATTTGAATTTACCTAATCTAAAAAACTACACTGGGCATACATTTCGATGCTTTTCGGCGTCTCTATTAGTGGATTCCGTAGGTGATATAATTCAACTAAAGAAGCACGGTAGGTGGAAATCCAACTCAGTCGCAGAGGGTTACGTAGACGACTCATTAAAAAAAAATGGATTCCGCTGTGAACATTCTAACGGGAACAACTAGTTCGACGTCAAGCAACATTGTAAATGTTCACGATCTTACCAACAATCCAATAAGTACTAATACAATTATAGACAATGTTATGTCTTTGAACTTGTTAAATTCAAGTACCAATAGTAATGTTACTTCTTCTTCAGTTCAAATTAATAATGCTCACAGTTGTATTTTAGTATTATTATTACAAAATAAAAATTGATAAAAGTTTTGTCGAATTTTTTTAAATCTAAGGACGTAGAAAAATATGTGTATGAAATTCGTGAATAAAGTAAAATAATAACTACATGCCGATATTTATATGCTAACATGTTTACTGGGAAATCTTTTATTTAAATCCTTTCTTAACATTCTTACAATTTTTGAGGTTGCATGAAAATAAAAGCTTTGTTAAAGGTAGAGTAATAAAAAAAATATTTATCGAATTATTCCTTCCGGATACCATATATTGCTAAATCTTTTACTACTCTTTTTTTCCTTGTTTCATTTCGCGGCCACTTGTTTTTAATTTCCAATATAAATTTGACCTTTCAATGGATATGAATTTTCGGCTTCGATGTCCATGATATTTTAATTTTATACTTTGCTGGCGTTAATGGTAGGTAATGGATGAATTTCATTCAATTTTTTTTAGGTAATGCAGTGCATTTGCATTATCAAACCAAATGAATCTAAGGATACTTTTTATGCCCATAGCAATAAGGTATAAAGGGAAGAAGTGGCTTTAACCCTATATTTTTGAATGATCTGTATTTGAATTATTTGTACCTGACATTATGGGGCTTTCCAAGAACGCGTGAATCTCTTGAACGCTTAAATTTTTCCAGAACATTTGCTTTTTTGTAGGATTTTTCTCGTTGTATATATCAATTGACTCTTTGTTGGTATTAAAAAAAATTCCAATGACCATTTCAACAGTGGCTCTACTGAGTGTATCACTAATTGTTGATGTCTCTAATTGGTCCAAAGGATATTTTGAGTCGAAGTTTGATATTGAATTGATAGTGTTTTTAATTAGTTGTCTGTGGCAATGATTATTGTCGTCGGAGTTGACGATTTATTGAACGGTAGATGTAACACTTTCAATTGACTCATTATCATCCTCGGCTGACACAAACTTACTCTCACAATTTTCCACTACACATCGAAATATATGAAAAAATTATATATTTTGATCACAAATATTTTCGAAAAATATTGCGAAAAAATAATAGTAATTACCAGAAACGCTATCTGCAATTTCATTGACCTTTCCGTCTTGAATCTATTTGAGTATAATATGGTACCTGATGATATTTCTTTGTTTCATTATCGACAAGGGCGGTAGGGCATGTTAAGTAAATATATCAAGAAATTTAAATGAATCTGCTTATTTTCACTTTTTCTTATAAATGTTTTTTGGAATTTATTTCCACCTCCCAAAATGTTATGAGTGCAAGTTTGATATTAACCTATTTCTAATTTTATTCGACCGAATTTGATTATATTCACTACATATGCCAATTCTAATATCATCCAACCGAATTAAGAATATTCAATAAAAATATATTTGAAAATATGACAAGATGTATGATCAGTACAGTTTTCATTATCCTCATATATTACTAGTATTGTATCTTTATCTATATTTGGTATATACCCTCCAAATTACTATTTCAATTGAAAATTCACTTAAATGACTAAATGAAATTCGTCACTATATGATATACCTCATTCTTCAAATACGAAACTATACTATCGTCGGTTGAAGATTCAATATTTATTCATCATCTTCTAAAGAAATCCTTCTATTGCTTGATATTTTGAAGGTCACTGCTGATGTGGTCATGTGGTTTGCTTATATAACCTTATTACATTTTTGTAGCTACTGGTTTTGAAAGTATTCATTGGAGAGTATATAAAAAGAGAAGGAAGCTATAGGTGATTGACACTTCTTAAATTACTAACACTGTTAATTTCAGCGTTAAAAAACCAGAATCGATAAATTAATGGAATAGCCAACAAAAAGATGCGTACAATAAATATTTATACAGAGTGTCAGTAGAAAATTGAACTAAATACAAAATATGTGAAACTTTTGTAACTGTATTTAAATGGGTTTCTATTTTGTAGTACCTATATTTTCGGAATAGTTATATTTTAAATTATACAATGCGGTCCATATGTATGGAATAAATTCAATTTTAGCCTTATTATGTACTATGTGAGAAAAACCTGAAACAAGTCGATTTTTATTTTTAAATTGACAATTTACAGAATGAAAATATTATCCCACTCCAGCAGAAAGGGAGTCGTGTGGCAAGGAATTTTAGTCCTCTGTTCAGTAATAAAAAGTTTTTTTTTAACTTTGGTGCAATCATAAAAAGAAAATTAATTTTAAAGATGTGAAATTTTGATAATCTATTACAAAACTTCACGTAGAATGAAGATAATAATGTCGCATAATATTAAGAATGAATTTTTCAATATACTTCACAATTAAATTAAATGTTCAAACAGACCACCATTCAATTCTTGACAATAACCGAGGCGATTTTGTAATTCTCGTACAACATGTTGTATGACCTCGAGGGTTATTTTGTTATTTTTTTTTCTTTATCCTAACTTTTAAATTAGAAATATTGTCTGGTCTATTGAAATATACTTTAGATTTTAAATAACCCAATCAGAAATAATCGAGAGGAGTCAATCACGGGATCTAGCCAGCCATCGATCGTTCAACGTTTTCAAATCCACCTATTGGGAAAAACCTCGTTTAAATAATTTCTAACTGTACGTGTAAAATGAGCTCCGTCTTGCTGGTAGTAAATAGAATCGATCTGTCTCATTTAGATGATTAACATCAGGAAATAGTCTTTGTAATGTAGGTACTAAGAAGTTAATCGAAAAATTGAGATCATCCTCAGTAAAAACTATTTTATTTGTGCAAATCTGCGTTCATTCTACCCATCAGCAATTCACAGAACTATTGCCTTCTATCAGATTCATCTTCATTCAACTCCTGAACCAACTGATCTTTGTAAGGGTGGTATTTTTCTTTATGCAAAACTCTCAGTAAATTGAACATTTCAACATTTTTTGCATGTTCTGTTTCACCAAACTATGTTTCAATTTTGCTGACTGTACACTGCGATACATGTCGACCAGGGTATTTATTATTAAAAATTTCACAAACCTCCTTTTAAACTCTTGTTTTATTACCACAATAAATCATAATTAAAATGCCTTGGACAAATGAGCCGTAATTAAATTTAATACGTGCACAAATATTACACTAACGTCTTTTACTAATACTTAAAATGACAGCAGCCTACAAGATTCATATAAAATTTTTTTGGCTCTTAACTAATGTTTTAGTATCTTCAAAATTTGTTATCTCAAAAATTAATTTTCTCATTTATGATTGTACCAAATTTATAAAACTTATATTGCTGAACAGAGGACTAAAATCCCTTCCCAACAAGGTGCCACTCGACCGCCTTTCTTATTTGAAATTTTCGATGGGATGCTTATAATATAATTGGAGGGGTAGCTGGAGAGGAATAATATTTTCATGCTGTAAATTGTCAATTTAAGAATAAATATCAACCTGTTTCAGGTTTGTTCACATAGTACAAAATAACGTTAAAATAGAATTTATTCCACACATATGGACCTCATTGTATAATCACTTAATTATTCATTATTCAACAAATTTTTGAGTTTCTATTCCATTTATAACAAACGTTTTACGACATGCCATAGACCAATACCAATTCCTATATACAGGAAAAATGTCAATAAATTCGAAAAGTGTCTGTTGAAATGAAGCAAATTAAGGTGGCGCTATAGTAGCAAATGGAAGAATTTTAAAAAGAGCGCCATAAACTATTAGAGTAAATTCAATTCTTTTTTGAAATTCATAACTATTTCGAAGAAATTATAAATGCACAATTTCATTCGAAAATTTTACATAAAATACCATACCCATACAAGACGGTTCTCCTTACCTCTACCCTCCATACTCTGCCTATATATGTCTGACATACCAAAATCTTAGTTTGTATCTACGTATCTATGTAAATGATTTGGTATTATGTATAATAAGTATATACTATTTTCCACTGTAAACAAATGAAAGGGCGATCAAAACATTTTGTGAAAATCGAAAATATGTATACATACAGCTCAAGCAAATTAATGTTTTGAGCTACTTGGAGGATAGACAGTTAAGAGATGTCATGTTAATATGAAATTGATTTGATTATAGCTTCTTTATGCAATATAAAGTCGCCAAATGAGGACACTCAGAAGGAAATATTTTCCAGGTTAATCCAAATTGATTCTTATAGCAATTAATCTCATCAAACTCTTTTCCTGAACCATATCATTAGATATTGATATAATGAAATAGTAATAAGGTTTGGAATATTTAGTTCCTTATAGCTATTAATCTATGGAGTAGTGGCGTGTTTGATAGTAATTATATGGCGAACAAATATGGTTTTCCAAACAAACAGTTTCATTAAATTACTTGAATTTTTCCATAATCACTAAAAAACTTAATTATTCTTTGCAGCAAAATATTTTTTTCTCCAACTCAGAAAATGTTGACATTTTTGTAATATTTTCAGGTGCAAAAACTATTAATTCCCTTACAAAAATTTGCTCGTTACTTAGCAACACTTTTAATCCTAGAATTAAAAACGCTACTTTTGATCCTAGGACTAAAAGTAATTGCATTTGACTCTCTAATTGAAATTTGAAAATAAAAACATTATCTCTTACAAACTCAGTGAAACAAACTGATTATGTAACTATATATAGGTATTTATTTGTTATTTATAGTGATATTGAATGTACAATTGGAACAATTATTGCCAAAATTCAAAACACCACTGAAATTATCACTAACAATTTTCGAACAATTCAAAAGATTTTAATTAATGTTAGAACAACTCAAAATATTCTCCGTAACTGTTGATGTAACATTCGAGGAAATATATGAACAGGTACTTGTACCTTCTTTGTCAGGTTGCAATATTTTTCTGGCAGTATTCTCTTTGTTGATATATGATTCTTCAATATATCCTTCTGCTACCGTACTCGATTTCCAACCTCCATGTTGTTTAAGTGAGGTCACCGCCACCATCAATAAGAAGTGTAGCAGATGTTCTTCTTAGCGAATGTCCAGTATACTCCTTCCAATTTTCTAACTTCAAAAATTTTCTTGCGGCATGGCACTAATTTTGTGAATACCAACAACCATTCTTTGACACTTTCCATTAACATACTTTATGAACTAGTTCGTCACAACGCATAGCCCCTCCAATTCCTAATACTAGAACAACCTTTATCATCAAATATAAATTATCGAGTACCATATCCAGGAACCGATCCACTTTCTCCTTTTTAAAAACCCTAGACTTTTTAGGTATTTGGTTCAAAATTAGCATACATGGCTTTTTTGGCGGCGGATTGATGTTATTAGAGTTTGAGTGAAAACAAATGAATATTTCGAGGGGTCGCAGTGCAAAAAAGTGGTTTTTGACCTTTGCTCACCTCTGCAGGTCAAACGAAAAGCGACTGAAAAATGAAATTTCACTTGTAGGTTCAATTAGTTGCGAGATGATTTCCTGTCTAAGGTCGAAACTTTCCATCTCCTCCCCTCTCCATTTTATGGTCATTTTTGTTATATTTTCTTATTTTTTGGCCAGAAAAAGTTTAAATAGAGGGTTCGAACTTTGCATGCAAGTAGGGGTGATGTTGAAGAATTGTCTTTCTCAAGTTCAAAGTTTTATTTTTCAGTTCTTCTAGCACAAAACGCCCGAAATCATTTTGATCGTTGTAATTGTTGAACTGGACCGCCTCCTATTTAATGAATAATACGAGTATGATCGTTGCTAGGGTGATTTTTTTTACTTCCCATTTTCGAAATTTCTTGTCATTATGACAATGTTTTCTTTGTTGTCAATTGGAATTGAACAAGAGGGTTCGAGAACACCGGGTCTATTGAAATTATGAATTTTCATTCGAGAGAGAGAGTTAACTTGTGAAATGAAAAGTTATTGAGGAATAGTAAATTTTCCATATAAAGAAATAAGATTGAGAATTGATATCATTTCCAAGAAATTCATTTTATGGAAATATTTGTTTGTGTATTAGTTAAATTCTTCATTCGACGAAAAATTTGACTTTCGTGATGGAGCTCTGCTGCTCACGGCTTTTTTTTCTTTTCACCAATCCATGAATCGCTGATATGCAAGTTCATAAACTTGGCGAGATTTGGGTGGCAAAAGATTTAGATATACTGCTTTCCAATATATCCGCAGGTATATTTTCATCGTGTTCGGGATTCATTTTGAAAGCAGCGTAAAAAGTACTACAAAAATTATATATATATCGCAATTTTCCATTCACTCGGCTGCGCTGCGCCGCGCCTCGCATCTGCAAAATATATTGCTCGTAAAAAAATATGCACTTTTAATCCTTTAAATTCTTATAATATAATATACTATTTCACTTTTCAAAACTGACAAACATCTAATTAAATAAAAATTAAATGAAAGTTCCTGCTTACTTGGTTACAACGCCCAAAATAAGACGTTGCTATCGTTTCTCATTATTTTGTTACTAGTACATTAATGAGCGTTCACTATTTTTTTAGTAAAAGAATAGGTTATTTCTAAGATCTGTGTTGCAGAAAATAATATAGATATTATTATACGCTTGAAGAAAAAATAAATATATACCTATCAGAAAAGTAACATTAAAAGCTCCACTATGAAAGCGGTCTTTGATGAGATATGGTCCGAATAAATAAATGGAAACTGTTCCAACCCTCTTGAGTGCTTTATAAACTTGAAACTTGATTGAAGGAAAATATGGAGGATATAGTGAAAAAGAAACAAGCTATGAGGAAGATTACGTTCTTCTCCTGTCATTTGACCAAACTAATTCATACCCAATAATTATTAATACTAACTACTATTGAATTGACGCCTATTCTGCATAGCTAATTACTGATAAAAAGTTCCGCATGGTCCAAAAGTTAAATGCAGCCATCATTTATCAATTTTTTAAAGCAGTATACAAGGTTTGTCAAAAAATTTGAATTTTGTGCAACAGTAAAGTATCTTTATTTTTCACAATTCACAAAAATGTTATAGAGTAAAGTTGTTTTGAATTAAAAATTATATTCAAATATGTAATTACAGCCATTTATTATTAAAATTCAGGTTTTGTGATTATTTACTAATCATTCCGTATGCGGCAGTGAATGTCAGAGTAAGTAAGTAACATTACAATAAAAATGGTCAATTAACTAAATCGTAAAGAAAAAATATAATTTGTGTTAATTATTGGAGACAATTACAAAACACATAGAGAGGCCGCAAATATTTTTCTTCAAACGGAATCGTCTCATTATAAAATTGTCGCTGGTGGTCTAATGGTAATCCAAACTTTGTAATAAAAATTCGGAACCAGTATTCTCTTAAAAGGAACGTATGATGTGGTGTCTACAAAAATTAATTAGTTAAGAACGTATGACAATTTGGTTCCAACAAGACAGTGCCTCCATCTATAGTACATTAAACGTTAGAGTACTTCTTGAAAATATGTTTAATGGGAACGTGATTCAAAGTTATTCAGATATTTTTTGGCCTCGTAGGTCTGCTGATTTGACTCCCCTTGACCTTTTTTCAAGGGGTTACTTAAAATAGCAGGTTTATCAGCGAGGACCATTTGATGATGTTGACCATGTAGATAGGATTATTTCTGAAGAATGCCAGAGTTTGACAAAAGAACAATTAAATGTTTACAAAGAGAAGGTGAATATGTCGAAGCTGTAGAAAATTGAATTAAAATTTATTTATGTTGTATGGATTTTTCAATTTCTGCAATAAATAATCATTTGCATTCATTACGCATGTAAATTGCAAGGTTGTTCAAAAATAGTAATAAATAGAAATTTTATCATAATTTTAACAGGTAAGAGAGATAATTTGTATACAGCCAGAATAATTAATACGGAATGATTAGTACATAATCACAAAATCTGAATGTTCATAATAAATGGCTGTAATTGCATATTTAAATATAAATTTTTATTCAAAAAAACTTTACTCTATAACATTTTTCTGAATTATAACTAATAAAGATACTTTAATCTTGCACAAGATTCAAATTTTTTACACACCTCGTATACTGCTTTAAAAAATTGATATCTGATGGTTGCATTTCTACTTTTGGACAATGCAGAACTTTTTATCAAAAATAACTTTTTTTCATAAAACCACTAATAAAAAAGTTTTCCATATGTTTCCAACTTAAGTAAACACACTATATATACTTGTTATCAGCTTCTCACTGTAGTAGATATATCAAATCAATTAAACCTTATTCTTAAAACTGTAATTTCTTCAGTTAAATGTCTCTCGCAATTCCTCCATACAGAGTAGAATCAAATAGTAAAGTTGTGACTACTACAAATTCATTATTCTCATAATATAAACCTATAATGTTGAAAAGCTGTAAAATACCCCTGGAAATACACTGAAAATTTGTTACTTTCTTCAGTTAAACTCTGTATATTTTTTGTTGTGAATAGTCTAGGTTAAAAGTCAGTTTAAAATGTAAAAATGTGTTTCGACCTTTATCAAAATATGACTTGGCATTGACAATTTGCGTAATTATATTAGGTACCTAGTGCCAGGGATGAAAGTTTAACATTTACTCCATATAAGAAGTATGCGCGCGCATTCCACAACAAGATACGAAGGTTGAATTTTCGGCCCTACACGTCATGATCTCCGAGGCTAAAGTAAATGTTTAGCTTTCGACCTGCGACCGAGGTATGAAAAAAAATACATAGTATACACTACAGGGGACAAAAATTGGATTTTTGGTCCTGATCGTCAGGTTGCCCTCGGCTTGCCGAAAATTCAACTTTCATCCCTTGTAGTGTTATATATTATAAACCAGAAAAATTAACTATTCCTTAGTTGTTACATTTTAATAGTTATTTGTATGTCAAGGAGTGAAAGTGCAGCAAAGTAGTATTTCAGCCGCGGCATGCACAACATTTTTTAGACGACGCATAAGATCCAAAACTTTTTCAATTACACTGAGGAAAGAAAATAAATAATAGAGAATTATAAATATTTTATTTATTTCTTCGGTGAGATCAGGTGGTGTAGATTCGAGTAACTCTTCATTGCTGATGTTTTCTTTTTCATCGTCATTCATTGTTATTCATTCATTAAGACAAAAATTCGGATAAAACAAATAGTTTCAGAAAATTTTTGCAGTACGGAACTGTCACTTTCACTATATGAAACACTTAAAACGTAACTTTCGGTATGTACTATAGAACTATAAATTTTATGAATTTAATTAATTAATTTTAAGTTGAAATTTGTGAAACTGTTGATGATATTCATACTGAACACACTGTTTACATTAGCACTACCTCAACCAATAACACTGAGGTAAACTAAAAACTATTACCTATCTATCTAATGGATCACTTTGAAAAGTTAATTAAGTTTCAATATTTTCTCAGGGTATGGTACAGATATGTGGATGATATTTTAGCCATATTCAATATGAAAAAGGCAATTTATCTTCCACTAACGTCGAAAGATACAATAAGAATGGTACTTTAATTGAGGATGTAGCTGTACTTAATGGTTGATAAGAGAATTTTGTAGGTAGATCAATTAACAGTTGTTGTTTTGACGTAGATGAAGCCACTCTTTTTAAAAATCAAAATTAATAACAAGAAAAATTTGCTCTGATACCTTTCAATCTTATTTATACAAAAGGGTTGGAAGGAATTTTTAACAAAGTAAGTTTAAAACAGTTTTTTATTTACTTTTTATTAAAAAAATAGTCTAGGGAACAAATTCACTCAATGCTAAAAGAGATTTTTGAAAATTATTAGTTCTGAATATCAGGTTTTGCCCCTTTTTTCTTTAACAATATTCAGGCTAGATGCCGTGCGGTTGCCACGCCAATGTAAAAAAGTAAAAAAATTGAATCACATACCTTAAAACTACTTAATGTTAGATTAATACGTCAAGCTACCCTGTATCATAAGTTTTAAGTTTGAATAATGCTAATGACCTTCACAATAAAACCAATTACTTATATTTGATAAAACAGTATTCCTTTTACCATCCCTTTCCATTGCATCACACCATTTTTCCATAATTTTTCTTTCTTAGAAAGACTTAAAAATACTTTATTTGGTGTAATAATAGTGGTATTGGTACATTTTGGTACACAATATTCAAAACAAAACCTTTGTCGATCCAGGCTCGATATCCTGACAATAAAACAAAACAACGTAGTGCCAAGCTGCTGGTTGGTGACGTAAGCAAGTGATTAGTGCTTGCAAGAAGAAATGAAGGCTAAATAAGAAGCGGTACATTACAAAAATTATGTTACGACGTGCCCAATCATTGTTTGGTGGCCCTACACTGTAATTTGTTTTGTTAAAATTACAGCACCGATTTTCATGAAAATTTGAATATAGGTTCTATTTCAAAATCTATCCTGTGCCAAGGGTTGTTTTTTCTCTATGGGTGGACACCACCCTATCTCAGGGGTGGAAAATTTTTCATGTAAATCGATAAATTGACTCATTCTAACCAACTTTTGTTGTATGTTTCCGAGTTATTCGCGATTGAAATTGTTGTTTTTAATTAAAAAAAAACACGTCTTCGGATGGTCTTTATCGAATGACTGAAGATATATGCATTTCATCAAAGAATCTGTAGAAAGCTTATGAAAAAAAAATCGTGTGTTTAGGAAATCTGCAGACCCAATATAAACGGAGCTATTGTTTGTTAAAAATTGATTTGTATTTTCAAACGCCAAAATGGAAAGTTTCTACGTACAATAACCAAAACCCAATGCATTTTTCGTGGAAAACTCATAAAACGTTTTTTAAAGTACTTTAAAGAACCTTTACTTTTCTTTTTTACAGAAGTTCCTATCATCAAAACTGAGCGAGTTATAAACAGAATAATGTCGATTCTTATTTTTTCGTAGGAAAAAAATTGTGAAAATCTCATCCTCTGTTCCCCCCTATTTAAAGAAAAAACGTTTATTTATACTATTTAATGTACTTATTTTTGAAAAAAGTTGAGCGTGAAGTGAGAAAATCATTTTCCTAATTCAGCAAAAAATCGTATTTTCTCAAAACTATTGATAATACGTAAAATTATTTAGAAAACAAAATTGTAGATTTTTCTTTTTTGGAAATTTTGGCGTTTTATTTTTTGTGGGTAAAAATTGAGTGAGATAAGGCCGTTTAAAGTTGGTGTACGTTCGCGAAGAGTACCTTTTTTGATCTCTTTAGCATGAACCTTTTTAAAAATGATAACTGAAAAAAAATTTAATTTGGATAGCTTCTATCTCTAAAACAAACTACAAAATCTTTTCTTTAAGGACTTGATTGCTTAAAAACTAAGCAAGTTATGGGGGTAAAGCACATTTTTATAGAAATTAGGCATATTATTATATTGATAAATACACATTTCGATATACTTTTTGAATGATAACTATTTTATGGGTGGCTTTTAGAGCTCAAAACTATTTAATAGATCTGAAAACTAGTATTTTATTAATTTTTGCGTTTGGGGGTAGTTTTCACCCTTAATAAATAGAAATAAACCCCAGGAATTGGCTCAACTTTGAAGAAGAGTGAATAGAACCTAAATCCAAATTTTCATGAAAATCGATATTGAATAATCAGTCAAATAACTGCTTAATTACGTGTTAATTATTATTTTTTAATGATATCTGTCATAATGGGTGTCAATAGACATTCATTTAACTGATATAAATATGATTGTCTTGTTTAAAGATCACATTTAAAATATGGTCGGACCCAAAAAAGGGGGTTGCCGATAACGCTCTCAGTCATATCACGATATGATTATAAATAATGTAAAATTGTTAAAAAATGTATCCACCAATAAATTGTAAGATGCATTTGAAAGCATTGATATTGTGAGAACACTTTAAATAGGGACAAAGGGCCCATTACTTACAGCCCATTTTATAGTTTAAAAGGAATAAAATGTGAATTTTCCCGCCGTAGTGGTTTTCCCGCTAAAATTAGTTTTCGCAAGAGAATCCTCTTTGCTAGAAAATTTAGTATGAAATTGGTGGTTCAAGTTTTAGTTTAACTTCAGTCTCTGCAGACTAACTATACCTAGACTTTTTAAATTTAGTTTTATTCTAATTACGAGTAATTTAATTGATTTTATATGTGTGCCTAACAACTAAAGAAAATTATTCTTTCTGGTTAAAACAGATTTTTATTTTGATCTTTATGTTGTAGGTCAAAAGTTGATTCATATAATAACGCAAAATTTCAGTGTCAAATCATATTTTGACCAAAATAGGTCGAAACGTCAATTTTTAACTGTTATTTTGAACTGATTTTCTTTCAAAAGAAACTTAAAATCAGGATAAACCATCATAAAAAGCATACGAGTATAAAATGGTCTAAGAAGTAAAAATTATCCATATGTTTAAGTATGAATAATTGATATAATTAATATAATAATTGTTACTTTTTAAAATGTCTATTGAAAAGCACCAAAACGTTTTTTACTTACCATATTTTATGAAGATTTTTATAAATTACAAATTCTTTACGTAAAGAAAAACGTTACATTACGGTGTTTTCAAACGAATCGAATGAAATTGGTTAAACAATAAAAAACTTTTTTTTGTCCTTTTTTTCCATTAACAAATATTGCTTTAAGAATAAGTATAGAAAGGATACTGTGACATTAAACTGTGATTAATTTAATTTGTAAAACCATATCTTACTATAACTGTTTCATCAACTTCAGTGGTAGAGAGAGGAATTTTTTCCGAAGGATTCCATGATTTAATTAAAAAGACAAAATTATTTGTGAGTGAAAGGGAAAATATGAAATTAATAATTCTATTAAAAAATGTTAAATTAAGACACTATGTTGTCATAGTAAAATAAATTGAGTACGATATGTTTCCAGAATATAAGCCAGTATAATGAACTGAATGTTTTATATGTAAGATTCCATGGATGGCCTTCTATCAGCGATTGCTATATCTCTTCTACAGCTTAGTGAACGCAAAGCTGTGTCCACACTAAGACAGTATAATCGAGAGTAGAAGGGTGGGCGTTACGTTCGATATTGTCGATCGACATAATGTGGAGCTAAATATACCAAGAATAAAAGCGAAAAACAGAATTCAAATTGAATTGACCCAACTCTTCTCATAATATATATAAATATATATATATATATATATATATATATATATATATATATATATATATATTATATATATATATATATATATATATATATATATATATATACAGAGAGAGATACAGAGTGTCAAAGTTTAGTTTCATTTTTTGTTAGTCACAATGTCAAGGTGCTCTAGTTTCTCAAATAACTTTAAAAATATCGAACGTAGAAATTTGAACCAAAATTCTATAGATTCATAAAGAATTTCTCAATGGACTATGGAATATATAAATCATAATTCTCTTTATTTTTCGAGATACAGAGTATCAAATTTTAGTTGGTCACAATGTCAAGGTGGTGTAACTTCTCCCACAACATTGAAAATATTCAACGTAGAAATCTAAACTAGAATTCAGTAGAATTAAAAAAGAAATGTTTGATCAACTGTGAAATTTTTAAATCATAGTTATCATCATATAATATATATATATATATATATATATATGAGATGAGCTCTTAGTCTATTTTCTAAATAATGAGGTGTCTGCCCTATGTACACAGCGTCACAATGTCACAATTAGTACAAGGATTTATGTATAATATTACTTCTTTTGTTTTTTGGTGTTTTAGATTTCAATTTAATTAAATATTTGGATAACGTATTATGTCCTTTATAACTTTACTAATATCAAATTTATTAAAATAGTTGATGGAAAAGTCCTTGTACATATGGTAAGGAAAAATGTCTTATGTTTTAATGTTTCGTTTCTGTTCTGCTTTTTAATTGATTGTAGTGTCTGTTTATCCTTTCCTTGAATATGTTGTCTATCATTTTTCCGGATAATTATTTTCTTCCAATGCAGTTTTTACTTTTTGAATAGCTAAGCATCTAAATTCAGGATCTGATAGTTCGATAGACCTATCAGCCAAACTTATTATCACTGTTCTTTTTTGTGACATAGGATGACATGAATTAATGTTCAAATATCTGACCAAGTTGGTTTCGTATACCAATTTGTTCTTATGTTATAAACAGAGAAAAATCATTTCCGTCCAATCAAAATGGAATAATCCTCAACATAGTCCGCCACTGACGACATACATCTTGATTATGGTAATAATAGATTAAATTATTGTATGAAACAAATATTATATTATGGTTTCCCTAAGTACCTGACATTGAAAGTTCGTATAATAAAGTTCTTCCAATATTATAATTTGTTATTATGATTATCAGTTTTTTGTACTTGGAAAGTACATGAACAGATAAGAAAATATATTCCAAAATAAATTATTAATTAATTGGACTAATATATTCAATAACTGTAATTGTTCATATTTTATATACATATTTTAAAATGTATTCATGAAATATACTGTTAATTTATGATGAATACAGGTTTGAACACAAGTTAATTTCTAGTTACAGAAATACAGTCAGTCAATGTTAATAATAACAATGTTTTTAAAATTATTAAGCTAAAGTTGAATTTTGGTAGTATGAAAAATTTATTGAAATTTTTTTTGCCACATAGGTAATCAAAATATATACTCAAAATCATGTACACTTGCACCCGCATTGCATAATTATTTGTCTACGTAGTGCCTGATTGATATTTTGTATATTCCATCCATCAAAAATATAAGAGAGGTATTCAAAAATAAAAATACATTATATAGAAGCATTGAAACGAATGACTACTCTGACGTAGTTCTAAAAAAAAAAAACAATTTATGTTAGAAAGCAAACACGTTTTTTTTTATATATATTCCCATTATAGACTGTAATATTCTTTTTGGATGATAGTAGTAGTAATGAATATTTAAATATAATATATTAATTAATTAATCAGTGTTTCTATCAAAGTCAATTTGAATATTGAATTTTGCATTCCATGAGATTAAAAATTTTTACAAGCTTTAATAATATAAAAATCACCGGAAATCTTAATTAATTATTATAGGTAAAATTTTATCATAAGTATACATAAGTATTCGAAAGCTCGGATAATATATTGAAGTTAGTCCACCTTGGTGTTTCCTTGCCACGTTCCCAATAAAAAACTACTTTTGTCATAATCAGATTTATCAGTAGCATCTTCGCTAAGAACCATAACTAATTTCAATGTAATTATCCAGAAGATTTCACTTATCCTGCTCTTTTTCTTTAGTAAACGACAAATGACCTGTTAGGTCCTTTGATCTCAGCACTCGAAATTTTAATAAAGTTTATTCCATCACTTGTTTCAATTATTCTGTACTTAGCTTTATGAACTCAAATTTAAACATTTCTTTTTATTATGCGTTTAATTTTTACTAATTACATTTCTATTTATCGTTTGCTACTAAACTAAATTACAGAAAGTTTACAAAATGTTAACGTAACTTCTCTCACCACTAATATTACAAATAATTCCGGTATCACTTTATGAAATCCCTGTCAACCCGCCTATGAAACCGTTTTAACGATAACATTATAAAACAAAATTATTTAATCTACGACGACAATGTTAATCTCGTCTATCATCTACTGTAAGACAAAGATATAAACTACAGTCATGGCAGTACCTGTAAGTTGAATCATAGACACTAACAAAAGCAGGTCAAATTCCGAATCAATTTAAGACCGATCGCATGCGAACTTTTGAAATTGTAGCTCGCTGGGGGGAGAAGTCATCGACTACAAAAAAACAAAATTCAAAGGAAACGGCAAACGACACGATGGATAGATAAACTACTTGTGGTCCTTAAAACGGTCACAGCAAGTCAGCATCTTGAACCAAGCATGCGCATTATAGCGTTCCAAAATTAGTTACCATGTTCCAACTACGGGATCGATTCTAAATTGACGACAAAGTGCTTTTAGTTGCCAGGAACAAGTCTCTGTGATCAGCTATATTGAGAGAGAGAGAGAGAAATAATAAAAGAGGAATAGAAATGCGGAAAGGGAAATATAGGCATCACGCAGCTGCGCGGCACAAATTTTATCGACGGATTTTTATTACTTCGGCATAAAAAAATAAGTCACGCACGACAATATCGAGATCACTAACTTTGTAGCCCTTTCCATTATTTACGTCACTCACAAATTGTCATATTAGTGAAAGAGACACGTTTTATCATTTAATTAACTCACCCTACCTTAATACGACGCGATTGAGAAATTCTGATGATCAATTTTTTTCTACCACTCTGATCTTTTATCCTTGATGGGCGACCTTACATATGAAACAAAGTATCCCCCTGTATATTAATCTGCCGCGTTTTAGTGAATCCCGAAATCCTCGCTTGGACTCGCCTACCATTTAAGATAATTGGCCGTTACGAACCTTATTGTGTACTACTATGAAAACATCAGTACACTTGGTTTTAAAGCAAAATATCTTCAGCACCTGATTCTGAGCACATATTTAATCGATAACTTTCTATGTCCAGAGAGCAAATTTTGGAACTGTATTATACTGGATGTGGCTATTTTAAAAAAATGGTTGAAGAAATTCTTTAAAGTTTATGATTAGTCATATTTTGATTAACAGTTACAATAGTGAGTTCTGCTATTTTCTACCTCTGGCAGACCAACTCTTGAATCTTTCGTGTAGTAGAATAATAGGAAAAGGAGAGATATTCATCATCCAAAGCAGTATTTATACAGCAGTATAACAGTATATCTAGTAGATTTAATTGATCGATCCAATATATTTTTCACATACAAGTCGTGCAGAAAACTTAAATTCAATAAGAATGAAGAGTCATAAAAGTCTACCAACTACTTACTTTCGATGGGTTTGAGCGCTGAATGTCTGTATAAAACCACTTGAAAAAACATCATGAAATCAGTTTCCTGACAAAATAATTATTTTTTTACTTAGACATCTTTATGCTCTTTATTGCCTATGTCATAAGAACGTGTGCATAAATAATGTATATACGTTTTTTTTTAAAGAACAGCTAACCCAGTATTTTGAATATCTTTAAAGTTTGCCAAGCTTTTCACGTTGCTGGTTACTAAATATTATCTTCTTCGTTCTTATATTAATAATCTATAAATAACAACGCCAGATTATTGAGAAAACATTAGTTTATACCTTCTTTCGAATATTAGCAAGAATTTCTGTTAATTTTATGTTGCAACTGAATAAAATATGCGAACTTTAAATGTGTATGTCTATTGATTAATTTTTAATTGATGCTATGATAGATATAAAGTCGAGACATTCTGAGAGATAGTGAGGATAAAATCCATAAATCGTCTTCGTAACATATCGCCTTTTTGTTTCTAGTTCTCTAGAAACGAATCAAAGTCCACTTTTTGAATACGTCAATGAAAATTTATAGTTAGATATACTCGTTATAATTTACATCGAATGTTTGCGTAGCGGTAAAAATCAAGATTATTTACGATGTGGTAGCTCTATCTTTGTTAATGTTCGAAATAGTATGTTTCACCATCTTGTTAACATGGCAATATATCAAACCAGATTTATTAAAAGTTACTTAGTATCAAGAAAAATAATTTATACACATAATTTTTAGAAAATATTAGTTGATTATATTGACTCTGTAATATATGTGATCGAAAGAGGGACGAAAATAACGGAACAGGAGTTTTCAGTGACTCATATGCAATACACTTCATTTAACAATATTTTATGATTCATTATTAATTTTTTTTTCCAATGCGAAGATGTTGACGTACGAGAGGAGCAAGAAGTGTCCAAATGTATTTCTGTCACTCCCAGATTTTTCCTCCAGGACTTATTACTGGCCAATGCTCAGTTTCGTTTCCACCTTCACGTAAAAATCAACTTGAAATTACTAGCTACTATGAAAGCTACTTTTCTTCCAATTCTACTACAATATCATTTCTTTACTTGGTATTTTTGTTGGGAATTTATTATCGTTGATGATGGTAATATGACATTTATACCATACTTTTCTTCCCGAAAAAATGATATGCTCTTGCACTAAAATTATAAAAAGAATCCAAATAACTGTGTACCTTGTTTTTCGATATTTTCACAGAAAACTAAAATAATGATCCAAACACATTTATAATATAAGTAAGAACCTTTATTCTCTCTTTCTTTCTCTAACTCCAAGTCTCAATATTTCTTATCTTCCTCAATATCTTATATTTCTTTTCAATAATTTCTTTATTATCTATTTTTTCCATTAAACTGTTTCGAACATTTTGCCCATAAGTAATATAAATTCCGTTTCTATTAGCGGGTGTGCTACGATCGCAGTTCCGAGCATGCGCGGCAGCTCTACTTTGACTCAAGCAAAAGAAATATACGCCATTTTCAGCTACCGATGTATTCTTTGTAGAACTTCTTTATGATGTCAGACTATAAGTGATGCAATGATTAAAAGATGAGACCGACAGATGATGAACTGGTTCATGCAATTGAAGATGAGCTTAAACAAAATCGTAAGTTTACAATTTCCACAAATCTCACTATCACTATTGCATGAAATTCAAAATTGAATACAAAACTGAAATTTAAAAAACTTTGTTGACTTTGGGTAGACTGAACCAAAAAAACGGATGGACATCTACCACAATTTTCACACGCTACAATGGTGATGATTTTGTTTATGAATAGTCATGGGAGGTAAAATTTGGGTACTTAACGACACCCCAGCAACTAAACGGCAGTTAATAGAATGCACCTGGCAGAAGGGTTAAAATGCAAAAAAAACATGATGTGTAATTTACGGAGTGAACGGGTGAATGGGCATTGTACCACCATAACCTCTTGCCCTATTCAGGATTTAGTTAGTGGATACTGTTCGAAAATGAACTACAGACTCCCTCGGCTAGCGGCAATCGCAGCGTGAAGTCGAGTAGGGCTACTGTGATAATCAACACTATAGAGGAACACATCACTAACTCTCCTCCACCGGCTCTTGCTGTTTCTATGGCGACGCAAGTCAATGTGCCTACGACCACGAAAGCTGAATTGCCTAGGAAGCGCATGAAGTGGACCAGTGAGTTGAATTCATTCATTATGCGCTCCTATTACAGAGCAACCAGCATGAACACAGATATGGCGACTTATCGATACGCCATTCATCGTGATTTTGTTGTTAAGAGGTACCCAGAATTGTAGCATTTAACGGAACACAGAATAGCTGAGCAGAGAAGGAGTACCGTGAAAAACAATTTGCTTTCTGCACCTAACCTGCAGCAAATACGAGGAGAGGTATTTCTAGATCTTTAAAGAATAGATGATCTCGCAGTGCAAGATGCAAACGGTACACACGGTGAAACACACAATGGCGAACATGAAGATAAAATTACCAACAATAACCGATTTAGACAATACTGAACCAAATTTCGTCAATAAAGTGTCACTCAAAATGCACAAGGCATTAGCGCAATTTGAGGGCACAAACCCTATACGTCGCCCAAAATTACCTAGGCTGAGGACCAAGAAAAAGTCTAATAACATCATTGCAGTAATCGACTCATTAATAGGAAAGAAATCACTGACATAATCCAAAATACTACCAACAGCAGCGGAAATCAGCGGGCTTGGATAATATCCAAAAATTCTGGTATAAGAAACTCCCGACCCCACTTTATATAAGATACTTACAGCTTGTATCCCTAACAGAATTTCTAGGCACGTCAAGGAAAATAACATCTTAGCAGAGGTTTCTGTTGCAAAAGAGATCATTTAGAACAACTTATGATGGACTCTGTGATACTTCGGCAAGCACAGAGAGATTACCAGAATATACATACTGCTTTCGTGGATTATAAGAAATTGTTTGATAGTGTACCTCATTCCTGGCTTATGGAAGTCTTGCAGATTCACTAAGTTCACCCAACTATTGTAAGCTTTCTTTCAACAACGATGAAGCGATGGCAAACAAACCTGCATCTTGAAATCGGTCCAAACTCCCTCAGTTCTGACGAAATACCCATTCGTAGGGAAATATACCAGGGCGACTCCCTGAGTCCGTTGTGGTTCTGCATTGCAATGAATCCACTATCTAGCATGCTCAATGATACAAAGTACGGATTCAACATTAAAGCAAACAGGGAGGCCAACTGTATCATCTCCCATCTTCTTTATATGGACGATACCAAGCTATACGCAGCAATCAGCATCAAATCAATCACCTTCTCGATATAACACATCTATTCTCCACCGATATACATATAGAGTTTGGACTGTCTAAGTATAAGACTCTACATATCGAGAAAAGCATTATCATGAAAGGAGATGTGCAACCCAACGGAGATCTCGTACAGGCGATGGAAAACGGAGAAACCTACAAATACCTAGGATTTCAACAGGGCCATAAGCAGACAAAAGCTAGAATCCAGGATCAATACACCAAAAGAGTGAAGTCACTATGAGCTAGAGGGTATTCAGAGATTGACATGAACAATGAAGACGAGGAACAACAAACACCACCCGAAGTCATCTACTATTAGAACAACATTACCCCGAAAAGACGGTGGAAGAGGCTTGATTGACCTACTTAACCTGCATTCTCGACAGGTAATGAAACTACGTGAATTCTTTCATACTAAATCGGAAATCTCAACTCTACAGCGAATTATATCCAAGGCGGATAAGGATTATTCACCCCTAAACCTCGCATCGTCAGAATCTGACTTAAATATAGTTTTGGACACCGAGAACCTGGAACTGTAGTCACGAAAGGCACACGGTAGACATCATTATGTCCTCAACCAACCGTTGACAAAGAAGCTTCAAACAGATGGCTTACTAGCGGCTATTTCTTTCCAGTGACCGAAGGCTTCATGATGGCTATCCAGGATCAAGTTATTAACATGAATAACTACAAGAAAATTATTATTAAGGATCCGAACAATCAATCTGACAAATGCAGAAAGTGCCAACAAACATCAGAGACCATCCAACATACAACATCTGCTTGTAGTGTGTTAGCTATTACCGACTATCTACAACGGCATAACCAAGTGTGCAACATTATCCACCAGAAATTGGCCAACAAGTTCGGTCAATACGTATACACAATTATTACAAGTACCAACCACAGAAGGAGCTCGAAAAAGACAATTTTAGATTCTACTACGATAGGTCTCAACAAACACCAGGAAAAACTGGTCAAATTCGCGGATTTCGCAATTGAACTTGAACAGATGTGACACAGCGAAAATGTGGATATAGTCTCAGTTATTATGTCAGCAACCGGCGTCGTGCCTTAGACCCTGCACGATAGCATTGCCAAACTGGAATTTAAAAAAAACACCTTCGTCTACATCCAGAAGGCTGAATACTTGCAACACAGTGCGCAAGTTTATTATGTGAACCTAACCTAATCCTTTTGATACTTTTTATCCGGGATAGGTAAGACGGCCCGTACCACAACAAAGATGAAACTATTCGACTAACCCTCAAGTATTTGCTCCCAGAAACGGTTTTCGACCAAACTAAATACCTGTACAGAAGCTACCTAAACCAGAACTGATGTCTACGACATCAGGGAATTTCACAGACAGACCTATCAGGAACGTTAACATTAATCATAACAATAAATATTTTCAATCAAGAAATGAGAAACAGAATTTTACGTCTGAAGAGTTATATAATAATGATTATGATAACAAAAATGAAGCAATTAAAGAAATGCTAGATGTTTTTGAAAATTTTGTTAAATCTGATGAAAATAAAGATAAACAAACCGTAAATTTTAGAAAAGAGCCTCAGACAAAGAATCAAAAAATAATTGAAATAAATTTTACTTCCATTGAAAAATTCTTAGTAATGAACGAATCGGTATTAAATAATTATAAAGAAAGAAATGAGCAATTAGAACTAGATCTCCCTAGATTATTTGAAGAAGAAGAAGAAGAAGACAAATGTGACAGAAAAGTACTCGGAAGAATAGATTATAATGGTAAAAGTGATACAAAAAGAGAATTAGAAATAGAATTATTTGATATAGTTAGACGTAGAATTACAATATACAGGATTGAATTAAAAATGAATGAAAATTATATTGAAATTGAAGTAGAAAAAAATTAAATAAAAAAATAAATGAAATAAATAATGATATGACAATGGAAGAAAAGGATATAAAATATGTAATAAAAATGGATAATGAAATATTACAAAGCGAATGTTATATTATGTAACCTGAATTAAATACAAATTTATTGAAAAAACAGAATCAATGATTGATAAAGAAATGAATAATGAAAATGAAAAAATTGATATTAATTATGGAACAATTAACAAACAATTTGATAATAATAATAATATAAGTCTAAAATATATGAAAAAAAAATTTAATGCTATACTAAATGAGAAGAGAATAGAGGAACTATTTTGGGCACATAAATATTATCATTCTTTGAAGTGGTATGCATTTCAAGAAATATAAAATGAGCATTGCACTTAAAATTTTGATTTCAACGTAACGTCACATTGTTCGAGAGATATCCCGCGTGCCTGCACATAGGAATACCTGTGTATGTGTATCGTACAAGACCTTACACTACGAACGTAACAAAAAACTCATATTTATTTTTCTTTTTGGTAGGCAACACTTAAACGATGATAATGAAGTGAAAGAAGATGTTACCACATTATGGAAAACATACGCGGCAACCTTCTATGAAGAAGGCATACAAAAACTTGTGCCACACTATGACAAGTCCCTACAAAATTACCGAAATTTATAAGCACAAACCGTTTTCAGTGAATCTCGACTTAAATCTTTTAGTTTTTCTGTTGTGATATAGCTAAGATTTATTTCAAGTTCCTCAAACACCCGAAGATGCTAAACTTGTACAGAGGACGAAACCTTTATCCACATTCTCTCAAAGTGTGAAACACTGTGGAACTCCAGAGCATTACAACTGGGAGCGTATAAAATAGAAGACGAAGATCTCTGGTAACTACAGCCATGCTACATTCTAGACTTTTTAAAAGCGGTGGGATTAACAGATCATCTGTAAACACTGGATTTCCCAGTATCGCAGTAAGAAAGGGTGACGCAATTGATCCTTTGGGTTGCAGAGTATATCCATATACATAAATACAGACAAGTTTCTAAAAAGTAGCTACGTATATGCAAAAAGATGTTTATGTAAGATCAGTGGAAGTATTCAGAACAAATATATATATAAAGGATTTCCTTTAATCTGTTTTCAACATCTATCATCCGAAAACTATAATCTTTTGATTAACTCGAATCAGAAATTCTTAACCTGGGTATGAGAAATTTCTTGTTCGATAACGACCGTCTCACAAATTGACCCTAGCAAGATGTCACCTCTACTATTTGAATAAATTATTCATATATTATACTGAATATAATTTGGGCACAGAGCAAGACACCTACTCTCTGCATCAAGATAAAATATTGTACAGTCTTATATTACAATGTGAAGCGAGTTTCTCCACTAATCACCGCTACACTTTTATATCATGAAGCCGTGTAATGAAATATGAATCGTCTCTTGAAAACACACTTTTATTAACTACGATTTTTAAAAATTCATAGTCAGAGTGATTTGTATAATTTTGGTTTTATTAATTTATATAAAAAATAATGGTGCCTCGGTATCGAATGTTAAAAATTTTGTGTTGTAAGGGACAAACAAAACTTTGTTTTTCTCTTCGTCTTTCATTAATTGGGATTTCCTTTGTTTTTCGTTATTTATTTTTCAGCTTGCTAAAAAATGATTATGGGCGTGATTTTATTTTTTGGCATCTATTGGTTCCATTTGGTTTGATTTTGTAACGGGTCTGTATAGATCCTTTAAAGCTCCTCTATCTATCTCAAATGATTCAAATTTTGTTCATTTTTGTATGTTTTTCCAGTTTTTCTTTTAAACAGTGCCTGTAGCAGTGTCTGTTGTTATATCGTTATATGTTAGAACTGTCTTAGATACTCGTAGAAATCTTGGCAAATAATTTTTCTAGTGTAAATTTCAGTATGAAATAGGAGTTTGGCCCGTCTAATTTTTATTTTCTATGATGGCCTTTTTACTTTCGAAAAGATACTCGTTAATCTCTTTATAAGTTTCCTAAATGTCCTCGTTATATCTATGTCGAAAGGGTCTCTTGCCACTCAATTTACTTAAAAAATTCTATGAAAAAGAATATGGTTCTGAATAAACGCTGGATTATTTTGGTTAGCAAAGGCAGCATTCGATATAATTTGTTTATTCGAACGTAGAGAGAATCTATTATATTCTGTTAAACCATCTTAAAGAGGTTCATAAGTAATGACGCATATTTTGTGGAAAAATAAAAAGGTAAACAATATTTAAATCAGGATTATGAACAAAAGAAATTGGTTCAGGATTTGAACTGCGTTGGAATTTTAAAAATTCTTAACGTTTCGGCTCTCACTTTTAATATAAATGTTCTTGATTTTGGGTCTCTTCTGATTTTTCTTTGATAATTTTTAAAAGAAAGATAAATTTTGATGTTTCCACTTTTCTTTAAGTCTTTATCAAAATATGAAATTGACAAAAATCGAGCATTTAGATGCATTAATATATCAAAAGGTCTAAGAAATAAGAAATTAAGGAAATTTATATATATATATATATATATAGGTATGACTACTTGGAGAACAGAATAAGAGGTCATAAATACACAAAGAATGCAAGAACTGCTTTTCACACATGAAAAAAATGAGCAATGAAAAATGAATTTAGCTCAAAAAACAAAAAGCTTAGCTCAAGAAACAGACTACCTAAAATTATTAATCAAAGAAATTATATACATAAAACAACCTCAGCCAAAATTACCAAAAATTGATTAACTAGTTCATTTCAATCTATCTGGTATAATACCGTTTTCTTGAAATTCTAAGGTAAATATATTGATTTTAATAGTATGTTTTTAATAAAGCTCATCATACATTAATTATTCTTTTGAAAATAAAAACGTTAAGTTTGTGTATCTTAAAGAAAAATGTGAAATTTAATCGATGTTTGATTATTTTATTTCATCGAAACAACCTATGAAGCCTAGAAGAATTAACAGTTAGCTTAAGACCAGCAATGAGTGTGTTATTGTCAACAGTGATCTTGATGGTAAGCATATTATTTTTATTTTCTATTTCAATCATTTTAAATTTTTTTGTTTCAGCTTTTCATTTCCTCGGTGAAATTGCAAGGAGCGGGCAGGTTGAGGCCTTGGAATCAACTAGGTAAAAGGGGTGATTTGTTCCGTGGAGTAGGCATATGGAGACCACGAAATGAATAAGTAACCATCCCATCCCCACCTACTGAATTTTTACAGAAACGCAAACAATTTAAATTTTCTTGTGAACTACATTATTTTTTAGCAATTCTCACTAGACTAGAAGCATTATCACAAAACTCATAATTAAAAATTATTAACAAATGTTATATGAATTCGATGAAATATGAAATGAAAGTTTTGTTGAAATTATTTTCTAAAAATCCAAAAAGTCATACTATGACAGAGAAGAGTAATATTAGATATCGTTTACCTACCTTATAAACTTAACGATATATAAGGTTGAAAATTTAATTTATTAAATTATAATAATTTTTTTCTTGAATTAAGATTTTGGTATTTTTGAAATCAAATTTATTTTATTTGTTCATATTTATGTAATTCATTTTTAGTATATTTGTGACCATTTATCCTATTTTCCCGATATTGCTTAATCATTCCTATATAATTTCCTGCAGAATTCTAACATGGTTTAGAGTAAATAACATTCGATTTTTTTGTATTTTTAGTTTTGCTTAATAATTGTTTTGTGCAAGGTAAAGCTATATGTATATGTATTATTTTTTTATTCTTTGTTTGGATTTGTTTGTAAATGTAGATTCACGTTGTTATTATTATGGAATTCACATAAGTATTGGTTTACAATTTTATTATTTGGCTTTGAAAAATATTGATTATTTATTAAGGTGGTTTTAAGTTTTTCAATTACTTGAGTGATAATCGGGTAAACTTTATTTCACACCTCTATCTGTTAATCCTATCACACTGTTTTTATTTTGTGTTTTTGGATGGTGAGAATTATAATTTAAGTTCTTCTTTTGTGTATAATTTAGTTTAATACATTGGTTTTAATGAGTGTTATATCTGGAAAATTTATAGAGTTATTGTTTTCTATTTATATTGTGAATTGGATTTTAGGGTTGAAAATATTAAAAGTATCTAAGAAATCATTACATTCATCATATGAAATTGCAGCTAAACAGTCATCAACAAAGCGTTTGAAAAATAATACATACAATTTTTTTTACATTCCATTACAATTTGTGATAAATAGAAAAAAATTGGAGATCCCATTGTACAACCATTCAGTTGTTGATAGAAATTATCTTGGAATTGAAAATAATTATTCCTTTGGATGAGCATTATGCCTTCTAGAAATTCATTGTAAGTGAAAGATGTATGTTATGTTCAATTGAATTCTAATCTTCTTTTAAAACAAGTGCTATTAAATCATTTGGAATATTGGTGTACATTGAGACCATATCTAGAGATATAATTTTGTAATTATTAGGTATATATAATGTATTTAAAAATTGTTTAAACATGAATAAAAAATCATTATTATATTTAGAGAGATTGTAGAACGGCGACTGGATATATAATATAAAGTAACAAATTAGAAAATATTATTTCAGAAGACTTACTGAACACAATTTAAATTCAGAATAAACTAATTTGAAAAACATTTTCAAAAAATGAAAAAAAGGAATCGGAAAAAAAGTTTATTCTATGTGTCATTTCATTCCTTTTGTTTACCGGTGTTGCAAGCTTTTAAGACATCCCAAAAAAAACGAAGCCATTGTATTTAGTTCAAGGGAACGTGGTGGTCATGTCTCTGCGAGAAGAATATCACTTAGCAAGAGTGGGAAATTCCAAGTATCGCTGACCATTCAGGTTATTATCAAAGAAATATGGACCTACTAATTCTGCTCACACATTAACACAAAATCGATGTTGATTCTTTGTTTGAAAAAACCGTCTCAAGTGAAACCAGCTTCATTAGTAAACATTTAAATATCCATCGTAAACTCCGGAAGTGCAGGGTACCCACTTCGAACATTTATTATAGTTTTTTATTTTATTCGATAAGTTGTAGGCTAACCAACTGAATTTCTCTACATTTCAATCCTATAATTATGTAAATAACACCATTTCGCAGGATGCAGTTCAATTAAAAATATTTGATTGTATTTTAATATATTTTCAATATATCAATTTAAAATAATTTTCATTAGAATGTCTCTTTTATGGTGAGCCGTTTCCTTGGCATGTACAACGGTCTAAAAACCTACTAAACCATAAATTTTATCCAGTTAAATAGAGTTCCTTTTTTTATAAAATCGATCGAAACATTTATTTTTGCTATTTTTAGATTGTACAGGTTGTCCCTGTAAAAGTTACGGAAGGTTAACAATTGAGCATGAGCTACCCTTGGCCTTCAAATAGTAGTTTAGAATTATTTATTCTATCAAAGACACTACATAGACATACGTAATCATGCATTGAAAATTCATAATGTTCCATGTATAATTTAGGAAATATACTTAAATATAAGTTCTGATTTCGAAACTTGAAAGGACTTTAACTCTGAAACAAGGGGTCGTATGAGATTTTACATGTCACAGCACTATAATCACGTCATCTACTCATTCTCTAATTTTTTGCATCAAGTCGCAGAACATCCTGTATGTTTACGTTCGATGTACCAATAAAACTTTTTTTTCCATTCCTTTTTGAAAAAGTCTCTTTTTAAAAATAAATGTCTGAAATCACCATATTTCTTCCATCGATATTATTTTAATTAAAAGTGCTTGTCCTCATATTGATAATTATGAACGCAAAGGTTATAATCTTAAAGAGTATATCTGTACGACAGGCCTAAATGTTCAAAATCAGATTACAGATCCGCGTACACTGCAGTTGCATCACGAAACGTGACAAGTTTACTATCATCGGGACTCGGACTTACAAGACACGCACTGAAAAAACTTTTGACGGGCTTATCTACTTTTGTGATTTGTCTCACGGGAAGTTTTTTTATGGACTAGATGAGCTCATTCAAGACATATTTGCTTGAAAAAAGATTTGCATCTAACAAATCATGTTGAAATAAAAAAATACTACGTAGGAGTAGGAATTTTGTCAAACACGGCTAGTTGAGTTTTTAATAACAGCATATTTTTCGTTGTTCACTATAATATTTTCACTGACGGTCACGCTAAGTAACCAACCAAAGTATAGCATAAAAAAAGAATGAAAATTGAAGCATGTCAACAACCGGTGCAGTATATAAATTTATGTAAATACGGGTAAATAGTAAGTGATGACAAATTATTGCCAATAAACAATGAATCATAGTTTCAAGATATCATGACGAATGAAGGAAATTTAATTTCAGTCTAAGTGAACCTTTAGCATACAATTTAACTTGTGCTTTGGTAACCAACCAGTCTAATGCATATCATATTAATAGTACATTGTTTGTACGTATGAAAATTACAACTTTCAATTAGGAGGAGAAATATATAACAGAAAAAAAATCAATATTAATTAATTCGATTTTAATCTTCAGGTAAAATCAGTAAAGCCTAATCTGGAGCCCACGCACGCAGATAACGCTGTACTACTTGACATACCAAAATTTCTTTTATGCTATCCATAACTTTATATACCAAGTGATGCCCCAATGGTAAGAAGTAAAAATATAGAAAGCTACAGAATGAGAGGAAATGGAAATGTGATTAACCGGAGCCAAATGGAAATCCTAAAACAAGTACGAGAGGTTTTCAGAGAGATTTATTAATTACATAAGAATCCTCAAATAATTAACTTAGGTTGCACTTTGGAATCTCTGAATAAATCCCAGAGCAGCTTACAAGAAACTAAACGAATTTTTTTGTAACTAATGCTTGATTTACTCTCTAATAACCATAAAATTAACAAAACAACGCACCCACCGAATGAGATAAGCTATTATTAAGTGAGTTACAAGAACTGGAATAGGAATCGATTATAAAAATATCAGTGAGACCTCTTACAATAGTATTTTTTTGTCCTTTGAGGATTACAAAATGAATGGAAAGATGGAATGGAAGATGTCATTGTAATATTCATCTTAACTAAAAATGAAAAAAAAAAACAGTTCACGATCACCCATTGCAAAAGGAAAAACGGACACAAATTTTCTATTTTATTTCGACTTAAACTTAATTCAAATAATCTGAGATAACAATAAAATTTACTTCAGTAAAAGGGATAAAACAATATCATTCAAAGTTATATCATATAATTTTAAATAAAATAAATTTAAAACCAAAGGGGGGATTATATAAAATGATTGAGCTCCTCTAAAAGACACATTATGTAATTGTATAATTATCACTACAAACGTCTCCTTAAAAAAGCCTCGGTTCAAAGTGTAACTATCTAGGAATCGTTGAGATATTGTCCTTATCTTAGTCTGAATAGGTGTTACCAACGGCAAAAGTATCACAAATAAGATTGCGTTAGGTCATTCGGATGACAAATGTGAAAGTTCATCACGATTCTCAACCATTTTGTTAATTTTTGTTTCAAGCTAAGCGTAACGAAAAGTGAATAATCCATTCTAATGCCCATATACGTTCATTAAAAATATTCGTTATGTATTATAATTTTACACGCTATTTTAGTTGCTGTTTAGGTGACTTTCTGGCGCAATCTTCTTAATAGCACGTTTTCTATATACAATGAACTAAAAGTTATGATTTGTAAATAGTTTTCTAATAATTTGTTCGTGATAGACTAATTTTGGAAAGTTGTAGATATCGTATCTACACTTGAAAAACTTTTTAAAAACACCAATAATTTTAAGATGAGATCTTGAGAAATTTTAGCCAGATTTGACCGCATTTATTGAAATTTGTATTTCTTAATATGTAGATTTCATTGCTTCCATAGTTTGCATATGCTTTTTAAATCCTTTCTCCATCTTATGATTGTTTCAGATCAATCCTACCTCAATTGATCTAATCCTTTTTTCTTTTCTACCTACGTGCATATTTTTTCCCATAAACCTTTGAGCTATGACCAATGTAATTATTACTTAACATTAAAGTGATTATATAAACAATAAAAATGATTTTGCTTATCATTCAAATATATCAACTTTACAGCAGTTTCAAGAACTACCTTAAATTCAAATTAATCACTATTTTAAAATGTCATTATTCAACTTTTTAGCGCCATTTGGTATGGTTTATGAGTAATAAAAGACACTATAAAACACTGAAAATAAATTTATTTGTAGAGATTTACATCAACATTCACGTATATACACAAAATATTGTTATTTTTTATACAAATTAACTAGATCATTGTTAATCTTTCCTAAATATTCTCAAACCGCTGTTCTGTGACATGTCGAATTCCATCCAACGCGACATATCTTTTCACAAAGGTCGTGCATTGGGAAGATAGTCTCTTATGTATATCTCTCAAGATGTGCTACTTAAGTTTTGAGATAGACAAATAAACACAAATATTTATAATTGGATATGACTTTATTGTTTTCCAAAATATTCTATTAAGACCAATACACTCGAAGGATTTTTTCCATTCCGATTGAGGTATCTCCAAAACATGTGATTTGAACGCATCAACCGCTTTTTTTCAAGTATAGAAAAACGTTGACCTCGCAATTTATTTTTGATCTGCGGTAATAAGAAGAAATCGGGTGCCAAACAAATTCTGCTTCTTCCCTGGTTTTCTTGATTTATTTGAACCTTTCTGGCAATAAAATGCTGGTATACCATTCAGAATTGAGCGTTCCGAAAAAGCAGGTGACTATGTGGTTCTAAGCGCTTCGTGGGCGAACAACTCTTATTGGATATGCCTAGATCAACAATTCGTCGCCTTTCACGATCGTATACACGTCTTTTGAAACACCATTGAATTCGGAAAACAAGCGAAACATAGTGACTCAATATGGTGCTTCATCACCAAAATTCGAAGCGACTTGGTCGGTACTCTGCTGTTGGTTTAATCCACGTCGAAAATCATACATAATCATCGCATAAAATTTTCATGATTCAATTACATTTTTTTATCAAAAATCACTCGTTTGATAATAACACATTTTGAGTACGTTCACCATGAAAAAGGTCAAACTTCATGATGGCAATTTCAGATTTGACATATTCACATCAGTGTGCAACAATATATTTATTATATTCAAACGATGTGGTATAACATGAAAGTTTGTATGCGTCTCGGGTTTTAATAGAGGACTAACGAACTCTATGGTGCCCCTTGATACATAGATAACAATTTTAGATAATGTGTTTGACCGAAATTAGGGCAAAAAGTAAAAATTGGTTTTTATAAAACACATTATTTATTAAGAGTAACATAAAAACAATATATACATAAAAAAGTTTTATTGAAGAAAACTACCTCACTCATTAAATTCTATGTGTTGCTTCGTTTCGTTATAACTCCAATTTCATAAAATATATTTATTCACTTTGGGTTGAATATTTATTTCTATAATATTCGTTATAGATATTTTAAAGTCAATCAACCAAGAAATTCTTATGATTTACAAATTTGTTTCTCTGTGTACAATGTGGTGATCCGGGTCATTGCATAAAATAGGAATCAATGCAATTTTGTAATTTTACATATTAGAGCAAATAGCAGAAGAATGGTTAGCAGGTAAATAAGAACGTGATCTAGTTACCTTTGAACTCTAGAGGTGCCATGACGATCGTGTTTCCTGTAACAATTGAAATGTTATCAGCAATCTGGATGAGAATTTTCTAAATAAGGACAGAAAAGTTGCTGAAGAATTTTATTTTTAATTTAATTATATAACAATAATGTAGGTGATTGTTACAATACCTAATTTCCAAATTTATTCTTAATAAATATCACTTTGATGAACTCTTACCTCATTTATAACAAAAATTATCATTGTTGACATATTCGTTATGAAGTATTTGAGCAAAAAAAGATGGCTTTGGACTCACCGAAAAAAGTTATACCATGAAAATTAAAAAAGTATCTTGCAGACAACGCTAATAATGATAACAAATTTAAAAAAATTTTTCACTGGAAGTTACAAATCTTGTAGACAGGAAATTATTGATTTTTCATAAAGCTACATCTGAAACTGTTGTTATTATGCTACTTTGTTACACAAAAAGTCGTCCTCACTATGCGCTTTCTACGAAGCTGCAGACAGTAGCGTTTCGAACAAGTTGCATTATCGATTTAATGGTAGCCTACTAAACAAACGATTTTGATTCGATAAAAATTGCAGATATAGTAGATTAAAACTGAGCTCTTTTATTCAATATATCTGACTCCAAAACAAACAAAAACTTTACATGGATCAGCTGGTGAAAAAACTAGGAGAAAGGGAATCAACCACAGTTGCCAAAGGTTACATCAACGAAATTGTAAATAACAAGTTATAACGAAGAAAAAATTGGTCTTATTTAAAATGTTTACAATATTACGACTACAAATACTACAAGGACTACTACTTATAATATAACGGAAGGAAATCCACCTGTAGTTGTAGTAATATTACTAATTTATCCGGTTGACAAAAATCACTGATGTATTGTTTTTTTCATGATACTTTAGATAAAGTATAGAATTCTATTGTTGTAGTATTGTTGTTTTATCTTTTTTTTTTACCTATTTTAGTATTGGTCAAAAAAAGTAAGAAATGAAATTTTTTGTATTAATTTAAATGTATTTAAATACCTCTGAAATGAGATAGTAGAAAGTCAAAAATTTAGGCCAGGTCTATATTATTTTTTTTGGACCGTTTCAACTGATAAGGCTGGATGTTTTAACAAAGGCGAGAGTAACTAATCTGGTTATATGGAATACGAAGGTGTTGAAGGAAATCTTTAGAGGAATAAAAGCCAATAAACGTCTTTATGCAGAAGAGCTAACCAAGTATTGAAGGATCTGTATAAATACACATCATTAACTAGTTAGATGCTGGAAAATAGTTATACAAAAAGATAGTTGGAAAAGGAGAGAAGGTCAAATAAGCAGAGGAAAGCCAGTAAAAAAATGGCTCGATGCAGATACTAAAGAAATAGAACCGAATTGGAGTCCAAAAGTACAGATTCGCAGCCTCTGTAGAAGAATTGTAAAAGCAATTAAAGACCGATGAGAAAAGAAAAATAAGTCAATGCCTTAAAGGCGTGCAGTATTGTAAATATATATAATCATTAATAATGTTCAGCTACTAACGTTTAGAATTTGTCTAGATCCAAGATCAGTTTCTGCATTTTTAATTTGTTTACTGATTTACCAGCCAAATAGTTTGATACGTTGTTGTAACAGTAAATAAATGAATATGTAGCAACAAATTATTTAACTTTTAAACACTAAGATAAATGAATTGATACACATGGTATCAAGTTTATGTTCGTACATGTTTCAATTTCGTTATAATGCCTTCTCATCATCATCTGATCCCATTTCCTTGCAATAAGAAAACCAAAACGTAAACGTATATAAACAGTGATTCAGTAGGTTGAAGACCTCTTTCATGAGAAGTGAAGTTCACACACCAGAACGGACATTGCGTAATTACAAAATAAATGTACAATCTTTTCAAATTTTTAAACGTGTTTTCTAGGGAATTTTGCCTTTTGCTCGACTAGAAGATCTGATGATTTACAAATGAAACTTTCAGTATCAGTTTGATTATGTGTGATGATTGAAAAAAGAATTATTATTTATCGAATCGTAAGTTTTATATCAAAACAAAAGTGTTTGGATTGCGCATAATAACAATTTGTGTCTAGTACTATCGAGAATCACTTATTTATCTATTTATATAGTAACACTGGGATTCAAAATAGAGCTGATAAGACTCGAGAATTTTTGATTATATTAATACACACTATTTGAAAAATAATATCATGAAAGTAACTCAATACTTTGGATTTTAACGAAAATTATGTTAGAAGCAGATCAGTTAACGTTCAGTTAATTACTTAAAATATTATTATTAATTCTTGTACATCATTCACAACGTCGTCTGTCAGAATGGTATGGTGGATGTAGATTTCATGGTAATAAATGGTTTGTCGTTTCAAGCAAATATTATTTTCATATTCAATGCCTCCTTTTCTTAGTATTTGTATTTTGTCCCCAAATTTATAAATATATCAACTGATATTATGGAGCTAAACAATTTATTCATGATTTTGGTTAGTGACTTGAAGAAGGTAGTTTGTTTATTAATCATAAATTATTAACTAATATGGAGTAATACCAACTCCACCAACTTTCCATCGTATATTGCTCCAAGCAATTATTAGAGCCTGCTTTTCCGCGGTTATCTTAAACTTTTGGACACTATAAATCATTCTACGACCTGATTGTGAATTACTTTATCAGTAGATCAAAATTAAGTTATAACATTACCTCAAGAAAACTTTTCAAAGTTTAAACTTACAAACTAATGTCGTCTTTCATCTACATTCCTTACTTTGTAGATAAAAAACCTCACTAAAAATTTGATATATCTCAAATTATGCAATTCAACTTACTCCTAAACTTCCTAAATAACTGAAAGGAGCTCATCTCAAACAGCAACGACAATGTGGCGCGAATTGTCATAGTAATCGTTGTGTTCTCCCCTTTGAAAGCATCTCAATATTCATGGAACATTGTTCCAAGCAATGTGGTTCGTTGCCACAGACCCATTTTATCAAAGTGCTAGTTATACACCTCAGCAACAATCAAATCACCAAAGCCCTCAATGGAAACTATTTCACTGCTCTATGGAAATTTTGAGAAACTAGTTTGGAAATAATTAGTTAATTAGGAACGTCACATCTTGCTCTGGATGGCGCATTTCTATCTTTTCGGAAATGTTAATAAACACAATTTTAGGTATTGGAGGGATGAATATCCAGAAGAACTTCACAAAAAATCCTTTTTTTGACCATGTTTGTTGCGCAATGCCTTCAACAGAAATCATAGACATTTTTGAAAATGGAAGGGGGCAAACTGCTACTGTAACAGTGAGTAATTATCGGAAAGACCAGCCTCGTACTCTTTAAAAACTCAAGATATCTAGAAAATCCCTCAGCAGATGCTACTGCAAAACGCCATAAACAATGCTACCTTCCTAACATTTTCAAAAATACCGTATTCTGTACAACTCAAATTCGTTTAAACATCGATATCACTTACTAAATTATTATTTAGGTACTTACATTTATTACGAGACACTTGGGATATGAAAGCATACGTAGTACTCCTCCTATATTCTTTTTACCATTATTTTTCGTTTCAATTAATACCTTTACTTACATATTTATTGTCTTCCTTACTTCGCTTTCTTTATTTCTCAGTTTGTTCGATTTTTCTAACTTTGTTTATAATAAATACAGCAGTACTACGTCCGAATCACATATCATTACCACGTTTTCATTGGATGTAACTTTTGTGGGATGCACAGAGTTCTGAAATGTATAAACGAAAGGGACTAATTTAATTATTATGATATGTATAAATAATAAATTCTTCAATTGGATATGTCAATATTTTGTGCTTCTGTGACTAAGAAACACTTTGAAAATTGATCTGAAACATGCAAGACATAGAAATAGTTCTTCATTAGAAATTTTTTCCGGTGAATTGTAATGTTTCAATTCTTAAATATATTTGAGGTGTATTTTTCAACATAAAAATAAGAATATTGCATCAAAAGAAATAAATATCAATAAACTCGCTTTCAGTTTATTAAAATTTCTGGAGCTAAGTGATAGTGATCACCTTGTATACATATTCTCATGTAATAGCTAGAACTGAAAGACATTGCGGCTGTCAGTATTATTAGTGAATTGAATTCGTCGTAGACTTGTCTCATCAATCGCGTTGACCTCACGCAAGACTTTTTTCGAATTCCACTTGACGAGCCTCCGGGATTGGAAAAACATCTTCGGCAAAATTCAAAGAGTCTGAAGGCACACTATAACCCGCCGGTACATCGACACCCGGAAGAAAATTCTCAGATAGATCGTTGGTTGATGGACCACATTCCGTTTTTCATCTACATGCAGGAATTATTAAAATTTATCCCGACATATTACTTACAATGACAATATATCATCTAACTGTACAAACTGTACAGTTGGAACTTGTTATTTTTCTTATGATCCAAGTTGTTGGTTCTTAGATGATAGACGATGACGGGAAAAACATTAAAATTAACGGGATATGTAATTCTATGATATAGAATTCTCTTTTATCATATCAATAACTAAAAAGACTGTATATAAATTGTTTTGTTTCTAAATAATCTTGATTTTAGGTGTCTTCTGTTTCAAAATTAGTTTTTACAAATAATTTTTGAAAGATAGATAAAATTGTAGTTTCGACTTTTCCCTAAGTCTTCATGTAATGCTCTGTAAACTCAATTCTTCTAATTAAAGAGCGGTTATTGTTCGTTGTTTTCTCCAAATAAATTACCAAATAATATCTGACGAAAATAGCCTTTCTTTTTTCTATTTCATTGCGTCTTAAGTAGCATTATATCTGTGGTGGAAAGAGTGATGATACTCAAAGACATTGAGTCTAAGAGTCAGCCTGAATTTAATTTTTAGATTAATACGAGTTGAAGGTGAATAGAGTTTGAAACTAACTACTTTAACTTTCGAACACTATTCAATATTTGATGATAAGGGTCAAAACCAAGAAAACATAATACAATTAATGTTGTACCAAAACAGAAAATCTCGATAGTTCATCAATTTCTGTTCTATCCCCATCTTTTCTCAACAGGTGTATTCTTATCTTGACTTTATAATTAAATACAACGATTGAGTATTATTTTGGTTTTGAAAAAATTTGTTGATTCTAAGTAAGTTAATTTAGGTCGTTTACGTGCCTACTCAACACATTTGGCAAATGGAAATTATAATTCAAATGTTTTTAAGAGTCAAGATATCTTTAACTAGATTGCTTGATTTCGAAATATTTATTCTTGACTTGCCCCACTAGGTTTTTATCTTTAATTCGAGATGAAATTGAGACAACAGAATTAAGTTTTTCTTCTAGAGGAGCTTATTAAGAAATCATAGCTACCAGTAAAAAAATCCAAGTTGTTTTCAATGTAAGTTGCTCGGGATAACGTGATTTTCAGCACACTTTAATTATTTAACCTATGCACCAATTAATTATTGTTTGTCTATAAATTATTACCCGCTGTTGAAATTTGAATTGTAATCTTGCATTACAAAACAAAACCAGAAAAGAGATGGAGTTTTTTAGGTTATTTCAATTTTGGCCCTACCTAGAGAAAAGTCAAGTTGCACCAATTGCTGAAAATTAAGTTATCGACGAAAAAACTCTTTATAAATTGATTCTAGTATTGATGTTAGGATAGAGTGAAAAAATCACTGTATCGGTGTTAAATGATTTTTTGAGGAATGAAAATCGTTATTTAAAATTCATGTGATTGGATGGAAGCAAGTATGAGGTTGCAAATAACAGAAAATATCGTTTCCACGTCATTGTCAGCCCAATATGTCTATACTGTAACACCAACGATGACGCCAATCATACCTTCTTCCAAAGGCATTGCAGGAACACACGAAGGGAAATATGCCAGAAAGAAATGAACACCAAACTCACTGCTGCAAAACTTGTATCGACCCAGTTGATTTCTGACAAAAATTGGACTACTTTCAATAAAGAGAATCCAACAGTATAAACTGAAATAATATATTAGACAAACTGAACTTTTTAAGTAATGCAACGCAATTCTAAAGGTTCATAAAGGTGGAAGCAGAAAGATGTGTGGTTTTGGTGTGTAGAGCGTCCCACTGAGTGAGTCCCTCACATTGTACGTAAAAAGAATTTCCACACCTCTTAAAAAAATATCAGGAATTTTTTTCTGAAGGAAGATATATCGTTTCATTGATGATTATTAAGCCGATCAAATCTTACATTACAATGTTCAAGTTCGGAAGTAAATAATTGAAATTTAATTACAAATTACCGAAATATTGTGATTTGGTTAAAATTAGCACAGTGTATAATCTCACTAGTGCCTCACAATTATCTATTCTCTGCATTTTCTAGTATATTATTTACTAAACGTGAGATAATGAAAAGAAAATGCCAGATATTTATTAAATTTGAAATTTGAAATACAAAAGTAAAATCGATAACATAAATACCAAATATCATGGTGATCCTTATGGACTTACCAAATTATGGGTTATGGTTTCTTACTCACGTAATAAATGACTCATATTTGATTGTAATTATCTACAACAGGTGTTTTCTAATGTTTGTTAATCACTCAAACGAGACAAAACATCAACCTGATCAAGATATAAAACCTACATGCAACCTCCATCCTCTAAGTATATAAAAAAGATGTTGCGATCGACAGAAGAAAAAAAGAGGCACAGCCATTTAACGCCCATCATAATAAAACACGAATTCATTCCGAATTCCTAATTTACAACAGAATTAAATTAAAAAAATAACCACTTTTTCTCAAGCCGGTAGGAGCCCCAAACATAGTTGCCAGATATCATTAACTGGTTGCCGAAATGTTTGTTGAAATTGTGATTGTGTCTGGAAATAACTGTACCAATGAAAATACTGGTAGATAGAATAGACGACGAGGTGGAATGGCTCATTCTACTATATTCGATTTGTATTTGTGATAATTATAATTTGCTGAAAACTTACAATAACAACAATAACAATATTCTTGCCAATTTATTATAAAACTATTTGAAAATTAAGTATTGTGTTGACAGAATTTCAAATATTCAATTTCTATATTTGATACCTATATATATATATATATATATATATATATATATATATATATATATATATATATATATATATATTGTTATTTGAGTAATTCCGAAAAGTTTCATTATTCTTGCGCTTGTGTTAAATTTCCATTGTTATTTCATACATTGTTATTCTATGCATAGTTGATAAAATTCGTAATTTTTGTATATCTGACCAGTACGTTTCACTTGAATTGATGACTAAGAAGATGTGACACTACAAATAAAATTTAAATAATATTAGAAAGAAGAAAGAGAGCTTCGATTGAAATCTTCCATCTGTATCAACGTTTAACTTTGATCAGCACTGATTTGCGTCAAAAATTGTTTAAAACATTCTCCACAATGTGAGAGATATTTCTTTCCACCAGTCAGAGTCAGATATGCAACATGAAAAACCCAAATTTTATAAACAACACTGGTTTTCAATAAGGCACAATAAGCTGCATCAACAATCCCTATTGTAAACTAGATTCTGAGACAGGCTCTCGATTCTACTTGTAAAAGTAGCTATTACAAACTAAATATTTCAATACAGATCTAACTTTCCATTCGGGTATCCACTGAGGGATTTGTCCCAAATTAACTTTGCAAATAAGATAAAAATATCCGTATTGAATTATACGGTACTATTGGATTTACAAACTGTATGAACATCTAACATTTATCTGTTTTCGTTTATGTTTTATGATAGTGAAAAAATATTTTCAGAGTACGCTATAATTTCTTTCATCAATTGCTAATGGATGATATGAAACTTGTTACTAATAAAATTCAGGTCAGTTCTCTTAGGTAATAAATCACCTTCTATACAGAATATGATTATGTTATGTTTTAAAATTCTGAATGATATTGAACAAGAAGCCTCAAGTTCAACACTTAACGAAATTTTGTGTAGGAATGGGAAATTAACAGATATTTCTAAAAAGTAGTAAGTTGAATTAAAACTACTTCAAATTCAGAGTAAAAATGATTTGCCGTTGTCAACAGAATAATTGAATGGGAATGGGAAGAATAAATTTACTATGTATATTTTTGATACATAGAAATGAATTTTCAACGTGATATTTCAAAAAGATAATGTTTTTAACTTTGTCCTCGACCTAAATGGTAAGCGCCTGCGCCATGGCAAAACAACACCAAAAAAGCAAAAAGATTTTTAAACTGATCAACACCCCGAAAACTAATTAAGAAAAGATGATTGGCGTATTCGTGATTTTAGTCTGCAAGATATCATTTTTAATTGATCCGATATCGGCAACATCGTATTCGTGTTGTATAAGTTTATTGCCAGGGCCGTAATCGGACGTTGCCCTCGATGTGACGTTCTTTAATGAGTATCGTCTGCTGAAAGCTACTTCTGTCGAAATAAAACACGTTTTAGATTCAGATCAGATATAATTGCATTTTATAGTGGTCAGTAGTCTGTATCATCGCGAGATTGCTTTTCAAACTTCTAGTTAGTCATATGAAATCTCGTAAAAAGTAGTGTTGTTTCCTAGAGAATTTCATTAAAGGAACGCCAATAAAGATCACATATGTCGAAATATTGATGTTAAGTATGTATTATACGAACAAAGAATGTGGGTTATTGAATCTGAATAATATTGACAAACATTTTTTATGAGACTCTCGTAAAGATAAGCAGAGGAATTTTAAAAATATTTACTGACAAATATAAGCGTTAATATAATGAAACATTATCAGGTGTTATTGATTATTTCTTAGTAGGTGACCGTCAGTTTGTTGAATTTGGAATTTCGTATTTTGCAACAGTTGAGAACTGCAGATATCCTATTCATGATTTGTGTTATTAATCATCCTCCATTTCCAGTAGGCGACTACATTTCTTCTTCTAAAATTTGATATTTAGATTTTTGCGATAATGGTTTGAATTTTTATCCTTATAAAATCTTAAAAACTTCCGTTATTTAGTTGATCATTTTAATGTCAAATTTATCAAATTACTTGTATGTTTCTGTTTTACACTATACCTTGTATTCTCTTTTTTTTTGAAGCTGCTTCAAATTCTTATGTGTCAATTTTTTGCAATAATGCGAAATACTCAATGTAATCTATTTTCTCTTTTATATTAGTAGCATTTCTCCCATTATTTTAGCACTTAAGTAAATTCTACTGAGCACATACCGAGTATTTGTATAAACCTTCAAATTTGTCATTATGAAAAATGCCTTAATTTAAGTATCGCTAACAATGAAATGTCACTTCAGTAAATTATAAAAGAGTTTATTTTTCATATTATTTATAATACACGTCAATCGTGGACGTTTACTTCATGTTCAATGTTCACGTCTCCAGGTATTCTGAAATGATTATATTACAATTACCAGTAAACAATGATATTCGTTCCATGACTGATCTTTTTTTCTATTTGCGTTTGACAAAACGTATTTTTGAGTATGTATGCACTTTCAGTTACAATACAAAAGAAATAATCAGATATACATATACGATTATTTAATGGAATATTTTAAAACGTTTTTTAATTCCACATGAAAAATTGAATTTCATTTTGTGTGTAAATGTTGGAATGAGTTGGCATAGACCATCCCAATGAATCCATTGAAATGAGACATGTGGTGTCTACAACAATCATACCAAGAGCTATAAATTCTGAAAATTTTTGTTCTATTATTTTATAATCGGCTGTTATGTTGAAGGTGACTACGGTCAATTATAATTACTGTATTATTTCACTGGAGCACCATGTATTCGTGCAATGCATTGAATAGGACTCTTGGTTTTTAATCAAAGTGCATAAGGGTCTCCTATACATATCTCTAACAGTTCTAGAGTTATCAATATTTTATTAAATAAATAACGTTTTTCTCGAATTAGTTAAATTTCATTGGATCACCTGGTGTCAATTCTTGACAGATTTGCTATATACAAAGAACCGTTCTTTATGCCTGAGACTGTCATTTTAATCATAATATCATTCAATTCAGATTGATCATTTCAGTTTTATTTATCTGTATTAAAATGATATATTTTAAGTCTATTTACTGTTTCTAGGAGCAAATATTCACCTGCATCAGTATTAACCAGAGAATAAAATTTTGTTCATGGGCCCTAGAGAATAGCATAGTAAGAAATTTGCTTAATTCACTGAGCTTACGTTCTACAAATAATGGAGAAATGAAGAGTACACTATTATGAGACTGAAAATAAACATTTTTGCCATATCATGAACTAAAGAATCGATGGAAAATCTTGGAGCACATTCCTAAAAATCAGAGCAAAATTTGGTCGCAGTTAAATGGCGCATTTTGAATTAACCGTGTATGTTTTATTTGTTGAACTACTTTTGGGATATCGTATATGGCTGGAAATAATTTTAGATATTAACCTTAATTGATGTGCATATAGATATGAGAAAAACATTTTGAAAAATGTCCCTGTTTGCTCACTAGAAACCGTATGAATACAGGTAACTCACCTCTAACAATATTTCCATCACAATATTGTATAGCGTTTACGTAGACGATTATGAGGATCAATCAAAACTATTGATAGATGTTTTTAAGTCATTAACCGTTCAAGTGGTTTCTGTGTTGGAAAACTGTATTTTGAAATAATAGTTTTTCCATGGAAGAACAAACAGATATGGTGTTATGAAAAAGTATCCGAAATTATATCAAGAGACAGTCATAAAGCGAGTTTTTGAAAAATTGATGGATCGCTTATTTCGTACTGGATCCGTAACAAAAACTATTACCATTACCTACGGCTACGGCTACCAGTACATGGTTATGTACTGCTAGCCGTTACTTAAAATCCCCAATTTGTACTCCACAAGCAATTCGTACCCAGTAAAATAGTCAAATTAGGTGGTTGGTATCGTTAAAAACCATGATATTCCTTTTCCCGAAAGGTGGATCAAGACCAAACATGACTAACAAAATGGACGTAAACAAGACGCTTGGAATCGTTGTATCCTGGATCAGTCCCACATTACTTTAAGCTTAAGTAAAATTGTTTTATACTAAATGTTCATATCCTAAAACGATGTTAAAATGAACTGGTATTTTGTATGTTAAGATTTACTATTTAGTCCAAACGAGAAAAAATTGAATGTCATATTACAGTGACAGTGCTTTAAATCTAGAATGTTGAGTTTTAAAAAATCATCAAAAATGTCTAACACTTCGAAAAGCTCTCTCATCAGCACTAAAGTCGCCCGCAGACTTCGGAATTAACGGAGGAACATTACTTGGATCATCTGTCTTAAAAATTGGTCCAATTGGTTTTCTAGTAGAAAAGTCGCAACTTTTAAAGTCAAATTTAGATTAGATTAATTAGAAATAATAACTCGGGAGTTAAACTATATCAATGTTTTCTAAATTGGCATACTTTTTCTTAAAGGTAATTTTTCTTACATAAACTTAACATTAGTTAGTTTTGCAAAAAAAAACGGAATCATTTATAGCTTTTTATGCGATTCAAAGGCTTCTAGAGTTGGATGTCAGCTTTTTTACCATTAAAAAACAGTAGTAAGAAACTATGCATTCCATAAACATATAATGCGTTACTTCAAATATGAAATTATGTATCATTAGCATAACCTTCCTTTTTAATGATTTATTAAGTCTAAAATATTGTGTATACTGTATTTATTCGTAAGCAAATGTGACAAAGTCTTATTTGTTTTAGAACATTCAAAAACAGTTGTTATCTAACTTGTTTTCTGAATAAGCATCATATAAACAATAATCTTCAGTAAATATTATAAGTATCATTTATTGTTCACATTAAAATAATATCATACGATTCAATTGAAATTACATTGTTATTCAAAATATACAAGATATTCAAATATTCACGACCTCGATAAATAAAAGTATATACTTCGCTTTTACTTGATTTAGTTTGGGTTTCTTGAATATGACGTCAAGGTAAAGGTCAGTTTGATTGAGTGTACACACCTTCAAGCCGAGTGTGAATTGTTTTATTTGCGTATGTCCATTTAAATGTTTCCATAAACTTCTTCTAAATATTGGTGGATAGATATGAATAGAATTACTGATCTGTTTTACACACTTCTACATAACTACAAAAGTTTCTCAGAATTATATGTAGGCACATAGAAGAAGAACTGATCACCAACCACACTGACTATCTGGAACAATATGAGACCGGTAAAGAGAAAAATTGCTTGCCAACTGAAATAAGAATTCTTCCAGCGGAAAAAATAACAAAATGGCAACAGAATAGAGCACCAATAAATAAAAATAGCTTGAACAATTTCATATAAAATCTGTTAAGAGAAATAACGAAAATTACCTTCAAAGGCTTACTTATGAAAAAATACGCCTTTATAAAAAAAAAAGCGAACTTGAGCTAGGTTTAATCGAGAAAAAACTTTGCCAACCTTGCCAACCATTTAAAAATACTTTTCACTCAAATGAAACAGATATTCTACCAATAAATGAGGTAACCACCAAAAAACAAAAGTGTTAGCAGACGAAATAAAGTCAAACATTAACTCAAAAAACACCTACTAATGACCTAATAATATGGCAGATTCTGAGATATCTAGCAAAAAAGCAAACAATTTAACATGTTTAACACAACATATATACCAAAACACGTGAATAGACACTGCAAAGTAGCAGAGGTCAACATGATCCCAAAACTGCAGCCGAGCTTTCATCTTAGAGACCAATATCTCTATTACCAGATACATAAAAACTTTTTAAGGCATAATTTTTAGAAAAAACGTAAGAACACATCAAGAAGAAAAGGGAATGGAAACGGTAGATAATAAGGCAATGTATTTGCAAGAAGCACGAAGAATAGCTTTACAACCACTAAAACATTGAAGCATATCCAATTGGTGGACCAATGTGGGATAGTGGGAAAACTCTAGAGTCAAACTTTTTGAGCTAGTGTTGCTGTGAAAAACAAAAACGCATATTCTGTAGTGTAATAGCCAAGCCAGTACAAAACTCAAAGACCACCAGTCGGACAAACTCAATAAAATTATCTAGTATTGAGGATTTAAATCGAATATATTTCTTGTTTTCTTATGCCTAGATTTATTGTACTTAAGTTAAAAAACGAACAATCATCTCACCAATCAAATCATTAGCTTAATGCGTGTAGTTAGTTTTACTCAATAAATGAGTTTGAACAGTATATTACAACTTTACCCCACATCCCATAAAAATATATTTCGACTGCCATTCCTTAACAATTGTTTTGGTAACGCCGCTTGTTATATGCAGGAGAACTGACTTATAAATTTACTTCAGAGAAGGTTGTTGGTTATAGCTTCCTTCCTATAATTTCAGAATTATTACGACTTCTGCCACCCACAGAGACTGAAAATATTAAAACAAAGCTCGTTTTCCAGTTAATAAGTATAGGGTGATACAGATATTTTGTTCACTGATATATTAGGTTCCTTACGGTATGATGGTACCTTTTTTCTCAATATAACCTTATAATATTTACAACCGTAGATCAATATATTCAAATATTTCTTATAATTCTCTTATATGGCGAAGAACGGCCAAATGAAATAAATTCGTTAATAAATAAATGAGGGCGTGTTGGAAAAATGCTTGTATTGTATTTTTAAATGTGTATTTTCTTCAAAAAAAATATGCAGGGTGTTATGTGACTGTAGCAATACCAATCTCGTTACTTTAAATGCAACCCCCTGTATATAATAAATTTTTGGATTCTTCAGAGAATTCTAGATATAATTCATGTACAATATCCTACACCTATACCTATTCATGTATTTTTTATAGTCCTTTTATATGGCGAGGAACAGCGAAATGGATAAAATTCGTTAAAAAATAAAGAAGAGCGAGTTGAGAAAAATCTTGCGACACGTCGATTTGTATTTTTAAATACCTATTTTTTTTAAAAAATATATACAGGTTTGTCATGTGACTGTAGTAATACAAACTTTCTTACTTTTAATAAAGCCCTCTGTACATCATTTATTTATTTTTAGATACTTTAGAGAATTTTAGACATAATTCAGATTTATCACAAAAATCAACATTAAAAATAATAGCTATTTATGTATAAAGACACTAAAGTCATACTTTTTGTCACGATGCTGGAGATTAGTTGCCGAGGTGTTTAGCCGTATTGTTAAAGGTTGTAAGCTGGCTGATCTGTAATCGACTGCAGTCCAACATGAAGCGAATGATAGCTCAATTTTACCTCAGTGCCTAGGTACTCAAAAGCAATTTTACTGCCGATTTCTATCGACTCATCACTTTACTATTGATTTCGAAAAAAAAAAAATATTTTATTGAAGTAAAAAATGCTCGGCGCTAATCTGGTATAGAAATGCCTTTTAACGTTACTCAACATCCTAGGCGTGACTGATCTAATAGCAAGCGCAATTCGTCTTTTTAAGACATCTAAGTTAAGGGGCTTTATTTTGTAAAAAATACTTTTGACACATCCCCATAAAAAGTCTAATGGCGTCAGATCAAGAAATCGTACTGGCCATTCTATCGATTTGAAAAATTTAGTTCAGGTACTGCCAAATATTATTTGGTAACTGGATGGTGCTTCATCGTGCTGAAACCATATTTCATTCGCTGACGTTGATCAATCAGGATATAGGTTTGTCAAATATAGCATGATATTATTTTGGAGCAGTATTTCCATGCAAGTTGTCATCAATGAAAAAGAGACCTACAATATGATTTCCTACAATTCCTGTCCATACGTTAACTTTTTCAGGATATTGTGTATGTTCTTCTCTCATCCAGTCAAGATTCTGATTAGACCTATAAGCAATTTTAACGATTAATATGATCGTGAAGTGTAGATTTCTTCTTATCAGAAATCAAAACATCTTCTAATTGGGCTACAGCAATGCCATCATTTGTTCACAAAAACGTTTCATATTATAGTGATGCATTTTATTTTCCTTTAATATTCGAAAAATTGATGTGTGGCTAACGTCGAACAAACTAGAAATATGTGAGTTTTCTTGAGAATCATCTTAATAACAATTTTCGTATCATCACTTATTGTATTGGCAGCTACTTTTTGTATCCTTCTTACATTACCAAGCTCGCGAAACAGCTTTTATATATTGCTAATTATTCCTTGTGATATAACCGGCGGAAATGTTTCGTGAATTAATTAATTGATAATTGAAAATGCTTGATCATTATGATAATTGAGATCTTTCATTGGAAAAAACCGATTTAAGTGATATTAACTTATGAATAATCAAGAAACTTGTGATTATTGTGATTGTGATCATTCAATAATTTACATCCTAACTGAAACTCTATGACTATGTAACAATTATGAAGAAAAGCTTCATAATAGTATGGGCATGGTTATTTGAATAGCCACCTAATTTTTCCCAAGCAACAAACGATAATATGAAACTATCCTAATACCAAAATTTATGACATGCAAGATATTCCAGAGTAATTGAGTTAATCAACACTTAGGACGCGGTATAATGGAATTCTAAGCAAGTATTATTATTTCGTTTACTTTTTCACTTTATAGACACGTCTCAGTAATTTATCAATTCGAGATATTGCATTTTTTCTAATCTTATTACAGCTAACAGAAACTTTTTGATAAGAATGATTCATTGTATATCAAGAGCATTAGATTCTATTTATTACTTATTTGTTAATAGTTTCAATAATACTTTTCAAACACAGCGCCGATGCTATTGCTATATATATATATATATCATAAAATTCTCGAAGAATCTGAACAGTCAATAATATACATTAAAGAAATGTTTCGGTTTCCAAGATCGAGTTCGGCTCTGCAGACCGAAGCATTTCAGGTTTCTTGAGAGTAGTGGTTCTTCACTTCAGTCATCATCAGACCCTCGTTGGTGCCGGTACCTGAATAGTACCATAGCCGGTGTGTACCACTTCAAGGTCACCCGTGAATAGAGAAATATTACCATCCATCGTGAAATTGATGTGTTAACTCTTTAATATTGTGATATTTAAGTTATTTGTGTACGTTTTAAAAAGATTTGTGAGTTTGGATACTTAGTAAATGTGTGTGTGGGTGTTACGTGGAGTCTGAAGTTAATTTAGTGCTTTTTGGATTGATGCAAACGCAGATGGTTGACATCAAGTTCGAGGTTAGATCGGATACAACAGGGGCCATAGATTATTGATGAAAGGTAATGTAATGTGTTCAATTTTTGAAGGTTAGATTTACTGAACGAATTCCAAATGCGCTAAAGTGAAAGATGGTTAATAAAATGGTTGAGTGGAGATTCAGTGAAATATTCAAAAAATTAAACAAATTTTAAAATTTTTTCTCTAAAAAAATAAATGCGTTTCTTCGTATTATCTTCATATTAACAAAGTTATTCAAATACCCAATATAATTTTCAAGTATACATCTACTTACCACTTCTTCGATTCCAAATAAAAATAAAGTGAGTTAATTTTTTTTTAACAAAATACAAAATGTTTCAAAATTTCATGGCAAATCAACACATAAACAATGATTTGAAATTATTGTTGAGCTTAATTACACAAACTATTAAGGCTTCACCAAACTTTTTTGTTAATATAAATAATATTTTCCATCAAAATGTTCTATTTTGAATTAAACTTCCTGAAATTTATTAGAAGATAAGTGTAATAAATTTCGAGTGTCTAAAATTTTCGCGAAGCTGAATGTTAAATTGTTAAATTTTGAAAATACTGTAACAAGTCAATAAAAATTAGGTTCTATCTAAAAACTAATTAATGTTTAAATTCCGCTTCTTATATACACTTAATTACAGATTTAATTCTTGGTAAATTAAAATTCATATTAGGAATCTATTAAATACTGAATAAATCCTTTAATTTTTTCTCAATACATGAAGTGAAGTAACTTGAATCTGTTCATAGATCTAATAATTTTCTTAAGTTTGAGACACATTCCGAGATTCCACTAAATTAGAATGAATAGGTAGCAAGTTCAGTTTAAATTATAAATGCTTTACGAAAAATAAATTTTCAGCTAAATATCAATATAAGTAATTTGAACAAGCTGAACAAGTTTGTGATAAGTGTGAAATTTATTATGTCGAATTTTATGGAAGCTATTAAATAATTTGTTTTAAGCAAGATAAATCAAAATGCTCTGGTCCTAATCAAATGAATTATTCTAATTGATGTTTTATTCAAATATTTCTGTAAAATTCACTGACAGTATGTTAAACTTAGTTTTCACACAGTTTCCACAATAGTATAAATTTTCTGGAATTCTGAAAAGTAACCATAAACCAAAATTAATTATATGTGATTAAAATTTGAGTAAATAAAGTAAAATTCTAAACTGATTTATACTCCAGGATATTGAATCACCACAAAGCAACTGGAACGAGTTTTATAAAATGTTCAAGTTTTTTGTGAGTAGCATTTTGACAGAATGCATTTTAATAAATAAAATTCGATCCATCTGAGATTTATATAAAGCAGGTTTTCAAAGTGCTTTCTAAGCGACTCTGTACAAAACTACCATCAACAATATTCGATAAAATCTTAGTGAAATTTGTATGAGAGAGGGTGCCAAAGTTTAGACTTTCAATGCCGTTTCTAACAAGCCAATAGTGAAAACAAAATTTATTTTTGAAATAACTGAAATTGAAGTAAATCTGAATGACTGTTCTAAAGGAAAAATGTTATTATCATACTTGGTACAATATGGCGTAAGAATAAAGTGGTCAAATTAAAAGAAAAAAAAGATTTTATGGTTGCTACATTAGGAACGTTACTGGAATGATATAATTGTTAACTGCGTCACACCTAAAGCAATGTTATTTGTGTTGTTAATTTCAATCGTTGAGTTGTTAATTTTCCAAAATAAGTAGAATAATTTTTATCAATTTTTATTTAGTAATTTTCAATAGACTTTCTTTTACCAATCGCTCTACTTACTTACCTGGCTTCAATAACTATTAATAATAATTTCCTTATCTAAATAGGTAGGGTCCTACTCGAGTTGTAAGATATTGACTATATTATATAGCTTAGCCAACATATTCAATAATCATATAATCCTATCCAATTTTATTTCTATTTCTACAACACAGGACCGTTCATTTACTACGATGTACTAAGGCATAATATATGAAGTAATACTTCCACAGTACAGGAAGCTATTCTGGGTTGGCCACAATTGACTATTTATTCATTATGAATGTATGAATATCAGTATTTTGAATACATATATCTTATTCTTACATTATATTTTAGAACTAGTAATTAATATAATAAATAGTTCTGTATTTGTGGCGCTAATTATGTGTACATAAATGTATTAAAAACAATCAAGGAAACAGATTTAGGATTCTACAAAATGAATCCTCTTCGATAGTTAAATAATCTATGATGTATACCAAACACTCCAATTAAAAATTCTTGATTATAAGACTTTTTTTCAATATTTCCGCTTCATTAAAAGGAAAGAGATGTTTGTATGTAATGAATTTGCGAAACATTAAGTAGTTTTGTAAGATACGATAAATATTAAATTAAAATAAATTTGAATTTAGTTAACATTACAAGTAAAAACACTAACGTGTTACACAACTTTAGTAACAATTGCTTTAACGATACGATATTCTCTACTAATGTAGGCAATGGTAAAATTGGTCATTTGAAAAAAATCATAAGGAAATATCTCAAGCAATATCGCAGTCAGTTACCTATATAACAAATTTGTGAGAAATTTATACATTACTTTTAAGATTTCTGTTTCAATTTATTTGTAGCAGTTAATGTATTTATGGTACTTAGTTGTTATGCACAAAATATATAATGTTTCACATTGGAATGGGATTTATCCATAAATTTGTTTTGATACTCCCACCAAATATCTCAATTTGATAATGCTAGTACAGAAACAACACCTTTCCCATCTTTAAGAAGAAAACGTTTACCTCAATATTATGGTATTCAATCATATAAATGAGCATATTTTTATAATACTATTTTTTTTCTGTATTAAACTAAAATTAGCGCATAGAAGTACGTATTAGACGTGTTGCTATAAATGGGCTCTTGTTGACGTCAGTTTATTATTGCGAAAGGGACCTAATCTTGAAACTTAATGATAAATTCAGATAAAATCGAATTAGTAAGTAACATCTTACTAACACGTTTGAATTCCGTGTTATGGTTCTCGTTGAAAATAGGTACAGATTGTTAAAAAACACATTCTGTTAGCATTTATTTGAAAAAACAAGTATAGCGATGTATTTTATTTGTGAAAATACAAATTACAATACAAATCAATAAACAATGTTAGTTACTAATTAATACTATGAACACGTAGAAAACTTGTGTTATAATTATTTAAAATACGTTGAAGCAGAATATATAACACGTACTATATAATTTAAAAACTTAGAACAAGTTAAACAAGTTGTTTTACTAGTAAAATAGTGTCTCTATCTATTCATAATATGATAATATATCATTTTTGGCGCCCAAACAGCCTCGTACTTACCTTTGAAGAAGGTTTCGATCTGCCGAATACAGTTTCTGTGTAATACAAAATTATTTTTATTGGTTCTCTATACAAAATAATTATTTTTCCACAAACAACTATTAAATATGTAGAATAAAGGCAACGAATATCAGCTGGCAATAGCCGCTCACCTCCATTTAAGAAAAATCCGCATTAATTAATAAAAACCATATTTTACGATTCTTTGTTCGACAGTGATTAAAAATTCTCTTCTACAAGGTGTAGCAAATTATCTGATTAGATTTTACTAATTTTTAGAACATAATCCTGTTTTTCATCGTCAGGTTAACTAATTTCTTGTCGATAAAATTCTGTAATTCAAGAATTCGTATTTAATGATTACTCAGTTACTTACTATTATTAATGTAAGATTTGAAATAGTTTTATCAAAATATACTCACTCTGTACAACTAATACATGTAATAAAAAAAATGAAAAACACTTTTCTTAGAAAATCCATAATATAAACTAATTTTATTATAATATAAATATTTAATTGTGCTACACGTAATTTATTTGGAAAAAAAGTATGAAGTAGTGTATGTTTACTTTTTTCCCAAACAATAAACAAGTAATGACCTGAAAATTATGTTATCGAAGTCATTAGAAAGACCTTATATTTTGGTAATAGTTTGTCTTGATTTTAGGTCTCTTTTCAATGAAAATCAGTTTAAATAACGTGTAAAAATTGACGTTCCGACCTACTTCGGTCTTTATCAAAATATGACTTGACAATGTTCGTAATTATATTAATCAATAGATCACTTACATCCTGACTATCAAAATAAAAGTAAAATAGAAACCTCTTTTAACAAGAAAAATTAGTTTTTATTATCTCAAAAATATGTAGCATGCTCCAATCAAATTATTGCAGTAGATGCATTGAAACTTATAAAATAAAACTATAATTTTTATTTAAATTATTTTTTATCATTGATAGCTTTCTAGTTCCTATGTATGTGAAATATTTCTAGAAATTCTTTTTTAGTGTATTCGATCCGTTTCAAGAATTTTTAATCTTTATAATTGAATTTATGATTTTCTGATATTTTGTGGTTCGATAATGCAGTTCTCTTTTTTATTATCGTATTAAGGAACTTTTAATTTATTTTCTATATACTGAGATATCTGCCCTATATTGACGTCAGCGTCGCAATTATTACAAGGTATTTGACATATAACATTACTTTTTGATTTAAGATGTTTTATGCCTTTTATGATTATATAGTAAAATAATATCATAGAAATATCAAACTTTGAAAGCAAATGAATTCAATAAAAGTGTATTTATGAAATTAGAAGATTATTATAATAAAATGATCTTATTGTTGAATGATGAGACAACTTACAATCAAATTGAATAGGAGCCTACGATTCTATCAAAAACAAAATAATAGTCTCATTCGATCTTGCAAAAAACAATTTTTTATTTCGCCATCAGATGCGAAACATTAGAAATTCACAATGTCACATTCCCTAAAATATATGATCTACCAAAATTGCAAGAACCTGACATACTCTTCGAACAAATGTTTTAACTTCATTTAACATTATTATCTAATTATTTGAAAAATATTTCGAAAAAAAAATTTATACCAATACAAATACTATATCAAAAAAAAAAAAAAATTGAAAATATCAAAATTTCTGACGAATATGTGTTTATTCCGTTAGATTCTTTATATACAAACATTCCTTTTACAATAATTATTGTTGAAGATACATTAATAAAAATATGGGATATAATTGAAAAATACGCAGATATACCTCAAAACGAATGTATCAAAGCTATAGAACATACTTCAGATTTGAGAATGAAACACATGAACAAATTAATTTGCAAACTCAATAAAAATATCCCATTCATCTTCCATTATGTAGATTACATTACTGCTTTTCCAAGGAATCAAAATAAAAACATAAAAAGTTTCAATTCTCATCATAAAAAACTCCAATTCTCAATCGAAATGGAACAAAATGATAAAATTAATTTTTTTGATGTCACAATATAAAAAATTATCAATAACATAAGAACAGAATGGATTACGAAGCCAACTTGGTGTTCAAGATATTTGAACCTCAATTCATATAATCGTATGCCACAAAAAAGATCAGTGATAATAAGTTTGGCTGATAGACCTATCCAACTATCAAATCCTGAATTTATATAATTAGTAAACAAAACGCAAAAACTGCATTGGAAAATATACGTATCCGTAAATGGCAACGATTTTTCTATCTTCCGAGGCTCTAGCTCAATTCTGCGCATTCTCAAACATGCGCAGTATAGATAAAGTGTCTGCAACGAGAGAGAAAATGAATATTGTCGACATCGTAGCGTAGGAATGTTTTTCCCATACCAACTGTCCAATTAAGAGTATTACATATATTTTAATAACATATTCAAGATAAGGATGAATAGAATATCAAAATTAAGATACAAAACAGAATATAAACATCAAAACATAAACATTTTTCTCTACCATATATACAGGGAACAACTATCGAATTATTTCAATAAATATGATATTATTATAAGTCATAGAGGACATAATACGTTATCCAAATATTTCACTAAACTAAAATCCAAAACATCCATAAACATAAGTAAAATTATATATCGAGTACCTTGAAATGATTGTGATGTTGTCTACACAGGACACACATCTCAGTATTTAGAAAATAGATTAAAAGTTCATAATACACAAAAAAATAAGACTATTAACAAACCATGAAATATAAAAAAAAACATATATTCGATTATAAAGATTCAAAAATCCTTGGACCATCAAGTGTTTGACCTGTTTACGCTCATGAACTGACAAAGATTGAAACTTTTTACATGCGCACTCATTTGAATCGCTAAGGAGAATCAAGTTTTGTTTTTATTATTAAAATGACTCTTTTCTGCTTTATTATGTCCTTAGCGTTTAAGAAAATCCGCCCTAAAAGCGTGCCTATCGTCAGCAAATCTCCACTGTATCTCAACTCCTCCAATTTTCCTACCAAACCGTCATCTAAACATTTCACCACTATAAAAATAGTCAAGATATTCCAAAACGTGAAACTCATTTTTGCAGTTGTAGCGCTATCCAACTTTCCTAGAGTAAACAAACCTTCCAAACGATTATGAATTAATTTTTTTTTATTTTCAAAACGCTTTTTTCACTAATTCCCAAGCAATTTTATAATTGTGACAAAGTCTTGCGATTTTAATACCTGTTACGGAGAACCCTCCAAAGCAACCAATAAATAATAAAATTTTTGAATATCTTGTAACTAAATTTGGATTAATATGATTATGAAATCAAAGAAACTGAGAGTACTGTTGAAAGTAGGCAACTTAACTCTCTCAAACTCCAAATCTATAATAAAATTTGAAAAGAAGTATTGGAACTTCTTTTTTTAGAATTCGATAGGTTTTTGGACTAACTTTATTGAGCAGAATTTTACCTGAAGCCATACAGTCATAAAGAAAACCGTCAAAATATTCGCGATCTGAAAACTCACTGTCAAGTTCTTACTGCTTTTCCACAATTTCCTGTATTTTATTCTGAAGAAATTCATATTCCTGATCTAATAAAGTTTCACACCTGTTGATACAATCTTCGAGCTGCATAATAACAGCTTTTGATAATTGTGTACCTGCCATAACCTCCCTTTGAACTGAAATCAAGTATATTTGAAAATTTGTAAATTTAATCTTCACAAAGCCCTATTTTTACGAAAAGATTTTAGAGTGTTTATTACTTATATAGCATCAAACCAGCTGAATCGAACAGTTTTTTTTAATTCAACCTCCAGCATGCGATATATTCCCCTATCTTTACAAATGTAAACAAATAATAGGGCTTATTCAGGAATTTAGTATAAAAAGGAACCAATTTTTCGAAATTGCATCAAACCAGAAAGCGAATTCTTCCAACTCTTGAAACAGTTCCATGAAACAGTCTCGGATTAATCTCAATGCTTTCAAATTTAATTAACTGGTGACATTACTCTATACTTCGATGCTAACTATACAATCACGAAGTTTCACGCACTTTCGCCTGGTAACAAGCTCATGCGGTGAGATGGGATAAAAAATCTAAGGGTTTGTTTACCATTTACTAATAAAGTACCGTCAATTCTACAACACTAACGGCTTTATTCTAAACTGTGAAATGTACATTACGATGAACAAACACACGATAATAAAATAAATTTTTCTTGAATATGTACACCGAACATCGTCTAGCTTGCTGTTTTATGAATCTCTGTATTTCTTACATCTTTTCAGTAGAGGACGCAACTCGTTTAAGTTCACGCTTTCGATTGGTCCATAGTTTGAATTTAAAAGAAACTGAAGAAATTGTAAAATGATTGATCTCACAAAATTACATCCACTATTTTTGTACTTTAGAAGGATTGAATTATTTGTTCTTAATAATGTTACGACGAATTTATTGTTGTTGTAATGTAGCTTTCCGAATCATTGCATAACAGAGGCTAGATAGGGAAGAGGACGATCATTCTCCGAACTCTCTCACTAGAGTACATCAGTGTTGCAAATGCTAGATTTTTTAAATTTGTACCGATGAATGCCTTGTTTGTATGTATATGTTAATTTTCAAATATATTTTCTGAATAATAAAGACTATCGTTGTTTTTGTCATCACTTCTTCAGTCCTATTGGCTGTTTCGTAACTTTTAATGATATATATTCATTGAAGAGCAGATCAGAAACAATTTTGGTTTGTAATTAGTTTTTGATAAGTCCAGACTTTCACAATTCCAACAAACCAAATAAACTTGAGCATTGTAATTTATTTTAATCTTATGTACTTCGTATATGTATTATTTAAAGATTAAATTAGGCAAAAACAATTTAATTTTTTATTTTGAAATAACACTTAACTTGTAGGTGAACATAGAAATCTACTTGTGATAATTTGAATAAATACAAGGCAAGTATTTTTGTTAACCTAATTAATAAAAAATGTAATTATCTGTCTATGTTTATCATAATCGCACTCAATTGAAAAATTTTAATTAATCGTTTAATAAGAATGAAAAAAATTAGGTTACCTATGGCTCAGTGAAAAATGATGTACATCTTGTATCCAATTTGCCATGGTTACGATCACTTGCACTGCCACTTGTGGCAACAATTTACCATTTTTCAATAATCGTCTCAACATTGAATTATTTTATAAATTTTAAAACTCATGTATTACTATAATAAGTGTCAAAAACCCTATAGCGATCGTCCTCTTTCCTATCTTGCCTCCATGTATTACATAAATGAGCTAAATGATTATAAGTTCTTTCACGATCTCTAAGAAATAGTTCATGACTTTCGAACACAATTGATAAAAAACAAAAATAATTTTTTCATCATTTTAATTATAAACGACTGCAACTTTCGAAATATTAAATGTTGAATTATGGAACTTGATGGTTGTATGTTTCTAATTTAATAGATTATCAGAAAATACTGAAAATATATACTTTTTAGAAAATCGAACTATTAAGTTATTTTGGAGTACCGGTGTACTTGAAATGGAATTATACGGATGATCTTAATGATTTGAAAAAACTTTCGTTCATTTTTTCTTTGTTAACCAATTCACTCATTAGCTATTGTGGATTTATGAACGAACTATATACTAATTAAATCGTCTTCAGTTTCTTAATTCTTAGAACTTCTTTAATTTCATTTTGGTCGTTATAAATGGACTATTTAAAATCACGTTACCATTAAATATTTATGGATATTATGGCTATTATTAATACGAATTTTCAACAAATATAAAACATACATAGGGTCATGTGTGTAGTTTAGCTGAATTTTGTCAACAGTTTACAGGATTATATTTCTCTAAAAGTGGAACGAAGCTGTAGTTTGAACAATTCTAAATTATGCCCACAATATTTTTCATCTGACATTTTTTGAGAGGTCTTTCATAACAAAATTTTCGAAAAAATATTCATTTGAACGAGTTCCAGAAAAAGAAATCATTATATGTGTATAAGGAGGCCATTATACCATTTTTCAGATTGTATTATTTGTTAAGGATTTCTAGGACATCATCAATGTCCACAATAATTACATACTATCAGATATTTAACAAATTATCAAATTTTTTATTTTCGTTCTCATTTGGTATAAATAAATAGAAATAATGTAAATAATGTTCTTAATTTTATAAGCAACACGCCAATAATCGTAGAGGATGGTACGATTATAACTGCTGCATTATACGAATCCAACACTGTGTCTTTGGGGCTGTTCTAAGAGGTAGTATATGTTACAATCTTAACGGGACTTCTCAACCGACGAGATAAAATCAGACATACCATATGGTTGCAACCAAAACTATAACAGCATCCTATAGGATAAAATCTTTTAACGAGTCTTAGATATTCGATGTATTTACCTGGTCATCAATCAATTTTGTAAGCAAAATTTATATTTTTGTAGTAATTGTAAAATATTATCAGATAACAATTGTGGCGCGGCTAAAGTCTTGAAAGATCTACTCTACCATATGTCACATAAGTACTTAGAATTTGAGGAGATATACAAGGTACTTCTAAATTCGTGCGGGGATAATTCAGGAGGTGAATGCTCGTATGAAATTAAGATTGGTCTTTCCTATAACAAAATTTCTTCAGCCCAATCCTTTCCGAGATATCACTCTCAAAAGGTAATGACTAAAATTGAGTTTTTATTTTTTTTTTTTTTTTTTATAAACAGCATATTCCTAGGCAAAGATCACACTCCGGAGTCAATTACAAAAATTCAAACAAGTGGTCCAAAGTATAAAACACAAAATCTCTACGAAATTGACGAAGAATTCCAAACAAATTATTACTAATATCGGTGGTGAATAAATGGCTGTAGAATTAGTGCTGTGTCTGATGAAAATACGTTCATATCATAAGAGCATCGCAATCGGTAAAATGTCATCATCGCGCAAACGAAAATCTTCACTGATTGCGAGAATTTTCTACCCAAAATTTCATAAAAATACGCATGTGCTGTATCGGAATTTGCATTTTTTTCCGATGTGACTAGACCAATGTATAACTATGATTTTCGATGAACTGATTCCCCCAAGAAATTTGATTCCATCTTATTGTCAGTATAAAAATGTGGGAAGCAATTTCTATATGTGTTTCTTCTGTATTATATGATATTAGTTCCAGTAAATATTTCATTTTTTTCATTTTTCCGGCAGATTGCATATTTGAAGAAAACAAGTTCCCCATGATTTGCGATACAAAAATGATAAGCATGCTTATTCCATAGAAAATTGACATATTCTAAGAATTCCTCATCAAGTTACAGAAAAATTTTAGTTAACTTTTTCATTCTATATATCACTCATTTCTGTTTGTTTAATTACTCTTATGATATTAATTCATATATGCAAATTTAACTGGTTTAAAACAGTAATTGGGCGATATGTGTCGACGTTTTATAGAGATCCTGTTATTTTATAAACACACAGTCATTTTAATATATTCTTCCACCGGTATTCAGTGAAGTTAAAACGGAAATAGTATTTGATAATTATTACAACTGAACGCTTCAAGATCAAAATCTGAATAATCTATTTCAATTTAAGAGTTCAGTTGAGTTCAAGTTTTCAATAAGTATATATGTACATGTAATGTTGGACGCTTGTTTTTCTTTATTATAATTCGGCTGATATTAAGACTTAATAATACATTTATTCACTAATTCTTTACTATATTTATCTACTCAAAAATATTTCTTTATAAAAATATATTTTATTTAATTGTCCTACAATTACATTCAAGTTATTTTTTATGTTTAATAATAATAAACAATAATCACAACATTCAGACTCGTCTGTACTAGAAACATATGTTTGGTTTATAATGGGATGAACAATTTTAAAGTTTGATAACATTTTCGTAATCCTGAGTTTACTTATAACAACAGGGTTAAGATGTGCCATAATACTAGTAGAAGGTAGCCATAATGGGCGTGACCACGTTTTTTGCACAGTTTATCAATATAATATTTTGTTCTCAAACATTATTGAAATTTCAGCTTTTCTACTGCTATTATTTGGTACCTTAAAAAGTTGCTTCGAGTGTTTCTTGGCGTTGCGTTGTCCATGACAATTACTGACTGAGGTGAAACATTAAATAGAAGCTATTTTCTAACCTATTTCTCAAATAAATCTTTTGTCATATCTTCATAACAATCAGCCGTAGAGTTTTAGCAGATATTAATAACGCATTAGGTCTGTGATTCCAGCGTTTCCCTCTAGATCTTAGCCCACTCCAGCAACAGGTCTTACTATTGTCTACTCAACCGTAAATTGTGATTGTCGAACTATTTGGTCAAGACGTATAGTGGGCCTGTTAGCTTGTCAATTTATTATCATTGGGAATACAGTTATCGCCACTCGCTTATCAAATTTATTGTATCTGAAATACAACCATGGTTTATAAGAACTTTACTCTGTGTCTCTCTGTGTGTCGACGTAACGACACCAAGAGTTTTCAATGATAGAAGAATGAATTATTATCTTGAGATTTAATATGCCACTGGACGAATACATAGTGCCTAACCTTAAGATTCACCGTTTTCATTGGTTGAGTACCAAAGATTTTGCATTTGCCTTTAGTGAAAGTATACGAATAGTAAAGAGATTTTTTGATTGCTTTTTATAAAAACAGCTTCTGCAATTGTAAATGGAAGAACTCGACAATCTTTTTTTCTTATCTCTAGCTATTAAACAATTTATTGTATCTAGGTGTTTAAGTGTACTTAGGTATACAAAGGTAGCAAAGTGCCCATCCGCTTTTCTTATATCTACCTGTCCTTCATTTTTATTGTTGGGACTCTATGCAAGCACACACCCTTGTAAATTTGCTTTGTCATAGTTTACCTGTTACGAAGGCATATAACGTGTCATAACAGGTGCGTTCGACTTTACTTGTACACTTTAGGTGATGTTTCATTTGAATGGAATTTATCTGCATGTATTTTTGTGGTAAGGACTTTTTTTCCATTTGAAAGAAACTCGCCTGTCCAATTTTTATGTACACTGTGTATTATGTTTTTCTACTATCAATAAACCGTATATTATATAAGAATGTGAACTAGAACACGCGTGATAACATTATCACGGTGAATTCTGCTGAAATTAGTATTCAATAAAAAGAAGCGATGGGGTGTAGTTTCACTGTTTGAATACATAGAAAAAGGTTCAATGTAGAATAGTAAACGAATTTCATAATACTTATTTATTCTTAGGTTATTTGAGAAAAATATATTCACGATGTCCCAAAATGTCATATTTCTAGCTGAAATGTATGAATAATTACGTTGTAGAATATGTAGATTAAACATGTCATACACATAATCTTGGCCTCTTTCTAATTTATGTTCGATATATCCGCAGTATCCATTTTGTTCTCTTTTTACATATACAAATAAGAACTTGTAACGTTATATTTTTCAGTTGGTTCTTAATTTATAAGTTTAGAAGAAGTCTTAACAGCTCGATATTCAATAAAACAATTAAATTTCTTCGGATGCCATATCTTCATCAAACGTTAGTATCACGATTTTATTGACAGGCATATACTCAATGGTTAACAAAAACAGAAGGAAAAAAAGTTTTTTATGGGGACAATCAGTCTAATAATTCTAGAGGAAATACAATTGGACTATGACAGCAACAACCAGAGCTGCAAGCTGTACTACCAGAAACTCATACATTAGATTTAAAGGACAATGACTCCAAAGGTGGTAGCGCAGTTATAATAAGAAGTAGTATTACCCATTATCAGGAGATGGAATACAATAAAAGAGGCACGTAGGAAACATTAAAAGTAAAAATTACGAGTTAATTATATAATATCAAAAAAGAACAATTTATAGATATTCTAGAAACATAATGCTATAGATTCATAATAGGGGTGACTGCATTGCTAAGCACCCCCACATCCTCACTTTGCATCAATACTTATTGCAACAAAAGGAAAATAACTTTTCCATGCAACTAAACAACTGAAGTACGAAACGCTATCAACATTTAAATCGATATTCTAGCTTACCTACCCAAGTAAAATTGCCGACTTGATCAATTTCTTCATAACAAGGAATATATCAGTGAATTAAATGCAAGAAAAAAAGGTGCGGGGTATAAGCTTAGACAACTCCTCCATTCTACTCACCTATAATTCAAAACCGAAACCCATAGTGATTAGACGACGAAATTCGCAAAATTTGTAAACTATTCTAAAAGAAAAAATCAATCTTCCAGTAAGATTCTAGAACAAAGAAGACTTAGGCAAGGATGTTGAAATACTAGCCAACTGTAACCAAGCTGCATTGGGCAGTACCCCTAACCTGATCGCAAGATTAAAAGTCAATACCTACACATACAAAATAAGATAAATAGTACGTAAAAAGTGTAAACTAAGACGCAGGTCGCATCAAACTAGAATTCCAGAAGGAAAAACCAAATCGAATACTACCTAACAATTGAAATAGAAAATCTAAAATATCACTATAGACGGCGCGGCGACCAAAGGATTAAAATTAACGAATGAGAAGAACGAATTAAACAGGTACAGGATCAAGATAGCTTGAAAATAGTTCATACTACTTGAAAGGAAATATCCAGAATAAAAATATCAATGAATATTATTAATGCGGCCGTCCAACCTTGTGAAAAATAACTGAAGTCATAATGATTTCCAAAACGCTAAAACTATCAAACGTAGCATCTTCATATAAGCTAAGCTATTTGAGAAAATATTACTGAGAAGATTTAAACCTATCCTAGAGGGAAAACTAATATATTCACATTAGTTTGCCTCCGGGAAACTCCACTCCTTTATAGACTACGTACAGGATAACCGATGTTAAAGAAAAATAACTAGAAGCTCTGCTTCTCTGTTTTCCTAGACGCGGGTCAGGCATTTGACAAAGCTTGGCATGAATGGCTCAAATACAAAGTGAACAAAGTCCTGCCTAAACAATATGCAAAACTGCTAAAGTTGTATATAATAGAACGAGCCTTTATAATAAAGCAAGAAGATGCTTACTCGGACATTAACGTGGGTTTAATACAATATAGTCTTCTTGGGCCGGTTCTTCACCTCTTATAGATTGGTGACATCCTCCAATTAGAAACACTGCTAGCCAGGAAGAAGAGGAAATCAACCTACAGACATCAATTAATAAGATTAATGATTAGACCAAAAAATAGAGATCAAGAAAAAAAATGGGTACATGTAAATTTCATAAATAAAAAGGAGCAATATCTATAAAGATCAAATGAAAATAGACGGCGAATAAGTACCATAATGCTAATACAGCCAAATATTTGGAGCTAACACTAGATGTGAAGTTATGCTGAAAACTCACATATTAAAAACGGTAAAAACGGAAGAATTAGGTATTAGATAGAAGAAAATGTTTTGTTTGCTGGGAGGAAAATACACTCTATCAATTTACATTAAATTATTTGTCCATTAATTCTGGAACCAGCATGGACCTACATGATTCAACTAAAGAGAGGTGTCAGCAAAAGAAACACCCAAATAATGCAGAAGTTCCAAAGTGAAGGGCTAAGAAGCATCGCTGATGCATTCTGATACTTTCGAAATAGCGACCTCTAAATTTCCCAAAGGAACAGCGGGTCTCCAAATACGTGAAAGTTAACGTAATCCAGCTCCTCGGCAACACAAACTTAGAGAGATTACTGAAAGGGAACCTTTTGAGTTAGTTACTTGTTATAGAATAAAATTGTTCATTGATACTGTACTGTATTGTACTTTGGATGTTTCATGTTACATGCGAACAATATTTTAGTTTTCCAATTATTATGGCTTTGATTGTTTGTTTATCCGAGCGATATATCCAACTTATATTCAGCAATCTGCAATCAGCTCTCTGGATTGCCACATTAGACTTAAATTAATCCTAATATTACTGACTCCAATAATGACCTCTAATCTTCTGGAGGTCAATACCATCGATTCTTACCTAATGAAAGTGAAGCTTCGGAAACAAAATCTCAAACCTTGATATCAAAGGTAAAATACGTAAACACATCAAGAATACGCAAATCAATGGTATCTACTACAGATCCATTTTTAAGACAAACAGAAATTGTCTTGGTAACCGATAATGGAAACCAATTTATCTGAAGCATTTCTTCTGGAAATCAGTCATTAATCTCTGTCTTATACTATTTTTATTCATTTATTGTATCCCATGTAGTGATCAGATCAGAATCAACAGTAACAATCCAAATATCCGTAACATCAAATTCATAATATTACAAACTCGTCCACTGACTATTTTCGTAGAGACAATTTCTAAGAAGGCCTATTTATTTATGGCATTCTAGATATCTCAAGAATACCAATTATCTGCAAAGCTGTTCGATATGCATATAAAAGCGATAGTTTAGCAGCCAGAGTAAAAAAAATGATGTCATAGTGAACACATCTGGATAGTAAAAATTAAACCAAACGGTGTATTTAAATAAATAAGTGTATTAAGTTTCAGCGAATAGTTTAGTTTAAGTGTACGAATAAATCACGTAAGTAAAATACGACGTGTATGTAAATTCACCGCACCGTTTAAAAACTGTTCAAATAAATAAGAACATGATAAAAACAATATTTCACACATCAAAATACCACAAGTTTTACTAGCACAACAATAGTCACATTGAAGTATAATGTAAGTTCATGGAAGGAATCAATAGAATATGAGAATGTGGTAAGGTCTGAGTAATGATCACTGAAAAAGTGAAAATTTTGTTGAAACGCTATGAAAAGTATACAGCATGGAAATCGAAGATTATAAAAAAAATTATATTATATTATATTAAAAAATTATTATTATATTAAAAAATATCAATCTTAAAATCATAAATTTAGATGAGCACAAAAGGCCATAGCAAAGAAGAATATATGCTGGAACAATTCTCAAAATTTATATTCTTTTGAATCTACTCTGTTCAAGTCTTTACCCTGACAATTTATTTATTATACGTAGGTACCAGTCGACCTTCTATATGAAAACTCCCAAACTGCTTGTATAGTTCAAGTTTCAACATACTGGGTGTGCTTTTGTAACTTGAATTACACTCCGATGTGTTGTTATACATACAATTTCTAATTTTAAAATTGTCATCTGACATAAGAACCAAAGGTCAAACCGCTCCCTCATTTAACTTCAGATTTTATGTTTTTTATTATGTTCAAGTATTGCAAACACATTATTGAATCAACCATTCTCATGAGCTTTGTTTAATATTTATACATAATGAAATATATGTTCTTAGCGTCATCATTACTCCGCATTATTAATCTAACTAAGAAAAGTTATGTTCAATTTGCAAGTTTCCGGTTTTATGTTATATGTACCTATCGTATCTGAAATATGAATGTGGCTTCGGTAGCTCAAAAGGAAGTTCAACAGTTAGAAATGTAGGCAACAAGTTTTATGCACACACCAACGCCCTAGAGAAATATTTTCTTAAACAAACTTACGCCTTCTGTCATTATTGGATATATAAGAGTTTTTGTTAAACTACTGAAGGTGTTCGTTACTCTGGAACATGAATAACCATTTTTACGCCCATTTCCTGAGAACATAACTTTTAACTGGTTAGAGTTTTAGTACTAGAAAACTATGCCAACTTTGCTTTTGGTTTTCTTGAAAAAAGTAATAATTTCGTAAGTAAGGTCGTTCAAACAGAAATGTAGAAATAGTTATCCAATTAAATTTATAGCCCATTCTTTGTTATCTGATAAAATCAAAAGTATAGACCCTACAATATTATATTTTGGTTGAAATTAAGTTTGCTTATGAATATTATTATTATGTTTCTATTTATGTAAGGGTTTTCAATGAGATTTGATTCGATTTGACACTTTACTTTGGGTTTCAATTTTTAGATAAATATCGAGAATACAAAAAATATGTGACATTTCTATGTTTGGACAATACCACTTAGTAATAAAAATGACAACAAGAACAAATAAGAAAGTAAGGCTTTATGAAAGAGTTCATATTGCTTCTTCAATTCTGTTTCTGACAATTTCAACACATTCATTTTTATGTTAAAATTAAATTTTTGCCTGTATGAATGGCACCAATAACGCGTCCAACAGCAGAACTACATATATATTTTTAAATATATTTCGTCCTGTCATAGTTATTCCAATATCAATTGCAGATTATAAGAATTGATTCGAAACCCTTGTCGACAATTTGGTTTGACTTGTCTCAGACGCAGATACCTTATTTTATAAATTCATTACTTTTATAAATACTTTTAAAAATACGTATATGTTAGCGAGAAAGTATTCGTTAAAAGGCAATCGAATCATTATAAATTGGACGGCATTAGACGCCGTTATTTAGACGGATTCACTTAATTGTAGTCCTACTTGGAACTTAGAAAAAAATCATTGTTATACCTCGTTAACTTGCTACAACTAAATATTAAATTATAAAACGTATATAGACTAGTAAAATGTACCTATCTCCAAGGGCGTTTAGTTTAAACAAGATACCAGACGTGAACTGAGCCCTTTTCGTAACCAATTCGTTGTTTTTCAGGAAAACGAAATTTCAAAGCAAAAACCATAAAGGAAAATAGATTCTTTGCAAATAAAACAAAAGAAAAAAAAACATTTCAATTCTAAAGTAGTTTTATCAATAATCGTGGTAGTCAGAATCGTCTGAGCTAGAGTCATAATATGAATGAATTTTGAAGGGTTGTAAAGAGGGTGATACCACATACTCAACTTATTCTTTTTCTTATTCTTAACATGTTCAACACAGTTTTACCAAAGTTCTTGACGGTCAACTGGTAGAACTTTCTTTACGAGTTCTACAACCTCTTTACTCAGTTCTGGAGACTGGTTACATTTTACTAATTCTGTAGTCTAAGAAGATTATGACCCTGTTCTTTGCACAACTGGTCTATATAATAAATTTTCTCTAACTTCTAGACTAATAACAGTAAGCAATTCTTTGCTTGTTGGGCCTTTTTTACGATCGCTGACAAGAAAAGGAATAATTTTTTCAGACATAAATGCTAAAATTTGAGCTTGTTACTACTACTTTTGATATCTTTAGGAGTTAACGTGGTAGGATGTGTTATCCATAACGATTACTAACTTTGGTGGAATGTTAGGTACAAAACTATCGCATTAAACCACTTTTCAAATAATTCTGCTGTCATATCTTCATGATGATCAGCTGCACTAAATTTTTTCAGCAGATATTAATAAAGCATTAGGCACGGAACCATCTTTGCTTCCAGCGTGTACTTTTATAATGCGTTTCCCTTTAGAACATGGCCCATTCAAACAGCAATTTTTACTATTGTCAACCCCACCAAAATTTACATGAACTATCCTTGACGATTCGGTTATTGCTAAAACTTAGCAATGTTTCAAAACTGGTACAACTGTATCTGGATAATCTGCTACCTTTTGCTGTATTACTTTTAATGTCGCAATCCTATTCTCCTTATATAAATTATAAAATGTCCAACGTTTAAAATCTTGAGTAGTTTTATCAACTGATTTCAGTTTTTCTTTACATGTTTTTCGGTTCTTTGAAAGATCCAGAGCAAGCCAATATAAATGGATTTATGTTTTCATTGGTAAACAATGGAGATGATGAATTTTGACATACCTTCAACAAGTCCGCGTGGACTGATGGTTTGCTAGATGTTTACGGAATTTTATACGGGGAGTAAACATTATTTTTCATTTCTTAATTTGATATGAGTGCCGTGCATATTTATAAAATATTGATTGCTCCTCTTATAACTCTCTTCTCAAATTGATATTGGAAGAACTCTACCAAAATCTTAACCCTAATTATTTAGCAGAAAATAGTTGCTCTAAATTTAGTACTTATGCTTAGTGTCTAAAAACTGAGCTATTTTTCTCTAAATATGTTTTTATAGTGGAAAAATATAGACCCTACAATTTTATTATGAACATGCAATACCAAACATTAATTTGAATGTTGTTTTCTGAAGAAGGTCTACGATGATTCATCCATCCATATAAAAATTGAATGAATTATGGTCATCCTCTGGTGTGTGCAGCATATTTTGATAGAATTCTAATCGTTTCCGCTTTTGCTCTTTTGTGAAATGGGTTGGCTGGTATTAAACACCATATAATCCTTCAACAACTTATCTCTAGTTCCCGGAATACTTTATTTGACTCATTTTTAGAGTTTTTTAAAACAATTTTAAGAACATATGCGATTGCATTAAAATAAAATAATCTGCAAATCTCAACATTCAATTATAGTAATATTGCCTTAAAAATAAAACAATTTAATAGTTCATTTTAATTCAATAGGACGCTATGCTTCTTTTAAAAATTCTTAAATCTTATATGGCTCTGAATTTGTAAAAAACAAGGCATGATCTGTTTGGAACTACTCATATTCTCTCCTTCTGTTTTCTTGTTTTTTATGTAGAGTGCAGATATGGAAAAAAAGGTGAAAAATTATTTCATCTAATTTGAAAATTGTTGATATACTTAATTGGTTTACTACAACTTACTACTAGACAACTGAGCACTGAGATTGCCAGATGGTTTTTAAAGTAGCTCTTATGTCTTATGCATATGCATATAAATTCGGGATCCGAAAGAACATAGAGGCTGTCTCATTCGGAAAGTTGAACTCAATAAGTTGTTCACCATGTATTTACTTCATTTACTTGATTTTGTACAAGTGTGTACAAAATATTTTTTGTTTATCTATATGTAAAAAATATTCTAATAGAATAAAATTTCAACTTTCAACTTTAATAACTGAGTTTTTTATTTCAGGTTATTAAAAATCACTTCAATGTGTAAAACGAACCACTTGAATTTGTAACATGTGTTCACGTCCATATTTATCGTATGTGTTTTCTAAAATGAATATTATATTCATGGAAAATGTTGCCGAGAACATTGTAAACAATTTTATAGGACCGGTATTGAACGTGGTGATGTCATCATTATAATAATTAATGCGTCGTTTAATGAAATTGTGACATTAAATGTAGCAAAATTAAAAATAATTATGAAAAAAAGTGAATATTTTATTATAAAATGTGAGTACAGATAAATTTGATTAACGTAAACTGCATAAAGTGGATTAGGGCTACTTAGAATAATTGAATAATTTGATGAAATCTAACACTATAATGTTTGAATGATATATTCAAGAGTTGCCAATCAACATATCGGTTATTCCAGAAATGAGCTCATTTGATTCAAGTGTAGCCTGTTGAACAGAAGTTCAATCAAAAATAAGTGAAAGTATGCTAAATATTCTGGACATTGGCTCTTTGCATTTCCTCTTTGAGGGACATAAGCTTGTTGTAAGTTAAATCATTACTCAGAGCCTATATACAGAGTGATTCATTAAGAATGTCCAATCTCTGAACTGTAGACTCTAGACCTCAAAATATGATGATACTGTTCAACATGCCTTATGCAAATATTGCTAGTTTCCGAGATACGGGTTGTTCAAAGTTTAAATTTTAATTTTCGCAATAATTTTTATGTTTTCACAATTTCTCTTTGAAAATTGGCAATTTTACGTTTTTGGAATGAGGAATCATAATTTGCACTCTAATTTAACATTGCTAATAGAGGGAGCCAGTTACACTTGGTTGTGTTAATTCAATCAAAGTAAACTTTTTTAGGCTAAACTTACAACTAAAATAATAAAAAAATATTAGAAAGCGTTAAATCCTACAAAAAAAGGTGCTCTTCTTTGATTCGTGTAACTCATTCGGTTATCGAGTTATTTGCTTCTAAAAAGTTCAATTAGTTTTAATTTTTTCATAAAAAAATTTTATTATTCCTTAAATATGTAACAATAACAAATTTGTTAACAAAAATAAAAAAACTTCAAAGCAAATGCTCAAAACGCCTACCATTTAATTCAATACACTTTATGATCCGCTTTCGTAAAGATCTAAAGAAGTTTATTTACTCCATATTATTCGATGTTATCCCATTCTTCATGAGTGCAGGAAAAATTACAATATTTTGATGCTAATCCTATCAGTTTTAAGATTTCACTAAGAAAAATATAATTTCCTGTTCAGTTTTTGCCAGTAACTTGCGATTTCAGGGGTGTCGCCTGAGTCGATTTTATTATTCACGAGTGTAGTACCTTCGAAATGTTGACGACGGTGAAGACGGTCTGATCGCTCCGGAGGACGACGAGGTATTAGAAGCAGAAACAGCGGCTAAGTAATTATTACGCATGACACTACCTATATATGTATATGTACATATGAATACCTTTCAACAATAATAATATATGTCTTGTGTATTTACCTTAATATTGTTAATTACACCAATTTTTCCATGAAATGACTACGTCTTTTTTTTACCTGTCCTGGGTCGAGGGAGGGGGGATATCGATCCGAAGAGTAACTAATATCAATACCAATATGATGTGAATATGGTTGGTTTTTATCAGAGAAGAAAATCAGCCTTTAGAATCGGGTTGGGCAGGGGGAGATGGGACCAAAGTTTCTGATCGCAACCAAGAAGTATAATTACAAAAAAACGTCATCATAATTCAGTTATAACTGAAGAACTAAGGTGGTATAATGCATATTTGGGCATTTCATAGTGAATTTCTAAAAGTTATTTTTTTTTTCTATTCTTCATATCTTGGTAACGAGTTGACACACAAACATGTTTGTATGGTCAAAATTGAGGGAAATTTAACGTTTTACAAAAAGTATCAAAGTACTTTTGCTGTCAGATGTAAGGGAAAAAAGTTGGAGGAAGGTCGAAATTTGTGCAGTTCCTCCCCTCTTTTTACACAGAGTCCTTGAGGATCAAAACTTAAGAAAATGTTAACTATCCATCCCTGAATAACCTTCCAAAGTTTCATTAAATTTGACCTTGTTCCAGCTAAAACTACCTGACGAGTGCATTATATAGGCTTATTAGTATTATGAATAACAGGACATACAAAAGAAGAACCTTGTCAGTGTATGAAAAAGTGGCGAAAAGCTTCCGATTATGAACAAGCCACGATTACATGATAACTAATTACACCATATCATCAAAGTTTTGGAGTAGTATAAGTCAATTTCCTATTCTCTTAATTCATTCAAATGTTAAGATTTTGAATGCCAAGTGGCTAATCTTCGTTAAAAAATCTAAAATATTGAACAAAACATCAGAAGTTTGCATTTATATTTCATGGTGGTCTTTCGAACAATGTGAAACAAATTGTAATAAAAAATATTAATGTAATGATTATGAAAGCTAACTGCATTTCCTTTGTCAGAGTTCTATTGTGAAAATATTCCTAAAAACATCATCTGTTAGTATTCATGGCGGAACAAAACAAATTCCAACAAGCTATCAAATAATTCATATTATTCTCCAATATATATGTTGATAAAACGGCGGTTTTTACTATATATTTGGAAATTTCATGCCAGTACACATCTTTCTTCTAACCAAACGAATGTTAACTAAAATTTTATTCAAAGTAGAGATTCTTTTTTGAGAGACAAATGGATCCACAATTCTCCAGATTCGTTGTTTCATATTATTTTCTAGTCAAATGAGTTTTCTAACAAATAACTGACATTTAGAAACAGTAACATTGAAGAGCATCATGTACATATTTACTGCATGTATTCAAGTGATTAATATCAATATTCTTTCCTGTTTTCCCTGATAATTCAGAAGTGGTTTTTCCCATTCATAGAGGTTAATAAACATTTCTTATTACTTTATGGACAAAATGACAAGTTTTTGTTTTAACATTATAAGGGAATAATTTCAAACGTTTACTTTCTCTTAATGATTGTTATCAACTGGAACCAGCACACGTATGCTATAGTTGTGTTAAATTGGAATTATACCGAAATTCCGTTCATAGAGAGATCGTCTTGTTAAAAATGTTATGTGGTATATAGAAAATTTGTAGAGATCTACGTACTTATACACTGTAACTGATAGAGAATAAAATTTTGAGATCTTTTTATGTAGCTTTAGAGTTTCTTTTTTTATTCAAGTTCAAATAATCTAAGTTCTGTGATTAGTACTGCATTTATGAATAATATTGAAAACAATACATATTTTATTAAAATGCTAATGCAAATTAATTAAAGGAAATTACTTTCTACATTGTTAGTTCTTTCACTTTCGATGCGAATATATAAATTTATTTTTTATTGTCTGATGACTATCAAATTTCCGTCTATATACCGAATAAAATTACTCCACATGTATTCTTAATGAAATCTATTGGTTGAGAATATTTATTTGATAATAAAATGTATTTTACCAATTTTTTGGAATAAACGTGTTATTGCTATTATAAGCGTCGAAGATTTCTCTAGGTCAGTGTAAGTTGGAAGTGAATAACGTGAATAAGATTTTTATTTATCAATAGAATTAATTTAGTCCGTTAATAAATTATCTAAATATTAACCACGCAGGCAAGTGTTTTAATGGGCTCATAGGCGTGACTCATGTATGATATTGTTTGTGTGAATATCTCACACTTAGCGATAGATGAAACCAGAGTTGAGAGTGTTGTCTGAAAGTTTCCGGCGTCAGCACTTATCAATAAGTTGGAAAATATATTCGCGCATGCATTAAGAGGTTCTTACTAAAATTTCAGCCATTTTGAACGCTTAGTTTCTGTTTGACAATTGTGTAAGTCAGTTGTGGTGTTCTGAAATTGGAAAAAATTGGCTATCGAGTCATCATTAAATATGTTTTTAAAATGTAATAGGGCTAAGCAAATGAAAGTAGAATTGGATATTGTGAATAAACGACCATAAATTTTGGTGAATTTAAACGTCGCCGTATCAGCTTAGATTGACGACAAGCGTTCGGGACAGCCAAAAATCATGGCAACTAGCAATGTAATTGACAAACCATCGGAATGGTTAGAAAGATAGAAGAGGCAATTGGCATATGCAAATAATGAAATTGTCACAAATTTGGTACAAAAGCATATTCGAATAAAAAATTTTCCAGGCCTCATTGAGGCCATTTAAACAAAATTAGTCGGATTTTTTGCGTCGATCTATCTCTGTAAATTGAACCTGGATCCACCATTACAATCCTGAAAAAAAAACAGTCATGGGATTGTGTTCTTCCACTATTTTCTAAAAGGTAAAATAATAAGTATTATACTTAATGTGGTAAAGAAAGTCATTGCAAAAAAGCGACTGCATGTGAAGAAAAAGAAAATGTTTTGCCATCAGGGTAACCCATCTTCTCTTATTTCGTGCTGTTTTCCCAACTTCAAATTTTCACCTGTTGGAGAGAGATTTTTATCAGACAAGGTCGTTATCGCATACGTAAACACATATTTCGAAGAGAAAGACGACTACTATAAAATTGAAAGTGTTAAAAAGGCTTGAGTATCGCTGGACTAAGTGTATAAACTTAAAAGAAGACTATGATTAAAAATAAAAAAATCTTGTATACGTATAGTATGAAATATGTACTCGTATAACTTATATTGGCACCATGAACTTTGTACATTGTATGAACCATAATTTATACAATCCTTATTAAGGTCAAATTATGAAATTAATAAAGTCTTCTTATTTGATTTTGCCTTATAACGGAAAAATTATATTTTCCAACTGTCCAAATGTTTTTAAAAATTATTGTAATTTCTGGAATAAATAAATTATTATACTATGATTTTATCAATACAAAATTTTTTCAACGTATGTTAGAAATGTATCTTGAAGTTAATTGTTGCAATTTATATTTTATATGATGTAACATTAAATTGAGTTGAAGTTGAGTATTGTAGATTATAGAAATAAATAAAACAGCTCTATGTTGAAAAGATAAAGAAGGTAACAATATTTTTGGCATCTCTGTTCAAACAAGACAAGGGACTCTCAGAATAGTTGGAACACGAGGAACATCTGAAAGTAAAGTTTTGCTAACGATAACAATGTGTATAATAACCTCACCTTTTACTAATTTTACTAATTTTAACATATTTTAGTTGGTGAACATTAATTTGGCACCCCACAATTGCTTTGTGGCTCTTTGGGTTCGCAATATTGAGCAGTGGTTGTTATTCGTTAATATTTTTGTAGCCGAAAAATGATTCAATTCGTCTAATCGACCTTTTGATTCTGCTAATCATGAGTCTAAAGCTCACTTTTTGATTAATGGATATATACACAAGTCATTGCAGCCAAACTATTACATCCATACAAGGAAAGTGTCTGGTGCATCCATAACGATTATCAGAATTTCCAGTTAGGTGTACGGTATTGTTATAGGTGTCATCTTCTCGTGCCTTGTCCGTGATCAGTATCAAACCTCTGTTTTTAATCCAACTTTCCAGTTGAGAAAGTAGATTAGGCGTACCATAGATTCAAACAAAGCGCCGCAGGTAATCTTGGTTATCACAGGAAATTATTCCACTAGACGACGGTAACCTCATACGATTGTGTACCTGTACAGTTGGCTGGAATCAATTGTGGTACCATGTGGTTCCTACAGAATGAATCCATATTTGTTACTTTAGGTGTTATTAACAGAATAATATCCACATTGCGCTATATAGACCGAAATCATAGTTTAATTGATGCCTGAAACTCGAAGTTTGGGAAATGCAATATTCCAATTTCAAAAATATTCTATCTGATAGTGGTTTTGACTCTATTACCCTCATTGTCAGCCAATTTCTCTACTACTATTTCGTATTATTCTATTATAATGTTTTGTATAAGTTAATTTTTCGAAAAACTAACTGTTATCTAACATCTGGCAAAGCCGAACTAAATGCATTGGATTCCATATAAAAAATCCATGATAACCAAAGTATCGTAAGAACTAGTATTGAAGACCGGACCAACAGTCTCCTTATCACATCTGTGTATGATATGGTAATGTTCTAATCATAAGGATATATTGACAAATTCTTGAACTAAATAATAATAACATTTTGAAATGAGAAATGTTAATAAATAAGGCAGGAAGACAACGACAGAACATTTCATAAAAACGGGTTAAATCTCCCTTCTTATAATTCATTAGTGAATCTTGGCTGTTAGAAGTTATTAACTACATTTATTTGGTTGGTGTGAAATTGTTTTCAATAAGATTTATACGTATTACGTTATTAACAATGCAAGTGAAATATCCTGACATCATTATTTAGATATCATCTAATCCCTTATTTTTGCTTCCTTTTTCAACTGTTATTAATACAAATAAATCTTATAACGTTACTATATTCCGTTATCATTGACCTGAATGTATATTCAAGGCTATAAAAAGTTGTGTAAGACAATTTGTGGCCTGAATATATTACTCTCATATTACAAAATTACACTGCCAATATATTAGTAATAGAATGATATGGAAGTTTTTTTTCAACAATCGATAGCTTATTTAACTTATGGGTAGTCATTGAATGTTTTTCGAATTTTATTTTCCCCAAATTGCGGGAATGTACAATTCAACAGATTATAATTTAAACTTTGTTTTGAATTGGTTCCGATCGTTTTTGATGGTCATCTGTTCCAACGACTAACGTATCTGAATAATTAGTTATTTATATATATTATACAATATCTGATCTTAAATTTTCCAATGTTTACATTTCAATGACAAATGAATTATGAATCCTATAGTTTTTCATGTTTGTTTATTGAGAGCTGTTATACTGTCACATAAAAATTTATTTATAAACTTTTCATCTTCAGTTTGCACCATATGTCACTATCCTTTTGAATAACTTTAAAAAAAGAAGATGATGTCCTGTAGATTATGAAGATACTCATAGACTTGAATGAGGCTCCTTCATTCCTTTGCCAAAATAACTTGCGTCACTTCTATCATAACATGTGAACAGATAAAATAATTTTCAAATATGCTGCATATTACGAATTCTGAACAAGCCTTAAATTTTTCCACAGAACAATAAGAAATATTTTAATTATATCAAGTTTTGAGAAGAATCAAGAGATTATTATGATTTTTATGTGACAAACATGAATATATAACTATTTATAACATCTTATCTAATTAGCTATTCAACGGCTCTAAATGCTATATACTTATATTGTGGCTTCTGCTCATATTAGAGATCGATAAGTTATAAAACTGAGAAATCTCAAGATCTGAATAAAATTCTTTCACCGGACCATTAAATAGAGCTTCCTTATTAGAAGCAATGTTAATGGTTTGGTTCCTTGATCATAAGAATATATTTTCGGTAGTTACGGTGTCAATAATATGATATACAGTGCTTTTCAGATAAAAGTATCCACCTTTAATAACTTTTGTAATACTGGTATTTAGAAAAAATCCAAAAACACGTCAATTTATGTTGGAAGGGGCAAGCATTATGGCTTATTTAAACTTACTGGAAAAGCCACCCCCTCACCCCTAGCAGCATCCCCTTTATTTTTTTAAATTACTTTTCATATTTTTTATGTAAAATTTGGATACTCCTCTTTGAGCTGATTTCAAAAATGTATAATACTTGTAGGTTAAAGTGGTTAGTTTATGAGATAAACAATTTTTCTTTTAAGAGCACAAATTTTACTTATTATTTACTTTCACCTTATTTGCCTGTACTAAAATGGGTTGTACAACAGTTCAAACTCTTTAATCTTTTTAACTGTGCTATTTATTATGAAGTTACAATAAGTGTTCAAAATGAGTACCACTCACTTCCATACAATGGTATAATCTATTTTGAAATGCCTCTCTGACATTGCTTAATACGGCTGGATTTAATTGTCGACATTCATTTTCTATCCTCTCTCGTAAATCATCCAGAGATTCTGGTTGGGTAGCATAAACTTTTGTTTTTAAATACCCCCATAAAAAGAAGTCTAGGGGTGTTAAATCCGGTGACCTAGGTGGCCACTCCATCATCTGCCCCCTTCTACCTATCCAACGATCGGGGAATGTTTCGTTTAAAAATTGTCGGACAGGCATAGCATAGTGTGGGGTAGCTCCGTCTTGTTGAAATACCAGTAAATCTTCGGAAAGGTTATCATCATTTTCTATTATTGTTGTAATACGTGGGTCAACCCCTTCCCTGAGTAACTCAAGATATGATTCACCATTTAAATTTCCGTTGATGAAGAAAGGTCCGACAATGTGGTCACCTAGGATACCACACCAAACGTTTAACTTTTGGGGATGTTGTGTATGGAATTCACGCATAATATGTGGATCACTTTCAGCCCAATATCTACAATTATGCCTACTTACTAAGCCATTTAATGACCATGAGCATTCATAAGAAAAGCAAATATTGTTTAACAATTGTGGATTGTTATTGATAATTTGCGTCATTGATTCGCAAAACTCTAGACGACGATCAAAATCATCTTCATTCAACTCGTGCACCAACTTAACTTTGTATGGGTGGGTACTTGAATTTATGTAGAACTCGGAAAACTGTAGAAGATGAAACACCGATCGCTCTACTTATTGTTGACAACGATTGGGGTTGTTGAGCCTCTAAGCTGACTTGCCCTAAAATTGCCACTTGGATTGCTTCGTTATTTACGAGTCCCTCTCGCTTATGCACTTTATTGCAAACAGACCCTGTTGTGGTAAATTTCTCCATCAGTTGAATTACATACTTGTGAGTTGCATGTCTTCCGTCATGTAATTCGTTAAATATTCTAGCAGCAGCTCTTGCACAATTATTATTTTGGTAGTATAAACCTACAATTTCAATTCTTTCTTGCAAAGAGTAAACCATTTCAGAGAAACAAAATAAATAATGTATCAAATTACACTATCAATAGTGACTACAAATTCTAGTTGACAATGTCAAACTTTAATAAAAAGTAGAGTTTTTTGTTGTTTGGATTTTTTAAGTAGAATAAATAGCACAGTTAAAAAGATTAAAGAGTTTGAACTGTTGTACAACCCATTTTAGTACAGGCAAATAAGGTGAAAGTAAATAATAAGTAAAATTTGTGCTCTTAAAAGAAAAATTGTTTATCTCATAAACTAACCACTTTAACCTACAAGTATTATACATTTTTGAAATCAGCTCAAAGAGGAGTATCCAAATTTTACATAAAAAATATGAAAAGTAATTTAAAAAAATAAAGGGGATGCTGCTAGGGGTGAGGGGGTGGCTTTTCCAGTAAGTTTAAATAAGCCATAATGCTTGCCCCTTCCAACATAAATTGACGTGTTTTTGGATTTTTTCTAAATACCAGTATTACAAAAGTTATTAAAGGTGGATACTTTTATCTGAAGAGCACTGTATAATTGTTTGAGAGCCTTCACATCTTTTACGTTTAACAATAATAATAATAATGGCTTAACACCCCTAATGGGGTTACGCTGCAAACATGCTCTCTTCAATTGGATCAGTTCCCATGGTTCATGTCTACACCTTGTCACTTATTTCTTGATACAACTTTCTATTTCCTGCCTTTTCCGGTCTGTTTATAACTCCTACTCTTCTTAGGTCATCTGCCACCCCACCCCTTTCCACCATTTTGTCCTAGGCCTTCTGCATGCTATAGATTTTGATCCTTCCCTTTATATATGTCCCAACCACTTAATTCGCTGAGCTTTCATTTTTTTACAATATATTCGCCGCTGAGTTCGTCAGTTATTGTTCGGTTCATTTTAATCCTACATTCCTATGTTGTTCAGAATTTCTTACTAGTGTCACTGTTTCTAAGTTGTATTAATTATTTTTTCTTCAATCTCAATACTCCCGTCTGATCTATTATCAATCACAATGTCAAGGTATTTAAACTTTTCTATTTCAATAATTTCACACTCGCCAATTTTCATCTTTCCACTTTAACATTGCTTTCCAAATCCCATTATTTTTGTTTTCATTGATTTTGAAGTCCGTTCAACATTGTCTCCATTATCGATCTTTTTTGTTACTTTTAGCAATATCAATTATAACATCTCCTTTATGTCATCAATATCTAGTTTGAAAATGGATTTGGGTTAGTCTGTAGGTTTATGAATATCAGTTTTATGTTCTCAAACTATACCATTAGTTTTAGGCGGGTTTTTCACTTTAGTGCTACTAAGATTTGTGTATTAGAAATTACATACTAACAAATTTATGATTACCGTTAGGATATCAAGTTGATAATTTAATTATACGACATAAATCTACAAAAACGTCACGACTTCATGGCTATAAATTAAAATTATGAAAACAATTAAGAAAATTGATTTCTAGCTGATAATAATTACAATTATTCATGAATCATTTAATGTATTATTTTTGAAGTGGAAAACAATATTGAAATACCATGATTATATTCCATACCCTGATATACTCAAAACCAACTAATCTAAAGCCAATTATTATTTTTATTCATTACTTGTCAAACAAGCTTCTATTTATCATCTAGACAATGCGATTAACCTCTTTACGCTGCTGTTGCAGAAATTCAATAGAATTTTTAGAAAAAATGCGAACAGTTAATCTAGTTCCTGCTAACCTCACCTACAATTTTATCACGAGATCTTTACCCAGAAACTCACAGTTAGATCAATCTCCTTACCATTGTAAAGAAAAAAATAATTCCCACTCAATTAAAGTCGAAAATCGTGCGCTTGTCATAATGAATCGACCTCCATAATGTCAATCTTTTTCGGTGACGAATCACTACACCTGAACTTGATTATTGCCCTGGTTAATAAAAATATAGGTTCATAATTTTGCACACTATTTTTTTTTATTTAGGCCAAGTTAATATATTATATTTTCAAGGAATTCTCTGGATTTAAATGTAAAATATGATACTAAAAAATGAGGTTGGTTTTTTAAAAGCTATTCACATCTTATAGCGGATAAGAAGTAGGTTAAACATTACATTATAATTTTATTTAAAAATAGAATTTAAAAGATTGATTTGTTTGTTACCTAAAAAGCAGTAAAAGCTTATTTGAGCCATAATACACTACACAATATCTAAAATAAATATTAGTAAAAAAATGAAATTTTATTCTTTCGTTCAAATTTTTACTCTAAATTAAGTGAAAATTAAATGTTTTGTCCAATATGAATATTTTCCCATGCTACGAATGCTACAATCACATAATTCCAAAAAAGGTCTTTAGAGATGTGTTGCTAACATTATTTTTCTATTTACTTTAAGTGTTGTCCATTAGTATAGGAAATATAAAATCAATCTACTTCACGCACTAGTGCTAAAAATTATTTCACGCACTTTTTATTTAATATTATTACTCCAGTACAGCCTTTCATCATTAAGTAAATGTCAAACTTCTTATAGATTTTATTATTATTAATTTTTATGGGACTAACTAAATGATCTAGTCTTCTTAATGTACGAGTTTCCAATAGTCCCATGCTTTTGGTACCGTATGCAAACTGTGAATGTAGGTTTCATAAATATAATTGGTCGTCCCTATTTTTTGTATTCTCTCTACAACTTTTTCAAATATTCAATTCTAGCTTATATGTCTTATTTCTCAATTAATACTTAACTGTTTTCTTAAATTTTCTGCATTCCATCCTTTTAAGCAATTTTCTAAACGAATTCATTTTGCAACTAAAATTTATGCCAGTTTAATTTTCTACTGATTCTCATGATAGGCCTATGTATATTATCAACGGATTCTTTGGGAGTTAAGGTTTGTTAAGGGGTTTTTTGGGATGATTTAAAGCATTCCCTGTAATTTCTCTTACCCTCACAAACAAAACGTTTCACTGGGGCGATATAAACATTACACGCTTTGGTATTTTTTCCTGCAAGCAAGCAATCTAAATTCAAGATATCTGCCATTTGTTGAACATGTGCTATTATTCTTTCGAAGTAATAGTTTGCCTTTTTACTGCAAGGGTCAAAAAACTGTAAAATTTAAAAATTTTTAAAAAACATGAGCTGATGTCAAATTTTAGTTTTCGACTGTTGTATAGGTATTCAAAGTAAACATGATACAAAGTTTTCATATCCATAGTGGCGAAAATTATTACATATCAAATTTAGTCTTTTAATCATATACATTCAACATGAGATGTTTTGCGAAGTACAGAAATGTAACTAGAAACTTGTTTTTCATAATGTTTTCTTACAAGCCCAGTTTGTTAAAATTCAGTACCATCAAAACCTCTAGACACTCGAGCAAAATACTGAATATTTTCTTCATCAATATGCAAAGTACAAAAACCAACAATGAATCATGCTATAGGTGATGAAAACGAATATATCGCTTTTGAGGCAATTCAATAGGACAAATTAGCTATTTTTCTCTTTACATTGAGTATCCAATAGGTATATGCAGTGAATTGGGTATTCAGTATCAAATAATAGAATATTATAATATGAAATGAATTTATCATCTATTATTAATATGTATATCAATATTCAAAAAGAAGTCATTATCATCCATTATGATCTCTGTTTTTCATTAAGATATTGTCATTGTTTTTTTAAGCACATGAGGTTATGAGGCATACTATTTGAAATATATTGCTGTGATAAAAATGCATACTCGATACTTTTTATCACAAGTCGTATAAGTTACGCCCTTTTGACTCTTTTTGCAGATTTGTTTACACATCGACCACTTCTTCCTTCTTATACCGGGTATGTTCTTCTTTCTCTCCTCCCACTACTATTTTTTCAATTGATTTATATATTTCTACCCAGATCATCTAGGCTGCATTTTTATCGGTTCTGTCATTACCAACATTATGAAGAATCTTGATAAAAAAACTAGATTCTTTATAAATAGAGAAACATTATACTACCTCTAAGGCACACAAAACACGATTTTGATTTTTCTTATCAATACAATTTCTTTGCAATGTTTCAAGTTCATTCGATTAGAAGACGAAATAATTATACCTTAGTGAAAGCAATAAAAACAAGCTAAATCTTCATAAACCAAAAACGACCTTTTAAGTATTGCCCATAATACCTACTTCCTAGAAAATTATTTGGTAGGTACGTAAATAATTCAATTTATTAGTAAACTACTATGCCGTGGTCTGTAAGCTTCTCAGTACTTTTTCTCAATTTAAAAGTGTGATACAATTAGATTACATACAAAATAGTTAAACGTAGATTACGTTACAATATTACGTTCTTTCAAAACATATATAATTAAGGAAGGATGAAAATGGAAGGACGTTTGGCTCATCTCAATACATTCATAATGTTCGGTAAGTTTCGTTCATTAAATCGCAAAAGAAAATTGTCTGTAAGATATAGAATGCGTAATTGGAAAGAAACAAAATATATGTAAATGTAAAAGCTTGACAACATCTTAGAGAAAAATATAAGCATAAAATTTAAGTTTCTGTTCAGCTTTTGCACATAGATTTTGTTTAAGCCTCATTTATATGTTATGAGTGTCTTCTTAATATATAAAAAAAATTGTATATTCATGAAGAAGTGGTCAAGCTTAAAGAACAAGTCGAACGAATGGACTATAATCCTGGATGTACAGATTGCGCACTGAATAATGTAACTAAGCATTATTACTTTCATTCCCATATTAGACATTGGACAAATTTTGAAAGTATAACACAGTTTTTGTTACCTTTTTTATTTCAATACGAGGCCATTGTTTTAAGTCATTTCGGAGCCTCGATAATAGCATTATGTCGAACAACAAAATCCCATTAACTGGGTCGGCAGGTGTGATACTCAGGTTTCTTTACTGGTTTTCCTACGAGGGCAATTGAGAAAGATCGTTTATTTTGTTAATGTATTCAATAAACTTAATATTTTCTGGTGGGCGCTTGATTTTAGGCATTAAGGAATATTGAGAACTGCATCAAGTGTCATAATAAGATTAAGTTAACAAGGATGATGCCTGAGGCGTTTTTCGTGTTGTACATATGTATAAACATTTAGTGGAGTATTTCGCCTTTTAATGGTCAATGAATATTGAATAATTGATATTTTATAAAAATTTAACAGATGAGTGAGAAATTAAAGAGGTTTTGACAAAGTGTACATAAATATTTTTGACGTATAGCCGTTCATAAGAAACACAATAATTTTTATGGGTAAGTATACAATGTTTATCTTTAATTTAAGCAATTCCTGATTATTGTTTTATACAAGTCATACTAGATTTTATCATGTCAAATGAAAAATGATTTTCCTAGGAAATTTAATTGTTAAATTCATAATTAATCGGCAGACATTTGAAAAATCCATCCAGAACTGACCATATATTCTCTTTTTTTTTCTATTATTGGTTCTTGTTTTGATAGTTTTCAATTGTGTAGCACATTATTGTAGATTTATTCACCCTTTTTACTCTGCATCTAGTTTCCCATCTTCTCATATTTCATCTCTTCATGATATGAAATTAAATATGAATTTTTGTTCCCGTCATGATTAAGCAGAAATTTAAGGTTTTACTCACAATTTATTTAAGCGGATAGAAGTTACCTTTCATACTACTCTTGAAAACAAGCTAACAATGATCTCATGTAATTCAAAGAGATCAAGTATTCAAAAACCAGCAATTAGTTGAAAACGAAACCTTTTTTTTAAAAGAAGTTTAAGAAACTACTAACGACTGTGCGCAAAATAGCAAATATTCTTATCTATTTGGGTTGAGGCACGCGTGGTACTTGGGAAAAAATCAATGCAGCCCTTTTGAGTGAATAAGTCGTCACCCCATAATCTCACAATCGATATACCTACATTGATTCATATCTTTTTACCTGACCGCATTCCATACATCGAGAACATGTAGTATTGAGTTAGTTCCATACAATGATGGTTTTTTTTATTCAAAAAAATAGTCTTTTGACCTAATAAAATCCAAAAATTTGGAATGAAACATTTCTATAAATCTTTGCAAGTAGTTTATGACGGTAACTAAAAAATAACTACGTATTCCTCTTCAAGGAGTTTATTATAAATAATGTATTTCACCGCAATATATATATATGTATATATATATATATATATATATATATATATAAATAAATGAAGTTCATTGATTTTGGTTGCTATACAATTATATTTTTGGAAATTTAAATCCGTCCAATTGAAAGCTACTTCACTTCAGGTTGTTACGAATGATGTGTCAAATGCAAAATACAAGCATAGGATAGATACACTGAGGTTATTTACCAGTTTTCTTCTAATGTAATGACCATTTTGAGCAATATATGTTGTTTTCAAAAACAGGAATTTTTGTAGTTGTTTCCTGCTGTTGAAACTTTGGCAGATTCATAATCCAAAGAAAAGGTGATTGCCCAACCAGCATATGTCGAGATATAATTTGCTGTCACTTTTGTGAGAGTTTATTCGCTTGAGGAGTGACCTTTTATACTGACCAATATATTTTTTATTACATTTTAAACAAGGAATTTCATCAACCATGTTAGTCAATTTATTAGTTGGTGTTCTATCTTTTATTTTACTAAAAACTGATGCGATATCAAGAATTTGACTGTAGACTATCTCAATATTATTAAAATAAAGGAAATTCAATTCATATATTGCCGACACTTTCCATTATATTAATATCCTACTACATTTTTCTTAAAATTCGCTATAATTTGTTTCAAAAGTTATAAAATTGAATTTTCGAACGGATTGCAGGTTATGTTTTTATCAATCATATCATATTTCAATTGCCTAGAGATGTCTTCATGTAGATGATATCAATAACCCAAGGTGGAAAATAGACCTTTCCGAACATCATTTATTATGCCCGGCCATCCTAATTGACACTAATTTGAGACAAAAATAATATATATTTATAATCTCTTCTAAGGAAAAAAAACTACTGGGATAATTCTGTCGAAAGCCTTTACACGAGAGGAATCAATTTATCACGACTCTTTGAAACGCGATGTAAATTTTAGCAAAAAGATATTCAGTAGAAAATATCATTGATATCTATATTCACGTAAATATTATGATTAGATATAATGGAAGGTATAGTATTGATTGCATCATACGTTATGAAATCATCTTTTAATAGAAAAATATATATGGGAATTAAGTGCATATTATTACCGTAATTCTAATATATAATCACACAAACTTCACATCGCGGTTTGGGTGTTGAATTAAATCTTGTTACATCTTTTGGTTTTTTTTTTAATTTAATTAATCAATTTATATTGAATAATTATTTCAACTTGTGTTAAATTTTTCCTAAAAGTTTTCTTAGTTAGTTAATTAAAAACTATATTCAGAATTGTAATCAAATTATTTGAACTATTCTCTTTATCTCTCACTCCTCTATCCATTCCTATATACCCGTAGGACATGGTTGTATTATATACTGATTATCAGGATCATCTATCTTTCTGAATATGTCTTTAAAACATTTGATTAATTGGCTCTGGTCCATAATCGATTTCTCTCCTACAGTATCGATACATTCGTATGAGGGGGTGCATGGTATTCTGAGCGTTCTTTTATAAGCCAACATCTCGAATACTTTGATTTCCTCCCAATTTGAGTAACCTTGTGAAATGGAGATCGTTTGATTGTTTTAGCCTGTTGTATATAGAGAGTGCGACGTATTGTCTTTGCTAATTTGACAATTGATAATTTGCCGTCTTAATTGGCAAGATGCGGAATTGGTATTTGCTGATAGACACAAATCAAATTAACAGAATGAATTATGTTGTTAGTTGTTTTTTTTTGATTTCACGTATGAAAACGATTTGAATTGTACTGAAAATACCCTATATCTGGAGCTAAGGAGAAGATGTATTCTTAGCAGGAATCTAAAAATTGAAAAAAATGAGAGTCTCTACTATATAAACAAGTACAGATTTTATCGCATTACTTCCTTTGTATCACCGCAATGCAATGCAGCATTTTTCTATTCATCGCTTTCATGCGATGCCTAAACTGTTCTTTAATATTTTTCTACCACATAAAGGTTAACAAATTCCATTTATATACCGTGAAGTTTATTCGCGAATTTATGTCTTGGGAAAAATAGCGCATTGGATGAAATTTGAATATTCAAAATGTTCTAGCTTACACAAGTATTTAATTTCGTTATAATACTTCTCGCAATATCCAATTATACCAAAACTTTGCGAGTGCTGGTAATCGTATTCTTATATTTCCATTTAAGCAATAATACGTATTTATGATAACTATTTCGATCATCTAACAATACTAACTAACAATTTTTTTTTGCAGGTAAGAAAGAATTTTAGCAAGAACGGATGTGTATCTTTACCGTGAGTAAACTACTAAGTGAATTAATTAAAAAATATATCCTAGACTTTTGGTGGAAAAAATCGCCATATCTACTTCAGATACCTTTTAAAATAAAAATTAACACTTCCATGAAAAACTGATATAACTATAAAGTAATAATAATCATCTCTATCATTTCATTTACTTTTGTAAATCTCATGACTGACAATTTCTATCACCAAAAACGCTGACGAAACTATTTTTAATTCATTATGTTACCAGATAATCTTAATTTTGTGTTATTAAGACAAACAACAAAAGTGTACATCTATTAATTATTCACTTCTTGATCTTTCCACTGAAATCAGAGAAAAAGTCACCCTGGTTGCGTAGTTCTACCAGCCTTGGCTTCGATAGGTTTATAATCTATTTCAGAAAGGTATAGAGTAACAAAATGGGAAATTCCGTCCAGTTCGGCTCAATTTCGGTGTCGGTCATAGGTGTAGGTCTTCAAATAGTATTGTTTGTAATATTAAAATTTCAAGCAATTGCATAAGAAAATTAGGAAAAGTATGAAAAAATCGCCATATCTACTTCAGATACCTTTTAAAATAAAAATTAACACTTCCATGAAAAACTGATATAACTATAAAGTAATAATAATCATCTCTATCATTTCATTTACTTTTGTAAATCTCATGACTGACAATTTCTATCACCAAAAACGCTGACGAAACTATTTTTAATTCATTATGTTACCAGATAATCTTAATTTTGTGTTATTAAGACAAACAACAAAAGTGTACATCTATTAATTATTCACTTCTTGATCTTTCCACTGAAATCAGAGAAAAAGTCACCCTGGTTGCGTAGTTCTACCAGCCTTGGCTTCGATAGGTTTATAATCTATTTCAGAAAGGTATAGAGTAACAAAATGGGAAATTCCGTCCAGTTCGGCTCAATTTCGGTGTCGGTCATAGGTGTAGGTCTTCAAATAGTATTGTTTGTAATATTAAAATTTCAAGCAATTGCATAAGAAAATTAGGAAAAGTATGTTTTCTGGCCTGAAGTGTCAATATCGAAATATTGTGTAGGAATTAGTTAGGTAGTAGATTATACAGTTACATTTTGCGTTCAACAGGTACCGTTTAAACTTCTATTAGTGCCTCTGCCCAATTCCAACCCTATTTCAGATTCGGCTTAACAATGTGCCGTAAGGGCAGTGATGCCTTACCCAGAATTTTTAGACCTTTATAAGTATATTTGTTTAGTTTAACGCCTCAGTATTTGCTGTTAAGCCGTAAATAGTGTTCACAGTATTATAAGGTGTTCCAATAATTCTCCACTATTAGCGAATGAAAAACTTATTATTTTAAATGTACACGATTGCATAAAATACGATTACCCGAAATTTACTGTACAAGAAACTGTCGACCGATGATCCCTAATGACTGGAGTTTGAAAGTCCACCATTTTTAAATTATTGCGGGACAAGTGGAACCTCCCAAGGAAAGTCTAGGCAGACCAGTAAAAGTCCTTGATGAAGACATAAAAAGTATAATTCAAAGAAAAGTACATTCTTTTTATTTTAAAAAATAAATACCCACCCTAGATAAGATTTTAATGGAGCTTGGCCAGGATGACAGTATTCCGTTGATAACTAAAAAAATTTTATGGACCACTTTGAGAAATATCGATTTTGCCTGGGAAAAGCATAACCGCAAAGCACTTTTACTGGAAAGCGATGAAATTTTTGTTGGCGACGAAAATACTTAAGTATAAAGCAGTACAGAACAGAGCAGAAGAAAATCTTTTATATTGATGAGACGTGGATTAATGAAGGTTATACAAAAATGTGGCAAGACAAAAATATAACCAGTGCTCGCCAAGCTTTCATGGAAGGTCTGTCAACGGGTATTAAGGTGCCTTCAGGTAAAGGGAAAAGACTAATAATCGTCCATATTGGAAGCGAAGAGGGATTTTTAAAAGAATATTTGCTTTCATTCGTGCCATACGGGAGATTACCACGAGGACATGGATTCGGATGTTTTTGAAGACGATTTTGGTGAAATGATCTTCCGGCTGATTCAGTAGTAGTTATGGATAACGCAAGTTATCATTCTCGACGCAATTTCATCTTGGAGGAAACAAAAAATTATTGACTGGTTAATCACCTAAAGTAATGAATTTGATAATAATTTTATAAAAAAAAAGAACTATTAATTAGCTATAGCAAATTTACACAAATATCGTTTTATGCAATACGCCGTGGAAGATATAACAGAAAAACATAGTGTAAATGGGGTGTAACCCGGGTGATACTAACTGCACTTGATAAAAAGAAAGAATTTTTCAATGAAATCACTGCCAAACTATGAAAGTGGCTTAAATATTTCTTGGGTCACTCTGTGGTCCCTTTGCACACCTAATGAGGTAATATTACTCTATACCTATCTGAAATAAATTATAATTATCAATTAATACATTTAAGAAAAAGTAATCATAAGAGATTCTAGACTTAATTATGTACTTATCAACTTAATTTAGTCTAAAGAAAACATATAGGTAGATAAATAAGAAATTAACAACAATAACGACAAATTAACAAAACAAACTTGCCAATGGCAATTATGAGATGAAACGAAATGGTCAATGTGATAATGCGATAATAAAGGGAAGTGTATAAAAAGTTTGAAATTGAGTGCAAAAATTTCACAAACCTAGAATAGGACCGGTGGAAGTCTACCATCACGTGACTAATTTTTTAACACCAATATTTATCTAAATCAAATCAAAATTTCTGTGTTCTTAGTAGAAATAATCGTTAGGACTAATATTCCAAAAGTCGGCCGGCCTTTTACGAATTGATAGTTGAAACAGAAATTCAACTTTTTAAATTGTTCGTGTTTTACTTATACAGTTATTATCAACATGTTTGGCAAAAATCTTTCAATAAACATATTTTAATAAAACACTAAACTGCTATTTTCCACGAATCCTTTCAATAAACCTTCGTTGAACAATAATAAAACGTTTACTGTTGTAACTTTTAAGAACACTTTTAGCATTATTGTCTTACCAAGAACTTAATTTATTTTCTGGTATATATCCATGTTCAATATACAAATATAACTTGCTTTACCGTTATCATGATTTTCTCTGCTATTTCGTTAGCAGTATTTGTTCGTTCTATTAAAACTCATCTGTTGTTTTGATGAATTACCTTGTACTTGAAATCGTCATTTATGATTTTGACAGAAACAGATAACACACTATAAACATCTGGTGAAAAATCACACTGAATAGATAATTCTACATGCACTGATGCACATGGTGTGTAATCTTAATTTTCCTCAATTTTATTTAAAGTGTAAGCTGACTAATTGAATTATTGCTTCACATGTTTACTATAACTTACTTCAATCGAGGTGTCCGACTAAATGGTATTGGGAAATTTGGATCATTTTCCTACTTTTTTAATGGAACATACCGTTTTTACTAATATTTTCAGTGCAGTTACCACTCTCTGAAATATATTATATAAATAAATAATAATATAATATAAAAATATATAATATATAAATCAATAGAATAGTTGAGGGTAGAATAATTATCATTTAGCTCTCAAAAACCCTTCATATCTTATATGCTATATAAGAGAAGGATAAAAATAATAATTTTAATGATAAAATCAATATCAGGTTACTTAAAATTAATATAGAGGTAGTTGTAGTAAATAATAAAATTGGTCAGCAGAATAGTTAAGAGTGGAATAATTGTCAGCTTAATATTACATTTGATTCCTGAGTCGGAGATTGAATCGCAACTCCGCAGGTTTTACCCCCATGATGACGACCTCACCACCATCAAATAGCTTGCTGACATTTTTTTCCATGAATTAATTGATGAAAGCCATCTGTATTAATTTCACACGACCTGAAATGAATCGAAGGTAATTTTTTTCAATCAGGTGCTGACGTATAATCCACCGTTCTCTATGCTGCTGACTATTTTGGTAATTTTTTATATTATCTGAACAATCATTCAATAAATTATTAAGCGACCTGAAAACATTTTCTAATTTTTCTATTTATACACGATCAGAATTTTTTATAACTCCCACCCACCCTTCCGCAGCCTGTTGACTTTCATAACACTGTATGTCTACCACTAAAAATTTAATTTTAACGTGAATTAATCGACCTCCCGGAATACGATTAATTTTTGTAGTTTTAGTGCAATTGATCTTGACTTTTCACAAAATACTAAAAACTATACATGAACTAACCGGCCGATACGGTGCATACTTGACCGTTTAAGTAAAGTCGCAGTTGGCGAGAAGTACACGTTGGTTGGCCAACCGACACCCGCGCAACCGGTTTGGATCATCCTGTTTCCTTTATTAACATGTGCACTGTACACGGAAAAAAGTAACTTAAAAATTGTCCGCTAAGGTTTTTAAGAAACGAGAAGACAAATCAGTTAGCTCTCAACGGAAGCTTTTAGTCGATACTCTTGGATTATTTTGTCAATTCACCATTCTAGTTTCCATAGTACACCGATGGTTTTTAATAGTTTATGGTTTTTGTTAGATAAACATATTTTTATGGAAAATGATTTTCTTGGCAATGATAAGATATATTATAATGAATAAACTTGCTGGAACTCGTAAATATATATGACGAAGAAAATTAATTAATAACTCTTTTTTTGAGCCTTGTAAAGCTCAATAAATTCTAACTTATTTTGTGTATTATAGTGTTACAAAAAATAAGTTCACATATTCCATTAGATGCTTGAAATGAGCACCATCTGTTTCTCAACACAACTGTGGTCAGTGTAGCATGTTTTACGTTTCAAATACATCAACAGTTTTTGTAGAATTATTTGAAAAAATTTCCATAGAAATACCATGACGTTTTAATGTTTAAAAAAATGAACATACATAACTTGTAATAACAAAGTTTTATACCCAAATTATTCTAATAAATTCAAAACTACAGTTACAGTGGATAATAATATCTTTATTTTAAAATGTAATTAATTTGTACAGTAATATGTTGTAAGAGATTAATTAAAACAATATTTTTTACACGTCTGGAAAAATTGGGAGGATACGCGTACAATAGCATGAGTACCTCAGCCTTTCCAACGTTCAGATTTCAGATTATGCCAATAAGATACCCACTTGTTAAAATTATTTGAATCAACAACTAGGTTGTGACAATACTAACCATTTACGGAAGTAGCACATAAAGCATTAAATTTAAGTTCCTCGTTGCCACCTTGCCATGCCACACGAGAAGGTCAACAGATTAGTCCGCAGGTTGGTAACTTTGTGCCATGTACCTGAATCGCAAACGTTTTTGAAATACCAAGTGTTGCCTGCTCTTCCAGTATATTGTTATGGCGAATTTATGGAATATTGCAACCACTTTCACCGTTGTTTCTGCTTTCGAGTGCTTTCAAGTTTGATAAGTGAAACTGTGTGTCAATACCAACGTAAAATGATTGACTTTCAATTGGACCGCACTTTCCATCATATGCAACGAGGAACACCGTGTGTACTCCCACACGCAAGACACTTTTTCCAGCAGCATACTGCGTGCTGCTTTCGGTATGCGTACGTCAAGGAATGTATGTAGGTGCATGTTCTAAACTTGAAGGTTGTCGCTATCGATATATCATTAACTATTCTACCTATAATGCTCTGTGTATAATAAGTCCAAATTTATTTTAATTACACCGTATTCATTAGATCTTTTACTATCTATTAGTTTTTCCTACTTAATTTTCCATGGATTATGATTGTCCAAAGTCGTGTGAATGTACTGATTCTCCAAATGATACCGTAATTTGATCACGGTATATCATTTCTAATCTTGGGGATATTAGTCTATTTCAAATATTTTATTGCCTATGTAAACGTCGAAAAGCTCAATATCTATCTTGTTAATTAATGTTTGACACTGTGCCAAAGCTACTGCCAAATATTCCTTACCTATGTAAAACTACATTAAATTAATAAATACGAGTAGATTAACATATTCCTTGGTGTTCATATAAATAAAAAGTACAAGATAAATTTTGCAATGGACTTATATACCATTTATATATAAATTATTACCTATAATTTTGTTACTCATTGTGTTTATTGAAATTTTATTTGTATCTTTATCCAGTTATTTTTATGTATTTTTTTTAGTTTTTATAAGCTTTTGTCTTCAAATTGGGACAATTTTTTGAAAATAAGGCATTTCTCTCTGTCTGTGTCTCTCTCTACTCTCTCTTGATAGGATTGTGATTGCGTTGCTTCAGGCTGAAAGAAACATACAATCAATCGTGGCTCAAAGAAGAAAAAAGGAGAAAAAACTCCAGTGTCAAAAACAAATTGTTCCTTCCAGGTTTTTATATTTGTTTTTTTTTGTTGTTCATTTGTTCATTTTATGGTTCTGCTTTTTTTTTTAATTTTTCATAGGATAGCTGCCTAAATGACTCATGTGTTTCCAAAAATACAAAAGAATATCGATTTTAATACTACTACTAGGAAATCGAGTCTAATAAACCTACAGTTAATCTCAAAATTATGGGTATCTAAAACAATTTGGATGCTCAAATATTTGGATAATTCTTACGTTACAATTGGCAACTGTTGCCTTTTATCAAAAAATAGTTTGGTACACCTTAGATTTGCCTATCAGGAAAAATATCTTTTGGTAGATAATCTATTGATGGGCTTATAGAATACGTATATGATATAGGTTTATATATATTTTAAATTTTAATTAAGTAATAAGTATATTATACGAGTATATCTTATGATTCAGTTTTTTGAATGCCATTTTGATATATCAACTGAAATAAAATTTTAGGTGAGAAATACCAGCTATATGTCGAATGCCACAATGTTCCAATAACTCTTTAAAGTCGACTTCATTAAAAGTAAAAGCAAGTAAAGTCCGCTCAAATAAAAGTTTTAGAAACTGGTGAAACTTTGAAATCTCGTTTATTTTGGATGTGCGTTCCTCTAAACACTTAAGTTCAACGAACTTGTTGGCCAAACATGATTTTCAAATAACAATATGTATATTCCATTTTTAGAGTACACATATTGTGAACGTGTTTATAATATTCAACATGACCTTTATGTATTGATGGCCACCAAGATTATAACAGGATATAAAGGCGTAGGTATGGTATTTGTTATTCGACAAATAGGACTTCAAAACCAATTGAATAAAAATTTATTGTAACTGAAATTTAATGTGTACTATTGGCATTATTAGGGAATGGAAACAATAAAAATGGATGGAAATGCAAATTTTCTAAGCAAAAACGAAATTTTTTCCAAAATATTAATATTATTAAACATAATTCTATTTCATTGTCTTCTCGCTTAACCGGATAAAGCAGCATCAAACAATTATCGTCTATTGAGCCTATTACCAGTTTCGGCAACATTAGGAAATCTATTATTTCAGAAAATATGGCATAATTTCCCTCCCAAGTCGATCCGACACAAAAACACTGGTTCAGTGCGTGCCCTTCGACTATAACTTATATATAACTACATACCTCAATAATATATAACCAATGAACATTGTGTATTTTGATTTCCTTTAGGCATTTGAACCCAAGGACAGGTTCTAATACAAATACACCAAGGCATCCGTAGTAACTTGCATAGCGGGATAAAACACTTCCTAATAGAGAGAAGTCCGAAATGGACAACTCGCAACAGTGTAACGTTATCAGAGGTTTTTCATAGGGATCAGTATTTGGATCATTTCCGTTTACAATTTTACCCGCGATCTCCCATATGGCGTTCGGACAAATAGCTTTTACTGTAGTTTATAAATTGGCAATCCTCACAATTCATGATTTCTCATTAAGATTTGGGGGTTATTGTTTATAGTAACTTTGAATGGATTGATCAAAAAATTGAGGAGTGAAAAAGGGGTAATACTAAATTATACCTTATACAGAAATCTTTGTCGAGCCTTTGGCTAATCATACTACATTTGAGTGGCGCAGAGATCCCATCACTCTTTTTGAAATACTACACTGCTATTTCCGAGATCCAGTCAATATTGATAATTATCTGAGAAAACATTACATACATTGTAATTAAATTTCTCACATTTATTAAACGAGATTTGCGCTATAGGAAATTTTCATGAAATTTTAAATTCATTTGGTTTAAAAAGCAGCCTTCATAATACGATATAAATATGAAGTTTGCTGATTTTGGTTGCTATGATTTTGTGAAATTGGAATCTGTCCAATTAAAGGTTGTTGAGGTATAGATCGTTACAAATGGAATTGAATTTTGATAGAATATATTGTTACAAATATCTTTTAATTTTTATGAAATTCTGATAGATAATTATAGCTTACACTTAGGTTATTTAAATGAGTTTTATTCAATAATATACTAATCTTTTTATGTTGTATCTAAAAACAGGAATTTTTGTGGCTATTTCCAGTTGTTAAAACATTACCAGATTCATATTTCCTATAATTACTTTTACCAGATTCATATTTCCTATAATTACCTTAATAGAACAGTAACCACTCAAGATGCACACAAATTCACAAAGCAAGTTGACGGTTCTAGCCGTTCGCTAGGATATCGCTTGTCTGAGTTATCACTTCGGTAGCTCAAATAGAATTGAACTAACTTTCGGGCCATCCACCCGCTTATATAGACAAAATGAAGGAATAATCTGGAATAAACTAGTTTGGAATAATCGAGAAGCAATAAATAAAATCTTTTGATGTGTAGCCCGTGAGGTGGCAAACTTCAAAGAAATTGATCGAGCAAGCCGAGTGGCGGTGAATATCAAAGAGTGAGGCGGCAAAAAGCACAAACAAGTGTTTTCTTTTAAAGATATGTACTAGTATAAGTAGATGTACTAGTACTAAGTATAAGTACTTAGTTTAGAGTAATATTTTTTTAATTGGGTTTTTCCAAAATGTCTCGCGGGCCGGATCATATCTTACACGGGGCCGGATCCGGCCCGCGGGCCGGTGGTTGCCCATATGTGTTCTAACCTCTAATTAAATACTCAACTCCACCCAGTGGCACCATGTATAGAAGAATTAAGAACTGGATTAGTTACACATTTCTATCACAACAAAACTCGCTAACCTATATGCTAAAATTAAAGCACCTGCAACAAGTTTTGAAAAATCGAATGTTATTTACTGGCAAAAACGGATAGAGTCGAACAGTATTTCATAGAATTGACTATAAAATTGAAAAATAATTGCTGTTTACATAAATTATAATAATAAATCTTAAGAATTCCACATTTTGGGTGTGAAGAACGATTATTTGAACAGGTGATAAGCTTAAAATACAAAATTACTTGATTTCAATTGCTTAGTTAAATTAGTTGAGGATTCATTTTCATCCATTTTCTTAATGTATTAAAAAAATAATCGTATCAACTAAAGCAGCTTAGAAGCATAAAATTTACCTTTCAAACCAATTAAAATTCCTTTTAAAAATTAATAAAGTAAACATCTAATTAGTTATCTTAAAATTAGTGGATCGAAAACTTTTAAAAAATCTTTTAACTCTAATGATTTAAGTAGCCTTAATGTCATATGTTCCTCTGATTGACAAAAAAACTTTTAGTTGAATTATTTAGTAAATTGAAATATAGGAAAGGTGCCTCTGTTCACAATTAGGTATATTGATAGGGTTATAAAGTAATTTATAATGAATGTTAATTGTTTTGTTCGCTTTTTGGATCATTTCAAGTTAGTTTCAGGAAAAATAAATATAAAATTTCACCTGTGTGAACATACAAGGTTTGTAACAAAAGTTCTGAACCTTGATAGATCCATTGAGTGTCATTCTTCAAAATACCTATTGGGTCGCAAAAGAAAAACACTACATAGTGACCCCTCCCCTTTGTATTTTTGATACCGATGCTGCACTCTCTGGTTCAAATGGTTTACCACGACTCGTAGAGACGCCATGTCTACTTTGCAACTGAAAGTAAACGAGTTACATTTTGTTACAAAACTATCTGTGGAAATATCTTTTTCATGCGGTCTGGTCTAAGGTAAGTACTTTGGAATATTCTTTTAGGGATATTTGAAACATTAGGAACAGTTTAACGAGCTTACGCACATACAAGAGAGAGGCATCATGTCACTATAACCTATGAAATATGGACACTTACGAAGCAAAATCATTTTGCCCTCTCGGAGATCGTTATTGGACCACCGTTTACTTTTTTCGTTAGTTCAAAAATATAAAAGAACAACCAACAGATAGTTGTGGGTTGTTAGCTAGCTGTTGATAATGTTAAGAAAATTGGAGGTAAAAAACTGTTTTTACTTAGTCTCCATACAAAATATGTGAGATCAATTGCTTATCAAGAAGATAAAAATAATATTTAGTATCCTCTTTCAAAGCTCAAATAGGTAGGAAACATTTTGGCAAAGCTGTATCCCCAGAAAGAGGTATGTCCACTACTGCCGTAATTTATTATTTCCACCTATAATTATTTTGCTCGAAAACGAATGAAAGAAGGATGTGCATCACGTTCTACTACAACTATTCTGATTAGTTGAAAATGGAGATTTTCGGAGACTGGTTTGACCATTTTCTTTTCTTTTTTTCATGCCAAACCCTGTTAAAAGCCTTCGATACGTCAAGTGCGATTGCTCTGAATTCCCCATATTTAGGCTTAGGAGGTTCCCGGTTAATCCGTGTTTACCAGAGCTGTATTGATAGTCGCTGATGATTTTAGCAGACTCAAGATATCTCAATATTTGCTAGTTAACGACTTTCTCCATGACCTTGGTAGTGGTTGGGACTAAAGCAATCGATGATAGTTATTGGGAAACGTCTTTTTACCTTTTTTTAGTATGGGTTGAACTCGAGCAACTTTCCAATCTGCAAGAAAACGACAGAGAAAACCGTTTGCATAGCAGACTTGTTATTTTAGCTGCGCAATTCTTCAATACGATTGGTGGTATTCCATCTTGGCCAATCGCTTTATTGATGCTCAAATCTTTGAGTAGTTTTGCCAGTCCTCGGTGTCGAAATTCCCTTTCTGCCATAGATGTACCAACTCTGGCAGGATGGGTGGTAGTTTTCCTCGCGAATCAAGAATTGAATTTGAAGTAAATATGCGACCCAATAAGTCCGCCTTCTCCTTTGTTGTCTCTGCGATTGACCCATTTCCCCTAGTCAACGGTATAATTTTTGACTTACAAAAGCCTTGGCTGACTGCTTTTGTTAAAACCAGAAAGACCTTGATCCATTTGGGCTATTGAGAAGTTTTTTTCCCACTCTTCCATTATATCGTATATTGTCGGTATTTCTCGAGACAACAAACGAAACATTATTACAAGGAAACATGAAAATAAAATTTTTTAGATGGTTCCATTTGACAGATTTATAATACCAAAATCACATCTGAATCGAGTGTGTATGTCGTATCCGGCATATACAAGGTGAAACTTGTTATTGAGTTCACCTTTTTTTCTGTTAGATCCAGGATATGAGAGAGAGAGAGAGAGAGAGAGAGAGAGAGAGAGAGGAAGAGAGTAATTATAATTAGGGTTCACGCCAGCATGGCGACATAGCGACAATTGTCGCCAAATCATCAAGAAATGTCGCCAAAATCATACACATCGATGACAAATTTGTCGCCCAAAATATTTTTAAAAAAACCTATGTTTTATATTTACTGTGCTGTTTTTGCATAAAAGAATTTATATATGCCGTAAAAATATGTATAAAAGTGTTGTAGCATGCAAATGTTAATTTTTTTACTTTTGTCTACCAAATTATATTTTTGGACCACTAAATCATAACTTAGGTGGTCCTTTTGGACCACTAAATTGTCATTGCTGGTGTGAACCCTAATTATAATACATATATCTTACTTCACTTCACAAATTAGATTATGCCAGTCTTTTTAAATCCATAGTAAATTGTAGAATTCTGCCACAGTATAATAAGATCTTTCAAGCAGAAATGCTGGTTGAATAATTTTTTGGCTTGGAAGATGATGCAATTTTTTACCAGATCCAGAAGTGGGTATAGTTAGTAAATGTCCAAATTCTTTCTTCTAGTAGGGTAGGCTGAGTTGATTTGTGAAAGTGTTCGTGAACCAAACAACCAGATTCTAAAATAAAAACAGAGGGGAGAGTTAAAATGTTTTGTTGACAATGCGTTCTACTACTTAAACCATAAATATAACGAATAGTTCTTTTTTTACAACAAGTTGTTCAAGTAGTTCGAGAATCGAGCTGTTCGGACACAGATTTAATGGCAAAATAAGCAGAGGATAGTTTTTTGTCAAGTTTTGTACATGTAGACCACCTTGATTAAATTTGATAATCGTATAAAGTTATTGTTAAATTTTAGAGGTTTCAAAGCACCCTTATAGGATGAAACTAAAGTTTTCTCAGTGTTTAAACAGAGACCAGGACTTGATATTAATGAGATCTTTGCCCATGGTAGCATGTAAAGCTTGTTTATGTGGTCAACTCCAAGTTACCCGAGAATCATTCGCGATTAAAGTAAATTTACCATAAATTCATATGTCTGTGACAACATTAACGAATACCACAAAAATAAACTGGAGCCAAAACTGAGATACACCACTGCCAACTGGTAATTTACTTGAAACTTCATCATTAACTCGTACCAATTGTTTTCGGCATTCAAGGTAAGATACTATCTATTTTAAGGAACACTTGGTTGCCATAATACTCTAGTTTGTTAATCATGATCAATCGAAGGCTGTAGCAAAATCACATAAAACCGAATCCGTATAAAATTGTTCAGTGAGGTATATATTTTATTGAGAACTGAGAACATAGCGCCATTACTTCATTTATTAGGTAGAAAACCAAATTGTTGAGCTATCAAGATTTTATGTTTAAAAAGAAAGGATTTTTCATTAGTTGTTCAATTATCTATGAGGACTCTTCGACTGCAGATGTTGTACAGCATTCATATCCGTATTAAGACCTCGAATCGCAGAAATCTTCCTTAAAATTTGTTTTGCCTGATTAGAGCATAAATCCATACACATACAAATTTATAATAACCAAGAGCGACGTACGAAAAAAATACACTGTAAACACATGCACACCATTCAGTGACATGTCCAATTGATAACTGCACAATTCCCAAACTGTGTGGCCCATGACACACAGAGGTGAGTCAGTTTTGTTGCGGTGATATTATACTTTCGGTATACCTATACCATATTCATTTATACTCACAAATATCTCAATTTTTTTCTATCTTTCTCGATACCTTCTGTCCTAACCTTCGTAGACTTTAAATTCAGCTATTCATTCACACACTTCAGTTTCAAAGATATTTGGTACGAACATAATTTCTGCCATATTAAAAGAAGCTACTGTTCGATTGACCTTATTAATTCCAACTGGATTTTCTTGTAGCTTACCGCGAATAATTTGAAACAGTTTTATCGCCAAAGGTGTATAACCGAACTTGAAAATTATTATGCAGAAACGCCTTCATAAATTGAATATAAAAAAAGCATAACAGTAATAATTTAATAGCTACTTCATTGTAAATGGTATCAAGATTACATATATTCTACGTTGCAATCTAACAATAGATTATTAACACTAGAAGAAATTAAAAAATTGGTTTCAGTAATAAAAGCTATTTTATATCTTCCTCGAGATACTATTACAAAGAAGTACTTACTTCCGTCTATACAATAACTTTTCAGTTTTTTTTATATAAATAGCGGCATAATTAGTTCAATTGATATTATCAAGACAATAATTTTGTGCACTTAGAACCAATTGTTAAAATCTGTTAACAAAAAAAAAACTCAATTCATATAGTCCTAGAGGTACTCACTCTTTTCTGATATATATGAAAACTGAAACTTCTCTAAAATTTTTTGTCTTATAACAACAAAATTGGTATTGATTCTTTTTAAAATTCCGGAGTTAGCGGGAATTTCAATTTTTTGCAAGTTAAAATCTTTTCTATAATAAAGAGGTATTCTGATAGTAGGGCTAATTAAATAACCATTGTTTAGGTCTATATTAAGTTTTAATTTTCTTAAATCGCGTAATCCTAAGATTCCTTCAAAATAGTCGTGGAAATTATAAAGAATGAATTCAAGTTCTTCTAGTAAATTAAATTCTTTTAGCAAGGGTATTTTTGCTTTGTTTTTTGTTTTTGTATTACCGGTACATGTTATTAAGGTATAGTTGGAATGAAATATTTTATTTGGGAAATTTTGTTCAGCTATATATTGTCGTAAGATGGAACTGTGGCATCCGGTATCTATAAGTAATTTTAAAGGTGGGTTTGATATTTGAATGTAAGGTAATGTATTCATTTAAGGTCGGAATTATCATTCGGTATTTCGTTTGAGTTATCGAAATATTGGTAATTGTAATTATTCTCTGGAAAATAAGGATTCGGATCGTAAACAGAATTTTCATAAGAGCTTTCTTCCAAGTTGTGTCCATCGTTGATATTGGTTGTTTCAGTAGATGTAAATTGATGTTTACGGGGGTTAGCGAAAAATGGATTTTGTCTAGGGAAGTTTTTTGTCTGAAGAGAAGGTATTCTACTAGTTGTAGACATTGGTACAGGTTTACTAGTGGGTTTGTGGGAATTTTCTGGAGAAAATACATTTTTTGGTCTTCCGAAAACTTGTAAGGTTATTTGCTGGTTTACGAATCTTGACTGAATATTTATTGGTTGACTTGAGAATCTTGAAGGTGTTTCTAGATTAGTATTGTGGTTTGGTTGACTGAAATAATTGGGTTTGTTTGCAATTGAGTGCGGGGATAGTAATGAGAAGGAAGTGATGTATGTTCCCTGGGTTGTTGATGCATAATCTTTGGTTTTATATTTGTTTGATGGGCAAAAGGCTTATTAATATGAGAACGTGAAGTATTTTGTTGTTCAATCAAACTGTGATTGAAAACAAGACACTGTTTGCGTCTTCAAGACTTTTGGGGTTATGGATCATTAAAATTTTACAGAGCTCGCTATAATCATTTGCCAGCAAAACAGTAAGGGCTGTTGATTCGGCTTGCTCAATTAAAGCAATTTTGGTTTGGAGAGCTAACGGCCTGTGTTTTAATAGAAATTCTAGATAATAAAATTTTTAATCTATCAATAAATTCTAGTGCTATTTCGTTTTTATTTCTGCTACTATCTGTTTTATCGCCAAATTTTGACTAAGTGCGTTTCTTATATCTACCCATGTTTTTAAATCGGGTTCACATTAAAAAAATAACCGGCTTCATCTACTAATTTGCAAGTTATAGATGGAAATAAAAACTCTTTCCGACTTTCGTCTGTTGAATTTGTAGCATACCTATTATAAAATGTACCTACACTATTTATAAAGTATTCTAAATGTTCACTGTGACCGGAAAAAGGTCTTAGAGTATGTGCAATTTCATTAGCTACTGTAATACACATTTTTCGACCTTCTGGAACTTCTTTATTTAATTTAGACAATGTATCTATTAATGATTCGATATTTGACATTCAAACCTAATCTGCGAGACACGAAAGTAATTTTTGGAAAAGTAGAAAAAAATTATTTTTCGATATATATAAATACAATTTTACAAAAATAAAGGGTTGGAAAGGAATGTATCACTTACTGTTGAAACTGACGACTTGCACAGGTTTCAGGAACAATTCACCAACTTGCTTTTTTAAAAACAATTTATTTAGCAAACTGAGGATTTAACAATTTAAAGTTACAATTAGTTACACTAATCTGATTAACGTACTAGATGAATATCAAATTAAATGGACTAAGAATTTAAAGTTATAAATGATTAAACCAATCTGACTGGCGTACTAGACGAATATCAGTTGAATGAACCAAATAATAGTTTCACAGGCTTCTTTATATATTAGTTCTTATCTTATACCATAATAATTATAAAATTAGATAAATATATTTATGGATCATTATTATCACATTAATAATAATTAACTGAAGATGATACTTCAATGGGGTTGAAGTGGAATCTATAAAATTTACAGACAGACTAAACATATTCAAAATTTATAGCAACGATAACTTAACGAGGTTAGAGTTCATAATAATAAATAAGTAATTGATGATGATGCGCCGATGCAAAAAAGGGTGTTTTGGATAACTTAACTCTAGCATTAAAAAGTTTAATGAATCTTTTTAATTAAATCCTTGTTAGTTGCCTTTTTCCTCTCAAACTTTTAGAAATGAGAAATGTTCTTCTTAATTTAATTCGTAATTTATTCAAGTTGATTTAATAATTTTTTTTTTAATTTTTTACATTTACGTGGTGGAAGTATATATATTTTCTATCATTAAGATCGACACTAGATCTAAAAGAAAAGCTAAACAAACTGGCCTTGACTTATAAAAGCTTAAAAAATAACGATGTGAAAACTAAATATAACACTGACTTATCAACTTATAATGTTTTGAAAACAGTTTTATGGTATATTGAACCGTTCATAAAAATATTGTTTTGTCACCAAGTAAACCCGTATTACTTACTTTGCCTAAACTAAGAATAATCTTAAAGATTTAGCATATAGGATTTGTATTTCGCTTTACTCGGCTCGGGTTAGATTAAAAAATTTTGTCTTCTGAACAGATAGAGATGTTTTAGAAGAAATATCATCTGCATTTAAGAAATCTTTCCATGGAAATACTTCGGACTAAAATGCCTGAAAATTCATTAACTGTGGCACAATATTGGTCCAAGTATAAACTGTTAAATATTTGATATGAATGAAATCACAAGGACTCATCCCCTATATTTAGTGAACGATGAGGAGGTACAATGTCAGATACACTTTTAGAAAACATTCAACCTTTTTTCGATAACATTTTCAACAACTATGATATATTAATTTATTACAATTGTCCTTCAATTGTGTATGAAGCCTGCATAAAATATTTTTCAGCATTTAAATTTTTAAATGATTTCATTTGTTTACAGGTCTCATAACTATTAGTAAGCACTAAATACCTAACTAACAATGTCCATATTTGTAACTAAACGTCAACTTTATCTTTATCTTTAAGTAAAAGTGGAACCAATGTATGGATTTTCCACTAAAAAATTTATAAAAATAATCATTCATGTTTATTTCTCAATATGTTTCACTGCTTAATGTTTGTTATGAAATCTTACTATTCAACATAAAACACACACATTCTGACAACATCGAGGAGACGGGTATGACCGTTCTTACACATAAACTAGTCTAGCCTTTTTTATAAACAGTTAAAGACAGCATTTTTATTTTATATTATTTCAGTTGTAAAAAGATTTTAACAGAATAAAATAATTGCAGTGTGGTAAGACCTTTGGTGTTGAGAACCAGTAACGAGGTCGAGGATAGAAAGCACGCGAAACGATGAGAAGCTGTCAGCAGTGGCATGAGAGTCAGAGCTTAGGAATGACCAACAGGGCTTCCCCAGCTTCTTGGGGGGCTTTAGAGGAAATGTTATTTTAGCCGGGTGGTATTGGAGTGAAGAAAAGGGGTGATTCGTTGCGTGGAGTAGGCAGATTCAGACCATGGAATCGGATCACTTTTTACCAATGAACGAATAACGACCCTATCCCCACACTTCTAACGTAATGGCTTCAAAGTGGGAGCCGATACGTCGTCTTTTGTTCATAATCCTAATCGTGGAAACATTTCCGTATATATATCTTTAATCTTTAAAACTTATTGGAAAAAACTAATATTGAAACAGAAGGGTCCTAAAATCAAGAACGTCTAAAAACATCATGAACATCAAAATAAGAATAAAATCAAAATAGAACTTTGTTCTACGAAGATGTATTGATATCTATTTAGCCTAGACCAGTTCCATGTATAAACAAAATATTCCGTTACCATAGCAACGAGCAATAACTTATTAGAAGTGTCAGTGTAAAGTTTGTCGTCAAAATAGTAAAACAGAGTTACGCAATAAATTAAAAGAAAGAAATTGTGAAAATCGAAAAATTGGAGTATCGAGCCATCATCAAGTACCTGTATTTAAAAGGGTTAAGAGATAAGCAGATTCACGAAGATATGCTTAATATCCTTGGTGATCAATTTCCTTCGTATGCGACCGTGAAAAATTGAGCTTCAAAAGATGTGAATTTTCCATTGAAGATGATGACCAATCGAGAAGGCCAGTTTCTGTGTCAGTCCCCGAAAATATGTTTAACTACATGTACCAAATAGCGACGCTCTTTGACGTTGTCTTCAGTTTGGGTCTCAAGCCCGAACGATGGTTGTTAACTGCTCTGATGAGACGTAATGAGGTCGAAACTAGTCAGTAGTTACAATCTCTCGTTACAATTGGGAGCCGTTGGGGATGTTAATATCGACAAAAGGGTCAATTGACATCGCGCTCTTCAGAGGAGTTGTAATTCAATATTCGTCAAGGCATTTGAAGAACGGCAGAATTCATTTTCGAATTAATGTATGCCTAAATCTTCATGATTTTAGGTCTTTTCTGATTTAAAACTAATTTTAAATCAAAACCTAAAATTAGGACTATTTATTAACAAAAATGTATAAGATTGTTTTAAGATGTACGAAATTAAAGCAATAAATGTTCATATATGTGATGTAAGTTTGCATAATCAAATTAAATCAAATTAATTGCTTTGTCGAACAAATTTTAATTGTTTGCAATAGGTGCGAACTATATGTACCACTTAAAACCGAAATGTGAAACACAATCGAAGGTTAAAACGACTAGGCACTAAGGAAAGTTCCTTTCGAATCGAAATCTTTACGAGTCATCTAAAATGCTAATTTGCCGGTTAAGGGCAACATGAAATCTCATAAAGCCGCTCGATTTTTATACCTCCATCTAAATATCAAGTCTATAATTCGTCGCACAAGCCGTAGATCTGACAGAAGTGTTCATTGCAAATGTTATTAAGTCCACCTACTAATATAAGTAACAACGCCTTTGCTGCTTACATTTGACACCCTCGCAATAAGTCGAAAAACTACAGAATCCACCAACGTAAATGGAAATATGTCGCTTAAGAAAATACCTGTGATTTGCGAAAAAAAAATATGGAACAGGTTGTCTACATTGTCTGCAGCGACAATCATTTACGTTTAAGTTTCATGTTCGTATTTAAAAGGAAGTCTATCATTTTTCATTGAATAGTGTATTTTAAGGAGTAGGGATTAGGAGATGAATTATTTTCTGGAGCGTGGACTCTGTAAATTATTAAATCTACTAAGCTAACATTGCGATAAATAGATAGGTAGATACAGTTTTTTTTTTAACTCTCAGAGTAGGTTATCAATAATCTGCTATTAGCCAAAAACCGTTTTTTATGAATGGAAGTTGTCTTGTCTTGAATGAATCAACTTTTAGTTTTATTTTATATATTTTTTTGTATTTCCGTAAATTTTGAAAATGAATAAACTTAAGATTATCATTCAAAAGGGTTTTCAACCTTAGCAAAACTGATTTAGCTACCACCATCATTTTTTATCTGTGTTCGTCTCAATAAATGGCTTCTTTGGAGGATACCGGGTGAATAGAACAGGCTGCTTCAACTATTGCACGATTGACTTCATTTTGGAATATCTCTAAATACAGATATTCTCATTTCTGCCCCTACCTTAGAGTCGTATGCAATAATTCCATACAGGTTTTACGTTGTTTTTGCATAACAGCTAAGTTAGGAAAATCTAACGTGTATCAAATATCATTCATTGGCTTTGATTAAATTGTGTATGCTTGAAGCTATTGCTGGATCTATATAAGATGCTAATGTTGTCAGCATTTGGTCTTATTATGAATCTTGAGTTAAGTAACTCTGCTGTGTACATTAAGTACATAATAGATACTAAAACGCTTCCTTGAGATCGTCAGAATGGATGTATGGCTTGGATATCAGATAACAAATTGTTCTCAATTATAGTCAAATATTTTTGAGTCATAAAATTGCGAAGTTGATTGTAGTCGAAATCGGATGTAGCTTCTGAAAATATATTTTTCAATCAATATTCCTGCTTCCAAACTTGTTCTAATGTCTCTGAATAATGATGAAATGGAATTGTTATCTCGAGACCAGTCCCAACTACTAAATGTATATACGGGTTTTTTATAATAATAATCTCATGTTTTTTCTTGCATCACACATTATCAGTGTGTGTTATTTTCCATTTGCTGAAAATCATTACAAATTGATACACGCTTTTCAAATATCTCTTGTTTTTATTAGGTTGTTAATCCGTTTCTGTTGAGCAGGACACTATTCATGTTCACCTCGAAATATCCTTTTGTTGATACTACTAGGACACTTCCAAAGGAAACTAGATGTAAACGAGCTAGCACATCTGTATAGTTTATTTCGTCGAATTTTGTCACCACCTACTTTTGCTACGGAACTAACTAGGGAAATATTAAAAAATACTCTATATTGCAGAACGTTCTTTCAATAATGAAACTTTTCTATTATAATTTATATTATTCTATATTATAAATAAAAAAACTCGTGTTTTTTTATAACTACTTTCATTATCAGAGTTCCTATTTAGGTAATTATTATTAGAAACAAAGAAAGGTTTCACAAGTTTTTATTCTCATTTATCAATATCAACCGAAAATTAATATAGTTGACAATTGGTAAACACTTTACGAGGGTTCCTACTTTAGAGATAGGTGAATGAAAGCAAATATTTATCATTGGATATGGCTTTACTATATTTCAAAATATTCTTCATTAAGATCAATACACTTTTGTATGTGCTTGAACCAATCTTCGAAGCATTTTTTCTATTTTGATGGACGTACCTCCAAAACATGTGATTTGAACGCATCATTCGCTTCTTCATGTGTAGAAAAACGTTAGTCTCGCATTTTTGATATGCGGTGATAAGAAGAAATCATTGGTTGCCAATCAAGCATTGTCTTGATGGTGCTAGTGTACCATCTGGAATTGATTGTTCTATGTTGATCTAACGAAACGGTGACGATATTTCCAATTATTTTGGAAAAACAGGAGAACATTTGATTAGGAGTGCTCCAATAACTTTTGTTGTATTTGGCTCGTCTTAAAAGTCGATTGTTGTTTAGTTTCAGGTTTATTTAAATACATCCATAATTCCTCGCCTGTCTTTGCACCAAACGACACGAGCTTTTTTTGCGCGATTGTCAAATTATGGGGTATCCAACGCGAAATAAACTTGTGGAACTAATCCTCAAATATGCCTCAATCTCACGGTATGTCACATGACAATCTTGCAATATCAGTTTGCGCACAACATAGATGTTTTCTGGCACGACAGCCGCATTTGGACGATCACGAAATTCATCGTGTAGCGAAGTGCGTGTTTCATCACCAAAAGTCGAAACGAGTTGATTGCTGTTGGTTTAATTCACCTCGAAAGTCATTGCACGAAAATGTTGGTATTTAATTTCATTTTTTGACCAAAATTAATGTATCTGTAACCAAATCAAACAGCACTCGTATGACAACAGGTTCTGAGGACGTTAAAAATGTCAAATTTTTTGATGGCAATGTAAGATGTGACATATTCACATCAGTGTTACCGTATCTCAAAATTAAGTAACAACCCTTGTATCAGCATAATCATGATTATTCACATGATAACCATGATATTTTCATGTTATTCTGTTCATTTTGGATCTTGTTATTTTCGAATCATGTCCAATTGTTCAGCAAAAAAATTTTTTTAACAAAAACTGAATAATGAAATGAAGTATCACAAGACAAACTGATATATTTTTTTAATTCTAATATCAACAATTATTGTTTATTTAGTGAATGTGATTCTGGAACTAATTTATTCAGTTCAGAATCAAACATTTGAATTTGAAGACGTGTGACAATTTTGAATTAAGTTGTATGAATATGGTGGTTTTAGTGGATTGAGGTGTGATCGTGAGTGTTATTGCATCTGGTACTGTATAAGTGTAGAAGTATATTCTAAATACAATGAGAGTAACTCCAATATCATAAATATATTATAATTTTTGCATTGGAAGGAAAGATATGTCATAATGTTAATTTACGCAAATAGTACAGAAACTGATGTTGAGTAGGAGGAAATAAAAGCATATAACTTTATTCAACAGTCACTTTATGAATACATTACTTATGAACATTAATTGAAAAGCTCTGACAATACTTCAGCTTTAATAGTCACTGATATCAAAATCGTCTACATTGTATTCAAAATCACTTCGAATTTGATTCAAAATTAGTTGCAGTAATCCTCGTTCACGAAGAGTTGATTTCTAATTTTTTTACCCAATGTATACATTGTAATCGACATCATTGAAAAAAAAATTTTTGTGTTTTGTCGATATTTAGCCAATCTATTCTTCACGTTTCTTATTGTCAAATAACATGTTTAAGATGTCGACCTATACATTTCTTCTTATAGTATTTTTATGTAAATAACACGATGTTTGTGTGATTGTCAGTATCGCGTAAAGAAATTAATAATAGTACACTAAGTAAGTAACAATTACCACCCGACAAAGATTTTGTGCTCGAACTATAGCTGGTACTGGCAATAAATTTCGGGACTTTTAAAAATTTACTTACCGTTAAAGACGTGATTTGTTCTCCTTCCCCATAATTTATTCTAAGATTATTATTAATTTAATTCATCAGTTTTCTCCTGAAACTGTGGATAGCTTTGACCGATTTCTAAAGTATCTTAAGCATTTATCAACAATAGTTTATTATCAGGAATTCAGAGATATTAGTGATTTGTGTAACATGCAAATAGATATAGAAGAATCAGGAAAGTGTACTTGCCTGTCGTTGCTGCCAGGAAAATCGAGGGAGCTGCAAATAGAATTTTATACAAGTTGGGGTTATGGATAAGATAACGGTGTATTTATAAAAAAACTGAATACGTTATCAATTGCAAGATTATTTTATTTCACTTGGAGTTTCGGAGGTATGTCCTTACAACGTTAATGCTCGGAGAAAACTGAACTACCTATTTCACTATTTGATAACCTCAATACATTTTTGGATTTTATTACCAACTCTATACATAAACATATACCTGGTTTTATGACCTGTAGTTCAAAAACCTTTTTTTCTTTATTTTAGGAAATACCAAAATATATTCTTTGACAAGGATAAAATGTGTTCAACAGATGTTAGAAAACTTTACTTTATTTCCAAAATCATATGAAAATCAATATTATGAACGTTTGTAGTTGAAACTTATTGAATATAGGGTAAATTAGATAAAAGTTTTATAGGGTTTAAATTATTACAGTGACAAAATGCGTTGTTTACCATATAGGGAGGATAAAATAACATTTTTTAGTTATTTTAATTCAATTTATTGAGTTTTCATATAATCGATTGTCTAATTATAATTATGGCTTCTAACAAAGCTTAAGTTTTAATTAAAAAATTAAAAAATTGTTATCTTAAAACCAAAATATCGGAAAAATTCAGTTGTGTAAAAAATCCCTAATATGGTTTTATCAAGAGAGAATTATGGAACCTGTGACATCTTGGAAGAATTTACTTTCGACTGTGTATATAGTAGCAGTGTAATTTGTGGGCCATATCAAAAATATATCTATATAATCCTTGAGTTGAGGTTATAATTTCAGCAATTTTTGTGAGCCTTATGAAGCAATTTATAATTTTTATCGTATATATCCTTTTATAAATCAAATTTCCACGCTTGCCACCGTCATTACCGTTTATAGAGATAAATTTCAACACCCACTTTATCTTCGTTTTTTTTTATGACCACCTAGAGATTTGTAGATGAGACTAGCATAAAAGAAAGTGGTCATAAATTGAGTTTTCATTGAACACCTATACCAAGATAAACTACACCGTTCAACTTTTACATAATGAAGATATTACTCATCTTGGGTAAATCTCTTCATAATTTTTCAAAATTAAGAACACACTCCTTTTAAATAAATCATATGTTCACAATACTGCTTAAACTTTAGATTTTTAAAAGGTTTCTTTTCCAAGCAACAAATTTCTGGCGTATCCCCATTCCTATTCAACTGCCTGTATAATGTTTCACAATCATTATTACTTTTACATGTGTATTTTTAGTTATCGATCTCTTCCTGTATTTTTGAAATACCGTTAGATCCGTCTGGAATGTTCATTGCATAATCATGGCTGAAGGGAATGCAGATTTTATAGCCGCGATTAGATTTATTTCCCACTGTGCATGAAAAGGTTTTCCAATGATGCAAAAGCAACAGGTTGAAATTAAAATATACAATAGTTGATAAAAACACCATTCAACTTAGCACATAATCATCAAATGAAAACAGTATAATTATTAAGTTTTATTTACTAATAACATATAACGATCTGTGGGAACTGAAATGCGAAAGCGTGATATAAACAATTAGACCCTATTAACGCCTAAAGAGTCACCATGCACTCTTGACATTACTCTAAATTGAGTAAATCAAAAGTTCATTCCAAATTAAAATAATGAAATAATGTCAACAATATAGTGTATATATACGTATAAATTTCTTTAATTTCTTATTTCTTGGACTTTTTGATATATTAATGCTTCTAAATGTTCTTGATTTTATGTCTCTTCTGTTTTTTTTTTAAATAATTTTTGGAAGAAAGATAAAGTTGACGTTTCGACTTTTCCTTAAGTCTTTATCAAAATATGATATTGACACTAACTATTTATTTATTTATATTAATCATTAGATCACCTACATCATGAACATCAAAATAGAAATTTGTTCTAACAAGACAAATTAATTTTTACTCAGTCCTTACATCTCAAATATGTAGCAGAATTTACAAAATACAGCTATAAATTTTACTTAAATTATTTAGGTCTTTTTTATCATTTATAGCTTTTTCGTTATTATGAATGTGAACCAATACTTAAAAAAAGTCGAAACCTCAAATTTTATTCTTCTTTCAAACATTATTAAAAAACTAATTTTAAAACAGAAGAGACCTAAAATCAAGAACACGTTTATTTTTTTGGAAAACATCAAATTATCGAGGTCACAAAGCAATATTCAAAATGACACTTGATGAAATGTAAGGTGTTAATTAAGGTTTTACTTTTGTTGTAAGTGTTTTTACATAAAAGATATAATTTTATATCTCTACCTGTCCTTAATATTCCCAGTTCATGTTAAATTTCATGTTTGATTTTCTCTTCAATCTTGTTAATTCAACTACATCACATTCACTAAATTTTCATTTTAGAAAAAAGTCGTATAAGGAACTAAGAGGATGGTCTGACCTAGTGATGCTTGAAAAATACCACTGTATTAGAAAGTATGCAGCATATGTTTCAAGCATGAAGACGCCACGTTGCTTAGTATTTGTTTGGCAGCCATCACTAGTGAACATTTTCAGTGAATTTGTAAACATGGAAAGAATAGGTCAACGTTATGTGATACAATACTTCTACTTGAAAGGCGTTAGCCCAACCAATAGAAAAGCTGAACTAGATTCTATTTTGGGTGAGACTCCTCCATCGTTATCGACAGTACAATATTGAGTAGAAAGTGCGCGAGTTAGTAAACATAGTAGGCATTTCAAAAAGTGCAGTACATTGCATAGTAACTAGGTTAGGGTGTCACATTTGCTCACAGTTGAACAAAACAGCGTCGTGAAGATGTTTCCATCGAGTGTTTAGCGATGTATCATAGAAATAAAGCAGAATTTTTGCGCTGTTTGCATAACCATAGCTGAAACTTGGGTCCATCACACACACTCGCCAGAAGACGTCTACTGAAGAGTTTTTAACCACATGAATCAAGTAGCGGCGTCGGCTGGCTGTGTCTTCAGTTCGGATTAGAGACTCCGAACGAGAGGTCGTTACGACCCTCTTTGTAATTAGGGCTGCCGGCGAATTGTCGATGAAATCACGTTCTTCTGAGGAGATGTAATTCAATATTTTTCGTGGTATTAGCCAGGAAAGTAGTTGTTTTCTCCTTTGAAAAAGGGCAAGCCAACACTTCGATCATATAATTCGAAATAATAGGTGTAAATAGATATTATGTTTATATATATTAATAATATATATAATTAATAATTCCCACGATGAAAAGAAAATAAATAGTAAAGGTTTGCTTGCATTGAGTCACAATTGGTCCGCACAATTTTGGAAATTCTCGATAATCGATTTGTATGGATTGGATGAAAATACTCAACGGCACTTCATTTTTAATTTAACATATACTACATATACTGTCACCTTATTTTACAGTATTCAGCATTAAACAATCTAGGATTTATTGAGTTTTGGAACGTTGGAGATGTACAATGTTATCCCCTTGTTCTCAAAAGTATAATGAATCATATAGTTTTTACAAATTTAAAAATTAATGGATATAAACATGAAACTCGAAATCCATAAAATCAAGCATATGAAGTATATTCAATGACACAGTAGAATATAACAATGAGATAAGCACATGTTGTTTGGCAATGTGCTTACGCCTCTAAGCACAATACGATTATTAATCGTTTATAGAAAATGCACCAGTCATTCGCCATTCCATTCAACGTCATATTTTTATCGATAGATATCAGAAGAAAAAATTATACATATATTTCAACAATTTCTTAAGGTCACCACACCCACTATAAGTACAAAGTAAGTTGTGTTGTTTTATCTTCAAAAACTAAGATCACACAAATGATCTAACAACTTGAAATTATGACCTACTTCATACATAGTTATTACCTACTGATTTTTAGATAAAAAATTGGAGAGCTTTAAGCAAACTTATGTAAAAAGAAATTAATTGCCTATTATTTATATTCCATTATTCGCAACATATTGAAACTGTTCTGAGTATTCAATAAAATATGTCAAGAATCATATAACATACAGTGGTGAGAAAACATTTGGCACAATGCACAAGTCGGGCAGTTTGTAATGTGATTGATTTTACTAATATGAGAGTTGCTGCATAAATTTTGAGATAGGCAAAAAAAATGTTGACCTCGGAATTTATTTTTGATCAGCGGGTATAAGAAGACCATACAGTCAAAAAAGACCTGTCATTGGATGCTTCTGACTATTCAAAAACCTTTTTGTTTGAGCTGATATGTGAGAGCACGCATTGTCGTGGTGGAGAATGATTCGTCTTCTGCGATTGATTTTCCTGATTTTTCCAACATTTCCGTTGCTGTTATTATACTCAAAATTGAACGTTCTACGTTTGGTCTAATGGAACGGTAGGGCCAGTTATTCCGAAAAAACAGGCGAACATTTGCTTCGAAGTGCTTCGTGCGCGAACAACTTTTGTTGAATTTGCCTCGTCAATTTAGATTTACCATTAATTCATTATCAATTTGGTATTTCCTTTGCAAAAGATGATACCTAGGACAAAACTAAAGTATTGACTAAGATTAACCTGTTAAGTGAAACTATTCAGGAGTTTTTCAAGTAGTTTTATTAAAAATGATAACAGTAGATACAGTATTTGTAATATGTAGAATCTCTCCATTGTTTTTATCGACTTACATTGTAACAATGCAACAGATAAAACCTTTTTTTCCCAGTATCACCATTGTCTTTTCCTCATTTTTGACGATTCTATTGATTGCTACTACTCCAAATATTGTAAACATTTTCATACCTTCAAATAACTTCCTTGATACTTCTTCTCGGGCTTATATTAAGCTGTTTTGATTGGTGTTCGGTTTATATTCACACAATTTTTGCTTCTTCCAAATTTCCACTTCCGATACCACTATATCCAATTTGAATTTTTACAGTTATTCAATATGATCTTCATTTCCTTATATTTATACAAAAGATTTTTTTTTCTTATAATTCAGTTAATAATAATCCACGGAACTCAGTTAACTCTGCTGTGACCTTTTTTCCCATTCAATAGTTCGACTCATTTAGATGTCACGTCAATTTTCGAATTGTGACACTCATTTAAAATGATATAAATTAGCGTCACCAATATTAAAAAAGTTATTGAAAGGGCCAAAAATTGTTTTTGGTACTTTATCTATTCCTTTGTATAAAACCTGTTTTTTGAAATCTAAGACTGGGTTAAACTGGGTATAAGGGATTACGTCGTAAAATTTCCTCTCTGTTTTGTGGTTTCTCTTTTCTTATTGAATATAAACAAATTTTCGGTATAGTGAAATTTATAAGCCTAGTACATTCTTCATTTCTTTCTCAATATGTTCTCCGTGATTATTTGTTGTTCTGTTATACCATAAAATAATATTTATACTTTTTCCATGTTTCTTATACTTATATTCAAGTTACACCTAAAAATTTCTTTATATTATTAACAAAATAAAAATATCTGCTTAAATAACAGAAACTTGTTTTGTGTATATTATTATATGGTAATTCATATACATTTTTTGAATAAATAATTCGGAATTATATAAGACAAAACCAAGAACGGGAGGAAGCATTGGACCATATGCTTGGGATTTATGGTCGTGAACCGTATTTGGTAATGTTATATAGTTTCCAGCAGAAACTGTAGTTGAAACTGATAATAAAAACATGTTTCTACTTTATTTCTATGTTTGGAATAGTCATTGTAATTTTTTGGTCATTTGCGTCATTTGAATCTTATGGACATATATTCAAACCAGACAAGACTAATTTTAAAACTTGTCCATGAACTAGAATTCTGCGAGTGGGAGAATAATGTATACTTAATTTGCAGATTTGAAAGACCTATTGACTGACGACATTTTTGTAACACAATGTTCGCAGTATTTCACAAGATAAAAGAACGCATATTAACAATGCTCTATATCATCCTATCTTTAATGGACGTTTATACTTTTAGATCACGGAGTTGCAAATTTTGCGAGGTATGTGGTGGTGAATATTTCTGAGTTCGATGGAAAAATTTACAATTATCACGATATTATTTATCATTAATACAATTGAAACATTACTTCTCCGGCTGGAGACTCTTTCTTAGCAAATGGTATTTGGCCTTATTTAAAGTATATAAATAAGTGGTACTTTTATGGGGTGAACAGTTAATATTAAATTATACGCCACTAAGTTTTTTAACGAACAACGTTGAAACAAAACAAAACAAACAACTATCCTCGGACACGATCATCGAAATTAATATTTTTTGTTGTGAACAGTGATAAAACTTTCAGTAACAAATAAATTTATTGAAAAACAAATTTAAATTCGCATGAACTGTGTATCCAGAAAGTACAACTAAGAAAAGCAATTATAAATTAAAAACAACTCAGATTTCTATATATTAAAGATAAGAGTGAAATTTAACCATGGAAAGCCGGGATGGTTGCAGCCCTCAACTGAGTTCCCAGTTGTTGGAGTTGAATTTAACTTGTACCGGTTGAGGTCTGTGGTTGAACTCCAAGCTGGCAGCTGTAAACCTACGGAAAAATAAAAATCAGGAGGGAAACAGGAACATAATCAAAAAGGAATCTGTTCTGTTCTATACAAGAGTTGTGGCGTGACTTTCTATTTTTGCAAATAATGCTAAATCTTAAAGAGATTAGTGTAATGTCTCAATTGCTTTGATTTTTTTGCGAATCATATTATACAACCTAGAAGATCCTGAGCAGTTGAAACAACTCGTTTCTATATGTGTTTTGTAACAAATGATAAGTGCAACGTAAGCTTATTTATGATATTAATTATACGTTAATAGAAGTATTTTTAAGGGGACTCAGATTACTTTTATTTTTATTTTCAAGCTAATAATGGAAATTATCACACGAAACAGTCCATAAGAGAAACAAAAACGAGGTATAAGTAGCATGAAGCTATTTTCCCCGTGTAAAATTTGAGTACAAACAACAACAAAAAATTACACTTCCAGCTTGTTAGAAGGCCATAAACAATAAATCGGCGACCGTATACTGCCTACCAACCAAGGTGTCTAGGAGCCTTGAAAACCGAGAAAAAGATAGGAATTTCGCAGAGCCGCGAAAAATCGGGTATTCGACTGGAAATTTCTGATAAATTGGCAGTTTACAGTAATTTTGAATGAGCCAACTAGGTATAGCAAGTTGGTGTCGGAAATAGCAACATCCAATCGAAACACTATGTTGAAACTCTCTCGTTACTGCACTCTTACGGGCTCACGTATCAATTTTTACCTAACTAACGAGCTGTGACGTCACTTGATATTGACACCGGTTCTTAGTTTTTATGAAATTCATTTTTAAAGTGAAGCTTAGATTTGGTTCAAGGTTACTTAACAATTTGTTTTATTTATTTAAGTAGTGCGATTAAGGTAAGTATCCGAATAATATGTTATATGTTTCATATTAGTTTTTAGGTATTGTACTTCAGGGTTGTTTTGTTTATTATATACGTTGGTATACGTTTAAACCATTTTTATAATAAAGAAGTATGTAAACAACAACAAATTAAGCAATAAAATTTTTCCAAAAATTTTGAGCACATACAATTTTTTTAAAGCAATAAAAATCAGTCACTATATCCGCACTTGAAAAAATTTATACCTTTTCTTCAAAATACGAATCAGAAGCCACCATTTGAAAGTTTTCAAACCGTCGAAAAGTCCGTGGATAATAAACTACTGTTGGCTGAACTGAATTTCTTCAGTCCTTGTCCGAAGAAATAGAGCCATTTCTTGAAAATTTTCAAAATGATTAGCCTCTAACTCAATTTCTTTATAGAGACCTATTTCGGTTCTGGAGGAGGTTCGATGCAGGCGAAATTCTTGAAAGCACTCCTATTTACGAGTATAAGATAGATATTTTCCAAAAAAGGTGCTAATGGTTCGTTCTGCAACCACAAAACAGTACAAGATATCGATTTAGGGTATGCTGCAAGAGCGTCTTTGAAAAAATGCATTTGGGTCAAAGATAAGGACATGTTGATCTTTCGCAAGAATTGTAAAAACTACGCTTCGAAACCATCTGAAAAATACTCCTTAACATTCCAATTAATTAAAGCAATGAATTGCCTTAATCTCAACAAGACAGGTAACAATCCAGAATAATCCGTGCAACTGATGACTGAAGCATTTGTTATTTTGTTCAGTGCAAACAGATGCACTACATTGGAAGAAGCAAACAAGGCTTTTAGAGATATTATTCTGGCAAATCAGATTACGCTAAATAAGACAAAAAAACTATTCCCGTAAATGATTTTTGGATGGTAATTATTGAAAACAGGTGGCTTCTATAATTTCTCAAAGCGGGAGATGCGACAGCAGAGAAAAGATTTTCTGTCACTAAGGATATTTGGTCAAAATTTAAAGAAAGAATCTCTGATAGGCCAAAGATTAGTGCACGATTCTCTACAAAAAATTGATGGATTAAAAATGTAGATATTTCAAAATCTATGATTCTCTCTATGAGGAATGCCTGCTCATTATAGCGCAGCACAAAAAGTCAAAAACTCACAAGATTTGCTGAAATTTGAAAACAGAAAACCAATAAATAGGGCGAAAAACTGGAAACAAAAATGTTAAAAACCCTTGAAGACTTGATTGCAGCAGTGGTAGAAGAATTAGTTAAATTGAAAAAAAAAGATAATATAACTTAAATGCACAACAAAAGAAAGAAACAGGCAGAATTACCTATAGAAAAGGTAGAAGAAGAAAAAATTAACTTGGTTATTTTATTATACTTGTATTGACTAAAATAAATATTCATCCTCATAAAAGTGTAGTAAATTCGCGAAATTTCAACCGGGAAAATGTGAAAATCAACCTGGGGAAACCAGGAAAAAGACGAGAATTTGATTTTCAATATTTACTAGACACCTTATATAGCCTATCAGCATAGAGGTTAGGTTCCGTCATTAATAAAAAGAAATTAAGAGTCACCTATGTCTAATCAAAAACATAGAACAAGAATAGGCTCTACAATTCTTGTATTCTGAGCTGGATTAACAGCATTTTTCAGATAATAAGGCAATAGTCTGATTAAATTTTTATACGTTTGCTCCGTTATGAGTTATAAATCTTAATTGTAAATATAGTCCATATGTTTATAAAAACGTGAATCTGAAATAATAACCCACCCCAATCGATACCTCTAACATGGATTAGAAGTTTGTACACGATTATTTTACTATAAGCTACAATTTTCATGTAAGGGATATTCAAAATAACTATGGTATTTATCTTAGCTGGTTCAAAATTAACAGAGATTATTATTTTATCTATTCTACCATTTACTGTAGAATCCGAAATTGGTATTCCTGTAATAGGGTATGAATAGTATTGTCATCGTCATCAATTTAATCTTTTAATTAATTACTTTCTACTATAAGTTACTCGGTTTCTATATGTTAATTTATTGTAATATTTAAGAGTGAATTTTTCCATATAAACTAATATTTTATTGGGAAATTCGTCCGAAGAATTCATTTTACTTAATTCATATTCAACAGGATTCGAGATAAATAGTCACTATTAATGTTCAAATTTCAACGTCCATCTAATTAATTCGAAACTGGATTCTTTCAAGCCAAATAACCATTGTAGTGGCTAGATATTTATCGATTTGTGTTTTGAAATTCGATTCTATTAACTTTTTAAATACTTTAGTTAAATTATCAATTTTTTCTTATGAGTATTATCTACAATGATATCGTTAATATATACTTAACAGTTTTCTTTTTGAATATCTATTAAAATGTTTCCATTATGGTGATCGGTTACGTCCTAATTAATCCGATATATCAGTAATATTCGATATACTCGTACATCTATATCCAACAGTCATTTAGTAGCTTGCAATAACCTATGACAACTATGAATTTTGGTTTATAAGTAAAGTCTAGTTCTTTTTTGGAATAACACATGTTACTTGACCAAGGTGACAATGAAGGCCTTATAATATTTTGTCCTACCATAGTATTAAATTTGGACGCAAGGTTTGCTCGTATTCGTCAAACTTTTCAATCTCAAAAGGAGTACTTAAATTACTACTCAATTATTCGTTCATTTCACGGAGGCACAACTACACAACTCATATTCTAGCGTCTGATTCTGAAATAACTAATTTTTATTATAGTATGAGTGATTAAAAAATTATTTAAAAAATATATATATTGATATCCAATTTTTTCAGGTTATCTAAATCTAATAAGCGATCGAAATGATAGTGATATGGAAATATGCAATATTCTACATTCATTTTATTTTTTATTTGTAATATTCTTGGACGTGGCATTGTGAAATAATTTTGTTGACTTGTACCTAAAGCAGACGTTACTTCCAATACACCAACCCAGTCTCTAATAACCTCTAATGAACTGTATTATTTTTCTGATGGATTGCTTGCTATTCAATTGAGAACGTAGTGATTTATGAAGATAAATCTGGGTAAATAACAGTTAAGAGTAGAGACATCAATCAGTAGTTTAAATGCTACAATTGACAAGGACTTCACAAAGGTTTCGGTAGAAAAATTACTCAAATTACTACCTAATGGTAACTTTTAGTGTTAATCGACACCATTATTTAAATTAAGAAATATATATTCAAATATAGTCGAAATATAACAAATTTATACATGACGATCTCGTAATATCAGATCTTCACGAAATTCATTCTGCAGCGATTTGCGAATTTCGACCACGATTGAATTTGGAAGATCAGCGAAACACGGAGGCCCGAGATGGTGCTCCATCATTAAACATCGAACCTAGTTGATCGGTTCACTGCTGTCGGCAAAAATTATATACACGGATAGATCTGCTATCTGTATAAAAATTTGACGACAAAGTTTGATCCTAGCGACATCTCTCCGACTGACTTCGTACCAGTTATTCATTTGATCCTTGGACAAGAAAAAAAGATTTCTATAATCAAAGATTTCATCTAAGGTTCATATCCATGCTAACGCTGTAGATGCGGGGACGTTTGAAAATTGGCTTGCGCGGGATAGTTGAGAATTGATTCACAATTTCGCGGGATATTTGAACATAACTCGAGTAATTTTAAATGCTCGAAGCTAGTTGTTTATGTGACAACCAGGTCCGACCATCTAAATGTCACAATTAAATGGTGTATATAAGATATAGGTAGATGGAATATTGAAACACAGGATGATTATTATAATTTTTATTTTGTTTTTGACATTTTATAACTATATCCGCTAACAAAAAAATTTTCTTCACACTTTAGAAGGCTTAGGACTGTCAACAGTGAGATGGAGATAAACAACTGGACATTTATCTTTCACCTGAAATAATTGTTGAATATTTTCTTTTCTCTTTGTTTTTAAATAACTACCTGCTTATAACTACCATAAATGGTTGAGTCATGCTCATGCCTATACCTAAAATGTATAATGATTCAAACAATTTAGCATTTAGATTTTTGTGAAAATAATATATTACAATTCATATTTCATACCTACCTATCAGCTTTTTTGGAGTTGAAAATGAAGGTGGTTGCTCCTGTACCCAAAAAATATCATTTTCACCTTTTTCGTAACCTACAAACAAAAATAGCAATTCTTTTTCTCTGTATAACTTTTCCATTGAGGTTTCTACAAATTGGTTCAAAATGAATACCACATATTCTATGTGATGATAATACGGTATCTGCAAGCATTAACTTGGGGTTATTTATTCTTTGCAACCAAATTCTGCAAACGTCTTCATTTGTAGGAATGGAATGTCTATAAAAAAGTAAAATAAGGATAAAATCATTCAACAAAATGATTTCCTAAATACAAATTATTGAAGTAAAGAGTTAGTTATTCTCGTATAGATATGAACATGATTTCAATTTAAATATTTTTATGTTGATAAATAGTACACAGCAGACTTTTACTCGTTTACTCATATTGAGTAAGTAAACACGACAGCACAACTCGCAACAAATAATAACTTTTAAATGCACAAAAATGCAGAAAGCTAATAAACGAACAATATCAAACACCTTTGCAAGATGGACGTTATTCATTCAATAATCTTAGGTTGTTTCTCGATACATGTTTGCAACTGAGTTTCAGAATCCAGATTGACAAACATTCAAAAATAAAACAACAAAAAGTAAGCTTTTAGATGTGAGCCAGTCACAGAGATGGCGTTGAAAATCGTTCTGAACTTCTCTTATTCCAGTGTACAGACCCTGGCTATCGGTTTGATCCACATCGACACTCATAGAAAATCAGCCCACGAAAATGTTCGTGCGATTTAATTGACCTAGTTGAATGTTTTAAATATGTGTAAGCAACTTAAATAGCACTCGTTTGATAACACGGTCTGAGTAAGTTTACCATTTATAATGGCATTGTCAGATTTGACATATTTACATCATTGTTGCCATATCTCAAAACTTAGATATCAACTCTCCTATTCATTGCTTTCTGGAAGCAATTCTAAAATAAAAGCGGAAGTAGCCGCGATTAGCAGCTAGTAATAAAATTTTCTTGGGTTATATACATTATGTAGATCAATGACACATCATGTTAAAGGCAACTCTAGTAAAAAACCTGTATGACCTTTCAAACTAAATTTACTCTCAAACAACGGTTTTTATAAATCGATATTCTAGTTTTGACATACTTAAAGAAGAGTATAATTAATGTTATGATAGCCAGAGATATAAAAAATTCATTGTTAAGGTCTCCTTGAATCACGCGATCCTTAAGTGATATAACTGGAGTTACGAGTACACAAGCTGTGCCCGCAAATTTGTTCACGTAAATAAGGGTTTATTTTTATAAACTCTTATTATTTATGTATTACCAAGGATAATCTTACAACATAATATATAAACCAAAAAACAATTATTTAATAAGTATTTACAAAACCTCTTTATACACAACGTTAGACGTTTGGTTTTTAGGGATGTATACAAATAATTTATTTGCTTCACTTACTCGGAAGGGAGCAACGTATAGTTGACCGTGTGAGAAGCAGGAAGGTCCACCCCTGAAACCCGTAACAATTACGACAGTCTACCTTTATTTGTTACGCGAATTGACGTCTGCTAGATGTGACCTGCAAGATAAGGTGTTAGAGTTGGTTTATATAGCATAAAAATATCTTACAGCTTGAAATAGATACACTAATTTTGATCAAATATAACCAAAATGTTTTTCCAGGCTAAGTTGAAGAAATTTGTGAAAATTTTATAAACATCCATCTATTAGTTCCAGAGATTAGCGTGTACAGACAGTCATTTTTTTTCAAAACTTGTATTTTTGTGTTCAGACAACTTCCCTTATCACCTATCATTTTTTTGAAAAATAAACCACTGGACAGACACGCCGCTTGAATTAATTAGATCACTTCAAAACAAAACTGCAACCAACTGAAAGTAGGGCTAATAAAAAAAAACGTTAAAATAGTTGCTGTTATTATCGATGACTAAAAGAACGAATTTTATTAATAAAAAAAAATTGAGAAATTTAAAAGTTAAACTCCTGCATTACTGAATATAACTGGATAAAAATACGCTTTATTAAATATTTGTTGTTCTTCAATTCCATTTAGCTAGAAATATTGGTTAATAAACAAACTCATAAAGAATGTGGCAAGTCAAAACTCTCTTAAATACATTCTCCTGTTTTTGTGTTATTTCAAAATAAAAATTCATGAATAATTATTAGTTTTTAATATCTCTTACTGACTATGTCTTTATGAAGTGAATAAATATATATTTTTAATTCGTTTTAGTACCGATTAAAATTTTAGTTTAGTTTATATTTCCGACAGTTATAATCTTATATGAGGTTTATTTGGAGAGTTTCTGACTTAACAAAGAAATAAGACACTTATTCCTTAATCATTTTTGTTTTACAACATAGTCTTCCATTAACCTTTCCAAGTAATAGTTGCTGTCTTCTCAAAATAATCGTTTAAGTATGCGATAACGTCCTAATCTGATGAAAATCTCTCTCCTACAAGTGAAATTTAAGTTAAGAAATAGGAAAGTCGCTGGGGACAAGATTTGGTGGATACGGTGGCTGCTCAACCAATTCTAAGTGAAATTCGTGAATCTTAAACATGGCTTTGTCCTGATGAAGAAGCACTATCGTTTTCTTCAAATGCAGTTGCTTTTTGCAATCTCTCCCTTTACCGTATCATGCAATGATACGAAATACTCCTTTCATTGCTTCAACTTTTTGAAGATAGTCGATGAACAAATCCAATGACTATCTTAAAAATGGTCGCAATCACATTTCCAGCCGATGAAACCGTTTTTGCCTTTTTCTGGATAGCTTCGCTCTTTGCAATCCACTATCATGACTATTTTTCCATTTCAGGAGGATAGTGCTGTATCCAGGTTTTATCGAGGTCAATAGTATATTTGGTCTTTGTAATCCGCCTTTGCTCTTAATTTTTGTTGAACTTTCATATTCCATTCTATTTATTTTATATTTGAATTTATTATGAAAATATAAAGATAATTTGTCCAAGTAAATTTTCGTCAATTGAAGAATTCTCTTCAATTTATTTTTGCAATATTTCAAATTTCCAATTGCTCCAGAGCTCCACAATCAAATATCAAGTAAATTGTATATTAATATTAGAAACAGACATCAAATGCAAATATTAATAGTTGAAAAGTCGTGATCAGTGAGTTTGGAATCATGGAAACAAGAAATAAAAGTAAAAATCTGATGGGTTTGTTAGGTAAAATGCATTGATCCAATCTAGAATTTCTTACTCGTCGCCAAGATTACGTCCTCCACTAAACTGACATGTACATTTGTCGCCTGAATTTAAGGGTCCATTTAATCCCTAAGGGTGAATTGGTCGGCGGGTTTTTATGTCGGAACCAAACAAACAAACGGTGCACTTTGATTAGTTTATTATTCAAACGCAACATTTATATAATAGTCCCTAAATAGTTAGATTAGATAAGGTTTTTGGTACTCACATCAAAACCTTATATTTTCACATACTTTTACATTCCTTTACCTTCAAAGGAAGACATATATTTTCCTGTACCTTCAGAATCTGGTAGGTAGAGAAGAAAACTCTTGCGACGAATTAGTAGCGACTTTTTTTTGAAATTTAATTAGATTACCTTGTTGTCTAATTTACAATTTTTCTAGTTATTGAAGATATAATTTCAATATTGCATTATGATTATTGGATAAAACATATAGCCCAGAGTTCATCTACAGAAATGTTACGATTGAATAAAATGCAAAAATCTTTTAATTAAAATTTCGTTCAATTTTTTTGAGTAAAAAATTGTCATATTTTGATAAAGACACAAGTAGATCGAAAAACCAATTTTTTTAATTTTTCATTTCTTAGACCTTTTGTTATATTAACGCATCTAAATCTTCTTGGTTTTAGGTCTGTTCTGTTTTAAAATTAGTTTTTTAATAATTTTTAGAAGAAAGATAGAATTTGACGTCTCGACTTTTCTTTAAGTCTTTATCAAAAGATGATATTGACACTGACAATTTGCACACACACACATATATATATATATATATATATATATATATATTTATGCATTTTCGTAGTGGGAATTATACACCAATGTGTACTAACTCTAATATATTTTCAAGCTTTCGAATACTTATGTATTCATCGTCTTGGAATTAATTAGTTATGAATTGCGGTATGTTCAATATATATGTTTCTAAATATTCTTTAGGTCTCTTATGTTACAAAATTAGTTTTTTTAATAACTTTTAAAAGATAGATAAAAACTGAAGTTAAGTCGAAACGTCAATTTTTATCTATCATTTAAAAATCATCGAAAAAACTAATTTTGAAACAGAAGAGACCTAAACTCAAGAACATTTAGCAGCATAAACATATCAAAAGGTCGAAGAAATGAGAGATTAAAGAAATTTATTATAAATATATTATAAATTGTAAAGAAGTCTTTGCCAGCTATATTAGATTATTATTCCAGTTATATTAGCTATATTAGGTTTCTTTTAGAAGCATTAATAATATTAAAAATCACTGTATATACATATATTCAGCATAAAGTTTTTTAAATTTTGTGCAATTATAACTGCGAAAATTAATTTTCGCATAATAATGCCTCCAGATATTTAGAATTAGAAGAGGTATTTTTCAATGTACTTTAGAATTTAATTAAATGTTCAAAATGACCACCATTCACTTCTTGACAATAACCGAGGTAATTTTGGATTTCTTGTACAACATTTTGTATGACCTCAGGGGTTCTTTTGTTAAGCAATATTGTCTGGTCTATTAAAATATAAAAAAGTATTTGTAATCTAACTACAAGCTAATGAACAAGCAAAATGTTGCTTGTTCATTAACACTTATTTATTTTGAACCAATTTATCGGGGACTCTTTCGATTCTTCTTCTTTATGAAGAAAGTTGAATCATTAATGTAGATTCATCGTAAACTTTAATGTCTACGAGTAGATTCATATAATAAGGAATAAGTCCCAAGATAAATAGATCAATATTTGTATAAGTAAACTACAAAATGTATACGCATCTAACAAAAAGTTTAATAGTATGATAGATGTGAGTAAAAACTATTTCTATTATAGCAAACCCAGTATGATGTACTTATTGCAGTTTTTCAGTGGTTACTACTATGCCATTTCCCACAGTTCAGTCAATGCTTTCTATTCGTTATTATATATTCAAATTTTTTAACATATTTTATATATCAATTTGATGCTACCTGTAATAGAAAATACATTTCATATCGAAGACCTTAATACATGACCACGACCACATTTTGTTTCAAAATTGTTTGTTTGGTCAATTTTGATTTGGTTTGCTTCACAGTTATTCCTTAATTCATAAATCAATTATTATATATAGAAGATTGCCACAACATACCATGGATATATTTGGAATAAAATAGACACATGTAAGTGAAGTAATAATAAATATAATTGATAAATAGTTTTTATTTTAGCAAATTTTTAAAAATTATTTAATTACTATATATACACTACGCACATCGTGTAGTTTTGTACTCTGTATTTCAATAAGACCCATTTAATAATATGTAAATGACTTATTTCGTTTTTTCCCAAAAGATTACATTAATTCCGTATTAAATTGACAGTTTTAGTAATCAAATATACTATTTTTTTATTTTACATCTCATGAGAGCTAACGACATTGCCTAAAGTAATCTATGAATGATGAATATTTCACCCTCTATCAGATATTTATACCTATTTAAAAGATATTAAATTATTCCCAATTATTCAAACATTTCAATAACGTAACTTCCTTATAAAAATGACTGAGTGGAAATTTACCTACCTCACTCGCATACTTTACCTACCTTCATACTTCGGGACGAAAATTTAGCGACACCTGTTTTGGAAATTTTTAAGTAAATTGAAATTACTAACAATGACTAGTTTTTTAAAATCTCATCGCATAAGCTACCTTTTTATCATATCAAATTTAAATTTTGCGTTCATTCATATTAAACAAACAATACATTTTTCTGCAAACGTAAAAAAACTATGAGGTTCATGCATTGATAACAGTATGCAACATGAGATTTTTATAGTTTAGAATAGAATATTCACAGTTTTTTAAACTCCCGCACCTAAATAAAATATCTCGATCACAAACATAAAATTGTGCGTACTAGATATAAAAGTAACTATTTTTGACAAAAAACCAAACAGTTTTTACTATCATCTAACAAACCAATTATTTAGGTTTTATATTTAATTCTGATATCAAGTTACTATGATCATTTGTATTGAACCGGTAAATGTTTTCTCTCCGTCATTGGTTGCAGCAGTATACAGTTGAATAAAATAAATTGACCTCACACATCATCATTAATACACCCAGTCCGTTACTGATAAACAAAACAAAAACAATATTAAATTTAATAAACTCTCGGAATGAAAGAAGCATTTTTAAACGAATCGCTTTTTGCGTTGCCTCATTATAAAAATTACTGTACCCACAAACGCTTATGGTAATCACAAGGTTACACGATACATCCACCTTCAGGAAGATTCAGTCTTCAATCTTTACAGTTAACTCAATTGGCCAATCTTGGTAAACTTGAATTGAAAGATACATTGACCAACGAAAATAAATATTTGTTGTTAGCTTTTGGCTATGAATTATGGATTTTCAAAAGGAAGTTAAAATTAAACACTAATAGGACTGTATAATTTTTACACTTACTGATTCTAAATGGTTATTCATTGAATTAATCAGAAAGCTGAACACTATTCTACAATATAGAAATTGGTATAAATAACTGTATACTCAAAATTGACAAGATCGATAGTAGTAATAGAAAATATTATAATGTAGCAACTCATTTTTATAAATGCTTGTATGTCCCAGTATGCCAAAAAGAATGACCTTTTTCCATATGTCAGAAATAGTTTATAGTATGATATGTATGTCATATGTAAAAAATCGACATTGAACAAAATAATAAAATTAATTTTCTTGAAACCACAATACATTTAAATTTATAATTCTATATTCATATACCCTAGTAGCTCCATTCTTGCTTGCTGGAAATACGCTACACTTGTGTGTGGGTTCTTAGTAACTGCCAGCAAAACATTAATTTCATTTCTTCTGTCACAGAAGTGTTTAATCGTTCATGCTTTTCATAATTAACTGAACCCATACCATTGAACCCCTCCATCAAATTCTCCAGGCTTGCTTTTGCAGTTTGCTGCCTTTCAGGAAAACGTTCATTGTATACTCTTGCTGATAATAAGACGTGTTTATTGCACTCTCTCAATATCCAGATCATATCAATCATTTCATCTTCAGTTGGTTAATTTTTGTCCTAGTTCAAATTCTTCAAAACATCAAAAAATGTTTCAAACCGCTAAATCAAAAAACTATAATGTACCTATTGTCATGTCATGTCATGTCATTGTGTCATTGTCAAATATCAGTTTTTAACAAATAAACTCTAATCAACGCAACGGACAATTAATTGTTAAATTAGATATATGCACATAATCATTGTTTTGCATAGAAAAATGAAAATATCTCAAGAACTAATAATTTTAAGGGAATGCTTGATGAAAAAAGTATGTAGGAAGTACTTTTCGATACTTATATAAAAATCATTTGAAAAAAACTGAGAAAATAATGTATTAGTATTTTGTTTCACTCTATACCAGATTCAATGATTATTAACGAAATAAATAATTTTCCAGAATTTTTACTGCTATTCGAATGCTTTCGTCTCAACAGATCCTCATTCTTGAATTTCTCGTACATTGTACAGGTTCTTGAACTTGTAACGATTTTTATTGAAAATTAATTGTAACTTTCACAATACCCCGTAAAACACATCACAACCCCATGTTATTGTAGAGGGGAAGTCAAACTGATTCCAAATATGCTTTTAATATAGGGTGTTTTATTTAAAAAAATGTGACTTTGATATGGCACAGCATTCTGGAACACCCTGTATGGTTATAAATAATTGTGTATAATATGTATAATAATTGTGTAAGATATGGATACAAAAGTTTTTTATACCTTGTTTATCGTTAACTGATAATTTATTTGATTTTATAAAGAACATTTCCTCTATTCCTAATTTTCAAGAATATTTTTTTGAAATTATATTTTGGTATTTTTCAAGTCGAATACGCGTTTTGTTTGTGTAACATAGTTGATGCATTTTTGGTATATTTATGTCCATTTATCCTATTTTCTCGATATTGAGAGAATAAAAAGAATCAATAAAAGAATTATACCAAAAGGTTGAAGAAAACATACACCCAACCCTTAATCTTTTGCTATGACTTACTCCGTTAAGAAAACTCCCTAGTAACTCATTATTATTATATATCATTATATATATATATATATATATATATATATATATATATATATATAAATGCTTCTACCTTTTGATATATTAATGCTTCTAAATGTTCTCAATTTTCTTCTGTTTTAAAAATAGTTTTAAAAACGGTGATAAAAAAATTGACGTTTCGACTAATTTTAAGTCTTTATCAAAATACGATATTGACACGGACAATTTGCGTATTTATGTTAATCCATCAAAATAAGAATAAAATCAAAATAGAAATTTGTTCAAATAAGAAAAATTAATTTTTTCCTTAGCCCTTATATCTCAAATATATAGCAGTACTTAATCAATCGAATTATTTGTAGTTTTATTAGGATTTACAAATTAGAGCTAAACATTTTACTTATATAATATAATATAAATTATTTATAGCTTTTTCGTTCTTATGAATGTGAACCATTCCTAAAAATTTTCCGTTTCGTGTATTGATTCCGTTACAAGAATTTTTCAATCTGTACAATTGAATTTATGTTTTTTTGATATCTCATGGTTCGTTAATGCAGTTCTATTTTTTTTATCGAATTGATGACCTCTTAGTCTATTTTCTAAATACTGAGATGATAGCCCTATGTCGACAGCGTCACAATTAGTACAAGGCACTTGATATATAATATTATTTCTTTTATTGTTTGGTGATTTAGATTTCAATTTAGTGAAATATTTGGATAACGTATTATGTCTTCTTCATTTAGACCCAATAACATCCATTCTAATAAGGTTTTCGTTCAGAGACCGTAATTATTTCCGTTTCATTGATTGTATGACAATTTAACCGTGTATATTTATAAATATACACAGTTAAATGGATTCTGAGGCCATCTAGCTTCTCCAAAACTAACCCAATATGAAGAATGGAGAAATATAATAGTTTAGGTAGTTCCATATCAGAAATCTCCACCTAACATTTTTTTAACTGTTTATATGATTACGATATCTGTTGTTCATAAACTATCCTGTAATTTGTCGTTTTTGTTAACATGGCTTCAACTACACTTAGTACTTTATTTTATTTATATACAAAATGCTTCGTGTCACAGAAACGTTTTTTTTACATCATCGCCCGCTATTCAGTACCGTTCAAACTGGTGTCAAACAAGTCAACGTATTTCTACGTACATATAATGAACACCTCTGATATATTGATATTGATAGTCATCTATCAGCAGCGACTCGTGAACTGATTGAGTAAATATGATTTTTTTCCAAATTTTTGGAAATTAATTGATTAAAAGGAATTCTGAAAAAATATTTAATCATAACTTATAATATAAAAAATACTAATCATATAATATTACATTCACTCTATTTTTGAGATATTTAACAACTTTTTGGTATTATCAATCGTCTTTTATTTTCATTTGGAACCCAAAGATGGTAAATTAGTGCAAATTCTTACAACTGAAGATAATGTTTTTCTATAAAGAGCCGCTACTGCTTACTAGTCTAGCCGTCGAACGGTACTTGTAGGAAGCAATTATACCTTACAAAATTTAAGACCAAGCCGGTGGTAATGAACGTTCGCTAAGTCAGAAATCATGCGGCATTTAACTAATTATTAAAGAATTTGCACGTGAAGGCCTTCATTGTATTTATTTTATGTTCAGTGCAGTACCACCGCAATGATTAGTAATCTTTTATGTCTACTAAAATGTTTATTGATTTTTGAATAATCATGCAAAACATATCTACAACTGAAAAAAATATTGAAATGTTAGCTCGTTCTTTTGCTTTGGAATGGTCTACGAAAGATGAATTGGTAATAACTATCTGTATTTTATCGTTGCACTACAGCATGACACTTACTAAATAATCCAATGATATTTAGTTCTTTGGCGGCAGCAAACATCATCTATGAGCAAGAATCATATCATAATCAAATAATGAGCAATTAAAACGTAATAACAGAGACGAATAGTGTAAAAATCATGATAACATCTCACAAAAGGTACACGTTTCTAACCTGCTTAGGTATAAATTATAAATTGCTTTGTATAACTTATAAAAACTATCTTAACTAATTACTGTACAGTTCCCGTATATTATTTTGATGAATTCATTAATCGTGGGATTGGAGAATATCGAACTTCCTCATAGACCGAAACCATTTCACGATTTTTTATCTTTACGACGCATCTTATAAATAATTATTAGTAATTCGACTTTTGGGATAGTTTTATATGGCCATTGAACCTTATCGACTGACAATAGCAATTGTAAAAGTAACCAAATTTGTTTTTAATGTAGTCTGTGGTTTTCCCACTTCACTTTGTTACTTCAACAAAATTCCAGATTGCAATTGTCATCGTAACTAATGATATCCTACGAAATAAGAGTTAAAAAGAAGAAACCAGGAGGAAGATATAAAAGAAGGTTAAATTGGTGGAATAATCCGGCACGATTTCCAGGCTAACAAATGAACCCTCACTGTTGAATTAGATAATACATCTGTCGCAGTCTCCAGATAATATGAAAAATTAGCGGGATATAATATTCTTTCAACTTTCTTGTTTCTGAATTCTGGTTGAAACTGGTGGCAACTCTTATACTTATTTCGAATTTTGAAATGCTAAACAGAACATATATATGTGATAATCTCGTCGCTTAAATCAGGTGCTCTTAGAAGGTAATTAAATAAGGATAAAGTTAGAAAAACGAATTAAATTAATAATTACAGTAAATCCAATACTTATAATTTGATATAGTCGCCTTTTTCGACTACTTCGTGGGAAGAAGATGATAGAGTGAAGTTCTTTCATTATAACACGTGGTGAGCGATAGAACTAGATAATTAAGCAGAAATATCTTTATGCTATATTGAGTGGTTATAATGCATGGAAAAATAGGAAGGATCTTGTATTATGCAGTCTAAGAAGCAACAAAAATAAATGAAATATTTCAAACTAGTACGACCTCCCTCTATTTTGAAATTTTGCTATAGCATTGGTTAAATATCCGTAATGTTGTTCTTATTTATTTATATATTTTCATTTATTTATAAAGGTGGGGTGAATATATCTATGAACACTATCGTTTACTCTCTTGATTTATTTAAACACTAACACTAGACTAGTTAAGTCTAGTGTTAGTGTTTAAATATGTTTAAGTATATATACTTATATAATAGTTAATTATTCATTGATACTTAATTAATTTATTTAGTTGAATTAATCAGTTGGTTTTCAATTTCGTACCTTTGAACTAACTTAACAACAAAGAGAAAGAGAGAGAGAAATTCGTTGGATGATTTTTGAGAGAGATTTGTTGAAGTTGGCCCTGATATAGGATCTGCTCCTCTGCAGGGAAGGAAAAGCGAACGACCATTGGCCATAAGAAGAGAAAAGAGGGCTCTGGTTTAAGCAAAAACGGCTTTTATCGATTTGAGGATATATTTTTTTTGTTTTTGTATTTTGTTTTGTTTTTCCATTTGTTTTATTTTGGTTATTTTTTAATTTAAATGGGGAGCGGGCGGATATAATTGAGGCTGCATTATTCCCTATCGTCGGCCATTTGGCTGGTGAACCTGTCCACCAGGTTATAGGGACTAATTACGCTAAATAAACTTGTTTATATAACCAAAACAAATTTCTTAAAAATTTTAGAAAATAAACAAACAAAACAAATAAATAAAAAGATCTACCTAAAAATTAGTTGAACAAAAACAACATAAAAAACTCGCCACTTTTTATAAAAAGTATATCAAACTTGCCACGACCTCGCCAAATTTTGGAATTCCAATATAACTGGACAGGACCAGCTTCATGGTCTATATCTTGGATTTGTTCGTAACATATCTGTTGTGTAGGCATAAGAACTTTTTAACATAATATTTTGCAACAATATTGTTGAACCTAATTAATTTCACAATTTCACATGATATATTTTCTCATCACTGTTCTTCTAATCCTCTTCTTATTAATTTAAACACTTTTTTCAAACGATGGAATTAATTTATTTACGTCCACTAAACTATCCACTATCACATACTACTAACTTATCCAATTCTTGACACACTAATTTATTTAAATGCATCGTTTGTTGTTTATTTCTTTGATGTGTTCATTATGGCTACAAATTATTTTAGTGACTCAATCTGCTAAATTATAGCTTATTTATATGCAATGTAGAAAACAAAAAGGGCTCCATAAAAACAATCACAACGTAAAGCAAACAGCCTATAAAAACAATAAAAAGAATTGTATCGGTGCATCCGCCAAACTCTAGATTTTATAAACATAATAGAACGGGACCGGCGACGATATACACCAGTGAGCGAGTTCGAAACACTATTAGATCAAGTTGTAACGAAAAGTAGCTAAATTATAAATCAAAAAATAAACGAAAAAACATGAGTATAAGCTATTATAAATTATATTTTTTTTTCTAGATTACAAACTAATGGCTTCGAGACTTGGAAAAAGCCGCAATTTTCGGCACTTAAGACCGTTTCAGTCTTTATCCACAAAATGATGCCATCTAGATCGACTCCAAATCTTAAAGAAGCTAGTAATAAATCAACAACCTCTATTTACGCATATCTCGAAGATCAGTCAGGTTCAAATTTCACTCCGTCGACAGTAAATGATCAGCGAACTTTAAGAGATGACGAGTCTCCACCACCTGCGCCACCCGTTAGAGATTCTTCCAGTCTCAAATCCATCAACTACGGACCTGGACACGAAAAGTTTCCGTCGTGGCCTGTGCCTGCCGCTGCGGAAACTCCACAGGTAAAGAAAAATTGTATAAAAAAGTTTTTTTATTACTTCAATTCCAGTATCTATTTTTTGTAAACTCCTTCAGCTTGTGAATATTTTAAATTATCTTTCTGCAATGCTTAAAAATGATAAATAACAATCCGAGTATGTTGTATTTGTTCAATTAATCTTTCATTAGTCAATTTTCGTCTTAGAACCCACAGTCACAAAGGATCTTTTTTAAACCAAACCTGTTTTAGAACAAACTTAATCTCAAAAATAATTATATGACACTTTTATTAGTGCATGAAATGTGTAGGAACAATTTTTACTTCATGATAATAATAAATCAGATAATTCATTGGCCAACTAGATTTTCGAAACACAGACGAGACCTTTATTTTTAAAATGGAAATACCCGTCCAATAATAGAAAAAACATTTATAAAGCCCTAACACAAACCACTTTCCAATAGCTTAATTATCCCTGTTTACATTAGCAGGTAGGTAATTTTATAAAGAGGCACTTAATATCGGGAAATTTTATAGCCGAAAAAATACCTGAACTGTATTATTCAGAATAAGAAACATAAAAATAACATTAAAAAATAAGTATTCTTTCATAGTAAGTGGTTCTTTGTTCATAGTGCAAAAAGTGATTATACAGACGCGCAGCAGTTGCAAAACTTCTCCTGACAAATTTCATTATATTTGTGGAGAATTTATGGTAAATCGCAAGCCAAGAAAATATGAAAAAAACCTATTCCAAATATTTTGTTAGTTTAATTGGAGACCAAGACAAGCAGTGGGCCCCTAAGAAAGTAGAGCAAAAGATCGAATATCCAAATTGGCCGTCTGCTATACGACCTGTACCTCATAACGAAGATTTACCAGTATCAATTGCGCCTTTAGATCTGCAATATATTGTTTTAGAAGATACTGGAGACAACTATCATCAGGAAGCTCCGAAGAACAATGTACCGACCCTATGTTTAGTCCAGTACCAGTTCCAGAGACCACATTTGATTATTCAAAGTGAGTTGAATGATTTAGCACGTGATTTGGGATTATCAAATTAACAGTCTAAACTTCTTGCTTCCCGTATTAAGGAATAGAACTTGTTAGCGCCTGTTTATTGACTCGTCTAAATACAGTTTAAAAGAAGTGTCTGGGAAGATGAAAGAAACTTATGAAAATATTCGCTTGCTTTTAGACAAAATTAATTTTAATGGGACTTCAAGGAGGGTTTACGCAACATTGCTGTTTTCTTTGTCTATGGGAAAGTTGGGAATTAGATCAACACTATGTAAAAAAATTGGCAAGCTAGTTGAGGGATGACAAATTAGAGGAAGCTATTTCTATTGGGCCACAAATAAGAAAATTGATAGACGAATACAATTTTGCAAAAAAGCTCACCTGACAGGAACCTAGAGCATGGAAGGCTTTTGTTAGTGTAGTGTGGGAATTTTGGAGCAACAATATGGTTCCAAACTATCAACAATTCATTTCCTCCATTATCATCTGACATGTTTTCCCGAAAATTTGGGAGCTGTCAGTGATGAGCAGCATAACAGGTTCCAAGATATTAGAATAATGGAAATTGGGTATCAAGGAAGATGGGATTCGACTCTGATGGGTAATTACTGTTGGTTTTTAAAAAGAGAAAGTGCAACCCCTCACAAAAGGAAAAAGTAGAGCTAATTGATATTAAAAGTGATTTTTTTAAGTTTTTGTTTTTAACAGATGTGAGGCATGTTAATTTGATATAAACTATAAATATTGTCAATATATACGATTTAAAAAACTTATTTTTTAATAAATATTTTACCAATGAATATAGTTCTATAAATATAACCTTACGTCTTACAATTATTTTTTTCATATTTTCGTATTTGTATAAGCCCATTTAATCACAATATGGTAATCATTCTTGTGTTACTACAAAAAAATCGTTTTTTGTTGACTAGTGTTTTCATTGATGTCTAAAACACATTAGACGATTTTGAATATGATAATTAGACCAATTCTATAGGAATTTATAATATCCATAAACATAATCCACTTCTTTAAATATACTATTACTACTCGGCTTAATGAAAATTATTCTATTCTTCAAGATTCTAAATCTATTCCAAAATGTATTTCATAGGAACATTTTATGAATATTTGATAAGTCCTACGCCAAAAATTAGCGATAAAATGAAAAGGAAAATTTTAATGTATTCCACATATATTCTTTATACAAATTAAATTGCTCTTCAAGCAATATAATTTTTCCTCATGAAAACAGCACTGCGAACCGTTAATTGAGATATATTACATTTTTTTTTTCTTCTAATTACAGGCACTCCGCAACCAAAACAATGGTGGTTCGCATAGGTCAAAGTCATGGACAGACCATACCAATTATCCTAAAGAGAAGGTAGTAACGTACACAAGACCTTATATGAAAAGACAACATTCAGCATATACTCAACAGGTCAGTACCATTTATAGACATTTTCAAACTTGCTTTAGGCTGGCAGCTGATTATCAGAACGAATTTATTAAAACGTGTTGCGAACTAGATAAAATATATTTACAATAAGGTGTTCCAACATACACTGAACTACATAATGTAGAATAGGGATTAAAGTAATATACCTATGTATCTTAGTTGGCGGTGTCTATATATTAAACAGATTATAAAAATTCAAGTGGGTCATCTACAGTAAGCCAGAGTAATCAGTATTAAGTTGAAAAATCTTGTGTATAACTATTGAATCCATATTATAGGAATTATCAGCTTTTTTTCCTTATTTCTTCACAAATCTCATTATACTAATTCAATGTTTCGGTTGAGACTATGAAATACGGAATGCTTGTATCAACGATTCGCCGAAATAGTAATTCGGAAAGAATGTAATTAACGGATAAAGACGTAGACTACGGAATCGTGAATTTTGAAGCACGAAATATACAAGAAGTGGAAAGAAAACTGGTGAATGAGCACTAATATAAGACAATCATCTTTACAGAATCCCTAAAATAGCGTACGAAGATAGAAAAATTTGATTATGTCCATTTCCCATGCAAACAAGAGAATATTAATTAGGAAAATAAAAGAAACAAGGGAAAAAATACACTAATTCTGAACTCACTGCATTTGTCATAAAAAATGAACCAAAACACAAAAATGACAATACACAAAGTCATAGTGGAGCCCATTCTAACGTATAGATGCAACTGACGGATAAACAGGAGAAGACAAAACAATAGACACAGTGTAAATGGTTCATTTGAGACGATAGTGCAGGATATCCAGAACAGAACAAATACAAAATGAAAATATAGGAGGATGTAGCAGAATAGATGACCGAAGAAAATATTAATGTATCAACCGTAGAATAGAAGAAGACGAGGAAGACTCTCGCATATAAAAGAAACATAACAAGTTGGAAGCCAATCTTCAGCAGCGAAGTGATACATAAATAATGTATTTAACTTCAAACAAATAATTGACAATTAATTAGTAAGAATATGTCCATACATCCACGTATTTATGGTTCTACAGATCATTCGCATTTCTCACACTTGGGAAATAATCGGAACAAATTATAATCTATCACAAGCTAGACAAAGTGATATGAAATTCATTTCTCAGTCAGACATATTATATTGAAATTAAGAATGAAGTCTCGGATGTTTTTTGTTTCTCACACCTTTCAAAATTCATTCAGATCAATGGAAAAGGAAATAGAGGAAAATAAAATTATGGATAGACGTCAAGACATATCTATAAACAGATAATCGGTATACTTTGGGATTTAATAATTTTATTGAAAAAAGTGATTGGGCTACGTCACTGACCGTTTGTCGCAGTAATCGAAAATTTATGAATATTATTCTACTCCAGCTACAGTGAAATTTTTATGAGCACCTTCTAAAAATATGAGAACTTAGAACAAATAAAATTGAATAGTTTCATCGAGATGTACACAGTTATAGTAAAGATTCTTGGGATATCGATAGACCGGTTGAATTACAACATTCCATCTATGGGAAAAGTATAATACTTATATCTGCCACTAACTGCAGTGTTTACCTGTGAAAGAGAACAAATATTTAGAGTGGCTAAAAAATCGTTTTGTTTATCTTTGATTAGCATGTAGCAACATCTTCATGGGAAAATAGTTGTGTATAAAAATATTCTTTTTCGTTTCTTATTACCTGGGAAGTTCGAAAGTTAAGATGTCCAATAATTAAGATTCATGATATAAAAATGAAATATACTGTTAGAGGAATGAATAAAAACTAGTTATAAGTTTATACCAATGATGGTAACCCATTATTTTATAAATTTTTCAAATAATTTAAAATTTTGGATCCCACATCCACCTGAAAAATATGTGGACTACCAATCTTTGCTTCATTTACTTATTTCTAACAAAGTTTCCACCTTAATAGTATGATCGATCACGCCTTGTTTAAAATAGATTTTTTCTCAACAATCCGCTGATTTCCTGAACTTTTTCTGAAATGTGAGAACAATTAACTAGGTACATGGCCTGAAACTGAGATTTTCAAACATACTTGTATCTTCCACCAATGTTAATTTCTTTGTTACCGAAGAAAATACTTTCTGTTGACACACTTCAAAAGCTTCTTTTCTGGAACAAGTCGGAAATTTCATAATCGGTCTATTTTAGTGACGTTTCAATAAAATATCTAGTAACTTTCAGTCTTTCCTTCACTTTACTTGTTATCACTCCTATTTCCTCAATATTCTTGTTCACTTTTTATCGGAATATCATTCCCTTTCCTACCTCAAATTCTTCTTTTAAACAATATGTTATGATTTCACAAATATTCTTGGGGTCTATCTCAAACAATTGACACATCAATACAATCAATTTATAATCATAATTATATGACAAATTAAAATATTTATAACATAAATATAGATACAACATCAATTACCAACAACTGAATACTTGAGTTCATTTTATTCTTTGGTCTTTTTTTATGAATGAGATAGCAATGAAAAGTTAAAAGAGAGTTAAAATATTTTTTAGGGCTACTTCTTATAAATCCAAATGAGAATCCAATTCAGAAAATTGTATCCAATATTCACAATATGTAGCTCGATCATCATAATATTGTCGAACTGCCTTTTCCCAGTATTTGAAACATCCAAAAACTCATTTTAAAATTAAAGCTTCTCCCTCTGGTATGTGCCCATACCAGTTCAATCGGGTATAGTTCCCAGTGATACTGTGAAGATCTAACCACCTTCATTCTACGATTTTTTGCAATTTCATCAATTTCATATTTTTTGAAATAATCTTTATGGAGGAAACACAAAGAATGCAGTTTCTTCTCTAAAAACAGGGATGGAACTTAATATTCCAGGAATTTAGAGAATTCTGTAAAACTTTTTTTTAATCACTTTGTTGTGGGCAATATTTCTAAAAGTCTCTAGTGAAGATTTCATAGCCATCACTATCATACAGTTCTGAGGAAAAAGATCTATCATTTATTCGAACCAATTTTTGAAAATATCGGCATTCATGTCCCCATGCTAATGATCGCAACGAGTGGATTCAAAAGTCAATAAACCACCTTCAACAAATCTGCCGATGTGTACTATTATTGGTCTGCACCCCTTTCCTTTGGTGGACTTAAAGCAGTGAATACATTATTTAAGTCTATCTTCGATTTGTCACCGTTTCATCTTGCCGTTCTAATTGAAAGTCGCCACATTTCTCTTCTTTAAAAACTCCAATAACAAACGTATTAATAATTCCTGTGTCATTAACACTTTTACCTGATAGTTTGTGTGTAAATGATTTAAAGTAATTTAATATTAATGTTTTTTTATCAACTGTTAAAGCACCAATTTTTCGACGTTTACTCGGCCCTTCCAAAATTTTCGTAATCACAATAGAATACACAGTAGATTACACACTGCACCTTGCACAACTAAACTAAACTGTTGAGTATACACAACTTGAAACTGGAAATAGAAAACCTAAAATCCTATGTTTGGAAGTTTGTCCGCAAGAGATTGTTGGATTTAAAATAAAACAAAATTTCTAATTTTTATTGACACACAGGTACTTATAGCTTGGGTATGTAATCTTTAATACACAGAACTTGCGTCCACTCCAAACCTTTTCCTATTGTTTTGTACAGCTAATGATTCAGGAAGATCGAAAACTTGTATTAACTAACGTATATTCATGAAAATTTTAAGAAATATTTCGATTATTCTGAATAATATTTAAAATGATCGCACAAGTTTTGGACTAGTAAGTGGTTTTTATTACTTTCTAGTTCATAAAAATAGTCTATAGTATTGAGATTACTGTTACTTTTTTATAACAATTTATTACCGACTTAATATAATATAACTGTTATAAATAGCGATGTTCCCTCGTAAAGACACAATTATGGGAATGCAGCTCAGGTATGAATCTTTTTTCTTTCATTTTCACTCTAAAAGTGAACAGGTACCGTACAAATGAGATGTGAAATCTTCAGATATTATAACTATAACGTTGTTATAATGATTTATATAAATGGATTAGCAATATTGGACTACACTTACAAAGATCATAACAAGGCCATTGAACGTAAACACTATGTATCGATTCTGTTTGCAGAAATGACTCATGACCATGTTAATTATTAAAATTTCTTATACCAAATATACTGGATAATTAAAATATTGGCGATGTGTCTAATATAAAAAATGTCATTACTGATATAAATGATTTTTTATAGATCGTTTTTATTGTCTGATTTGATTGTATTAAATATAGATATTTGTGCACCAGTTGTATTGTCTTTAGGGGGATTTTTATGGAACGTGTAAGTTACTATCGTCATCATCTTAATCATCATACTTCTCTTAAATTTATTATGGAATAATTGTTTAGAAATACTTTAAACAGTGGATACGGATGGTTTGTATGCATTTATTCCAAGCTTTGTTTGTCACATGTATAGTTTGTTCATTCCCTTCTCCCGTCCTTAGATACTTTCGTAATCCATTTATCCCAGTAATGCTAATGTAGTTAAGTCGTGAAAAATCGTCATATTATTATATTTTTTATTATATTATTTTTATAGATGTAAACCACTTTATCGTGCCTGTATAGAGTTAACCTCAATGATAGATTTTAAGGACTAACTTTTGTTGAATACAGTATTTGTATCTAATAACTTAAATTCAAATTGCATTTATTAATGGAGTTAAAATCGACACGTTCCCTCGAGACTATATACTTGTATCATTTAATACAGGAATTCTATCGAATTCCAGCAAGTTAGCAAGTGAATGTCGTGGAAAAACAAGAATAACATTATTTTAGTTCTATCAATTATGAATTTACAACTTTTTTTCTGTTATCTTCACAGATTTTCATAGATATAAATCAGGCATTTTTTTGATCCAACAATATATCATTTGAATTGGCTGTACTACTAAGCAACCAGTACCAAGAAGCATCTTCCTAGTTATTCTCGCTCTTAACAAAAATGAGAACAACAACATCACAAATTAACACAATTACTAATGGTTACACATTAGGAAGATACACAGGATGTGCTTCAGATGACATATAAATAATAACGAATGAAACATTGAGAAAAAATGCAATAACTATTTAGTAAGCTAGTTTACGATCCAATAATAGATATAATAGATATAGTAGATATAACCAATTCAATAATATTAGATATAGTATATCTTTGGAAAGCATTACATAAATAAAAACCTAGAAATGTATGCACAAATTCGTTTGCAAAATTCTTTGCATGTCAATACAAGAGGAATCATTTGTGCTCTTCGCAAACAGAGGAGTTTGCCATTTTTAGGATAAAAGTTTAGTTGAAGTTCGATAACTTTGTTGTACTAAATTTCGTCTGCAATTTTTTTCAGGCAATTTCAACTAATAGGAATTAGACATTACGGCATGCGATAAATGTTATGATATTGTCCTCTTCATAACGAAGCATTCCCTTGCCATGCATTAACTGATGGAACAAATTTTTTGTGCTCGATACCCTTATAGTAAGATAAAATAAAGCAGCATGATATTGATCTTCGATTTGATCATTACACATTTTTTCAGTCAAGTACATGACCACATCTGAGACCACACAATCGAAAAAATGTTGGTCATTGAAATCCTCTTAACATCATCAACATACACATTTTTTCGTTTGTTCTTCTATCTAGTTGTGAGTTATATGATACACTTTGGAACAAATCATACCATAGGTAAACATTTCACAATGTCAAACTATATAATATTTTGATTAATTATTATATTTATCAGCTCGATAATCCATTCCGTTAGCTTTTTGTGGCCATAGGTGAACCTGTTGTACTTCAGACTTATTTTAATGTGTTTGAAAGACAATTAAAAATTTGACGTTTCGACTATTTTCAGTCTTTATATTTTGTTAACATCAACAGATGATCAGAATAGTGTTTACATTGTCAGTTGTTGTCGACGCATGACAAACAATTACACAGTGGAGTTAAAATTACCGCGAAGTTTTAATTTGAAAGGTATGTTCGAGGTACAACGATGTTTGAGGTACAAGTTCGGAATTTGATCCGAATCAATTTAGTTAATCGGTGATTTCCCTTATATGGGTGTCTACTTTTAATGCTCATGAGCAGTGTGATAGATAAGTTACTGAAGTTTGCAGTTTTCATTCTTTATGGTATTTTATCATGAGAATAGTTTTAGTGCAAAATCGGTATAAGTGGACAAATCGTTGATGGCTGCTCTCTAACAATCATTAAACATGTAAAATCTGTTCTACAGCTAAATAAATATCATAGAAGAATTTATTCAGTTATTCTAGATCATGTTTTAAAATTGAAATTTCCACCCAAAAATTGAACGCGACATTTGGAAACTGTTATCCAAATCTCGTTCTCAGTTAGAATCCGCAATCAGCTGATAGGTGATTTACCCGAGCCCAGGTTTCTGAAATAGTCTTTAGTTTACTGTCATTCGTAAGTCACCAATCTGGTTAATGCGCCAGTTAGTAGAAATATCGATATATAGCTCTGAATTTCATGAGAATAAAAAGTTCAAGGATTTCAAAGATAATAAAGAAAGTTTTAAATATTTATTTTCATTTTGTACAAATCTCAAAATCTTTCTACAAAATGCTACTAATCTCAATCAGCATTATCTTATTTTTTTGGTTATATATGTTACTGTTAAGTTACTTGCTAGACAAAAAAATCCAACAAGATTAATGCAAATGATGTTTTTATTCTCTACATAACAATAAATTCACAATAATTGATTGGAAATGAGTACACCAATTATATAGAAGTTCTAATTAAATAATTGTATGTTGACTTTGTAAATACCAATGTTTATCGAAGTAATATTTTATGTCAGATACCATTTCCTGAGGTAACGGTTCTGTGAAGAATCATAAAGAAAAAGAATAGTCTCGAGGATAATTAACGATTTTCTTGATACTCAATCATACTGAAAATATAATAACTTGTATAAACATTGGTATACCTATAATTAGTTAAACTATTTTATTGAAATTTTCACAAAACGTCTTTTATTGTAACAGAGACGATTGAAATTTGATAACAACTACTCAGTATTATGTGATTTTTTACAAATTATTTAAAATTTTCCTTTGAAGAATTCTTCTGAATTTTCGATGAAGAGGGTAAACAATGTCCCTAAAATCTCGATAATCCCGAAGGATTATAGATCGCGCAGAACATGCTTGAGGTTTGGCCAATCGATTCCACACGATTGAATAACAAGTATAGCACCAAGTATTTCACATCTTACACCACTTCACCGTCTGTATAGGCGAGAATGAAGCAACGAAAGAGCGAATTGGGCAAAAGAAAGTTATTCAATTGTATTCCGCTTGACCACAATGGTCAAAATCAATCAAAATCAACATTTTTTGTAAAACGCTAGCCCTAACAATATGTTATAGTAGCGGATCCCTTGATCTTAGTTGACAGCAACACAAAAGTCATTAGGCTAGAACACGTTGTGCATTCATATTTTCCGGGGTTGGTGAATTCTACTTACGAATCTCACATTCTGTCGACAGTACATCTAGTAACAACAGCTCAAGTATTTATGTCTATTGATCACATCAGTTACTTCTCAACTTTCCGGAATGTTTAAACAACATAGTATTAAGATAGCGTACAGTCAAATCCTTAATATTCAAAGACCAAAGTAGTATTTCTAATATAACAATAATAAACATTTTTATTATTACTTATACTCGACAAATATTGAATTAAATCTCCTTTGAAGAGCGTCACCTTTTTGTCGATTATAACATCCGCGATTGCTCGCAATTTGCAAGGAGAATTTTTGTTTTTATATTTCTTAATTTTTCTCTAAGATTAAGCTATTGTCGCAAAAATAAAACAATCTACCACAACCCCTTCTTTCTTTTCACTTATAGATGAGAAACAAAAAAAACAAGAAATATATATAAATATAAGCGGTTTCTTATTGGGAACGTGTCAATGAAACAACAAAGTGGACTAACAATATATTTTCCGAGCTTTCAAATACTTATGTATTCATCGTCTGGGAATGAAATTATGGTCAAATACAATATAAGAGATATGTATAAATGTATAAAAATAATAAAATTATAAAAATAAAAATTTTTTACTCACAATATATATATATATATATATATATATATTTCTTTAATTTCTTATTTCTTAGACCTTTTGATATATTAATGCATCTTAATGTTCTTGATTTTAGGTCTCTTTTAAAAAGGTCTATTTTAAAATTAGTTTTTTTTGATAGTTTTTAAAATAAAGATAAATTTATATTATATTATATATATATATATATATATATATATATATATATATATATATATTTCTGATTATTGATATGTTTCTGCTTCCCACAGCATAAGTAAAGTCTTGCTTAATAGAATCTTTAGACATTTATTTTGTAAGCTAACAAACTAAAGTATTTTCAAAGGCGTATTCATATTATAATAATACTATAAATGCTTCTTCTTTCGTTGCAGAAACTCAAAACTGTTATGGAAAAATGTGAAAAAATCCCGCCAGAAACCTTTGAATCTCGTTACGATAAAGTAAATGATAGAATATTCTTGCCAACCGTAGACCAAGACGGAAAAATTCTGGGCGATATGGATTACATGGTGCCATCTCCTCCTGAAAGGGACATCTCCACCAAACCTCAACTAACTCAATCTGAGCTAGAAGAATACGCTAGATCATATCAAGAACCAAAATATTGCGATGAAAATATCAAACCTACTCATGGATTGATCGAATCAGGTAAGCATACTCGTTTATTTAAATCATATATTTGCTTCATTCATAAAACCATGAAATTGGAAATTGTCTTAGGTTTAGAAGAGTTTATGGAATACACTCGTAATTACGAAGACTCGCTCTTTGATCCAATGAACTCTAAACACGATGGAAATATGTTGACGCACATTCACCAAAAACAGATCTCATACGCGCAGTCCGAAGGATATCATAGTTACGTTTCAAGCACAGATTCGACTTCCACACCATTTTTAGATAGGTTAAGAAGAGATAGCGAAGCAGTAGTTAGTAGACCCATGTCTTCCAATACTTGGGATGAAATAACGCCAGAAGATCCAAGCATTAGAAGCGAGGGGCGAGATAGTGTTGTTACGACTAGTTCGGGCAGTGCTTCCTCTAGTGAAACTCTCAAGTGGCACGGTTCTATGAGTGACGTTTCGGTGACTTCTCATAGTAGTTCTCATCATAATTCGAACAGTACAACCAGACAATTGATAGCACATAGTGCCAGAGTACAAACGCCACAGAGACATCATTCGGAAAGCGTTTTATATATGAGCGGAGAAAAAAAGAATTCGTGGAAAGACAAAGAAAGCAGAAACAATAACGCTAATAAACTCAAACTGTTCCCTTTAAACACATACACAGTGCAAGAGAGTGAGCATCAAAATACCAGCCTACCCAATAATTCTAGTAACAGGTATGTATCATGAATAAAATAATTTATCAACATATTTTTCACACAGTTGTATAACAATTATTGTAAAAGTTGTTTGTTTGGATAGCTTTCATGGCAGTAAGTGTTACCTAGCTAAGTAAGACAAAGTGAATATGACTAGGTTTATCTACTCGTTTTGATTCGCGTTTTAACTGAATTTTGTAAGCACGTTATTCAAGACTCCTTTTTGAAATTAACAATACTTCCAATTTTTGTAAACTGATTGAAATAATGTATATTGGTTATATGTGTGGGCGAATTTTGCCATTAAGGTTGCCGAAATTGCCAGTGCTTCAATTGGACATGTTCAAGTCCGATGAAAAGGCGATACGCCACAAGTTGTCAATTTGCTTCAAAGTCAAAATAGTACAACTAGAATTACTACTTCATCTACTTGAGTAGCTTCATAATAAATAACTGTCATTAGATAATAATTTTTTTAATAACTGTGAATATAATTATCGAATATACAGGCATATTCTTAAAAATATTTTTTTAACTTCAAAATGGGGACAAAATGAAAATACTGTGAACTTAGCAACTTTCCTTTAACTTATGTGACTGTACTAATAAACATTGGATGTTATGGTATAAAAAACGGCTGAATTCTATGAAATCTAACGGAAATTTAAATTTTGAGATAGGCGCGATTCGATATCCATTATTGATCTAGCTGTACAGGTGTGGTTCGTTTAATTTAAATAAACCAGTTGATTTCGTTCAGTACCTCATAAAATTCGACACATATATCATACCAGGCTCTTCAGATCTATGACAAAGATATTTTATAAACGATACATTCACGATGTACAGTTAGATAATTTATTATTGTCAAATTGATAGTTACTAGCATTAAAAAATGGCTGTTTTTGATTGGCAAGAATTCCAAATATTCAGAAGGTGTGATTAAAATGAAAAAATTGAAAAAGATATGACACATGTTTATAAATTTTCCTTTTCTTTACATTATTATACAGTGTCGTGATTGGAGTTAAATTATTTTCAATTCAATGAACATTTATAGCTTTTTTCAACCGCGTCAAAAATATAATTTCAAATAATATATACAAACATTCACAGACAAAAGAATTTTCGATGGGGGACATGGTTTATACTGAAAACTGTACTAGTCAGATATGTGCCTAAGAGCACCTACATTCATCCTTTATTTTCACCGCCAATGCAATGGATTATTTCTGCATTTTCACCATCGTCTCAGAACTAACTTTAATGAACCCTATTCGAACTTTCCATCTGACTGAATATCTTATATGCATAATTGAATGGACGTCTGTGAGCTTCCTAACTATACTTACTATCATCTTCTGCTTTGAAATATTCAATATTCTGTTTTTGTGACACAACTTTTTGTTCCATATTCGAACTACCATTTATTTTTCTTTGTCATCAGTTCATTTCGTTTTTTATACCTATTTTTTCAAAATTTTCGTATCCCATCTTTCGACCGACCTTTTTTATTAACAAAAATTTATATTGTTTCATTGATATTTCGATTTTGGAAATTTTGGACCGGTTGATAGAACACATCTTGGGAGAGCAACCAATTACGAGTAAAAATAGTACTTAGTAGATATGGGGGTACCGGTATTAAAAAAACATATATATTATAATAAAATATAACAGTAGCATCCTAAAAACAGAAAATTTCTTTAAATAATCGGAAAATTACTTCAACAATATTAGTAGAATGAGAAACTTTATAAAAATGTTAAATAAAGATTTATGTAAAATTACTTATAATAATGAAGAATTCGACAATCATTTTTTAAAATAACTCAATCATATACAACCTATAAATTGATGTGGAATCTTATATTGTCAAATTTGCAACCTTGTAATTATGTAAAAGAAAAAGAAAGTACGAGAGTATTATAAGAAAACAAACACATCGTAAAAAAATGCAATTATAAAAAAATGACGATCGGTGAAAAAACTATAAAAGGCAAGAAAAAAGGCTGGGAGTTAGTTAGGAAAAGTAAATAAAGAATCCTGACGTATGAATAGTGACTGAGAGACCTTAAACAGGAGTTACCAAAAGTAAATGAAGAAATCCTGAAGTATCACTAGTGACCGAAAGATCCTAAACAGTTAGTTACGAGAAACAATAAGTCACGGGTAGAAAGTTATGAAGTCAGTTAAAAGTTAATTAAAACAAATAAATTCGGAAATGTACATAGTTACCCAAAGATAAAAGCATCTAGTACCAGTTATTGAAAGACAAGCATAGTGCTGAAACGTGTATTGGGAAATATATTCGACTGAACTGTCAACGAAACTCCGTAAATATAAATATTCATCACTTGTAGATCGTTATTCATAACTAGAGTAGTGTGTGATCAAACTTAATCTATAGTTCCTTTAGGATTTAACATTATAAAATGTCGTCGTTTAGTACCAATCAAATCTTCATAATCAATCAAATAATAGTATATTTTTCAAAACTTAATTGTACCTTGCAACATCTGTCGCAAATGGTAGATTCAGAATAACAGTTTAAAATATTTTTTTTTGATATTTGATCTAGATCATTATCCTAGAAACAATACTGTAACTGTAAACACAAGTTGAAACAAAATTTGGATATTAAGTTTCAAATACCCACAGAGAGAAAGAGTGCCTTTCGTCTAATAATTCAAGTATCGCTAATTTACTAATAAATATTAGGTAGATATTTTTGGAGAACAGGGAGAATCCAAACTTTAAAAACAATGTAGATATTACAACTACCCTCGTTAAATTTGTTTTTTGTTATTTTATATCGTGTACGATAAATACGTCGCGATTGGAGCCCAGCTTTTCCTCTTCTTATTCTCTACTCTATAATAAGAATTTATCTGTACAGAAGGAATAGTGATTGGTGTTATTATTATATTTTTTCCGCATATACATAAATTGAAAAGGAAAAGGTAGTTGTACTGTAAATAACCTTCACAATATACAAAATAAAAAATTAAAAAATCGGTAAGGAATTCCACAGCTAGTGAGTCAACGAATTCTAAAACAGCGCATTTCCATATCGATTAAAGTTAATTAATTTTTCCGCAATTTTACATATAAAGTTAAAAACAAATTCATAAGAAGCTAAATAAATAGTAGGATAAAAAATACGGAAGCTATTGAGTTTTCCATTTTAATTTTTTACAGAATTAACTACACATAATCCAAATATTCAACAAGTAGGTTAACAATCAATTAGGTTAACATTGTACAATTCTTAGTCGTAGCTTTAGGAATTTGAATATACGATGTCTGTAGGATAAAATATTTTCTAAAAATGCAAAAAATACACACGTCTCATTGAGGATTGAATGTTGTGAATATATGTTTCAATTTGATTTAATTATGATAATTCAAATAAAAATTCCATTGATAATACCCACCGGCAATCATTCGATATTGTTCAGATGATTGCCTACATTGCTTAAAGTTTCAAAAAACAAAACATGGGTTGATTTTATGGAAGATACTATTATTGGTATATATTTTCTTATTTGTAATATTCATACTCTGTTTACACTACCACTACGCCAACTCTCAGAATTACACTATCTGACGCACGTTCCGATAAGTTATCGTCTTCGGAGATCGAAGGTAAACTGCAATTTATTTTGTATAAAATGCATTATTACCTGATCCAACAATATACACCGCAAAACGTGGTTTCAATACGATAGCCGCATTTCACAACAGCGGTGCTCAAGTTGTTATACAGAACATTTCCTAAACGATAGATTGATAGAAAAAAAAGAGTAAGATAGCCTGTCATATCAATCGATATTATTCAATTTAAACTTTTTTTACTGGGTTATTTTAATTTTAAAGCCCAAACTAACAGACCTGACAATATCCTTGTTCTAAAAATCTGAATTATACAGAAAATTTAAAACATTTAATACCAGGATCATTATTTGGTATTCTATGGAAAACAGTACTGTAAATTCTGTTTTCATAAAATGTAAAAAAGGAATTTGGAAAATTTCGTTGCTGTCTTTTTCATCTGATATCATAGATTATTCGTACAAGAGTGCGTCAAAAAACTTTTCATACAGCTATACAGGTATCATCTCTCAGCACTTTAAAAAATCTGGTTTATAGTAGCTGTCCTTCCAAAGCAAACATCATGAAGATCATACAACAACAGTTGTACCATACAATGCTGATGCTCTGTATAAACGAACGAAGCAAGTTCGTCTAATAGGATACAGACAACATTAGCTCAAACTGTAAAAGTATAATGATTTCATGGAATATTTTTAAAAATTTTGAACTTAAATCCTCATTTTTTCTTTTATTTGTTAAAAATTTTAGAAGAACCCCGTACAACTGGAATGCTTCCATTTGAACTCTACTCATTAAGCATGCCTAGTAATACAGTATATATTAGAGGACAGAATACCCAGTACTAATTTTATTTTCAAGTTTTCCATAACAATAATTCTATGACAGATACTGTATATTATTCATATTACATAATTTAAGAAACATCCTAATAATTTGTTCAAAGGTAGTAAGAAACTCTGATATTAGTGGTATATGGTTTTTTCTGTTCATAATAGTAATATTATTTGAACCCTTTTCTATTTTTGGTGACCAGTGAAACATACACCTTGAATATCGATCCGATAGTTTACTCCAATAAAATCAATCGAGCGTTGAGAACCTTGAATCATAAGTGATGGTATTTAATTTTATATGTTCCAGTCAAGCGTTACATGGTGAATAAATGGAAACGTATAAAATGTATTTTGTATGCCCAAGATTAACTGATTTATATAAAAGAGAGATAAAGTTTGACGTTTCGACTTTTCTTTAAGTCTTTATCAAAATTTATCTTTCTTTTAAAAATTATCAAAAAAAAACTAATTTTAAAACAGAAGAGACTTAAAATCAAGAACATTTAGATGCATTTATATATATATATATATATATATATATATATATATATATATATATATATATATATTATGTCTCTTGTTTAAAAATTAATTTTTTTCAATAATTTTTTCTCTATACATATACATATGTATATAGTTCACCTTGTTTCTACATAAATAATTAATAGATTTCCGAGATTGGTAAAGGATATTTTACGATCTCCTAAATTTAATTACACTTTTATGGTCATATTTGAAAATATCTGATGGAAATTCTATTTTCAGGTTATCAATATCACTTCAGTCGGCGTTGTCGGTGGCCGATCGAATAAGCGAATTAGAAAAACAACATAAATACTCTTATTACGATCCAGAGAAGAAGCACAGAGTTCCAGATCCGACACTTAAGGCTATACAAAAAAAGGCTTTATTATCATTTTACGAAAGACATAATAATCCGAATAGCAAAAGCTCTTGGAGATCCGAACCACAATTAGCTCAGGTTGCTTTGACTCTGCCGCCACCTCCACCGAAAATAAAAGTACAAATGCCATCGAGACGAGCTTCATCAGCATCGGATTACGCTTCTGGAGGTAATTCGAAGAGGAGTAGCTTAGCATCTAGTTTAGAAAAGGCTGACAGCTTCTCTAAGATCATACCGCGTCATCAACACAGTAATTCTTGTGGAAGTCTGTCAACTGACATGCTTGGACCTATGATAATAGGACCATCCATATCAGTAGACGATTACGTACCCGATCTTCCTCCTGCTAGACCACCTAAAAATCCAAGCCTGCGAAACGCATTTCCAGATTTATTTCTGGATCAGAGAGTCCCAAGTCCAGATCTACCACCACCTTCACCTCCCACTGTGCTAGAAAATGAAGTGTTCAACAGCGATGAACCTCTCCCCCCTCCACCTCCTGAATGCGAGCCGGACTGGCAAGAGGCTTTTAAAGACCGACTACGAGAGAACAGTTCTGGTAACCAAGTACCCGCACCACAAGTACAAAAGAATTCTAAGAAAGAAGCAAAAGTGATTCAACAGACTGTTGGTAAGTCTTCTTTATTTATCTTAGTTTGTATGTCATAAACTATGATAACTTGAGCCAATCATGATATGAATGTGCGGAAAGTAATCTAATCACGTTTTATGATGTTCGCAAAATGAACGAAATGATCGGGTCATAGCCAGAAAATGTTATGTACCTTTTTATCCTAGTATACTTTTAAGTAAATGCGACGGATTGTTTTTTGGTTTTACTTTGAAAGTTATTGATTCACTGTACGAGTATATAGTTATTAGTTATTAATTCTTAAGATATTTTGCTGATGTTTGTCGGTTTCGTATTTTTTTGGTATCAAAATTTGGTTTGAAATGAGAGTGTGTTGGTAAATCAACAATAACTTGTATTAAGTAGGAATAGTTCGTTTCCTTATAGTTGCTATATACTTATGAAGTACTTGAAAATTCTTAGGTTTACCAGAAAGATATCTAAGGAACTCGTCAGTACGTTCATCTATTAAAACCAAGTCCACTGATCAGATTTTTCATCAAGTGAACAGCAAACCTTATACCAGCAGACATATTGAAACACCAACTAGTAAACCCGATCAAATACTAGGCTTTCCGAATCAGAGGGGTTATCAAGAGAGGTCAAGTACCAGGTAAGAAAAAAGTTCAATGTACATGTTTATAAAGTGGCAATAACTTCTCCATACAAATTTGTTTTGAATTTTATTATAAATGAGGGCGAGTGAAAATCATAAAAATGACAGGAATATGAGAAGAGTAGCATATTTCTCTAATTTTTATAACTGATTAATAAATTTATCATAGAAAATTAATAAATAATGTTAGTATTATAAAAATTTTATACTTTTATTCATTCAAATGCATTAACAAGGAAGCTTATGCAGACATTACTGTAACAGTTATGATGGAAAAAATATATCAAGTGGAATAATAGCAGATAATCAGTGAATATATATATATATATATATATATATATATATATATATATATATATATATATATATATATAAATAGTGGTAATTTTATTCATTGCAATAATACATCTGTTTATTATTGTTTTTAGGTATCCCAGTAATCATAAATTAAGTATGATTGGAAACATAGCTGCTAGTCAAAAAGTAAATGGAGTATCAGAGCAATATAGACCAGAATCCCTAGGATCTCAAAATAGACCAGAAAGTAAACAAATCAAGATGACTAGCGAAACTCATCGGGCACAAAGAGCTTCAATATCAGAAAGTCCAGGTAAATAGCATTATCAAGAAAATATAGCCCAAACAGTTTCCCAGATTTATTTTTTTCCCGATTGCTACAATATAATCTATCGATTTCTTAATACTGATAGCGAGAATTAATATGTGTAACTTCATTTGATTGAACTTTGTTTTTTGTTATTGTATTAGTACCTTCATGCCACTTCCTTTTAGAATAAACTCTGTCGCTTTCCTAACAATTACCTCCCTTCCTGGAATTCACTTGTATAGTACTTGTGTTTTCACTTCTTAGCACTTCTTGAAAGTGTCTCAGTCCGTAGCTTAATGAAAGTTCTTTATTGAATTCCAATAAATTTGATCAGTGAATATCTCTTGACTTCCTTTTTCTGTTAACTTCCAGCTATTAATACACACATGTTTATTATACCTCAAATCATACCAATTGATTTTTAAAATTGATTTTAAATATAGATCATATTGTTTTTTTTTTAATAATATCGCAACTTGTGTGTAATATTGTTTCTGAACTAACCTTCATATTATAAGGAACCTCTTTTCTCTTCATCCAACCGTAGTTCCCAATTCTTCCATAAGGCTCTTTCCTACATAATTTTGTCTGACTAAGCCATTATACTCCAAAAATAAATATAATTGATATATTACTGAAGGGTTCAGTTAAACAAATTGAACCAATAAGAAATGTGATAACAACCCTTCCGTTACTTGATAAATAAAATCAAATTCATTATTACAAAAATTAAAAGATAAATAATTGAGCAGTATCATTTTAACTGATCATTTTAGGAAAAGAGACTCCACCTCCTTTACAACCGAGACAGATGAGGATAAATCAATCAATGAGGGCTAGAATATCAACTGAACATAAGTTGGGATCAAAGGAAGATTATAGGGAACAAAGATCTTCATCAATGTGAGTATTTTCTATGATTTATAATTATATGCAACAACTACATATATTGCTTCTACATATTTTTATTAAAACTGCAATAAATGTCAAAATTGAATATGAATAATGAATAGAGCTATTTACTATTGCATTATGACCTTCACATTTCATAATACTCCTTTCTCAGTATTGTGATATATTTATTGTTACGAAACCGTCAACGACATGGAACGTGAAGCTGGTTAATGCGGTTGTGATGGAAGCGTTTAAACTTAGGAAAATACGGTTTCTTTGATGTGGTTTTTGTTTATTCACACTAGCTGTCTCAAACTGTTGATCCAAGATGTTTTATCCTAAAATATTAGAGCCTTGACTCTGGTAAAACTGCTAATGCATTCTGTTTTAATTGTATTTGTAGATTGGATAATTATATATGTTCGTTCTGTTCACTATAACTTTGATCTATATACTGACTTTACACTGCGAAACAACGCGAATTAATATTCAAAAGAAGTTCTCGAAGAATTCTAGGAGGTAAAGAGATAAATAAAAAGTCTTTCCTGGAAATTGGTTCAAAAAAGACAATATAAACAAATCGCAGCTATGATAAAACATGTGAACAAAAACAATATCAAAGACGCCGCATCCGCTAAACTTCAACATAATCGAACAGAACCGGCTTCACGTTTCATGTCGTGGACGAGTTCGTAACAGTATAAAAAACCACTGAAAAGCACTTGAAGCATGTAGAGGTAGCTCTGAATATCGCTATCTATTATTTTTGATATGTGCAAATGATTGATTGAAACTTATTAAATAATTTATAAAAAAATATCCTGTCAGTAACCTGACAAATATGAAATCATCTCTTAAATGGGTGCAAGTAAAATAATTAAACTACAAAAACATTTTCTCAAACTTCAAGAATACACCAAACCATAACATTAAAAATCTCAATATGTTATGTTGATATTTCTTTTCCCTCATATAGGTGACAGTAAACTAAGACAAATGTGCCCCTAATGTTGAAATAATCACTGCATAGATAACCCACAGACCATACTGTGTATAGTTATTTTATATTAACTATCTATGATAACGATTGAATATCCACCGATCAATTACTATAAATAGTTTAAGGATTTTTACTTCAAGTAAAAATAAGTTTGAGGCTTTTTGCTTTAAGTAAAAATAAGTTTCTAATTTAATGTAAACAAATATTTTATAATTGCTAGCTTGAGTAATATTTTTTTTTAGTTTACAATTTATTTTGGCTACTATTGAGCAAGTAACTATACTTAGTATTGATATTTTTATCTTTACCTATTAATCAATAGTTAAAATTAATCAAACATTGTTTTTTCCAAAATACTCTTCATTATTTTCACTCTACTCCAAAAAACGCATTAGAAAATAATTCTTGATTTAATTTTTTTCATATCCATTATTTTTTTTCCAAATCTTGTCGATAATAAGTAGGTATTTTGAACTGGATATACAAATGTAGAAAGTTATGAAGTTAACGAATTCATAATAAAACATTTGCTTAGTTATTGATACCTATTGAACATGATTATCAATAGTCATAAAATACCGTGTCAATTTAATGCACATTTTCAAAAAAAATATTGTATACCCAATTAGCGTCTCATTTCACTTAATTTATTGTAAGCTAAAAATACGAGGGTTGCTTCACACATTTTGAGATATGGCAACACTGATGTGAATATGTCAAATATGACAGTGCTATCATAAAGTTTGACATTTTCAATCGTGAAAGTGTTGCCATACGGGTGCTATTTGAATTATAAATACTTGATTTTGGTCAAAAAATAGAATAGAGCAGTGTGCCGATCAACTTACTTCGATTTATGGTGATAAAACACTATCTCTAGCCACCGTGTTTTCCGGATTCAATCGTGGTCGCACTTCGCTACAGGATGAATTTCGTGAAGATCGTCCAAAATCGTCTGTTGTGCCAGAAAACATCAGGGCTGATATTACAAGATCGTCATGCCATGAGCTTGAGGTATAGTTGGGCATTAGTTCCAATCGCATAGATTCAATATTGTATAAACATCTGGCTGTCAAAAATATTTATTCGCGTTGGATACTGTATAATTTGACAATCTCTAAAAAAACTCGAGTCGATTGGAGGAAAGAAGTCATACATCTATACATATGAACCCGAAACTAAACAACAATCGACTGTATAGGTGTTTCAAGACGAACCAAATCTAACAAAAGTTGTTCACAGAATAACCGTACATAATGCTACCGTCCTATTAAAGTAATGTAGAACGGACAATTCTAAATGGTACACCAGAAGGAAAACTAATTGCAGAAGGCGATTCATTTTCCACCACGACATAGCGAACTCTCGCACATCAGTTCAGACAAAAACGTTTTTGAACAGTCAAAACATCAGATTGATGGGTTATCCGATATACAATCCTTGTTTGGCATTTCTTCTTATTTTCGCAAATCAAAAATAAATTACGAGGTCAACGTTTTTTTACACCCGAAGAAGCGGTTGATGCATTCAAATCATATGTTTTGGAGCTACCTCAATCGGAATGGAAACAATGTTTCAATAATAGGTTCAAACACATGGCAAAGTGTATTGACCTTCATGGAGAACATATTGAAAAACAATAAAGCTATATCCAGTTATAAATATTTGTTTTTATATGTCTATCTCAAAACTTGAGTAGCAACCCTCTTAATGAAGTCACTGAAAGTATCAATCCACGATATATTTAAGTGGATTGAAGGTTCGTCAGGATATTTATAATTTTTGGAAAAATTGTGAATTTTAAATATCTATATTCCCTGTTTACATTAGGTAATAATAGAAATATGAAATATTGAACCAAAACTATCCATCAAAAATAATATGAACAGACTAGTATTTAATAGTATATCATTATATCTGTTTGTAATATAAGTTTCTCCAATCTGGAGTGATTGCAATTCGTTTTGAAGGATTGTTTATTTTCATTATTCTGACAATGAAATTCAAAACTAGTCACTGATATATTTCACTCTTCATCAAGTTGGGAGTGAACACATCATCTTAATTATTCAAAAACGGAAGTTAGCTATCAACTCAATAGTTTTCAACTGGGTTCACTATAACCATATTACAAATAACTATACTTTGAATTCTGAAATAAAATTTTCCTTCAGTATTCAGTCAGACAAAAAATTGTATTCATACGATTAAAATTTACTCTGCTCTTTTGTAATGCAAGTGTCGACATTTCAATCCATTTCATGTTTTTTTTACATTAACAAATATGGTCTGATATAATCTACTCAGTTGTTATTCTTGCTTAATACTACTAAACAAATCAATATTTATCAATGTGTCCCATTTCCGCCCACTAGTCTGCTATTTTGAAATTTTGCTTTTTAATATTCATGTGTGCAAGTTAAATAAAATGCCAGTGCCAGTAAAAAATCGACAAACATTGAAAAAATATAAAAACACACACTCTCACATGGAACATATACAACAATATATTCAATTTAACAAAGTATACTTAAACTGTATTAGTTGTTTTACCTCCACCTCAAGATGGAAAAACTAGATATAGAAATAATTTACTTTATTTTTAGTTGCTTATGTTCAAAATAAATAATTTTAAATTTTAAAGAACAAACTTTTTCTTCTGCAGTTTCTCCATAATTCTCCATAATTAGATAGACAATTTGATAGACTTCAGTATAATATTTTTGGAAATTATACAATGTTTATATAAATCTTTTTCCTGGATAATAGAAATTATATTTTTTTGTTAATGTAATGATTATTTGTTTGTTCAATGTACTGTTCTATACTTATTCTAAATATTTATATTCCTAGCCAATATTAGTCACATTTATCATATTTTGATATTTGGGCAGATTGAAGGAAAGTAATTACTCAGTTTTTTTCGTGATAGAATAAAAAATAATCAATTATTTTTCTATGACAATTGCCAATATAATGGCTCAAAAGCGTAATATGCTATCCTAATAAGTTAGGCAACTCAATACACAATAAGCTGTTAAGTGGGTTAACGACTACATAAATATTACATTTAGCTTAATTCAACAACCAAATAATCCATTTATTGAATATATAGAGATCTTAACCCCAAATTATATATTTATTAACACAATATGATTGCGGTTTTGAAAATTTATAGGTCCTACAACCGTTTGTTTTTAAGATTTCCATGTTCAAAGATATAAAAATGGTATATGGTTCAACATTGGACATAGAAAAAAATATGAGTGGATTGTTTACTTATGTTTGGTTATATATAAAGCCTATACTGCACGATGCATCAAATGTTTGCGCCAGTATTGGCGTTCCAACGTTAAGGCTGAACATTGGAAAGAAAGTTGGATGCATTACTGCAACTGCACGATACGTCCGACGTTTCCGTTAATAATAAAAACGTGACTAAAAAATGATGAACAGCATACAACATATAGGAATTACTTTAAAATAAATTGGATGATACTGGCAACTTTGGTTTTTCATTAAAAACACGTAGCATTCACTCGCAGGAAGACAAGAAGTGTGTGTAGTTGTACAACAAATGATGGTTTCAACTTCGTTCCAATGCTGGGTCTCCTTTGACGAGGGTCAAAAAATTATTTCTGACAATATTATGTGGCATTAAAACTTATATAGAGATGGATTTGAATACCAAATAAGATAGGTAATATATGAAATAAGTCTAGTCAGTATAAATTCATGTTTGGAATCATATAAATACATTTTACCAACAACAAGACTAATTCTTATACAATGCGGTCCATATGTATGGAATAAATTCAATTACAGCGTTATTATATACTATGTGAAAAAAAAACCTGAAACAGGCGTTTTTTTATTCTTAAATTGACAACTTACGGTATGAAAATATTATCTCCCTCCAGCACCCCTTCTGAATTATAAGAACCCATCGAAAATTTTAAACAAGATAGGAGACCGCGTGGCATCTTGTTGGAAAGGAATTTTAGTCCTCTGATCAGCAATGTGGAGTTTTTTTTTTAAATTTTGTGCAATCATAACTAAAAATTTAATTCTTGAGGTGTGAAATTTTGATAATGTCTCTATCACAAAACTTTTCGTAGAATAAAGATAATAATGTCGTATTATATTTGAAATGTATTTTTAAATGTACTTTACAACTAAATTAAATGTTCAAAGTGACCACCATTCACTTCTTGAGAATAACTGAAGCGATTTTGGAATTCTCGTACAACATTTTGTATGACCTCGGGGGTTATTTTGTTAATTTGTTTCGTTATCCTAACTTTTAAATCAGCAATATTGTTTGGTATATTGAAATATACTTTAGAAATCCCTTTCCAACAAAGTCCCACCCGACCCTTATCTTATTTAAAATTTTCGGCGATACATATAATTCAGAGGGGTCGCTGGAGGGGTATAATATTTTCATACTATAAGTTGTCAATTTAAGAATGAATATCGACCTGTTTCAGTTCTTTTTCCACATACTACATAATAATTGAGACTATTCCATACAAATAGAAGCATTGTATGTTATCTGAGTTGCTGCTTAAACCCAGCTTAAATAAAATTTACAATGAATAATTAAAACGAAACTCGATTAGATCTATGTTTGGTGATTATGTAACCGAATAAGAATTTACTGAAAACGTGTAGGTGCATTCTGGATTTTTCAAGTTATAGGTGTTTTATACCACAAATATTTGATTCGAACCAACGATTTAAAAAGAGTTATGTCGAGCCTTAATTTCAACGGGTACTGGAAGCAGCTATGGCCAGTTTGCCTCCAACTATCCAGAAAATTTAAAATCGTGTGTGAAAACCCGCTATTCAGATTCAATACCGCCTACCTACACTAAGCACAACACTGCATAGTCGGTAAAAAACTCAACAAATTCAAGTTTTTGCACTTCCTTAAGTAATAACTCTTTACCTCTTTACTTTACTCTTTACATTTACCTTTTGTACGGAAACTGAATGTAATGATGTCTAAAAACCAGCAAATAACTTCAAAAAACAAATAAATGTACACAAAAAAACTTACTACAAAATAATTTGCCTACCCTACGGAGGCCTTTTTAAATGAACATCATCTCACTTTCACAGTTCGTTAGATTTATTTATGAAACTATATGCAAGAAACTAACTTCTTTTCAACAAATATTGTGAGGTAAAGTATGATGCAATGTGATGATTTACATTATATGAATTATCGCCTGCGTGAACATGTATTCAATCATAACTACTGAAATAATATAGCCATATCATATAATAAAAATTGATTTGTATCCGAATACGTTCAAGGTATCGAAATGGATCTATTACTTATCGATCTGTGTAATTATGATTATTGTTTATCGACATGTTAATTATTCCTGTCTACAAAGTAGAAAGGTGATAAATATATTGACACTGATTACTTATACAATGCGGTCCATATGTTCGGAATAAATTTAATTTTAGCGTTATTATGTGCTATGAGAAAAAACCTGAAACAAGTAGATTTTCATTCTTAAATTGACAATTTACAGTATGAAAATATTATCCCCTCTAGCACCCTCCTCTGGATTATAAGCATGAGAAAGGGGGTCATGTGGCAGCTTGCTGGAAAGAGATTTTAGTCTTCTGTTCAGCAATATATTTTTTTTATGAATTTGGTGCTATCATAACTGAGAAAATGGATTTTTAAGATATGAGATTTGGATAATGTCTATTTCACCATACTTAATATGTAATGAAGATAATAATTTCGCATAATATTTAGAATGTATTTTTAATGTACTTTACAATTAAATTGAGTGTTCAAAATAAACACCAATCACTTCTTGACAATAACTGAAGCTATTTTGGATTTCTCTTACAACATTTTGTAATACCTCAGGGGCTCTTTTGTTAATTTCTTCCGTTATTTTAACAATTAAATAAGCAATATGGTCTGGTCTATTAAAATATATTTTAGAAATAATCAGGTATTTTTGAATTTGTTCTGCTGAACATCAGGAAAGAATATTTGAAGATATTAGTCAAAAAATCGAATGAACCATTGATATGAATCTAGTAGTCGTCTATCGTTTAGGTATTTGAAGTTACTAAAAGACTTATAATATTATATTATAATATTTGTGCGCATATTAAATTTAATTATGGCTCATTTGTCCGTGATTCAAAGTATAGACAATTTGATTATGATAGGTGTGGTAATAAAACAAGAATCCAAAAGGAGGCTTGTGAAATTTTTGATAATAAGAACCTTGGTCAACATGTTTTGCAGTTTACAGTTAGCAAAATTTAAAAAAAGTTTCGTAGAAATGGACATGTGAAAAATATTCAAAATCCAGGTAGAAATTTTCAATTTACTGATGAAAAAAGTTAGATGTACTTATGCTATAATTCAATTGATTCCACATTTTTGGACAGCATTCTATGTAATTGTAAGTGATTTTTTAATAGATACAAGAATCATAATTATTTTAAATACATATTTGTAATGTATCTCGAATGATAAAAATTCTAAATTTACGTAAAACAATGATAGTAATCAGCCGATGTGCGGCCAATCGTTTTTGACAAACGCAACTAATTCATACAAAAATAATTAAAATAATTCTGATAGTAATTTGTCGTTATCATGCATTTCCTGAAATGTTCATTATTTATAGGAGACAGGCTATCAGAGCTGTATAATTATGTTTCAATTGTTTTGGTCGTGATTACCTGAAAAATTAATGTCCTTGAAATTCATGTGACATTTGTAATGAGACTATACTAACAATACATTTTTGCATCCCGTAAATAATAAGACACAAATTAACAATCTAATTCCTGCAATAAGAAATCATTCAAATGATATTTGCAACAGATGCCCGTAATAATGATCTTATACACATTTCTACACTGTTTAAATTGTACAACATTCACATACCTTTACCTTGTTGAGCGAATTTTGTTACCGGATCTTCTCAAAATATGGAACGAAAATTGAAAATATGCATTAACAATCAAGAGTACCTATAAGCTAACTTAGTTCAACTACAACTCACAATTCATTCGTCGTTTAATAATAAAATATCTATGGTCTATTTCAGAAAGGTATAGAGCAATAAAATGGGGAATTCCGTCCAGTTCGGCTCAATTTCGGTGTCGGCCATAGGTGTAGGTCTTGAAATATTGTGTAGGATTACTTAGGTAATAGATTATACAGTTACGTTTTGCGTTTAACAGGTACCGTTTAACCTTCTATTAGTGCCTCTGCCTAATTCCAACCCTATTTCAAATTCGGCTTAATCATGCGCCGTAAGGGCAATGGTGCCTTACCCAAAATTTGTTTAGTTTAACGCATCAGTATTTGCTGTTAAGCCGTAAATAGTATTCACAGTATTATAAGATCAGTAATAAAATGGCGATATTTACACCAACAAAAAGATGTTCCAATAATTCTCCACTATCAGTGAATGAAAAACTTGTATGTAAATGAACACGATTGCATAAAATACAATTACCCGAAATTTACTGTACAATAAACTGTCGACCGATGTTCCCGAATAACTGGAGTTGGAAAGTCCACGGTTTTTAAATTATTGCAGTGGAGAAAGATAGCAGGCCAGAAAAGTCCGGGCAGACCAGTAAAAGTCCTTGATGAAGACACCAAAAGTGTAATTCGAAGAAAAGTTCACTCTTTTTATTTTAAGATAGGTAAGATTTTAATGTAGCTTGGCCAGGATGGCAATATTCTGTTGTAAACTAAAAAACTTATATGGACCACTTTGAGAAATATCGATTTTGCCTGGGAAAAGCATAACCGCAAAGCACTTTTACTGGAAAGCGATTAAATTGGTTGCTGGCGACGAAAATACTTAAGAAGTATAAAGCAGTACTGAACAGAGCAGAAGAAAATCTTTTATATGGATGAGACGTGCATTAATGAAGGTTATACAGTACCAAAAATGCGGCAAGACGAAAATATAACCAGTGCTCGCCAAGCTTTCATGAAAGGCCTGTCAACGAGTATTAAGGTAAAGGGAAAAGATTAATAATCGTCCATATTGGAAGCGAAGAGGGATTTTTAAAAGAAAGTTTACTAACCTTTCAGTCGTACCATACGGGGGATTACCTCGAGGACATGGATTCGGATATTTTTGAAGACTATTTTGGTAAAATGATAAAATATCTTCTGGTTGATTCAGTAGTAGTTATGGATAACGAAATTTTCAGATAGGTATCAGATATCAAGATATAGCAGAAAAAGACGTTAAGCTACTATTTGATCAAGCTATTAAGGAGGTGACACCAGAGAACTGGCGAAAAGCAGTCCAGCATGTCATTAAAGAAGAGGAGCAAATGTGGGATCTTGAGTACTTGATCGATCGGACCGTCGACCCGTTAATTATAACGTCAAGAGGAGATGACAGTTCCTCAGATGACGAAGAATACCATGATTTTTTATAATTTAATTTCTGTATAATGTATTTTTTTTTATAATGTTCAATAAAATATAAGTGTACCTAATACTATGTACATAATGCCTAATGTTTATTCTGTTAAAATAAAATTCTTTCCTTTTTACGAATATCCTACCAGCAGCCTTTGACATACTATTTTCAGTGTTTGTGAATGAATAACAATAGGCTAAACCCATATATTGATCCCAACCCGGGTGGTACTACCTGCACTTGATAAAAAAAATTTCACAATGAAATCAATGACAAACTATGAAAGTGGCTTAAATATTCGTTGGGTCCCTTTGCATATCTCATGAGATTTTATTACTCTATACCTTTTTGAAATAAACTATAATTTGTTATTGGGTGATCATAACTTTTAAAAACCTGACGATTTAAAAATAAACTTCGAGAATAAAAGGATCCGATTAGCTCTCACTCGCAGAATCCAAATGACCAGTGCTGCCTGTTATAAAACCTACGCTCAATTCCCCTACAAAAAACATTTAAGGTTGAATAAGATATTCGTCTTTTATCAGATTACAGGGTTTTCTAGCTCTTTGTTTAGATATAATAGTCTTTTCGAAGGAAACTTTCTTAGTTAAACAATTGCAAAGAGTTGAAAAAAAGTAGCATTTATTATATTGTTATATATAATATTAAATTATTTTTTGGGTTTTGAAGATTTTTTCATTATAGGAGACATATTTCCACATTTTCGTATTTATATTAAAAAAGAATCGTATTCTTTTACTTAAATCACATGATGTTCCAATATTAATCATAAAACTAAAGCATATGAGTACATTAATATGGTAGAATACAGATAATAATGATTCATAGAAGGACGTAACATATTACGAGAAGTTGTACAAATTTCTATTCTTTTATGTTGCGTTCTCGTGCAAACTCTTGAGTCTATTGAGTTTCCCAAGATTAGTTTACCTAAATTCCGTATAATAGAAACCAGACCTTTTGTCAATATGGCTGTTGGCAAATTTGTCAAGAATTCCTAACTGATTTCATAAGTTTTTAACTGCTTTACGCAAATTTATACCGCATTGTGCCAAAAACGCTTTAATTTATATCGAAATGTGACCAATTTTGTAAGTGCTAAGTAAACTGGGAATGCTTGGACATATTTTAAAAATCAGTTGTATTTTGTAAACTAAACAAGGCTAAAATTAGGTAATTATCGCATTACTAAAAAAATGTGTGGGACTTGAAACAGCAAATTATATAAGGTGGAAATAAAAGTATTTATCCAGGAATAGAAGATAAAAGGCTGAATGGAGGAACGATCATAATATCAATCACTTGATTAGACAGACAAAACTATCTACAACTTTATGAGGTATTTCTGTTCCGTAAATTACCAACTGTAATTATGCCACTCAAAAGATAACGTCTTATATTATTTAAATCTAAATAGCAAATTTCACCCAATTTTAACTGACATAGCTAGAATAAAGGTTTTTAATGCAATTGGATAGAGATTTCCAAGATTAAGTTATTTCATAACTAATAATCTCATTGATAATAGTAATAGGCTATTATAAAATACATTTTTATTATTAAATTTTTTATGTGGTAGAAAACGTTAAAAATTTTCCAATTTGTTCCAATTAGTGCGAATGCGAACACTAAATGAAAAGATGTACCTACATACGTTCAGAGTATTAATTTCATCTTATCTAGCCTAAAACAAAACCAAATCTGTCGATTTAGTACTTAAACGATTCAACTGTAAATTTTATTAGCTCTACTTAAACCCGATGATTAAGGATAATGAGCATTGTATATAATACAAAACCATATAATTTCAAATTTCATCGACTATCAAGCGTGTATATTTGGTTGTTCTCAGCGGTATTATACTTACAATGGTACTTGGAGCATGTCGAGGAAGAAAAGCAAAAGCGGAGGCATTTTTATTGGACTGCATTGCCGATAGCTCAAGATAATGAATGGGTTCCTAAATGATAAAGATCTAGACTTGCGATGTATTGAATTCTGTTTTTTTGACACTTGAGATAAATATTCAGCCTATTAATTGTAATAATATGTGTGGAAATTTGAAATTTTTAAAAATATTAGCAAATTCATAAACTTGAAAAATCGATATCCAAAAGGACTCCTGACATAAATATGAAAATCATTGATTCTGGTTGCTGTTCAAATTGATATGCGTTTTTATTCGTTAGATTGTGAATGACATTGAATTTTTATAGGTTGGGTCGTTATTAATGAATCTGAATATTTATTGATTAGATTATGATTGACATTCTATTCTTTCTCTCCACTCAGTTATTCCCACTCTTCTCTTATCAATTTCTCTTTTGGCCTGTCTTATCTTCTTCTAATTTCCTCTCTCTCCATTTGTGCTCTCTTGGCAATTATTTTTTGGTTCATTCTGCACACATACCCTAACCAACCGAATCTTTGGGCTATCGCTATTTGCGTAAGATTAGGATCCTTAATATTTCTTTCAGCTCAGCACTTGTTCTTCTTCATGTTCATGTTCATTATTTATTTTCATTATTTATTTTCACAGTCACCAGTATTTTTCAAAGTACTTTCTTCTCCTACACTTTTATTTTCTTAGCACTCTTCTAGATAAGCACCCATGACTTACCTCCATAAAATACAGTCGAACTGATCATTGTTTTGCACAATCTAATCTTTGTTCCTTTTGTTTTTAGAATATTATTCAAGGACCCCATTGTTCTACCACCCTTTGCTATCTGATTCTATAGGTATTTCGTCTCATCATCCGTATTCCTAATCAGCACACCTAGATAGTCGAAGAATTCATCTTTTTCAAAATGATATTCCTCATTTTCCGTCTTGAAAGGTCTGTTTCTCACCTGATTGTTCCTTCGCCGTTGTATTTCCATGTATTTAGTTTTTTTTTCATTCACCCTGAAATATTTTTGAATCCTTTTTCAGTCTACTATAGACTTCTTCAAATTCCCTCTGGGATCTGGCTAGTAACTTTCTGATAACCTTCCTTCAGATAATACTTTGATCTCAGTTCTATCCAAAATCAGTTTCACCATTCTTATAAGTTTTCTGTGGACACCTAAAAACTTCAAAGTCTCATACAACTTTGTCCTCTCTATTGTATATTAAGCTTATTTATAATCCATGAAGAGACGATGTAGTTCTAAATTATTGTCTTGATTATTGCTCTGAATTGTTTTTTAACAAAAATCTGGTCCGCTGTGCGTTGCCCCTCCCTAAAACCACCTTGATATTCACCGACTTCTTGGTTATGAATTGGTCCCAGTTTGTTTCTGGCTAACAGTTCTATCCGCCCTTCTTCCCACTTTTTTCATATCAATCTGCAGATCCTTTTATACATCTCTTGCCCACCTATTTTCAAAATCTTCAGTGTGATTGCATTTTCTCCTCCACGCTTATTATTATTCATTTTCCATATATCACATTTTATCTCTTTGTCTAAAGGGTCTTCTCTTTCCCTTCTATCATCCTGCTCTGCTGCATGCTGTTCCATGATATTGGAGTTTTTCCTTTTATTACTTCCAGTTTCTACTCTATGCGTTTTTTCTTTTTTTGGCATTCTGCGTTTGCCTGTTTACTTAGTCACCATATTATCTTTTGGTGCTATCTGTATTTTGATTTATCAGTCTTGTCTGGTTTCTCTTTTCTAGCATGAATCTGCATTTTTCGCCAAACCAATCCTTTTCATATTTTTTCAATTGTCCTAGGAATAGTCTCTATTAGTGATGATTGTATTCCATTCCTCATTTCTCTGTTTCTGGCTTTTTATTCTGCTCCGTCGTTACTCTGTTTTTTATATCCCATTCCTATTACTTCTATTTTCTATACCTGTTTTGACCACTGGTGTGGTCTATCTATCTGTTTTGTTTTTTTGCACTGCCATAATATCAATTTAATATTTTATCATCGTGTCTATCAGACTCTAAAGATCCCCCCTTCTTCGTGCGTACCTCTGACATCCCATGTTCCTATGTTTATTTGCCTTTATTCTTTTTTCTTTTCCTTTTACTTGTTCTTTCAGATTCCAATTTACTGTCCTTTGCCTGGTCTTTATCATTTGCCTCCTGGCTACATTTCCAAACTTCCCAACAGATATAGTATGGTCCAAAATAAAAACCATTACATAATCGGCTAATATAGGGGATATTGAAGAGCCTATTGATGTTCCAACGATTTCATGGTGATTTTTATTTTTATAAGAAAAATATGTGTTATTAAAATTGAATATTATCAATTCTAATAGAGTTTCTCATTTATATCACTCCATTTGTGTTATTCTGGTGTTTGTCGTTATAATATTAAAGTAGCTAACACATTCCTGGTTTAACTTGGTCAGTCTAAGTGAACAGAAAATATTACCATGACAGAATGCTCGTATGCCTCACACGTTTCCTATGAATTTCATTCTATACATAATAAATCTGTCAAGGTTTTGATAATTGGAAGAAACTACGAAGAACGCCTGTTTTTAGAAATAACATACATTAACTAACTACACCAAATATCAACACTAGCTGTTTTCTTCATTGAAGACTCCGAACAAGATGTGTTGGATGTAATTCAATTTTCGTGCCTGTATCAGCCATGAATGTATTTAATTTTATTTGATTCATCAGCTGGTTAATGATATTTTTAGATTGTATTGATGTTCAAAAAGATGTCTCATGTCAATAGTGTGAATAGCAGATTCAATATTATTTATATTTGTAACAATATATGTTTTTTGTAACATTGTTGTAAAAGTCGAATATACTATTTTGTATCAGATCATTCTAATGTTTGGAATTGCGTGAATCTTGAAACCCATACTACTAAGTAATCAAGTGTCAAGAATCATTATATTGCATTGGTTATTCCAAATGAAATAACGTATTCCTCATAAGATTTGATGTATTCAGATGAAAAGAAACTTATGTTTGTTTGGCAACAGTGTTTCATGTATCTGCATTCAGTATGCAGTATTAAAAAGCTTCACATCCTTGACATTCGCCCTCGTAATAAAACGTACGTTGCAGAGCGATAACCCGATGATGAGATACTGGGTTGATCAGTGACGTAACAAAGAATATTTTTCCCTGGTGTTAAACATTATTGACTATAACCACATTTTGAATATGTATTCATAAGAACGAAGTAATCGATTCTACTCAATAAATAACACTATAGACTTAGACGGAACATTCATTGTAAAGATGTAGATTATTTTCAAGTAATTATAAAGAGCATTTAGGAGATTCGAGTTATGGTAAATCATCACCCAGGCATTCTTGAAAAGGTCAAACATCTATTTATGAAAAAAACTTACTTTGCATAATCGTACGAATTTTACTTGTTTAATTGAAAAAAGGCAATATATTTATCAAGTATAATGTCAAGGTTCTTCTTAAAATTATTTGTGTGCTACAGAGACTTCCTGTCGAAATCGATTATTTGAAATCCTTTGGATTTGATACTAATAAATGGATACATATATTTGTAATATTGAATAAAATGGAATGTACGAGTATATAGTGATAGGGTTATCATGTCTTACTTACAAACTATTCTATTTTGTAATATGTTCTTTAAATTGCATACTCTTCTACATATTTGGGGAAAATCTATTGATCATTGAACCATTTTTTAGGTCAATGAAATAATCACTGACCAAGAAATTAGAATAAAAAACATATACAAAATGTTACGCTTATGTTTTAGGGTTTATAATTGTAATGCATTTTTTTACCGGATGTGCAGGTGCATAATAAAAATGTAGAGCCACATAACGAACTAACCAAAGCTATTTCTTAATGCTTAGCGTCTCACGTCAATTCACTCTTTATATAATGATTTTCATTTTATTTCTCGTTCGGGTTACAAGTAAATTGAATTTTATTGGAATAAATGAAGAGAAACTGAAAATATCTGGTTCGACAATGAAAATGGGGTTTCACGTGGACATTGACATAGCCTCATATATATATATATATATATATATATATATATATATATATATATATATATATATATAATTTCTTATTTTGATATGTTTATGTTTCTAAATCGTCTTGATTTTAGGTCTCTTCTCAAATGAAATCAAAGACAGATGGAAATATATGTCTAGTTTAATTGGATTCGAAAACTCGGTAACTTATCTAGTTTCCGAATAGAATATTCTAGAATTTTCTTTAACACTCGTTATTTGCCTTCTTTTCATTGTCTTCAATCTCTCTCTGCCTCAAATCTCTCAAATAGAATGTCCTAGATCAAACACTATAATATCTACAACTTCACTAAGATATCACTTCTTTACCGCCCGGATTACTGTTTTTTATTATTCGCCCCTGTTACTGCAGGCTCTTGGTGTACACGGTTATTATTATAGCCCCACATGAAACTATTAATTTTTGATAATCCTGGTAAACAAGCTGACTATGCAGTTTGTTTTCCTCTGTCCATATCCTTTGCCTACTATGGAGTGTAACATGCTGAAAGAATAGTGGCACATGATTCTCGAGAATTAAAAAGCTCAAGCTTCCATTCACAACAGGCAAAACTGCCAAGAAAATAATCGTCTATGAATATCGTATGAAATCAACGTTTAAGAATATGTCAACGATCATTTATCCATGATTATTACATTAATTATATTATTAATACCATTAGATAGATCTAAGATAAAAACTCGTAAAAAATAAAAAAATCCGTCACAACTTGAAAGTTTTTCGAAATTTATATCTGGCTACTATTTCAATCGTTTATTAAAAAATTCTTTAGGTAAGTCTCCATCCAACATTTTTCATCGTTAAATTTCTTGTGTACTATAAAATATGGTGCTATGGAGTTACGAGGTTTGTGACTATAGTGTGATGGGAATGTTGATATCACATTATTTTAGGTCGCTACAATTATTAACAGTATCAATGTGATGTTATTCTAGTTATCTAGTTATCTAGAATTTTTATTAACTAATATTAAATAAATGTAGTTTACAAATAAAAATTATCTATAAAATTTGGAGAAAAGTTGAAATATTTTAGAAAATGATAGGATAACATAATGAATGCAATCCTGTATTTCGCATGAAGTTCGAAAACTAGACAATATTCGTCTTACTATGTAAAGAAAATAACTTATTTATAACTGGCTATTCATATACATAATGTTGTATTCCGAACAGGGTGCTACAATGTAAAAAACTTAGATTTGTTTTGGCACCCAGCTATGAACCACCCTGTCGTCTTATTTCTCCAATATATTTATATTATATTGAGTTAACTTTAATTTTTTGTTATCTCATAGATCATATTCTCAAATTGGAGTGAATACCAATGTCAGATTATTATGTAATTGATTTCATATTGGAATATTGAAATTCAGGAAACCTACCTATCGAGTTCGATAGATAAATTTTATATTAAAAGGATGAATGTCATTTGATAATTCTAATTCTCTATGAGATGTACCAGCGAATAGTTATGAAGTAACAAAGTTTTATTTGTAGAAGTAACTAAATTAAGTTAGCTGAAAGAAAGGAGCCCATAAATTTTGATATATAACAAAAGTTACAGAAAATTTAAAAAAGGTAAATATCAATATGATCAAGCATCAAAGTGTACAAAGTGTATATATATATATATATATATATATATATATATATATATATATAAATGCTTTTAAATGTTCTTGATTTTAGGTCTCTTATGTTTCTAAATTAGTTTTTCTAATTAATTTTTAAAAGATAGAAGATAGAAATAAATTGACGTTTCTACTTAACTTTGGTCTTTATCAAAATATGAGTGTTACAATGACAATTTGCGTATTTATATCATTCAATAGATCACCTTCATCATGAACATAAGAATAAAATCAAAATAGAATTTTTAGAAAAATTTTTCCTTAGTCCCTTCATCTCTAATATCTCATTAATCAATATCAATTAAATTATTTGAATTTACAAAATACTTATTTTATTTTACTTAAATTATTTAGGTCTTTTTTATCATTTATAGCTTTCTCGTTCTTAAGGATGTGAACAATTCCTGAAATTTTTTTTTCATGTATTAGATTCCGTTTCAAGAATTTTTGAATCTTTATAATTGAATTTATGTTTTTTTTTGATATTTTATGGTTCGTTAATGCAGTTCTATTTTGTAAATATTGAGAGGTCTGCCCTATGTAGTCAGCGTCACAATTAGTAAAAGGCACTTGATATATAATATTACCTCTTTTGTTTTATAAGATTATTATTTAGTGAAATATTTGGAAAATGTATTATGTCCTTTATGACTTATAATAATATCATATTTATTGGAATAATTCGATAATTGTTGGGAAAGTCCTTTTACATATGGTAATGGAAAATGTTTTGTTTTGATGTTTCGTTTCTGTTTTGTGTTTAAATTGATTATAGTATCTGTTTATCCTTTTCTTGATTATGTTATTCATCATTTTTTCCGGATAATTATTTTCTTTCAATGCAGTTTTTGCTTTTTGAATAGCTAACCATCTAAATTCAGGATCTGATAGTTGGATAGATCTATCAGCCATACTTATTATCACTGATCTTTTTTGTGGCATAGGATAAAATGAAATAAAGTTTCAACATCTTGAGGACCAAGTTGGTTTCGTATACCATTCTGTTCTTATGTTATTGTTAATTTTATATAATGAGACATCGAGAAAATTGATTTTATGATTTTGCTGGACTCTATTGATTGATATACACAAATTATCGGTGTCAATATCATATTTTGATAAAGACTGAAGTTAAGTCGAAGCGTCAATTTATCTCAATCTTTTATAAATTATTAGATAAAACTAATTTTGAAACAGAAGAGACCTAATATCAAGAACATCTAGAAATATAAATATATCTTATAAGCGATATAAGCGGTTTCTTATTGGGAACGTAGCAATGAAACACCAAAGTGGACTAACTTCTCTATATTTTCCAAGCTTTCGAATACTCGTGTGGGAAATAATTAAGATTTTCGGTGGTTTTGAATTGAATAAATTATTGTAAAAATTTTTAAATTTCATAGGATTCAATTTCAATGTGATGTTGATAGAAATAAATAAATAAAAATTTATACAATTGGAAACCACCGAAAATCTTAATTAATTATTTCCCAGACGATGAATAGCCATTAATTGCCGACACCATCTCTTCATTGTTGGAAAATCTTTGATCACCGAGCAATTTTTTCAAGATTATGAGAAACGTCTTACGATAATACAAACATTGTTTTGGTTATTATAGTGTATTGAATGTTCACTTTCATTGCGAAACAAATTGAAAATTACATTTCAAATCAAATGCGATATTCATTAACAAATTCTTCAAAAATGATTATACTGTATTTGAAAGTTATTAATTTTCTATGGTCTTACGAACTGAATTAATTTTTTTGTGGTAAGATTACTAAGTTTATTCTTTCACTTATTTTAAATTTGACAAAATAATTTAATATCAATAACTAGCTACCAGCTATAAAAATTTTCAAGAATGAATTCACTACTTATATCAATTTTTTGGTTTTCTAATTTCAAGCCATAATTTTCATGTTTAAATATTGTTTTTTGATCACAATCAATTCAATTGTTTAAAAGCTTATGTACTATTATACATAAGCTGCTTATGTAATAATCTTTTGAATAATGACATTATTTGTAGTAAGATGGAAGAAGCAGTCTCTGGTTTGAAAATGTTATGACAGCTGTCTTTAAAATTAGAAAACTCATTTTTTGTTATCCGCCCTTGTAGAATTATTTATACCGTTATATACAGCACATGTATAAATGGAATAAATCCATAAAATTTGATGGAATTACAAAACATAGTTTTAAAATTTCATCCAAATCTGAGTTTTCATTTTGAAAAATTTAGAGGCCTACAACGCAAATATTATTTTGACTTCTTTTATAAGCTAAAAATATTTTGTTATTAGTTTTCTGGACGTGTTTTATAATCTTACAATAATTTAGATAATTACACTTACTCACGTACCAAATAATATTGTCCACTAAAAGTAGAACGAGTCTTTTATTTAAAAATTTTTTTCAGTAACGCAATAAATATGACGAGTTCCAAATGCTTTCTACTGAAATTAATCATGATTATCATCAACAGAGATCCCTTGACATGCGGTTAAATATTGCGAAATTTAATAGGTGGAAAATAATTAAATTGAGTTCGGTCTATTTACTATATCCAAATCATCTTTGAACGAGCATCTATATTTAGGATATCGAACAAAACGGATGTCCTCCGTGCTTTATGCAATGAATTTCCTCTTTTCACACTAGTTCTGTATAAATTTTGGATGAAAATTATCAGTATTCGAGTAGGTCCTATATACTCTATGGCAAAATATTTATTAATAAATTTATTCATATTGAGAATAGGGACTATTTTCTACAATCAACTCAATTGAGAACTTTGCATATAGAAAAACCACCCTTACAGAATTCAGTTGAATTATTATTAAATGAAGAGTAATTGATCATGAATAGAATGAACACATAAACAAAATGTTTTTTCTGATAAGCGATTTAAACGCAACAGAACTATAGGCATCGGAAAGAGAAAATTTTTATTAGAAATACAAGTCCAATACTCAATATCCTGCTGCTATTAATAATAAAATTTTTTACCCTTATTTATTTCTTGGTAGAGTTGATGCTGATCCATATTTTCTATTATCTTTGTAGTGCGTGTATTAAAAAGCCTTTTTCCTGATTTTATTCATCCAAATCAGATAATTCGTTCAATTTTCTACTAACCAGCTGGATCTCTATCGAAGTTCGAACGTACATGTGCCCACAAATTGAAAACTACATTCTAAATCATATGCAATATGCATTTATTCTTTAGTAAAATAGATATTATAAAGAACTTTCAAATAAGGTATTATACTGTTTTTTGAAAATCTCAATTGGGTTTAAACGTGTAGAGGTATTTTTTTATAATAACAGTTAAACTGAAAAGTGAAACAAACCTCCTTCGAATGTAAGATGTAGCGCAGCCCTTAATGTTTTGAATGGGAAGTATATATAGTATATTATATAATATGTCATTTAAAAGGTCTCTTTTCGCTCTATTCAAAATTTAGTTGGTATTTATAAAAAATACGGATTACGTAGATTGCCTTATTTACGAGAAATTTGCAGATTTACTGCCCATATCCCAAAGAACAATTGGTAAAATAGACAAACAGTTTCGCAAGTTTGGTCATGTACGGCAGATAGAATGCAATGAATAAAACCAAAGTGGATGTGATGTGATACTTAGGTAAAGAAAACCCATATACATCGAGTAGACAGGCATCCATTACATTCAATATTAGCCCTACATCGATAGTAAACACGTATCCTATAAAATGATAACTAGTCAGGAGCTCATGAAAGATTAATTCGATTGGAGAATTTATATTTGTGGGTGATTGTGGGATGGACATGCTGGATAACAATATTATACAATTAGAAGATGTTATGTTTTGTGCACTTTTTTCCTTAAAGGTCATACAAATTTCTTGCTATTGCTCAACAAAAAATCCTCATTACTTGATAGATCACTTTCATATATCCTAGGAAGGTTAATGGTTTGTTAGGAATTATTGGAAACCATATTATTATGATGATACAATGTTATTCCGACTTTTGTAATTTTTTAACAAGAACCAGGAAACCCTCAAGCTCCAGTAAATGCCATATGGTTTCAGCAATATGGAATACCATCACATTTCCAACGCAAGGACCAGTGCATTGACATGATTTTACATTATGAAATTTATTTCTGTGGAGGTATGCGAAAGGCGTTGTGCTCAAAACTAAACCTCTTGATTTAAATAACTTAAAAGAATAAAAAAATAATACTTGCGACTAGGTCGTTAACGCCTGATATATTGAATAAGGTTAGAAAACAGTTTTATTTGAGATTAAGATGTTGCCCACACTTTCGCGGTAAACATTTTGAACATATACTTAATTGACACTTTTTAGACCTTTACATTTTATTACAATTTGGATTAAATTTTGATTGTATTGTAGCGAATTCCAATAATCATAATGTGTATATACTTTATTAAATTCAATTGTTACAATAAACATTTTGAATAGATAATGAAGAAACCTTTAAAATGATATATTACAAGCCTCATTTAAAAATTTAAATGTAGAATATCCGAAATAATTTATTGTTTTTGGCTCTAATACATTGCATCTTTGTTCATGGTCTCGTCCATATAACTACAAAATATTCTACTACGGTTATGGTTGATTTGTTTTCGACATAATAAATAGCTATGAGGAAGTATTGTGAGTAAATAATGAAAGATATTTGTAGTAATTCCATTACTACGAAAATGCTTATACCGAATTGCTTCATTTTTTTGTGAGGCAAATTATTTTTTATTTCAGCATATAGTTAGTTTCCATGAACGAAAAAAAAAAATTCTAGACCAGAACAAATACTACATCAAAAACACATGGTATTTCCAAAGAAAAAATTGAAAGTTTAAAAATTCCTAACGAATATGTATTTATTTCGTTAGATGTGGTTTTTTTCTAAATATGAATACATACGTATATAACTCATAATATAGGTGGCAAAGACATACTGTGTCACAAAAAAAATCAGTGATAACAAGTTTGGCTGATAACCATCTATTGGATCCTGAATTTAGATGCTTAGCTATTAAAAAAGCAAAAACTACATTGAAAGTAAATAATTATCCGGAAAAAATGATAAATACCATATTCAAGAAAAGGATAAACAGATACTATAATCAATTTAAACACAAAACAGAAACGAAACATCAAAACAAAACATTTTCCATTACCATATGTACAAGGACTTTCCCAACAATTATCGAATTATTCCAATAAATCTGATATTATTATAAGTCATAAAGGACATAATACATTTTCCAAATATTTCACTAAATAATAATCTTATAAAACAAAAGAAGTAATATTATATGTCAAGTGCCTTTTACTAATTGTGACGCTGACTACATAGGGCAGACCTCTCAATATTTAGAAAATATACTAAAAGGTTATCAATATGATAAAAAAGAACATTGAGAATATAAAGATATAGAAAAATATAAAGAAAAGTCGAAACGTCAAAATTTATCTTTCCTTTAAAAACTAATTTTAAAACAAAAATCTAAAACCTAAAATCAAGAACATTTAGATGAATTAATATTTTGCTATAAATATCGCGATTGTAGAGAATTTAAGACCTACCCGAATACTGGTTATCGATTACTGACATCAAATTTTGTAATAATATCATAAATAATGCCCATTGTTATAGTTTCGTGGGAGTAACTTGTACGTAAAATGCGCTTTTGTAGTTTTCAAGGTATAATTAAAGTACCGTAAAAATAATGTACGATATGAGATTAATAATCTAGCTATAAATAAACAAATATACTTTTTGGTCTATATTAAGGTATTGATTTGACCAAGCTTTTATAGCATGTAACAGAAATTACATGATTTTTAATGCCATTTTTACATATCAGTTATGTAATTTACCGATAATTCAATTTCGAAAGAAATTGCTACTTATTACCCCCGGGGTATAGGAAATAAGCTTTACTAGATCCAACTTTTCAATATTTTAACGGGCTTGGTGAAAAATATAGTGAAGAGAATTCTCGGAAGTCATGAACCACCTTCCGGATTATTCTGTATGAAGTGCTTAGCAAATTAATATTGACAAACAATGCAAATCAACTATATAATAATCTTAAATCAATCTATGGTGATTTATGAATGACAAGACCTTCATTAGTTGTAGGTGTTTTTATGATTCCTTTATTGTATTCAGTGCATGTCACAACCAGCATAATTAAAATATCTATTGGCGAAAAAATCATCAAACGGGTTTAAGGTGTATGTTGTGCATTAACCCGAATACATAAATTAATAGAGGTTATCTTTAATGAAGTTGAAGTAATCGTAATTAAGTCAACCTATTGGGTCATACAAATTCAGGTTTGATAAGCAAATAATTTACTATTCTTTGTATGTATAGCATTCTATATTCAATTTAAAGAGGAGACTTAAAATAATATTAAAGAAAAATTTTTTATTAGACATTGAATTTTGGCATTGTCATAGAGTTCCTTTGTAAGCCAGAACTACTTAGTGGACTCTGGATTCATATGTTGAGTTTTGAATGGAGATTCTCTATTACGAACTCACAAATCGGTTGATAGTTTTTCAGCTGCTCTCAGCTGATATATGGTGGGCAAAGTAACTTACAAATATATGGCTAATTCTATTAATAGCAAGAAGTCACGGTGTTCTCTTCCATAAATCTTCAACAAATTTTTATTAATAGATTGTTATAGACAATTTAAATTATTATTCATCACCTCAGTCGAGGTGAACTAAAATATGAGAAGGACATTTTATAGAAATACATTAATTGGCAATTTTTTGTAATAAAACTATTATTTTTCTGGTACGAGAAAAAAATAAGGTTTTGTTGCATCAACGGATGATAAAATATACCCTCAGAAACAGTATTTTCGTGAACATTCAAATTGCAATGGATCAATGTCACAAGACTTATAAATTCAATTTGTTTATATTCTTTTTTTATAAAAACGAGAATGTAATCTTTTCAATATGGTTCTAGAACTTCCAATTTCACTCTTTCATATTATCCACGTGAATAGGTAATATGCCAATCCTAGAGTGTCTCTCATAAGTAATATCGCTTTACATATGTGTCGATTTCTACATCTCAATTTAAACATGTCGTAACGTGATAAGACTAGTCTCTAGTTCTATGAATCATTGCCTCTTTGTTTATTGACTGTACGTTTTCTAATAATAGTATGGAGTGCGATAAATATGAAGTTTGTGTATTCTTAAGAAATTACTGTAAACAAAAATTTAAACCTTGACAGCAATGAAAATATGTGAAATTGAAGGGGAAGACATATTTTATGAGCTAACGGCACAGCGTTGGTTTAATCGTTTAGTGGAGATTTGATGCTTCAAGATTGTTGGCACTTAGATTATTTACCTGCGTGGGATATTGAGGTTACAAAGGAAACAGTAGAAAACCCACCTAGTACCAGCACTCGCCGATTATCGGACTCCCTTGAACCTTCTACAAATAGTATAAACCGACATTTAAAATCATTAAGTAAGGTCTATAAATGTTGTCAGACACAGTGCCATACGAATAAACTAAGAATCAAGTGAAACGTCGAGTAGATGTGCGTAAATAGCTTCTTCCCTGTGAAAAGACGATAATTTTATTAAGCGCATTGTTACTTGCGATAAAAAATTTATTATTCTAAGCAACCCGAACATCAGTGGTTAGAAAAAAGATACCAAAATCCGTCGGAAAGAGAGGTGATATAGGGCAAAAAATCTTGTGATTTGTGGAATTATGAAGTATTGACATACTACTAAATTATCCCAGATGGTCGAGATATCAGTGCTGAATTAAGCAGGAGACAGCTGATTCAAATGTATCAGATTTTATAGGAAAATATCCGAAATTGAGTTCTCTTACAAGACAATACTAAACCACATACAGCGAAAGCTGCACGGAATAAGTTCGAAGAACTTGCTGAACGTTGGGTTAAAACTATATACTCCGAATATTGAGGCGTTCTTTTTGTATAATTATTTGATAGAGAAAGTGAATATTGGAAACTGACAGTATTTATGTATATATTTCTAAGATATGTAATGCTCTGAAGAATATAGTCTTCAAATACAGACAATATGTATTGTATGTATAATACCGCATCAATTAACCAATAAAATATATGTTGATACATTATATAAATTAAATGTATCAACGAATTTTTCTAGTATCTAGTTGCTGGTATCGAAGTCTAATAATGTAATTCTGACCTCGTGCGGCCTTCATTTTAATTCACACTCAACGTTGCGTGCTTTTCATTTAAAAGTTTAAAGTTAGAACACAAAAATGCGATATCGGGAATCCAATTACCGTTTTCCTTTTAAATCGAAGCGAAAACATGAAATCGAATTAAATTCCGTTTGTTTTTATATATATATATATATATATATATATATATATATATATATTTCTTCTAAATGTTCTTGATTTTAGGTCAATTCTGTTTCAAACTCTGTTTTTTTAATAATTTTTCAAAGGAAATTTATATATATGTTGTACTTTGGTCTAATTTTCAACATTGGTAGTAGTTATAATTGTTTTTCAGGCTTGTTTAGTTACTTAAAAACATTGCAAACTTCAATTTACATCTCCTCAACGTGGCAATGTGGAAAATTCTTAATTGCGAGAATTAATATTCCTTATTTCAATCACCGGAACAATGCATTTTTGTTACGTTTAATTATGTTAAACGTGTTGAAATTGAAAATAAAATAAATATTGGATACTTCAGAATTATCCTTCTCTATTTTTTTATCGAAAATTGAAAGTGCACATATACGAGTTCAGTGGAATCTACTTATAAGGAACCCAGACATTTACGGTGTATATTAGGTGTATACTGATTAGGAAAAACAGAAATTTATTACTTTATCGTCGATTGCTCAGGCATTTATTTTTTATTAAAGATCGCCAAGGAATTATTTTTTATATGATGTTATACAGCATACCATAATAAATTTATTCTTCTGGATTCAAAATACTCATCATGAATTGGAGAGATGAAAAAGCTTATATGAAATTATTTGGTTTTGACAATTCGTGAAATAATTTCTAATATTTATAATTATTAACTGCAAACAACAATCTAGTTATTAATGTGTCTAAAATTATAATTCTCTCGAGAAAGCATTAATAGAAATATATTCCTTTCATATACAATTAAAATAAAACTGGTATATTATATTATACATTGGTCAAAAGAAGGCGTACTATGTAATCATCATTATTTTAATGGCCAAAATTTAGCAACTTCATAGCAACAGTAGCTGTCACAGTTTATTCTATATTAATTTGATATTAACAGGAATTTCTCAAATTAGAAAACCTTCTTAACATTTATTTTCGAAAATACTACATTAATTATTTCTATTACTCTTTTTTTCTTTATTGATTGATTTTTAACAACGGTATCTCTGGCAAGGTATTACATAAAATGAAAGTCACTTTTCATTGAAAATATGGAAAACTTACATTATAAAGCATTATAGACTATAAAAGAGGTAAATTTAACGGAATGCCACGTGTGATGATATGGAAGTCTTCAGAATGAAATTATATTTGTAGCGGTAACAAAGAAAAACCAAGAAATAGATATCTCTCTTCCAGTTGCACTAATTTTAATCTTTGGATACATGTCTAAATTAATTTCAAAATCATAATTTTTGGAATCTCTTAGACTTTTTCTTTTGATTTAATTCTTTCAAATATTTCTAGTTGCCGACTACAAATATGAAATTGCAAAACTGAAATACGCATTTACAATATAGTTTTATTTAAAGCTCAACTCCACTTTTGTTTCCATTACAAGATCAATCAAAGATTTTTCATAAACTTGCCGTAATATCTCGATGAAAAAAAAAGCTTCTCTGACCTGGAAAATTTTATAAAAGTGAATTTAGAAATAATCATTTTCCCTATGTGAATGTGTGAAACAAATAAATAAAGACACGTGATTGTTATCTAGATGAGCAAACTTACTATTTATTATGGATCGCATAAGAACATCTATTTTGATACTTTTCTCTAACACTTAAATAACGTAAAACTCAATTCCGAACACCAAATATTCATGGCTCTCGATCAAAATGATATACCCATTAAACTCCACACACGAACTTCGATGAAGCTCATGGTACATTGATTGATACTGGGCATAAATTATTAGATATTTGAAAAAGTTCACGAAACGGTACAGAAAGGTGAATTTTAATGCGTCAAAATTGTGAGTATTAGAGGTAAGCGCCATCTTAAGAGAACAGCTTATTATATTAAAGCTGATCAAATAGATTAAAGAATCTTGGTTAGTAAGATCAATTTATGGATTGGAATAATTGACGCAAAATTATCAAGTGTAAAACTCACAAAAGGGTCATAAGTCACATTTAAGACGAGATTATTAATCAAAGAAATTCTAAGAAGTAGAACTTTGTATTTGGATAACAATTTTACAGAAAAGTTGTAGTTTACTGATAGTTTATTTGATTTTGTAGAAAATTATTTCAATAACCGATTGATATTCCTTAATAAAATGTCTACTTAATTAATTACAATAATTCTTCAGAACCTTTTTATGCTATAATAAATCGTCAATGATATTTGGACTTGTAGAATTTTTTGAACCTCCTTTATTTTTGTAAAATTAACAAACAAAGGTGCATTTGTGATAATAAGAACTACTAAATGAATAGCCTTATTAAATAGAAGTAATTACGCAGTCTGCGTTGAGTCAAGTTGGTATTGATTTAAATTTTAAAATATGATATCACATTATTTAAGATGGAGCATACTGGATATACATCCTGCAAATTTACATTTCAAATATTTCATCGACCTTCGCTACAATCTCTATTTACATTAAAAAACTAGCAAGAATTGGATATATTCGAATGTCTGTAGGAAACATAAGTTGATTCATTTTTCAAATCTATCAAAGAAAATTTTCATTTCCTTTTATTAATATCAAACATTGTAATAACTTCTCATTCAAGATTTAACATATAGTTAATGTTATGAAATTATTGAAATTAGAAATTTTAGATATAATATTTATTTTTGCATGAATTTTTTTTAAATATTTTACAAACCGTTAGGTAACTTCGAAGAAGGAGTTTGAATATTTTATACAATTGGTCAAATATTTATGCAATCTTAAAAAACATTTAAATTTCGCTGCCCCACTATTACAAGAGTGTATTAAATCTAGAAAATTTGACATTCAAAGATAATATAGTTCTATGTATTATGAGGTATACATACAACATATCAAATATAAAATCAAACAAATCTCAATTTTACAATAATAAGGAAACCAATGTTCTCAAAATTCCAGGAATAAGTTACATACTACCATATTAAACATACATCCACTCAATTCTTACTTTTAGCTCATTTGTTCGATTTCGTTACCATGTTACAACGTATTGTTTTGTAATAATTATTGGTTAGGTTTTTCAATTAATTACTTGAATTAACTTATAATCGTTTGAAAAAATTTAAAATTAAGTCTATTCAAAGTGCAAATGAAAGGAGAAAGTTTCTCCCAATTACAAAGTGTAAAGTTGAAAGAAGAAGAAAGGGAAAAAATTCTGAAAACTCACGAAAGATGAATAGCAATGGACATTTTTTTATTTTAAATCACAATAGAATACCGTTTAGTAGAGATTTTTATTGTGGAAGCCAAAACCTATATATACCATCTATAACCATGCGACAAATTTCCTCACACTCTAAAAAACCTCACAGGGAAAGCATAAGAAGTATATTCTTGAAGAGACCGTGAGTTTAGTAAACGAGTATATCAAAATGTTGTCCTGAATAGAGTGATTATTGTCACTCAGAAACAAAAAGGCAATTTCTAGAAGGTGACCTGTCTATTAATAAAATGTATGAGTTATATGAAAAATTTATAGCAGGAAAAAGTTAAATCTGTTAAATTTCACAATTTCAATTTTTTTGTATAGAATTTAGTTTTAATAAACCGGTAAAAAATTTATTTAATCTTTATGCCGAAATAGATATAAAAAAAAACAATAACTTTAGTAATGAAAAGAGAGATGAATTTGAGAGGCATATGAAAGAAAAAAATCTCATAAGAGATAAGAAAAAGTGGCATATTAGTTTTTAATTTCGACTTAAACATGTTCCGAGTTTCCCAAAGGGAGGGGTAAAGAATTTTTTCATGAGTCCATGCTTAATGTTCATGATCGCACATCTTTCAAATGTGCACTTTAGTCAAAACCCGTTCATAGGGTTACAGAAGATTCTCTATTGAATATTTTGTAAAGCGACAACTGCGTCCCGCAAAATCGGTTTAATGAGTTATGCTATTGCTTATCTTTTTCAAGTCAGTTCGAGTTTGAAGAGATAAACAATGAAATTTTTCGTACCAGAACACTCATGCATCCAGAAAGTCGAATCGGTACAAACGTAAATCTGATTACTTATCTCCAATTACTTTTATTCGGATCCTTCTAAAAGTAAATTCTAAACAATCTTTTCAAACAAATTTGACGTAAAATATCGGCTCTCTTTTTCTGAAGCTGAATATAAATCTTTAAGTTTAATTGGTTGGTGTCAATCCCACGTTACAATAATATATTTCCTGAAATTTTGAGGAAAAATGAATGCATTGGTACTTGCAGAAAACAAACTAGATGCAATAAAATCAATGTTAGATTGTTGCCAAAAAATAATGTAATTTATTAAGAAACTAGTTTTCGTAGACTAAGAACAAATGAAGAATAAAAATTTTCATTAATATATAAGTATTTTATGTATTTAACACTTTTTTTCTATTGTGTTATTTTTAATGGGTTAACTAAACTTTAAGAATTAGGTTTATTTTCATTTAATACCAAGTTTGGTTAGGTTATGTAAGTCTTATTTTAGCACAATCCAAAATTTTGAAACTCATTTGAGAGTCCTAGGTATTTTTGTTTAATGTAATAAAAACTAATAAAAAATCTTCAGATTTTCTTCATATACCACGTACTATTTACTTATAAAGATGTTTAAATTTAAGTAGATCCAAAGTTCATTCGTTTATTGATTTTCTCGAAATTAAATGGTTGTAACATGAGACTATGTAATTAGAGGGCAGCGATTCAGTTTTTGTTACATTCTATTATTTAAGTTTACTTTACCCTTACTTTACTTGTATGAGATTTCATTTTATTTCTTGTTTATATAGACAGCTGGTGACATATTCATTGTTAGATATTTATTAAGTTGAAATTTTTGGAACCGTTGGTGATATTCATACTGAACACACTGTTTACACTACCACTTCACCAACATTCACAATTAAACATAAACGCGTGTCAGACAGTGTAATTGTGAGTGTTGGTTGTGTAAACAGTGTGTTAAGTAAGATATATATGACAGGTAATTATTTGTTATTAGTATATAAAAGCTTCATTACCAAGTTATTAAATTCTCCTATCAGAGAAAAATAATGCCAGTGGAAAAACCTTTTCGGCGGAAAATTCCACATTCATTCCTTAATTTCTGAACTAGAAGAGATTGTAAGGAACAGGCCGTTTGTCCCTATTTAAATTCTTTTTACATTTAACAATCTCAATGCTTTCAAATACATCCAACATTACCACTCTTTCCCAAATTTAATATTTGATCCTTGGGATTACCCAACAATTGTTTTGAAATATATTGCTGGGTTCAAAAACCAATTTAAAACCCACTCTATTAAAAATACCTTGAAATCATTTTATATAAACAGGATTGAAAGGTATAAAAGCAAATTTTTCCTGTTTTTAATTTTGATTTTGCAGAAGGAGGATGCACATAGAGATTTCTTAAACCTATGACCGTTAACGAACCTATCTACAATTCTCGCATCATAACCGTTGAGTACAGCTACATCCTTAATAAAAGTCATTTCCTTACGGTGCTTTTCGATTTTGAGTGGAAAATGAATTAAACGATGTAAAAGTAAATGAGTCTGTCCATCTTATGTTGAATGCAAAGGAAAATACTTTAATTACTAAAGTATCTAAAAATGGTAACAGCTGTGGGCAATTGCCTATCACCGTTTATGGCCGAACTATTCATGTGTCATTTTGAGAAGTAGTCAAGAGTTTAGTATCTCCCCAGGTATAGATAAGTGGATGTGGTTGATACGAAATTAGATATTATGCTTGCACCATGCAACCATTCACACTTAACGGTCATGGTAATCTCAAAATTACCGATATTGGTCTATAGAGAATGGGAGAAAAATATACGCAATATCTTGGAAAAATTATTGTTTGGGTAGGAATTGTTGGAAAACATATCGTAAGTCCCTTTATCATTGATGGCAACTTGAATAAGATAAATATTTAGAACTGCTTCAATGTCGCGCCAACGACTGGATCAGTCACGCCTGAGATATTGAGTAACATTAGAAGTTAAGTCAAGATGTTCGCCGCGAGCATTTTGATTATGTCCTATATTTACATGTATTTTTGTTTTTTTTTACATTATTCAGAAATAATAAGTATTACTCTTGTTTTTGGTGTCATGTAACGAACTTGCGAAATGAAATATTTTTTTTTTATTTTAATTTTTGTAATAAATGTGAAAACACTTAATATTTCAGAAACGGCTGAAGATAAGTATAGGACATTGTGCATGAATTATGTCTAAAATTTTCTGAATAATCCAAAATATATAAATAATATACAGGTGGTTCCATATAAAATTAGAAAGTTGGTTTTGGCCACATCACATGACCCAGCCTGTATTTTTGATTGTATGAAATTTTTGTAATGCTCTATGAAAGTGATTTTCTCTAGTTATTCAAATATTTAGTTACGGTTAGCTACGTAATCATCCCGTTAACTTAATCGTATCTCATTACCCAATTGTCACCTTTTATTAATTGATTTCAGAAGTAGACCATTTAAAAGACCATAATGGAAATGATATACCGTTACATCAATCTCCTTAGACCGCATCTGTTTATTGCAATCTTCATTAATTACATCACATATCGCTTTAAATTTGCATTAATTTCCCTGTAGACTAGTTGAAGAACCAATCAAAACGAATCTTCCATACCACTTTAAGTTTCGTTACGGGAAATTATTGGCTTCTATTTAAGTGAAAATACACATGGTCGTTTCGCATTGTTAAATGATTGACTTTATGTTCGAAAATCTTGCGCTGTTTGTTGTTACTTTTACCAACATAGGAAACATAATTGACCTGAAACTTAATTGTAAGTCTTAATCCTTTTATGCTCTAATTTTTAATTATATACGAAATTACAAGAATCAATATAAATAAAATACTAATACGAAGGTTGCTACTTGAGTTGTGAGATATGGCAACACCGATGGGAATATGTCAAATCTGATATTGCTATCATAAAGTTTGACATGGTTAATGGTTGTCATACGAGTGCTAATTTAATTGTTTACAGATACTTGAAACATTTTGTATGACTTTCGACGTAGATCAAGCCAATAGCAGTGTGCCGATCAACTCGCTTCAACTTATGTTAATGAAGCACCATTTCGATTCATTGTGTTTCGCTGGTTTTCCAAATTCAATTTGGTCGCACTTCGCTAGGAATGGAAAAAATTCTTCGGCAATTGGTTCAAAGCATGCAAAAGTAAATTGATCCAATGGAGAATATTTTGTAAAACAATAAAGCCATATCCAATAATAGATATTTGTTTTTATTTGTCTATCTCCAAACTTAAGTAGCAACCCTCGCATAAAAGCCTTGATTGATCTCATCACCAAGGACTATTTTAAGTGGTGTGATGAATGATCCACTAGAATATTTAAATATGAAAGTAATTTTGAATTTAGTAATCAGCAAAAATAATTATTCGAATTCCTCAATCTACTCGTATATATAATATCTTACAAATTAGTGATTGAACTTTGATATTAATTGTAAAACTTCTAACCATTGAGCTGATGAAATCTCTGTTCTAATACCTCCAACAAGTTGTTTACCTACTCTTGCTTGACATATAATGCCATTTCATACAAAACATATACTCCGTCTATGCTAATTATGTTTAAGTAGGTTTATTTGATAATTTGGAAAATTATAATAAATTTGAACAAAATATTTCAATATGTGTTCTTCAAATTCTATTATTCGGTATTAGGTAAGACAACCTCCATTATTTTATCTTCTTCTTTTTTTTTGTGACCTTTTCTTTATACCATACCATATACCTTCTCCTAGCCTCATCTCATTTTAATCTTCTATAGCTTCCTTACGGTTTTTTCGTCTTTTCATATTAAGTGTATGTTTTATTCATTATTTTTCAAGTTATAGTGTGCGATCTTTTATTTACCTAATACCCCTGTTTTTAATTCTATTAATTTGATCAATCCCAATACTCCCATGCGTTATTATTGCCACCATTCAAGTTTTTTATTTAACCTTTACGAATATAACCATAAAATTTAAAATTATTTCGTTATCTTTTGATTATAAGAACATTTAACTGGAGACAAAAAGTGATGAATTTGTACCGAATAAACTGTTTCAATTATACGTATCCTTCTTCTTCCTGTTATGGACACCAATGGATATATTCACAAAGATGGAGTATAAATAGTGTAAATTAATCCGTCGAGTTTTTTTGTCCTTTGCCGACATGTTATGTTACGACTGAATGCGCATCTGGATTCTTCGGACTTCAACTGATATTATCTCGATGAAGATCTTGCATATATTTTGCATATTCATTTCATTATTCTAACTGTCGTGGTTGTTTAGATACAATTATTCATTATTTATCATACACTATAATGAGCTATTCAGTGTTGGGAAGAACACTGCTATTAAAAGTCATAAAAATTTTCATTTTTTCATTACGCTTTTAGCTTACATAAACATTTATGTTGAAAATAGACTTCAGGTTGCTGAGACGTCTACTGCTCATAGATTCTAGGATAGCTTTCTGTGTTGCGTTGTTTACATTTGAGGTTAACAACATAAGGGGTACGTCTAAACCGAATCTAAATGAAGTTTTTGGTTTGGACTATTAGAAGAAGTTCAGAAGGGATGCTAGGTTATCGTACTCTTTATTATCCAGTTATCCATATGAAAGCTATTTCCACAGTTTCATGACATAAAAGTTTTTAAATAAGATCATTATGAACTCCGACATTAATTTGATCAAAATGAAAGATGCGTTTCAGATCAAGAACCGTTGTCATATAAAATAAAATTGTCTAAAAAATTTTATAAGCACCTTCTATATGAGGACGGTGATCTTCACTTTTCAATCGAGATCCATTCGAAGGCCTTAGGCCCATTGTATGCCCTTGCCGACTTTTCAGTCAGCACCATTTCACTCCCTTTCCCTATCTCTTCCGTTGCCCGGTCCTTGCCCCATTCACAAACTTTTCCAGTTTGCAATGAAGTGATTCAAGTCCTTAACACCCAACTCCGCTGCTTATTCCAGACATTCCTATGTTTTACTCCCCATGTATTGTAGTCGTTTCTACGCCAATGCTGTGCAATGACACATTAGGTGTTCTATTGTCTCTTCCTCTTCACTGCATTCTGCACAGAGATCGTTGCCGTATAATAATAATTCTCTTCCTCTTTAATCGTCTCCCTGCTAATTAATAACAGGTCGTCTTCCATTTATTATATTTTCAATTTTTTCACTTTTCTCTCCAATTTTCTTCACTTTTCAACAAATTGTTTACGTAATAAACTTTCTTACTACCAAATTTCTCATTTTAAAATAATCACTGCTTCAAAAGTTGTTTTTCTCTAAGTTACTGATTTACTTGTTTCCCAATTATTATTTACAACTGTTCCTTGTTTGATGTTCACTGACACAACCAAAAAATCATTCGTGATTATTTTCACACACGTTGTATTTATCATTCATCGTTTGGAGCCTTTTCCTTAAAATTAGCTGATTTGTTTTCAAAAACAACAGATATTATTATTAAGAATACTGCCAAATATTATCTGAAGCTTTTTCAGATTCTTATGTGAATATCTACACCGCTAGTGACTATTCTATTCAACTACGATTTTTTCGTTATTAAAGGTCAAAAACTGATTCTCCATATTAGACAGACAGACTGATCCTATCTCTTGACATTCAAATCGGTAAAAGTAATTCAAGCATAGAATAATTACAATACTCTTAGTTGTTGACTGCGACTGCTTCTGTTACACGCATTACATGTTCTTGTTTATTACGTGTCTTCTATAGCGATGATATTCAGATAATTTCTAGCTGCCATGCAGCTATAATTCATTGACGTTCTTCAGTGTATGTAAAAGGGTTTTGAGAGATTCTAAATCAAAAGTAAAATGTATAATTGATAAAAAAATATGTTATTTTGACAGACCTGTTTATTATATGAGAACACAGCAATATTAACGTGGAAATAATATAATTTTCATACTAAACGGGTACATAAAACTGATACCTTCCTTATTACATATTACATATTAATATTCAACAAAAATTATCTATATACAAGTATAACGATTCACAGATAATGCAATATAAAATGAAGAATTCATTGATAAGACGTCAAATTTCGGTTTCGCATTATTTATTCCATGATTATGACTGACAGAGTTCTCGGCAAAATGAATGATCTAGATGTTCTTTAAACCGGATATTAACATACCTTTAGTTTACTCAACATACGTCTTGTCACAAGCATTAGGTACAATTAATTTTGTATATACCACTCATTTCCAAATCTAATACTTCATCCTTGATTACCCCAGAATAGTTTTAATTTATATCTAGTTACACTCTGTTGAAGATGTTTTTATTTCTTTCATACAACTGGATTTAAAGGAATATATGTTTTGATTTTGGAAGAATGTGGTTTCTCAAAGACATTTCTTAAACCTATGACGGTTAACCAACATATCTACAATTATTTTAGCACATAGTACCTTATCCTCAATAATTGTCATTTTCTCATCGTATCTTTCAATGTTGAGTAGATAATTAATCAAGCAATGTACCAGGAAATGAAGATTGGCTAATTTTATAGTGGATACAATGAAAAAATCAACCTGAAGGTCTATCACTTTCAAGACTGTTGATTACTTTCCATTTAATAATTAAAGTTAATAGATGGAATTTTGAATTGAGTTCTAAAGTGAAACCTCCTCTATTTTTTTTGAAATGTTAAATTAAGCTCTAAGCTGAAATCTTCTAAATTTGCTGTTTTCATATCAAATATAGTAAAAATGTGCGAAATAAAGGGAGCTTACACGTGATGTATTAAAAAAATTGGATAAATCATCCATCATAAATTATTCATGTTTTTGTACCAATGTTGGTACAAAGGCTGGAATGATTGTGAACCCATCGTATTTGTTGGTGTAAGTATTGACACTCCGAGTAATTGTCGGAGATAATATCAGTATGATGGATTTTTCCAGCGGACATTTCGGAATCTATTGATTGGAAGCAAGGAAAATGGAATGGCTCATTAAATCACCCAATTTAATCCCAGTAGATCTAATTTCTACTAATCCACTCTAACACATCTGAAAATATCCGTGGCCTAGAAGGTCGAATCAGACAGGAAATACAAAACATAACACCCGCTATGTTACAAATAATTTCTACTATAGCGGGTGTTACATTTGTTTTGTTAACGACGCAATTATTACTAGGTTAAGTCATTGTTTTGTGAAAAATGTAGAACAACTTGAAAAGTTACTGTAAATTTTCTTTGTTGTATTTTGTTGAATTTTATGCTTAGTCTTTATCAATTATTATTTTGTAAATATCTAGTAAAGTTTTAATTTTTGTTCACTTTATACTAATTGGAATTAACATGGGATACCAACATTATCTAAATAAATTTAGCAAAGGGAATTGAAGAAGGTTTTAAGTTTAGAAAACACACCGGATTTTAGGCTATTCTCTAAAAAAATAGTGAAAATGCCCACGTCAAATATTTCTCATTTATTTATCTTCTAAAATATAATTGATTTAATTGGCATATTTAATTAAATATATTGCGTATATTATGATAGGTGCCATATCAATTTTTTCACTGTCCTTCTAACTTCAATGAACCAATTATTTATTGTTATATAATTAGGTTGTATTCTCCAGTTAAAAATGTAGCTAGAGGCAACTATAAATAGTTGTTGATAGATTGTGACTGGTGAAGAAAAAAAATAAGCAGTGGGCGTTTTGATTAATAAAATTCGTAATTTTTTTATAAAAGCTATTCCTTCTTTGGGGCAGGACGAATTAATTTATTGTATAAAATTTGAAAAAAATGTTTGTGTGTTTCACACACTTATGCATAACATTTAGCGTTGACTTGATAAACTTTGTTAATTTTGAAAACATTTATCCGAATAGGGTCGACATAGGAGATTCTATTTCGGGTGGTCAGTCTACTATATTAGCCGTTAAAATACGGATCTTAAACTAGGCAATTTTGATAAACTTTTAGACCAAAAATTGCTAACATTTCGTAGAATTAACCATCAACACAGAGGAAACAGAATGGTAAATAATTGCAAACCAATAGGCAAAAGTTTTCCAAGACGCACCTTTTAAAAATATCGAACGAAAGAGTTGTCAAACTACATCTTGAATGCATGTGCAAGTACAGCATCAATAAAAGAGGGGTTCGGTGAATAACAGGTATTTTTGTGTGTTGTTACATTCTGATTTTGATAATAAAAATGCGAGCAGATTTTCTACCTATCGAAGTTCAGCTTTTTAAATGATCTTGATTGAATTATAGTTCGTTGAGACCGAAAAATATATAACCTTCTTCACTTTTTAACACCACTAATGGAGCATATGCACAAGGTTGGAAAAATCTTAAAGGAAAAATTGGAATGTGACCAGCATAATCAGGAAATAACGTAACACGTCACTAAGTCTATAAAATCAAGATAAATAACCCTAAAGGGGTATTATGAAAAATACTTACTACGCCTCTGTTTAACTAATTCTTTTTCTAACGATAACTAATATCTTGTGATTCTTTGCAAACTACAGAAATGTGCAGCAATGCGTGTAGCTGCATGTTCGATGATTATCTCTTGAAGTGTTTTTACTTTTCGAACAGTTTGTATTTATGTATTTTGAATAGCCTAGGAAGTTTTTAAACTAACGCCATGGTTGATTGTTTTTCGACGCTTTTCATCTGACCTACCTTATCCCACTCATTCGACTACTCAATAATCAGAAACAGTTGATATGCTCAATGCACAGTGTCAATTTAATTAAACGTATCTAATTAATTGTGAATGAAACTTTGAAAATTTGTCTTTTAACAAATACGATCTCAAAAAACAGAAAGATTGTGATAATGGTTGATATGTGGCTTAGTTAAGAGCAGATAAAATCTTATACTCAGTCGTATTTATGAACTAACTGCAATTAGGAAAGTAAAATGTGTTTCTGATTTTTTATCAAATTTAATATACGATCTACTAATAATTCTTGTATGTACTTCTCAGTCATATGTTAAATGCTTCAGCTTAACGAAATAAGACGAGGATAATAATTAAAGGAACATATGTATAACAAATAGGTAACTTAGGCCCCTGCAACTGAAAATTGAAATAGAAACAAACAAAAGAACATTTGTTAAAGCACTATATGTTAATTTTTTTTCTCATAATTGCACAGAGTTTGTTAGGCCACCTTAAATGTTTTCATTTGTCCAATGAAAAGACAAGAATCAAGACTTGAAGAATCCATCTCGACAAATGACATAAGTTTACAGTTCATGTTTACTGAAATTTCTTCTTTGAAATAGGTACCAATAGAAATATTATTTAAAGAGAGTTCACATAATGGGTTGTCTGTAGTTTTAAGATTATTATTTCGGTTCCTGCTTTGAAGGCATTAAATGGTTTTGGAAGATGACTAACTTTGTCTTTTTTGAAGGCGTAATAACGCAGTTCCACTTTATTTCATAGGATTAAAAGAAATTATTGGTTGTCCAATCAAGGCTTGCGAGTTCAATTCTATATTTTGTGTATCTAAAAACTGCCTCGTTTCGTAAAGTGTGTGAGATCATATTGTCGTGATGGAAAACGATCTCTCTAACATTTAACTTAAAAATCCTCAAAGCTTGAAAAAATTCTAATAGTTTGCTTGCATATGTCAAGCCTCGTGCCATCGACCTAGAATCATGACTAGTGACAAGGTTATAAAATTGTACAATAAATAAATCGGACTGCACGAACATGAAATATAATCAATCGATCGATTAGAAAATACTATTTTTGTAATATGCGTTAAATAGGTGACACTCAATTTGAAAACGTAGATTTTGTAAAAAATAAGTAACATTGAAGGTCATTCTTCACAATAATCTAGAAATAAGATGATTTAACTACATTATGCTATTTAATAATTCAGATAGATTTAGAGAACAAACCATTTCGTATAACAAATTTATCTCCTTTTAGAATAAAGATTTTTCATTAAACAGATAAATGAAGATTATTAATACCTGTTTATACTTATTAGTTTCTAGAAAAAAAATATTCTATAGACTTCGTGATTTTCATCGTTAAATAAATTTTTTATAAAAGAAATGAGTGCAGATTAAAAAATAACCTTTCTTAAGGGTGCTTTCCTATATTGATATTAGCTTTTAGATATGCAGCAATCTATAAACAAATGGTGGTGGTGATCGCCTACTGTAGCTCTCTTTAGTCTATCATTTGGTACAAGTTTAGTGTGAGTACCTTTTAAGTTATATTTAATAACGATGTCTTTCTTTAGTTCTTGTGAACTGTCCTTTGTCTTCTTTATGAATTGATTTGATTATTCGTATGTTCTCTACCGACTTATATACCGCTGATACAACTGATTTTCTCTATATTTCGTAAGTGCTACTGTTATTTTTTTGTTATTTCTTCAATAGATCTGTTGCTTATTTATTTATTAATTATATTGTTGAATTACTATTCCCAGTTTTCCTACTAATCCTTGCCATACAATCTTTTTTCGTGTTTTTGATCTTTAAATGACGTTTGTTTCTATTTGCGATTCATAACATTCAATTGTATTTGTAATTATTTCCGTCCATTAAACAGTAGTAGGAAGGGCTTTTCCTTTCGGGTCTTAGATTGAATGTAACTTGTCCTGTTTTCTATTACTTCTCGTATCTCTATTATAACTCAATCAATGAACAATCTCACATTATTGAAATTTAGCTTTTATCACATTTTTCTTTTATTTATTTTTAATTATCATCTTGTACATAATTATTGCAGGATGATTAACTATAAAACTTTGTCGACTTTATTTCAAACAACATATATATCACTTCTTAATAATGTTTATCAAACAGAGGCAATTATTGACGATTTGTTTTTGGCTTTAATTTAAAAGTCATCAACGTTAATTGGATAGAAATAAAAACCAAATTCGTATTACACATTCGTTCAAAGTCAGCGTGATAATATTCGAGAACTGCGTAGATATTATATAGGATTGTTTTGTGATAGTAATCTTGAAAATGTCGAAAAAAACAATAAAAGAACGTTACAAAAAGTATGACAGCCTGGAAATTATAACTTTTATAGATATAATTTTTAGTTACTGGCAAGCTTTCAGGTTAGTTTGAATTTAAAAAATCTACAGTGACGTTTATCAGAATGGTAACAAGAATGCACAAAAAGAGAATAGTTTTATTTTCTATTCTTTCTTACAACACTGTCGAAACAGATTATATATAGGGACGTGTGTATAAATGCCTTAATATAGAATTTATATTGTTCGTGCCCTATGGAAAAGGAACAAAAATTGACATTTATGTATCCAGAATTCTTCGAAAATATATCTATATAGACAACGTCGCTGAGACGTAACTTATTTAGCCGTCGTCGCGTCGAACGTATTGCACGATTTACCTTGCCATGCACATTCTAACATTCAATCCTAGAATCCGTCTACGTCCAGTGTACCGTAGAATGGTAACATCTGTTTTGATTCCCAGCGATCGTATTTTATACATGTAGTAAAGGGGGGCGTAGATTCGCAGGTAACCGCTGAAAGCTTCAGTTGACAGTTGTGTTTCCAAGAGAACGTTATAGTTGATATGGTAGCTTATTATACAGTGATCTGTGTTATTGTTTTTATTTTTGTTTGGAACACTTAGCTGTAGACATTAATTACAGATTCAACATGGTTTTCGGTAGTGGGAATAAATTTCGTATAAGAAGGTAAATAAAATTTGCTTCCTTAAGCAGTGCAAATAATAGTTAACTGGCCATACAACACAGCTGTTTACAAAACAAAATATATATGAATGTTTTATTTTGGGATATATCTTTAGATTTAATGAAAAAGGGATTTCTTAGAAAAGAATAATAACAGTTATAGACTTATAGTACCTACCGTAATAAACAAAAATACATTTTTTAGGAAAATCCCGAAGAATCTTTCTTCTTATATAATATATTAGACAAATTTGCTATTGCGTTGTGTAGTCATCGACATTTTATTTATGAAGGAAAATTTTCTTGTTCCAAGTTTTGCCAAATACATAATATAATAATACAAGAGAGATCATGTTAATAGCTGTTTGAACAGATATGCACATTATTTGAGGATAAATTTTAAAGGAATGTTTTTTATTCGCATATAAATACTGATACATTTTCCATAAGGCTCTATGTATGCATTTGAAAATCGAGTTCTCGATTTTCTCAGTTTTAACAATATTCAATGATTTGCGAATGCATACATCAAAAGTTCTTCGTTGTAGTATTGCCAGGCTTTAAACTACACATTCAATGCCTTATATAATTGAAAATGTGTACCGGAGATATTTTGTAGCTATAGGATTGTCAAAATTTGTATTGAAACAATAGATTCTATGAATATTCGTTAAATTTAATACAGTCTTAGTCTAAATTAAGACTACAATTGTAGTGAGTATTACCTATTTCTATAATTGGTAGTTTTAGATATATTTTCAATTGTTCTGGTAACTGGAAACACAATTTAGATTTGTTTCCGTATTTTAATACTTCACTATTTAAAATTTTTCCTTTTACAGATTCTACATTATTGTTTTAGGTGGTTTTCGTGAGCTTTTAGGTCTATATAAACTTAAAAACGGTTTTTGAATGATCTGTTAACGTTTACGATTTGTGAGCATTTGTAGTGTAACATTTTGAAATGCTTTTATAATTTCAACATTCATATCATGAGTTATCGTTGGAGGTTCTCGGTATACTAAATCTTCAATATATCCATAGAAAACAAATAGACTTTTTCTTAATTCTGGTCTAGCTAGCCAATACTTTAAATGATATAACTGTCAACGAATGGATATTCTTAAGTAAAATGAGGGAAATGTTTAATTCAAAATATCATTAAAAATCGTATTTACCGTTTCCTAGAAGTATTAGGAATATAATTACCTAAGATTCCAAATTTTCGAGAACCAACTAGATTTATTTTCCTCAGTATTGCGGTATGCTGTTTGTGTTATTTCGATATATCTTCCCTTGAAATCTGAACAGAAGAAAATCGAGAAGTTTCTTTATATTATTATCATTACTATTATTATTTATTGTGTCCATTCACAAAAAGCTACCCTTCACAATCATTTTTAGTGTTGCTAGATAGGGAAGGATAAATGTGGTATCTCAAGAATAATTTATTTACTTTTATTTATTGCCACCGTTTTTATTTGATCTCTCTAGTACAACACTGAATCACTTCGATTACCTATTGTATTGAAATAATCTGTTATTCGGTTGTCCACAAAATGGATATAGCTGATGATTGACTAATATCCATATCATATCTAATATTCAACATGTTGAAAGTTGAATATAAAAATACCAAACAATTTTCATTAAAACTAGACTCATTCATAAAGTGTGGATTCAATTTTGTGTAACCTGTATTTTATTTTAATCAACGAAGATACAAACATCGAAAAATCTAATTAAAATAAAGTTATTTTGTTAAGAATAAAAAATTCTCATCTGTTTTATTACAGCTGATAACGTTTGTTTATCAAATAAAAGGAATCAATTCAAATTCAAAACGTTGTTATATTTAATTTGATCGATTGCCAAATTAAAGATTATCGACATCTTTATGAGACTGCATGACAAGAATAAACATAGTTATAAACAAAACTGAGCAAATTTTTCAACAGTCACTGAACGAATAATTTTCTATTTATGTAATCACACATCTTATATATTGTGAGTATAGTACAGTGACTAAAAAAGATAAAAATTGAGCAAAGGATAATCAACGTTAAAAGAACTATAATGTGAAGATATTACCTATTCTATCACCGAAATTTTACTCATGAACAATAATAAAAAAGTCCAACTATTACTGAGGGAAATTGTTTACGAGTTACGAGAACATCCAAAAGAATCAATTTCAAACAGTCGATGTTGTTAACCTTATTTTTAATTAAATTAAGTGTGGGATTACAACTTTGAACAACAGAAATGATGGAATAACTATCCAAAATAACACTAGCATTTTATTATGTCTATTTTCATTTGCCTGAAAGTAAAATTGATATCATTAATATCCAGAAATAATTCCATTCAATCTTGAAATCGTGAACAATAAATATAATCGTTGCAACGTTTATATTTCAAATGCATTACAACAAATATTTTAATATGAAACGTTGCTCTATAAGTTGATTCACTGTTGATAATGACCTCCAAAAAATAAAACAATGTCGAAATAATGATTTAATCAAACGATGTTAACGAAACCTTGATATACAATTGAATGAGTTTGAAATTCACAAGAACTAAACAAACACGTCAGTGTTTTATTTATTGATGCATAAATATGTTGAATTTAACAAACTAATTCAGTATATTATGCGAGAAATGTGTTATCAAAATTCCATATTCGGAAAAGCCAAGAAAAGATCAAACAAATATGAGAAATTATAGAATCTGCATTCTATTGCTTTAGAGATGATTGGTTTTGTTTTGCCATTTTTAGAAAACTGGCTACTAATATTTATCACATCAGTTCTTGAGAATGTTATGTGCTGGAACATTTCTTGTATTATTAGCGAGTACAAGATGTTTCACGGAACTATTCTAGATATTTTAAGAATATATACTCCACAAAGTAAATATTTGTTCGTCAGTGGGATGGTGCGAGTCTCGGAATTTGCTGTTTAAATTGATTAGAGAGAATTATGAAAATATCCTCACGTATCCTTAAATAATTGATTTATCATTGGCTCATTATTAGGAAATAATAATCAAATAAATGAGTCTTAGTTCTTTCCGTTAGAATTCAAAACAATACAATATTTTTCTAAAATGTTTGTTAGAAGAATATCCATTTTAAGTGGTATTGACTGAAATTATTGTAATAGCAAGAGTAAAACATCTCTTAAACCTGTTCTTGTGAACAAAATTCAAATAAATGGACTCCTTAATCTTTTTTACTTGTAACAGAGAACAATTTTGTTCGCATAAATAAAATATGGAATAGTTTTTTTGCATAATACAATAAACGTGTCTAACCGTAAGTCCACTTTTTAACAAATAGAAAAAAATTTTTACGGCCAATTAAGGAAATAAAATAAGCGAAGGAATTATGTACCTTAGTTTTCTCCAGCAAATCTGTATTTAAATCTTGCTTACTGTAGTAAAAGTCTTTGCTTTCTTATTACAAATATTCATATCAATAATATCACCCAATTAGAAAATGTGTAGTGATTATAATGTCAACCCATTATTCACGATTTTTTTTCTAATTTGTCTTATCGTATGTAAACCACGAGAAAATGCATCATTGTTTATTATGCTTACTTAGAGAATGAACAATTAACTTCACTATGAACTAGTTAATGGAAAATTTCCCATCAATTCCATTAGATCTCGAAATTTATTTTGTATGTTAGTTAGAATAGATACCGAGATACTTCGTAGTAGTATTATAATAGCACCTATGACGCCAATTAATATAGTATAGTGTATATAAAATGTCAAAAGTTGTCAGGTCTCCCACCTCAACCCCATTGAACTTAGACTCAATATAAAATGAATGAGCCGTTGGAAATAATACATTTTAATTACAAGATGATCTTCATGTATGTGACTGTAAGATATGTCACAACAGAGGAGGAGAAATTAGAAACTTGATATGTCAATAGAGTAAACTCTAGGACCAATTATTAATATTACTATTTCTGCGGGAGAACCTAATGATCATTAGGAAATGACTTAATTATTCAAGTATGTGTAGCCTCCATATCATTGAGTAAGTTAATAGGATCCCAGGAGTCCTCTCGGGCAGTCAAAATTAGAATGTAACAAACAATTATATGACCAACAGTAACATACGGTAGTAAAACAAGGGTGAAACAAAGACATAAGAAACAAAAGTAATTATATATCAAAGAAATTGTTTAGAAAATCATATAAAAAACGAATTTTTTTGGAATAAACAGATTCTATAAATATTTCAATGTTATTAGTAACCCACTAATATCTTCTTACCTATGAAATTCAATTTCATTCATAATTGACCTAATCTGTAGAAATTTAGTCAAAGCACCTCAATTCTCAATAATTAATTAATGTAATTTTGGATACTGTTAGATTTTTATACATATTTTTACATTGTTACATTATACATATATTATATACAATATACATTATATATATATATATATATATATATATATATATATATATATATATATATATATATGACCTGTGATAAGAATTACACAGACCAGACCTTTCGCACTTTACAACAAACCAGCTCAGAATGAACAAAAAAATTTACACATATGTATTACCTTCATCAAACATCTCAAGAGAAACAAGTCTTGTTAATTCCATTCCAATAAACTAAATGCAAATACTATTATATCAGAACTTAAATACAAACAAACACCATTTCTTTTAACTCACAACAATCACATTTTTCATCAAATAGCAATTTAATTAAATACAAGAAACATTTTCGCCGTCTCAACACAATTACAATAAATAAAACATATTCCTAAATAATCACATTAATAAAAACAAAAATTTCAAAAATGGGGGAAAAATTACTTAAACCAAGTCATCTTTTGGGTAAATTGTTTCTCTCCCACAGAATTCAAAATTTTCCACAAAAGAAATCAACACAAAAAACAAGGGTTCAGAAACAGGCAATTATTCAATAATTTCATCACACCAGACTTCATAAAATTCAAAATATCTTAACATCTCACAATAACAGTTGGCAATAGTGATGTTGGCAAAAATGTTTCTTGAGAACGACAAATTTAAAATTTACTCAAAAACAACCAGTCCGATTTGTTGAACCTGAAACGAAATAACAGATAATGGAGTACGCATAAAATCTTACAAAATAAATCAAAATCAGAAGTAATGTTTTTCATATTTGCAATTTTCTATGGAACTCAACTACTAGTAACTTTTAAAGAAATTTCGAAATATTTGTATAAAAAAGAGTTGAGTTTAACGAAACTCTAATTGGCTCTTTCCGATTTAATATATATTTCTTAAATTTCTTATTTCTAAGACCTCTTGATATATTAATACATCTAAATGTTCTTGATTTTAGGTCTCTTCTGTTTTAAAATTATTTTTTCTTTGAAAATTTTCAAAAGAAAGTTAAATTTTGACGTTTCGACTTTTCTTTAAGTCTTTATCCAAATATGATATTAATACTGACAGTTTACTTATTTTTATTGATCTATAGATCACCTTCATCGTGAATATCAAAATAATAATAATTAATTTTTCTTATTAGAACAAAGTTGATATATAAATATATATAGGATGTCTTTACTAGCTTTGGAATTCTCATTTATTCATCGTCTGGGAAATATTAAGATTTGTGGCGGTTTTGAATTATGTAATTTTTTGTAAAACCATCAAATTCATAGATTCAAAATTGGAATATTGAATTTTGAAATAAAATTTCACATATCTATTGAAAAAGGAATTTTTAGCAAAACAATTATATTTGTATTAAAATTAATTTTTTTTAGTTATGAAAGAGAAATCATATAGGAAATAACATCCGTATTAGAATCTGTTTTTAGTAAATATTAGTATTTTTCACGTAGAGCGAAACTGGCGAAAGTTCTAGTTAACGTGTTTTATTGTTTTATTGAAAAACAATGGCGTGTTTGAATATCGTTAAAGAAAAGATAACTTCCTTCAATGTCATCTTTGGTGGCTGATCATTATGTACTCCACAATTGCTGCCATTTTAATTTGATGAAAGTATATTATTGTTTTTTTTATAAGCATGAGCGAAGTAACAAAAATATCTTTGGCAATGTAACTCAGTAATCGGAGTAATTTTACCGGAATATACTTCTCTCATATGCTACATAATTTTTAAAATAAAGACGTTCTAAATGATGTAAAGTTATTCAATACAAATCAAATACTAAAATATACAAATTGTTGACTTTTAGTACATACTTTTATATTGAACTAAAAAATTTAATTTACCTATGATGTGACGTGGGTTGAATATAGAGCTCACATATTTACTTATATTTCTTAGTATAAATTTAACATGTTTCGGGATTAAGTTGCGCTACCTAAAAATTGAAATATTCCATTTGACTTTTTCACATTAATAAAAGGAAAAACGAGCATACTATTCACAAATGGAATGAATTCTTCAGTCCTGACATTAGAACTTATCTCTATTTAGTATTTCCAACAAGGAATAATCGAAATATACTAATCGATAGTGATAATAAGATTCATTTTGATATTATATACTGAATCAGGTGTCATGAAGTTTGTCTTGAATGTCATAATCTCTGAAACTCTACTTTCTTCAGCTTTATTATTCACACATATAGATAATTGATCTACTTTTTCCGTGAGATATCGGAATGTTGTTTTATTTTCATACAATCATTGCCTGTTTGAACGTGATTAGGATATTATTGGATTTAAATACTTTCCAAAAACATTTACCGAATAATGAGAACCTCATTGACTTTCAACCTGATTTTTATAACTAGCGTGCTTTACATAGGATTAAGAAAAATTTGAATAAAAAGAAATAAAACAATTAGATCATAGACATTATTTTTGAAGTAAATTATACAAGAAACGCTACAAGTTCGACATTTATTTAGTGCTGAGTTGGAATTTCTGAAACCGTTGGTGATATTCATACTGAATACACTGTTTGCACCAAAACACTGTCTGACGCGCATTTCGATAACCAAGTTCGTCTTCAAAGACAGAGGCCACCTTCAGTCTCTGAAGACGATAACTTGGTTATTAAAACGCGCGTCAGACAGTGTGTTGGTTTAGTGGTAGTGTAAATGTGTTTTTTGGTTAGTGCATGATGAAACTTACGATTAGACCGTACCTTACTTACCGAGTTTGAATAATTTTTTCTCGCCTCTTGAGTAGTAATATTCTCTAGTTAATTTACTATGAAATACTAGATCAACTGAGTTTATATAATATTATTTCAGACCTATAATAAACTCTAAAAAAAAACAAATCGGAAAACAGAATCTGATTAACACTTTCACTTTTCTTAACAAAATAAAAAAAATGATTCAGTGTCCTGAAAATATTCTCGTATACAAAAAAGTTTTTCCTCAATACATCAAAATTTACGATCCTATCTCTATATTGTAAGAACATTATAGTTACTGAATTGGTTTTTAAAATACCCCTTTACTCCTACACATGCTAGTGTTGAAATTCACGTCGTATTAAAAGCGATCCAAGGTCATTCTTAATTTCTAATTGGATCTACTACCAGTTCCGGTTCACGTGAATTCTGTAGTTTGAGAACTTTCTTTGTTATTGAATTGTTATTCAGTTACTCTTCTCTTTTTTTGTAAGTGGGTTAATATAACAATATGGTTTTTACTTTACAGCTATACGGAAAACAATTTTATTATTTTCAGTTTTTACTTAACCTTATCAAATACGGGTTGATGTTAATAACATATTGATAAAGAAACGTGTTTTTGCTTTTTGTTATCATAATGGCGTTGAAATTGTGCCAAACTCCAACTAACTCGAACAATATTTCATGAAATTTGAAAGCTCTCTTGAAAAATATTTCTTTCAAACCATTAAAAAATAATTAAATATTATATATTTATATGGAAATCTGATTGGCCTCCAATTTTATAACTGACTGAACTATTTTAAATATTTTTAAAAAATTACTACTGATTTTGAAGGCGCTAATGACAGGTTCTTAGATCTCTGATACACCTATTATAATGAATCAATTTTTTTGTTGACATGATGCTGATCAACAAGAAAGGAAACTTTTCTCACCACACCATTAATCATTCATTTTAAGTCTCTAACTATGATGATTTTAAGAATTTAAAATGGCATGTAAGTCACTAGTTAGTTATACCACTAGTTCGTTATGAATAATAAGTTAATCTTGGTTAATATTATAGATTAGATTTCTATTGAGGGCTGCTAAGTTTTGAGATAGACAAATAGAAATAAATATTTATAATTGGATATGGCTTTCTTCTCCAAAACATTCTCCATTAAGATCAATACAGCTTTCCATACCTTTAAAGCAACTGTCGAAGCAATTTTCCATTCCGTTTAAGGCGCCTCCAAAACATGTGATTTGAACGCATCAACCCCTTCTTCAGGTGTAGAAAAACATTGACCTCCAAATTTATTTTTGATCTAAGAGAATAAGAAGAAATCATTGGCTGCCAAATAAGGATTGTACGGCGAGTGACCCATCAATTGTTTGAACCGATTTGTGAGAGCTCGCGTTGTCGTGGTGAACATTGCTTCGTCTTTTGGCAAACAAAAGCTGGTGTACCATTCGGAATTGACCGTTTTATGTTGCTCTGATGGATCGGTGGCAATATGTCCACTTATTCCGAAAAACAGGCGACCACTTGCTTCGAAGTGATTCGAACGTGAACAACTTTTGATGGATTTGGGTCGTCTCGAAAGGTACTGCACCAAGTGACACGAGTTTTTTTTAACGATTGTCAAATTATGTTGTATCCAATGCAAACAAATCTTCTTGACAGCGAAATATTCATGCATTATTGAATGTATGTAAGTGGAACTAATACTCAAGTATGCTTCAGTCTCACGGTGTATGACGATCTTAATATCAGTTCTCGCACAGCTTCGGTGTTTTCTCCCACACAGCCGATTTTGGACGAAATTCCTTCTGCAGCGAAGTGCGGCCAAGATAGAATTAGGAAAACCAGAGGAATACGTTGACTCGAGACGGTGCTTCATGACTAAAATCGAAGCGAGTTGATCGTCACCTTGCTGTTGGTTTAATTCAACTCGAAAGTCATAGAAAATCATCGCACGAAAATGTTCGCGATTTAATCAATTCTTTGACCAAGATGAATAGTTACAGTCTATAAAAAAACTCAAATAGCACTCGTATTACAACACGTTCTGAGTACGTTCACCATTAAAAATGTTAATTTTTATGATAGTAATATCAGATTTGACATATTCACATCAGTATTGCAATATCTCAACACTTAAGTAGCAACCCTCGTATTATATACTTATACTTAAAACGTCACTTATTATTATTTATATTTTGTCACTATTAAACTTGTTAATTCTCGACATTACACAAATATTACAGCCGAATACTTCGTCCGGTAAAAATGTCAAAAGAGCTTACGAATTTTTTCTCGTGACTTACTTCCCTTACAACACACTTGCACTTTATTCCGACATATCATAATGATGATCTATTTGAAAGAATCATTAATCTACGAGTATACTATACAGAAACATGAGAAGTATATTTAAAAAAACAACAAAATTCAACGGTTGAGATCCATTAATATATTATTGTCCCAATATTTCCAATTTTTTCTATTTAACGCTATTTAATAATAGCGACTAATTACTCTAAAATAATATTCGTAAACCTATCATATTAGATATGATAAGAGTTTGGATAGGTTCTTTCTCATTTGAAATAACCAGTTGTGTATAATTTGTTCTTATCATAATCATTCTTTTTTCTAGGTAAGTACTACTTGAAAACACATAGCGGTAGGTAAGTCTTTATTACTGAACTACTTGATTCTTGTGTATTTGTTGCGAATTTTTATAATATATGGTGAATGAGAATGAAGTTTTTAACACCCAGTATATCATGACATATATTAACAAAATATTGTTTGAAGACTCATTTTGTTTTTTAAATGTGTCCTTTTTTTGTTTCCAATAAATTCCTGTATATAAGTTGATTGATAAGTGTGATAAAGTTTCTTTGTACTTTGAGCTATTAATTAGACTTTTTCCTTCGAAAAATTTAAGCCAACCAAAAAGCTGTAATATTTTATGTTTACCTAGCAACGATCAAATTTCAGCGATAATACTGCACTAGTGCAAATTATCGATAATTTGCACTAGTGCCAAATTTTCGTCTAGGATTAATAAACATCATTTGGTTTTAATTTTATATTTTAAGAAAAGGAACAATTATTGTTTATTTTAAATTAAATTTTTCTCAGGAAATAGTCTGCCAAAATGCCCTCTCGTGCATGTCAAATTGTCTCATAATTTCCTCTCGTACGCATTCGCGCACTCGAGAAAATTAAATTATCGACAATTTGACATGCACTCGGGACATTAATATTGAAAATTTGAAGGATTATAGCCATTATTAGTCTACACATTTTAACATTATTTACAATCTTGTTCTGGGTATTCTACAAGGCTGTGCTTCATCAAAGTTACACTTTTTTAATTGAAATATCCTATATGTACCTCTATCTAATCATTTAATGCTTGATTGTGAGTTAGCTACAATTTATTTGTTAAAAACTGATATTTGACAATGACATGACATGACAATAGGTACACTATTGTTTTTCAGTGAAAAATTTGAGCTTAGAAAACTTACTACATATCAGCAAAAGTATACTACGATAACCTACATAAGCAGGTTTGCAGAAATTGATGGAGCGGTTCAATCGCACGGGTTCAGTTAATTATGAAGAGCATGAACGATTAAAAACTTAAGTGACAGAAGAAAATGAAATTTACGTTTTGCTGAAATTATTACTGAAAACCCTCACACAAGGGAATGAGAAACTGATCTACTACAGTGTGCAAAATGCACCCTTGCCACATTTACTTACAAAAGGAACTGAACTGAAGTTGATTTTTTAAGGAGACTAGCATTTTGTAGGTTAGTTTTATGAAAAGATAATTAACAGAGAGACTTTTTCGACTATCTTTTATTTACAAGGCCAGGGTTAGACTCATAATGACCTACACCGCAGAGACACGGCCAGAAACGGCAAAAACTAAAAGAATGATGGATACAGCAGAGATGAAAGTGCTACGCAAGAGAGCCGGGAAAACCCTACTGGACAGGAAGGAAGTGAGAACATCAGAAGATTGCGCAAAATAGATGACGTCAACGAATGGGTTCTATCAAGAAAGAAAGAATAGAACGAGCACATAAGTCGTATGGATAACAACAGACTGGTCAAGATAGCGCGCGATAAATCCCCATTGGGCCGAAGGAGTACCGGCCGACCCAGAAAAAGGTGGAGCGACAACCTTGAAACGTCTAATACGAAGAAGAAGTTTTATTTGGAGATGGTTGTGTTAACAGGCATAACTTTCACTTTAGTTCATCAACTAATCCATATTACATTGTGAAACACAATCAAACTAGATATTGTTGGTGCATATGCATATATGCATATTTGTTTGGGAAACATTTAAATGCTGATATGCATTTAGCTTTTCCAGTAAACGAATTACCCCTTTTATTGGAAGATGTCCCATCAGTTTTTTGTGGTCACATTAAGAATAAAGTGTACGAAGACCTCCAACAACAAGGGATGACATTATGAAGAGAATACCGAATGGATTTCGAAATGTTTCTATAGAAATGCTTCGTAATGTGAGTAACTCTTGCATGCTTATAAGTATGCATAGATGTCTTTGGAGGTCATTTCAACTATTGTGATATTGTGTATACCTATACTGTAATAAATAGGATAATTTTTTTTGTTTTGTTTCTGTAATTTGTTTGTAATATACTCGTTTTTTCTTTGTATTTGTAATTTAACCTCTACAATACTAAACAGCTATGATAAATTATAAGTTTTTGACAAATAAATTATAGCTAATTTCCAATTAATTGTTAAATGATTAGATACAGGTACATTATCATTGTTTTGCACAAAAAAAACCGAAATGTCTCAAATATATAATTATTTTTAGTATATGGGATGCTTTAAAAAAAAGTATGTTGTACTTTTAGTTAGTCACATAACATATTTGAAAAAACCGAGTAAATAATGTATTAGTATTATGATTCACCCTGTATGAATTCCAAAAACTCATTTAGCTTACACGGCCATAGTAAGGGAACGAAAAATAATGTTTAAAACCTGTATACTATCAAGGAAAACTATAGTCCATTTAGGTTTAAGTGACGTGCGTCAAAATGATGAATATTTGATGTTTAACTAACGAAAATAGCGAATTGTGAGATTTAAGATTGTGTGGAGTTTCGACTGAAATATTCTATTTTGTTTAGCTCTGTTGTATTTTGAAAAATGGAAAAATAAAATTTCGGACAATAATAATGAAATTGAACAATTAAGTGAGAATATTAACTAAGTTAGAATTTTTGGTACTGTTAGTGATATTCAAGGTAAACACACCGTTTACACTACCACTACACCAACAATCGCAATTACACCGTCTGAGTCACGTTTCGGTAAACTGTTTACCTTCAGACTCTGAAGATGATAACTTGGTTATCGAAACGCGCGTCAGACAATGTAATTCTGAGTGGTTGTTTATTGATAGTGTGTTCGGTAAGTTGTAAGCAAATAGGTTTCTACCAAGAAATACGTTATTTTACACTATTTGATTATCGAGAAAAAAATTATTTGAAACAAAGTTTTTGTGGATTATAAAGGTACCAGGAAACATTTCCAAAAATTGAGAAGAAAAGAAAAAATTTCTACTTTATATTTCAAATAAATAGAACATGTCGGTGACAATAGAGACTATACAGCAAAAATTATCACATTATTCAGATTACTATTATACTAATTTTAATAAGTTAGCGGGTTGAACAGGGATAGTATAATGACTGCAAATATATGCCTGACAGAAAAAGCCTTCAGATGCTCTGATACACCCGTTATTTTCCTTGAAACTAAATAGTTCTAGAGTCATGATGTAGTAAGTTAAGGTTCAGCAGACAATAATAAAAACTGTTGTTCAAGTAGGCTGAGCTCAAAGTAAGTATTATACCAAACCTGGCTTTCTAACTAATTCCTTATTTGTTGCTAATAAATTGGGTAATATACAGCTGATAATAAAGCAGAAGTGACAGTAGATTTAATTACCAATTGATTTAGAGAACAGTTTCTACCTGATCATTCAGTACCATTCAGTAATCATTATGGACAACGTATTAAAGTATACCAAATAATAAATAGAAAAAATGGATAGTTGTGCACGAAGGGCTCAGTTGACGTCTGGTATCTTATTTAAACAAAAATACTTGTATAAGGGTTTTTTATTCAATATTCACTTGAATCATGTAATATAGTGCGGAAACATAGAATGAGATATATAATGCGAATTTGAAAAGCAAGTATCTCATTTCGCAGAATGTCGTCTAATCGACTTGAATAAAATAAATAATCTCGGTGTATGCTGCTTAAAGAATACCGATGATGACATATTCTTCAATTGTAAAGAGAAGTATACAAAATCGATGTCTTTTTTTTATTGGGAATAGTCAAAATTGACAGGATTTTATTTATCGATAGAACTACATCTTGTCAACGGACAGCTGCTTCATGAATATAAACAGCATGCCCCAAAGAGGATAGTAAAAATAGAAACACCTGGCTATACAGATTTTATGCCTACAGGGGTTAAGTAGTCACGTGCCTACCATATGTTGTTTGAGAAAAAATTTAGTTCAGGTATATGTTCGAAATATGTAGAATATTTGTAGAGTTAAATGAAATTATTGTAGTTATGTTGCTGAGATTGTAAGACTTAAGTGAAATTTTGATAAGTACCGGTGAAAATTTTGAATACTGTATATAATATAAAAATTAAAAAGTATTACAACAAAATGCGTAATTCTGGAACTAATTTTATTCTATCGTTGGTATTCATAGATATATTTGTTATCTATACTAAAGGTATTCAATATTAAATACAGGCGTGGGGTATCCCACTCAAGTATCACTCTCTATATTTCCTACTGAAATTTTTCCCGAGTCTTCTTTTCTTTGATTGTTTTTCTTCGCTTCCTTTTAGTGTTAGTTTTGGTCCTAAAAGTATGGCTACTATGAGCTAAAATTTGTCCATTTTGGGGCATAGATCTGTCTATGATTTCATTATTCTTGTCGATAATTTGCTCTGCTCATCCCGTTTCTCGTCTTTTTCTATTATAATCAATTCTACAGTCTCTGTTGGTTTCAGCTTTCTTTCCTTTGTCTGATGTTAAGTCCTTTGTTATGTTGATTGTTTCTTGAAGCCTATTACTATACTTATGTTTTCAATCCACTTCGTCTCTTTTTGTCTTTTAATGTTATGTGCATTTGTGTCTCCACTGTTATCAAAATTATCTTCTGTATTTGTTTACCTTGTTGGATTTAGTTCAATAATTTTCATCAATATGGTCACGTATCGGCATTTCAAATTAATTTCTTAAGAATACCGTCTTTTTTCCTCATTACATGTAATTCTATGTATACAGATTTCTTTATAATATATAAAGCTCAAATATAAATATAATTTTGATTTCTTTACTTATACAATACCAATTGTTATTACAATTTTAAGAATTATTCGCTATGTGCTATTTATTTTACTTTGTGATTATTACAACATGGAACCTCAAGAAATACTAATTACTTAAAACATCTGATAAACACACTTTATTCAATCCTAATGTTTGTATTCAGATATAAATTAGAAATTCACGACGATGTTGCCAGCCTTGTGATCAATAACATTTGAATAAAACATCTATTCAATCCAAATCACTCTTTCATTAGGATTTTATAATACAATTTAAAACACCGAGAAACACGCTTTAAGTTAGTTATACTTAAAAGTAAAAAACTATAATTCACAAAAACTGAAAAACATGCTTTTAGCAATAATCAAACTAAAATAAATTATTCTTAGTGTAAGAATAAAATCAAAAATAAGAAAATCAATGTTACTATCATAAAAGCGTGGTGTGCTTTCTAGACATTTTTAAATTAACACTGTGTTTCGGAATGAAACTAGTAAAAAATTATAACCAGTGACATCGAGTCCTAAATTTCGATATCACCATTTTAAGCGAATTGTGAACCGTTTCGAGCTTATTAAGAAAATGGTGAAAGAAAGGGAAGGCCTGCTCATAATAATTTTCAGTAACCGAAAAAATGATTTTGGGCTACAACACTCAAAGTTAGTTTAAAAATATAATACAAAGCACCCCTTGCTACTATAATAATGACATGAATTTTCTAATCAGTAATTTTATTCTTTTGCAAACAATTATTTATAACTTTTTAGTTTGATTACTACTAAAAGCGTGTTTTTTAGTTTTTTTAAACTTATAAAATATAAGATAAATGAAGTTACATTAAAAGCAACTCAGATTTAATTGTGAATAACAATCATTATCTATTTTTTTCTGAACTGTTTTTAACGTGTATATTTCCATAGTAAAATTGTCTAAAATTTTGGACAAAAAAATTGCATGTACCTGTTGGATATTTCCAGGTGTTGACTTTTTTCCTCTCCTAGTGACACTATTTGATGGGAAAGAACACGTTTTTTGTTATTTATTTTTAGAATGATGATAAACATGAAACTAATAAGAACTTTTCATCATACCAATTTATACTGAAATGGTTAATACGCTTTTTTATGTTGATGAGCTACGAGAATAAATCCTTTTTGGATCTGTCCTGAGATCATTGGCCTGTACCAGTAAATCTCAGTATATAAATCATGTTAAACCCTAAATGCATCTTTCTAACGAGCAAGAACACAGAGTGGAATACCTTTCGCAGCAAAATTAAATATAATTATAAGATTTGCCGAAATAGAGTCGATGAAAATAGATAAACATGAAAAACTAATTTAAGAGAAAGAGATGGTGAACCCACTACGTCCAAATTGATAAAACTAACCCAAATATAGCTACTAGTGAAATTGCAAGAATACAAAAATCATAAAACACAAAAAGACTTGAGCCACCTTTCAGTCTCTGAAGAATCGAACTACTCGACAAGGAAGCAATAAAAAAATCACGAAAAATCACGAGCACATACCATCTATAAAAACATAGGAAAGTCAATGGACAAGAAACAACGCAGAGGAAGATGAAACATTCAGTAAACACATACAAATGTATTCTGTCCCTTCCTTGTGAAACACCAGGAACGCTCCAAACCAATTAACTCCCTTTAAAAAAAATTAAATTTGTCGTAGAATATAAAATAAACTCTAGAAAACACAGGTAGCGTCTTGATTGAACTCTTAACAGAAGGCATCAGATTAATAACTATGATGTTCCAGGGCATTCAAAGTTTGGGTTATTTACTAAAACCAGGGAAAGATCCGACTAATATCAAATCATACCGGCCTATGAGCTTCCTGCTAACTCCATCTAATGTGTTCAAAAAGCTCTTTCTTCGGAGATTAAAACTAATATTAAATGCAAGAAACCATATCCCAACCACCAATTTGGCTTCCTAAACTAACCTTAGAAGAGATATGTATATAGTCATCAGAAAAATACGGTGTGATACCGAATATAAAAGATATTGTTCTACAGCCTTCGTTGATGTTATTCAGGCTTTCGACAATGTTTGGTTGGAAGGACTGCCGCACAAAATAAAAGTGAATGAAGAGGAAAAGATAGTTTCAATCGAAATATAGGGAATGACACGCACAGTCACGATGCCTACAAAATATGGGGTATAACAAGGCAGAATGCTAGGACTAATTCTGTATTTGCTTTACACAGTTATTCTCTCTGTTCAAGTGACCTTCATCCTCAAGAGAAATACTTATTATATCGCTATGATGAACAATTGCCCATGACGTGAAATCGCTTGGTATATATCTAGAATACGTCTAACCTGGAGTAAAAACATATGGCATAGAAGATTACAGCGTGGCCTGATTAACATGAAAATATACTGGCTCATGGGCGGCTCATCCCAATTATCTCTCAAGAACAAGGTGCTTGTATACAAAATCATAATAAAGCCTATATGATCATATAAAAAATTGATTCTCGGGCTTAGTAAGTTCAAGACCCAAAAGATCTAGTAGCAAATCACCTTACCACTGGACTTACTCCACACGGTAGTGCTAGTACTTGTATATGTTACACCTTACGCGCAAACTGCTATCCAGCAGTCAATAAAATATGTTATCATGTTAATATTTAGAAACTATAATATTGAATACTTCTTCTCTATGTGATATCAAATCTATAATAAATGATATTTTTTGTCTATATACGGTTATTTCTAATAATAGTGATGTATATTAGATGTTATACTTTTCTAGTATCTTCCATCTCAAATCAAAGTTTCATCTAAATGCGAATAAAGATATTTTACGTTTTATGACAAAGATTACAATCATTTAGCCTTTTAACCTATAACAGTTCAATCGATATATATACAACACATTACATAACTTTATCTGCTTTCTCCATACAACACATTGCGGAACATTGTTCTGTCGTTTTGATCGGCATTGATTCAAACATTTTTCATTGTCTTGATAAAAGCTATGAAAACAATAGCGGCGAATATAAACAAATTCTAAAAAATTGAACAATATAATAGAGATGTGGAAATAATCATTTTAAAGGGAATATAAAGTTATTAATAGGGAGACTTTATTTAGTGTTAAAATCGTCTATACCTTTGGTTACAACTTATTATATTGTTATGAATGAAAAATTTTTTCAAATTCAATTGGTTAACAATGTTTTATGAATTTATTTTTTGATCCCGGCCGGTGGTATTGAAAAGTACCTATAGGCAAGGAAGATGATGATGCGATTCATTTTCCAGGAAAAGAAGTTGGAAAGCATTTCCTCTTTATTATTTTTCTTTATACTTAAATAATTGATAAAAATACACTATTAGATTCAAAGAACACTATGGCCATAATTATTCACAGAAAAAACAGTGTTTTCCTAGGAATAAGTTGATCGGATGAAGTCTACTATTTCGACTAAATTATTGTTTCTGAGGTAAACCAAGTTCCATCTACGGTGACATATTGACGAGAAAAATTCACTTAGATAACGTTTGAAGATATCCACCTTGCAGATAGCTTTCCTATATGTATCATTTGACGAACCTCTGTTCAATTCAAATACTTAATTTTTGTTCGGTTTTTTCAATTGTTTTTCCATGCAGAAAATAATTTTAAATTAACACTCAAAATTCTTTTTCCTCCATATTTACCCAACAATAAAAGCAGTTCACTTTTAAAATTAAAATTTTGAGGGTTTACATATAATCACCAAAAAGTGTTATTGAGAATTTTTAGTTTTGGTAAAAATGATCAATGGAAACAATTTAGGCATGAAAATTGATGAAATAGCCTATTTCTAAACTAACAAGGTTGATAGTCTCACTTAGATCATAAAGAAATTCCAATGTCAACTGAAAATTTAAACCGTTTTTATACCAAAAAATGTTAACAATAGTTAACGTTGTTTTATAATGACTTACTACGGTAATTTTGTACATTTATATAATCACCCGAAAGTATGTTATATAACAGACCGTAATAATTTCAAGCAAAAAATAAGAAAACAAATTATCAACATATTTTTCTAGCGAACATAGTTCATGATCTACTTTATAGCGAGTCCTTACCTCATTATAACGGCATGTAACTAATAGTGGAGTCTAATATTTCGCAACTTGAGACATTGACATAGTCAGTTAACGAAGTACAAACTGTTATTAACTTACAAAAATAACGATAATTGAATCAATTAATAACTTGTTAGGAAAAATTAAAATAATACGAGCTCATTAAAAATTCATTCAATTATCGTTTCATATACAACTTGATTAATCCCTGAGGGTTGAATCCCACAATGTTTCTTATTGCAGATCTTTGAAGAACTACTTGAATTGATTATTTTTAAGTTTCCTCCATACAATGGCGTTTTAAAACTGAAAAATTAGTCTGAAACTTCTACTTCCGAAAAAAACAGTGCTATTATTACGAACAGTACAGTAAATAACCAAAAGTGAAATAATTTGAAAAAATAATTATTCTGAACTTATAGCTATTCCAAATCAAGTGATTTACTTCTAATTACAACACCCGAACATTCAATTCAGTTGCAGACATTGAATTCAAAGTAGTAACAGATGGAAAAGTGGGAAACGAAAAAAATTTCAGTCAATTCTTGATAAAAGTAGTAAAGAAGAAATAATGAATTTGTGAAACGATGATTGTTCAAACTTCAAAACAAACTTTATCATCTAAGATCATTCGAATTAACTTAGAGGGGAGAAGAAAAAGCAGGATGCAAAGTACACTTTATCGAAGAGGAAGAAATTCAGTGGATTACTAAATTGATTGATTGAATATGACCCAAAACATGCCAGTATGCAAATTAAAAATTTTCAGACATTAAGAGGTTAGTGCTTGTTCACAATATTCTCAATGTATGCCCGGTGGGACTATTCAACAACATTCTTCTATATACAATTATATACGTCAGATCCTATTTTTGACTGTAAATCCTTATGGAAATAAAACGATATCTGATGACGTTAAAGTTCATATTGACTCGTGTGCATATGAAATCAGTACACTTGTATCTCGCTAATTTAGGTGATAGTTGTTAAAATTAAATTAGAGTACAATATTTCATACAATAAATTTTTCTTTCCCATTTTTAGGAGAAAAATAAAAATAAAAAAATTTTGCACATCGAAACCAAATTTATTAATTACGACTGTAACTAAATGCAATAGTCGTGATTATAATCGTATATTTAAATCAGAAACTTATGAAAAAACTGACTGGTTGTGCGGCTGTTATGTGAGGCATCGTAGTGGATAAAATTTGAAGTTAGAGATTTTCAAACGAATAAAAACTTTCCTTAGAAGTACAATTGTTGAAAATAAATTTCAATGAATTAGTTATTGATAAATTCATCTCGAAAAAAGAAGTTTTGACTTAAAACCTTTTTGTGGTGTATAAAAATTATTATTTCCGTATATGTAACAATTTTTTTGGCGAGTCCAACTAACATACTCCTAAATGGAATTTTCTATTTCAAACTAAATTGTCTTCACAATTTTTGTTTATTAATATTTATAAAATAATTCCAATTCATTCCTCCTTTTAATAATTCTACTTAAAATCGTATTTTAACGCCTTTATCATTTGGCAGGAAATTTTGATTCTTGATTGCTCGCCATAAAAGTAAACATGTATTTATCGATAACAGATCTCTAATATATTTACTTCCGAAAGTATGATTGAAGATAGCCAAACACAGATCACACTAATAACAAATTTAGATTGTGTCAAGATGAGGAAACTTTCACAAAACCACGGACTGGATTACAGCATAATCAGTTGCTCTCCGTTACAGTAATTCTATCCCTGCTGAAAAGCCTACTCTTCGCCAAAGTGGTTTAAAAAATAGATGAAATCATTTCTAGTGACACACTTAGTCCTATAATAATTGAGAAAATAATGAAAGTGAGAATGAATAATGTATGCATAAGGATTGTTCAATTTACATTCCGTACAAATATGAATACATCTCAAATGTTACTCATATTCCTTCAAAATGGTACATCTGCATGAAATATCTGGAAACAGACTTTATAAGTCTTGATTAAATCTGTGTGTGAGTGAAAACCATATCAATAAATAATATTTAATGATTTTGGAGAAGATCGTTTAAGAGAAATTGCTACAACTGTGAAGGCGCTTGCATATTACAATATCGTGTTTCCTTTTTGTATCATCATTAATAATTCGAGCTGGGAAATATTGAAACCTGACCTCTTTTAAATTGATTACAGTTTCAGGTTAATAAATCTTTGCGTGGGCTAACCTACAACAACTTACGTGCTCGTGATTCAAGTATTTATTTTCTACTACAGTTAAGTTAATCTGTTTCGCGCAGATCTGATTCTTACGACACTTACAGGGTCATCGTCAATTATTGGAAACGTATTTCCGCCAAACTGCTTCAAAGTATGAGAAAGACGTCTCTACTCATTTAATTTTTTTCGTTAAATTTTATTTTAATTTCGAATTAATTTCTTTGATCTTGAAAAATTGTATCGTTTGTTTCATTTATTTGAAACTATCCATACATAGAAAGGGGGACATAATAGATCCAAATCCATACATACATAGAAATGTGTGAGGAGTGAAAACGCATGGTGCTTCCATTTGGTAGTTCAACTGTATCTACAGACCATCGAAGGTGGACATCTGTATAGTGATAAAATTCAATAAAAGAATTTTAACAATAAATTAGTAGTCAGAGCTTGAAATGTTTGTACTCTATGCTAACGATACCAGATAATATCCCAATGTTGCCAGAAATAGAGATTTTAGTATTACCATCTCGAAATAATATTTGTCAATAAAAAAATGAGAAAGTAAAATGGATTACGTAAAAATTTTATTCATAAATACCATGTACTAACTGGTAGTACTTACATATTGTAAAGACGCAACTAGTAGTTGGTTGAAAAGTATTACCAGTCAACTGTTCACGTTTCAAAGCATAAATGCCCTCGAAAGGTGAATGACTGGACGTGTTATGAATTTTTTTAAATCGAGTCTTATCTTCTACACTACATTTTAAGTACCGGGTGGACTCATGCACCGTATCAAGTACAGTTTCACCACGTTATGATAGTGATAGTTCTGCCATGATTATTTACCTCACCGATACAGAATGTCCGTACAATAACTTATATCAAAATGAAAAGTTGACAGAAAATCAAACCTCAAAAAGTGATTTTGCAAATCACTATATAGTATTAACTGTTGCTATTTTGCATTACAAAAAGTTATTCGAACTCTCATTTTAAATCAAAATACTAATTGATTAATTTTGAATAATTTCACATTTTATTCAGTCAGATAAAATGAAAACTCACAACTATTATTCCTCAAGTATTTAGAGTCACCTATCTTTTGGGTAATTGACTTATTCACAAAAAAAAGGAATTCCTAGCATATTTTGAATTACTGCCAATAAGTAATTCAACTAGAATAAATTTCTAAAATTATAGTTAGTGTCTGTGTTTAAGATTATTCAAAGTTATTCTTATCCACAATTTTCTTTTCTTAACATTATACATATTGAAAACTGACAGATTTCAACATAATACCACGAAACGGGAAACAGGAAATTATTTCTAACAGTAACTATAAGCAATGTATTGTCCGAAATTATGGTAATTAATTAGAAAAATGAAAATCAGCTTAACGGAAAAGACAATACCAGCAAAGATCGCCCACATAAAAGAATCGTCATAAAAAACAATAGACAAGCATACATTCAAATTGAGATACCCTTTATAAGTAAATGCTTTCAATGCTCGTCATTATCGAGTTGATTAATCATTAATTTGTCTCTGATTTTAGAAATAACAGAATTTACTGGAATGAGAAATATGATATGACCACTAAAAGTTTTTGGTTGTATTTCTTATTTTTTGTTTTTAGTAATAACCCCGCTATAAATAATGTAGTCCCCAAAGACTCCATATTAATACTGTTAAAGAGTTTGGCGAAGTCGCAGAGAACTTATGAACCCAAAAAACCGAAAGTCCCCTAACACCTTATTGAAAAATGTACAATAATGACATCAAGTGCTTTCCGCTTGTCGAAGGAACAGTTTATGGGATGATAAAACTTGTTAAAGATGATATATCGATATCATAATCCCATTTCTACTACACAAACTTAGTTGTAGCATTAAGGTTAAGCTCTTATTTTTTATAAATTCAATTGTGCTTGAAACAATAAATTAACAACTACTTATTTATTATAACCACATACGAGTATAATTGAAATCTTCAGATTATGGCATTGGAGTTAAAATATATTTGATCTGTGTCGATAAACAACTTAAATTTTCAGATGACAGTGGAGTTGCAACATGTGTTATATGAAATTATATAATTTCAGTTGCAGTTATTATCTCACAAGGCGATTATTTGCTTGTGCATTTATCAGAAAGTTTTCTAAAATACCAGCTACCAAAAAAGTTTCTTATTCATGTTTGTACTGGAGGTTTTTCAAGAACGCTTATATATACCGGAGATCATTAAGTTTCTTTTTCAGGTAGTAAGTCTAAAGCTGTGTTATTTTTGTTTTGTTAGATTTTAGGGTTTTCAGTTTCTGAAATAATTGTACTTCTGCGTTTTGTTATCATCAAGTAATGAGTATTGCTGAGAGTCGTCTTATGTGTTATTTCGCGTATACTTCTTTGTAGTTTAGCAACGCAATCGTAACTGCTGATTTTTAGTTTCAACACTTGTTATAGATTCATTGCAATGAGAAAAAGTTTATGAATCATGGTGGGGTAGACTTACTTTACACTATTATGGTGATGCATAAAATATTATTGATATTCAATAAGTGATAAAACTACAAGAATTCATGCCATCTATCAAACACGCTATTAGATAAAAATGGCGTTCCATATTTCCAACTTTAATATATTTTACTATAGTGATACTGAAGACTTCTACGCTTTTTGCAGTTTAAAGGTAAAACTAATTTTTTCAGGTCCAGGTCATATAACTCTACATATATCCATATAATAATACAGACATTGAAAACCTCGTGCAAACATCTTATTAATTAAAAATATATTGGAAGAAGTTTGTGTCAAAATAGAATTGTCCTTGTTGTGATGGCATTGATGGAAAGCACTGGTGTATCACAAGTCCTCCAAGTTTAAGTTCTATTTTAACTACAAAAAAATTTCTTTATGTTATTTTGTTAGCTGTAGTAGATACCGATGGTTAACTTTTAAATGTAGACATTAGATTCTATAGAAGAGTAGTATCATAGTGGAATATTTTTCAACCTAGCCATAGGAAGACAGATCTAAAATTGCAATATTTCTTTTCCACCAGAAACTCAGATTCCTGTCGTAGATATATTTCTCTCTCCAATTTCCAAGTGGAGATGGTGCACCCTGTTGCATATCTACACAATATACTAACTGAATATAAAAATATGTCGTTTTTTGATGAAAAATAAGATAACAGCAACAGATAAATGACAAAAATATATGAATTTGAGATGAGCTGTAGGTGTTTCACATAATGATATTGAGTTTTTAACTTCTCCAATTAGAAATCCATCTTTTTCTTTGTCAAATTTGAACATTATTCGTAACGTATTTTCTGCATAAATTTAATATTAAAGATGGAAAGAGCGAGAAACCGCAGAAAACTTGCAACACTGCTGATAGAGAGAAAAAAACATTGGTATACCACTCTCTATCTCTCTCTTCTCTATTCTGATTGGATCACCATGATTTTGAAGTTTCATCTGGTGGGATCGGTAAAGTAGGAGAATAACAAGTTTTTAATAGCGAGTAGAGAGTAGGAGAGAGTGGTTAACCGATACTCTTTCTCTCTCTTCTAGTAGTATAACTCCACTTACATACGGTGGTTATTGGAGGCCACAAGCCTTCAGTGCGCGTCATTGACGTAGGCGTCTTAAAAATAAGTCTCTAATTTTTCATGAAAATACAATTTGCAATAGATATATAAAACCGGAAATTAACAAGTATACTGTTGATGAACTTATTGAGAATACTTAGTAGTGACATATGGTTATTTTGTCTAACGTTTATGTTCGTGTGTATAATAGAAACAATATAAGTATTAGAATTAAAAAAAAGTTATATCGGTAAAAATGACTAACATACCGATAGCAGAACTAGTTGCACAAGTACCGTTCTGTCAACTGTAATAATACTAATAATCCATTTTTTTTATATAACGCTCGTGTTTAATTACCTAGGCGAGTCGAGTTGTACTTATAATGTATATAAAATATAACTGACATGGGAATTAGTAGATACTCATATCGAGAGTAAAATCTGCTGGAATTTGAACAACAGTACATCAAAAGTGTGAGAAATCAATATTCTTTCAGTAGCGTGCTGATTTCAAATTTAATTTAGATAAATATATACTTGTGAGTAATGGCACTCAGCTTTCTTTTTAATTGTTTTTTACACGAATAAAGTTCGTTAATGTGGTACCACTAGTTTTAAAAAGTATTTGTCTCTTAGTGAAACCAAGACACACCTCATCCCCAGCTTCCTTATAAGATACTACCGAGCTCTAGAATATATTGTTAATTAAAATTAAAAAGGTAACATAAGTTCTTTTACTATCAGTTTGATTCTCTAAAACAAAATTTCGATTCACCCAACAAATCCAGAATTTTGACTATATCTAATTTTTAGGGGCGTGAAATGAATTGATATAAGTGGAGTGCAAGAAATCGATAATTCATAACTAAACTACTAGAACTAGGTTAACACCTAAATCTAACAATAATTAAAAAATATTGGAGTATTCAATGTTAACCTCTCTTATTTTATTCTAGTTTACATAGTATATATGTTTTTTTATATTTCACGGTTTGTTTTATTTTATTTTAGTTTTATTTTTTTTTTTATTGTATTCATGACTTTTTAATCTATTCACTAAATACTGAGAAGTGTGCACTACGCAAACAGCGTCACAGTCATTGCAATGTACTTCATATAAAATATTACTTCTTTTTCGGTATTTTAGATATTAGTTCATTAGTTGGATAATGTATTATACAACTGTTTAATTTAAGTATTCACATACTATTATTAAATCCACGGAAAGAAAGAGTGTTCTTCGTCTAATGTTTCAAGTACAGTAAACACCCGGTTACCCAAGCCTCTGGGTTAACCGAGCCTGTCATTCAAAAATAACAAACATAAATCTTAATAGCGGGACGGGGAGCCGCGATGGTTATTTGTTTCTACATGAAACAAGCGCGGTCAAGCCATAGACGTCTCTACGGCGTCTACTGGCTGTTGATATCTTTGTTGCTACTGTATGAGTGGGAAACGGAAGAGAGTTGTAGCTTCTCTTGAAACAAAATTTAATGCTATTAAAGGATAGGACAATGGTGAATCGATTAAAATGGTGGCTGCTAATTTGGATGTTGGAGGTTGGGGAGTGACTGTGGGATGGGCAGTCCTGTGAGTGGACCGATGCTACAGGTTAAGGGGCTTGAATTTCATAAGAACTTTAAAGACGGCGAGGAAACGTTTACCGCGAATGAAGGATTGCTGGACCGATGGAAGAAGAGGTAAGAAGTAAGGCTAAATATTAGTAGTGACACGCTATCAGCAGACCCATCTGAAATCGTGGAATTTCAAAAGAAAATGGAAGAAATTGTGTTCAAGGAAGGATTAACTTCTGACAAATTTTCAATTCCGACGAAACGGGCCTTAATTATTTTCGAATGCTACCTTCTAAAACTTGGCAGCACAAACCGGGAGAACTGCTCCTGGATTTAAAGCAAGCAAACATTGAATTACATCTCTTCTGAAGAGCGTGATGTTAATCGACCTATTTATTAATATTAAAATTCCCAATGGCTCGCAATTGCAAGGAGAGGTTTCTAGCCACTGACTAGTTTAGACGTTAATACATTTCATCGAAGTGGTATAACAATTATCGGTCGCGCTTGAGATCCGAACTGAAAAAACAACATCAAAAGGCGTCGCTATTTGATCAGGTAGAAATCTACCGTAGTTGGCAAAGGCCTCGTTCCAATAATATTGCACATAACATAATCTATCATAATTCAACAACCTAAATTGGGATTTCAATTTCAATAAAAAATTAAATAGCAACCAAAATCAATAAACTTCATATACGTGCCTTTCATTTTGAAGGTTGATTTTTGAACGTAATGAATAAAAATTTTGTGAAAAATTTATTTCACCGTAATTCTCATTGCATAATGTGAGTGGTTTTTACTTTTAATATATCATCGATATGTGTTTGCTGATCAACAATATTCCACGCCTCTGTTGAATTTTTTACTGACAATATTCATCCACCAGTTATGGTAAATCGTTAAATAAATTGACGAACTGTTAGTAAAACAAAAAAGTCGCATTATCCATTGTAAAAATTACCAATATGAAAACATAGTTACGTGTATGTTTACTATGGAAATAGATGGCGGTACTTAGTATTTTCTCACGGCTACAAACACAGGATATCATGGAAATTATTATTGCCGCTATTTGTGCTACTACCGATATTGATATTTTAGTTCATTATCATAGTTGTTCACGTTCACCTCGTAAACATTTGGAGAGAAGAAGATTGATGAGAATCCGTTCAAGAATTTATTACTGACATTTTCGTGAAATCAAAATATGAGTCATTATTGCTTATATAGTGACAAGCTTTAGTGTCTCAAGTTTCTGTTGACGACTTAGAATAAGTATTAGTTTAAATCATACTTGATATGAAGTACAGTAATCAATTTCCACGAGAAGGAAAAACAAAATCGATTAAGATAATATATGTTTAATAACAATACAAATGAATTAGTTGAATATATATCAAGCATGCCAGATGGTGAATCTAGACATTTATCTTATATTCATTGCTTCAAAGTTTTATAGGAAATAGACTGATGAATGAATGATGTAGAGCAGCCAAATTGTTTAATTTCGAAATTATATTTATATAAGATACAAATTTTCTCTTCAATTAACTCTATTTTCTTTTGATTGTATTGGACTCTGCAGTTTTTCTATTACCGTGTCAGATAACTTTAAAATTGTTCATTTTTTCTTTTAATCGCTAACCACAATGCAAATCAAAAAGAAGAAAGAGAACTTTTTTTTGTTTGTGGAAATTCGAATTGAAAAGTATGAAATTCAAAGCTTAGAATGAAAATTTTATTAGACAAATACTGGCATTGATATATTTATTGGAAATTACTTCATTACGCAAATTATTATTGTATCTATTCAACAACTTTTCAAATAAATTTTACTTATATAATAATTATAAACAAAAAAAAAATAGTACGTTGCTGATTGATTTCACTTTTTTTGATAATAATTTTCGATATATCTACACCTATTTCAATGGACACTATCATCATCCAAAATTTTACAGCATCTAAACGCCACACCTTTAGTTTGAATAAGTTATATCCACCTGCCTTGTTTAATTGATTTTGTCGTCTAGTCTGAAAACATAAACATTTCAATTAATAAGGTCAATATCTTTATTGGTATTAAAACTTTATCCAACCATTGTTTAACGTCTGTAATTTGATTGTTCCCAAACCATGAACGATTAGTTGAGAATATCTAGAAATAGTTGCTAAGTTGAATAAATAGTATCATCAATAATTAGTTTTCTTATACGTTTTGTTTTTACTACCCTATGTTTATAAAATATGTTTATAAAACTTCACAAGAACGCTTCGTTATAAACTAAACGGATTTAAGGCCATTTGGATATATAACAATGTTATGGTAATAAGTATAAATCAATTTTCTTATTATTTTAAGACTATAAACCAGCTAGCGTGACCAATCTCATATCAGGTATATTTCTAGTTCTGTCAGTTTTGTTATATCTGATTCATTTGCCACTTGTTCTTTGTATAGGTGTTTTCCCTGTGATTAAATGTATTTCTTCTTATGTCAGTCGCTCTCAACAGTTGTTGAGTAGGAGTAGTAGGAGTCTCTGTCCTCGTATGTTAAAATGATTCGAACACATGTTTTATATTTCCATGATTCGCTTCCAGTTTATTCAAAATGCAGGTGGTAATGAATCCCGATACTCTAGGTTAGGGATGGGTTAAAGCCAGCCCTTTTGCTTACTGTTTCCGGCCCGTTGAAACATCCTCTTGCATTTTGTTTAATCTCTAATGTTTATTTTTTGCAAATATAATAATGAACAGGGCATAAATTGTTCGCATGTAAGTAAGCAAGACAATTTATTACAACTATTATCTATTATTAATTGTCGTTTTTCTTTGTACTGATGCTTTAAAATGATAATTGTAGTATTTTTATCATAAAATTATTTTGGGCAGGAAAAAACTAGACCCAAAACATTCGCGTGCCCATAGCATACCGTCTCCGGCTCGGGAGACATTTTGAAAATCTCATTATGGCCCCCACTTAAAAGTATTTGCCTTGGGGGATACTGTTGTTATACTTTTTTATTATTGTTATTTGAATTGCATTTTCTTAGTTTAGTTTTAGTAGCTTCAGAAAATCATGCTTTCGTTAGATCTTAAACGCACAAGGAGGCAAGTTCATTGTACTCTGTGGATTTTAAATAATTTGTCTTAGGAATTAAATTGAGGTATCTAAACACTTGTTATTCTCTATTGATACCATTACTAGAGACCTTTTTTTGTACCGATTTATTACTATGTTTGACACTGTGATTAGAAAACTTGTACTTCAATTATCTTATGTATTTGATCCATAAATTTTTTGGCACTGTATATAGTCAGCCGTTAATGAGCTGACAGTCTTGAGATTGCTCAAATATTTCACTATTATTCTAATAAACATGATAATAAAAGGAATAAAGCATACATGTACATGTAATTTAGGTTTCGTCATTGATGAAAATTAATACATATCTATTATCAATACAAATAAAAAAAAACAATATTTGTATTGGAGTTTTGTATTTTTTCTTGAATTCGGAACGCTTCTTATAAATCATTAGTGTGCTGAAGTGACTAGTGTGTGATTAGAGGAGATATCTTGATAGTTTCATTGCTTATAATACAAACGAGAGTTGTATACATATACAAATAAACTAAAGTCACCAGGAATTTTGACGTATTGTAAGTGGGATTTTCCAGTTATTGAGAGCCTAAGCTCACAAAATTAGCTCCACAATCTTGACAGTATTTTATTCGAAAAGAAGTATGTATTTTATTCTTTTTCGTTCTTCTTTGGACTTTAACCGCTCTTACCTCTCTTTGATTCACTATCAGAGTCGCTGTTGACTATCACTACAAAATAATTTTGTATAAAAATCTACTAATGTTTATGGTAATTTGAATTCGCTGTTTAGAAAATGTATTGTTTTATGTGATTTGCTAATTTTTGTGTTTTGATACTCACTCCATTCCTGAAACACTTTGTATTATTATTTGTATTATATGGAATATAAATTCTCATGTTCTACAACTTGTTAATTGCAAATAAATAGTTTATAATCTAGTGAATATTACTGTTGCATTAGTTCAAGTGGTCGTGCTGCCCAATTTATCACAGTTTGTTCAAGAACTCTATTATTGTAATTTCACGATTGAAGTCACCTTCCAACGACACAAAGGATTAACCGAAGAATAATAATCATCTTGTGCGGTATCTGGTATATTTCTATTTCTAAGATAGGTATGTTTCAACGAAAATATCCTTGGAAATTATATGCTTTCAAAATTTCTTTATATAAAATAATTACAGCAATAAAACTTCTTAGATGCTATAATATGGCGTATTATAGACATGTATAATGAGAGACATAACGCTTGGCTGGAACATATTCATTACGTAATGATTGGGTAAGCAAGACCTCGGTCGTCCTTGAGAAAAAGTTGCAGACTGAATGCAGTTCATTTTTGTTTGAAGTGGTATTTGTACTTGTAAAAATATACAAACAGTTTCTAGCTGATCTTTTTTTTGTGGATATGCAAATTGATTATACCGGATGGTGAATCGCTACACTATAGATAAATTTCAAATTGTATTATGGTTTACTGACTAATTTAATGTTATCAAGATTTTGAACTAATTTGTTTATTGTTACTATTTTAATTATTTATATTCATAGAAAATGTCAATCTTTCTATTATTTTGATAAATACTACCTGTATAAATAAACTCCCACAGTGAAATGTACTTCAGTTATATTGAAATAGGACAAAATTATTAGTGTATGAACTTTTGCCTCCTGGCTTCTTGTTTAATGAATAAATATGTTTTTACTCAATATACAGAAAAAAATTTTGAAAATGCATTTTTCATAATATTATATAATACCGAGTATGCCACTATCTGAAAACTTATTGAACATTTTGTCATAAAATGGACTTGATAAGGCTCATTTAAACTTTCATAGAGCTCACTAACATCGTTCCCTACCAAAACTCCAAACCACTCACTTGTCATAAACAAACGATTCTAGAATATTTTCGTTCATTTTTTGTAAACAGCATATGGTCGAGAAGAGAGAAAGAGAGAACAAATAAGTATTAAGATAAGATATTTTCCTGTTGCACTCTAATATTTATTCATTACCAAGATATGTGGGTATATAGTTGGAAAAAAACTAGAGTAATGAAACACAACCTTGAAATAAAATATTTCATTATAATGTTAACAAATTCTATCAATAATCGCGTACAATAAGGAAGTTGATACGAGAGTTGTAACTTAAATATTGAGATTGACAAATAAAAACAAATATTTATAGTTGGATGTGGCTTTATTGTTTTTCAAATATTCTCCATAAAGATCAATACACTTTTGTATGCGTTTGAAACAATTGACGATTTTCCATTAATCCAAAACATGTGATTTGAACACATCGTTGACGTCGAACTTTATTTTTGATTTACGGGCGTAAGAAGGAATCATTGAGTGCCAAAAAAATTTTGTACCGCGGATGACCTATCAATTCGTTGTTTTGACTGTTCTAAATCGTTTTTGTTTTAACTAATGTGTGCTAGGATTGTCGTGGTAGACAAAGATTTGTCTTTGCTATTGGGTTCTTTGATATTTTTCGAACATTTCTGATAAACAAATGCTGGTATACCATTCAGAATTGATTGTTCCACGCTACTCTAATGGACTAGAAGTAATATGTCCAGACCCATACAGTCTATTGTTGTTTAGTTTCAGGTTCATATGCATATATCCATGATTTGTGGCTTGTCACGATCAATTAGACGTCTTTTGTGGCACCGCGATTGAATTTTTTTAGAATTTCTTAGCACCAATCGACAGCTTTAAGATATTGTCAAATTATGCGGTATCCAACACGAGTAAATCTTTTTGACAACCTAATGTTCATGCAATATTGAATTTATGCGAGTGGAACTAATGCCCAAGTACACATTAATCTCACAGTATGTCATATGATGATCTTACAATGTCGAACAGCCGATTTTGGACGACCTTCACGAAATTCATCCTGTAGCAATTAAATTTGGAAAATAAGCGAAATGGTGCTTCGTCACTAAACGTCGAAGCCAGTTGATCGGCACACTGCTGTTGCTTTAATACACGTCGAAACAACTCAAATAGTACTATTATAAGAACACCTTCTAAGTACATTCAGCATTAGAAATATCAAACTTTATTATGGCAATGTCGGATTTGACATATTCATATCAGTGTTGTCATATATCAAAACTTAAGTAGAAACCCTGATATTCTATCTATTCTATATAATGTTGCTGGAAAAACCTTGTCTTCTGATTTATCATTTTGGTGGTTGGTTTGTTTTGTGAATTTTATGTATTACGTCTGGATTCCCTCCATCTTTACTAAAGAAAGTATCATTTTTCCTAACAAATTAGTTATCTGTTAATTCGAAAGTATATCATGACGTTCAAGCAAAAATGAGTTGTGTTTAAACGTGGTGACTGCTTTAGTACCATACTCCTATATTTTTTAGTACAAATTTGACAGTATATTTGATCATTAAAGGTCAGCAATACTTTATACGCATTCTTACTTACCTCTGACTGTGTTTGAAAAATCTACGCAAAAATATGTGTACGTTGTTCGAAAATTCTAGAACTGATTTGATGTCTGTTAGCCCATGATATGAGTGAATGATTAAATTAAATGCCTAGATGATTAATCAAGCAGATAGTTGACGGTGGAGCTTAGCAGAGAGTGCCAGCCGAATTGATAAGAAGTGAATTCAATATGCAGACGGTTATGCTACTTTGAATCGATTTAGAGGTAATTTGGAGTCAAAGTATGTTAATGATAAGACTGAAATATAGACGTATCGAAAAGTGGTAATAATTATTTCCGGAAGATTAGCTATCATAATGTCGATTCAGTGAATTATGATAGATGATAGTTCCAAAAGGAATATATTCACGATGGTTATCACTGAGTTTCGAGCATCCATGGGAATATTCGATAGATAATTTTATTGAACATGAAAATATCACATGCCAGAAGGGATAGAAATAAAGATATGAAAAAACGTAAACATTTTAAGTATGGAGCGTTCAACATTGATTTCTGTTAATCTTGATTTTTTAGTGATAAATACCACCATCATCAATTGATTAATTTATTCTCCGATAATATTTATGTATTATTGTGTGGAAGTAGTTTTCGAATAATTATATATTCCTTCATCGGGTATTCAAATAATTATGACCATAATTTTATATTTATAATTTTAACAATATATTGACTGACAGAGAATTGGGGCAAGTTATTGAAAAACTATAATAAAATATTTTCTACATAAAAGATTAGTCAGAAAGAAAGTTTCGAACTGACATTAAGCAATGTGTTTATTTTCTTTTTTCGGATTATGTCTTCAAATAATTGTACATCAAGTAGTAATTTCCCAAATTTGTTAAAAAATCCATCATTAAGTATTAAAGAAATATACACGTTGCAAAATGATTTAACACAAATCCAAGACTAAGATTCTCCACATACTTTCAACGAAATCATTTAAACTGATGGTGAAAGTTTGTAGTGTACATACTTTGTTGTGTGTATTTATTGGTAATTTATCATTCTTATGCTACCATATGTTGATTGTAGTCTCAATACATATTCCAACTAATTATGCTGACGTATCGTTTAATACCTCCTTAGACGAAAAGCAAGAATTCTTGATTTCCTATATTTATGAATATTGGTATGAAGTAGAAATATATTATTTATATCTTTTAAAAGATTAACGACAAATGTTTATAACTTGAAACACTTTAATAGAGGTGTATAGAATATTATTAATGTATGGACAAATGAAATGTGTTTTTGAAACAGAAACACCTAACGAGCAGTAATAATCATTTGTTGGAAACTCTCTTATAAACTGATCATAAAGTACAACTAATTTACTAAGTAAATGACACCTTGAAATATAACAAAAATTATATTTTCATATATATTTTCACCATTCTAAAAATAGCAATAAAACGCTAGTAGGCTGTATCAAGTCGAATCTCATTCACTGAATGATTAAAAAATCGAATAATTTCTATTGCTATTTCTACGCCATCACACCTTGACGGTTTTTAATGGAACGAAAACTTATCAAGGAAATATTTCGTTTATTATTATGATCGAAAAAAAGAACCGAGTATTCCTTGGTAATTTTGCCGCTACGATGTTGTGAAGGTGGTTTGTAAACCAACGGAAGTTCAGAAAAAAGAATCGTTTATTTATTGTCTTCATTAGTATCGCCTCTTAACAGTTATTTCCTTTGTTTCAGAATAGAAAAAGGCCGTTCTAATGTTTATGATGATAATTCAGACTCAATAATTTCTAAGAAATTTCATGAAAGTATTTCATTTAGTTTCAAATGCTTTCGCTATCGAATTACTATTTACAAACTAGAATAATTTTAGCGGCATTATATTAAAAAAAAAAATGCCTCCTGAATGATAAAACTAGATAATGTGTATATGTAAAGTCTCACATAATTGAACAAATTTTTTTGAATAACTTATGGCGTCTTTTCATATGACATACGGCGTGATAAAAATATTATTTCGTGACATTTAGGTCATTAAGCTTAACTACCACTTTTATTTGTGTTATAATTAATTCAGTAGTATTCAGTTCACAATAGTACAAGGGCATGTACGTACGAACACGTTTTCCATTCATTAATTCTATAGCTTCTGAATCTGTTAAAAAGGCTTTCTGGAAATTATGATCTGGTATCAGATCGATCACCTATAAGGGATTTTTATCCGAGTTTTCGAACGTCCTATTCCTTTGTAGTGAACATTTCAAATTTTTTAACTTTCATTTTTAATGTTACAAAAACCTTTCACTTTTCCACTCCACTCCATTTAGGAAAAGTATGAATTTCTTTCATACAGACATTGGTACATTGCAAGTTTTCTGTTAATATTGGTAGGAACTCGTTCAATGATAGTGAAGCCGATTATGCTCCAATATATTCTCGAAGCGTTTGTTCACAATAAGAACTTTTAAAAAGAGGAAAAAAAATATATCAAGCGCAAAAACATTCCGGCTAACAGCATTTGAGCTTCATTATCCAAATTGTTCCACGAATCTTCCTGGAAAGACAACATTTAAGTTCATCCTGTCAGGGATTAAAATTAAATTGATTTTCAATATTTTAACAAACTTAATTTCAAATTTAAGTAATTCTAACAACTTGAATAATAATCATTAAAATACAATGGCTCCTCCTCCATTTAATGTGAAAAACACTCGTAATTTACAAAACTTTGATGGTAATCCATTTTATTATATGATTTTACAAAAGTAGCAAGAACATTATTAAAAAATAATTATTTTGATAGAACAACCGGTAGCTTACAAAATATATTATTATTGCAATAATTCTGAAAATTGCTGGTAGAGCTACAGAAATTATTTCATTATACTTTAACAAATTGAAAAACACTCATGATATACTCAATTTAAGTTAGAATTATTATTAATTACCTCAATAATTTTTTCATAAATACCTAGAAATTTCAAATATTATTTGTAATTATATTGATATTCATAATGATGCTCCTCTCATTATTCAAAGTAAAAAAGAATTCTTCCAACAAATTTTTGGCAAACATCAAAGGTAGTAAAACGTCTGAGCACAAATAAATAGACCAACCTCTATGAGCATATCAAATACACCCAAAGTCAAGCGTCAAATTTGAACAAATAATCAAACTTAAAATTATTTACTTATTAACAAAATTGTCAAGAATTCATTGAAAACGCTAATTATGATGAAAATTTTCACTCTGGATCTGAATTCAAAAAGATAGTTGCCGAATTACATTACAATTTTATGAAAATCCACCATTAAACTCTTCGTAGATATGGGCTCCAGATGATGTAATGTATAAACCGTTTATAGTAAGCTAAATTTTTCAGACTCACTCTGAAGAATATTATAACTTCTTCATAAACTTTTTAAGATTAATAGGATTAGATAATTTGAAATTTTTAAAAGCACATATTGATTTCCTAAAATCGAAATTAATAACTAAACATTCTGTATTAACAATTGAATATTATCAATCAGATAAAGATCAATGTTTTTACATTCCGCATTTAAAAATTTCATTGGATTTAGTAAAAAGGAACAATATTTTTACCTATTAAAAAAATCGTGATTATTCACGAGAAATATTACTAAAGCAAAAAATTATTGAATTGAGTATTGACAGGAACGAAACGATTTCAATGACATGACCCATTCTCTTGAAAGTAACCCTGCAAATCTAAATTATTATTAGGTATAGAAAGCTGACGTTTCACCAGCATAATTTCAAAATTTCAATGAAAAATTGATTTAAAAAAATTCATACAAATCAAATATAGAATTGGAACAACATATGAAATACTAATACGTACTAAATATATATAAAAATGGCCAAAAACAGCAATTACTTATAACATGGTCACTTAAATATGTTGGATTTGGATTAAAAAATAATTCCTCCACATTTATGTTATGGATAACATTTTAAGAAGTCTTCAAGGACTTATATGTCAAGTATATTGGGATGGCATAATAATTTTTTCTACTTCATACAAAATTTCTACGACAAATTATAACTCCGGGCGGAATTAAACCAAATCCAGACAAAATTCAAGTAGTAAAAAATATCCTATACCTTGCTTATCGATCTGCTATCAATGAGTCAGTCTACTGGTGAAACAACTGCGAGAATCCTGTTTGGCTATGAAATGAGGTTTCCTTGCGACCTAGAATTTATCTGGCGGCCTAGAGAATGGAGAGAATGAAAAAACGATGTCACGAAAGTCACAAAAGGTAATTTCAAAGAAGGGTACAGAGAAATATAACCCGACGAGGAGGAAAGCATTTTCTCCGATATTAACAAAATCCTGCAAAGGTCCGTATTAATCAAGAAAATGACCAATGATTCCCAGTGGAAAACCAAAATCTTTTAAAAGAAGTTTGGGCAATTCGAAAAACTTGAAGATGAAATTCCAGCTCCTGGCAAAACATTAAAACTTGAACATAACGTGCAGTACGCTTACTGCCTGGTAACCAAAAACGTATTCTAAGATCGATCTATCTACCGCGACTTGTGCGAAGCGCTTCAAGTCTTAAGATATCGTGCAAATAGTTGGATTGGTGAGTCTTCACGAATATGGAATAGTTGATCTTAAAAGATACTAGTGTTCATATATTAATTTGCAGCTATACCCCTATTATCAGTACCTAATAAAGACCGGAATGTGCAGAAATCGATTGAGTCAGTTCCGGCTGTACATAAGTTCCAGAAGGAATTTCCTTCTAAGAGGAAGTTACGATCTACTAATATAGACCCAGAAGCAGCTCCTGTTCCAATATGTTGTCGAAGCTAAAGTTGGTGGGACGCGCAGGGTATTTCTTGGAAGATCTGCTTATTTATTTGCTACCTATTTACTTTATGTTTTTGTGGCCTGTTTTGAAAGGGACAATCTCTTAGAAGGCCTTTTTGTTTGTTTTCGGCAAATTAAGAGATTCAAGGAAATCGAAGATTATAGAATGATAATACTGTATATGAAACATAAACAATTGGATGCCATAGGATGGATAAATCAGGGTTAAGTGTAAGTGCATAGTTTAGTGTGAATGTATAAGTGAATAGTTTATATAATAAAAAAATCCGAAAGTGAGATACATCGTATGTATAAATTCTTCCTAACGTTTTGTGACCAAAATAAGAAGTGCTGTATAAGTCATTTTACTTTAATCATTTGTTCTGGAATCAGTGTAGTTCAATTTTTGGTATTAAAAATTGTCTTTAAATGTGTGTGTTCAAATATGTGTTACAAGGTTTTTGGCATTCATCTATTCAGGATTTTATCTCTTTCCAATTTATTTTGTTGAAAATCCTCATTATTCTTCAAATAAATATTTATTACAAGGTAAACATGAAACTGATGTCAATAGAAAAAACACCTGCCGCCACCATACTGATATATCCCAGTGGTTATAACATTTTATTTTTATTTGATTGCTTCTAAATATAGTTCCTTGTTTGACTTGTTTATTTATAGTTGGCAAATACATGTAACAAGTCGATATTTTTGAATTTTGAGTACTATTTTCAAATATATGATTCAGTCGTCTATTAGAAACGTCGTCGATGAGTACATGGTAGTTGCGGTTATCGAAATACGCAAAACCGAATGATATGCATTTACATGTTTGCTGCTTTAAATTCAAAATAAGGCAAGTACTTGTATATTTCGTATAGTTTATTGTTTCACATTCTGTTTATATATATATATATATATATATATATATATATATATATATATATATATATATATACATATAAATTATATAATTTCTTTAATTTCTTAGACCTTTTGATATATTAATGCATCAAAATATTCTTGATTTTAGGTCTCTTCTGGTTTAAAATTAGTTTTTTTGATACTTTAAAAAAAAAGATAAATTTTGACATTTCGACTTTTCTTTTCTTGTCACTGACAATTTGCTTATTTATATTGATCACCTTCATCATGAATTAATTAATTTTTCTTTGGTCCCTACATCTCAATTAAATTATTTGTAGCTTTATTAGAATTTACTAAATAGAGCTAAACATTTTACTTATATTATTTAGATCTAAATAATTTAAGTAAAATTTTATATGATAATAATAACTCGAATTGAACGTAAGTCAGTTCTATAATATATCTTTAGATACAACTTTTTAAAAAATTATAATTATAATGACAGGAAGACTATAGAACTACATAATCACAATACTAATTCACTTAACATTTTTAAATCAGATATATTAATTAATTTGATTAACAAAAAATAAAATTTATTATGGACATGGAATGTTCGGTATATTTGTTCGATAAGACGATTAATTTCATTGTAATAGATGAAAAATGTTCAGTTAGGAACATTTATATTGATATAAGAATTGGAAATTTCGGAAAACTACCATCGGAATAATCACTATTGGTGTGTATGCATAGAGTTTGAATTGGTATTAAGTTCAGTTCAAAGTAGTTTACAACTACGTGATATGCTTTCCATTGTTATATAACTACAGTTTTTAGTGCTCGGACCTATGAACGTATATTGTACTCACTACTTCTTAATTATAGTGTGGTCGTACTCAAAGTTCTGTTAGAATCTCAAACAGTAATAAATTGACCGAACTGATCTGTTTCAGAAATAACGTTATTAATGGCCAATCACTATTCCAGAGCTTAGAACCTATTTCTTTATTCATTGACAGTTGAATTTGTTTACACTACCGAAAATCTGAAAACCGAGCTGTAGTAATAGTCTCATGCATAAAAAATATTTTTAGAATTTTGTCATTAAATAGAAAATGTTTTGTTTTTGTTTTTGAGACATGTATCACAAATAAAGCTATTCTAAAATTAGCATTAGTTAATCCCATAATCAGACTGTTTATTTTGCGTACTTTAAAAGAAATACTAATATTTTGCATTATGTTGATTAGCAAAACAGGTCATTAAAAATCTACTATAATAAAGTCTATTTACACAACATCTACAATTTTTATATAGAGGAATGCTAAAAAAGTAAACGACATGAAACCTAATCGATTTTAGTAGATTATATTTTCTACATAATCTGAATTCAGACTTCGAGATTAAGTAGATAATTTGAAAATAATGCTGTGACATAAGAAAAAATTCGTTTTCTGAGCTATAGTGTTTATTATGAATTTTTAATTTAAGCTACTATCTAATCGTCAGCGATGGCTCATGCCCAATGGTTTACATAACTTTCACAACCTAAAAATAGCAGAAATGAATTGTTTAATATATTGAATATATATATATATATATATATATATATATATATATATATATTCAATTCATACAACCCTCGTATAATGGCTCGCTGCTTATATCCATATATCTCCTCAAAAGTTTCATGGTGTAGGTAGTCAGATTGTTGAAGTGCTTAATTTCCAACAAGGAGATCGGAGGTTCGAATCCTATGTCGAACGAAATTTTTATTTAATAAGCCACTTGCTTTTGGCTCAATATACGAAGTAAATTTATTTAACATGGTGACTGAAAAAATTAAAAAAGTTTTATCACTGTTCAGAAAAAGACATTGACTTGATAGTCAACACGGAATTTACGCGATTCAAAGGACAAAGGAATAATATTTATATTTTTTATATCAAGAATGATAACTTCAAATGGAGTAAATCAGGCGCGGCCTTGATTGGATTCATATATATTTTGTATTACATACTTATTTTGTTGATTTGTTGAACTGATACTCTCAATTTATATGGCTATATATTGGATAATAATATTTACAAACTGATAGTTTAATGTCTGATATTTATTTCGGTGATTGGAAAATAATGATATCAAATTAGTTCATATCTTATGGGTTTTCACTGACGGTTTGTTAAATGAAACCAAAACTTATAAATTTGACTGTTAGAAATATAGAGATAGGAGAGTACACTATTTATTCATTATAGTTTTTGTCAAGAGTAGGAAAATTGATCCATGGAGATCGTAAAAGAAATTCAGCAACCTATATTCAGCAATCATATTTTTTTGGTTGAGAGCCAACCACGATAAGTACTAAACTATACTTGTAATGAAAAGTGCCTATTTTTGACGATATTTAAAAAAAATCAATAATCCATAATTATTTCTACAATATTCCACTTTTTCAATTCGAAAAGTAGTAATACACATTAAATAACATAACAGTTATTCGTCTGGAGTCGTTATAAGAATGCGTATAAATGCTTAGCAATTCGCAAAACCAGTTTATATCTTTGTTGTTTTACATAATATTCCGATTTGTGTTGCCAGTGAGCGTTTATTCAAATAGTATTTTTGGGAAAATTAAAAATGTACTCCAAGGCCTACATAACTACTGGAATTTTTAGACGAAAAAGATTCAGAAGTATCCCTAGATCGAATCTTATTTTTTACCCTGGTCAGGTACGTCAGTAAGGACAATCCATAGAAACATGGTTTACAGCAGGGATAACAAACTTTTGAGGCTCGTGCTATTTGTCGACACAATACAAAATATAGGAGTATATATTGAAAAATTCTTAGCCTACTATAGAACCAAACAAAATTTCAATTTAAAAATATTTTGTTACTCAACATAGTCTCTTAATTGGATACATTTATTACAGCGAACCTGCAACGTCTCTTGCTCTGCAAACCAGACCTCCACAGCTTTTATTACGACCTTTTAACCTTTTTTCAGTTGAGGAAAAGAGATAATAGTCATACGGAGCCAAATCTGGTGAATAAGGGGGGTGTTCTAGTAATTCAAACCCTAAATCACGATTTTTTTGCATGACAACATGAGATTTGTATGCAGGTGCGTTGTCCTGGAAAAACAAAAAACCTTTGGATAGCTTTCCGCATCTTTAATTATTTCCCGTAGAGTGGTCAGTATTGTCGAATAGTAATCTCCAGTCTATGTTCTACCCTTATCCAAAAAATCAATCATGTTTACTCCATGGCAATCCCAAAAAACTGAAGCAAGAACTTTTCTATTTACCTCTTAACCCTTTTAAATACAGGTACTCGATGATGGCTCGATACTCCAATTTTTCCATTTTCACAATTTCGATGGACATCTTTTTTCTTTTAATTTATTGCGTAACTCTAGTTCACTTTATTGACGTCAAACTTTACACTGACACTTCTATTAAGTTATTGTTTATTGCTATGGTAACGCAATATTTTGTTTATGAATGGAACTGGTCTAGGCGAACTATTAAATTTTTCATAAAAAGGAAAATATATTGTAACTAAACTATATATATATATATATATATATATATATATATATTTCGAATTAAGAAATATAGCAGTAGAGCGAAATTCGTCCATGAAATCGATAGAGATGAATTAGGGAAGGTGGTGAACGTCTAAATTGTACTTAATATGGATGAATTTCAAAACAGCTTTTGCAAATAAAAATGTAGAGCTCAAGTTTCACTGAATTGTTATATCCAAAGTACATGGTAACAAATAGAAATGCATCTAAATTGTAGTAAGTTTTTATCAAATAACTAATATCTACTAGTCGATAAGTCACAAATATTTGAAATATTTGCACTATTGGGACACATCACAACTCTTGTCCTGACTATACAGATCAGGGAAAGTTTTACTGTATCGACCAGTCCATAACATATGCCACCATGAATTTTTAGTTGACAAATGTTTCCACTTTCAAATCTAATTTACATATAAAACAATAATTGAAAAAGTTTGTTTCTGGATAACTTAGAGAATTTAGAGTAGTAGTAAATAGTGTATTCAGGATGTAGGCACTACATCTCTTTTTCAAAGTCCAAAATTGATTTCTAAGATTTTTCTAGTAAAAGAGAGAGAGAGAGATATTTTTTGTACTTTGAAAATAGATTCGAATAGATGTAAACTAAAAGACCCCATACGAACGACAGTAGCACTAAATTGTTAAAGCACTATGAGAATCGAACTGTTTAGATACAGATTTAATGGCAAAACAAGCAGAGCATAATTTTTTCGCCAAGGTCTATACATCTACAGACCATTGAAATTAATGAATACCAAAAAGGATACAATTATTACTACATTTGTTGTAATCTATAAAAAACAAACACTGAGCTAAAGCAAATATTTATTCCATAATATTTGAATACTCATCCACCATTTAAAATATTTGAATAAGTACGCCTATATTTTTGAAGATATTCCATATCATTTATATTATTATTATTTATATTATATGGAATTCTAGGAAATGGCAATTGATTTTGGTAGAAAATTATACGTTTCAGCTCTTCGAAAGTTATATCAAACAGAACATATTTATAAAAAATGATCTTTAGATCGTAATTTATCATTGTTAATGTATTCTATTGAAATTATTGATAAAATTCAAATTGAAAATTTCCACTATTCCCATTTTATGTCACTTTATAAAGATTCGTGTATATGTTCCTGTAAAAGCGCGAACTATAAGAGATAGCTAGTAAATTCCATAGTATAAGAAAATGGTATGTTTTTAATTTTCCAAAATTATTCGACAGTATAAATAAGAAAAATGAAACATTTTTTACACAAAACGAACGCTTACGTCAGTAAAATAACATACCTCCCTCCTTATTACTTTGTATTTCGAATGAAAAAGAAATTACCAGTTATTAATTCTAAAATAATACATTTTACTTGTTGGGTACTACTCAACAGATTATTGCATTTATATTATTGGTTTCCTTGACATTCGATCATAATATTTATGATGTGATGTTTTATTTTGTGAGTGAAGAAATTCATAAAATGAGCGGAGCGAATTGAACAATTTCACGAAAAAAATTAAATAATTTACACCAAAATCATACATATTTTTTTTTGTATGACTGCCCTATTTTGATAATAAAATAGACGAGTTGGAAAGGCATTAAATTTCTAAATGCATTTTAATATTCAAATACTCAGAAAGTTATTGTAAATGGCACACGATGCCAACGTTATGGTTACTAACAAATGCTTGTTAGTACGCTGTCATTTAAATTGCGTTCTAGTTCAATTTTTGTCTTTGGTTCGTGGCTGTTTAATATGTTTGTTGTGAGTGGAATATATGTAGTCCATTTAGGTCCATAGCTTTGTTATTTCTGTCCACTTCTTTTGGTCCCTTGCTTTTTCTTTCCTGTTTTTGATCTTTTCTCTCTAAGGTCTCCTTCCACTACTTCCTTCCACCATTTTCTTGGTCTACCTCTTTCTCTTGGCCTCTTGTAACTTTCATGCAACTCGTTTCAAAAGTTTGTCGTCGTCCATTCGTTCTGAGGGACCTAAATTTCATAATTAGATCTTCTCTTTCCAATTTCTGTTTAGTGTTATTCGTCATTACCCAGGTTTCACAAGCGTATGTCAGGGTGGGTATCAAAATTGTTTTATAAATTCGAATTTTCGTAGATCTTGATATCTCTTTTGATGATGATATTCGTCTAAGGTTACCTTCACAGCTGTTTTTTTTTTAATCTAGTATTACACTTAAATACAAGAAATTTTCTACTTCCGCGAATTCAATTAACGTCCCAACATGTTTATGTATCTTGAAATTGTTTTTTGTCTTACCTCCACATTTATTCTTTATTTCCTCTGTTTTTTATTGAAATGGGGCCTACTTCTTCTGACACTGTTATTAGTTGTTTTGTGGTTTCTTCAAGCTTTCCTCTGTTTTTTCCTATCAACGCCACATCATCGGCATAAGCTAAGCATTGATGACTTCTGTTAAATATCATGCTCTTGTCTCAATCCTTGTGTTTTCAAAGGTTCACTTTTGTTGTTAATAATTTTTACTATATTGGCAGTCTTATAATGTCATTTCAACTAGTTGAATTGTTTGTTTGGATTTGGATCAACTTTTTTCTGTTTATAGTATCACAAACTCTTTTGAAATCAACAAAAAGGATCTGTGTTGTTATTTCATATTTATAACAGCCATTAATCAGCTGTTTAATCATAAAATGTTGGTCCGATGTTCCTCAACCTTTTCGAAACCTTCCTTGGTACTCTCCTAACAATTTTTATGAGTATGTTTCCAATCTTCTTTCTCCAATCTTCCAATCAAAATTAATGCGAATATTTTGTATGTAATGTTTAGCAATCCTATTCCTCTAAAATTTTATACTGAGTCTGCTCACGATATCTTCTAACCTTTGTGATTAGCTTCAAATACTTCTGTTGTATTAGAACATGATAGATCTGATTTGTATCATTTCTACCAGGGAACCTCAAAGAACCTTTTTAAATGTCTTTTCTCTGAAAGTGGGTACTTATGACCTTCATATTTCTTTCGACCGCAAATTCTTTCAATTTCAGTCCATTCTTATTCAACTCATCGTGCATGCTTTCTCCTCTTCTTCTTCTTCTTCTATCTTTTCTATAGGCAATTTTACCTGTTTCTTTTGTTGTGCTTTTAAATTATATTTTCGCTCCATCTTTTCTGGGGTCGACCAACACTTCTCCTCCTGGCCGGCGATTTGTCTCTTGCGATCTTTAGTACCCTATCAACTGTCATTCTACTTATATGGTTGTTCCATTCTTTTTTTCTATTCAAAAAACCACTCGTTAATTTTCTCCACATTACATGTTGTTCTAATGTAGTCGCTACTTACTCGATTTCTAAGTGTGTTCCTCGTGATTCCCCTCAGTATTCTCATCTCAGCTGTTTTCAGCGTGTCCGGTCGCATTTCTGCTGTATATGTCATTATTGGTCAACAACTTAGTAAATTCTAGTCTTAGTTTCCGTTCTAATATATTGTTTCTCCATATTGTATTATTGAGGCATCCTGCTGCTCTATTGGCTTTCTGTATTTGTTTTTTTACTTCTGGTTCTACATCTCCATAGCTTGATATTGTGATGCCTAAGTAGTTCGTTTTCATAAAATGTTCAATGCTGGTACCGTCAATTTCTATCTTACATCTAATCGGTTCTTTGCTAATGACCAGTGTTTTTGTTTTTTGGGATGAAATTACCATGTTTACCTTCTTTGCTATTATGTTGAACTTGTGGACCAATCTTTGTAGGACGTCTTCACTTTCTGCTATGAGGATAGCATCATCTGCATAGCAGAGAATTTTTATTTCTCTATTTCTCATCTTATAACCTTTAATCTTTTTCACTGCCTTCATTATTTCATCCATTATGAGATTAAAAAGTAGGGGGCTTAAGGAATCTTCCAGTCTTATACCCGTGCCTATGTTTATTTCTTCTGTAAGTTGTCCGTCTTTTCTAGCCTGAATTTTGTTGTCCTTATATATGTCTCCGATTGCTTTCTCCTCCTGTTATCTTTTTATACACTTCCTTTCTGCCAACTTTTGCATTTGTTTCTCCAATTACAATTACTATGTCTGTATTTAGTATAATACCCATTAGCCTTACTAACTATTCATAATATACATCCTTCGTATCTTCGTCTTTCTCTACTGTTGGTGCATGTATATTAACAATATATATTTTTTTATTATTTCCTTTTATTTAAGACTCTATCTTGTTGGTTTACTAAAAAAACCCATTCCTTATGTCCTATGTTGGCTTCCGCTCTTAAAAAATATATCACTCTATTTCTTGAGTACCGTTTCCTGTCAAGTGAGTTTCCTTTAGAGCGACTATATCCTGTCCATTGCTGTATTTTGTTATTTCATCTGATATACATTGTTGTTCTATTTACACTTTGTCTATTTCCCTGTACCTTTTGTCATCCAAAATATTGCTCACTATTTTTGTGGGTTGGGAACTCTTATTTTTCAGTATCCCATTTCCATTCGACGTTGTCTATGCTTTTTTCTAAACACAATTTGTACCTGATTTCACTTTCTTGTCTTCCTTAGCCTTTCTTCTTATTAGTTCCTGTACGGCTCTGTTGCTCTTCGTTAAATCAGCATTCAGGAGACGTCTTACATCTCTCTTTTCTCTTATTCCTCATGACATTCAATTTCTCGCTATCATTTTCTGATTTTAATAAGCAAGTTTTTTCACTTAATTTTATAGCTTCTTTAACATGTACTTTTATGCCTAATTCACTTTCAATGGAATTTGCCATACAAGTCATCAATATATCTCTGTCATTTTTATCTATTCTGATGCCCTATACCACCACATTATTTCGTCTCTTTTCATTTTCAATACTCGCTATCTTCAGCTCTCTTATTTCTCATGTATACTCTTTTTGCTTCTTACGCATATCTACTACTTCTTTTGACAGCTTATTTTCTCATTCTTTCTAGATTTTTCTCTATATTTATATGCGTTTCAAGTATCCAAGAGATATTATCTTGAATATTAGTGCGACTCCTTGATATTAATCCGAACCTGTCCTATTTTATTGCTATGTTAAATCGAAGAAATTCTCAGATGATATCGCTTATCTCTTTACGGGTTATCAACACACGGAAAAACCAGACCTCGGTCTTTCACTGGTTAACTATACTCTAAGAAATTTAAACATGTAATCTTCATATATTTTGAATTTAATTACGAAGCGCATTCAAAGTAAACTTTATTCTGCCTTACCAGAACTAGTCTTTCTTTATTGGAATAATCAATAGAAATGTTCATTTAGTTGTTGCTGTGGATATTGATGAGTCTACAAAAAAGAAACTTTGAAACTCCTATCTAAAAAACCGCCCAGCAGTACGATATTGCATATACCAATTTCCTGGCCTGTGTGAATTGAAAAATATAGAAGGGAACTTCAGCGAACTTGTTGTCCAGATAGTGCCGATGTTTCCGTCGTGACGAGTTGTGTAATTTATTATTAGATGTAGAAATTACAAATAAATCATTGGGCAAACCAGTCAGTCGTTCTTTCTGTTTCATTCGGAAGTTTCTTGACTAGATCTCTAAGTATATTGCTTTGCGCTCTTCAGTTATTAAATATCGTCGTTTTGTCCTGAAATTCATGAATTAAAAATGCACTTCCAATCCAGTTGGTGTAGATACATTTTTTAAAATGCCCTCTGCTGTTGCCGAATTTCTCAAAATGCCGGAACCAACACAATATACTGTGGCCACTGTTTTCGTAAATCTTTAACTTCGTAGCTAGCAGAATCAGGAGAAAATATGATGTGATGAAAAAACATGGTGAAAGGAAGTCTACGATGGTAGCTGCGGTCTGTATTGATCATTCCATTACTTATAGAAATACCATTGCGGAAAAAAATCTCATCCTCCTCACATCTAACAATTCAGCAAATTTTGGAACATCATCATCCAATATTGTAGGATATATAATGGCAGTTGTACAACAATAATTTTCCGATAAATTCTCGAAACCTCACCAATCTACCTCAACGTGCACAAAGTGCTATTAATAAAGTGCTCTTAATAAAGTTATTGACGTATTTTAATAGGGAATTATCGGAATAATGGCGCTTTACCAATGCATAATTTAATTTCTTTTACTTTTAATAAAGTGGACTTTAGAGTTAACGGTACATTGTCACATTTAACATATAGCTGATATTCCTTACCTAAAATTTTGTCTTTTTTATAAAGTGGTGATATAGTTACCTAATTTTATATACCCATACAATATACTAATAACTTATTTGAACCTATCTTAGGGCGGATGTAATTTGGGCGCTAAAGGATTAATGTACTTTTTACAACATGTAAACTAGGCGCCAAGACCGAAGAGTCATTTTAATCCTATGTGTATTTTGGGCGCTAACCGACTGAAGTACATGATTTATAAAATACAGTTATTTATTAAATCACCGACATTTATAATAAGATATATTTTTGTATTTTTAGATTTTCCTATAAGAGAAATGACCTATTATTACTTAAGGTCTGAAAAAATTTACCGTTAGAGGGGGCTACGTTGCACTTTTTTATATTTCTTTATATTTTTATTTAGTACCTAAGTACATATTACTTATAAAATAAGAGATTTACATAACCTAACCTACTTAAAAATCTATCAACTTTCCCTCTATTGGGTTATTTTATGACTCGACCTACCTGCACTTCTTAGCGCCGAAAATAGATGTCGGATTATCTACCCTTCTTGGTCAGACAGGTAAAGAAGGATGGTTAGCGCCCAAATTACACCCGCCGCCTATCTTATACCTATTTTACAAATCCATCAACAGACTACCCACCAAAAGATCATATTTCCTAATAGGCAAATGTAACGTAAATCAAACTATTTTTTGATAAGAGGCAACAGTTGACTATTGCATCTTAACAATTATACAAATAAAAGAACATCCAAATTGTCTCAGATTACATACCAATTATAGGGGTTAATTATAGGATTATTAGACATGATTTCGTTAAAAACAGAATATATTCCGAATAGGGAAAGCCATATAGCCATAGATTAAAAAATGTAGAACCATAAAGCCAGTTTTAATGTATTTCGTATTTCTTTCATTGGCATTTTCGATGTTAAAAATTTTTCGAGTCGAGATTTTATTCACTTTGTTTTTGCGGTGAATTTATGTTCCTGCCATGTACGATTTGGAATATTAATTTTGACCACCAAAAACAATTTAATTCAAATTGAAAACGATCAATTTTACGTATGAATAGTATTCGTCCCACATAGATAATTTATTGACTTATAAATACTGTTCATATCAATTTATCTACCTTTCAATTTATTTGAACAATTCAATTTATTTTAGTTACTGTAGCATACTGAACTATCATAACTGTAAATTATTGAAAATAAAATAGACGCACAAATTATAGTCACGTCTTTATTATTGTGGGTAGGAAAAAATTGTCACATGTTTTGAAAACCTATGATACCAAAAAGCAAAGCATGGTGTTGTATTTAAGGAAACGTTTTCGAAACGAAAAGGCGGACGGCTGTTATCTACAACGAAATTACAAATCAATCTTTCTGTATTATGACAGGTGTTAGCTTTTGATTTCTGTTTTTTTCTAATTAAAAAATTTTGCAACATCATTAATTGGTTATGCTGATAAACATTTAATTTTAATAAAAAATAATAACATTGTCATGACATATCTATTCATCAATGAAAGCAATTCTATTCTTAGTTATTACGTCGTGGGGAATGATAAATGATGTTATATATAAAAAACTACTAAAAAATTATGATTATACATATAACAGCAGTTAGTCTTATTAACGAAATTGTGTTAACTTCTGGGGTACCTTTTATAAAAATTTGACTTTTATTAAGAAAGAAATATTGTCGCTGGAAAATATTGTTAATTCTCTAAAATTTAATGTGGATTCTATTTCATTTGCCTAGGAGCTATATTGATTACTACACAAGTAAACCAACCAATTGAATTCTGATTCTGATTATCGTTAGTTAGTTTATTATGCCAATAATCATAGTATTATTTGTGAGATAACACGGAACACAGATTTATTCATATATATATATATATATATATATATATATATATATATATATATATATATATATATATATATATAGTAAACTCAGTAGAAATGCAATAATAAATATTTAAATATTTTTTAAAATCAATATAATCATTCTAAAAACAGATCTAAACTAGTTTCCCATAAATTTTACATTCTAGTTTGTTAAAAAATAACTATTACCCAAAAAGCACAATATTCCATCTTAGAATAGAGAAAATGACTTTCCTTTTTTTATATTCTACACTGTTTATCGTAATAGATTGAATAATGAAAAGACAGAATTTAGAGCGTGTCTTGGATATCTTCTACCAACCCAACTTCATTTGATGTTGTATAGATGTCTATAATTAATAAAACTGTCAAGATTTTTCATTAATCTCTTCAAAATTTATTCTGAAGGATAATATAAATTTAATAGTTTGGCTAGTTACACTGACACTTATTTGAAATATATACTGGGACAATCTGTATATAGCAGGTATTAATAAAATCTCGTCTATTATGCCTGTCTCTCATATTTGTACTACAGATGATTGCACTTTTACAAACTTGTATTTTTTATTTGTTATCAGTTTGTTAGTTAAAGGCTACCAATTCTGGATTGCCATATTTCCAGGAAATTATAAACATTTCCACTTTAGACTAAATGAATGATCAATATGAAAAAAGTCTATATCTTGTAAGTGAAAAAAACTAAAATAAAAAATCGAGGCTCAATCGATTATTTCAAGATGAGATTGTATCTTTAATTAGTTGTTTCAAAGAATGTTCCGGCTGTATGTTGACGGTAGATTCTTATGTAACAAGTAGATTATTTTTTGTAGAAGCTTGAGATGGCGCTGAGAGAAAGAAAAATAGTGGAGTTCAAAGCTACAAAAGAATTAATTGGCGTGGAATGAGATAACGCTGTAAAGCTAACCAATGTGAGAAGAAAGGGAAATATTGGAAAACGTTTCAAGAGTGAATCAAATGAACAAAATTGACAATAATCTAATTTGATCATTTAGTACGACGATTGCTACTTAAGTTTTGAGATATGGCAACACTGATGTGAATAATATGATATTCCAGCCTTGGTCATTCGTTGACAACACAGGCTTGGACCAAGGTTGGGCTAATCCTGGTTAACCCAAACTTGGCCATTTATTGGGAACCCAAACTTACCCATACATTCAAGAATTCATGAATATTTGGCTGTCCAAAAGATTTGTTCGCGTTCGATACCGCATAATCGCTAAAAAAGGTCGTGTTGATTGGTCCAATGAAATGCTGGAAAAATTCAATCACGGTGCTTCAAAAGACGTCTATATTATAGACTCTATAATATCGTTACATGGATCTATGCATATATGAACACGAAACTGAACAAAAATCGACTGTATGGTTCTTTCGTCGAGCCAAATCCAACAAAAGTTGTTCGCGCACGAAGCACTTCGAAGCAAGTGGTCACGTGTTTTTCGAAATAACTGGACATGCTCCCACAGAAGTGCTCGAAAGAATCAGGGAAATCAATCGCAGAAAAAGTAGCAACTCTCTCATAGTTATTTAAACATTATGAGACATTAAAACTTTGGAAAATAATATTATATCGCTATTGGGCAAAACTTCAGAAAACCATTGTAAAAAGAAGTCTTCTGGGATCAGTTTGGACAAATTTTTAATAGTAAATGTTTTTCAAAATTCCATCATGAAATAAAATGAAACTGCAAAAAAATACCATGTATATCGAAGGCTATTTTTCGTACGTGTTTACTAGAAATTTGCCCTTTTGGAACAAGACAATTTCTTGTTCTAGACCACAAAATTAAAAAGTAAAAGAATTTGCATTTTGTTTGCATAAACGCTGATGTATCAGAAGATTAAATGGTACCTATACGAATCAATTCTCCAAAATTGAATGCGTATGGTCCTGTCATAAAACTTAGTAAAACATGCCATGTACCTGAAGTCTCGAAAGGGTTAAGGTTAATATATAATGTATAAAATATATTAACAAAAACACAAGAAACCACAAACAGAGCATTGAATGTATAGAGTTTCATTTGAAAATATGCCAATGTGACAAGAACAAAAAAAATAGTTACGAATGCAAATTAGAATTAGAATTTTATCACTTGCGTGCTTTCTAATACACCTTTCACCTTATATACCTATGTAATTCTTTAGTTAATATCTTTTATTTTGAATGAAATAATACCACTTATCATATTTAGACCGTAAAACATTAAAATTCAAAGTATAGATTTTATTAAACGATAGTTATGTTTCTTGAAATAAATACAAAAAATACATAATAATTGACTATTAATCTCTCGTGATAAAACTTTTCACCATCAGAAAAACAAAATAGTATTATCTCTTTGAAAAATTATATAGACTTGATATGAATAATATAATAAAAAAGCACAATACGAATTTCTCAATTGATACAAGGATTTTCTTTCTACCATTACAAATTTTAATCTGAAACAATTTTGCATACCAATGAACTTTGATTCATTGAACCAATACTAAATATTAAAATAATGAGTAAAACTACTGATACTTACTAAACACACTGCTTTCACTATCATTGTGAGTGTTGGTGTAGTGGTAGTGTAAACAGTGTGTTCAGTATGAATATCAGCAACATACTGATGAAACTTATAACCTTATCCTTAAGGATATTCTTCGCCTACACTCAACTACATGCTTTCAATCCCATATCACATTTTTCTGTAATGCTTCCATGTTGTGAGTGTCTTTATCTTCTGGGCTCTAGTTTTAGACATAAATTCAATTTCTTTCTAAGGAAGCTCACATATGATCAGGAAAATTACTGAGTATACAATTATTATCAAATTTCGAGCTTCTTGGCAATCAGTTTGTTATTTATTCCTTTGATATAATTCTGCCACAATAACTGATTGCCACGCTTAATACCTAGGAGCATTCAGTATTTCGTTAAATTATAAGTTACGTGTTACCTCATTATGTTAATTACAGTTTCGCTTGCGTCCTTGTTTTTTTTATTTATTTAATTAAGTTACACAATATCGTTCAAGTTAATGGTGGTTAATGATAGAAGAAGAAAGAAGAAAATGTTAGAAGAAAAGCGGAACATAAAATGTATTAAATCCGATTTTTCAGATAAAACTATTTTTATTATTCCTTCGATGTCCGATGTTCGGAAGTTCGTCGTATCTAAATCCACTTTGAGATTTGTTTTTATAGCCTCATTCTATACGGGTATCGTTCATATTGTTCTCCAAGCTTCAATATGTATATATGTCCTCCTTCACATATTTAAAATCACTTCACTTTTCACCTAGACCGTAACTAAAGATTTTTTGTTCCTCGTTGTTATTCTTGAAATAAAGTACATTCACGGCTTATTTTTTCTTGTTGTTGTGGTGTTGTAGTTACAAAGTTTGATTCAATCTTTTCATTTATATTATGTCTCCGTCGTTTTCTCTTTATTTTGAAAGAGCTTCCAGTTGATCTGTCTCTTTTCCCATGCTTTGTCCAAACTCGCTCCATTATTACTATTTTCTCTCCTCCATATATTTTGTAAGTGTTTTGTTCCATTTGTTATTCGATATTTTCTGAAGACCGAAAAATATATTTTGTTAGTGTTATATAGTCTCTGCATTATCATATATTTTCTAATTTCTTTTAAAAATGATTAAGACTCAAAATATGTTGAACACACTTTTACTATTACTACTCTAACATTCATATTTGAACTGTATGAGGGGATTTATATAATAGAATTTCAATCCTCAAAGAACAATGGAAAACGATACCGTCACGTACATTGCAATTGTGACTGTTAGTCTTGCCATTATATTGTTTTTTTTTGCTACACTACAATACACTCTCTTGTTTTGTATATCATAACAAAAATCGTGAACAGACTTTTCATTTCCACGGCGAAGTTAACTATTTCGACATCATATAGTTAATATGACTTGACCCTAAAATAGAATTATTCAGTTTTTGATGGATTACCGAATGAAATGTATAATAATGACATTAATACCAATATAACGCTGACTAATGTTTTGTTCCACGAAGTCCGGAATAAGGGTATCTTACAGATGCTATTAGAAAACATGATGGAAGTAAGACTTTTAGAAGATACAAAACGAAACACGTTCTTTCCTAAATGTTTTTAGAGTGTTCACATATTTCATTAATTTTGCACAATTTTGTTATAATTTTAGTATTCTACTTTATTTATTGACGAAACCACTGTTTTATCCTACTCACTACTCTCTTAGTAAATATATTCCTACCTTGAAGTTTTTCCAAGTAATTCCAAGTAATACAAACTTAAATGTTTAACATGTCATCTGATGTTACGCATACCTTTGGAAAAACAGTTCCAAACTTCTCTTTCTCCCTCAATATCTTTGTAATAAAATGATGACTGCAATGTTTTGTGCATAATGACCCCTTGTCAGTATATAAATGAATAAAAACAACTTTTTGGTACGTTTGGGTATGTAGGCCTTAGCGTTTTTAATGATAAGCTAAGTGTTATATCTACACGTCTGTGTATCATTGCGTAAAAAGGAGCTTTTTTATGATTTCTATGGTATAATTTTATGTCATTTATAACTTTCCTCTAGAGTTTTCATGAGTTCTAAACATTGAAGGAGGAATAGGCAAGTAAAATACGCTTCTTATGGTTCAAAATTGAAAATATATATTTATTCTTGCATTTCATTTAATAAAAAGATTCCATTTGGGATTAAATTTATTGGAAAATATTACCTATAAAACAAAAAAATACATGAATAAAGAGACATAGAAAGAGTCTTTAATACATTTTCCAGTAGGAGATATCGAAACAACGACTTTGTATCAAAAAAATAGAGAAAATCTGTACACGCATAAGAGACATTGTTTCTTATGAAAGTAAAAAGAGTTTTGGCAGAAACGCAAACGATAATTAGATCAAACGAATAATGAAATGCAATCAAGAAAAAAAGGTCCGACAACGGCAAGGAGACCTGAAAAAATTTGCACTTTTTGCACTCAAGCCATAGGGCTGATAAGGGTGAGAAGATTTGAGGGAGGCATCCGTCCAGCAGTATACGATCAGGCTGGCTGATTATAATAATAACTTTTTCTAAGTGTGTTTTTTACGTTCTCAGCAATTTTTTCCTTTATTCTCATAGCTGTGATTTTCTTCATTTTCTTAATACAATTAATTATATGGGAAAATCAAAGAATATTTTACTCACATTGTTAGATACAATTAACGAGAAAATGAACGAAATTGATTAAGTTCAACCTTATTCCCACAATAATGAAAATTGACAAGTTTACTTCAAATTATCAAATAATTATGGTTGTTAATCAAACGTTCAATCTACAATGTTTAAATTGTTTTTTTTTTCGTAGAATGTAACAGAATGTATGAAAAAAGTTCCGTGTTAAAAGTGTTCTGGTATTGGAAATCAATTTGTGATCGTTAAGAAAGAAGAAAGCAAAAGTAAACGCTTGAATCGCGAATACCACAAATTCTTTGTAAAGCAACTCTTTATCATGAACTACTTGTAGGCCAGGAGTATAATATCTTTTCAAAAAAATTAATTATGAATAGTGTTGTTATGTATATATATATATATATATATATATATATATATATATATATATATATATATATATATATATAAATATGTTATTGTTGAGATAAATGGTTGCGTCTTGATTTCAGGTCTTTTGTAATTGTAAATGCTTCTTATAGTTGTTCTCAGTTAATATATGTCAATTATTTGAAAATCCGTTCCCACAATCATCACTTCTAGTATAAGATCGTACTCCATCTTCTTGTTACGGACCGTTGAATGATAGTCTATCTGCAAGACAAGCGCCATAGACTGGTCTATTTTATTTGTAGTGGAGATATAGAGAGTATTGTCACTATATATGTTTAAACGGAGGTCATTTGTGTCAGATTTCTCTTATTCATCAACAGAAAATTATGTAATACACAAAATAATACATTGAATACTATAAAAAATGAAACATCGCATAACGGTGTATATATACAATCAATGTGGGACGAGACCGAACACAAAACATATAGAAATAAACACCTTAAAGGTTTTAGATGCGTCCAATTGAGCTTGAATATGAAGAATTGGTGATATCTATGTTGAAACTAAAACAATATATCAAATCATGATTTAAAGATGAAAAACGGAAAAAAATTGAAACCGATTTTATTAAAAGTAGATCTTATGGAACGATAAAAATACAATTATTAAGCAAAACTTCCACAGTAATAGCTACTTCTATTATAGAATGGGATAATTCTATGCAAATATAAGAATTCTTTGAAGGTATTTCAAAGTTTGACTAAATCTCGGTTTAATCAATTAATAAAGATTTACTTACTTACCGTCGATATTAACATCCCTAGTAGGGATTAATAAAAAGGTCGATTTACATCACGCTCTTCAGAAGGGTTGTAATTCAATATTCGTCGGGGTATTAGCCAGGAAAGTAGTTGTTTTCCCCTTTGAAGAACAACGGAATATGTTTTCGAAATTATTTCAGAGCTGAATTTTGACAGTTAGATAAAAGATATGACGTTATGACGATTACTTTCAGTCTTTATCAAAATCTGATACTAACACTGACAATTTGCTTATTTATATTGATGGATAGATCATCTACATCATGAATATCAAAATAAAAATAAGAATTTATTTTTTCTTCAGCATCTCAGAAATTATGTAGCAGTCATTAATTAAATTACATGTACATATGGTAAGGAGAAATATTTTATGTTTTTATTTACTAGGACTTTCCCAACAATTATCTAATTATTTCGATAAATATGATATTAGTATAAGTCATAAAGGACATAATACACTATCCAAATATTTCACTAAATTAAAATCTAAAGCATTAAAAAACAAAAGAAGTAATATTATAAATCAAGTGTTTTGTACTAATTGTGACGCTGTCTATATAGGGCAGACCTCTCAATATGTAGAAAATAGAGTAAAAGATCATCAATACGATAAAAAAAATAAAACTGCATTAACGAACCATGAAATATCAAAAAATCATAAATTCAATTATAAAGATTCAAAAATTCTTGGAAAAGAATCTTATACGCGAAAAAGAAAATTTTTAGAAAAAGCTATCAATGATAGAAAATTCTAATATAACTACAAATAATTTAATTGATGAATTCTACAGAATTTTGAGATGGAAAAATAAAGCACAGTAGCTACCAAAGCAATCTCCAACGTCCGTAAATTTTGGGTTGGGGGCACCATCGGTAGCGGCAAGCTCTAGAGGTTGCGAACTTCTCACATGCAGGTGATATGAGCTGACCAACAACATCGCACTTTTTGCCTCCATTAACTTTCTTGTGTGGGTTTTTCAAGTCGCAAATCGAGCCACAAAAGGAAACGGTCACCAAGGGCAACGGAAATAATACCTTCGGATAAATTCACTGATTTATATGCCAAAGTAATAAAAACTGAACATTTCAGACATAAATAATGGCATCAATAGACCTTTCGAACGAATAAAAGATAATTTCTAGTTAGTCCATCTCTGGAGTTTTATAGAAGATTGAAACTCAAACTTCTTAGGAAAGTCATAAATAAAAAAAATGTGATTATTTTTCAATATATTCTTCCTTTTTTGTCACACTCTTCAGATCGTCTGACTAATACTTCTACGTCACTTTAAAAATATGATGCATCTTTAGAGTTAAAATATAAACCGCTTTGCAAACAAGATTCGTGTACAGTAATCTTAAAAAGCGAAGCAGTGTGGAAAGGAAGCTAACGCAAACCTTGGCTGATTTTGCCATACCTTCTTTCGATAATTTTTTAACGCAACAGCATTAGTAAGTAAGAGTAATATGCCGCGTTCACGGTTGTATTTGATTTCTTGATGTAAATCAAAAGAATGACCTTGAAGGCTCAAAATATAGTAGCCATCGCTTTTTTGGTGCTTTTCGTAACCTTTTCTTTTTTTTTTGCACAGATTCCTTTCCGATGCTACTTTTGGATGTCTGTGTGAATGACAATACTTTAATCAACCGTTATAATTGTCGGATTACATTTTCTTGGTCCTCCCATTCTACTCTGCTGCTTCTGCACTGCGCTGAGAATTCGAGGCAGTCACTTTTTACAATGTTTGGTCTTATTTAAATGCTCATATAGAACACTTGTTTTGGAAATGCTAGTTTGTGCAGCAAATTTTTTTGATTTTAGGCGACGCTCACTTAAAACAATTTCTTCCACTAATTTTATGTTTTCTGGAGTAGTTACCGTCACAGGACCTCCGAAACACCTTATACCAATTTTCAATTGTTGAGAATGGAGAATGATGACACAAGTCACAACAGTAATCCTGACTCCGAACAGCAAGTAGTACAGGTGTATAGCTTATTAAGACTTGTTACTAATGCACTCTATTTACTATATGAGGCCAAGCAATAATCAATAAAATTAACTATTTGAAATGGTTCGAAATTTAATAGTCAACAATTGTTGCATTAGTAAACAAAAGTAAAATACTGGTTGCTTAGCCAATAACTTCAATCACTCTTTTTCCCCAAATTTTTGCCAATTTTGTTCTGTATATGAAAATAGAAAATAGTTGATTTGTGTATTTAACTGCATTTATTTTTTGTACGTTTTAATTTCTACGGGAACCATTTCCTATATAACTGCTTTGGAGTATAATTATATCACAGACAATTTTTTTTTCTGAGAGTTAGCAAATAAAAAGAAATATGAACGTAATTTCTCAGTAACATAGGAAGTTATACAAACACAGAACTAAATTATAAAAGTTGCAATAATATACGTGAGCCATGTTAATTAAATTAGCTATTTAACTAGAGGAAGGAAAATTGTGGAAAAATCTTTATTATTGGTCTAATATAGTTAGAACAAAAAGATGCGCTAGAAATAAATAAAGTTGAAATGCAAAAAAAATTAAAAGCTAGTCTTTCACATATTTTTAAAAAAAATTTTTGAATTGAAGGTACACTTTTTTCTCTAATTTCTAGAATCCTATAGATATTTATATTATCAAATAATGGTGAGGAATTTATTTCGAGTTATTGCAAATGTTGTGCATTGTGCTTTAATTGTTGGTACGCCCGATTTCCTTCTTCGATTTGGAGTTTTTTCGTCAGTCTCGTCTTAATCATTCTAGGGTTCCAAGGAAATTGAAGTAAAATTCTGTTTTTATTTCAATATCGATTACATTGAGCTGTGTGGCACTTCGAGTAGTAATATTGCGGATTAATGATCTATGGAGTTTGAGCGATAATGAGTTTCTAGTGTTGATGATTGTGGATGACAAGCTCTTTTCAGGGCTCCAATCTAATTCTGGTTGTGTTCCGTTTTAGTTATTGGAACCTTTTTTTCAGCCTCGGAAATTAGATCATCTCATTAACTAGTACATAATTTTCCAAAATCAATATTTCACTTTTATATAATTATTGTATTTGTATCGATATTAGTAACCACTAAGTGTGTATTGAAATTTGTATATTTTTGTCTATAACCAATTCGAGCTTCTATTGTTATTTTATTTTGAATTTGTGGTAGTTTAATATATGTAAAAGTTGCCTAATGTTCTTGGAACTCATTCGTTTTAAGTAGTTTTTTTATTAGGGGTAAAAACATTCGCCTGAGCAAGACAAGTAGACAAGAAACCATAGAGGTGAAATTTTGAAATTTATTTAAATTTGAGCCATGCTTAGGATAAGGGCTGGCTATTGAACACAGTAATTCTTAATATTCTTGACTGAATCTTCATTATCAAATTTTAATTTGGTTAAACAATAAGTTGTAATTTGATAGGTAATTCTATATCAAAAAGTAGTATTATTCATTCATACATACCAATTAAGAATTTATAAAATAAATGTTTCTTGTGGTTGATTTGGGAACAAACGGAGATCGTTATCGCGATAATAACAAAATATATCGTTTCCATATGGAAAACTGAATTAAAAATACAGTGGAAAATAAGTTGTTACTCGATCGATTATTATCGCAAACGTATAAACAGATACGCACTTTACGAAAATACTTATAATATATATATAATAGTTTATTATTGTTTATTTGCCTTAACTGGAAATCTAGCATTGATATGGAGCGGCTTAGAACATTCTTTATGTAATGTGATTGTTTTTTTATAAAAAGAAATCTAATGAAATTTAATGGAGTAGCAAAGTTGCTTGGCCTGGAAAATTGCTTTTTATCAAATAAATTGCAAAATAGAAGTTAACAGCTGGTATTTAAATAAATATACTAACTAAAAATGTACCTATGGATTTAAAGGTTATATGACATGAGAAGTTGGTTAAATTATTATTTCCAGTAATTGCGTTTTTAATCGTTTTTCTAAAAATGTACAATGTACAATTTAAATTCGCGAGAGTCAGTAAGTAATAAACCTGAAATTGGTATTCCAAAAATTAAATATTTAATTAAGAACCTATTTTTTTTTGTTTTTACTTAGTACTTGAAGTATTACTTCTTTTTCTTTTTTTCTTTTGTATTTTATATTGGTACTTTTTTGCCGTGGTTGTGGATATTTAGTTTCCAGTTACGCTATATTCACCGATGCGAATATTGTTTTAAAGATATCTAAATGCTGCTCTTCAAGATATTTATATAGTGCTAAAATTTTGGTGGTAAATCAACACTCTATCATTCAAAATACGAAAAAAATGAGAACGAATACTTTTTTATTCGATTTCTATTTTATTTTCCGTTTTCGAATTATATAGTGAGAATAAAAAGGAGAAATCAATACATTTCAATAAAAATAAGTCTGCTCTACTTTACAAAATAATCAGTTTTAATTTTTTTGTAAGGTTTAAAAAAGACGAAAATCGATTGCTCCGCAGTCTATCACCAATTAGTGACATAAACAAGATATAGCCATATTTGAATTCAGTGTATATACAGTTGCTAGGGATGGTGGCTCGATCGTTCAAGTACAATTGGTGCACTCAAGCTTTTTATTTTTTTTTTGCTTGAAATTTGCCTTATTTATTACATATTCGTGTGAAGAAAAAGTAATTACATATTCGTGTAATTACTTTTTCTTCCTTATTATCAGTTCTGCGTTTTATATTCTGTTCAATAAGTGTTAAAACTCATCCCACTTAGCAGCTTGCGTTTGAAAAACATGTAGTTTCAGCAGAAAAATGTTACTTGCCACATTTTACCAGAAACAATCGGTATAAATATTACCGCAAGAATTTCCAAACTAAATCATTCCGTTGGCCTTTAATGATTAAAATAGAAAATATATAGGAATGAACAGTAAACAATTCCTGAGGTTAAAAGCAGGATTTAAACGTTATCGGTGATGGAGCCACATCTTTTTCAAAATATTTTTGAAAATTATTATCGAAGATGTTTGGAGTCGTGAGGGTCAATTGCCGGATTGTATATTCATATTATCAGAAATTGTCTAATTCCCAATGCGAATTCTTATCAGTCTATACAACAAACGCATTAAATTTTATGTATTCTTATTGGTAGACCCGATATTAGCATGACATTTTACATCATTCACATCTAGGAATTGTACAAAATATTTAGAGAAAAAGCAGTCAAGCTTTAACAAGGTTAACATTTTTATCCCCATCGTGTGATTGACTATGAGGATTTTTGTCCAAAAATGTTTCTGAAGAATTGCTTGTTTGTGAAAGTGTTTACAAAGAAAATTTATGTTCAGCATAACTTTCTTCAATGATCTAATCACAAAATTTTAATTTTCATTGTAAACAAAGTATGCTATTATTTTTTTCGTAAGTTGCAGAAGGTCACTTCCATATTAGCTGTTACTGAATTCTCAATCATCAATTGTATGGAAAACGTATGATTTGATTTTTGTGTACAATCTATTCTGGATTTTAAAAACACAAAATTACTGAAATTTATTAGAAAGTGTGAAATCTTTTAAAAGTGTTGAATTGATCCAAAGTATCGATAACGTTATCAGAAAATTAGTCTCTCCATTTTAGTTTAGAATTTGTTGTCTATATATTTATGTGTAGCGGCCTGTAGCGAAACTGACTAATAATATTGTCTAGAAATACCACATAAATGTGATATCAATGCTTCGCCTGGATAAATTGAGACCGACGTGTAACGACATATAAATCCAAATTGACAAATTATTTTAGTTAATTCCAGTATGGTGGTGTAACGATAAATGTAGTTAATTAATAAGTGTTCTTTATGGACAGTTTTGTGTAGAATGAGAATCAATAAATCTGTAGAAAATAAATGAACGTTACAATACTCGCGAGGTTGAGAGTCACCTGTCGTTCGATTCGTTCATAGTGTTCAGCTCATTTAAGTTATTTTTGGACTTCTGAAGTAAAAATAGGTATGGAACAATAACTCTGTATTGGACTTTTCATTACAAATACAGTTCCAAGTATTAAATTATTGTTCTTTATGTAACTTAACTTCTTTTCGAAATTCAGAGACTGAAGTTTACTTTACTGAACACACTATTTACACTACCACTATACCAATACTCACAATTACACTGTCTGATAACCAAGCTATCGTTTTCAGAAATTGATAACGTGGTTATTAAAACGCGCGCCAGACAGTATAATTGTGGGTGTTGGTGTGGTGGTAGTGTAAATAGTGTGTTCAGTAAAGTAAACTTCAGTCTCTGAATTCGAAAAGAAGTTAAGTTACATAAAGAACAATAGTTTGTTCAGCAGGAGCTACAAGGGAAACCGCGAATATCTCTGATGTTTGCCCTTCCACTTTTACGAGATCATTTAGTTTGCCTAAATCCGTATAATCTTAAATCGAAGGCGGAATTAAGAAATTATATCAGCACCAAATTATCACATTATTTGTAAATCAAGTCGTGGTTCAAATGGGTGCTTTATTTTAATTCTTCCGCTATATTGTTTCATCATATTTTTTCTAGGATGTGGAAATGTTTCTTTATATAGTTAAAAATTTTTGTAAATATTTTTGTTGTCTAGATTTTCTCCATTCAATTTTTAGAGGATAAATTGAGCTCGAGTGTACGGGTGAATCGAATACGATCCTGAAACATCATTATTGTGTTTATAGTTTTATTTTTTTTTTTTATATATTTCATATTAAAACAGTTGTTCTTACAAACGAGTTGCTAAGTTCTTTTGATTATTAATTATCTGCCTGTTTGCCTCATTAACCAACAATCGAAGTTAAATCGCCTTTGTCTCGATTTATAACAACGCCATGAGAAGATTAAGCTTTTAGTTGTATGTTGTGTAATATTGAATATTAAATGTTATTTTGAATTATTTATTTAACAATATTATGAAAAAATTGGGGTATTTGTACAAACGTATTCCACTTAATTCTATACTAAAAAGTACATACTTCATACAACTTTCTTTTGGAACATGTTTTTAAAAGATTACTGCTTACTCAATAAGATCAGTTCCTCTCCATCTAAACTTGCTGTTTTATTAATATTCACCAATTTGATGAACCACACGTTTGAAAGAAGTTCCATTTTGAAGTTCATTTCAATAAAATGATAATAATTTAACACACATATCAGGGGCTTCACTGAATTGAATAATATCGATGGTTTAACATATTAGTATAATGAGTATACGATTATAAACACTAATATCAAATTGTGTTGATGCGTTTCAAACTAATTAGGAATATAACTTTGCAAAAGCTCTTTAAAAATCATCTGTCCAAATTAAGAGTTGAAATAATTTGTAGTTAATATGTATCCTGTTTTTCTCTTAATAAAACAACTTATAAATATTCACTTTTAATATAATTATCCAGCCAAAGGAGATGAAAGAGTTCATACATAGACAGGCTAGTAATTTACATAAAACCTCTTTTGTCGGTAGAACAAATTTATAGACTACAAACTTATTTATGGGATCATATTTATATGCAAACTGTATGCCGTAAATGGTGAAATGTAAGCAGCAACAACGGAACAAATAATATGGAATACGTAAATCTAGAGTTTTCTTTACTTCTACATTTCTCAAACGAGTATTAAGTATATGAATTTTTTGCAATTCAATTCACACAATAAAAAACTCGTTTTCACACGAATATAGATATGGTATTGTAAAAAATCAAAATCAAAGAATTACTTGCCTAAAAAACTTTAAGAGTAAATATTAAATTTAATAACACTTTTTTAATTTTACAAAATGTTTCCTGTAAATGACAGTATAACCCAAATACTACATGGAAGAACAATGCACGTTCTGCGTCTGAAACTATTGCATACTAATTAATTAAGGAGCTTGCTCGAAAAATAAAAATCAATACAAGAAAACGCAGACTTGAATCGCAAGAGTAAGAACTGATGAAAACATTTCGAGATTTATACGTGCGACGGAATTAACGTCACACTTTACGAGGGTTGCTACTTAAGTTTTGAGATAGACAAATAAAAACAAATATTTTTAATTGGAAATAGCTTTAATGTTTTTAAAAATATTAAGACCAATACACTTTTGCATGCGTTTGAACCAATTGTAGAAGCATTTTTCTTGTTCCGATTGAGGTACATCCAAAGATTTGAACGCATCAACCGCTTCTTCAGATGCAGAAAAAAAATTGACCTCGCAATTTATTTTTGACCTGCGACAATAAGAAGAAATCAAGGACTATTCAGGTGATTACCCATCAATATGTTTTGACTGTTAAAAAACGTTTTAGTTTGTACTGATGTGTGAGAGCTCGCATTGTCGTGGTGAAGAATGATTAGTCTTTTGCGATTGGTTTCCCTGATTTTTTCGAAAACTTCTGGCAAATAAATGCAAGTATACCATTCAGAATTGACCGTTTTAAGTTACTCTAATGAAACGGTGGTGACATGTCCAGTTATTCTGAAAAAACAGGCGACCAAACTAATGCCCAAGTATGCTTCAATCTCACAATATGTCATCGAAATTTTCTGCCACAACAATTGATTTTGGACGAAATTAATCCTGTAGCGACCATAATTAAATTTGGAAAATCTGCAAAACATGGTGGCTCGAGATAGTGGTCCATCACCAAAAGTCGAAGCAAGTTGATTGTCACACTGCTGTAGTCTACGTCGAAAGTCTGACGACAATTTCAGAGTAAAAAAAATTCCACAAACTAACCAAAGCTTTAATGAACAAAAATTTTTGCTTTTCAGAGAAATTTGAATTTTTCGAAAACATGCCCATATTTTTAAGAATATCTTTCAAAAAACAAAGTAGTATTTAGTTTTCTTATTTCTGCAGCTCATTCCTTTCCCGTAAAAGAGTTATTCTTCGAAAGATACTAGGAGGTGTGAAAGTAAACAATGAGTCATGAGAAAAAGAACAAATGCTATGCTGAAAGAAATATATAACGAGCCAAATAATACACGAATAGTCAAAGCCCAAAGGGTAAGGTGCCAAGAGAGCACAAAAGGAGGAAGAGGCTGAAATGAAATAGATAGGAAACATCGGATTTGAGAAGAGTGGGAATAATTGAGTAGAGAGAAAGAACAGTGTGCAGAAATGGATGGAGAGTTATAGTAAAAGAAATAGAGAAAGATGAACAAAACAGGGCTTAACGAATGTGAAATGTATATTTTGTAAATTTCTCAATTGTTAAAAATAATCTAGCCAAGGGCCTTGTAAAGTGCTATAATATATATAAAGAATATATTTCTGCAACTGATTTTCTCCTGAAAAATAGTTATTTTGGAACAAAATTATCATGAATTGGTTGAATACTATAACTTCAAACTTATATGGATATCGATATATTAAAAACTTGAACTTTGGCAAATCAGAAACGATAATATTATGACTATTTAATGTACCTCTTCCTCATTTGCATAGGAATGCGAATATACATAACCAGTAGATTTTTATAGTTTTCATCTCTAGTTACTAAAACCAAATTCAATTTTATCACTGGGAAATTATGAACGTAATATATAACTAACACACTGTGTCTTTCAATAAAAACAATAATAAATAAACAATTAAGGAGCTGAACTTTCTAATTCTATAAGTACAAATGTTCAATGAAAAACCTACTCCAAAGATTTTGTTGCAAATTATAATGACATTATTGTAACATACTTGTAATTGTAATTTGATTCTATAAAATTGAAAAGTGAGTGGAGGAGTGAATCTGTTGTAAAAAAGTTAGATGTAATTGAAATGGAGCAATAGAAATTCAAAAAATAACAATCGTTTTGCAAGAAACCATCAAGACCAGATAAAAGTTTGGTTTTAATTTTTTGGGGCTAGTTGAAACTTCAGACACAGTGAAAGATGACAGTTATCCATGAAAACCATTTATATTTGAATGACTATTGTCAAAATTAGGAGTAGATGGAAAAAGTTCACACATATTTTGGTGGCATTAATTCTCACAATTAGCAGTTGACGTTTATTATCTCAGCTCCATTAAGTTGTGTATATGTTTTTCAGTGTAATCAAAAGTTTAATAACAGTTAAGTGATGAAACTTTGAGGGTGAGATGCTATGGGGGGTGCTTGTTTGTTCCTTTTAAATTATCCCATTGCTTCAAATGTTAATCTTTGTATTTCAATTGAAAGATAATAATTATAGTTACGCAGTCCTCAATTTGAAATAATCTGTTTGTTATGCAACAATGTAATGGGATTTTCTAGCGACAGTATCAATTAAAAGGTACTAAAATAAGATAAAATGGATCTGTTTTTGATGCGGTAGTATTTTAACTCAAAAGGAAACTATAACCTAGTGAATTCATTCAATCGTATTCTACAAGAGGTTGCTATGAAAGATATAAACAATAAGGGCAAAAACGAGGGTAGTATTATTTCCCATGTCTAAAATTATTTTCTCTCCGTGATCAAGAATTTTTGTTCTATACAATTGTACAGTGCTACTTAAAGTTGATCAAATATGAATGCTCAGATTCATTCAGCGAACAAAAAGCTTGTCGTTGTCTCTTTTGTTACTCATTTTCTAGAACTACAGAAAAACTCGGCTAAAATCATTGAATTATTATAAAAAGAAAGTGATTAAAACATTAAAACATATGCTTTTGCCCCCCTTCAATTATGCTATGGAATGCCATCCTCGAAAGTGCCTATGTCGGTTTTGACATCATCCCTTGATTTGAATTTTGGCTCTAATAACTTTGTGTTATCATTTTCTTGCGTATTGATAAAGACCGTGAAATCGGTCCTGTCCTATTATGTTGTCGAAGCTAGAGTTTAAAACGAAATGTACATATACCTGAAAATATAGGTTACATTTTGAATATTCTTTAACATTCATATAGTTCCTAATTAACGACAAGTAAAATATAAATTTACCAAGTCTAAAACAATAAAAACGAACATGTTTTTCAAACCCAACTCTTCTACTTAACGGTACAACTATTTATATCCTTGTTAAAAATATCACAATAGCACCAAATGCTCTTTCTTTAGTCCATGTCTATACAAATTGACCATAATATTTTTACCTCATTGTTACCCAAAACAATAGCTTATTTGAGAAAACAAATGTAATAATTAGAGGATGAGACTTTCACCGAAAACTTAACATATATTTTTTTCATTCCTATTATACTTGCAAATAGGTAAAACTCAGTATTTATTATGTATCATCTCCACTCATAACGGCTTAACCTATAAAAATTTAATGTCATTAATAATTTAACCAATAAAAATTCACACAAATTTGTATAGCAACCAGAATCAATAGTTTAATATTTATGTCATGAGTCAACTCGAATTATAATTTTGAGACTTATGAATTTAATGTTAAAATTTTGTTAAACGGTCTTACAATTAAACACACCACAATACTAAATTGATTAACATAAGTAATTTTTAATAGTGTTTTAATTTTATATATTTCTTAGAATATATATATATATATATATATATATATATATATTGAGAATAAATAACTATAAAATATAAAACTTTTGTAAAATAATCGGAATTTTTACCCCAATTTCATCTGGTGTTCAAATCAATATAATTGGTTTGTTTCCTACAAAATTAGATAAACCTTCTCAAAGTATCCTTGTACATATTTACCTTAAACTTTCACAAAGTTCATTGTTTTTTACCCGTACATTGTGGTAAAATAAACAATGGTAGAAGTTGCAGTAACATCCTTGTTAGTTGACAAAGAATTAAAGAATCACATCCAATGTTCCGTAATTTTTTTAATAACAAATAATATTAACAAGGCACATTGTTTAGATGAAGGCTCCAACATTTTTTGTTTATAACGATGCGTTTTTATTCAGATTCTTATCTTTCATTACTTTTTGATGGTGAAGATCATAGAACAGATGTGAGTTTCTAAATAACACATTTATATAAAGGTGTGTTTGTAATGATCATAATGATGATAATATACAAGTAAACTTGCGCCTCAGAATTAAGACTTCTACGGGGTGATAAATACAAATCTTGAATTGAAAAATAGAAAATATAAAATTATGTAAAAATAAATAATAATAAATAAAATATAAAATGTGTATGATAAGAAAAAAATATGAGGAAGTTATGTGAAAAAATAGAAATCGAATAGTATTAAACGTACGAAGTTTTGTTATGTCAATTTTCTCTAGAATGGATCATATATCTAGAACACAAATCATTTTGAAATAAATAATGAAAAAAGTTCTATCACTTACCCTTTTGCAACGCTATGTTGAATTGTCGTTTCATTCTTAGCACGTTAGCAATCTGATTAGTACTTTTAATTCTGTCAATCTTCTGTTGTGAAGTATGAAATTCTTTCATACGTATACTATATTTATATACATTTACTTCTAATTTCTGCAATAGTTTTAGTAAAATACCAAGAAATTTTTTGAAGACCACGGCATATTTGTATCTGGCCCAAGCGAGACTAAAAAAAAAATCTCTATTGCCATATTTTTGTGTCTGTTTTCAGACTCCTAGTAGAAGTGAAAACTGTAATAATGAAAATATTTGAACAATATTGTGTTATTTTTGTGTATAATGTACACAATACGTAAAATGAATATCGTACAATAATATATAACTTTTCTGTACAAAGTTAATCATAAGAAAATAATATATAATATACTAAATAGAATATTGGGGATTGCAGCAAATTTGGAAAAGAGAACGCTTTATTAAACTAAATTTCAAGCTTTCGGGAAGTGTTCTTCCCAGCATCATGGAAAGTTTAATTTGAGGATAGTTTTCTAGATATTGTATTACTACGGTGGCCCATGATTTTTGAACTGTGCACGTGATAAATAGTTCAATTGAGTTTTGAATCGTGGGATCGCTTAATTAGTCTAAACACGTAAAAACATTCACAATATGTAGAAATAATATTATAATAACTGACTAAAATTGAATACCTTTTCTTCCAAAATAATGTAATGTGTATATTTCACAATTAGAAAATAAGATTAGACCTTTTGATATATTAATGCATCTAAATGTTCTTGATTTTAGGTTTCTTCTGTTTCAAAATTAGTTTTTTTTTGATAGTTTTTAAAAGAAAGATAAATTTTGACGTTTCGACTTTTCTTTAAGTCTTTATCAAAATATTTTAATATAACTAATATAATATATATATATATATATATATATATATATATATATATATATATATATATATATATATATACCGGGCATTGAAACACCATAGTGGACTAACTTTAATTTATTTTCCGAGCTTTCGAATACTTATGTATTCATCGTCTGGGACTGAAATTATGATGAAATACAATATAAGAAATATGTATAAATGTAAACAATAATAAATTGAAATTTGTGGTAGCTTTAAGCACTATTAATTCCTTAATTCCCAGACGATGAATACATAAGTATTCGAAAGCTCGGAAAATCCACTTTGGTATTTCATTGCCACGTTCCTAATAAGAAAAATCTCATAATATAGCTGGTGAAAACTTAGAAAACTTACAATTACAATACGTTACAATTCATATATATATATATATATATATATATATATATATATATATATATATATATATGTATATATATATATATATAAATATTAATTTCCCATATAATTTTGTTTCTTTTATTTGCAGAAGCCAATCTAAGGCGTCCTACTTAACAGCACGACGAGATCGCGATCGGATTATTCCCGGATCAGAATGTGGCAGCTATAAAAGAACAATGTCTCCTAACGGCCACGCCCTTCCTCCAGAGCCTGTTATCAATGATTCCCAAAAGGCGAGAGAAACATTGTGGCCATCACATAGGCTTTCAAAAAATAATAGTATACTAAGAAGAGCCTCCATGAATGAAAAGAAGATAGAAAAATGTGATGAGAAAGAAGAATTGAAAAAGAATCTCGTTTTACCAGACGTTCTACCGGTAAACGTGAAGTTGATGGGGCCTAGATCTCAATATAACAGGCCTTCACAGATGAGTCTTGTTTTAGACAACAATCCTAACATAATTTCACCAAAGTCTACAACAAAATCACAACCCTCTTCACCACCAAAGAGCCCTTCTCGAAATTCTCCTTTAACACCATTACGTACTACTACATTTTCAACAACACCACCCCCTCCTAGCATCGTAACTTCTTCTCCAATAACAACCTTACCTTCATCGAGGTTTTCGATTAGCTCTGTAGGTTCTACTTCTAGCATTCGTACACTTCCAGCAACTTTACCAAGAGCACATATAAGTCCCAGTAGAGAATCAAAAACAATAGTGACACCACCATCCTCTCCGAAAAGAACTTCGTCAGGAACTCCCAAATCTCCACGTCGAAATTCCCCACCAATCAAACCAACACTTTCGCCTAGTTCATCTTCAAAGTTATCACCAGTTAAAATACCAATGTCTCCTAGTACTTCACTTTCACAGTCTCCAATCCCTTCATCCTCCTCACCCAATATTCCACCATCCTCCAGTTCCCCTCCACCTTTAACTTCGACACTTGTATTAAAAGATGACTACCCCCAAGTTATTGAAGGACTTCAGCTGATCCAAAGAACTGAAGTTGTCTTGAGAGTGAATGCTACGACTACGGATGCTTCTTCTCAAACAGAAAAAGAGGAATTACCTCCTACGCCTTTGCCTACGAGGAAGAAGTTGAAAGAAGAAATTGAATATGAGAAGTTAGCTGAGGATCTGATCGACCACCTGCCTAGTTCAGATAGATTAAAAGAACTTTTGGGTTAGTATTATGAATTTATTCAAGATATCAAAGTTTGAATAAGCATATAGTATGTAGGTTAATTATTACGTCATTCTTTCAGTACCTTTACCTGAACATAAGAAGCCATCAGATTATGTACAAGGACTATTTAGAGTGGATGTAACCTCTAGGCCTAGACCTCTTAATTCACCATTCAGAAGTAAAAATAATACTCCAAGTAGTACGCCCCCTCCCACGTTAACATCGTCAGTTAACAGTGTGTCGACGACTGCTGTGTCCTCTGCCACATCTAAATTTAGGTATGTAAGGTAAAAATCACAGGATGCTCAATTTTTATAAACAAATTTATGTTTATCAACACTCCACCTCAGGAACACCTTTGTTTTATACAGTTCTAGGAGCTACAACTTATTTTTCAATAAAAAAGCAATTTCCATTTCATGAAACTATCCAAAGGAGACGTTCGAACGTATTTATTGTGTACCTACTCATTTGGGACGGGTCGAGGATATTCACAACCTTGGCGACTTACTACGAATTAAGATTCTGATCCCATAGGGGCAGAGAATTAAAAAAATATTCAAGTACAACAGCTTATTGATTCATTTAACAAAATAAAAAAAAATCAAACATTGATATACCTATATTTTTTCCACTGAAAGTAAATCTATGAAGTAACAAAGCATTGAATAAAAGACAAAAATGTTTATTGCAAGGTATAAATATAAATTTCTCCAACTTCTTACTTCTTAGAACTTTTTATATGTTTTTCGTGATTATTTGTCTTGGTTTTAGGTCTTTATGAAAATCACTTTAAAATGGCAGGTAAAAATTTGACGTTTTAACCTACTTCAGTCTTTGTTCAGACAAATCATCACTAAAAATATAAATGTTCTTGATTTTAGGTCTCTTCTGTTTTAAAAATAATTTTTTTTTGATAGATTTAAAAAGAAGATAAATTTATAAATCACGAACATTTAGATGCATTAATATATTAAAAGGTCTAAGAAATAAGAAATAGAAAAATATATAAATATTTTTGGTCTTTACTGAATGTGTGTTATTTATTCTCAGCTTGCCAGTTTCTTCTCCTACATCACCAACTGAACCAACGAGTCCATTATCAGGTTCATCTACTTATTTCACTACATCTGAACCTAAAGCCAAACTTCTCACAAGGTACAGCCAAGACATGAAGAATTGTCATATTCTCAAAAATACCAAAGATCTTAGTCAAAAGAAGGTAAGTGTTTGGTGATAATACTAATCTTGAATGTTTTCTTTAATATTTTTTCACTGTAGAGGAAGTGATAATTTTCGAGACGTCTAAGAACCCTACATTAGTAGTTAACGAGAAATTTAATATATAATTATATATTAATAAATATATAACTATAATTATACTCGAATTGTTTTCTATAAAATATAGTAGTATGACCAGTCGTTTATAGTGCTATCTACTAAAAAAATACATCTAAAAATTTTCCATTCATTACCAAAACGTCCTTATTTTGGTTCATAAGGTCAGTTTCTCAGATATATTTTTCTTTCTGATTTCATGTGTTTGGACGTGTAGTTTTTTATATTTTATATCTACACTTTTCCACATTACTCTTCTTGAACAGTGATATATTAGCTACTGGATTATAATAAGTTGTTGATGATTCTAGCATTATAGAAGGGATTCTTCACTTATCTGTTTTCTCTCATTTCTCAGGAAGAATTAGTTAGTCGATTAGATAAGAAACTCGAGGTATTACGTAGTGAACAGCTAATCGTCGGGGACGAATGCAGAATTAACGACGAACTCGGCGAAAATGTCGAAGTACACATCAACAGGGTAGCCAGGCCTTACGAAGTGGCGAAATTCAGATTACATGTAGAAGAAATTGGAAAAATCACTAGTCTTTTATTAAGTTTATCAGGAAGATTGGCCAGGGCGGAGAATGCATTGATGGGGATGTCAGATGATGATCCAGAAAGGGTAATCTTCTTATTCTTATTATTGATATTTGGTCAATCAAAACACACACACCATATATATATATATATATATAAGAAGAAGCACTGGCACTTCCTTATTTTTGCAAGTGCTCCTTCTTAAACAAAACATGAGATATGGCAGAAGATTAAAACATACCTTCAGCTAGCAATGCCACCATCATGTTTTCACTAATACTATTGAAAAGAGTAGTTTTCTAGAAATTCAAGGTTTATGTAATAAAATATCAATATGGGCTTTTTTGTGTTGACCATTGGTATATATGTTACAGTAAAAATGATAAATCGGTGATTATATAAAGTTATCGGTGATTATACATAATCACCACTGAATTTGATAAATATGATAAATTATTCCATATTTTTATCAAATTTACCAGTTAGTTTATAAAGTCCCCAAGTAGTGATGGGGAATTTGTTATATATCGTGACTCATTGGCATTGTTCTTGATTTTTTTGATTTAAATCAGATTTTTTCTAATTAATTTGGATTTTTCTAACAAGTCTTTAAATTTATAGTTATTCATTACTTTATATCTGTAAAAGTATTACAGATCTTTAACATCAAATTTTAATCAACTTATCCTGCTTATTATCCAGTTTTCTTGATATCCATAATATTAAGTTATTTGGAATTAAAACGCTCAGCCTATATCCAATGTTTTATTTTTTTACGAGAGGGTAGCGAAAAAACGTCTATATGCAATGAAATTAGAGCTATTTCTGAAATCACGTGGTTGTCATTTGACAAGCAGTTGCCAAACTAAACTAATTTCCGTAAATTTACTTCCTATTATGAGTTGAGGATTTTATAAACTCACAGGTAAATTTGATAAATATGAAATAAATTATCATATTTACCAAATTCAGTGGTGATTATTTATAATCACCGTTAATTTTATATAATCACGGAATTTATTACATTTACTCTAACATATAAATCATGAACTAATTTTGGGAGAAAGTAATAGCACTAATATTAATTTATCTTTCAGAGAATTTTAGAAGCTAAACGAGATAAACTTCTTGATCAACTCGAAGAAGCTAAGAAATTGAAAGAAAGCATTGACCGAAGAAGCGTTAACGTATCAAATATTCTTTACAAATACTTAAATTCCGAAGAATATGCTGATTATGACCACTTCATTAATATGAAAGCTAAGTTACTGATGGATTCTAAGGAAATATCAGACAAAATAAAATTAGGAGAAGAGCAACTTTTAGCTCTAAAAGAGACCCTTATTTTCACAGACTGATATTGTGTTGCATGAATATATTGGTTAATTGTATACGTGTAATATTATGCTTCTATTATTATTTTATTATTATTCGAGTTTTATCGAATGCCTAGTCCAGTGACATTAAATTTGTTTTAAAACTTTTCTCTATAGAGTAGTCCAGATTGAGAAAAGCTGTTATTGTGAAATGGAATATTGTATGTAATCTGATAGATCAACAATTATAGGGGAAATATTTAATTGTTCAAAATCAAAATAACGTTCTTATTCTGTAATTTGATCAGCTTATTTCTAAATATATATCTCCGATATGAGAAACAAGAGATCTTGCAATCAAATGAATGAATTTTTCTATAGTTAAAATTTATCAATCAATATCAAAAATAAGAGAAATTGCTTTTAATTATTTTTGAATTAACTAAGGTGTTAAGAAAAATAGTATCTAAAATAATACAAAAATAACATTTTTCTTGGTAAAGTTCATTATATAATATAAGTTAAGAATTTAGAATGTTTTTTTTTTAGAATTTTTTAGACAAATATTATTTATTTTTTAAATCGAATGTCATTAAATTTGTACAGCGAATTTGAAATTTGCGATATTTTTGACAATCTGCATCTAAAATCATATTATCTTTTCTGCTAAAAATTGTTGATCATTTAGCAAAAACTACAATTTCTGACTCCAAAATCAATTTTCATTCTTTGGACCACTTTTCATTGTATCTATAGAATTATTATTGTATAATATACGATGGATATCTCATTTAAATTGGCCATCTTAGAAAAATAGTGAAAATGGGTATTTTATATTGTTTCTTTTAACAGTTTTATGCTCTCAATATGAATTAGTATATTAACTAACAAACCATCGCTTTCCTAATTTCTTCTTAACACCATCATTAATAAATCTGCAGTATATATACATGAATATATTCTGAATTTATTTGTTAATGCCCAATAAAATTTTTACTACCTTCCTATCACAACATTTCAATGTTCAAATAAATTAATACAAAGAAAGAGTTTTCAACTGTTTCAAAAGTGCAAATGAAACTTTGGTTAATATGCGTCGTTATTTTTTTAAATTTTTTTAATGAAATCATAATTTTCTATTAATGTACATGATTCAAGGATATATTCCTAGAATATCAATGTCTTCAGTTTTCTTCAAATCATTTACCTTGCCTCTTTTGTTTTATATAATCATTTAATATTCTTCAAACACATCATCCATCTCCTTCAATACTTTCATTTGTTAAATTCTTTGTTATAGCTTACTGAATTTTCCTATTGATATCTATAAAGCTCTTTTGGAAATAATACTTTCAAATATTTATTTAATTTCATCTCTATCATGTACAATAAAAATTTGCACGAGCAAAACAAAAACATTCTGCATTAAACAAGACGCTCAAATATTTGAATAACAAAAGTGAACTGACACAACGAAGTTTTCACTCGTAATACTTTAAAATTTGAAGATACCTATCAATTTGCACGAAGATAAAAAAGTTAAGCCACAGTTAACAATCATGTAATCTTCCGCCAGGCCCTTAGACTTTCGCACCAGATGTCAGCCGTATTCTGGTTGACCTAAAACATTTATTCTATTTCACTTCCCAATTCACTTTTAATTATGATTTCACTTGTTATTACTATAAGATTATTCCTTCATAGATGATATTTTCATTACACTATGTATTACTATGTTTTTCATTGGACACTGCATACGAAAATGTAGCGTTCTCTTCAACGTCTTTAACAGCTCCTTAATTAATTAAGTTAATTGATGATGAAACATGATAGTTTCATACTATATTTTAAAATCAATTACCATAGAACTGACCCCACCTTTGGTTCCCTTCATATAATTCTTTCACTCATGGTCATTCATTAACGTAAACAAAATCGATTATGAATAAAACTAAGACATTTCAATACTAATTAATTAGTTACAAGAATTTGAGGCTCTTTTAAAATGTAATCTATCAAATTGCTATTTTCTGATATGGCCAAAAATATTCTTGTTGATGGTTTTTCAAGTGTTCAGCAACTCTAATATTTGAAAAGACCAAGTGTAGGGTGTACCTCGCAACATGTTATCAAAATAAGAGCTTTTTTACTAGTGTAATTTTGATAAAAGAGGAAACCTCTTACCATTTCACGAAATGACTAAGATGGTAATATCCCAACAGAGTAGGCTGTTATCAAGTATTTAATGTGATTTAAGTCTCTAATACTTTTCCGTGAACAGTTTTTTAAATTATTTCAGTGAATAATTACTATATTAGTTATCAATTGATAGAAAATTCAGTGACGTGAAAAACCTACTTTTGGTAATATCCTTTTACTGTTCTGTAGGTTTTTCTATTTACATCATTCGTTTTCTGTTCTTTAATATAAACAACGATTGTTTGAAAAGATTGAAAATACTAAAGAAACTCATTGAACTTAATTAAAAAAAAAATTTGATATTTGTTCTAACGAAAAATTGGTAAACACTACACAAGTAAACCAAAAACTTTTCACTGGGTAAAACTTGATGAGACTAATTACATTTAAATTTATTTTGTGCATTTTTTATTAGTTTATTGTTTAGTGCATATACCAGAATGTCATATAAAGAAGGCAATTCCCCTACTGTCTCAACCTATTTATTTTCATTTTAATTGTTAATATTGAAGGGGAGTGTATTTGTATATTTTTTATATGATAATCTGTGAACATCTTCCTACCAAGTATTTAATATATATTTAGTTTTTGTAATAGTTCAAAATTTATGTGCATAATATAATTGTGACATTTTTAAATTATCAATTTTTGTTTGTTAACACTATATAACTCCCAAAAGCTTCGAAAACATAGATAAACTGCTGTGATCTTTATCTAATTCTTTGAAGAATCTATTAAAAACTTCGAATCTGGTGCGCCTTAAATAAACAAAAACATTACATTTTCAATTTGTACCAATTTTTAATTATTTCCAGCTATCTCTATCTTTTTAACATAGAAACTGCAAACCGAGATATAGAAAATACATGGAGTTCTGAATGTAATATTTATTGCTCCAATGTACATTTCATATATTTGACCATCATTAAAATCTAATATTTCATAAGAATGGATATCTGACCACTATAATCAACTGATATTATACATTATACTACCAGTCTCACACTATATTAAACTAGATATTCAAAGACGAATTTAGGGCAAGGGAAATAAGGGTTTAAACAATGTGTTTATCTCATAACTTTTGTGGGTTGAGTTCGATGTAGATAATTGTAACATCAGATATATTTGGATTCCAGTCTTATACTAAATAAATAACAAAAATTGATATATTTGGAAATTGTCTCAGAATTATAACTTGTGAATGAGCAGACTATTTTGTATATACTAAATAATGAAGAAAACGAATTTTGTGGTGCTCTGTAATTTGTAATATTGAATATCATAAGTTGTCGCATTGTGATTTATTAGTATTGAGAAGACCTATCGTCTTTATTTTCTTATATATTTTTCATTTTATTGTATAAGGACATTCACATTTTTTATTTGAATAGACTATTTTTTTGAGCTTAAGCAGTGCTTGCAATAAATAACCAATCATGGATAATTTCTTTTGTTTTATTTCCTCTTTCCAAGGACATTACTGTGCTATACAAATAAAAATATTAATTAGGAATTCGGTCCTAATCATTTTTGGGTTACTGCTATAAATGAATAAGTTATAAATATTTAACAATTTGCGCAAGTTCAAAATAAAGTAAATCCAATTGAAAATCATAATATACTCTAACTAATTACAACAATTAAAATTGTCAACCCCCTACTATTTACTAAGACAGTTTTCTTATGCAACTGGTTGTTATTTTTCTCATTATAATGGATGTCAAGGCTGCTATAAATGCAAACACAACTGTCGTCCCTCTTCCAATCAAAATAATAATATTTACCACTGTATACCCAAATCAGTGCAACCCAGTAGTAATCCAACTATCACTACAAAAATTTCAAGTAAAAGGTACTTCTTCATCCCCAGTGCTAGTTGATATTTTTCTTCTATTAATCAACTGCTGTCCATCAACAAATTCACTCAAATTGAGATTGCCCCTATATCAGATAAAATGAAAATTAGATAATTTTCATAACACCCAAAAGCTTAATATGAAATATCTTAATGAACTTGGACTGATTGAAACAATGAAAAAACAAGTCAAATGTTTATTCAGATACATTCAATACGAATCTAAACATTCAATCAATACAAGAAGAAATTATACTCCAGAATTTGAGTCTCTTATTACATGCTGAGAAGAATGTATCTTCAAATTTTAAACAAATATCAGAAAATCTTATCAACTCTAGTAGGGAGCCTATACAATCGTCTTATTAGAAGTAAGTTTATTTCAAATACTATTTGTTTACAGGAAAGTTTCAATAGTAATGTAAACGCGAAAAACTATAACATCTACTTTAAAACACAACCACTGAAAAAATGAGCTGGGGAGGTGTTGCCACTCAATTGAAGAAATTATGACTAAATCATCTTATCAAAAAATGGATCTAGATTTAACTCATGTTTGTATTTCCTTAACTTAATCAGTAAACATCACAACCTCGCAAAAATGTTGAAGAATTCAACGCTTACAACTTTTAGAAATCAGAGAAGCGAAAAGATAAAGGTAACTTAATTATTAAGAAATTATTGATGACTGATTCGCCATTTTCCTTCAAATGGCCTTAATTCAATACTCTACCAATTCTGTAGTTTGCCATATTCGCTTATAGATGGCGATAAGGGTATCATTAATGTTCGAGAAACAGTTTAGTTGAGCATAAAGAATAAAAACATGTTATAAATAAAAAGAAGTTACGATCCATATTCCTACAATATATAGGGTGTTCCGGGACTTGATGCAAACAATTAGGTAGTGAGTAGATGACATGAAAATAATGTTGTGACATAAAAAAAACTTTCCAATACGACCTCTCGTTTCTGAGTTATGTGTGTTTGACGGAATAAATAATTCTACACTACTATCTGGAATGAGTCGCCCCTCGACTCATTCCCGATTGTTAACAATCCATAATTTTTACAGGGACAACTTGTACAATCTGATCGTTGTCCTTGTCAAGGAAATCCTTCGCCATATGGAGACAATCTGAAAAAAATTATAATAAATTGTAATTATTTATAGAACATAGAAGAATTAAAACACAATCAAACATTTCTAATTGAACTTCATACGGTTATTTACATAAGGAAAAAAATGGAAATGTAGAAAAATTTCGGAATGGGTACACAGACAAACACACACTTCCAGAGTCTATAGAGGACATTTCTTTGACCTTGGCAGTGCATTCCAAGATTCTGCCATATAGCTCCATAATATCAATTTAATATCAAAACCGTATATATTCATTTTAAGATTGATAATTGGATAAAATAGTTTTAAGTAGTTACGTTTTAATAATTCAAGTGCTAAGAAAAAGTATACACTAAGAAAGTAGAGTCTAGCGACGATGTTTTTGGAAGAAGTTTTTTGGAAAATAGTAAAAACAGTCTTTGCAAAGATGTACCAGTTGTTTTTTCACACCACTTTCTAGAAACCGCCAAAGCTAAAATGTATTCAATCAAATATAGAAAAAATATACAGGTATTTTTACGATTCTAAACAAACCCAAATCTTTAACCTTGGAAAAATAATCATTAACAGACTTACTAAAGAGCTAGAATGGAGTCAATTTATAACACCAGAACAAAGTGGATTTAGAAAGCACGAAAGCACAGTTGACAACAGGATTGATTAAGAAAGTGAAATACATGAGGCTGACATAGTGCTAACATCCTGTCTCTTATTACAATTTTCTAGATAATACAAGTTTTTAGGTACGATTAATAGATCTTTCTCAGATCCCAAAGCACAACATAGAACACTACAGAGATCACCAACTTTATTGCTCATGTTATCAGCAACCTCACCACTAACACCCAAAACCAATAAAAATCAGTGTAGTCGGATGATCTCATTATGTAAGTAAAGTTATATCAACAAATAAATAAATTATACAATACCATATATTTGTTAAGCCGCCCTGAGATTCTAAATTTTTCCTTTCTGTAGTGAATACTGAATGCAAAATGTTCACTGAGAAAGATATAAGCCAATCATTTCTCTGGCGGTCCTGTCGACTATGTATATAATATATATAATAATATTTCGGGTAAGATTCGTAATTAAATTGATATACATGAGGGATTTCATTATCAGAATGGACTGAATGTATGTATAAAAATCCTATTAAATAGAGAGAGTGGATCTAATCGAGAGATTTTATTTTTAGTACAGACATCTTATTAGATTCAAGATCGGTTATGGGCTTTTCGTCTACGCCTACGCAAAACTTTATTCGATACTCCCGATGTATTTGCACTACCATAAAATATACATTATTGTTTCCAAACCCCAAATGGACTTGGAGCTACTGTTATTATTTTCCGTGAGCCACCGCAAAAATATAAATTACTCTATGTAAGTTCTGTGTACACAGAAGAAATCTATATTATACTCTAAGCTTTGATTGAAATTCAATTGTCAAACCTACGAAAATTATGACAATTCTATTGTGAACACATATCCAGCAATTGCTGCTAGAACACCACCTTAAATACAGGTGGGAAAAAGACGAAAATTACCATCTTATATATTAAAAAAATTGATGATTTCCATTCCAAGTCCATTCAGGCGTTCTACCCAACCGATTTGCTTAATTTTTTTTTTCAATGAAAGGTATTGATGCACAGATCAGTCATCAACGATCGGATTTTATCTAATTTTCACCATTCTCAAGTTACACTCAAATGCGATTTCCCCCTGTACATTACTTATGGGAGTTTTTCACATACACACGTTCTATCCTCAATATCTCAGGCTCTATTCAAGATAGAGACTTCGTTTTGATTTAAGAACACTAGCTGAAGCATCCTCTTTCTTTTGAGTTTTTGAACACTTAATCGGTTGAGTTGGAGATGAACTTGGGCGCTGACATTCAATGTGGAGTTATGGATTTTTGTAGTTTTTTGGCAATTTTTCTACATTCAAAGATCTATATCTCAGGTTCTAATATAGAGTTCGTTCTTTTCTATTATAATGATTTCTGATACTTATTTAATGGATTCGATGCGAACGAAGCCGCGGGTAAAAGCTAGTTTTTGTTATTATATAGTTTGACTCTACCTCCATATTAAAAATATTTTACAATCTGATAAAGTACCACACCCGATCTAAAATATGTCTTGACATGCACGGATCCATATGTTCTAAAATTTATTCCAAAACATTTTTGCTCGTATCAAACAAGTACTAAACACGTTTAATTTTATGCTGTAACGTGAAGCTTTCTGATCATTACTTGTCTGCTGGAACAAACCTAAGGAAAGTGTTAAACTGTGACTGTCCAAAATGGATTGTAATAACCAGACTTGTAATCATGTGAAACATATACTATTAGAAGGTACCTCCATTTTACAAATCGTAAAGTTTTTGGAATTCTTCTATTTTTTGGAGCTGATTTCATTATATTGTTACAGATTTTAATTTAGACAAATTTCTAAGAAGGCTTTTTCATTTGCCTATAGCAAGTCAGAGATTTCCAGAAAATCTAGAATTCAGGAAAATGCGAAATTGTATATAAATAGGTGTCTAGCAGTAGAAGAGTTAGTGAACAATTTTAAGTCATAGTGAACACTTTAGGGTAGTGAAAAGTAAACCTACGGTGTATTTAAATAATACAATAAGACTCTTTATTTCGTATTCAAATTTTTGCCGGTTGCTTATAGAATGAATTATGACTTGATTCTGCGACACATTGAAAACTAAATATCTCTTAACGTTTGGTTTTTCATATTTTCAAAACTATTCCCTCAACCAATTTTTACCATAAATATGGTCATTTGAACAAAAATGAAAATCCGTTGGTGAAATTTTCCATATATCCAATTTTTGCACACTTTTACTTACAATTAGTTGAAAACTCAATTTAAAACCTATTAGGGGTTTTCTTAATGATGTACACATTACAAATACATTAGTATAATTAAAATACAAGAGAGCTAATAGATAACAGCCCATTTTTAGTTAGAAAGAATATTCTACAATACCCTTAATCAGTTTCGTTACTTTCAACCTACACATTTCAACTAAATCCGTTTTTCGATAAAGTGGATAAGTGTTTTACTGAATATTGTGAAACTTACTTTGCTATAGGAGCCGTGCTGGCTATTTGTCGAAATGGCAGTAACAGTTTTAGTGAAAAAGTTTCAAGTGCCCAAAAGTAAAAGTGAAAAATTGGTGAAGGTCGAATTCAGAGGTATACATTTATTTATTTCTGATTATCTTTCTGTTTTGATTTAGATTGGAAATAATTTCTAATTGATACATAACGTGACACGAGCCAGCTAACTTAGCTGTTTTATTTAGAGACCATTCAAAAATATTTGTGAACCTTTTTATACCAATTTCGACAGAATATGTTCAATATCAATTTATTTGTACTCTTATAAATAAACTCAGTGTTTATTTATTTCAGTAGACATAAATTGAGAATAAGTTATTAATTGTTATTAGTGGGTAGATGTCCTTAACAGCAAATAACTAATTTCCATTGATTTTACTTATGTCACATGAATATTGTTATAGTCTACCTAGTCATGATATGGTAAAATGTGTAACTGCTTTCTCAAATTCCAGTAGTTTCTAGGCAAAAGTTGATGCTATATAGGGTTACACGAAATTCCGAAAAATTGTTACTTTTCTACCAATAACTCAAAAAAACAACTGGAGCACATGAATTGGTTTTACTTTGGATTAATTATTACCAATAAAATGAAATTCTTTTTTTCGATCACTTAGCTACAAATGTACAGTATTCCAAATGCAAAGATATCACCGAAAAGCTTATGGAATCTTGTCCTATCCCTTTTTTCTTTTCCAAGTGGTTATTGGGACATGGGAAAAAATTAGAAATAATAATTCGGTGCCTAGAGTATTGTTATGCGGTACCTAAGAGCCCTTAGGGACATTAATGCTGGCTAAAAAACCATAAAAAGTTCAAAAATGCTTCCAATGATTCCCAGGATTATATAAATCAAAATAAATCTATTCTTTCACATCATACCCATATAAAAGTAAAGTAACCCTAACTATCCTGACTGCATTGTTGGAAATCAAAAATTTAGAATGTGTCTAAATGTTTTTAGAACATATCTTTAAAGTTTTAATCGATCGATTAACTATGATAATTGAAATATATGCAATTATTAATAAAAAGGTTCCAGATTATGTCGAAGTTTTTGAAATATGTAGAATGCGTTGATAAATGTGCCAATACTTCGATATACAGATTCTACAAAACCTTTTAACCTCATCGTTGTCGCAAGCAATGAATGAATTAGGCGCTATTTAAAGTCAAGGCATAATAAGTTTTGATATACCTATTGCTCATGGCATCAGAGACCTAAGTGTTTCAGAATGCAACTATTTTATAATCGAGAAAGAGCTTGGACTCGTCTGAACAATTAAACAGCTCCGCTCTTCTCGGTAGAAAATTTACCAGAATTACCAACCACACACTCCAATTCTTGACCCTTAAAACTTGATGAAGATTATTTCGATATTGCAGATAAAAAAGCTTTGAATACTAACGGTCATTGTTTATTCCAAATTCAAACAAATATCAACGAAATAATTCATGGATGTAATGGATAAAGTTAATAAAGTATTACATGAATATGGTTATAGGTATACCAATTTCATATACAGCGATTACTGCACCTACGCACAATTATATAATTTGATGGAAGTAAAAAAGAGTTGTCTAAAAATAGTTAAAAGCCTTTTACTATTTACGAAAAGTTCAGTATTGTTCTTCAAGAATGGACTCTAAGAAGTTGAAGATGTAATTCAAAATTATCACTAGTGAAAGATTAGTTATAAATAATTAAATAAATTTAAAATAATGTTTAACATTTTAATTTAGTAACAATTTTGATGTCCATATTCTTAAATTATATTTTTCAAAATAATTTAATAGTTATTGTGAAAGTTCTTCAGGATGGTTGGGAAGATGAGATGAGAATAATTGAAATTTAGATACCTTCATGAATAACTTAGTTTTTTGTACCCTTTTCTTCTATTTTTTTAGTTTATATAATATGAAACGAAGGAAATTAACATCATTTTATTGTCCAGAACTACTATCAATTTTTATATATATTTCTTTCTAAATTTGTTGTTTTATACCTTTATTGATCAAAATCGCAATATTACTAAAACCAAAGAATTTATACAATTAAACATACATCTCAAAGTTTTGGAATCAGATAAATCTAATCAAACTGTTATCACATCAAAAGACTATCATTATAAAATTATTTTATTATCAATTATATATATGAATTCGTATCAAATACAAAATAATAATCTCATTCGATCTCAAGAAGAGCAATTTTAATCATATAAGAAATAAATGTATTGGTATGGTGGCAGCAGTAAACAGAGTGCTCAGGAATAACACAACAGAATTAAAGCTGGTTACCTTGCCTGTCAATAATAAACACATAGTTGTTATTGTTCTGAACACTTTGTAGTGAACTCAATTTAGAAAGAAGGAATTTGGACAATTGGAACCATGGATTTAAAAGGAAGGTTCGTAATAAATCACGATCATCTATTTGAAGAAGATTATTATTTTCTTAATATTTATTTTTTGTACCTAAATTTCAGTAAATATACAGAAAAAGTAAGTTTTTCTATTTATTTGACATGTTGGATGAGACAGAGAATTTTTAATACACTTGTGAACTTACAGTTCATCTCTAGCATAATGCCTATGAAAATAATAATTCAGCTTTTAAAAGAAAAAATTCTCATTGAATAATCACTTTATACCTTTTACCAATATAAACAAAACGTTTTAAATCTAGAACAGGAACTCTCTGATATGAACGGTTAAATGATAAAGTTTATCACGAAGGCTGAAATTTTTAGTTTTAACCAAGATTAAGCAAATCTTATCGATGTTATTAAACGTTATTCTCTCTAAAAACAAGAACGAGATATATTCTAGTATAGTGAAAATTTTTACCCTTATTCTGATTTTGTCTTACTGAAATTTTCATCTTATAGTTTATAAGATTCGTTTAATCCAATAATTAGAAAAATGTCTTCGAAAAATGTCTTCTTTTAAATGAAAAATACAAATGACCCTTAAGGGTTTATTTATTCATTCCCAAAAATGTTATTTTTACTGTTATGTTAATGCCAAATTATTGAACTGTTGAAAGTTATGGATAGGTAATCGTGATTATTAGGTTTTATATTTATAAATGAAATACACAGTGTTTAACATTCATATATTAAGTCTTTATTTAAAAGACTACGTTTTCGAGAAGCGTCCTCACGCTTGAAAGAGTCGGTTTGTACTAACTAAAAACTAATAATAAAATATTTACAATGAGGTCTAAGCCTCTCCTTAAGAATCGTAAAATTACAGATGTTTTACTAAAATATATGCATTACTCCGAAAAGTAAAAGAGTCCTTTGTGTGTCCCATGTGTCCGGGGTCATAAAACAGAGGTAGGACTTACTTTTCCTTTTCTAAAATATCTTTCAACTAAATGTTAAGTTTCCTTAAACATAAAATCTAAGCATAATGTTAAAATACTAAAATGAAAAATAATTTGTAAAATAGGATTCAATTTTGCTCAGAGAAATTCAACATGAACGAAACCAGAATTCTTGGAATGTATCCTACTCAAACCCTATTATAATTTCTTTAACATGAGTAAAAAATTATAATTATATTATAATTATACACGGGTATGATTGCAGTTGTGTACAATCCAAATAGCAATCATAAAAATGATAAAAATATAAAAATTGAGGAATTGAAATAAATATTGTGTCTATAATTCAACAATTTGATTATTACATTCAGAGTGAAAAGACTCAAAACTCAATAAAAAACTTAAATGCGGGTAATTTTTGTGAAAAACATTAGGCAAATTTATAAATACTAATTTCAACTTCTCTACCAATAGTTGAGAAGATAATCCCCTAGGAGCAAACACCAAATTATGAAGAATGATATTCGAAAAAAAAAAACTATGCACATGAATAGTAACACCATATAATTAACAATTTAATGGTGAGGTCACATATTCAGATCTCTCTTTCCCATTGGTCTATCTCCCTATTGTGGGATATTTTGGTATTGTCCGTTTCCTCATTACCTTTAAAGTAGTTTTACTGAATCTTCTACTTTTGGAACAAGGTCAGTATAAGTTGTGAAATATGGATTAACCTTTTTGGATAAATATAAATATAATACAAATTAGTATGCAACTCTTGATTTTAATATAAATTTGTCCTAGTTTCTAGGAGATGACGCATAATAGTTCCAATATTCACTTCCCTTCATAATTTATTGGTACAATAGATGTTTTATATTTGTTATTGGACTTCTGACAGATTAATAGAATATTTATTTCAAAACCTGAAATTTTTTGGTATATTTATGTTGATAAAAATGATACTTTTCAGTAACACAGAATACTCGAAAAATAATTAATCATACAATAATAAAACCACGTAAAAAATGAATATTATGTTTATTTAGAAGAATGAGTAGTAAAGAGCTAAAGAGAATGATTGTTGCTCATATTGTTTCATTCTTTATGGGGTTTCATCTTTCACCTTGTTTTAGTAATGATCAAATCAATCAAAATTCATCCCCTAATTTCTAACTAAGAAAAATCAATAACAATTACTTTTAAATACAGGCACTGTTTTATGTTGAAATTAAATATCAATTAGTCACAAGTAATTGATAAATAGACAATAGAAAATGTTTGTCCACGTACAGACAACTTTTCCTAGTCATCTATATTTCTTAGGTTGAAACACATACGGAAGTCATTTCATAATATTCACCTTTTCATGTAGCAGCGTTAAATTAATTCACAATTAATATCTGTTCCGTTGTACTTCTGCGCTACACAAAGTTCCTGCAGGAATATACACGCCACGTTCGATACGATCAACAAGTCTCTTTCTCGGCGTGGCTGGACTTATATCGCCGAGGTTTCGCGCGCGTTCCTTTTGCAGGAATGGCGATATCGGTTAGAGTAAAAAAGTTCAAAATACCAAAATGTAAAGGAGAAAAGTTAATTAAAATTGTGTTTAGAGGTACGTATTTTATTAATTTATCTGTGAAATTAATATTTTGTTTATTTAACACTATACATATATTAATATATATATATATATATATATATATATATATATATATATATATATATATATATTTAGAAATTTGAAACATCTAGAGAAGTATAAAAATAATTACTCATATTAATTTTATTGTTATACTTTTGACCATAACTTCAGTTCCTGATGATGATGATAAATACATAGATATTCGCACGTTCGGAATATATATATTAATTAATAAATCTTAATTATTTCCCAGGCGATGAATACATAAGTAATCAGAAGTTCGGAATATATATTTCAATGAAACCATATTTCTATCACACGTCATTTTGAAGATTGAATTTTCAAAGCCACCTCAAATCTTAATTAATTAAGAGCGGTTTCTTATTGGGAACGTGGAAATGAAACTTTGATATATTTTTCGAGCTTTCGAATACTTATGTATTCATCGTTTGGGAAATACTTAATTGAGATTTGTGGTGGGTTTGAGTTGTATAAATTCTTGTAAAAATTTTAAATTCATACGATTGAAAATTCAATATTCAAAGTGACGTTGAAAGGAATATTGATTAATTGAGAAGTTGGATTTCATATTAACAATCCAACTTCTCAATCTTTTACCATAACTTACGCGTCATAATAACACCTAGGAATTCAGGAAGTCTACTTAAATATTATATATCAACAAACATGTTATATACATAGTTTGAATTTTTCAAAAAAGATTTTTTCCCTTTTTTACCCCTCCACTTATACTATAGTATACAAATTCCAAAATTTGCTGCAATTTCTTAAATTTCTTATTTCTTAGACCCTTTGATATGTTTATCAAAGACTCTAAGAAAAGTCGAAACGTCAAATTTTATTTTCCAAAAATTATTAAAAAAAAATAATTTTGAAGTAGAAGAGACCTAAAATCAAAAACATTCAGATATATTATATATATATATTTATAAAAATTAATAAAAACTCCTATAGTAACCAGAATCAATATTTCATTTAATCAATATTTCTATCAACGTTAATTTGAATTTTGAATTCCATGAATTTTAAAATTTTTCACAAGAATACGATTCAAAACCACCGAAAATCTTAATTACTTATTGTAAGTAGAAATTTTATTATTCTTATCATATTTCTTAAATTGTATTTGATATCCCAGATGATGAATACATAAGTATTCGAAATTCATTCAAAATTTATTAAAGTTAGTCCACTTTGTTGTTTCATTGCCACGTTCCCAACAAGAAACCTAGTCAATTTTATCTATCTCCCAAAAATTATTAAAAAAACTAATATTGAAAAACAGAAGAGACCTAGAAGATTTAGAAACATACTAAAAATTCTTGGGTTGATTTTTATTGGAATTTATTTTATCCTGACCTCTCACTTCTGAGTATTATCAGCATTATCAAAAGAATTATAATTGAAATTTGATATAAAAAGGATAAAATGAGAAGTAAAATTTTTGTTAGAATTATTTATTAAAAATCACAAAAAGTAATGTGACATGGTTCAGAAATTTCGTGAATTACTACTAGCTTAGCAACAATCTCTTATATTTATGAATATAATTTGGCTAATCTAATAAGGAAGTTGAAATCTCCATATATTCTAATTGGAAGTTTCGATGCCCAGAATGTATGCTTACCAAACTCTATTTCGAAAACAAATGTTAATATAGTTAATTTATGATTTATTGGTCTTAGTTTTTGTGACCCTTCTACTTCGTCTCTCTTATAGAAAACACTGGATAGTCTTTAAGACAATCCCCATTTCTAATGTATTAGAACACGAAACAATTTGTGAAACAAGGCGAATTCTAGCTGAAATGCATTTAAAGAATTCACTGAATAACAAATATTTCAGCTACAAATATCGATGAATCTAAAGCAGCATTCAAGAATTTAATAATCCAAAAGGCAATAACATACGTTGAGAAATAGTTAATATCAACATCTCGAAAGGTCGATCGCTGCTGGAATAAAAATTGTGCGGTCCATAGTGGAATAAAAATTGTACGACTGCAGTCAACGAATGTAAACCTATTTTCAATGAATTAATATATATTGTGGGACTACCGACAATTATATAACTTAATAAAAATGAAAACCAAAGCAGGATGGGTGATCAAATTGAGTAAAAAAGCTTGTTAGACTCACTACGTTTCCACACTTACCTCTGTCACGTTCGGGATAAATTTCGACAAAAATACGACAAAGAAAATACAATGGAACTTGGAATAAAATTCCCGCAAATTCAATAGCTAATAATTTTGAAGAGAAATGCAACTGAACGAACCCCTATTCCCTATTTTTCTAATGGTTAATCTGATCTTGACTTCTGTATCTTCAATTTATTTCGAAGATCTAAACTTCACTCTTCATTGTTATAAAAATTTTATCGTTGGTTCTGATAATATAGCATTCTTTCTGCAAAAATAATTATGAAATATCTCTCTAATATAATTGCTGGAATTATATAATAACACCATATGGATGAGACAGCATTTCTCAACGCAATGGTGAGACAATTTCAATTCGTGTGATGAAACTATCACCAGATCTCAACTCATATGGTTCATCTCTTTAACATGCACAATGTGCAAGCTAATAGAAAATATTATGGAAACTTTATTTACAAATTAGCAAGCGAATCTGACTTAAAAACTCTTGATTCTTTTAACAATGTAGTTCCAAGAATTTGCCTTGGAGCCCTAACTAAAACATCTCACGTGAATTTAGTGAATTTCATCTTTGGTTGAGACGACTACTTCTCATGTCATACTGCGTACAAGTTTAAGCACAACCTGAAGATATAATAAATCGTTTATACGATATTAGTAATTCTGGCTCCAAATACCAACCGCTTCCAGCAAGCTTGTCGCCTATCTGAATCAACCCCCATTGGTATCTCATCCTGTCCTCTTTGGATAAAGCAATAACCAAAGTTTAATAAATCTTCAAATATGATAATAACCTGAACAAAATATGTTACTATTTATTAATAAAGTGAAATTGCAGCTTTTAAATAAAATATTGCATAAAAAATAGAGAAATAAAATATGCTATGCAAATACTTATGCACTTATGCTAGCAAATTCATTTGGGGCTCTGAGCTTTAATCAAAAGATTGATTGAACATTGGGTCATCTATGTGAAACGTCTATAAAATTAGTGGTTTGTGGATACAGTTTTTGGACGCAGACTACTTAGTGGACATAGCCAACTAACGGATCTGACCATCTTAAATGTCAGTACTGCTAAATACCACTCACAGTTAAGTTGTTCACAATACTCCGATAAACGCCGTTATAACCAACCTAGAAATTTGATCCAATGAATTATTTAAATACTTCAGAACAGTTAATTATTATTCAAAAGACCCCACGACGATCATCATGAAACTCTATATATAGAATATTGATACGATTCATCATATCTATTTTTAGCGGAAACATTTACTTACCGGGATACCGGAAGTGGCCATTATCTCAGGAAGCCTAACAGATATTGAACCATGAATAACAACTCTCTTCGATAGATCTCATCATTCTCATCAAGATTTATCTGTGTGTGAAAATTCATGATGATTGACGAATGCGCAGAAAAGTTTCTGAGCAAAAAGTATGCAAATGGATCATTTTTATCAAAAAAAGTTCGTTGCTCCAGAAGGCATAATTCATACAGATGGCTGGTTAACCTATCGATGCCTCAGCAATGAAGGCTACACTCATGAGTGGATCAATCACAAAGAAAGATTAATTTCTGATAGCGGGATTCATATCCAAAGAATGTCGTAAATCTAAATCAAAAATAGACTAATTCATTTCATTAATAGAAGAAATCAAAATCACAAATGTAGAAGTTAACCTATCCTAACCTAACCTTACAAAAATTACTAAAATCTTATTTTATCTATTGATTTTTCGTGAAAAAAATGCATTTGCATACTTTTTCCACATGCGCATTTGTCAATAATCATGATCATTGTAGGGTGGCTTATCATACTTGTACCAATCTATTTCACGAAATATACATAATATTAACAGTTTGTTAATGTTAATATTCAGGTATCATAGTTAAATTGTAAGTTAATTATTGAATTGTAATATTTCTCTCATTCTAATGTTTTCTAATGTTTTCGACTGTGGGGTGGAGTTATACACATTGTTAATATTACTTTCTTACTCAATTTATTTATTGTCTCACATTAACTAGTCACTATTTACTCAACTATGCACTAAAACACTACTAAACGAATATGTAATTTTTAATAAATTAATTTATTTAATATCCTGATGTTTTCGGAATGACATCAGATTATTTACTGACTTCTTCGCTGATAAACAAGCAAGTATTTATACATAAAGAGTTTTCCGATCATTCGATTCTAGAAAGTAGACAAACAAATAACAAAAAATTGATTCTATAGTAACAATATAAACAAATCGCTGCTGTAAATAAGTCATAAAAATATATAAACAGCCTTTCCGACAACTGCAGGATGTCCCCAAACTATAAACTTTTCTATCCTAACCGAACAGGAACAATTCGTAACATAACTTTACTAGATATCAATTTTCTTATCTCCTGTCGAGACAAATTAATTTAAACGAAAAACTACTACAAACTACAAAGAAGCCTAATGATGGCTTCTAAGACATAATAAACGTTTTGATTTTATTATTTTCATAATAATAATGTTGTCCGCATCATTTAGCAGTGTGAGTTCTTCGCTAAAATATATTTATATGCCATGAACTTATGAAATTAACGCCTTAAATTTTAAATACCATCATTTTTACCTCTACTAATGTTACTTTATCAACTATTTGTGTTTTATAATGAATTCATAGTTTCACACCCGCATTAGCTGTTGGTATAAACCGGAAATTAGTTGTATACAAAGAGAACAATTTATTGTACCATGAAATTCATGATATCTTCTATATAACAGCGACAATATGTAGGTTATTATTAACCGGTGAAGGCAATATATCACATTAAAATTCCTAATCTGAAAATTACTCTGTAATCTATAAATTATGACTTATTGAATAGAGATTCACCTCTTTGTATCTATGTATATGTGTATTTGTTTTGAGTTCTGATTTGAAATTTTTTTTCGAATTCATAAGATGTTAATGATGTTCAAAGGTTGGTTGGTGCCTCATTCATAAGTCCTTTGTAAGTTACCCCAGCATTTACCAATTGAAAAGGTTCCAGCATTATTTGGTTATCAGTATTATCATTGATGAGATCAATTTTAGCTGCACATTTTTTTAGAATAATCACAGCATTTAACATACCTAATTTTTTATTTTCTGACCTCCTAGTTTGAAAATATGAATTTTTATTAAATTTGGTGTAGCCCGAAAATAAATAAAAAAACTAATAAACCCGGATAAAGAATAGGAAATATTACATAAAGAGAACTCCCAAATGTTTTCAATGATATATTTGAGAAAAATCCAAACATTGGAACAGAGGTCAGTAACAATATTTGTAGGAGGGTTACTACTTGAGTTTTGAGATATAGCAGCATTGATGTAAATATGTCAAACCTGACATTTCTTTGTCCTGCTTATTATTACATGCAATCAGGACCTATATTGTATATACATATATACTTCGATTAGTACTATAAGCAAGTTGATTATTATCTAGTGTGAGTATGTTTGCGAGTGATGTCCAGCGTCATAATTCTTAACTTTTTTCTTTGAATTATTTTGTATATGACAGAATTCACTTGCAAATCTTTCCTGATTTCATTGTTGGGTATAAAACACGGTGCGTAGGTGATTATACGTAATACTTTAGACTGAAACTTCTCTATAATCTCGAGGTCTGTTGTCCATATTGGCTTGAAGGTGACTTTGGAAACTAGGTGTTGAGTCCGTTGTATAGATAGATACCCAGGTACATTACGCTGTCTGTTTGTGGTAGGGTTTTTCCGTTTACGGTTACTGCAGTGTAACTGTAACACTTCTACATTTTGTACAGGGGGTTTGGAGTGATGTTGCTTCATTAATGTTGATTCGCCCGTTTCTTCTCCAGTCGTGTATTTTCTAAGATGTTGTTGTAGACCTGATGCTGCTACGGTAGGGTTTGTGTGGTTTACCAATATTGCTTTGTCGTCATGATGCGGCATTATATCTCTACTTGTCAGAAGATTAGCAGTAAACAGTATAGAATAAGTCCCCGCATGCTACCCTCGGACAGTGCCAATTTCACTGGGAAAAGTTGCTACACACTAGTCTTCAATTGCACGATTTATTGTGCCCTCTACCTATGCACTTGTTCGATGGTACTATGTTGTCTAAATTAGTGGTTTGGTAACATGTTATTTGATTCGATTATTGGCATGATACTTGTTAATATTAATTTTTCCAGTAATTTGCTGTAGGTTGTGACATTATTAGGAGGGGTTTCCAGGTTTAGAGATGAGGGTGATTTGGGAAGCCTGGGCTTTTATTAGGATGAAGGCTGCTTTTAATAATTGTATTTACTGTTACTGTAAAGAGCTTAGGTACTGGTGACATCTGGTTTGGGGCTTCTATTCCTTGCTTTATTTTTATCTCTTCTGTTGGACTTATGTGTGATAGAAATGGTTGGAAGAATTTCTCTAAATGAATTCATCTTCTTTCTCCTGGTCAGTTCGGGTCCACGATTTGCTTACTTTTCGCATTGGGGGAATTGTTTCTTTGAAATATTCTATATTTCTACTAGTTTTCCATAACGAATAGTTGGACTCAGCAGTGATGGACAGGTTTTCTAGTATTATTTGAATGATTTGTTTTTCAGGTTACTAATAACTCCATTTGCGGGAGGCAGTTTCGTAACGGGATATCTAGTTCGTTGTCATGTTATTTTCAATTTTCTGTTTCATTTTCACTAAACAGTTTTATTGTAGTCTTTGTGCTGTATCTCAGAAGTGGATTTTCTAGAGCGATTCTGTATTAGATTGTTTAGATAATTAACTGCTAGTTCTATACCTGCTGTTGTTTTTAGCGGAATACTAAGTTTTATATCAACTACAATTAGTCAAAATATTTCCAGTTGGTTTCCTTATTGAACAGTTTTTTCAGTTTATCTCTTTCGATAATTCTGCAACTAATTGTAATGTGTGGTCGGAGGATAACTCTAGATTTGATTCTGTCTCTAGGTATCCAGTGAAAATACCTTCTGTAATAGAAAAATCTAGTAAGTCTGGGAGCTTATTTTGGTCACTTGGCCTGTAAGTCTATGAGTAGGTAGAAAGGTGGTTTAGTTTTAATGCTTACATTGTGCTATATAGCACTCTACCCTTATCTGGTGCTGTGAGTTTTGAGCACAGACTGTATTTTTGGCGTTATAGTCCCTCCTGTTAGATATTAATAACAGACAAAAGTACTATATGAAACTTGAAAGCTGGTTGTGTCAAATTTGTTATTATGAAGATAACTATAATAAGAGTCTTTGTTTATAACCTTAATAGTGGAAGATCTCACTTGCCTAGAAGTTCATCTTCTATATAAAATATAGTGAACTGCAATGTTGCACTTTTAAGAATTATAAATACTTGAATTGTGGAATTAGGTGTCTAGCACAATAATAAGTAACTGGGTTGATTGATGATTACGTCGATTATTGAAATCTGACATAAAGTTTGACATTTTTATGGTGAAGGTATTCAAAACATGTTATCATACGAGTGCTATTTGAGTTGTTTACAGATATTTGAAACATTTACCTTAGTCAAAAAGTGGAACTAAGTCGCAAACATTTTTGTGCTATGATTTTCTATAACTTTCGACGTGGATTAAACCAACATTAATCTGCAGATCGAATCATTATCATCAACTATTACAAGATCGTCATGTGATATACCATGAGATTGAGGCATAACTGGCCAAAATCGGCCTGTTTTTTCGACATAACTGGACACGTTGCCACCATTTCATTACAGCAACGTAAAATGGTCAATTATGAATGGTACACCAGCATTTTTTTGCCACAAGAAATCAGGGAAACTAAAGTTCCAGAAAAAATAAAAAAAAATAAAAGCACCGAATCGATGCGTCCACCTCGGTACAGTTCATGTTTACACTCAATGATTTCTTCTTATTCTCGTAGATAAAAAATTAATTGCGAGCTCAAGTTTTTCAACACATGAAGAAGCGGTTGATACGTTCAATTCACATGTTTTGAAGGAACCTCAATCGGAATGGAGAAAATGCTTCTACAATTGGTTCAAATTCGTGCAAAGGTATATTGATCTTAATGGAAAATATTTTGAAAAACGATAAAGCCATATTATAAATATTTGTTTTTATGTGTCTCTCTCAAAATTTAAGCAGCAACTCTCGTAATGATAACAGTGATTGTTTAAGGTAGAGAGATCACTACGTCACACAAACGCTTAAGCCGAAAAATATATACTACTCTAAGAAAGAAATCAAGCAACGCAATTTAAGAATGGTAACCAGGTCTGAGGGAAGAAAAAATCATAAGAAATCCAAGAAAACAGAGGAAATTCACCTTAAGAGGGAATGAGATACGTATATTATGTACATCTCGTGTGGGTAGAAGTATAAAATAAATATAAAATAAATATATAAATAATAAACTGAACAAAGGATAGCTGATTTGAATTAAGTTCTGTTACATTCATATGCTAGGTTTTTCATTGTGAATATTTAGATAAACTTAGTATTGTTCAACCAGTGCAACAAAATGTTCCTGTATTTTAAAAAAATTGATAAGCTAACTAGACTCTACATCTGGCTCTAATCAATATAGTTTAAACAATAAATTAAATTAATCTTGTGAAATAATTTTCTGGACACACCCTCATTGTGTTATTTTCTCATTTATGGATTATATATATAAATATAAATAGTTGTCTATGGAAATTGATCAATCAAAGCAATAAATATACTCTTTTTTCCTTATAATCGCTCTGAAGATCTTTATCAAACGTGTCTTCCTGGCTTCCTTGATCATATCTTTCTTAGACCTTTTCTACTAAGTCATATTTAATTCTATAATCTCTTTTAAAATTTGTCTTTCATCCCTCTTTTCATTTTCGAGATGAATAGTTGTGGTTTATCTTTTGATATACTGTTTACCTTTGTCTAAATTATCGATTCTCTAGGCCTATCAACTTATGTTGGCAATTAAATAAATACATTAATGTTTATTTCGTACAAGTAACAACGGTCGTTTAAAATTTGGAATGTTTATTAAATTACTTCGATATAAATTCAAATTCAAACAGAGTGCTTGTAATACCATTCATTCTTTGAATACAACAATATTTTACAAAAGCATGATGTGACTTAGAGGAAAATTTAGATTAAAAGATTAGAAAGATTAAAAGTCTGAGGTCCATGTTTCAAATGGAGTTATTTTTAATCCGCCAAAAATGAGGTCGTTGCCGTTACCATAAGTTTCGTATATTAATTAAACACAATTAAACGAGAAATAAGAACTGATTAACAATTAGAAAGCTGTTTAAAAAAATACTAAAATAGATATGGAAAACTGTGCTTTTACAACTCGTTGTTTCCTGTTAACGAAAAACAAACACAAGTTTTTTCACTAAATAAATAAACTCTTGCTCTTTCAAAGCGTATTTTTTAGATAATGGAATACATCAATTTGTAAGTAATTTTAGAATAAACTGGGGAAATATTCATGAAAACATCATTTGTCCGCTCTGTTTAGGATTATGCTTAGATAATATGTATTATTATTGTATATTCATGGAATAGAATTTTCATCTCGAGAATTTTTTAATCCATTTTAGCACTCATGTGAAATATTTTTCACAACAGAATCATAGTTAGTTGACATTATTTGTAATATTTTCTTCGTTTGACATTTTTATCAATAGCGAAATCGTGATACAACCTGGAATTAACCGTCAAAATTGAGTTCCATGTGAAACTAAATAATATTTATTGCTCAAACCCCGTTGGTGTATAAATAACATTTGTAGTCACTTTTTAAAAACGAATAACCAAGCTTTAGAATAATTGTCAGAGAATTCAAAAGATGTAATAACAGAGTTGGATGAGCTGAAAGCAATTATAATGTTTGTGGGTTTGTGTTGGGAAGTATCTTGAGTTATCTAAAGGGTTGGCTAAAGGTCGATTCAATGCTTATTTGAGATATGATCCTGTAGAGAAATCACGTATTATGCGGTAGGGAATATTGCCTCCAGTTCCTAAATTCTCAATTATCTCTACATATATCTTACAAATATCTGAAGATAATTTAGTGGGGAGTTGTAATAAATGTTTCATCAAAAAATGTAAGAAAAACATTGCCATATATAAATGGGGTTTTTAACATGAAATTAAGAAGAAAAGTTCTTCTGACTAATTCTCTATTTATTCAGGGCTGTTAAAGGAAAGCACGGAAAGAGTCTGTTTGGAAATGAAGTTATTAACTGGGTTATAATATCTAAATTTGAATTCATAACAGCGTTAAAAACGTATTCATAGTGACAGAATAAAACAAGTTGGAAAAACTTTGTAAATATGAAAGCTTTTGTTCTGAAAACAAAAAGAATCCCTCGTGCAATACTAGAGTGTGAATCTCTTACTTGCTCTAGGACTCCTATTTATACAACGTAGGAGGTCAGGGATGTAACAAAAAATTTTGGTCAATTTATAATGAAATACGTACGAATTACGTTCCCGAAATTTTTTTGGTTTCAGCCAACTGTGAATTAAAGTTTATAGCCAATACTTATAAATTAATTATAACTTTACTATAGTCCTTCAGCTATCAGAACTTCATTTCCAAATTAATTGTACGAACTAGATAGTTACTAATAATTATAAACTAAATCGTCACTGATAATTATAGGAACTGTTAGCTCAGTTCAAAGCCCTTCGTTTAATTAACAAACAGCGTTTCGATCCCGTTTCATTCTAATCGATCGAACGATCGAAACCTTTTTTTTTGAGGAAGAAAATTATTTAGCTCTAGCTTCATTTCAAAATATAATGGGATCAGAAAGTTGTGAAATAAGTAAATTTTTCTTAAAACATGACAATCGGACTGTTACGTTGTTCATAAAAAATTTCGTTAATTATTGTGGTTTAGTAGGCACTTCTGTCGACTACTCTAGAAATAAAAAAATATTTGTCAATTTCCCACTTCCAAGACAAGTGAAAAATTGACGTTTCGACCTATTTCGGCCTTAACAAAATATTTTAACAATATATAACAATGTACATCTATATATTCATTAATTCGCTTTTCTTCTAATTAGTTCTAATCAACCGCATTCCTTTTTACTTCAAATTTATGTGTAATCAGCACGATGTTCTTTATCCCATATTCTAAATATATCAATAGAATTCCTCCATTCTGATATCTATTTGTCGTCTCGCCGACTCTACGTTTTGTTATTGCTTTTTCAATATGCGTGTATGCTTGCAATTAAATATTTTTCATTCTTCAATATTGATCAAAGAAAAAAAGGGGATATTTGGGTCAATACTGCATAAAAATGCAGAATGTAAAACTGCAGAAAACTAGATGGCTTCCAGATAGTGTTTTATTTATTAATTTAATTATGAGGTTAATGCAGATTATGTGGATATAATAGCAACTACGAATAAGTAAATTCAAATTTGATTGTTATGGTGGGGGTTTGATTGGATTATGATTTTTATTTTCAAGGCTGGAGATTAATTATAATGATATTCAGAGTAATCGTTCATTTAGCAAAATGATTCTATTCAGTGAATTAATATAGTGTGAGTAACCTTCGAGCCGGTAAGAACGCTTTGCCTTTAGTCTTCCTCTTCTGCTTCTTCTCGAGAACTCATTATGCTCTTTCTAACGTCAGAATATTGGGACTTTAGTTCTTATTCTCCTTTCATTCATTTTTTCCATTCTTTCCGATCCCTTGTCATTTTAATCATCTGCTGTATTTTTAAGGAGTTGTACACTTTTTTGCAATGGGTAAAAAAATGTTAAACTCGCGTCAGGACACGTGACCTAATCGAAAATTCGTAGGACAGATGGAGAGTAGACAGCCGGCGCGGTTGCTACATCTCTTCAAATAAGTCATTGCGTGCTATACGATACTTCTTGTACGAAAATGTATTCATTTATTCTCATGACGCGTCTGCATGGCTTCAAAAAAAATTGGAAAAAGCTTTTATGAATTGCCAATGTTTGAGATTTCAACATAAACTGCAGACGACAAAAATCAACTATTAATTAATTAATTTTTAAATAATGAATTTGGTTTAACTATGTCAAATGATTGCAATCTTGAGACAACGAAATACAAAACTACTGTTGATGCGGTCTTTATTAGATATTTAAATAGGTTCGATACAAAAATGTTCAGCTATCATAAACCGATCGTATCAGTTTTAGAGGTTGGCGATGATGGTTTGATAATAATGATGGTGAAAAAGTCGTCGAAATTATGTATGGCAGTTGACATTTTTCTGAGAGGTAAATTTGGTAATGTAATAAAAATTGTCATGTTTGTGTACGATAGCGCAATAAATAAATATTGTTTTCTACCATATAAATGATAGTACTTTCATACTGATAATTAAAGCAATTCGTGCAAAATGGTTTCTTAACCATTTGAAAATATCAAAAATGCACAACGTTAATATTCAAGTTTTCACTTCTGCCAGCACTCCCGCAGTGCAACCCGCCGCTTGTTTTCCTTGTCTTCCCCCTTCTTGTGCTTCTTTGTTGTAGCCAAGTTTTCCTGAGTTTTTCGTTCCTTCTTTTCTTATATCTTTTTGCTTCTATTACTTTTATTATTAGGCTTTGTGGTGCTCCCCTCTTTATGTGTCCGTACTAGTTTAAACAACTTTACTATTTTGTTTCCTATTAGTCCCTGTTTGAGCTACTATAAATTCACCTCATTTCTTATCCTATCCATCCATCCCTGCTACTTTCCTCAGATTTATTTCCGCTGCTACTGTTTGACTCTATCTTTTTGTTAATTACCCAAATTTCCCTTCCATATATTAACGTGGTCTTATTAAGAACATACTATATTTGACTTGCTTTTCTCACTCTGTTCGCTATCTCCATATCTATTTTCCCGACTTCTATGAAAATGACGAGATATTCAAAAGTATTCACTCTACGTATTCGTTGTCCTATCATTGTTAAATCTTTCCCATGTTTTATTTTCTATTGTCTCCATTTTCTTAAAAGTATCTGCTACGAATACTATTTCGTCAGCATATAATATTCCGTCTATTTTTACTGATTATAGATTTCTGTAGCCAATTATTGTCTTCAGTTTATAGTTCTTCTCTTTTATTGTTTACATTATCCTATTCATGACAAGTATAAATAGAAGAGGAATAAGACTATCTCGTTGTCTTACTTCTATCTCCATCCTAAAATCCGTCGATCTTCTTTCGTTTATTTGAACTTTCCTAACGTTTTCATATCTTCCCTATGTTACATCTGTTGTTTTCCTGGTGATTCCTATGTTCCTATTATAATACCGATGAAAACACTCTTGTCTGCTCCGAAACTAATCGCCAACTTCGAGCAGATGCTTGAAGTTTAGTTGAAGGTGCATTTTTGAAATTACATTTGATATGAACTACTTTTGTTTGTGTTCATCATTGTAAAGTTGTTTCTATTAAAACAAATACTAAAAACCCTATAAGTCGTGGTATATGTTAATATAATTTTGATGAAAATGTGTTTTTTATTTTGTTGGAATATGTATATAGCTAGCACAGCAAACCTTCTTTCAAAAATACGAATGAAAGAAATTGTGCTCCTTTTTCTTAAATAAAATAAGGAAAATAGAATTGGTTTCCTTTAATGTTTGAAATAGAATTCACATCGCATTATATGCACGGCGGTGAGTTCGCATTGTTTGCGTAAATAATAAAATGAAATATTCCTTGGAGGAATTTTAATTACATAGAGCTATGTGAAAATTAATAAAATACTAATATTGATAGAGTGTATGTGGCATACAATTATGCAAGTTGTATGTCGGAAATAATATGAGAATTTATAGTTAATGAGAAAATTTAATCACGGATCTCGTATTCATTCTACCACATCTTACAGATTCAATTTAATGGCGAAATTTCTCGTATTTTTGAGTAAATATTTCATTCCGTTGTTTGAATGTCGTTCCCAAAAGTTCAGCTTCGCAAACACGATAAAATATCAAATTTAATGAATTAAGTTTTGAATTAATAATGAGTATGGGATTTCAACAACCGGAGCCCTATTTTTTCTATAAGGACAATCGTATGAAATGAAAGCTTTAGAATTGAGTTATAAGAAACTGAAAATTCATTTAAATTCTTGCATCTCTTTTATAATCGTGTATTAACAAAATTCCAACTTATCTAACTATTATTGACTCATTAGAAGCGGATATTTCTGAACTAGTCATAAATATCAAAACCACACATATCAGTTTCAGTTCCTATTCCTAATAAAGGATGTAAATGAAACAGATACCACCCCTATAACTTTTGAATGGGTTGTTCGAAATTTGAGTGTTATTCCAGATATCCTCTATTAAGATCAATAGACTTTTGCATACGTTTGAACCATTTTTTCCTTTTCGATTGAGGTACCTCCAAACCATATGATTGGACCCTTCAAACGCTTCTTTATGTGTAGAAAAAATTGACCTCGCAATTTATTTTCGATCTGCAGGAAGAAGAAGAAATCGAGCCAAACAAGAATTGTACGGCGGATAATCCATCAGTTCGATGTTTCGACTGTTCAATAACGTTTTTGTTTAAACTGATGTGTGAGATCTCGCATTGTCGGGCAAGGAATGATTCATCTTCTGCGAATGGTTTCTCTGCTTTTCTCTAACAATTCTGGCGGAAAATTCTGGTGTACCATTCAGAATTAACCGTTCTACTTTGCTAAAATGGAACGGTGGCAACATGTCCAGTTATTCCGAAAAAGTAGGCGACCATACAGTCGTTTGTTGTTTAGTTTCAGGTCCATATGCATAGCATATATCCATGATTTTTTGCCTGTCACGATCTTATAAACGTCTTTTGAAGCATCGCTTTTGAATTTTGTCAGCATTTCTTTGCACTAATCGACAAGGGTTTTTGTATTTGAGAGCGATTGTCAAATTATGCGGTGTTCAACGACAAATCTTTTGACAGCAAAATGTTCATGCAATATTGAATGTATGCCCGTGGCATTAATACTCAAGTATGCTGAAAAATCACAGTATGTCACATGAAAATGTTGCAATATCAGTTTACGCCCAACATCGATGTTTTCTGGTACAACAACCGATTTTGGATGACTTTCTCGAAACTCATCCTGTAGCGATTGAATTCGAAAAACCAGCGAAACATGATAACTCGAGATAATAGCAATGTCAGATTTGACATATTCACATCAGTGTTGCAATATATTTAAACTTTAGTAGGAACCCTCGTATAAAGTATCGATAATTTCAACAATTCTTACCAATATCCATGTTAGTAATGAAATCTTGATAAACAATTTTTTTATCCATAAAAGATCAGATGAATTAATTGTTTTTAAACCGATGACGATGCACTAATTGATAATTACATAATAAAACTAAAAAGAAAATTTTTTATTTAAGAATAAAATAATAGTTTGACCAACTATGCCTATTTTCTAGTAATTCATTTAAATCTAAATTGAAAGAAAGATAAATCTTTTGACGTTTCGACGAAGTATTTATTTTGTTTGTGTAAATTGAGAGGTAAAGCTTTTGAAACTCTCCATATTTCATAAACAGGGTTGTTCTCGTGAATCCTTTAGTTAGAAGTGAAGGGAACTTAAATGTGCGTCATTTTCAAGTTATTTTAACATGTACGCTTCTTTTAACTAGCTTAGTTTTTGAATTCGCTAGAAACCAAAAATGAAGAAAATCAATTTTCAACAAAAAACAATACATTGAGATCTATATTCTATATATAATATTTGCATTTGATATATAAAGTTATTTTCTGTTTGCTAAAGAAGTTGTTTATAATTATTTTATGAATCTAATCAAAGCTGAGGTAGGGGCAAAGTTGAGATGAGATTTTTGACAAAGGACATGAAATTTGGAAAGAAATATCTTTGACGAATTTCTTCAGAGAAGTATTCTACGTAATTCAAAAACTATTATTGATTCTACCACTTAAGAAAAAATGTACCTACAACAAATACGCATAGAGAAACTCCCTGAAATTAATTTCCAGTTTATACCAGAGGGTATAGTTGATAATAAACATTTTCCTATAATAAATGAGCATTTATCTTCTTCTCCACTGGGCAGAAATTAAATATATACAAAATATTTTTGTTACTTTCTATTCTACTCATTTCACTTGACTTTGTCACGCATAAAAAACAGAGTTTTGATCTAGATTGACAACAATTAAAGGCATAGAATTATTAGCATCATGTAATAATCTTGAATGTTCAGTTTGTCAACTGAAAAGCCAACATATTGGCTCACAGATCAGAATAAGATCCCTGATGTTATAGATTTATTTGTAATCAGGAATGTATTTTAAAATTATCTGAACGTTGAAGAGGCCTGGGGCTTGAATTCGGTTTATTTTTTTGCATCATTGTCCTAGTACCATATGAGGTTAACTAAGTAATAGAGAAGCAATCACTTGCCAACAATGGAACTGCTTGTAATCTTGGAATAAATGAAAATATTCACACGCACACCTTTCACTGATGAACATTTTTTTTTTCAACGGGTGGGCATATTAACGTAACATGTAAGAAATACTGATTGATTTTTATTGAAAAGTTTATTGAGAATATACTGATTTTTCTGTTTTTCAGGTGTTTCTCATTTAACAAAAATTGTGGAAGAAGATGGTCTCGAAACAATCAATGTGAATAAGGTAAAATTTTTATTGATATCAAGCTAAATTTAAAAACAATTTTGACTGTTGAATACGTAAGATATCAGGAGGATTTCAGAAGGATTTATATAACAATATCAACGATGATAGATGTTGAAGTGAAGTTATGATGTTGATTATCTTTAAAACAATTTGTGTCATGAGACTTATTTGAGAATTTTAATTTGATTATCAACTATTGGGGTATTACTTCCAAACAAATCCCTAGTACGCCACCAGTATGTTTATTACTTACTAATTACTTATAAATTACTATAAATTTTTAAAAATTTCGGTGTGCGCAGAACAGTTCTTCTTTTAATGCATATCCATTAATGGATGTCGCAGAACAGTTACACTATGATTTTCTGTTTTATCTTCCACAGCGTATTTCATAAAACGATGTTTGTGTAAATTTGCTATAGCTAATAGTTTTTTTATCTTCAAATTCAATACTTTTGGTGGTTAACCAGTCAATAATTTCTTGTTTTCTCGAAGATGAAGTTGGAGTCTTCTCTATGAATGATAACTTGCGTTATCCATAACTACTACTTAACCAGCCAGAAGATTTTATCATTTCACCAATGTAGTCTTAAAAAACAACCGAATCCATGTCCTCGTGGTAATCTCCTGTATGGCACGACTGAAATCTTAGCAAATATTCTCTTGAAAATCCCTCTTCGCTTCCAATATGGACGATTATTAGTCTTTTCCCTTTACCTGAAGGCACCTTAATACCCGTTGACAGGCCTTTCATGAAAGCTTGTTGAGCACTGGTTATATTTTCGTCTTGCTACATTTTTGGTACTGTATAACCTTCATTAATCCACGTCTCATCAAAATAAAATATTTTCTTATGCTCTGTTCTGTACTGCTTTATACTTCTTAAGTATTTTCGTCACCAGCAAACAATTTCATCGCTTTCCAGTGAAAGTGCTTTACGGTTAAACTTTTTCCACGCAAAATCCATATTTCTCAAAGTGGTCTATAAAAGTGTGAACTTTTCTTCGAATTACTTTTGGTGTAACTGTTAAACGAAAACGTAACTGTATAATCTACTACCTAAGTAATCCCTAACAATATTTCGATAATGACACTTCAGGTCAGAAAACATATTATTCCTAATTCTCTTACGCAATTACTTGAAACTTTATTAATAATGTAATATTACAAACAATACTATTTCAAGACCTACACCTATGGCCGACACCGAAATTGAGCCGAACTGGACGGAATTCCCCATTTTATTACTCTAAACCTTTTTGAAATAGACTATAACTTCCTCTAAATATACAATAGTAAGTTAAAATTTTATTATTAACCCAACATTTTTCAAGGTAGCTTTTATCGAAATTATAAATTGAACAAAAGTTGAATAACTTGAACCACAACTTTGAAAAATATAAACATAAAATAAAAATAAAGTGGTTTTAATAATCTGACTACTGTTCTCGTTGGATGTCAAGACTACATGAAACACTCTATGCGTGTTTATTCTCTCTTAAATACTAATCCTATTGAAAACAAAAGCTTTAATTAATTATATTTATGGTTGTCACGTTACACCAATACAAAATTAAGGATGAGTAATTTGATAAGCTAATGGAACTTCAAGTGTCTTAGGGCCATAGGGAACCGTTAGAGTAAGACGTTGACTCCCATCAGGGGACGGTCATTTTACAATAAATCTTAACGAATACAATAGTAAGTAGAAGTTAAATAGGTAGATTTATGATTCTTGATGATGATGAATAAACTGTTGATTTTAATATTTGGGTCCCTTTTTGACATGACAAACGTTGCTATTGTCGTTTTCTATTATAAATTTGCTTTTAGTACACATTCTTGAACTACCTTGCAAGTCTTGCTGAATACAGGGTTATATTGAACTCGATTTGTTACAAAGCCATCGTTGTTTGATTCGATATAAAAAATCAGTCAAGCATGCAGCAGCTTCTCCACCTATTTAAGTTAAATCTACTGTGGATATATAATAGAATTTCAGGTACTACAGCCCAGTTATGAGCACAATATTTTGAAATGGTATCAATAGCTCTAGATTTGGATGCAGTTCGAAAAATGCTGCTGTTGGTTTACGCTTCATAATTCATTTCCAAATAAGAATCAGTTGGTAACCTTAGCTTCATGAATCATTGGAAATGATCAAAGATGACTGCTAGATAAAATTAAAACGCGTCGATAAGATTTTACCGATTTGATCCGTTAACAAACCTGTCAATATTAAGGATTGTAGTCTATGTAAATCCACTGTCACTTTTCCAGAAAATAACTGCGAGCAAAAAATTTTAGAGTAATCTACAAGAATATCTTCAATAGGAAATGATGCCGTATCCGATATCTTTATTTGATAGTTAGGGAATGAGAATATAATATAACAATTTGATACCTGACGATATCCATCATGATAAAATAATGTATGCACCATTATCATTTGTGGATTTCTTCTGCATCGCGTCTTATGGAGCAATGATGATTCTTTCTCCCTTATTTTAGATAAATATATTGAATATTATGGCTCGGACTATAGTAAAAATATTAAAGCAATAGAACAATAGATTTCCGGTGATTTTTGATATTATCAATAGTAGGGGAGTTGGCTACATAAAATAGCATCGATAAGGTACACGACGTTTAAGCTTGGAAACGGGGGCCCCGTAATTAGTATATCACCAAACGGTATTTCTGACACGGTGTTTCTCGGGCTAAAAAATAGGCTGGAAAACCTCATATTGTACACGAGTGAAAACTCTTGGATCGTGGGGTACAAACCTCAAATAAGAACGCTGTAATAACACAAGGTTTGCAGGTCGGAAAAGCCTCGTCAGAAGCGACCGAGAGTGCTGGAAAATTCGTTCGAATAACCCAATATGGTACACGAGTGAAACCTTGTGGAAAGTGAGCTACTTACTGTTCCTGAGTTCTCTTCCCAGTCCTCTCTCGTTGGTATGAGAATGTTCAGGTGTATATCAAAAGTCAATCTGGGGTATTGTAGTCGGTGCGTTGGGAACACAGCTTTGTACTGTAACCGAAATATTCTCTATCTCCCTTAGTTTCCTGGTGTGCCCATAGTTGGATTGTTTGCACAGCCTAGTTTCCCTCAGTCTGAGGGTACTTTTAGCTGCTAATCCTTTTATGTGCAGATCCAGTGGTTTCAGATTCAGCAGCACATCCAGTGCGGCCTAGGGTGTGCTTCTTTGTGCCTATGGCTGCTAGACTTTCCAACTTGGCAAGTTTTTCCGCATATGTCTTCTTATTCATGGCCTCCCACCATATTACGACTCCGCGAGTTATAATGTGTCTTACAACCTCTGTATACAGCCAGTTTATAAGCTTAGGTTGTAGTCCCCATTTTCTTCCAAACATCTTCCTACAAATGTAGAATGCGTCGATGCCCTTTTTCCCTATCCTCCCATTCTTTTTTTAGGAAAGCTTTGAGTCTAGGGTTAATATCAGATATTTCGCTTCCAGTGAGAGGGTCAGAGTTTGCCCCTTCAATTTTGGTAGCCGAAAATTAGGTATCTTGTATCTCGTAGTGAAGAAAATCAGTACGGTCTTTTCGGGGTTGACCCCAAGTCCATTGTATTCTGCCCAATCGATGATTGCCTTGAGAGATGCCTTTATCAAATCGCCTAGCGTCTGTGGGTGCTTGTCCGTGACGAGAAGCACGACATCATCGACATATGCCATTATCTTTACTCCTTTACTCCTGAGTTTTCTCAGGATTTCCTCAATTACTATTAACCACAATAATGGGGATATTACACCACCCAGTGGTGTGCCTTTGGTAGTCCTCTTTTTGGTTCTGATTTCTCCCATTTCCGAACTGATCTGCCTGCTCTCCAGCATACATACCAGCCAGTTTGAGATGATATCGTCAACCTTGTAATTCTTCAGAGATCTCCTGATTGATTCCATTTTGACGTTGTTGAATGTTCCCTCTATGTCCAGGAATGCACCCATAGTGTATTCTTTTCTTTCAAGGGAGTTTTCAATTGTTCTCACTACTTCATGCAGAGCACACTCTACGGATTGCCCTTCCAGGTATGCGTGCTGAGCTAAGCGCTGCTTTTCTATTTTTGTATCTTCTCTGACAACTTGATCCAATAGTCTTTCTAGTGTCTTTTACAGAAACGATGATAGGCTTATGGGTCTGTAGTTCTTCGGTTTGGTGTTGCTTGGTTTACCCGATTTGGGTATGAAGACAACCCTTACTTCCCTCCCTTACTGTTCGGAACATGTCCGAGCTGTAGGCAATCTGAGAAGATCTCAATAAGCACTTCCATTATTTCACCCAAAGCCTTCTGTAACATGATCGGCAGGATCTTGTCCGGTCCTCCGGAGGAAGGATTTTACTCTTATTTTGTTGTTCATAATGAAGGTGATCTATTTATTTCCATCTCTCACTATCTAAAGGCGGCTATTTAAGTTATTTTTGAAAATCATTTGGAAAGTAGAGCAGATGCAAGTTTCATATATATTATATTTTTCGATTTTGGTTTTCAGTATCTACATTTGCATGTCTCTCAGTGCATGCAATATTTTATCCTTGATATGTTTTAGTCGACATACTACTTTTTATCACGCAACAACAACAAAATGTCACGAATGTTATCTATCTTTTAAAAAGTATTAAAAAAATAAGAGAGAAGACCTAAAATCAAGAACATTTAGAATCATAAACAGATCAAGATATATATATATATATATATATATATATATATAATAGTTTATTTACAAGTTTTGAAAGACAGAGAAAAACTTGAGATTTCGACTATAGTAACCTACTATATTTAGTCGTTACTAGGTTGGAATTTCTGGAACCGTTGGTGATATTCATACTGAATACACTGTTTATACCACCACTACACCAACACTCACAATTATACTGTCTGACGTGCGTATTGATAACCAAGTTATCGTCTTCAGAGACTGAAGATAAACTGAGCTCTATTTTGTAAATTTCAATGCAAATACAAATAATTTAATAGATGGCTTAAAAACTAAACAATGTTTCTTGTTAAAACAGATTTCTATTTATTATATACTATATGTACTTATGATGATTCATTATTGTCAGTTATTCTTGATAATATTTTAATGAAGACTGAAAGTGATCGTAACATCAAATTTTTATCTGTCTTCCAAAAATTTTGAAAAAAAATAATTCTAAAACAGAAGAAACCTAAAATCAAGATGATTTATAAAATTAAATTTTTTTAATATTTTTTGGAAGACAAAAGCTTCTACTACTTTCGGTATTTATCAAAAGAAATTTTAAAAAGGGCAAACAATTTATTATACTGGTCATTATTAGTCCCCATTTCAGAATAATATTCAACAACTATATTATTATAAATATTTCTCTCCAACTATTGACAATTCATAAATTAGGATTGACCTAATGGATATGAGAAATTTTTTGATGTTTGTCTAAGAGTCCATACAAAATTATTTTAAATCTGATATTTGTTTCAGACGTTTGAATGGCCGGTAGGTCGAGCTGTAGAAGAAGATGAATTGCTAATCATTGAGTTGTACACCAGAAACAGGTTATTTTCCGACAAATTGATAGGATTGTATAAGCTTGTCCTACAAAAGCTAGTGATAGATAGGAAAATCTCAGTATCCGATAGTCTGTTGGATGAAAATAATCAACCATTATCTGTAAGTGATTACTTAAACAGTTCAAATTTGATACTTCATTATAATTATTGATTTGCGTCAACAAATGACTGAACCTTACACACATATTTGGAGTAACGTATACTTGACCCAGTACCATTAACTACCCCGATGATTTGCGGCATAGTGTTGACAAATTGATTTAATTCGTTATTAAAATTGAGAACTGTTGATAAACAACTATTGCAAGCTACTTTTTGCAGATATTCTTAATCCTATAGCTGAAACAACGGTCAAATTGCGATCCAGGGATAACGGTCTTTGCGATTCACTTACGACGCAAGTTAGAAAGTTGAATGCACTTGCATGCAAAATATGAAAGCCTAGATAAAGAATGAGAGCTTGAATCTTGACATATTATTCTAAGAATGAGGTGGGTTTATTCAGACACCAAATAAATGCTCAATATTATCCACATATCTCAAATTCGTCGCTAAGTGATGGTTTGACGCCAAAGCTCAAGTGTCAAATTATCTCGGGCGCCAGTTTTTTATTGTAGCATGCCTCACTTGCTCCGGACAGCGTCAGTGAAGAAAATAAAATTCTGTACTTCAGGGGTATGATGATGACGATTACGGTGAAACCAGTTGAACAGATTTTACTTGCCTTCTGCATTAGTAACATGGTATTTGCTGCTAGTGTTACTTGCGAAGCTTTTAAGATACGGAGTCGTAAAAGAGAGCAAATTACGTTTTAACATAATTTCCTTTATTTAAAACTGAAACAAGAATAAATTATACATAAAAACAAGCTAGGAAAAGCAAGGTAATAAAAGCGTAAACTCTAAGGTTACTACCTAATAATTGCCAAGTGAGGCACAAACGGTTACTAAGGGGTGCGACATAGCGAAAGCGGGTGCGAGCAATAAGCTGGGATATGCTGCGTCAAAAAACTAAGCTTAAGGTCGGTTAAAGCGCCTCCAGTAGCAGTTTCCTTACCGCACGAATTCTACCAATACAAAATAGAAGAAAACCGTCTAGGCACCTACCTTTACTGATACAACACCTTTATTGAGGTAGGTACAACTGTTACAAACAAAACGGATAACCTAAAATTAACTAAAAATAACTACAATTTGATCATCTTTGAACTTTGTCGACGTTGATCGAGGCGTGTTGTTTACTGTCAGTGCTGGTTTTTTCGGCTGGCATTTACAGGCAGAGCAAGCTAGGTGCTGGTTGAGACAAGGGTAAGTGATTTTCTTGGTTGCGGAGCGCATTTTTTTTATTCCAAGTTGGCGCTGTGTGCAGGTCGTAGGTCTTTGTCGTGAGTTAGGGAGAGCTTTTTGTCGGTTCGACTTTTAAGATCATATACAACGGTCGAAAGGACTCTTGTAATGGTATACGGGTCTGAGTATTTCGACGTGATTCTTCGACAAGAGGCCGGTAAACTGGGTCCCGTTGTTGGTGAGGACTACTTTTGGATAACCAATGCAGGTTACAATTTCAGTTGTGAATACTCAGTGCCCTCAATGGCAGTTTTGCGACTCCTACTAGAGTGTGAATACTCACTACCTCATATTGGTTTACCTGGGTTTCTCCCACTTACGTTCGAACGGACTGGCACAGAAACCCTTTTACGGACTTTCGGACACTCACTCTACTCCTGGTATTGTCTTCACTGTGGACTGCGTTATGGACAGGCTGCTGGTTCTTCGAGAACTGATTACTGTTGGGGAAAAATATATCTAATTACAATGGTATTCCTTGATTGACTTCTTGTTTCAATGAGGACGACGAAACGACTTCCTTTAACGAATTGGTACCATCTCTTTCATTGCTGTCAGCGCTTCCCTTTCTCTATCGGTGTAAAAGTTGGGGTCGCGTTGGGTACGGTTCCTTGAGTTTTGGAACGCGGGGGAGAATACAACCCTTATAAATAGTAATTTCGAGGAAGAACTATATATTACATTAAAACCGGGCTATTTTTCTGGTTATAGTCGAAAAAGAATTACATTTCTATGTTGAAAAAAACCGAGATTGAATTTACATTTAAAATCGGAAAGATAGCTGCTTTTATTTACGTTTTAGAAACTTAGTTACACTAATATCCTCCATTTAATCTAAATCGTTATCTGATATTTTTGGAAAGAACTTCCATTAAAACTTATTATATAAAAAAAAGTGTGATTAGCACTATCTTATTGATTAGCTATTTTTTTTGACATTATAATAAAATTTTCATTTCACTTATTTCAGGCCACCGTGGAATTCGAGGTTTCGTATACACCACCTGAGGAATTGATGTCAACATATGACGTATTACAAGATGATCAACAAATGCTCATTGATATTGAACAGAATATAGCTAATATTGAACAAAGTATGATAGTGAACGCGCGCGAACCAATTCCATTGCAGTCAAAGTCTATTTCTGTAGATCGCAAGATTCTAGATAGGAAAAAAGCGACATTGAGAGCTGTAAGGAATTTAGTTAGGTAAGCAATACAAATAGTAATTCTTTTGGTATCATGAAAAAAAACACGTAACCTGAGACTCTACCTGAGCAGAGTTACCTAGCACTGACACTATAAGTGAGGGTTAGGTTATTTTGGGCTTAAATAAGGCCATTTTTATGTGAGATGAAGTATTCTAGGATTGGCCCTGATATAGGAAATATTTTCCTCTGCACAGTACTATCAGTGACAATGTAACTTAACTAACAAATTAATCGATTTTGCTGTTATCAAACACTTCAAACAATCATTATCATTGGTTCTCAGTACTATATTTTTTTAGATCACACATTAATGCGAGTGTGCACTTGTGTAGACATACGTATGTGTTCGTTTGTATGTGTATGCATGTGTGCGTGTGAATATATGTGAGTTGAGTGCGTGTGTGCGCGTACGCATGCGTGCATAGTGTGTGTGGCCTGTGTATTTATTTGTACGTGTGTGTATATGCGTCTGCATTTCGTGCTACGTTCTATGTAATCTACTCATATTTCACAGATTCTTCTCTGGAATTTTGTCGATGAGAAGGCGTCGCCCCTAGGATACAGTTTCATTTCAGTTCTTTGCATTATGTAGTTCACTAGGCTCACTGAGTACTCATATATAACCGTCATTTCGGGTTGCCATGTTTTGATATTCAGCATAAGTCCATCTACCCTTGTTGCAGCTCTTAATTTAGTATTGTCATTTCCTCTGTGTTTGTGTTGTCATTCTTGATTCTCTGTATTGTCACCTCTAGTTATAAGGTAGTAGTATTTTGCCTTCTCGAATGCTAGTAAGTCGATAGGTGACGCTAGCTTCATAATAAGTATAGCTTCTTGAGTTGAGATCACCCTGAGGACACCCCTTCATTGTCCTACTGTTATCTTATCCAGTACGTTTCTGGTTTAGTATGCCTGCTCACATTTTCTCTCAATAGTGCTGAATTTAGTGGACTACTTCAAGAAGAACTTTTCTCTTTCAAGTTCAGGTTGTTTCAAAATTCTCTCGAAAGAATAGCTTTTCATATACCATAACTTTCAGTTAGCACAGTACTTTTATTGATGTCAGTTTCATCTTCAATCAGCCAAGCCTCGCCGTTGTCAATTATTAACCCAACCAAGCCAATCTATCATTCTCCATGCCGTGGTGACGATATCATTAGCAAAAATCGTCAGCTGTACCTGTTTCGTCAGGACAATCTCCAACAGGCTCATCATAATTTACATTCCATGGTGTGAAGGTAAGAAAATGGGTCCTTTTCATCCAGAAGGAGAAGTATTTGGTGCTTCTAGTTAAACATACATTGTATGCATAATTTGAGGGGAACTAGCAGTCTATCGTGCTACTAGTATTAAATCCAGATGCAGAGATGTGGAACAGACTATCTCTAGTGTCGGTATCTGGGATTCACAAAAAGCATTTTGGCTGCACGAGACAGTTTTTGGATTTGTGAAAAACTTTGCCACATTTGTATCAAAACGTTTCCTTATCTAGTCCTTCATAGGAGCAAGATGTGTGTATATAACCGTCTAAGACAACGGACCACGACAATTGTTCAAACAGACTTTGATTCATGCTTTGTCAATAATTTGGTTGCACTGACTTATACGATCTCATCAAAAGCTTTCCGTTGTCTAAACGGTGTCGCATTAGTTAAGTTAGCTTATTTACCAGCTGTTTCTAGGTATATCTGTACGTTTTTTAATGTTGTCTCACTTTTGATCTGATACAGGTTGTTTCTAAATCTATGCGACAAAATTTAGGAGGTTATTGCTCGTGTGAAATTGATATTAAGAAGAATTAATAAGAAGGTTCATTCCTATAATAAAATTTCTTCAGCTCACCCCTTTTCGAGATATCGTCTTTAAAAAGTGGTGACTAAAATGATATTTTTTTCTCTGAAATTTCAGTAATGCTAGGAACCTGAAGCACATTGCAGGAACTAAATGTGGGTATTTTTTCGATATTCCTGATACGGCGGTGAGATTCGCAACCCTTACTTTATTTCATATCAAAACTTTTTTCAAGATGAAGTTTCATGGAATAAAATTATTTAACATCCTTGCTTTATAGAAAAATATTTTTTATTATAATACTTTTTCCCCAAAACCAATAGCTGCAGAGAAAAAAATAAACATCATAATTTATAATTCTTAATGAATTAAATGGAAAACAGTAAACATGTAAAATGTGTAACGATTCATAATAAATGCTGGAATTGAACACCTCTACCTTGTTTTTAATTTTTTAATTACAGAGTAGGCTGTTGTTAGTTCGACAATTCATTAGTAGGCTGATGTTGATAGTTAGCAATCGAAGCTTACTTGTAAGTTTGTAGATTGTTACTTTTGCGTTTATTGTAATATCTATACCAACGGAGAAATAGTTGACATGCATTTGGTGCATGCTATGGCAAATTGTAATTCTCGACAAGCTACACTCTGCTGAAAAATATCTGCAATGAATTACGCCTCATCATCCTATTTGCATCACTTATCCGGAACTGGAATGTTAAAAAGAAGTTCAATCAACACCCGGTGAACACCCGGAAACAAGCACTAGAAAAATTGCACCCTATATATCAGCTATTCATCTGTGTGGCGAGTTTTAAAAAAGCAGCACAACCAACGGTTTCAATTTCAGTTTAATTTATGAATAATACATTGTTTACGGACGAGGTACATTTTTCAACCTATCAAGAATGTTCACAATAATTTCGTATGAGAATCCCTATGAGATTATAGAGCACAGTTTTCTAAAAGTTTTTCAGTGAACGTATGGATTGATATTATAGGTAATAACTTAATTAGGCCACATTTTCTACCTCAACCATTAAATGGAATTTCTTAAACAACATATACCAACCGTTGGATTTTTGTTTATGGGGCTAGTCAACACGACACCCATAGTTAGGTATCAACGATTTAAACAATAGTATCTAAATAACGTGTGACACCATAAGAAATACACCTTAAATATTTGAACGTGTACGCCAATCCATAACACGTAGGCTATATTTATGTCTTTTGGTTAGAGGTGGTTATCTCCAACATTTATTATGAATCTTAATACATTTTCACTCAAATTATTAAAAAAGTTATGAAGTTTGCAGTTATTGTTGATTTTGTTGATTTAGTCAAACTCAAATAAGAGATTCAAAATAATAAAGTTTAAAAACTATATAATCAAGAGAGCCTTATGCTATAACTAGCTTATGCACAGAATATATGGACTCTAAAGTCATAGAAGGAATTTTTCTAAAAATAAATACTAAAATGGTCCGGTGGCGGTATGTCCAGTTATTTCGAAAAAACAGGCAACTATTTATTTTGAATTGGTTCGTGCGCGAACCGCTTTGATCGGAGATGGCTCGTCTTGAAAGACCCATACAGTAGATTGTCGTATTTTGAAGCATCGCGATTGAATTTTTCTACCATTCCTAAAACTAATCAACACGAGCTTTTCTGGATCGATTGTTAAATTATGCGGTATCAAACACGATCAATTTTTTCTGACAGCCATATGTTCATGTAATTTTAAATGTATACAAATGAAACTAATGCCCAAGTATGCCTCAAATTCACATATGTCACATGACGATCTTGCAATATAATTTTAAGCACAGCATCGATGTTTGTTGGCACATCAACTGAATTTGGACGACCTTCACGAAATTCATCTTGTAGCATTGTGCGACCACGATTGCATTCGGATGACCAGCTAAATACGAAGCTCGAGATGATGCTTCATCAGCAAAAATCGAAGCTAGTTGATCGGCACACTGCGATTGGCTTAATCCACGTCGAAAATCATAGATAATCATCGTACCAGTACAGAACTTAAGTAGCAGCACTCGTACAAAAATAAATCAGACTAATAATTATACGTACAATGAGATTCCAATCTCTTCTCATCGAGCACAAATTATCATGAAATAAAGACAAGAAAAAGTACCAGAAAGTTTAATTCTATATGACAGATGTGATAATGTGTAATTTTTAACGATAAAATCCAATTAACCGAACATATTTTCGTGTATTCTTTGTTCAACCTACAAAATACTAGTGATAACGTATGATAAATTATGACATAAATTGATTTTGTTTTTAAATATGATATATTTAATTTTTTAAAATAAGGGATCTGTATAAGATTGAGGTATATGTGTATTTTTTTATTACAGTCTTCAATGTTGTGTTTAAAAACATCGATCAATTATTTGTGTTGCGTTTTTCTTTTCTTCTACTGATGTCACTGTAAAACATGAACGGTTATCATATGAGAACCTATTTAGTTTATTTATAATTCATTTCTATAAGCTCTTTTTAATCATTTTTGGATATAACTCACATCAGGAACATCTATATTTTATCGTTTTATTATTCCGTTTACGCTTTATTTCATTTAATCGCTAATCGTTAATAGTCCGCCCATAGTACCGCGACTCATTAATAGAACAACACCCAACATCTTGCATACCGTAACACGCTAATAGAACATACATTCTATATCCAATATTTTACTAGGATTAGTCAACATAAAATACAGTTTAATAGTAAGTGTGATCATCAAAGTAGATAGCAATGACTAAGTTCATCGCATAGCACGACGCGTTGATAGGAACTTCATTCAGCATCTCATACCGCGACCCGTTAATAGAACATATCTTTGATCATTTCGCTACGGTCCGAGTTAATGAGCCTTTTTACTATTATAATTAAAACAGTAAATAGAATCACTTGGCAACTTTACATCAGTTCATTGAGTTTTCTCATCAATTTAAATCTCCTTAATACTTAAACGTCCGTCGGTGGAAAAACTAAATTGAATTGATTTTAAAAACATGGAAAATTCAATTTTAGATACAAAGGATCAGAAATTATAAATCAGAGAAATGATAAAAACAAGGTGTACCAATTTTATCACAACTATACAACTGAACATATTTCGGACTGTACACATTTTTTGAAACTACTGATTGAAGTATTTTTACGTTATACAGAGTCTTTTAAAAGGTATAGACATGTTTAGGTGAAAATCGTATGTAACTCAACGCTCTGTAATTTACTGTATGTTAAAGATATAAACTTTATTTTATCTATTAGAGGTCTGTAATATGATGGAATATCTACGTATTTAATTAAATTGAGATTTTTTTCTGATTTGTATAAAGGGTGGACGGAAGCGCGAACCTTACCCATAACCCAAATAGAATCTTCGGTTACGCAAATTTTTAACAAATTCTCGCTGTATTTGAAGTTTATGAAAGCACAAAATGTATAATTACCATATTAAACTCCATCAAGAGTTATACTTGCGTAACATTTTTTAAAATCAATCGCCCGAGAAATATTTATTTTTTTTTGTGCGTTCTGCAGATGATGTGAATTAATAAAAATGAATGTCTGAATCGATATAACTTTTATAATCATCAACTTCTAACCTAAATGTGATAAACAACTCTTAATAGCAAATGGTGGTCATTAGATGTTAGGGGTGGAATTGTAGGGGATCATCTCATAGTAACCCGCTAGTTTAATTAGAATTTCTACTTAATATTCGACAACAAATGTGATATTTGCATGATATTACGGCTATTTATTCATAATACTGCGTCTCATCTCAATACAGAACAGAAGAACAAAGGTATTGAAAAAGGCGATCCAACTGATGGGGAAAGTCTACGAGAGCAATGTGTATGTTCCGGTGATCTTTTATCTTATTTTCCTTGATGTGCGATAAAAACTGTGAGTATATTATATAAATCGGGAAGGCACGTAATAGGTCTGTACTGAGTGGGAGTCGTCCGTCTGGAAACTCTTTGGGAACAAGTGAGAGGAACCCAGTACTAGAAACGTTGGGATGTCTTCAGGGTTGTGTGGGTAAATTATTTAGCTAATTCCTTATGTACGCTTCGCAATTTCTTATATCAAAAGTTATAGATATTATCAACTCTCGGTGCTTTCTAGTTGTTAGTATTTTGCATTATATTATATATGTGAAATTATCAAAGTGCTCGGAACAATGTTTAACCGCATCTCTTCGGCTGCTATCCGGCGTTTCTCTTGTGCTTTTTAGATGCGACTATAATGAGTACCAATATTTGCCCAACGTTTGTTTTGATGGTATTGGTTAGTGTTTTTATCAGGCGTAGCCTCAAATTTGTTTCGTCGCTTCTTCATTGTACACTTAATGTATCTTGATAAAGATTGAGTTCGCTTTCATCTTCTGCAGAAGCAGATCAATATACCCACGCAAATGTTGATGATGTTCTGGATGTTGGGTGTAAGTACCTGTTTTCGAATAAATTTTTTATATGGTTTTTCAAGCGTTTTGAGGGATGTGCATATTTTTTATACTCCATTTGGCGTCCGATCTTGCTCCTAATAGTATTGCCGTTGACACTAGAGTTTTTTGTTTGTTATTGGTACTGATAATTGTCACCGTGTGTGTTTGCATCTTGTGTAGCGAGATCTAGAAGAACTTCTCGTATTTGCTTGCAAGATAGATGCAGAAAACAATTTTTATCACAATACTTATTTTCTGGTCAACTATTCGTTATTCCGTTAAGTGCTGCTGTTCGGAGATCCTCTCAGAAAATCACGGTAATTGGTGTATCGGTAGGTGGTTAGATCGGATTCCCTATTTATTGCTTTAAAGTAGGAGCGCAGAATGAATGAATTCATCTCAGTTGTCCACTTTATATGCTTCTTAGGTAATCCGGCTTTTGTGGTCGTAAGCACATTGACTTGCATCGCCAAATAGCAAGAACCGGTAGAGTACAGTTAGTGATATGTTTCTCCATTGATTTGATAGTCATAGAAGCCCAACTTTTTCATATAATGGCTTGGATATATTCATGTTACGCAGCCTTTCCAAATTAGGGAAGTTTCATTGTCTTTAAAATGTAATTTGAAATCATGTATCGGATAATTTTCTTTCATTTAGATTTGGAAAACAACGACTACCAAAGGACAGTGACAACGAAGATGAAATTTCTAATTTTATGGATGAGATTAAAGGAAATTCACAAGAATCAGAAGCCGATCATAATTATTTAGCTGGCCTCGGTAGCCCAATATCGATGAATTGTAACGAGGGAGAAACTTCAACGGATGCCTTAATCGAACGACAGAAAAAAAGTTCGAGGTAAACAATTTTTATAACAAACATTATATTTTTGGCTATTTGTATTATCCTAACTACAATCTGTTGCATTGATAATTTGCTTTAATTCTCTTTTGAAAACAGATGCTTTAATATTCTTTTTTGAGAACAGAATTTATTTTCACTCTTTCAGTTTATAAAAAAATAATACTCTATGCTATAACTGATACAAACTCAGAAATTTGATGTTTGAATCCTATATATTCTAAAAGTTTAACAGTTGTTGTAAATCAATGAATTGTGGACAAACAATTTTGCATTGAAATGATATTAAAAGAGGGAAGTCGAATTGTACTAATTTATAACAGTATTTCATTTTTTAATAAGAACTTATTCCATAAATACGTGAATACGGATATGTTTGAACATAAAAAAATGATTGAAGTACTAGACAAAAAACGGCTAGTAATTAACATGCGGAATTATAAGGGGAAGTTTCTAAATTAATATTTGTAGCCCTGGTGTTTTAATCTAAGCTCTTCTCAATATTAAGCTAGAATTAGAGGATAGAAAAGGAATGGAAACAAAAAGAATTAGCACGCATTAAGCTATTCAAGAATGTCTAGGGCAGGCGAGAAAAAGCAAGGTAAAGTATTGATTTGACGAGCAATGTAGATCGATAATGAACTAAAATACAAATAGCAATAAAAGAAGATATGTTAAATCGAAGAAACATGTTGAAGCAGAATGTCAAATAAGGAGTTAAAATACATGAAGGAGAAGCTTGAAGCATTCATAAGAGAACAAAAATACGGATTAGAAAGAAGATGGGCAGCATATTTCGATAACTTATTGAGGGACCTCCGATATGGAAGGTAGCGGAACAGTACGATGGAAGGGAGTTAAAAGACACCGAGAAAAAAATGATACAGTGGAGATTTAGAGAATTGGTGGGTAAGAATTACATGGAAGGGCTGCAAAAAGATCGGTTACCAAATAATTCGAATAACGCTAATATACCCATAAAATAGATGACAATTTGAGTTGCGTGAACAAAAGGGGTATAGCACTATTGACTTTGATCATTTCGTATTGGCCATAGCTATAGCATGCATGTTGAATGAAAATTGAATAAAAACATATCTATCGTCTCAGGTAGAAAAGTTGCACCCCCTCAAGTGCGGTGAGAATTTCGAATTTTCACTTCACCTATACCTCCCAAAAAGAGGGGCAATAGGAAAAATTCGCTTATTTTTTAAATGAGAAAAATCCAATCTCTTAGACTGGCGTATTCGTTTTTGAAAATTCGAGAAGAATTTTGTTTTCCAGTTTTTCCCATTAAAATTTTTTGAATCATAATATCGGTTCATGGATCCCATACACTTGTAAAATTTTTCCCTTTCATGAACAATTTGTATTTTTTCGCTACCTCAAATAATAAAAAAGTGGATTTCAGTTAAGCCCTGTAAGTTTTGAGGGGGATTTGTTAGTGATTTGTTTTTGAGGTCTTATATCTCTAGCTCTGTCTGACTCAGATAATACAAAAAGAAAAATGGATTATATATCTTTCCCTTACTTCATTTGGCAAATCCTAATTTTTCTGAAAATAATCCTTATCAATTTTACTCAGAAATTCTCATTGAAAGCTGCTTTTCGATAGTTCAAAATTTCAGGACACAGCGTTTTTCTTTTGATAAATTTAGATCCAGCTATGTTATATCCTCTTGTTTAAGAATATAATAATCATAAATGAAATTTTTTGTATCATTTTTTCATCTTAAGCTACTTACTCCAGTTCAGCATCGAAATTTCCACGTAAATAGAACTGTTAAAGAAACTTCAAATTAATTTTGTTGTTTGCGAACCAAAATAATCCATCAAAATGAACTTGATAATCAATCATTCCTTAAATGTTTATTTAGAACAGAGAGCAGGATTCAATAAATTGTGAAAAGCATTTTAAATTTTTACTTATTTACTAAAATAATAAAAGTTCAATTTTTTCTAGTTGAGATCCTTGCATAAATTTTCTTTATATTCTATATTATTTTATAGCTTTCTACCTTTCTTGGAAAACACGGGAATATTTAGAGAAATATCAATATGAAATTCAGGATGGTAGACACATTGCATCCGTCTGACTAGCCTAACCTAACCGAAAAGAACCCAGAATCGGTGATATGACTCATATTGACGATGAAATTTGAAAGAGATAGTTGCTGATATTATTTGTCTCACGAAATTATTCATAATATTTCAAATAAGTGTTCTTACATGTTATCGAAAACTCAGAGTCGATAAAATTTTATGGAGTTGATGGATGTAGTAAATAAAAATGATATGTAGGTTTCAATTCAATTCAATTATCAATAACCAAGTTTCTCTTATATCATTTCGATCGACATTTTTTTCTCTCTTAAGTCCAACAGGTGTAGAATCACTATATGAAATAACAAACGACAATGGACATAGTGTTTGTAGTGCGGCTAGATAATTTAATATGCAGGTAGTTAGCAACAAGTTCAAATTAAATTTTTGGAACCGTTTGTAAACCAACCCAGAGGAAGACCAAAAAGCCAACGAGAAAGTAAAGTAACAAGTGATCTAAATAAAATAGGACTCCGGGGATGGTGGAGTAATACCAGGACAAAAATAGCGGGTAAAGACAAAAAATGCAAGAAACTTTAGATTAAAAAAAAACGTGTCATAGAAATTTTGATTGAGCGATTACTATTCCTATTGAAATGTACAACCGATTATATAAAGTCCAAATTACAATTTCTAGTCGCTCTTTTTCAGTTAATTGGGAAGATTGGGACATACTTCTGGTGTCTACTTTGACACGTTCCTTTATAAGTTTTTTGCAATTCTACCTGCATACCGCTGTATGAGTCATAGAAAAAAAAAGAATTTTGATTTACGAGTATTTATTGAACATATGTGATCTCATATCACATATTATGGCTTAAATTATATTGAGGATTACATGACCTTGTCTACAAACTCCGATTTTTGTTTTTCAGAATGAAAGCAGACTTCAAAAGTACAGTAGCATCAATGTTAAAATCACAAAATTTCCAAGTGTGCTTGACAATAATTGAAGCTAGACAACTGGCTGGAATTAATATGGATCCAATTGTTTGTATCCAAGTGGGAGATCAAAAGAAGTATACGAGTGTAAAGGAGAGTACAAATTGTCCATATTATAATGAGGTAAACAATATATAATGTATTCATTAGTTATATCATCCGCAATAAGAATTATTACAACGATATTATTTTGTGAATTGCGAATTAATATTATTTCTGACATAATAGAAAACTGTGAGTGAAATAACTGGTTCTTCATCATTAATTAATGAAAGACGCTTGAGTAATTGTAAATGTATCCCATTGTTGTTATATGTATCCTATTGAATTTTAGGAGTAATAATTTTTTCATAGTCCCAAAATTACAATAGTTGGGAATAGAAAATCTTAATTTACTGAAATTAACATTAACCACATTCATTGCTGTTTGGAAACTGATCTTTCACGCCACGGTTTTTACTTCCATCATCTATTATCGGTAGTGGAAAAATTCGGCTCCCTCTTATAGGTGGTATAGAACCATTACTATCATTATCGTCAATATCACTATCATTATTAGCAATATCTAACTGACTTTATCGCAATCAACCTCAGACAAATCGTCTGCATATATACTCGTATCTGTATTTCCGCGTGGAGATAAATCGTAGTAGGATGATTTCTACTTTTAAGCTATAGTACAGATAAATCGTAGAACCACGAACCTGCCTTTAAGTAAATCGATATTCAATGTGTTAAACATCTAGAATCCATTATACAACTATGTAAATATCATGGAAGAATAAACGCATGAAAAACTGATAAGAATCAAAAGTTCTTGAACATCCTGTTTTAAATTTGAAATTTTAACCGAAAATTGAACGCAGCATTCGGAAGCTGTGATCGAAATTTCGTTCTGAGTTAAGATCTGCAATCAGCGTATAGTTTCCAATAAGTTCTAAAGTATCAGGTCGGTTTATATTTTAAAAAGACTTAAAATCAAGAACATAATTTAGTTTTTTTTGATAATGACAATTTGCTTATTATATAAAATTGTTCCAATAAGAAAAATTAATTTTTTACAAAATAGAGCTATAAATTTTACTTCAATTATTAAGATCTTTATCATTTATTTTTATATAAATAGATAGACTTAAAGAAAAGTCGAAACGTCAGCATTTATCTTTCTTCTAAGAACTATCAAAAAAAAAACTAATTTTGAAACAGAAGAGACCTAAAATCCAGAACTTTTAGATGCATTATATATATTCATAGTATTAATGACCTTTTAGTATATTTTCTAAATATTGAGACGTCTGCCCTATGTAGACAGGATCACAATCAGTACAAGACACTTGATATATAATATTACTCCTTTGGTTTCTTGGTGTTTTAGATTTTAATTTAGTGAAATATTTGGATAATATATTACGTTCTTTATGACTTATACTAATATCATGTTTATTGAAATAATTCGATAATTGTTGGGAAAATCCTTGTACATATGGTAAGCAAAAATGTTTAATGTTTTGATGTTTCGTTTCTGTTTTCTTTTTTAATTGATTGTAGTATCTAGACAGTTTATATTTGGAAGGCAAAACTTAATAAGAATTTTCGATAGTGTTACAGAGAATTACGAAAATAAAATCAAATAATTAGTAAATGATATATTGTTTTTCTCATTACATCTTTATGCATGAAAATCACAAAGTGGTTATTATGCATGAAGTCATAACAGATCAAAGAGAGAACTATCACAAACGAATGGTTAGTCATGAAAATATGTTAAGTTTGATAGCCTCATATCAAAGGACGTTTAAAAGATTACATTTAATTTAACAGATTCATAGAGTTGTCGTTCGAAAAGACTTTATCACGCTCTTAAGCTTAAGAAATTATATTAGTTTTGAATACAAATTAAATAAATAGATCTGCTCAACCAGTTTCTTGAGACCCATGTATTGTAACCATATTCTCTTGCCTATACTATCCAAACATGAAATGTATTATTTTTCTCTTTACAGTACTTCGTTTTCGATTTCCATATGCCGCCAATCATGTTATTCGACAAAATAATCACCCTTTCGGTAAGTCAGTAATGTGTTTATTTAAACCTTTGAAATCATTTCAATCGACTTGAACAGCTATACATCAGGAAATAAAATAAATCTTATTACTATAAGAAATGAGTGATGATTTGATTTAAATTAACTCGTCACGTAATATCAAAATTTTTACACAAGAACAATATGATAATGTCAATTAATCAAGAAGAATGCTCCACGATATAATAAGAACACATATATCGGTAAATTGGGAAGAATTGGCTCATTTTTTTCTTCTCTCACAAAGAGTTGAGTTGGAAATTCTGGAACTGTTGGTAATATACAAATTATTCTTTATTTCAAAACATTGCTTGCAATTATATGAGCAGTGTGTTCTGTATAATTTTTGTACAATCTACCTTTTATCAACATTTCTAATTTGAAACAACGCTTTATGTAATTTGAATGAATTCAATCCCAGAATTTCTCGAAAAATAGAAGGAGTACCTTTTTGATATAATAACTGTGTCAAATCACCAAATTAGGTATATTTGTTGGTGGAGGTGTTATCAGAGGTTAATAATTCATATTTCGATATTTAACTTCAAATTTTTAGCAGTAAATTTGGCTGTAAGAATGTTAGAAGAAGATAAGGAACTTTTTGAAGTAAACAATATCTCACTTTTGAAAATCAGTTAAGTGTGAATTTACTGTGAAGAGCGACAGATATATTGATTTATTTTGAATATGAAAGCAGAATCATCTTAATAGAATGCATCTCTAACATCTATTTTTGTATTATTATTATCGGAAATATAGTGACGACAGACTTTTATCACTACGTATTATTATAAATTTATGTGGTGACACGAAAAAACTCCAGAATATTGAAAAAGAATACACAAACAAGCTTAAGTTGAAAAATAGATATGTTTTAGGTTCTGCATTCTGGAAATTTCTTAAGATCTGGAACTTTCGTCGGAAGTTTCAAGATAGATATCAAGACTGTCTATGATGCGCCGGGTATATGAAAGCTACTTTTTTGAAAAATGCATCGTTTATGTGTTCCAAATTGATTTGTTTTTATGTTCTAACGAAAATATTTTCATAGTAGTGTTTCTAGTGTTATTAGTATATATATATATATATATATATATATATATATATATATATATATATATATATATATATATATATATATAAATATTCTTGGGTTCGTAGGTTGTTTGGATAAAATAATGAAACTTCGATAAAATATCACATTTTTATATATAACTTAACGTTTGGCTCCTTCCTTAGGAGTATTTTCAAAAGAATAATATTTGATGATTAAAATTTTGTAGAATAGATAAAACATATTAGTAGCGGTTAAATTTTGTAAAATCTTTTAAAAATCATTAGATTCTCCAATTTCAAAATTTACTATTCAAATTGACGCTTGATAGAAATATTAACCATATTTATTCTGGTTACTATACAAATCGTTATTAATTTTCATTGGTTAGATTATGAAAGACGTTAAATTTGATATTGTTGGGTTACTTTATGAATGAATTTTTCTAGGCTAGGTCGTTATGTATGCCACAATCCCTCGCTACTGAAAATTAAAAATTTAGAACGAAAATTAACTTCCTTAATTAACTTTGTATTCCTTCTATATCCTTATAACGGTATCTAATTTTCAAAACTTGTTTGAGATCATGGAGATACTTTAGTTAAAATTAAATTTGGTTTATTAGAATTAGATCCACCCTACAAAAAAGTTGATTATGGAAATTTTTAATCAAAGTTTCGTAATATAACGATTCTAATTTAAATCCAATTAATTTCTTTCAAATAATAGTACTAATGTAACAATGAATGCTATTATTAAAAGATGTGTATATTTTGTGTTCTATACAAGTACTAGTAATACATCAGTTGAAATATTTGCTTCACATCACATAAGCTTCGTGATCAGGTGAAAAATATTCCACTTGATTGTTCATGTCACCTGTATCTCGTGCAAAAAATTGTCAAAGTATGAAATTGATACTGTAAGTTTTATTATCATTGTACCGATTAGGTCCCACACATATTCAATTGAGAAAAAATTCGGGGTCTTTGGAAGTACACCAAAGTTTATCTAGTTATGTTTTCCTACGTAGCTGAAACGTAGGATTTTGAAGTATCCTGAGGTAACGAATCAGATGAGGTCTCAATATTTCTTTTTATGTTCTGCTAACAACTTAGTTGGGATTGACATACTGCTTCCCAAGAAACGATCTCTTACAGGCAATAACATTAGGTAACAATCATCTTGGCTCTCTGTTGGTCTACACACTCGTCTTGAGCCTTTGACACTTGTTGTCATATTTTATAACATCTGACAAATGGATTTACACTATTGTTATTTTACATTTTACACTAACGGTAGAACGCTCGATCTGTAAAATGGACAAACCTTGGCTATTAGAATCAACTAGGCATCCCCTTTCGTATTATAGTATAGTGTATATTTTCAGTAATTTCCAAAAAAGTTTTAACTTACTTATCGTGGTATTTTTTGATAGAAACTAAACATAAAATAATTCATTATGGTCTAGTTTTTCCCACATATTTTATAGAAAATGTAAAAATGTATCAAAATAGTAAAATTTCGATTGAGCAAATATGATAGATTCATTGGCTTATCTAACTGCCTACTAACCGTTACCGACTCTATTGAACACATTTTTTACACTATCACTTCACTAACACTTACGATAACTTGGTTATCAAAGCGCACGTCAATAAGTGTAATTGTGAGTGTTGGTATAGTGGTAGTGTAAACAGTATCTTTAATATGAATATCACCAACTGTTCTAGAAATTCGCTGCCGACTATGCTTCGCTATTATCTTCAGATCACTGAAAAGTATCAGAATGTCTGGAAATATCACTGCCAATGCATTCATTCTGTTTTAACATATACCAATGATCTCTATTTTTTACAGAAACTACTTGTCTATGTAGAGAAAATTAATTTGGTTCAGTTACTCACATTAAATATTGATTGTTTTTTATCTCTCTATTTTGTGAGAGAGAAAAAAAAACAAAGTTGGAGGAATAAATATCGGCACAAATAATGAAAATCGGATTTTGTGTTATATTATTCATCTAGCGCATGACAGCCAGCTCATGAAAAGTACAATTTTCTATCGAGCGGCGGTCGACCATCCCGACGATGGATGGCGAACGAAATTTTCACGAATGTTCAGTCATCATAGCAGAAACACTACTATAAAAACAATTTCGTTTCAAACAGTAAATTTCTCTGCACAAATATATTATTTATAGCATTTTGCAGCTAATGTAATTTCTTTCCTATCTCATTTATTTTGTAATTTTTCGCTATGTTTCTTCTTTTTCTTCTTGCTAACAGGTGTTGCAGTCTCGGAACTTTCTCAGGGGTAAGAAATTTTTGGGAAGCTTTAAATTTGACGTCGGCACAGTGTGGGCTGAACCAGGTACTAAACATTATGTAGATTTAATTATTTTTCTCAATTATTATATTTAATACAAGATTAAAATTTTATTTAATATATGAGGTTACAGCTGAGTTTACTAATAATTATTTAGTCTATAGGGTGATACCAAAATTAAATTATTTTATGTTCATATACGAGTATAAGCCAGAAAAATACAAAATCAAATAACTTATGATCATTCAAGAGAGTCTATCTCGAAAGATAACATGAATATTGTTTGCTTTGAAACGATGTAATAAAAAAATATTGGTCCGGGGGGCAGCTGCTTTTTTCAAAGAATTTTATACCTGCTGAGTTCAATACGATACGCTATAATCGGCGGCGGAAATCTTGACAAAAAAACAAGTATTCTAAAGTTATTTTATCCCAGTTGAAATTGTTATATATTGATGTTCATTAGCCACAAAAAACAACTGTCAGTCGTGCAGTAGAATTTACTTATCCCAGTTGAAATTTTTACACATTATTTCTTATCTACATAGAAATATAATGACCGTCAGCTGTCTGTCTAATGAGGGTAAGACTGTCAGCTACAAGTCTAATGGGGGTAAGACTGACAGTCAGTGCGACAAGCGGAATTTTTTATCTGACGACTTTTCCGTCAATAGCCAATCAGCTGATGGTTATCATCACATTTGTTGAAACTATAATATTTTCTAATTTCAAATGACCTTTTCACAATTTATCTAAGGTGTCACATTGTATGTGAAATATAGTATTTATATATTTTAGTCTCGGCTATATAATATAATATGTAAAGTCTAAAACTAAATACTCTCCACAACAAAGGTTCAAAATTCAAAGATATACCTGTAGCCCATTTGTTCTCTCCTTTCAGTGACGAAGGGACGAGTGCTTTTGGTATTAATTTATCGTTTGTTCCTCATAATCAGTTGAAACGTGACATTTTTAGTCAGTGAACGTTAACAATATTTTGAAAATACTATGACCATACCATTTGGTGTATTTTGCAATAGAAAGAATGAAAAAATTAACATTTTCACTGCTGATACATTGCAGAAATATAAAAATACTTTAAAAATTCAGCAAGCATGTTGGAACCGGGAATAATAAAAAAAATTATTAGGTCCCAATTTGAGTTCTACATTACTAAGATTTCATGCCTTCACGGACTGCTATGTTAATTCAGCTTTTAACGTGAAAGAAAAACCGCTTGAACTTCTCTGAAAGTCTCCAATGTACATTTAAGCATTCAGCGACATATCAGAAATTCCAAATTGTAAGCAGATTTTATATGAGCTAACAGGAGTGGATGATATTAACACGGCTCTTATTGTATCATCCACTAAAACATAAGCAATAATGATGACTGCAATCCACTAAACTTGGACAAAGAATGGATTACTCTTAATTATTTTCACTGTGAACAACATTTTTACTTATGGCATACAACGCTCATATTTGAATCTATGTTCATCTACCCGTGCTCCTATATTATTGCCCACTGAAAATGTATGTGAGGATAGCGAAGATAAATATTTGTTAGTATGGTTTATGAGTGATCAATAATTGCCACCATCCATCACCAGTATTGTGGATTTCGACGAAGTCGTGAGACACATAAAATGTTTTCCTTTCTGAGTTTCTGACAATTTATATTAAACAATATTATTTTTTTCTTTGGTTAATATTTTCTCGGGCGACGATGCAACAGAAGCGCATGGAGTGTGCGACATAACAATTGACTTCTGAGATGATAGTAATAGTTCCCGTGAAGACAGTAATTCATCACATTATAAATATAATAGTTAAATAATTATAAATATAATAAATAACATTAATATTTCTATCAAGCGTAAATTTGCTTATTGCTTTCTGAATTTGATGAGTGTATTAATTTTAATATTGTAGGTACTTGACCATATTTTCAGTTCCAGATGATGAACACATAAGTATTCGAAAGCTCGGAAACTTATTATAACAAAAACCAATATATTGGAACTTTCAGCAAATTTTGGAAATTGTGAACTCTTCATTAAACTAATAATACAAGCTTTCGGGAAGTGTTCTTTCCATCATCGGGGAAACTACAATATTAGTGAAGAAATAAAAAAGTCAAACAATGTATATAACATGTGTGTTGAATATATAATATTAAAGTTGACTTTGGATTAGAGAATGAATTCCTAGATGTTTTCTTAACAAAGTGAGCAGTTTTACATTGACTGTGCATTGATTGATTTTACCTTCAAGTAATGCACATATTTTCCCAAAATACCATGTGATGTCAATTATTGAAACTGATAATTTAAGATATACATGTGTAATATTTACCGATCTATCTCTACCCCGGGTTGGAAAGCAAATGAACGGCCGGAAATGTATTAGTTGACATAAGACCATCTATTGTGTGATTTATGAAAACTAATTTGAGTCAATTATTTGGTTGCGACTGAATAAGATCGGTTATTGTTATAGCCGACTCTGGGTAACTCACTAGTCGTGTTTGAACAACACAGAGAGGATTCTACAATGGTCTGATAGCATTATCTGCTATTATGAACTAGAATATGAAGGGGTCACCACTACCGGTCCATTTAGACCTAATAAAATCGACTATAATAAGATTCTCATTCAGAGACCGTGGTTGTTTCCTTGTGAATTTGTAAATATAAAAATATATGTTTACCTAGTTAGAATATGTAAAATATATATAAATAAAGTTATAATAGAAAGGTTTTACAGATAAAACAAGTAAATGTAGACTAAGTCCATTTTATAGACCTCTACTTGGTCTATAAAACCTCATTGGTGTTTTAATATTAGGTTTCAGTCTAAAGAGTTGATTTGAATCTAATGAAAGTAGGAAGGAATAAATCTCACTAAGGTGGTCTATGTCTGTTTATACAATTTTGTAATTGCTCAATGTAAGAAGTTTCTGGGAAGGTTCTTTTTTATGATTTGGTACAGTTGTTAAAACGCTTGCAGCATTGAAATCCAACAACAATTTCATCTGAGATAAAATAACTTAAATTTTTTTCGTGAGTACCGCAGCCTTACGCTACTAGTCTGACTGACGGGATGTAATTCCTTGAGAAAAAAAAAGCCGTTGCCTCCCGGACTTTATACATTCGCCTGTATTAATTCAAAGATAAACGAATTAATTTTGTTTGAAACCGGGACAATCAAGTATAGCTAGTGATAATTATTTTTTTGATAAATCTCTTTTTATGTAAAATTTGTATTTAAAACGGATTTAAAAACGGATGAAAATATTAACGTTCCAACTTATTTCGGTCTCTGCCAATGTCAAATGGGTCGAAACTCAATATTTTTATGCGTTTTTGAAATCAATTTTTAGGTAAAAGAAACCTGAAATAAAGATGATTTATCAAAAATCTGAAATATTTGGTCTATCATTTGGTATGCCCGTAACTCAATATAGTCATCAATATTTTTCTGAAAATAAAATATTCTCTTATTCCAAATTTATTACCATATTTATTGAAACCTTCAGAAAACACTGGATGCTCTCCATGTTGAGATTGAGATGAATCATTGAAATGTTGTTGATGTTTATGTTTCCATCTACCTTCCATCTACCTAGTACTACATAAACCTCTTTCTCTTGGTTCTATTCAATTAATTAATCATTTATTTAACGACTCACTCGAAATGACATAATTGATAAAGGATTTCAATATAATGAACTTATTTGCATGTATATAAGTTTGATGGAACGATGTATTTGCCAGCTGGTGAATGAGCGTTTTCGTAGTGGGAGTGTACCAAAATTAAACACCAAGTGTACTATTTCTAATATATTTTCCGAGCTTTCGAATACTTATGTTTTCATCATCGGGGAATTAATGCGTGGTGTAATTTTTAACAAAATAATTAAATTGATAAGATTTGAAAAATAATATTCAAATTACTTGCGACATAAATATTATAAGAAGTCAATTTCAATATTGATTTTCGAAGCTTATGAATTAAATAATTTTGTTTCCTGAACGTAAAAGTTATTTTAATAATTTTGAAAAATCTATTTCACTTCAATTTTCATTCCCTAATGATGAATACGGAGAATCTCACATTTCAATATCATTTTTCATCATTAACATAAGAAATAGGTAATTCATTCGACTTGTACGCATCAAATATTGTCAGTATTCACAGTTTTTGTATATATAAATTCGCCTTCTTTACATGTGTGTATGTATATTTGCATGTTTGTCCACTCATCTCAAAAATAATAATATAGTGATAGTAATAGAATTCGGAGTAATATATACAGTACATTCAACAGGACGGGAAAAGTTCATACTAAAATAATATTTTGTAGGACACGAACAGACACAGACTTGTGAAATATTTAATAAAAAGTATAAAACAGGTGGTACAACATCTGAAATCATTCATGAATTTAAAGAAAATCAATTTTTATGGGAACTCCCAAAATGTGGCTACCTTGGTATTCCACATAAAAAATCACTAGTTGAAGAGTTTTTTGAAACTAATACAGTTGTTGCAAGTGAAAACCATATCAGATAAAACTGTAAGTCTTTGTTAATCACACCAGAAAATAATACATAATTTGTTATTCTGCTGAAACTTTTAATAAGAGATCTTTTTCACTGGCTTAATTGTGTAGCCTCTCAATATTTCACACTGGATTTTTTAAAAGATTGATATTAACTTATCTGTGCAAAATATGTGAATTTGCTAAGATTTATGAAATCACATTTTCAATATAATTCAATATATTGAGTAATCGATCTCTGTAACTATAAATGAACCTAAGTTAAAGTATACGGCGTTTTTTGGGGGGAAGACTTCTCTGAACTTCAAGTGGTAGAAGTCAATTTTCAGGGTATCAATAATATCGGAAGACTTTAAGAAAGACCAGATAAGAGCCGTAGATACGTAGCTGATTCAAATTAGAACCAATTTTTTCCACTATAAGCTCTACAACAAAGATTTGTTACCTTTGCTTCGCTTCTTTAAGATTTTTTTGCGGTGTTATCAACAAGAAACTAACTAAGTAATGATACGTTAGAAGACGTGATATATCACCATTGATACCAGCAAATTGATAAGTTTTTACTAGATATTATTTGGACTGGAAAGACCACCGAGGTTCGAACGTAATGTTTTGAAATTATTTCTATTTGACCATAGATAAATCTCAGAAAATCTAAAGAAATGTGAGCTCTATGTAGCATACAATCAAAGTATAAGTATGGTGGTGATTCAGAAGTGGTGGAATTAATTCAGGAGCACCACATAACCATGGTGATCGTTGAAAGAGGTCATCTTAATTCGCGCATTTCGCTTCCTTTCTAGGAAAAAATGTTCTTTCCATGTATGACAATAATCGACTACATATCGCATGATTTGTCTAAAATTACTGTGAAGAGGTTGAATTCCGGGCAGTCGTATGACTAGCTGATAGCTTTGAACTCAATCAAATACAGCCTCTTTGAGACGCTTTGGATCTCTATTAAATCTTCCCAGGAATTCTCTTAGCTGAAATTTGTGAGGAGATTTGTAGTATGCTCTAACAAGTTGCAGTTGATGTCAGAGGAAAAAATATTCGCAATTAATTGAATAAAATTGAATACATTGTTTTTCAACTTTGTTCCTAAATCTTTTTTGTTATATCCGTGTATATCCCACAATAATGGTTGGAAGACTAAAAGACTTTATAAATCCTACAGTACTAATATCTTAGGAAATTATTGAAAAAGTCGTACATTATTTTTATTAAGTAACCTTACAAAAACCACAGAGTAATATCAGTGTGGTTTCACTCAAAGCAATACATTCAATTAAATAGTGGAAAAATATATTAACTCCAGATGGAAATTGAAATAATGATGCTCACATATTTCTGACAAAAGTCTGATTCAATCCATAGGGAAAATATAATCAAAGTTCTAAAATACTAAGAGTTAGGAGCAAAACTCAGACTAATTGCAATGACTATGTATAAATTAGAAGCAAGTGTACTGACTATCAAAGTAAAGAATTCACAATTAATAAGGGAGTGAGATAAAGTCTGCAACACTATCAATGGGCAAGACATTGGCAGACTAGATACTCAGAAGTATTTATAACATGTTCGCAGAATCCGCAGTTGTCATCCTGTGCCATTCTGATATGGTTCTGTATTTTTTAGATTGTCTTAGTCATGGAGTGGGAACAAATTAGAATTGTGGTTCATAATATGAAGTGGTTGTCCCTCTTTTAGCAAGGTTAATTGATTTGTCACTGATTTCTAACTTCATCGAGTCTAGAATCCTTGGATGATCAATTTTTCTGTCTGGATTACCCTCTGAGCGGCGATAAATACCTCTGATTTTACTGTAAAGTGAATGATGGTAGGCAGGCATAACAACGCCTCTGAGGCCGTAATGCTGCAGATTGACATGGCTTCTATGATACCCAACACATCAGTCTTCGAAGTTTATTCAGTTTTTTTCTGTTCTGTTGTATGTCCAGTTTTCTGCCACCGTTTAATCACCGTTTGGAGTAACCAGTATATCTTAAGCTGTCGTCGTATCATTCTCATTTATAAAGCAAAAAAAATATATCGAATACTACTCAATTTCATCACCTCACATAAATCGACAATGAATGCAACTTTGAAACTATTAAAAGAAGAATGATGCGATGTTAATGGTTATGTTCGTGATGTAATGAATTATTAAATATGTAAATATGTTATTTTGGAGTAACGCTCTAATCGATTCATGCAGAGCATCCTGAATTATTCTAAAAATTTAAAAATTATAACAAAAATGAAAATGAAAAGCTTATGAACACATTATCTACAACATTAGCGTAATCTGACAATGTTATGACATGCTGAACGAATTAATAGCCTCGTTTAGAATAAAAAAATTAACAGATATGAGCTGGATTTTTAAGAATGATACTTACATAAATAGTCAAATAAGCGCACCGAGACTAAGACAAACTGGTTATTCAAGTTTTCTATCTATAATCTGATCAGCTTTTCACTATGGTAAAATGCCATGATCAAGAGTATTTTTGCATGAGTTAAAACAGAAAATTATAAACATCCAGAACAAAGATAAAAAATTTCTTTAATTTCTTGCTTCTTAGACCTTTTTTTTATAATTTTATTGGTAAAATGTTTTGAGTTCAGGTTTAATTAGAAATCTTGACTTTCCGTCCCATAAATAGCACAAACGTCAATATTTTTATCTATTTTAAAACAAAGTGAAGTGACTTGAAATTGAGACTGTTTCCTTCAAAGTTTTATTATTTCATATGGGTATATATAAATATATTTATGTTTCTGAATGTTCTTGATTTTAGGTATCTTCTATTTCAAAATTAGTTTTTGATAATTTTTTAACAGAAAGATATAAATAGACTTTTCGACATTTGATAAGGAGTTAAAAAAGAGTCTGATCTCATCTTTATTTTAAAAAATTATCAAAAAAACTAATTTTGATACAGAAGAGACCTAAAATCAAAAATATTTAGAAACAAACATATCAAAAGTTCTATGAAATCGAGAACATTTAGATGCATCAATATATTAAAAGGTCTAAGAAGTCTAAGAAATAAGAAATATATATATATATATATATATATATATATATATATATATATATATAGAAAACAGTCAATCATTTGCATGTATGCTTTCAGCTACTTTATGCACGTATTTTGTAGAGTTGGTTAAAAATCTTTGGAGCTTATGCTTATGTAGCGTATTTTTTTTTTAATAATAATTCATAACTATATATGTTAACTGTCACTTATACTTTGAAAAAAAAAAAAGATAATTTATCATTCTCCTATCCTCTTCAAAAGTTTAAATTATTGAGTCTCTCAAAATTATCAAGTTTATACCTATTTATGTTAATTGTTTGAGCTATGTAAAATGCAAGTTCAATGTATTTTTCACGCCTCAAGAGTATCTGACAGTTGAGAAAGCGATTATAAGAGGCAGAAAATCACTAGTCAAGTTTCCTATCTTAAGTATTTTTCAGTGTTCTCTTATCGAGTTTTCCTGGATTATTAGGTGGTATAATGTATGTTTCTATATTGTCTAAAATAATTCAAATATTTCAATATTCAACAATATATTAATATAATAATAAATTAATAAAAATCACGTATTCAGAATATATATGTGGCTAATGTTTCATCTATAATTATTAACAGCAGCTATCGTTAACTAAAATAAACCATGTATTTCTCATTCCTTAAACTCTAGGTTTTTTACAATTCATATTAATCTTTCTGAATTTGTTTCAAAAATGTTTGAACGAGAAATTAATTTCATCGCAGGTATAAAGAATAGTGACTTTCAGGGAAAGAATTAATATACCCTAATTTCCCTTACCTTTACCATTCCAAACTGTTTATCAAGAAAATTAGTTCATAGAGAGACTAGTTAATTTAGTTACTACTTGTTTCATTGACTGGTTCAAAGTAGAATGCAGAATCGAAATAGATCCCTAAAATTAGGCAACAATCTAACCGTTGTAAATAAAGAATCTGACATAGTTGTGCAATAACGTGTTGACTTTGGCCCTGTTAGCTGTTTGCCACTTCGGCATATAGATATATTTTGTTGAAGATATATTTAACGTGAAAATCCTTTATAAATCATTTTTTGGTTCAAATCCATACCACATTACAACCACCCCAAATAATCCGTGTATATATCTAGTACCCATGACGTTAATCGTCACTGTAGCACTACTGAATTTATATTTTGAACGAGATGCCTTTCCTGTGCTAGTGAAACTATTATTCTCTATTTAATATTTTTAATTTAATTATTTTAGATCACTTTTTTGCCATCCTATAAGAAAATAGAAAAAAAAAAACAAAATCGAATGACTTAATGACGATAATGATGCTCATTAATCCTTAGTCAATTAAACATGTATGAGCACTTCATATAGTCTAGATTAGAAAAGTAATTTGATCTTAAGTTTAATATCACGATAATGTAGTCTATTATAGAATATGGTCACAAATTTTTCTAGGATATAAAAAAGATTCGAAAACTGAAAAACTTGAATTATACAAATCAAAATATTGAGTAAAAATCACTTTAACTGGATGTTTTATGTTTGACACACGCAGTTACAGTCACAGCGAATATATGGTGCGTGTCTTGAAGATAAATTCGCAGTTGCTGACGAGTAAATTTAACCGTTTTTCGGTGATTATCGGAGCCTACCCTGTATTATTCACATATAGTGGATGATATCTTACCACGAACCCGAACTTATGATATTTATTTTGGGAGTAGCTTGCAGGTGTTTGAATTTTTCTTAACTTAGGATTGGCTCTCAGAAAGCTTGTCGTATATGTTATAAGCTATAACAATAAAGAAGAAAATTGAAAACGCATTATCTCTTGTGTTTCTATTCCTTTTGTTTTGTTTTTATCAACATAAATATTGACAATTACAGTAGTGATTAGATATTGGTGAAAATGATATTGTATTAAATTAGACAAATAAATAATAATAATAAAAGTATGCGGCAAATTATCTATAGTTTACACCAAAATATTATATACTCGTATAAATATTCAAATAATTATTGTTTAAACAGATCACCAGTTCTATCATAAATGGGCCGTTCTTACTGATCCCGATGACATTGCTGGCGGTCCTAAAGGATACTTGAAGTGTGATATAAGTGTAATTGGTAAAGGAGATAGCGTCAAGGTACCTCCCAAAAGCGATAAAGATGAGGATGATATTGAAGCGTAAGTTACCTAACTTTTACTAGTTCTCGGTGTTTCTAAAATTTTAAATTCTACAAATTATTATTTGAGTCTCATCAGACCAGCTTTTCCCAAATTTAAGTAAGAATTGAAAATTTTGTAAATTCCATGCAATCACGAATGCCAAGAACCGATATTTTTTGAACAGAGAGGTAAAATTAGCAGCCCTCACCTTATTTTTTTTTAATTTATTTTTGCACAACTAAATTGTCCTCTATGATCCCAATCCATACTGTGTTGATTTGATGTTCTTTTTATTTATTTAAACAGTTTTTAATTACAAACTAATACACTAATACTTAACACACTAATTTATTTAAATACACCATTTGGTTTACTTCTCCCCATCCCTATCCCCCACCATGATATTAATTTTATCACTTTTTACATACTAACTCGCTTTTTCGAATGTTCGATTTCCTGTAAATCTTTTATTTGCCGTGAGCAAACAAAAAGCCCTTATTGGATATTGCCTCTATAAAAACTGTCACAACATAATGCAAACAAGACCCCAGAAGGATACAAAGAAATGGCCACTGTATAATCGGCGATTCGCCATACATATTATAGTTTCTTGGAACAGGACCGGCCTCAGGTCTTTATGACATGATTACTATAAAAATTTATAATGCATACTTTTTAAAAACATTTTCCATTAATAAACAGTACATTATTTAAAAATTAGGGATTTAGCTGCATTTTGTCTATAATCTATTCACAAACTACATAACTCGAGGTAAAAGAATTTGAGCACGTTGGTTATGGTGATGGTATGAGTGCTCTTTTTAAACTCGCTATATGGATGCTTAAGACTTCATTTTTTCAGCGCTTGTTCCTGGATCTTAATCAATTCTATTCAGAATATCTTTTTGTTCTTCAGCAGAAAGACGATGTACAAAATGCGTATCGGTCATTTCAGAATTTATGTGAATGATATAAAATGAATAAATCGAGCTATTGGTATAGACAAATTAACGTGAAAATGACAGACTAAAAACTTATAAGTAGTTTCACTTTGTAACTATCAAATATAGAGCTTAATATCAGTTTACAGAAATTTGAATAAACATTGAATAGGCACAAATAAATTTCCAAAGTGACACTGGTCTACCATTGAGTATTTTACTTTATGTCCCAGAATCTATCGGTTCTATAAAAATATTAAGAAATACATGAAGTAAGAGTTAATTTAACGCTTAATTTCATAGAAATATTAACAAAATACCGCCTTTTCTATTGCACCAAATTTGGAAAATTTCTATACTGCTTAACTTTTAAAGAAAAAAACTCAATTCTACTCACTAACTTATAAGAGTGATATCTCCGAAGAGGAAGGCTTAAAGAAATTAATTTTATTGTAGTAAAGACCCATCACAATTTTATACGGGCTAAATGTTGTCGCACGAATTTAGAAGCATCCTGTATATATAGAAAAAAAAATTCTTAGTTCAAAATGAAGAATCATTTGAAAATCTGGTTCAAAATTTATAATAATTCATTCTAAACTCTATCTGGTTCATACACTCTTTAGAGAGAAGAAGTAATAATTATTTTTGTCAAAATTCTTGAAACTACATCAAAATTACTTCTCTAGACAGTTTTAGAAATCTGTCAATAGAATCAATATTATAAAAGTACAATATTAGAAGAGCACCAATTCAACGTTTTTTTGGTTTTCTTTGTTAACATCGATTTTATTTATTTTCTAGTAATTTACTTCTTCCCGATGGAGTTCCCACGGATAGGCAAAAAGCTCGATTCATTGTGAAAATTTATAGAGCTGACGGATTGCCGAAAATGAACTCCTCGATAATGGCCAACGTAAAAAAAGCATTTACGGGAGAGCTTAACGACCTTGTCGATCCATACGTGCAAGTATCCTTCGCTGGTTTGATGGTAGGTTAAACAATAACATAATTTCTTCATATAAAATAGCTTTCAGAGAAAATCATCTGAGTTAAGAAAATGACATTTTTTGACAACGTATACATTTAAAAAGTTAAATCTCTGAAAAAAGTTCATTAATAACTGAAATGTAATTTCCTTCCTTCATGAAGGCTATAAATTAGGTATTTTTTAATTAGTAAGTAGATTACTAAAACGCAGATCATTCACTTATTGTGTTCACGAGGTTTTCTAATGTCTCATCTTGAATAAAAATAACAAAAATTTTTGATGGACGCGATTCCTCAGGATAATATTGTAATGCTTTTCTTCTTATTTCTTAATCATAAAATGGGTGAGATGAATTTAAACACTTACGTAATTTATACCATCATTAAAACAGGACCGGCTTAACGGTTTATATTAATGGAGGAGTTTATATCATCACTCTCTCCTTAGATGGAACTTATATATACTTGTACACTAAACTGGCTGTCTAAATCGGCAACTAGACCCATCTCTGCACTTTCCTGTCTCATGAAAATAAGAGAGTTCCGTCTTCATTAGTTACTAATATCGGGGAGCAGGAGATACCAGTTATTATGTGGACACCGGTATCTTAGAAGATTACCTCTATCATATTCCTAATGATTCGCCAATCCAACTTGTTTCTTACTATCTTAGTCATTACCAGTTTCTCCACGTTGGATTCCAAGACAAAGTCTTGGAGACATTAAAGCGCCTCCCACACATCACGGTAGGTTAATTGATCTTGAAATTCACTTTTTGTTACTAGGTAAAGATAGGCGTACCCCGAATCGTGTCTGAGTCTCAGTATCTTGTCGGGGACTGAAATCTGCTCTTAAAGTTTTTCTAATTGTCAAACTTTACAATTGTCAACCCTCGTGAAATGTTGATACTGGCAGGAACATTGAATGCTAGTGAATAATGTTCTGGAAGAGTGAACAAATCTTGTCTCTGCTCTGTTTATTACTCATTCCAGAGAAACTCACTATCTTTGTTTTCCACCCAATGGCCTGCCCGTCTAGCTTGATGGACGCGACATTGAGTTTCTTCTCTATATCTCAGACTGTATTATCAAAGTTACCTTTTGCGTAGATTACTATGTCACCGGTATCCTTGACAGACTGACGAGGTCAGTCAACCCGAATAAGAGTACGTCTACTACTAAGCTCCACGGATATACGACATATCCTCGTAAGCAGTAACCGAAATGGTGACTTATCCTACTTTCATTTCCACTGTTCTAGTAGATAGTATTTTTGCCATTCATGTAGAGGTTTTCTTATCTACTACTCTCGCGTCTATGCTCTTTTGACAGCCACGTGGGGTATGGTCAAAGGAGTCTCCTATATCTAAACAGATACTAAGTTCTTTTCTTGATTCGAAAGAGCATTCTAAATTTAGTTTGCTCCATACTGCTTCTACAGAGGCGGATCAATTGTGGCAGGATTTCTTCCTGTTCTCTTTGAAAAAGGACTGGAACGATGCCGTCTACTCCTTGTGATTTGAACGGTTGAAAGGTGTGAAATAGCCAATTTTATTTGTTTACTTCTGTCTACGTGCTTGGCCGTTGCCGCAGTTTCTCTCATAACTTTGCTATGTTTTTCCATTAATTAGTCGACGATCGGAATTCTCCTCCAACTCCTGAATTAATTCATAAAATTTCTTCATGTTCTTCTTATCCAACTCCATTTTACATTTGAATTAGTTTTTCAGCCTATTCCGGTAAAGAAGTTACAAGGCTTTAGAATTAAATTATACAAATGTATGGAGATTTTTATCTCAGATACCATATTTTTCAAAGCTACAGTATCAATTTCTACCTCCAAGTTCTTATTTTCGACACAAACGAGTATTCCAATAAAACATCTAAATATAAAGAATTACAGTATTGAACAACAAAAAAAATAGACCCTAATATAACACCGTCTCAACCCACTAACGTCTGTAGCCACTATAAGACTTTTCGAAAACTATGATCGGGTTAACCCGACCATGATCTGGAGGTTCCGAAAGTAACCCGGATCACATTCATCGTTCGGAAACTGATTTAAGTTTATCCTTAATCGTTATCATATGATCATTTTTACCCTTGTAGCTCAACTGACGGGTTATTTCATTCGTCTATGGTTTTTTGAACTTGAAAAGTTCTTTATTGGTAGGTTACTGAGGTTTGGAATTTATATATTTATATATACACACAAAAGTAATAAAAATCAAAAGTTCTTGTAGATCTTTTTTTAGATTTTCACTGATAATTGAACATGACGTTCAAAAACTATCTACTTGAACTCGGATTATAGTTCCTGAAAAGTCCTTATGCAATCATTCGTAACTAAATAATGAAGATCTTACTAAAAGTGGGTACATGACAATTCTCTCGTCTTAGAAATATTTTTTAACCAGTTCACACGGTCAGAGGCCCTTACAAATTTGCGTTGAGCCACAGTAAATGAAGACGTATTACTTGAATGAAAACGGTCGATTCATACAGTGGTAGTAAAAGCTTCTAGGGAGGTGAAGCGTTACTACTTGGTGTTGGGCACTTTGATAATATCTGAAAGTTTTACTAGAATCGGCTGCCAGGTATCCTACCGGTCTTGTCTCCACCATGCTTGGATATAACGGTGGAGTAGAGTTTAAGAATTTATTGTCACAAAACAGAGGTGGTTCTAGAACGACTTGAGCTTCTACATTTGATCAACATATCGCTTCAACATTTCCTCCTTGTCTTGTCCTCTGTAGTTCAAGTCTCTATCGATAGCCTTTGGTTCAAGCTTTGATAGCTTTATATACCAATTACTTGGTGAAACTTCTCTGTACTGAATGACAGAATTTTTACTATCATAGCTTTCTTAGGATTAGGTACCAGAATCTCTAGTCAGAACCTTATTTGCCTGTATGAGATCAACAAGCTTAGACTATAGTAATATTTTGATCCCGATGGTAAATGTGTAATAATGTATTCAGTAACAGTTGTGATGTTTCCGGATAAAGCTGCAGGCATCTCAAATCTTTCTATTTATCTGTTGGACGAAGGATGGAAATATGCACATCTTTTATATGATATTAAATAACTCCGTAGCTATCTCAACAATTTTGAACCAATTAATCACCCGTATTATCACAAAATATATTTACGGGCATACCATAATGTGCAAATAAAGGCTTCTTTATATGGCACTATTTCATAAAGTACTTAGTACCATACAAGTGTCAACTCATTTAGAATACTTATCCACCTCGAGGAAAAATATCGTTTCATAAAAAGCCAAGGTGATGCATTATTTATTCGTATAAGAATAAAACAATTTTTTACATATTTTTTCAATATTTCTCTTTTCTATTTTTATCAATCCTAAGCCAGATAACCTTGGGGTGTATGACTGTTTTATTGTTATTGGGAGATGTGACATATACTTTTTTCTCTTTCTATTTTATCCTTTTTGTCTGCGTTACTTCTTTAGAATTTTTAAATCCGTGTTTTTTGGTCTTCTATAATTTTTACCTACTATTTCACAATTACAACTCCTAGTCAAATGTCACTCCTCCTCCACATTATATTTTACGTTATACCTGAAGCATAGCTTCACACAAGATATAATTTTGATTTTCGTCAACTTTTTACTTCTTAGATTTTTTTATATATTTTTCGTGAAGAATCATCTTAGATCTCTTTCGTTTGTTGTTTGTTGTCTTTGCGATTGTTGTAGCTTCTCTTGAAACTACTAAAACGATGTTATATGTTATTTTCCAAAAATTTCAAATTTGGTGGTTATTGAGAGATCTTGATTAAAATATACACAAAATATGCCATAATTGAAATTTAACAAATTTTAATGTTGATCTATAGATATTGTTTGGTTAGTTTGATTCATTTTTTAGCAATAATGCCCAAAATATAGGATATCATTCCTCATTTCATAGTAGCTTCATTTTTCACACACGTTAAGCAATATAATGTATGTTGTCTACGAACAAAAAAGTGAGAAGAAAGGTCTATCATTTTTAGAGACGACTCTTCTTCATTAGGAGTATTGAATTCATCCACACCCTCAAAAACACAAGGGTGAAATTATACTCTTCAATATTTTCTAAATATTTATTTCCTCATAACTTTTCAACAAACTTCTTGATAAATGTTTCGATGAACGTCTATATAACATAGATTTTAAAAAAGGCTCTAACTACATACTCTATTTTTTAAATAATATTGCAAGTATTTCTCCAAGCACCAAATGGTTAATTTAATCTGTCTATTCCAGGGCAAAACAAGCGTGGTAAAGCACAGTTATGCACCGGTATGGAACGAACAATTAATTTTCACGGAAATGTTTCCACCCCTTTGTCAGCGGATAAAAATTCAATTGAGAGCTGACGATCCAGTGAAGCCGACGGTCATCGGAACCCATTTTATAGACTTAAAAACTATTTCCAACGATGGCGAAAAGGGTGAGATATGCAGGTTAGGTTAAGTTAGTGTGAAAAGTGCTTAATCTATAAATCGTAATAACATTTAGATTTAGATCTGCTATCAAACTACTTGTATAGATTTAATGGTAGTAGCCTCTGAATTTATTCTTACTCAAAAACATTTACTTAATCAATTTCCTTCGGAGATGTTGAAAACAATATTGCAATTGGTAAAACTTATGATAATAGACAACAGAATCGGAGATAATCAAAATAATGATTTCCCTATGTTAGCAGTTATATAATGATTCTTTTTTTTTTAATTCGAGATTTGTCATGATTTGCACGAAAATTGAAGAAGCTAAATATAATTGTTTAAGTTTTTCGCCTCCTCAATCTGATTACATAATCATCACTTTTTCTATCAAGCAAATATTTGTACTAAAATAGAGAAAATTAACATATTTTTCGTTTACTATGACTCATCTCCAGCTTACTTTATTCAATTTTGGAAGCATTATTTGCAAAATAATTAATAAATTACATCAATTTTAATGTTCTTTCTAAATTCGATTCATCACATATTTCATGGAGAACTGTTTTGAACATCTTAGATGATATTGTGTCGCTTCTAAATGTTACTCAGAACAACTGTTAATTTATATAAAATCGTAAAGGCACTCACATTCTTTCTGTATATCATCATAGCTAGCAGTTTTATGGAAGGAACCAAATAATTAGACTAAAAAATACAATTTCATATTTTTTATAGGTTTTCTCCCGACATTTGGTCCATCTTTCATTCACATGTATGGATCTACAAGAGATTACAGTCTTATTGACGAACATTCCAGTTTGAATACGGGGTTAGGAGAAGGTAAGAAGTGAGAAAAGTCCGTCCAATTCAGATAAATTTATTTCAGTCTGGGATATTGCGTTAAGCACTATTATTCACTTGGAATATATTAAACATCATGTATTCCAAACTGGGCTGACAAACTCAAGTTAATATTTACTCTATAACCTAATAATTCTCATAAAAAGAAATATATTTTGATTAAACGATGATAAGCTGATAATAAATGTTGTGCGTTTATCAATGAAAATAAATTGAAAATAAAAATACTTTTACTCAGGTGAATCTAGAACCGTTTTTTTTTTTGAAAAGATGAGATGAATCAAATATATGTTTAAAATATTTCTTTTTAATTTCAGGTGTGTCTTATAGAGCTCGTCTACTAGTTTCAATACGAACTGAAATCACTGATAGTATTGACCTTTCACCGGTAGCAATAGAGCTAGAACCTATTATACCAATCAATGAAGCTTTCTATGCTAAAAACGAGGAATTCTTTCTATTCGCCACCATTTTAGATGCTTCTATTTTGGAAAAGAAGTTGGGAGATAAAGCTGTGCATTTTGAAATCAGTGTCGGTAACGCTGGAAATTCTATGGATGGACACAATCAATCTACTCGAGAACACTACGATTCTGACACTGATGAACTGGGTAAATACAATGGATAATTTTCTTCAACTCCTCACTTATTGGACCTTCTTATAGATTTTTCGTGATAATTTATCTTCATATAAAATCTGATTTTATAGAAAATCGTTAAAACAAAATAAAAAAATAGAAATAATAATAATGATAATAAAACTAAAGGAGACCTAAATAAAGATAAATTATCACGAAAAATGGATATTGAGATAATTCTTTAATTTTCAAATAAAATATTTCTTCAACACTATTAAAAAAATAGAAGGTTTTTTGTATTCTACCGTGTGATTATATTGATGTTGTGGAATTACAAGGAATTAGTATATTTTCAACGAAACCAACTCGATATTGGTGGTCAAATTACACATTACAGTAGAGCTAAGTTTAAGATATTCAGTATTAACGTCTTTTGAAATGGAATTTAATAAAAATTTAGTAGACGATAATCTTCTTCTTGCCTCCATAATATGTCTAACAACTGTTAGTTCCTCGATATCTTTCCCCACTTTCATGGTAAACCTCTACTCCGTGCTCTAATTGGAGATTTATCCCTTGCTATTTTTACCAGTCTATCGTCTGTGATACCAATTCATTAATGTTATCTACGTAACATAATTGTCCAATTTTTTCCGCGTCTTTCTCGATCTAATTGTGTTTTCCCGAGATCCACCTGAGAAGTTTCATGATGTTCCTGGTCTTGTTTCTGATCTGTAGGTCGTTATAGGTGTAATTGTTGCTTTGTAAATTCGTGCCGTTGTTTCTTATCTTATGTGTATGTTCCGCCATTCTACGTTGATATCCTGCGACCTTATTTGTTCAAGCTACTTGTCCCCTTACCTCGTCTTTTACCTCTCCATAACTGGCTATGTCAATTCCAAGGTATTTGTATTTTATTCTCTGTTGTTAGTTGACCTAGTTCTAATTTGTACCTAATGGGCTCTTGTGATGTCGTCATGCATATGGTTCTTACAACCAAGAGATTGAAGATATTCAATAATCTTTAAATATCATCTTCATTTTCGGCACATATCATGGCGTCATCGGCATAGCACAGGATTTTGATTTCTTTGTCACCCATTCCGTAACGTTTGCCCAGCCGCACTTTTTTTTTGGATTTGACCCATTATTATGCTGAATAACATGGGACTAATTTTATCTCCTTGTCTGATACCTCTACTGACCGGTAAGGATTTTGTTTGTTTACCATTAATGCGAGCCTAAACGTGATTCTCTGAGTATAATATTTTAGATGGTCTGGATTATATTGATAAATATGTTTCTATTGCACAATAGGTGAATAAATATTCTAATTTAATACGTTCAAAGGCTTTTGTGGGTCAATGAAGCATAGGAATGATTGTTTCTCATATTCTATGGATTCCTCAACCATTGTCGTAGGATAAATAATGCATCTATGCGGTCTTCCTGATGTAGCTTCTTGCTGCTCGACTTCTAGTGTTGTGATGGAGTTAACTTTGTTGGTGATAATTTTTGTAATTAGTTTCAATGTTGAAATTTATCATCCTGTAGTTAGCCGAACCTTGTTTATCTACAGGTATAAACATGAGTATAATTGCACTAGTTCGCCATCTTTCTGGTATTTAACAATGCAGCAGAATTTTTCGGATAAGATTTGTAAGTTCTTGGGTAAGATGTTGGCCACCGTACTTTAGTAGCTCATTATGGACTCCATTTTGCCCTGGAGATTTTTAAGGTCTGGTTGTAGGTAACAAGAAGAAATCGAAAAGTTATGCTGGACAATAATTGGATGGGATGGGATTTACTGATCATCATACTGTTTTTCAAATCACGCTAGAAAATAGTAGCTTGAATGGATTTGAATCACTAGATAATATACAAATCTTTCTCGGGGAATATATTCCTGTTCCAGCGACAATCTGTTTGTAAACGATTTATAATTGTTATGTTAATAAAATGGAAGACGCAATTTTTAATTTACAAATAATGAAATACAACAAGTTTCTTCACATTTGCAATTGAAAAGTTTCATTTTCTGTAGTCCCATCATTTTTTCTTTCTTTTTTCGTCATATTTTCAATTTTTTTCTTATAATAGTATAATAAAAGTTCTCTGTTTTTTGTTATTTACTGGTAGATGCTTTCACAGCAATATTTTTAGTGGAAAGGAACAGAAGTAACTTATTAAAAACGAGTATTTGAATAACGACCTACAATGTCAATATGAGAGCCAAAATCTCTGCAAATATAAGAAATATTATATTTGCATGCCATGCCCTTGCCTGCAGGTGGATCGGTCTTTGCCTACTTTGGAGCCGGTTCTCCCTTTTCAGTCCATTGTTTTGATTGTTCTTTTGTTTAGAATGTGATGTTGTTGGTTCACGTTCCATCCATGGTTATAGAACGACGCAAAAATTGGACTGTGAAAAATTGCCAAACACTCGATGAAGACATCTTCACGATGTTGTTTTAGTTCCATTGTGAGCAAACGCTGTCGAAACTGCGATGCTGATCTTCCCAGGTTGTAGGGCCTCGCTTAAACTTTGCTGCCCAATATTTTACTGTTGATAATGAACGAGCAACCAGAATAGAATCTAGTTCAGCTTTCATATTGGTTGGGCTAACGCCTTAGAAATTCACTGATATCGTGCACCATTGCTAATACAGTGGTATTTTTCAAGCAACTACCACCATCTCTAGGTTAAGCTAGGTACTCTGGGACTATCCTCGAATAATACAGAACAAAATTTGATACAGTTACATCCTCTAATGTTAATACTATGCAAATCAACACTGAAAAAGTATGAGTCATCAATACGATTAATACGATTAACTACCAATTGCCATCGTAAACATTATGGGGTACTAACGGTTTTATCAATTTTTCAATTGTAAAGCATTCTCAAATTTATTTTGACCTTAACGATTGTATAATTATAACCAAACAAACAAAAACATTATATTCAAATATAGCTCTTCCGATAAGATAGAAAATAGTGAATAAAAGTTCTTATTAAAGTGAAAATTTAAATACCACGAAGCTGTTAAAATATTACATTTATTTTCCATGTTAGCAGTCGATACCTAATATAGAAGCACTAATAACTAGGCACGTGCCCAATTAATTATACTTATAGACATAAAGTTTTCCAACAATTATATTACATCTTAAGGCCATAAATCTCTCAATCCTGACTGAACTGATATAAGATCCAAGGTAAAGCAAAATCAAATCACGCACCACCGTATTCAACTTTCTGGACGCTTGTATGTAGATCTCAAAAACTCTTGTTTCCGAAGCAAAATGCTGCTAGAAAGACTATACTACGTGATAAAAATTTATTTATAGTAATTCATATAATTTTTTATGATATAAGTACTACACATTAGTATCTAATAATTATTTTCAGAGGTAGTTACAACAGAAAGTGCCTCTTGGCAAAGCACAACGACTCCTACCAAACCAATGACTCATGATAAGGCGTTTTACTTCTTACCTTATTGGGATAACAAACCCTGTATGCACATTAGATCGGTGTGGCCAGATCATCGGAGACGAATGTACAATTCCAATATCATTACAAAGCTCGTAGAACATTTCGTAAGTATTTATAGCAAAAAAGATCAGTGACCAATAAATAAAAATGTAATGGTGTTTGATCGTATCACATTTTTTAACAAAACCAAAGTTAAATCTGAACTGAACTAATTTAGTATCCTTACTTCTTTATGAAGTAACATTGAATACAATACAAATATTGCCTGTTTATAGTGTATTCGAAAAATATTCCCAAATAAACATTAAATTATGTACCAAATGGTGAGATCTCTATAATTAAGAAACTACAAAATAACTGAAATATATATTGTTTTTTACATAATTTTAGACATATTGTCCTTCACATCAAATATTTAATGCGGATCCTAATCCTAAACGAGATTCCAAACATGGTGTTGAACTTGAACTTTCATATTATCAGCAAAACAGCAATGAGATACTTCGAAAAATAAATAAAGTTTATAATTAAGAATTACAAATAATTGTAGTACTATGAAATACATACTCAATAACATATCCACAGAGAGGAGCAGATTTAATAGTTTCGGATAATGGTAGACGAGTTCAATCATTCAATAATGCGACTAATAAGTCTCTCTCTCTTAAATGTGATACAGCTACATTTGATTGACCCTTCAGTAAAACGTTCATTATTTACACGTTAGTCAACGAAGTTTATGAAAGAAATTCATTGGAATTGATGAAAAGAGTAATCAAAAACAGAAAACAAAGTAAAAAGTCCTTGATTGGAGGTGATCAAAATGAAAAAGAATTTAAAAAATTCTGCCTGCTTGTGAATATCCACAATTAAGAAAAAAGTTAATACTTGTCTAGTTATTACTTGTATTGATAATATTACAAGTTAATTGATTTAGCTTGAGAAGAAATTCACTTTCTCATTAAAGTACTGGAATCGCCATTTTTGTTTCAACTGATTCTGACGACTCTACGAAGCTCTTGAAATTACATCAATTTGCTCCTTCAATACAATGAATATAAAATATCAGACATTCATTTATTCAAAAAAATACGGCACTATAGTGTTTTTTTCAGCATGATATCAGCGTTCTATATTCTATTTAAGCACATATTGTACAACGTACGCCATTTTATGCAAATTACTTATCTCGCTTATCTTATAGCAGGTTTACATATCTCAACTTAAAAATGGTGCTTTACATTTATGAATTATTTCTATGCAATTTGATCAGTAACAAATATTGTACAAATAATTTTATTCAATATCACAATTCCTTTTAATTCTTTTTTCAGTATATGTATTCAACTGAAATTACTCGTTATGTGATTTTCTAATCTTTTGCGAGAAATTTTTTCATATGTAAATTGTTCAGATATTATTTGCAGATAGTGAATGATAAAAATCAGAATCGAATTTCATTTTTGTTTCAAATATAAGAAATGTTGTAGTGTTAACGAACGAACGAGCCGAAGTCTTCGCTATAATTTCATGTTAAACCCATTACAATCAATCTTGAAACCACCCTATAGTTTGGTCCGAGTACATGGTTATCATTTATTCTTCTCTAATAGCAAAATAAATTCAACTGCTCTAACTAGTAAACAATAGGGTTCGAGACTACCATTTATATTGGACTAACTACGATTGTACTTGAAAAGACATAGACATTTTTCTGAAAATTCTCTTATTATATAAAAGGCGCGGCGTCATTAAGAAGTTAAATTCATTTGGTTAAAGTTTAGAAATCTTTAACCAAATTAGTTGTAATCATTTTCAGGAAGACGGGTTGTCGGAAGTGAATTCAGCGGTAGAAGCCGAGGATCCTGATATGGAGATTCAACTCAAACGAGTTTTAGATGATCTTTCGACGAAATGTGCTAAGTATATTATTCTATCAAAAGCGTCTTTGAGTGGGGCGGAAACTGGAAAGACTAAACTTGATAAGGAACATCTGAAATTATGTCAAAGAGAAATTGTAAGTGTGAACTTATAGTTTATATTCAATGGATATGAATAATTAGATCTATAAATATGCAATATCTCTAACTATTTCCAAATTTATATTTAGAACTTGGATATCGAACACCCTGAACGAATTTCTGGATAAAAACAAATACCTTGCATATTATTGATTCGGAATATAGTATGATAATACATGAGGCATTGAAAAAGGTTCTAAATAAAATTTTTATATCATCAGCTGTCATTCCCTTCCTTGGCAATATTATAATTCGCATAAACTTACTTGTTATCTATTCTTCTTTCATGCTGAATCAAATGATATTAGTACATCTTACTCAATATTCAAATTCGCGAGGTAGCCTGATTAACCGTAAAAATAGTATATCATTACTAGGCTCTTTCAATGACCTATCGCACAATAAAAATGGCAATGTTTTAAAACAATGTAATTATAAATATTTGTTCACATTTTCTACATCAAAATAAATTAGATCTAAATATATTCACAGTCCTCGTGAAGAATAAGGGAAACATATACATTAGAAATGATAATAGATAGGAACTTTTATTTTTGGTTATTTCCTTGTTACAAGCCCTTACTTCTATGAACTAGAGAAAGAAGCTACCAAAAATTAAGAAATCATCAATATCAGCTCTACAAAATATTAACAGTTTAAGATTTCATATGAGCTAATGAACGAAAAAGAATATAAGTTATCAATATATTTAAGTTTTGAGATAAACAGATAAAACCAAATATTTATAATTGGATGTCTTTATTATTTTTCAAAATATTCTCTATTAAGATCAATACACTTTTGCATGCGTTTGAAGTGTTTGAACCAATTTTCTAAGCATTTTTTCCATTCCGATTAATGTACCTCCAAAACATATGATTCTAACGCATCAATGACTACTTAAGGTATAGAAAAACGTTGACATCGCAATTCATTTTATTTTTGATCTGCGGAAATAAGAAGAAATAATTGAGTGTCAAATAAGGACTGTATAGTGGATGACCCATCGATTCGATGTTTTGACTGATATTTTTGTTTGTTTGAACTGATGTGGAAGAGCTCACATTGTCGAGATGGAGAATTATTCGTATTCTGCGATTTTTTCGAACACTTCTAGCAAACAAATGATTGTGTACCATTCAGAATTGACCATTCTACGTTGCTCTAATGGAATGGTGCTGGCATGTACAGTTATTCCGAAAACACAGGCGTCCACTTGCTTCGAAGTGCTTCGTGCGCTAACAACTTTTTTTGGTTGGCTCGTTTTGAAATAACCATAATATACAATGTGTTTAATTTCTTTTTCATATGCATAGACGATTTTATAGAGATTTTATTTGAATCGACATGAGCTTTTTTTAAGCGATTGTTGAAATTATGCGGTATCCAAAGTGAACAAACCCTTTTGACAGCCAAATGTTCATTCAATATTGAATGTATGCTAGTGGAACTATTGCTTAAGTATGCCTCAATCTCACTCAATTCATAAAAGCACTGAAACACGATGGCTCAAGGTAGTGCTTTATCACCAAAAGTCGATGCGAGTTGATTGGCACACTGCTGATGGTTTAATACACGTCGAAAATCATTGTACGATTGCAAATATTTCAATAATGTCTAGATTTATAAAATTTCTATCCTTCTCGCGTTCTTGATATCCTGAAACGGGAAAATTGCATTAATAAACTGAATACTTTCAGTCACTATAAGGAAACTAATTGTTTAAGAAACCCACTTAACTTGTAGTCTTGTAGTCTCGAGAATTATATAATTCACAAATTAAACCATTTTATGCGAATACCTAGCCAAAGCCTTATAGGACAACCAATGTAATTCTTCTTCACAAACTGGGAACAACTATGTATAGTTCACTTATCCTCAATTCATAGTAAATATAGTACGAGTATCATCAAGCCTATTTCTGAAAAATATAATTTAGATTTATATTAAGTATTTTTGTGTCATTTTTGATAATATTTTGATATAATAGTATAGGAGCAAGTTTCGAAGTGTGGATGTTTTCATGTAATTTATTAGAATAAGATCTACATATAATTGGATTCAAATACGGATATCTCAGTCAGTTACAGATATTGTTTTATTAGTGTTTAATAGTACAACAACTTATTAAAAAACGAAAAAAATTTTTTGTTTGGCAATAAACTAATATTTTTATCATTTAAAAACATACAGGAACAAATTGGTAACTCTGCAAGAAATCTCAAAGCACTCGTCACAAAAAATTCCTTCAAAGAGAGATTCAAATCGGCCCAGAAATGTCTCGGAAGATTGAAGCTCCTGGTAGAAGATGTAAGTAGATTATAATTTCTTATTTTGATAGAAAATTTAAATTACTCAATTTTACACTAAACCTCTCACAAAATTCTGCGTTTCTGCGTTTTCCAAATACCATTCCTGAAATCATTAATGATGACAAAGATAGGATATACCGATTTATAAAAATTATTCAATTTTCATTGCCGACTTCGTGCATTGCGTTCACAAATCTCAATATAAGCCAACTTTTTAATGGTAATATCAGGGTAACTAACTCTTGATTGTTAAATAATGATTCAGTTTTTCATATATTTATAAATTTTATCGGAAATTCATTTGGCTGATTTATGTATGAAAATAAGATATAGCAATTATATTTTTCAACACCGGAAAACTGTTTTTAAAAATTTTATCTATTACATTCACAAAAAATTACAATTTTCCAACTTTAATGAACAAACTAGTTTAACGATTGAATTAACTGTATTCATTCAATGAATGAATCGAATTCTTCTCTCAAATTACTTGAATGGAAATAATTAAAAGTTCTCGATTTATGTATGTAGGGATTTGGAGTCTCATATACACTACGACCCAAAGGATCTACAGTGTCCCACTCCATTAAAAAAGTCTAGAATGTGGGATGGCTTCCATTGCCAGAAATCTTCGTCTTATATTTTATACACTCCCAGTTGTAATGCTCTGGAGTTCCTTAGTGTTTCAAATTGAATAGAGGTTCCGTCTTCTGTGTAACAAAACCTGCTCGCCGAATTTTCTGCTAAGACTAGTGTCTTTAAGTGTTTGTTGAGGCGACAGTGCCCCGATAGAACTCCTGCCAGTATTCGTAGATTGTTTTTACTTAGGTTGATACATTCTGCAGATCTATACTCTGGTTATAGTTTCCCAGAAGAGCATTTGTTTGTCTCAGCTTCTCTAGGTTGTCCCAATAATTGGTTTTGCCCTTATCTACCTTGTTCTCCAGTACTTTTTCCATTGCTCTGTAGCTCATACCACAGAAGGGTTCGGGTCCCAAGAAAGGGTTATCTGCTTTAACGAGCTTATTATTATTGTTGTTTTTGCAGTATCTGCATCTTCGATTAACTATAACGTCTAATGTTGTGAAGTGAATTAGAAAGATGTATCTGAAATGTGAATACAGAGTTATATTATAATTGACTTATATGTAAATCAGCAGTCATTAAAATTAAAGCAGTCATCTAGAATATGGTATTGGCGAGAGAGGATTTCCTAAAAATTTTTGGTTGCAATAGTTCTCAATAAGAACCTTGTTTATCCATAAAAATATTTTTTTATTCTGAAACTATAATGTAGAGACAATTAAATTGAAACGTGGAGGTTTTAATAAAAATGTTATACTAATGAATAAACTGAAACAAGTTCTCTCGGCGCGTAAGACTATAGCGCATTTTTACCGTTAGCAATCACTGAATATTAACAAAAATCTTAATTTATAGAAGGAAGTTTCCATGAAGAATGAAATAAGAAAAATGATCATAATAATTACTTTTGCCAAGACACCATCGATTGTTGTGTTTGCGTTTAATGTAGCTTCTCTTGAAGATACTGAATGTAATATGTCCTTTCAAAAAATTTTCAAATTCGGTGGTTGTTGAGAGGTCGTGTTTACACAAAGTAGGGCATTATCGAGATTTAACCAATTTTTGTGTCGATCTTTAGCGAGTTTAAATGAAATTTTGTATGGAAAAAATTACATTTTGGTTAGTTTAATAAAATTTTTCCTACAATTGCCAAAAATTTCCTTCGTTTTGGCACAGTTACAGCTATACAGAAATTAAATGAAAAAAACCTCTGCTCGCTACATGCTGAGAATCGCTGCTATAGAAGGACGGACGCACAAAACCCTAGTGCATTTTTTACGAGAAAATGCTATAAAAATCGTTATTAATATTTCATCAGTGTAATAACTTATTCAATATAAATTGAATTTAATAAAAAATTCTAATTGTGTACTTCATTAGTAGTTAGGTTAGGTTAGTAGTTAATAGACTGTAAGTATGTATTGAGCAGTCCCCGAGGACCTATCATTGTTTTTGATTTCCGTTAATTATTGAATTGCATAGTAGTAAACATTATTACTAAATTATTACTAAAAATTTGTATTAACTTTTAACTTATTTAATACATGCTTCTATGATGATCTATTTCGCTTTTAAAATTCTGCAATTGTAATTTGGAGAACTACATGTCATAATAAATTCCGTCAAAAGTTGAAAAAATATATCAAATTCAATTTTCTGCACTGCACTCCTCAATTAACTACAAGTATATATTAACTATGGTAAGTATACTTACCATAGTCAAATGAAAAATGACGTTATATTTAACAATGCAGATTTACACCGAAAATATCAGTGATAGTAGTTAATAGTTAGTGTTTATTTATTTATTTAGTATTTATATTGTACGCCAAGTGAAATTACCTCTACTTAGGCATATTTAAACATACGTTTCTCAAATTCACTTATCAATTTTACTCCATTTTTATACTTTTAGCCACAACACGCTCTGCCAGATGTTTTCCTTTGGATTATTAGCCGAGGAAAGAGACAGGCGTACCAACGCATAGCCGCTAGAGATATTATCTACTCTCCCGTCGAAGAAGAATGCGGAAAAGATTGCGGAAAAGTTCAAACGATGTTCTTGAAGGTTTGTGAATATTTTAGACCAGCATTCGTTTATAGGGCCAGTTTGAATAATCAAAAAGGAAGCAACTGTACTAGATTATCCCAATTGATTCTTCAATCGCAAAAATTTTAATTTCTTACCTAATTCTTATGTCTATCTACAGTTACGAGTGAAAGAAGTAGGGTTGAGTGTCTTTTCTCATTGATTCTTTCTTCCAAAATTTTTTCCATTTCTTCCGGTCCTTTCGGTCCTCATGGAATTCGTCCATCCAGATCTTCCTTGGTCCTGTTTCCTCATCTTACTATTTGAGTTTTTAATATTCTTCTTATAATATTTTCCTCACTTATCCATCTTAGTTGTTATGTATTTTTCTGCAGGTTTTTTATTAAATAATTGCTTGCAGGAGGATATATTGAAAAGTTCTTAGCCTACTATAAAACCAAACAAAATTTCAATGTCAAAATATTTTATTACTCCGCTTAATTGGATATATTTATTACAGAGAACATGCACTGTCTCTAGACATGTCTTCTTGCTCTGCAAACCAGACCTCCACAGCTTCTATTACCTCTTCGTTGGAAGAAAATTTACGACCTTTTAAACTTTTTTTCAGTTGAAGAAAGAGGTGATAGTCGGACGGAGCCAAATCTGGTGATTAAGGGGGGTGTTCTAGTAATTTAAACCCTAAATCACGAATTTTTCGCATGGCAACATGAGATTTATGTGCAGGAGAGTTGCTAAAACAAAACACCTTTGGATAGCTTCCCTCGCCTTTTCTCTTTGATTCGTTCCCGTAGAGTGGTCAGTAATGTCGAATAGTAATCTCCAGTTACTATTGCAGTTACTTTGGCAATAGCAAAAAACTGAAGCAAGAACTTTTCCAACAGATTTTTGTACACGAAACTTCTTAGATCTTGGAGAACCAAAGTGTCACCATTCCATCGATTATTGCTTTGTTTCTGGATCTTAGAAATGTACCAAAGTCTCATCCATAGCAACAATTCGTTTTGAAAACTGTACATCGTTTTCAAATCGAGCACAGATCGAACGTGATGCTTCTACCCTTGCACGCTTTTGGTCAACATTTAAACATTTGGGGATCCATTTTGCAGCAATTTTTCTCATGTCTAAATTGACGTGAACTATATGATGAACGCGTTCGTATGAAATATTCAGTGCTTCAGATATCCGTTTTAACCCAATTCGACGATCTCATAAAATCATGTCATGAACTGCATCGATATTTTCGGGGACTGAAACAGAAACTGGTCTTCCCGATCGGTCATCATCTTCAATGGAAAATTTACCTCTTTTGAAGCTTGCAGTCTAATTTTTCACGGTCGCATACGAAAGGCATTGATCGCCAAGGGTATCAAGAATATCTTCGTAAATTTACTTACCTCTTGACCCTTTTAAATACAGGTACTTGATGATGGCTCGATATTCCAATTTGTCGATTTTGAAAATTTCGGTGGACATCTTTTTTCTTTTAATTTATTGCGTAACTCTGGTTTTCTTTTTTGATGTCAAACTTTAAACTGACACTTCTAAGTTATTGTTCGTTGCTATGGTAACGCAATATTTTGTTTATGCATGGAAATGGTCCAGGCTAACTAAATATCAATACATCCTCGTATGTTTCATTTTTTATGTGTCTTTCGGTCAATGTTTATGTATAAAAACCATATGCTAGTATGGGTTTTACTATTCTTCTGTAAATGTCTTCTGATTTCCTTGGGTATTCCATTGTTCCCTAGACAAAATGTTTGTATCGCGATAAATAGTTTTCCTGCATTTGCTACTCTAATTTCCCATCTCCTAATATCACTGAGCCGAAGTATTGGAAGTGTTCTATTTGTGTATTTATTATTTTGATATCGTGTATTTTTGTTTCTCTATGATCATCGTCTTGGTTTGTTTGGTTCATAATGTATTTTTTGATTCCACAATTCGATATTTTGGTTCTGCGTTTCTTCGTCCTCTGCAAATATGATCATGTCATCAGCGTAGCATATTTCTTTTAATGTAACTTTGTCCAATTTTCTGTGCCCTACTTCATAAACTGTTTTGTTTGTTTCAAATATTCTTGATTTTTCATATTACTTTCTGACGTAATTTTTATTGCAAATTTCTAATTCTTCCAATTGAGTTTTGGTTTTCTCTATTTTCTCTATCGAAAGCTTTTCAAGATCGATGAAATACAGTTTTCGCTGTTTGTCTTAGTATGAATATCGTGTCTTGTGTTCCTCTACTCATCCTCTATCATTTCATTTGTCACATTATCGTGTCCTGGTGCATTGCCCATTTCGGCTTTACTTATTGCCGTCTCTACTGATCCCTATTCTCTTCCAGATTTATTACATTTTATCCGTTTTAATATTCTCGTATTTCCTCACTTCCGTCTTGACCATTCAGGAGCTCCTTAAATTATTCTTGACACCTTTCAACTTAATCTTCCTCCTTTCTTACAATGCCTCTTTTGTCTTTTACATTTTTCAGGGTTATATTTTCCATTGTTCGTTGATTTCTCATAATTTTAAAGAAAAACTTTTGATTGAAAAATCTACAAGAGTGAAACAACCAATATTGATGAACACCGAATAAAGCAAGAAATTAGTCAAGCGGTCGCTATCCAATTATGTGTCCAGAAATGAATGGCACCTAGTTTGAATATATGATTTTAGCTTTAACAATGATTGTAAATTTGTTAATTACGTCGAAATCAAACAAGATCGTCGGTATAATTACTTAATACATTTTTCTTGTTTTATACGATTATTATTACCTCTATAAGGCATGAGGCGCACGCAGTTTCATATATAAAATTGATTTCACAATAAATTTGAATAAGTAATACATATTTTGTTTCCATTTCATCGATCCCTATTTCTAATTTTTCTTATATAACAACAAATCGGATCTGAAATAAGTTCCGATTTAATGTTATTATTTCTTATCATATATTCTTCTTCCATAACTGTCGAACTTCTATCAAATGACTTTTGAGAGGAATGACTAATGATAGTATTATTATTTTAGTTGCCAGGAAAAAAAGCTATGGGACCGGGTGGTTGGTCCATCCCTGCTAAGCTAGAAATATTTTTATGGCTTGGTTTACTTAAACATAAAAAAGATCTCTTTAATGGTTTGCCGGGCGGTTACGAGCATACTCAAGAAATCAAAAACATTGAAAGACCCCGAGCTTTACCACCAAATACGATTCATTACATAGAAAAACACGTAAGTAGTTATTTTTGTTATTACAAGCTACCATAATTATTATTGAAGTAAATCTACCGTTTCTTGCATATAAGGCGTTCTAAGTAATCAAGTTTTTGTCAATAAAAGTTATATTAAACGTATAGTTTTATTTTCATATTCATATATTCATGAAATGGTTTTAAAAATTATTTAGAAATGTTAAAAAATGTAGATTGGTGTAATTTAAAATAATTTTTTGTCAGATGTCTATAAGGTTTCAAAATGAAAATTATATTGAGACATAATTTCTTAATATGGAGTACTGTGAAATTTTAGTGATTGATCACGACACATCCAACATATCAGTGTTACACGATTTACAAAAATAACTGACAAATTCTTCAAAATTTCACAATCAATATGTATATCTTATTTGGTGTAAATTTTAAATTCTATTATAGTAAATATATTAATAATAGTAAAGCAATAATAACTTTTAGAGGTATATTATCATTTTTCCCAGCTTCATTCCACAAAACACGAATTACTCAAAATAGTGTCTGAAATTACTCTAATGTTTCCAGCTGTTTCAACTACGTGCTCACATTTACCAAGCAAGATCCCTTATAGGAAGCGATGCTTCGGGCCTGTCGGACCCTTTTGCAAGGATAATTGCTGGCGAATTTAGTAAAACTACTCAAGTAATAGATGAAACCTTGAGTCCAACCTGGGATGAACTTTTAATTTTCGAAGAAATACTGATCTACGGCGATGGTGATGAGATAAAAAACGATCCGCCACCGATCATTATCGAAATATTCGATCAGGATAAAGTTGGTAAAAGTGAATTCATTGGAAGAACATTAGCAAAACCCAATGTTAAACTTAAGGAAGATGCTTATTGTAAGCCAAAATTTCCACCTTCTCTTGAATGGTAAGATATTATCGAATTTTTTTTAGAAAAATATTATGTTAGTTTATGCCTCAATTATTTTGCTATAGAAATTGCATTGTGATTATGGACGTGATAAATTATTTATGTTAAGGAAACCGATCCTCCTATCATTCACTAACCGCCTCACAAGTTCTCGCTCAGTTTATTTTTCCTTCAGGAATTCCCTTCTTCAAACGTCTAAAATGATAACTGTATTGAGAAATTCAACTCCTCCGTCAGGTTGATGTTTCATTGAGTCATGGCTATAGTAGATTTTGTACTGTTCGGGAATTTTGGCAACTATATCATCATACATTTTTTCAACATCTTTGTTGAGAAGAGCGATTATTGCTGTCTTCACCCCTTCATAATTTCAAAATATTTCATCAGTTCACCGTTGCCTAATTTTAGTAAATAATCAGCAATTCGTTGCTCTATATCAACGCGCATATTTTCTTCTAGTTTAAAATGGGAACATAAGGTGCATCCCTTGATAATTAAGTTGGAATTTCTGGAACCGTTGGTGATATTCATACCAAACACGATAACTTGGTTATGGAAACGCGCGTATTTATTCTTCAACATAATTTTATTTGATTATTCAAAGCCCAAAGTTAATATTTTCGATAATCGACGAATGTAGGAAAAATATCTAAGCAGCGAACGTTTATTTAAGAGGTACCTAGATGGGACTTACATTTCTTTAGAGGTTGGAAGCAAAGATAGTGTAGACGATGCCAAATGGATTAGTCGCAGAAAAATTATCAGTTTAAAGTTAGTTACATAAAAACAAATATGCATGATATATATTTCATAGGGTGCGCTAGATTCCAGATAATAATCTCGACATAATTTTCATTAAAAAAATTAAAGGAGAAAAGTTACATGCGATAAAAAATATCACATTAATTAGAAATTATTTTAGAATAAACATTGCGCACAATTCCACTTGACAGATAACAAATAAATTGTTGCTCTTTCATGCAAAAAATACTGAACACACTATTTTGTGCTTCCACTTTATCAATACTCACAATTACACTGTCTGACGCACGTTTTGATTGAACATTTTACCTTCGGTTTTTGATGAAGATAACTTATTATTGAAACTTGCGCAAGACAGAGCAATTGTGAGTGTTGCTCTAATAGCAATAAACAGTGTATTTAGTATGAATAACACTAGAGGTTCCAGAAATTCCAACTGAAAATGTTCAATTCAGAGTATGGAATTATAAATAAAACTCAGAAAGTGCTGTCATACGAGTGCTATTTGAGTTGTTTATAGATACTTGAAACATTCTTCGTCTTGGTCATCGCGAACATTTTCTTGCAATGATTTTCTATTATTTCCGAATTGGGTTAAGCAACAGCAGTGTGTCCATCAACTCACAGGCTTTGGTGATAAAGCATCATCTCGAGCCACCGTGTTTCGCTTGTTTTTCGAAAAAAATCTTGGTTATGATTCACTACAGGATGGTTTTTGTGAAAGTCGTCCAAAATTGGCTATTGTAGCAAAAAACATTGATGTTGTGTGTAAACTGATATTGCAAGATCATCATGTGACATTGAGGCATACATTCAATATAACATGAACATTTGGCTATCAAAAACCATTGCGAAGCAAGTAGTCACCTGTTTTTTCGAAATAACTGTACATGTCGTCACCATTCCTTTAGAGCAACGATCAATTTTGAAGGTTACAAAAGCATTAGTTTGCCAAAATGTTTTAAAAAAAAAACAGGGAATCCAATCTATTCAAAAACTTAAGTGGCAGATGTATTGGCGTATTTCCAATTTGGCCAACTATTTGAATAATGCTCTTTTCTCTTTAGCAAAATCTTATTTTCCCACAACCAAAAAAATAGAATATCCGCTATATATCCGATAATTATCATGTAGTTTTAGGCAGAGAATATGTTTTCTAACATTAAGAAATAAGTTAAGTATTCATATGATATGTTTTACATTTAATAGTAGATCAAATTAATACCATATTTAGAATAGTTACACCAATATCATTCTTAAAAACTGCTATAATTCCTTCTTTATTCCTCCAAAAATAAAATTCGAATTCAATACTTTATAATGATCGTAATTAGATAAAACGGGAAGGTTTTGCAACTGGTGGTTCTCAAAAATTATATGTAAAAATAGTTGAACGTGAATGGTATACTACATAAGAATACATTATTGTTAATTTATTCTAATTCAAAATAAAACTGACAGAACATAAATATTTACGTTTAATTTCAGGTTTACCCTAACGAGAGGTACAGATGGAAGAGCCGGAGAACTCCTAGCCGCATTCGAACTTTTGGAAAAACCAAATGACACTGAAGGTTCACTACCATCATTGCCTAATCCTAAGGATATTCCGATACACCACGAGACAGATACGAAGCGACTTGGTACTGTTTTACCAGTTCCAAGAGGAATCCGCCCAACTTTGGCTAGATATAGAATAGAAGTTTTGTTTTGGGGTTTACGAGATTTGAAACGAGTCCATTTTTTAACTGTCGATAAACCGAGAATAGATATTGAATGCTCTGGAAATATCTTATATTCTACTATCATTCAAAATAGAAAAAAAAATCCTAATTTCAGTACGCTTGTTAGGTTCTTGGACTTGGACTTGCCGGAGCAAGAGCTGTATAGGTGAGATAAATTGTTATTTTAAATTTGTACCGAATAATTTAAATTAAAGCAATATAATAGTAGGAGGAATAAGCAATGGCGGCAGAATATCAAATCTTGAGTAGATCTAAATCCCGAATTAAGAAATTAAGTATTTGTTTTTTCCTCACTTTCCTTACTTCGGCTGCCCTTTGTTTGTACCAGACCCACAACAGAGGATTTTGCAATACGTCGATTCCTTATCTTTCCAAGTTCCAAGTGCTTCTCAGACTTTTAATTTTCAATTTCTACCTAACATTGGGGCTTTTTCTCTAGATATGTCATTATGGTCGTTATGGCAGGTTTTCGAATCCATACATTTTAAATGTTTTTCTTCATTTGTTAGTATTCGTTTTTCTCTATCTCTCTTATTCGCTTTCTCCCTTAAAATTAATTGGTGTCCAAAGCAACGTTTTAAAATTTCTTTGGGATTCTAACTTTTCTTACTCCCTTTTTCATCTTCTGTCTATAAGATATTATAAATATAAACAGCCTTCAATTGTCGCTGGCCCAAGAACCATTATAATTAAATCTATCCTGAATTAATTTTATCTCAATATATAAGATCAAAGAGTGCAAGGAGAGTGTCGACGTATTTACGTCGCATCAGAGCGATATAAAAAATCGTTTGATGTACAGAGTTCCAAGTAAAAAACCATCTTTAAAATAACAATAGACGTAAATAGGTATGTCCACATTTAGAAAGTTTCAGTAGTGTCCACTACAACCTACACCTCTCTTTCAGTTGCCTACTTACTTTAACTGTCTTCTATCCTTCCAACTATAATTTTATTCTAGAATCTCTCTCTTTTAATTTTCTCTATTGCCAATATACTTTGAATTTACTGTTCTACTTGATTGCTTTTATTTGTGGTGAAGCTCTAATCAGTTTTGGATTGTTTATTCTTTTCAATTTTTTATATTACAGCTTAAGACTTGTCTTATATGGATTCCCAATCTTGTTTTTTTTTTAAGAATCTATTATCAGTGTTAATCTGCTAATTATTTTTCATTTTTTCTATTCCGAGGAACTTTGCCGTTTATTCAGATTCTTTGCCAAATATTATTTCATTCAAAAACATCAGTTCTTACTCTGATATACCCATATTTTCTTATAATATATATTTCACTTTTAGGAGCTCCACCTTATTTTATAGGCATATTCTTTTTTAATACAAGCAAAACTTGATTTAGCTTTTCTTTCTTCTATTCCATCATAAATCTTGATAAGTTCTTGACATTCTTTTTGTTTGTTTTTATCGGCTGCATTCGGTCTGTTATGTTTTTAGAGTTATAATATTTGTTCCTTTCTTACTTTATCTAAAATAACCGAGTCAATGCAGATTTTCTCATGAAGTTTGAATATCCCAAAGAGATATCACACAATCACAAAGTCCTAGTACATTCATTAAAATGCATTTGCCATAATATAATGCTCAAAGCACCTTAATAATAAACGTTAATTGAAAATAAAGAGAAGATTGTTTTATTCAATATTATATAATTAATTGAAAATGGTTATTAAATAGGAAGAATGTTACATATGATATGGCATGTGTTTTTTTAGAAAGAAGACTTTGCAATGAAGGAAATGAATATTTTAAAACAAAAATAAATAATGCCTAACAAAAATATATATAGAAGAAATTCTCATTAAGTAATGCTGAACCATTGAATAAAGTTGATTAATTAGTATCTTTTATGAGTGTCAATAATGATTAAACAACGAAATCTGAAATAGATTATTGTTTTCACGTTTTTATTCTGTACAACCTCTTATATATAAAAAATAGCTCTCATCATTCGCCCCAATTTTTTCCCTTTAAACCTTGGATAATCAGGGTCTTACGTTGGTATATAACACCAACGACTAAACTAAACTTTTCCTTTATTTCATTAAAAACTTTTCAGACCGCCTGTTACGATCAGAGCTGTAGACTGCAGGAGTTTTGGTCGATACACCTTAGTAGGTACACACATCATTAATTCCATTCATAAATATATTTACCAACCAATGACGAAAAAAGATAGAGAAGCTGAAGAGAGAAAAAAATCTTTAAATCACTTAAGACCCAGCGTTAACAATATACAAAGTAATCTAGTTTCTCCAACAAATATAGAGAATCCTGCTAGTGATAAGGAAAAAAGTCCTCTACTACCGAAAGATACTTCAGGTCACACAGGTAAGTTGAGATAAATAAAATCTTTTTGAAAAAATTGTAAAATGTTGTCTTATAGATTACGGTACACAAGAAGGAACAAAAAAAATGAAGACTGAAATAAATAAGAAACGAAAACAAAGTATAGACGAAGAATTAGATGATGAAGAAGACACAAAAGACTGGTAAGAAGTTAAAAAATAATTGTACTAAGGCTACGCTAAAATTTTTTGTTTGTTAAAAGAGCATACCTCATTATATTAATGAAACATGTTTCAGTCTATACAGTATGTAAAAGACAAATAAATGAATTCTTTATTCCGGTTACTAAATATATTTATGCAATATCCCCGAACACATAAAATGTTCCTTTTCTTTATTCAAGGAAACTAAAATGGAACAAAAAGATGTTTTCTAAAGTATTAATAATATTTTCACTTCAAGATAAATGAGCCTTGTTCTTGATTTATGTCTTTGGCCAACGTTTTTTCGGTTCTGGTTCGGAACTTCTATTTTTTGTGTATATTAAAAACTATATTCTCAATTTTTAGCAGTATTGTAGGAATTCAAAATATGCAAAGAAACGTGTATTTATATAATATAATATCAGAAAACGATTGTATTTGGGTATTTTATATATTTGATGCCCAAGTTGGTTAAAAATTCACACAAGATACATTTCTATATACACGATCGACCATGTGTCTAATTTACGTTACTTATTTACTATATTTATCATCAAGTTTATAAATAAACAAAGAAATTACTGAAATATTTCTAAAAATTCTTTATGGATAGATGTTAATGAACGCAATTTTTTTCTTATTTCCTAATTTATTTAAACTGTTTTTCAACGGTAACATACATTGTCTCTTCCTTAATTTATCTAAATACTCACACTAGACTTAACTATCTTATATCATAATAATTATCAACTACTTATATGATTAACTATTCACAACTTTTATAACAACTCAAATTTATTTAAATTCACCGGTTACTTCTCTATTTCGTTTCTTTCATTATGACTTTTTTTTATAAACTTAACTCTAGCTGCTAACCAAACTAGTTTATATACCCTAAACGAATTTCTCAAAATGAACAACTCGCCGCTGTGATAAAAAAATGTGATGACGGCAAGATCAAAGACTTAACCGAACAGGACCGGCTTCACGGTCCATGTCATGTACAAGTTCTCAATAATTATAACATAATTTGTCTCACTTTAGGTGGACAAAATACTTTTTGTCGAAAGAGCGAGCTTTAATAGAATTGAACGAGATAAAGAACATTTTGAATCAAAGTGGTAACCTGCCAGTTCGAACTGATGATAAAGATTCTCAATTTGGAAATGCTTCTATTAGAACTTCTAGTCAAGAGGAGAACAAAAAGCGATTCACTTTCAAATCAGTTGCAACGGCATCGAGGTTTGCTGCGAGAATCAGTCCAAAGCATACAGGAAAATCTTCTAGTCGAAAGACAGCACAATGCAAGGTGAACTTATATTTTTAATAAAATACAATCTTTTATATTCTGAAAGTAATCCTCATATGCTATTAGACTGAGTACTACAAGAATTTCATTGAAGTATTGTGTACTATAATTTGTTAATGACAATATCCTGCGTGATTATGTGTAACTGAAAGCAAATATTCCTCATAATCCTCGTCTTATGAAAAGTTGAAAATATTTTCTTCATTCAATGTGTTGCACTGTCTGGAAAAAGTTTTGTTTTAAAAAAGCAATTGGGTGATTATCTATCATCAATTGACAACTCTTTATAAAATTTGGATCCTGAATATTCATTATGAAAGACACTAAATTGTCAGATTATTAACCTTTGAAATGTAGCTAGATTATTTTTTCCATGTTTTGGATATATTCTGGCTATATCGAACAACATACGAGTGTTCTTAATTTTAGAAAATATAACATCACCTACTACAATCCGACAATTATTTGTCCGTTGTTAAATTTTTTACTGAAACGCCAAACTGAGTTTAAACTGAGCATAACAACTTTTCTCTTTAAATAAAAAAAATTATTCTCTTATTCAAGGTTTACGACACCGAATTGGAAAGTAGACCAGAATTTGACGAATTTAAAGAATGGTTGCACACATTTCCATTGTATAGAGGTAAAAAGACTGTTGATGACGCTGAAGATGATAGTAGAATTGTAGGGTATTTTAAAGTAAGTTCTAATTATATATCCTCCAAAATTATACAACTGTATTTCTTAATATATTCCAGGGAGCAATACAAGTATACAAATGGCCTCTACCGAAAGATATAGAGGACAAAACAATAATGGGATTTGATCCACATCTAGGACTATTTCAAGGACTACCATCCAACGAACCAATAAAAGTTTTGGTTCGCGTTTACATAGTAAAGGCCATAGATTTGCATCCTATGGATTTGAACGGAAAGGCAGATCCGTACATTGTATTACAACTAGGAAGTAAAAAAATAAGTGATAAAGACAACTATGTTTCAAAGCAGCTGAATCCCGTATTCGGAAAGTGAGTATAAAGAAATTAAGCATATTAATGAAAATACAACTACCCATTTTCATAGTATATAGAATTCAATTATCTTCGCCGCAAAGAAATGTCACTATGAAATAAGACATTTTGACAAGAAACTGCTCTATTCCATACCATATACTAAAACGGAGATAGAGCAAAGACATTCATGTATTTAGACACATAAATGCATATTCAAGATATGAAAATGCCATTGAGACTTTGAAGAATCTGTGTATCAAGAATAAAAATGAAATATGAAAAAATCGCAGCTAGATATGTGACAACCGAACAAAATTCAACAAGGCCTGGAAGAGGAATAATACTTAGTGTTTTCATCAGATCCATATTAAGAGGTGGTTCCAGTTCCAACAGTAATGATCAGTCTCCTGTCGACCATCAGTCCCATGCAGATCATGAAGATAACAGTATTGGGCTTATGTTTAGTGCTTTTATGGACCTAACGTCAAAGAATATCACCTACTTACTTAAGAGACTACATTTATTTGAAGTTACCTTAACTCTAATACCTTACTCGTATATTATTATTTTATGTCACTTTCAGGAATATATCTTATATGAGTAACTTAGTTTTCAATTTATCTAAGTCTTTATTCCCGAGATTGTTTATTACAAAAACCTACAAATAGCATTAAATATTTGTCACAAGTAAATAATATGCGACTATTAATTAACTTTAATATTCTAGATGTTTTGAAATCGAAGCTACTTTTCCTCAAGATTCTGTACTGACGGTTCAAATTTACGACTGGGATTTGGTCAGTTCTGACGATATGATAGGTGAAACGAAAATTGACTTAGAAAATCGTTTTTACAGTCGTCATAGAGCAAGCTGTGGCCTGGCTGAAGTTTATGAAGAGTAAGTTATTTCAGAATATATTCGCTTTTGTTATTCATACTATCATCAGTATTTTGTTTCAATTTGAAACATTGCCACGTTAATAATGTGCTCACGAATGTTACATCAAAGAACCCGGTGATTCTAATTCTAAATGAATATATATATATATATATATATATATATATATATACACTTACACTACACAATATAATTATCAAGTTATTTTAAATTCACCGGTTACTGTTCACTATTTCATTTCATTCACTATAACTTCTTTTTATAAACTAACTCTCACTGCTAAATATCAAAAGATCTTAGAAATAAGGTATTAAAGAAATTTAAATTTACCCAGCCTATAGTTTGTGGGATACACAACAAATAAAAACAATACGATAGATTTTATAGTTTTTAGAGAAATGTGGATAATTAAATATTAAGTCCATACTTTTATGATGTGTAAAGTATCAGCAATATATTCACCTTGAAAATTAAAAAGATATCCTAATTGCACAGGTTTTCCGTTTAAATAGGATCCGCCTGCTACGCTGCAATCAATACCTATCGTATTCACCGGTTGGTCGGAAACATGTCTCACGTTTGGTGGAGTACCTTTGGGAAAACCAAACAAGGAGCCTATGGTGTCTGATTGAAATGAAGTAAACTAATGGCTTTGCATAGACACTTTTAAAGTACTTATATCTGGTGTTATTTCAACTTTGCAACTTTCTTTATGCTTTTCTTGAGGTTGTTCAAGACTGCACCTATATCTTTCAATTCATATGGGCCAAGTGGTAAATTATAATGAAAAAATTGTTTTTCTCCATACCTCCATACCTCCCCACATAAATAAATTATTCATTTCATCGATATTTGGTATTTACTGAAATTGGTAAGACTTATTTCATAGTCTGTAGCATCATCCAAATAAATAGGGGGCTAAGGCTGTAGCTTTGTTACGATTAATTTCCGCAAACAGTGAAACTTAAATATTATGGAATTAATAATATAAATAATCTAGGCAGAATAAAATTGTGATGAAGAGTAACAAAATTGACAATATAATGAATAAAAATTCAAAATTAAAATATCATATTCATTTTTTAGAGATGGTTACAACGCTTGGAGAGACGCTTTGAAACCGACGCAAATCCTTGCAAAACTATGCAAAGATGCCAAAGTGGAATCTCCTGTATACGCTGATGGAATGGTTAAAATTGGAAAACAAATATTTTTCGTTAATACCAGTACCAATGAAATTGTAAGAACTAAAGAGACGGAGGAGCATATGGCCCTGGAAGTATTACACAGGTAAATATCACTTAAATAGGAAATATTCATAAATAAGACGTAATGGTTGTTAATTTTGTCTTTTATTCCAGTTTTCTTTCATTCATTGATTCGAAAAATGTTAATAGCGAAAATGGAAATTTCAATTTATATAAACTTTTGCTATACGAATCTTTATTCCAGAACTCAAAAAAAAAATATTGTATCAATACAAAAAAACTTAAATTTGCCAGAATAAATATTGGATTAGACTGAATCGCGCCTCTACGCTGAAGTGTTGACCGCATTTTATGTACCACACTCTGTTAGTTACACTGTTAAAATGGAATTTTTTAATCAACTTTTCACTAACTTTCAATCAATCAATTGACTTAAATTTTCCTATACTTTCTCGCTATTGATGTCTATATACGAAACAGCCAAATGGAACAAATTTGTTAATAAATAGATGAGGTTGTGTTGGAGAAAACACTTCGACATATTGAAATAAGCATTTGAAAAAAAAAATAATTACAAAACTTATTTCTCAGATTTTTCTGAAAATTTTAGACATAATTCATGTACAATGCCCAATACATATCTTCAACATTTCGGAAATATTAAGATTTTCAGGCCAAAATTAACATTTTAAAAAAAGAAAATTATCTTATTACACAAATTCGTTACATTACACTCAATACTTATTTCCGATTCAGCTCTTGATATTGAGAAAAGAAGCGTTACTTTCTACTGATATAAATTTGTTCAATTTCGTTTAAAACTCATAGTCTTAACGAACTTAGTAATGTCAGAAAAAAGGTCAACAAGAAACGCTAAAAATAACCATTTTGCAAATGATTGGTTATGGAGACACAAATAGAAGTTGCTCGCTTAACTCACGAAAAATTTCCATATTTGTAGCCTATATCACAAAAAAACAATTAACAAAATAGAAAAGCAGTTTTTCGAGCTTGATGATGTAAGACAAGTAAAAAGTGTACCTGCCATTGCAGTAAGTGATGAAACAAAATTGGATATTACGCTTGAGTTTCAAGAAAACCCACATAATTCTGTTCAACGTTACCCATATATCAATTCTTCGTTAAAATGCATCCCTATAGAACGAGAACATTTAAACCTATCGATCAATTTAATCGTCAAAATTCCCGGTAGTGGTCTAATGAGCATCCTCACTGATTAAAGACTATATAATTACAGTTTGTGGTATCAGTGGAAATTAAATTTTTATTTTGAATGAAAACTACAAACATTGTAACTGGGCGATATCACCGGTATATTTGGGTTAGACCGACCATCACCGTCTTCAAAAAATAACAAAACAATATAAAGGAACAGCATGATAATAATAGTATAATAGAAATATATAGACAAAATCATTTGTTGTGACCCTTCGTAATTATTTTTCCGCAGAAATTCGCAAATTTCGAAACCAATGACACACACTTGATCCAGTCATCCGTGGTTTCGTAGGTGTTTAAGACTTGAGATGTAGCTTATGCATTTTGTTCCACTTGGATAGCAATATACGTGTTGTCTTGAACAGCTTCTGGATTAAAAGGTACAATCCCAGTGTCCAAAATCGACTGTTGTGTCAGAAAACATGGATGCTGTGCATAAACTGATAATATAAGATCATCATGTCACAAACCGTGAGATTGAGGCAAACTTGGAGATTAGTTCCACTTGTGTGGATTCAAAATCGTGACAGGGACGAATCATGGATCTATGCAGATGAACCTGAAATTAAACAACAATCGACTGTATGGTTCTTTCAAAAAGTAAAAGACAAATCATTCTCCACCACGACAATGCGAGCTTTCACACATCAGTTCAAACAAAAAAATTTTTTAACAGTCAAAATGTCGAATTGATGAGTCATCCGCCGTAAAGTCCTTGTTTGGCACCCAATTATTTCTTCTTATTCTCGCAAATCAAAAATAAAGTTCAGGGTCAACGTTTTTCTATGTCTGAAAAGCGGTTGATGCGTTCAAATCACATGTTTTGGTGGTACTTAAAGCGAAATTGAAAAAATGCCTCGACAATTGGTTTAAACAAAAGTGTAACATCTTAATAAGAATATTTTGAAAAACAATAAAGCCATGTCCAATTATAAATATTTATTTTGCTTTTATCTCAAGACTTAGTAGTAACCCTCGTAATGACACTATGTTGCTAAACTCCATTTTTCGAATAATTTTAATTTTATGGTTTCTTAACCTTTGATAAATAATTTCAAAAAGAGACTTAATCGAATTATTCCTGTTACATCACAAGGGATATACCTCATCTAATTTATTATCAAAATTTTTTGTTTGGTTTGTTCGGTTTTATAAAATAAAAATATTGACAAAAAGTTTTTTTCCTATAAAGGATAGACTCGAAAAAAGCCCATATTTTTCGTTGGCACGTTTTAATTGTAAGTAGGATTAACTTATTGATAGATTTTTGTTTATTTAGCATAATAGGAAAATGTCCCTTGCTCAAATGTAATATAGCTCTCTTTACAGGTGGCACGAATTTCCTAAAATAGGTTGTCATCTTGTACCTGAACACGTTGAAACGCGACCCATATACAATCCGCAAAAACCTGGTATCGAACAAGGTAAAATAGAAATGTGGGTAGATATGTTTCCAATGGATATGCCTTTGCCGGCATCTAAGCTGGATATTTCACCAAGAAAACCTAAAAGCTACGAATTAAGAGTTATCATTTGGAATACCGATGATGTCGTTCTGGAAGACGACGCTTTTTTTACAGGAGAGAAAATGTCTGATATCTACGTAAAAGGGTACGAATGTTAGATCATCACTTTAGTTGTGTCTAATTTATTATAAAAAAAGTTTTTTTAAGGTGGTTAAAGGGACAAGATGACTGCCAATGTACAGATATTCATTACCGATCTTTAACAGGAGAGGGTAACTTCAACTGGAGATTCATCTATCCTTTCGACTACTTAGTAGCCGAGCAAAAAATCGTAATTACTAAAAAAGAATCACTTTTCTCGTGGGATGAAACTGAATCAAAAATTCCTGCTCGCTTAGAGTTGCAAGTATTTGATGCAGATCATTTTTCAGCCGACGATTTTCTTGGTGAGATAATATTTTTATTTATATCACATTTCAATTCCATAATTCTACACTTGGTCACAACAAATTGTGTGTTCAAAGAGGAAAACCTTTTTTATTAAATAAGTCGTTCGATATATTTTAATGTACTGAACAATTTATCAATGCCTTTTCTCCTTAAGTTTGCAACCTCAATAACACTGAAATTCACTCCATAGTACACGACAAAATTTCATAATATCTATAATAATGAAGTCTGAAGATTCCGGTTTGCATTTTAGTAAATCTAAAATACTATACTCAATTGTTGGAAAACTTTATTCCATTAAGGTGATTTTGAAGTGATATATTATGGTCAGTATGTTGAATAATTACACTATTATTATTGACACACTGCATTATTCATCTGACTTCTAAATACTTTGGTTAGGTTTGGGATCGAATCATGTAACTTTATTATTGTGCGCTAAAGTACACTAGCTATCTGAAATTATATGAGTGGATAAATAAGGTATCAATATTTTATTGGTTTCTCCTCAATTCATCTGTTAAACTACATTTTACTTCACATTAAATACCGTAGGAGAAAGGTGTCCAAAAACAGCAAAATCAATGGAGCAATTTTGGCTTTTAATCATAGGTGTTACCGTATTGAGTTCAAAAACTATTGTTTAATAAGTTTGACAATTTTTTTAGCAAAATTTTATGAAAGTTCAGTTTAAGTGAAACAGCGGCTGAATAAATTGTCAGTACTAGTTGAAAGTTTTATTTAAAGATTCTTAGTTGAAATGCATCGTTAATAATGAAAATAAACATAATACTAGAATAGACCTTATTTATATACTTTTGCTGATAAATCGATTTAAAAAAGTTATTTTTGATGAAAAGAGACCGAGAATCAAGACGATTAATCGGCAAAACAAGAACAACAACGAACAAGAGGTAAAACCTAGTCAACTATGGAACTCATTCAAAATACTTAGAAGAAACTGTTAAATTTCAACAACCATATGCACTATATTCTATCTCTATCTCATCTGACACAAGTTCGTCAACTTTTTTGCTTGCTATCAATTTTTGCTCTGAACTATGCTGTTAACATTTTTCATATTATACTCAATAAACTAAATGGATAAGACAGCAGTAGCAAAATGAATACATTTTTAGTGCCCATGTTTATTCTCTCCTTGAAAAGGACTATTTATTTTTTAGGTGCAATCACTCTTGATCTTAACAAATTTCCCCGTGGCGCAAAATCTTCGAAACTTTGCAGTTTGGATATGTTAAAAACTGATGGATCTGTTCCTATGATAAACATTTTTAAACAAAAAAGGGTCAAAGGCTGGTGGCCATTTTTCGTTAAAAAGGACAATGAAGAAATAGAATTAACAGGCAAAGTAGAAGCTGAGATTCATTTACTAACTAGCGAAGAAGCAGAAAAAGCACCAGCTGGTTTAGCAAGGAATGAGCCGGATGCCTTGGACAAGCCAAAGTAAGTTTAAAAGTTGTATTACTTACTTATTTTTTAATTTTGACTTCCTTTTCTAGCCGACCTGATTCGTCTTTTATTTGGTTTATGAATCCTTTGAAGTCACTTCGGTACATACTGTGGCACAATTATAAGTATACGATTCTCAAATTGTTTATAATCGCAGCTCTAACGGCTATCTTATTATTATTTTTCTATTCAATACCCGGTTATACTGTGAAGAAGATTATCGGAGCTTGAAAAGATCTTATTATTAATAAATAAATAAATAAATACAATAAACTAGGTAAGTCTCAAATCAGATGAATGAGCACCAAAAGGAAGCGAGGTTGTAATAAAAATACAGAAGACACTGAAACCCGCCCAGTTCAATATTTGTTAATATTTACTAGACTTAATGGAGCAGGAACAGAAGTCAATCAAACTAACTATTAAACTACAATGAATCGATCTATTTTTCTAGCAAATATTGCCTTAATTAATTCTATTTATAATTTTCTTTTTACCTTTTCACTTCTTAGACCTTTCAATATATCTTTCGTGATTTATAGTGCTTTTCATAAAAAATTATATTAACACATTTGACAAATTTGACGTTCTGACCTTTTATTTTTTACCTGTTATTTCTATAGAAAAACACTTAAAATCAAGCAAAGAGCACTATTACTTACACAAAAGTGAAAAGACTACATAAATCTTTATTAACATAGAGTTTAATTGTCCAATGTTCATATTTAAAAAAATTAATTCAATTTCTTACCAAATTTCATCTTTGTTCCGTCTCTGGTAGAACATCCATCAAAATATTCGTGATATTTTATTGCAGTAGTAAACTTCAAATACTGAGTGAATGAATAATAGTACTATTAATACATTTCTACTGGATATTCAAAAAGTTGTGGAATGATGATTTTCTAAGAAAACGATATACTTTTACCATAGCCTGGAGATAGTAACAGAAATGAATGAGTAATAACAAAACATCAATTAGCCAATGTTTATGTCATTATAATACATTTAGTTTTTCTAGATTATCCGAATGAAGTATATTATTTAAATGAGAATTTTCTTTGTTTGTTATTTATAATTTATTTAATTTGAATAAATACGGAAATACCGAAAATTAATTCAGATAACAAAAAGTACCTAAGATAATAAAATGGAAATTACTAGCATGTCATTAACAATATTGAGAAGAAAATTGAAGGTTCTCACGAAATTTGATCTAAATCATTCGACTGTCATGCACAGAGATTACAAAGGTGCTTTTACGTCTTTATTCCGAGCTGAAAAAAGTTCTAGCTTCTTCCGGTTACCCTACCATTTCTCTCGACTCTTCCCTTATTCGTATGGAGCTTCATCATAAGAGGAGGATGACTAATATTTTAGTATTTGGGTGTGACCACAGATCAACCACCTCAGTGTGTGTCTCGTGCGAGACACTCGAATAACCGGGATCCAGCTTCCTTTGCCTCTAGCGAGGTCGTGAGATCCTTTGTCATTCAGAGCAAACATTTCTTTTTTATAATATTATTATTTAAAATAATACAGAGTAAAATGAAAAATAATCCGAGAAATATTCCAAGTATGTAATAAATGCGGCAATAATGAAAATAAATTGGAAATATAATTGTTAACTAAATTGTACTGGGTAATATCACTGATTATACAAGTAATCAATTATTCTTTATTGTTGGTAAGAAGCAAAACCAATCCTCAAACAGAAATCGCGTTCTCCTCTACATTTGTACTTGGGTAAACTGAGTTTTACCTCCAAGGATTCTCTCATGATACGATGCATAAACTAGTTATTTGTAATGTCATTACTTAATATTAATAAAATTAATGACTAATATTACTACTTAATCTTTGCGAGATAAATATTGGTTTTTTATTTCGACACAACATATAAATCGTCATAAATCTTCATTATTTTATTGGTGCCATTTGCACGGGACCTTCAGACCCCCATTATAGTTTTCTAGTTTTGATTCTGTATTTAAAGCCCGTCCAAATAATACTTAGTGTAACAGACTATACGCGACTATGGCACAACTCGCTATCATGAAACATTCACAGATTTTCAAGTTTTTTCATTTTGATACTGTCGATCTACTGCAATCTGTCTTAAAGAAGCTCAACTCTCATAGTACGTAAATCTAAAAATAACTCTCAATACTTACAATTTTTCACGATCAGCAATTTGAACTTGTCGCGATTAATGATAAATCCTAACTTTCCGAGTTACTCAATTGGAGAATATATTGAGTACTCAACAGAATAATCCTGTCGAAGACTCCATCAAATTTCGAATTATCTGCATCCCATGGTGGAGAGTACAGAAGCTGACTCTCTATTGGCATTTTTATACCTTCCAACTATTTGAATAACCAATGTCCCAAGGCTTCATAAAATTTTTCAAAAAAGTGCTTACGTTATATAGCCATTAAATAGGCTGGTCCAATGAACGGTAACATAATTCATTTCCTTTCAATAGCTTTAATATCTTTGATATTTTTTGACATTTACTTCAACTTCTAAGGAATCTCTTGGCCTCCAACATCATAGATTCTATTACAGTTTGCATTGACGAATCACCACATTCTAATTGTTCGCATTTGTGACTCACTGATCCATCGATTAGGAGAGCCTGAGATGAAGGATACGGGGCTTCCTAGTCTTTAAATCTGCGTTCATCCACCTAAACATTATTTTCTGTAGGTGAATAAAACAAATTATTGAGATCAAACTGCGTGGATCCAATTTTCTTGTAAAACCTTTTAATGACATATATACATTTCGTTATCTTAGTTACTTTCCAGTTTTATTTCCCTATATTTTACTAGCTAAGAGAAAGGGTAATTTATTTTGAACAGAGTACAACATTTGGTTAGTGAAGCTTTAAAGATGATTGTAGCATTATTGAAATCAATTTATAACTTTAGTACATTAGTAAACTGTTTACTGAGATAGAAGACACATGTCCCATTACATAAAAAACATTTCTAATTTTTTGAGACCATACATACAAAGGTTTAAAATAAATGTGGACATCGATTTTCTAAGAGTTACTCGACTGAAAAGCTTTCTTGGTAAATATGTTGATAGTTTTAGAGGTATTGAGATTAAGCACTATCTATAAGATACCTTAGAGTCTATTAATAGTAATACTGATAAATCACAATATGAGCCTTTCTTTTTTTCAGAGATGCCCAAGTCATTCAATCAATTTCTACTTGTGATTTGGTCAAATATACTCGTATGAAACTGTAAACACATTAAAGTTTTTTGTCTAATACGTTACAAAACTTATATACACTTTATATATAAAGTAAATCAAAAACTATTCAAGATAATCTAAATAACTTCATATACTTTTTAAAAAAGTAATTTCCAACACTATTACTGAGAGTCTTGCTAGCAAAACAAATTTTGCACATTCTTCTCCACCAAATAGCAATTTAGGATGCTTTTAATCTTTCTTCGTGGAGATGGGCTCTCATATGATCCTGTCATTGAGAATTCTAGTAATATTTTCATCCTTGACACATTAACTGCAACCACAAAACAATGAATGTGCCTTATTTTTCACACTAAACAAAGCTCTTTAGTACTAAATTTCAAAAACGATCGTATTAAGGAAAAGCGAATGATCATTAAGAAGCAATAATACAATTTTTCCATTAGCTTCCGACAAGTAACACGGCTATTTATATATTTTTCGATGTTACTAGAACACGGGTCGTCTGGGTTAACAGTATTACACTACAGTACCACGCTCAGAATTAGTAGTATTTTCCGGCATTTATACACTCCATGGGAACCCCGCTTTAGTTGCACCAGTGTATCCAATCTCTTCCATGTCTCAAGCTTCTCTAGAAACTTTTTTAAGTTGAGGTAGTGGAAAACGTCTCGAGCTATAATCTAAAAAATATTTGCGCAGACCTAAATAGCATTGATACACAGAATTATTAAAATGAGACCTGAAAAAATCCGTTCGATGGTATCATAAATTTCCATCTTATAACCGAGGAGAAATAGGTTTAAAATTACGTTATAATTTTATTTAAAAATTGATTGATTTATATATTACCCAAAAAGCATTAAAAGCTTATTTCAGGCGAATTAAGCTAATATTACACTATATCTAAAGCAAATATTGGTAAAAAATTAAAATTTAATCTGAAGTTAATTGATTTTATGCATTAGTGTTAAATCAATAAGTGAATCTCAATTTTTTCTTATAGAAGATAAATGATCTAGACTTCTTGGTAATATACATCATACAATCATTACAATCTCAATAAAACGAATTTATTGTTATGGGTATGAAAAAATATTAATAACAATTAAATGAATCAAACAATTGTCATTTTATACTGGAAAGTAACACGATTGAAATTAAAATTAAAGTAAAAAGAAAACAGGATACATACTGAGCTCCTAATTTAAGTCTTCATCGTCGTCGGCTTATTATCACATTATCTGAAAATTCACCTCTACTAAGTTTATTATTAAATCAGCCACGTTGTTCATAATAGGCCCTCACTATCTACAACAAATATTTTCACAAATCATTGTCTACAAAATTCCACTAAATTAATATGACAATAGTAACAATTACTACATATATTAAGCACCTACTACTATAACTAAGAAAAAATTTCCCAAAACGCAACGAATATTACCTCACCATTAAAGTCAGAAGAATCCAAGTGAACGAGATCACCATTGAAATTAAAAGTGCTTAAAATTGTTAGGATTTTATTTAAACGTAAAATTGTGTTCTGTGTCAGCACGACCCATAACTCTACTCGATTTCCACTACATCTAACTAATACTTGACGATAATAACAAGTGTCCTTCGTTTGTTTTATGTTGTTTGCACGTGCCGTTGGTAAAAAAAGTGTCCCACGTATTGATACTAGGGACTTAGTAAGAAGTGAAATAATGTGTATCTGTCTGCTTTTCAGTTTTGGATAAAATGCAGATGCATTCCATGACCTTTGAAACTCTTCAAAAATTTTAATAAAAACGGTTATGGAATAACTATAATTCCAAATATTGAGATGGATTAAATTCAGTGTCTCAATATCTACATTATGGTGTTTGTTTATCTCAAAATAAAGCTGGGTAGATAACAAAATGAAACTTTTTTGCTTTTTAGAAATTTAGCTTTACATATTTTTTAGCAGATATATCATTCATACACCTTACAAAAGCCAAATAAGTAGATTTCATTTGTATTGTATTAGTAAAATATTGGCAATTTGCATAATCTACTCAGCTACAATAGTATTAAGATAAATGTAAGGATCTGACTTGTTTTTCTAAATTGATGTGTTAAACAAAAATGCCGAAATCGGAAGAAATAGAGCGGGTAACTAATAAATATTTTATAGATGATCAGATTCTTATATAACAATATTGTCCGTATTTTGAACTCAAATAGTGTTGTTAGCTGTTAAAATTTGAATATAAAATACATATTTTATTACATATTTAGGATTAATAATTTCCAGTATTTTTCATAGACTGGAATATAGAATATTTGATGCAATTGTGTTTTAAAAAAAATTGAATCATGTTACACTCCTATTCAGGATGTTTAAATGAAGTATATTTTAAACAAAAGATGATAAAATAATTTCTAAAATTTATATTAGCAGAATGCTGATCATTTTTGTTTCCAGTTGTAATTGATCTTGTAAATAATACGAAAAAATCTTTTTATCATTCAAACCATTCCAACATAAACCAAGTTTATTTTTTTCTCATACCGAAGCAATTAGGAAGATCCAATTTGTTTTCCATGGTCACATAATATTGTATTTTCATAATTACTATTTCTTGTCAAGAGTTTTTTAAATAAAAAATATATTTGTACGTTAAGTCATAATCAGCCTTGACTCCAATGTTATTTCACTCAATCCATACTCATGGACAAAAATGTTGAATGTATATTCTATGTACCCTTATGAGAAATCTATTTATTCATCAAGCCTTAATAAAATTTTTAAATAGGTAGGTATATACGTTATAAAATTTGAGTACTACACATTTTCACCATTTCTACTTTTGACATATTAATGTTTTTAATAGTCTGGTATTTTTAAATAGCCACCTAAAGTTTTAAACTATGTATTAATAAAAGTGTTAGTAAGTAGACTGTAATTATTGAAACGAAACGAAATGACTTATTCACTATATTATTACCAAATATTAGAATTGTACAAAGAATAAATTGTCACATGTTTACTCTACAAACTGAAAAACTAATATGGCTTCTCAACCGTCGCAAATTTTAAACTCTACTTGTCTCTAAGCTAGAGCGCGGATAGAAGGAGGATGTATTCTGCTTCGTCACGCTTGCAGCGCTGCTAGATCTGGCTGAATTAAGATTTTATTAAACGTTATCGAATTTTAGAGAACTATTCAGCCCCCGACGTTGAAAGGAAACCACAACTTTCAATACTCATCTTATAACTAATACATGGGCTCAACGGCCAGAATTATAAACAAAGACTTAAAACTAACAGAGCCGAAACGAAATAAAGGAAACTTCTTTATTAAATTAATGATCATTCATTGCACACTTTCACTATGGAACACTTCATAACAACTAGTTTGGTTTTAACCGACACAACGCGGATGATTTTATCTTTGCCGGGATGAACATTTACGATGTATCCGAGACACCACTTACAATGAGGAACATCATCATCGCGTACTAGCACTAAAGTACCGACACTGATTTGTCCTTTTGGAGTTTTCCACTTGAAAGCTTGTTGAATTTGAGATAGGTATTCCTTTGACCACCTAGTCCAAAAATGCTGTCTAAGTAACTCTAACTGTTGAAAATGCGAAAGTCCAGTTGCAGATGTATGCTAATAATTTGGAACAGGGATAGACAAAATTGAGTGGCCAATTAGAAAATGAGCAGATGTTAACACCTCCAGATCATTAGGATCAGTTGAAACCGGGCTTAAAGGCCTAGAATTTAATATGCTCTCAATTTGAACTGTCACAGTATGAAAACTCTCAAAAGTCAAAATAGTATCAACTAAAACTCTCTTAATGTGATGTTTTGCCGACTTGACTCCTGCTCCCCAGAGTCCTCCTTGATGAGGGGAATACGTCGGAATAAAATGCCATTTGATGTCATGTGCACTACCGATCTTTTCGATCAATGAAGTTTCGTTACTCTTAAGAAACAATGACAACCCGCGTAAGGTGTTGTTAGCTCCAACAAAGTTGTTGCCATTGACGCTATAAATGTGGGACGGCTTTCCTCTGCAAGCAATGAACCGTTGTAGATTTTCAAGAATAGATTCAGTGCTCAACAAGGATACAACTTCCAGGTGAACCGCCTTCGTTACAGACATATAAATAAGGCGAGATAATATTTAGTGACCCTCGTCCCTTCCGATCCTTTATGACAAACGAACCTGCATAGTCAACTCCCATATCAGTGAATGGAAAACTTGGATTAAATTGAGCATTAGGTAAATTTCAATCTTTTTCGCGAGGTTTGAACCTGCGACTGGCCAATACTGTTCTAGAATATGAGCTAATTATGCTTGGGGACCACAATGAAAAATATTTATATGCTCATGATGCATAATAAAGTAAGTGAGATGGTGTTTGGGTAATAAGAGTGCAGGATGCCTTTTATCGAATAAATACAAAGAGAACTTGAGGCGACCTCCTACTACATCTAGATTTTTCTAGGTTATCCCAATCCGTCTTAAATGATTCCTTTTGTGCCATGGTCATCAAAGGCTTCGTGACATTATTCAATTCCTCCACAGCCAAGGATTCGGAGAGTCGAAGTTCCTGTTTAATTTACAATTATTAATAAACCTAAGGCGATAGGCCATATTTCTCTTCATACGTATTAGAAGAATAAAAGAAAAATTATTGAATGAAAAGAGGACTACAGGCTGAATTTGCACAAATGATTTCGACTGTAAATGAATTTCAAGTAATAAATCCATTGGAATTCAATTTTTAAGAAATATATCAGAAGGCCAGGATGTTGACTCAGAATACAACCACTCAGGACAATGAAACCAAATGTCTGAAGTTACTAGATTACTTGGAGAAACCCCTCGGGACAGAATGTCAGCAGGATTCGAATCTGTTGGAACAGATCTCCAAGTAATCATAGGGGAGTCTGAATTGCATTAACTCGGTTAGCTACAAATGTTTGGAGAGTATGTGGAGATGAACGTATCCAAGCAAGAACCTCAAAAGAATCGGTCCAGAGAAAAGTTTCAAAAAAATATATGGTTAAGGAAGATTTCACTTTTTCGACAAGCTTTGCCAGAAGGACAGCAGCACAAAGCTCCAAACTAAGTGATTATAAAGGAGCAACAAGTGTCTTGGAAGTGACGAATTCCCGAGAATTTTAGCAACTCAATTGTAGGAAGCTTGACAGAATGTTTCTTAGGAGCAGGGTCTGTGACGGACGGCACTGGGCTATTTAAACTTATTGCAGATGAATTATTACAAAGTTTTTGTTTGGAAAGGTAATTTTTAGCATCTGATGAAACATCATAGTAAGTACTAAGTATCTTCGAATCATCATCAGCCTTTAAAAGATTCAAAATAGGTTGTAAAACGAATTAAACTTCCTTTTAAGCCACATCCCCTGTTGACTAACCTTGCAATTTTTGCATCAGATTTCTCATTATCGGAAACAGGCATTTTTTTTAATAATAAATGTAAATGTAAAGATAAATGTCTAGTCAGATAAAATAAATAATGTTGAATATTATTTTTAATACTAGGCGCATACCATAGAATACAAAAAATCTTTTATCCATATTTTCATTAGCATGCAAACATAAAAATAAAATAATACCACAAAATACTGTGGTCTGTGGTCAAAGGATACCTATGTACTTCTACTTCTAATTAAATGATGAAGGTCGTTCCCAATCACGCTTTAATTGGATATTATGGATATTACAGCAACAAAGCTCTGGATTCCTTAATAAAATTCAAATAAAAAATGTAAGGAATGTACCTGTGTCTACCGCGCGCTGTACTTGAACTACGGTGACTGAATACCTGCTCTGGTAAATGATGAAAACTTTGGGTAACTTACGTTACCTATTGTCTGACGAACTAAAGCACTTTAAATAGATGCACTGTTTTCAAAGAATCTAATGCACTACCACTATATGCTTTTAAAAAATGATTTAATCTAATTTAATCCGATCAAATGACCATAAATTATGTTAGTAACTGGACTGTAATTATTGAAACTAAACGAAATGTCTGATTCACTATATTATTACCAAAGATTAGAATTGTACAAAGTATAAATTGAAGACATGAGTTGATAAAGGTGCTATGTCCACTTTTTAAAGTTTTGAGTAAATGAGGAAAACGCGTTTCAACTCGGAACTTTTTTACAAAATTTTCAATCAATACAAACAGTATCTCATAAGGTCGGTATTTGTTTGTACTACTTAGCTTGTTATTTTATAATCAAATAAACTTTAATGATTTATAGTTATTTTGATTTTGATGGACATAGCACTTTTATCAACTAACATCTAAAGCGAGTTATACTATTTATTTTAGTGGATAGAGGAACTATTTTGCTTTTGATTTGAAATAACTTGGAAAATCACTCAGGTATATTGAAATAAATTTTTATTTCTTATGAAACTAAACAAAACACAAGTTGACACAAAGAAACTTGAAGCCTAATAGGTCTTCCGATTTTTCTTAGGGTTTTTTTTAGTTTCTTCCAAAACAATATCAAAGTACCATCTGTAATCTGTTGGGATGAATTTCAGTTGATCTTGCAGATTGCACTAAGAAGACATAAATTCTTATCTGTTATCAATGCCAACATTCTCTTAGTTCTGGAACTCATGATGAACTATTATTATGTAGTTTTAAAACCTATTCCTTCTTTAGAAATCCCGGATTTGGTCACAGAAACTGTATAAATATTATAAACATAACCTTAAAATATCACATAGCACCCGAACATGTGAACAGAACTTTCCAATAGTTTAGTGGATAAAGGTGCTATGTCACCAAATTGGACATAGCACCTTTATCTACTAATATATGGCGAATGCGTGACTGACATAGCACCTTTATCAATAAAAATATCCCATATTATTGAAAATCTGACAATCTAGGTTTATTCAGGGGTTGCATTGGGTTATTAGAGAACCAAATAAACCAAAACCTAATTATTTGAAAAAAGTGGACATAGCACCTTTATCAACTCATGTCTTCAATTGACACATGTTTACGCTACAAACTGAAAAACGAATATGGCTTTGCCACACTTGCAGCGTTGCCAGATCTGGCTGAATTAAGATTTTACTAAAAGTTATGGAATTTTAGGGAAATACTCAGAACAAAAAGTACGAAACAAATAATTGTAATTTGTATTCAAACACTATAATAAACAAAAAGATTTAAAACACATTGTATCATATTCATTTACTGTGATGTTCACAAGTTGTATGTTAATAGGAACTTAGATCAATCCAATCTGAGAATTGAAGTTACACCATACAATTGAATAACGACTAGATCAACGACTAGAACAACGCAGCATTTATAAAAAACGGTACAATTTAAAAGCTATTTTGTCTACTGTATATATTTTTTCAGTTTGGCAAACTGATCTTTTCCTCCTGTGGAAATTTCTGTTCATAGATATACCTGACAAAAAAGTTGATTATTTAATACTTGGCTCGAAAGATAATATGTGATGCAAAACGAGAATATAATATCCAGATCAACTCAATAGCAGTTGGAATGAATTTGAAACCAGTACGATAAGTTTATCTAGTCGAAATTCAACATGAGAACTACAGAAGCAACTCGATTTCCTTTCACTAATTATTCAGCCATTATCTAACAGTCACTTAGATTCAGGATAAGGGAAATAGAATTGTACAGGATAATTGTTCTCGTGAAATATGCTTTGATTCTCTGATTACATATTATTGGGCAAACGAAATAACGAAATTTCAAATCAATCAAAACGTGTGATATATTGTTTTAGCTGTGCACATTCGAAAACTGATTGTAGAATGTTGTTGATAGACGTTCTAATGAGCTTTAATATTTTACATATTGAAATATCAAATCTGTATAAATATTTATATTTTAAAACTTTTTGCATGTGATGATTGAAATTTTATGAATGTTCATATTGATTGTTATTATCAATGTAGATAGTAGATTAAATATATATATATATATATATATATATATATATATACTAGGTTATCTTAGTGTAGCAAATGAAACAGCGAGGTGTTCATCATCGGGTAATTACTTAACTTATGATCAAAGTACAGTGTAAACATAAGTATAAGAAATTACTTACCTTGATTAATTGAGAATTGTGGTGTGTTGAATTTGATTCTCTTTAATAAAATTATCATATCCAAAAGTTTCAATAATCAATTTGACTCGTGATTGATTCTGGTTGCTAATCAAATTGATGTTAATTTTTATTAGCTACATTATGAATACGACTCAATTTTTATAATGTAGAATAGGTTAGGTGGTTATGAATGAAGTTGATTATTTATTAGTTAGATTATGAATGTTTTTAAATTTCCATTAGGTCGTTATAAACAAATTGAATTTCATAAGTTAAGTGAGGTTAGTTGGTAACATATTGAATTTTTTCATAGAATTTATTTTATTAGATGCTCATTTGGAGAACACTTTTTCTATGAAAGTAATTCTAAGGATTATAAAGCTGCCAAAGTTTCACTAATTCAACATAACTGCAAAGAACCCATGTTTTCAGAAACAACATATATTGATTAAAATTATCGGTATATTAATGATACATATCTTTTAGATTTTGAAAAAACAAATTGTATAAAGAATTGAACGTCATCAGTGTCCAACTAACCTAATCTAGCGAATAAAAATGTCATTTTTAATCTCACCTATGAAAAACTAAATATCATTCATAATCTTACTTATAAAAAATTCGACGTCAATCATAACAACCTTACCGATCCCATACCAAAATTTGACTTATCTCAATTTTTAAAATTTTTTGAAAATGATTAAGAATCATATGCAAACTCCATATTTATGTCAAAATAATTTGATAAAGATTTTTTTTCATTATCTCAAAAAAAATATTATAAAAAAACTAATTTTAAACCAGAAGAGACTTTAGGTCAAGAACATTTAGAATCATTAATTCATCAATAAGAAATTTATATGTAAATATGAACAAAAGAACTAGGTACACCGGAATTTTAAAAAATTTTTTTTTAATTAAATATGAGCTCCTGCATTACATGTTCTTGCAATATTCTAGAATATTGTCGAATCTTATTTTTCTGAAATTTCGTAGACTTTTTGATATATTAATGCTTCTAAATCTTATTGAATTCAGGCCTCTTCTGTTTTAAAATTAGTTTCTTCTTAATAATTATTGAGAGATTGATAAAAAATTGACATTTCCACTTAACTTAGATAGAAGAGACCAAAAGCATTATATTCAAAGTTATGAATATCAAAATAAAAATAAAATATGATTTAACATAAAAAATTACCATATGTACAAGGACTTTGCAAACAACTAATAATTATGATAATAGTGTAAGCCATAAAGGACATAATACATTATCCAAATATTTCGCTAAACTAAACTCTAAAACACCCAAAAACAAAAGAAGTAATATTAAATATCAAGTGCATTACACTGATTGTAACGCTATCTGCAAAGGACATACATCTCAATATTTAAAAAATACAGTAAAAGGTCAACAATACGTTAAAAAAATAAAACCGCATTAACGAACCACGGAATATCAAAAAAACATTCAATTATAAAGATTCAAAAATTCTTGATACTATCAATGATAAAAAAGACCTAAATAATTCAAGTAAAATTTATAACTCTATTTCGTAAATTTTAATTAAATGGGACCTTATGACAAGTGACTACTCGTTTGAAATTTATTATGTTCCCTATCCTATCCTAATACTTTTATTTTGGATTTACGATGTTTCTGATGATTAACAAAAATTAACATCAAAATTTGTGTTTCGCTTTTAATTAATAAATATTTAAGAAGAATTTCTTGTTAGATTTATTCAAAATGGGCTCAATCTATTTCCTGGCAGTAAAACATTTTATTATTAAACTTTGTGTAAACTTTAGATTTGAAGTTTCCTCACAAAAAAAACTAAACGTTTTAGGTCCGGTGACCGAGCTGGCCATTCTATTAGACCGCGTCGACCAAACCATCTACAATGATATTATTGTTCTAGATAACGTCTTACTACAAAGTAATAGTGTGAAGGAGCACCATCTTGTGTTATTTCCAATTTTCCAGAAATTGGAGAATTAACGGTTTAATTGCCTTTTTTAACACCTCGAAATATACTTCACCGGATAAATTAGAGTTCAAAAAAAGAGGCCCGACTATGTGGTTTCCCAAAATACTTGCCCAAACATTTAACGGGAACTATGTATGTTTTTCATGAAAAATGGGAAGATATTATTATTCCAATACCTCACATTTGTTCTGTATCATATACACTACCTGTTTTTGGGGACTTATAGAAAAGCTCCCTCAAATAAATCTTCGATATAGACCAATTATTCAGGAATCTCTTATTAAATATACGTTCCGCCACGTGAAAGTTATTTAAACTTGCACTTCTAATTAAGATAGCAGTTCCTTTGTCAGTTGGAGTACATAACATTTTGTTTATGTGAATACTTTGCGTCTCGTTAAATAATAATTAAACTAAAAGTTCATGATATTATCGCTTGTAAAAGGGTCAACTAAAAAACGTTCGAAAATGTCGTAAATCCAAGAAAAAAATTGTAAGATTGAATAGGTATTCTAAATACATTTTAAACGAGGTGTCACTTATCATAAGGTCCCATATAATATTATGTTATTACGTCACCTCTTATCACTAGTAGAGGAGCTTTGAGTTCACACTCCAAATCCCTTCAGTCTAAGTATCACAGTTCAAAAAAAGAAAGGGGGAGGAGAATTTTTAGAAGCAATATATATTATTTAACAGATTGCTTTATAATATATTTGAAGTGTTAATTTATATGAATAAATCTTTGTTTCAATCGAAACAGGTGAAATGAGCATTCACAAACGATATCGGAACTAATATTGTACAAATTTAATATTAAAGTTATGTTATAATTCAATCATTGATATAAAGAATTAAAAAAAGTTATTATGAACAGGAACTCATATAAACCAGAAGTCCCAGGATAGATAACACCGTTAACACTGGTGTTCGGACCAACAACCTCCCTTACCTGTTGAGTTGTAAAAAATATCTAAATTGTGATCGTAGATACCATCAATATCTCTTATCATCCCCCAATATACTAACTAGGAAGCGGTGATGCATATCGTTCAAAATACTCTTGTAGCACTTTCGGATTATTAATGATTTGTTGGAAATCACTAATTGTATCATCTATGTATTCATCCACTCTAGTATGATCCGATAAATCTTCATCATCCTTTCTAGTTTCATAAATATCCTTTCAAAACATGAGTGCTCACCGGGAGTTACATTTACTAGTCTATAAAACGGTGTAGTTGATTGTCAATAGGTCTAGCCTGGTGTAGCAAACACATCTGGCTATTTGGGATTTACTGTAACAATTTTGAATCAATGTATGTCTCAAAAAATTGATTTCAGAAGGTCGACTGGATTTCTCACTCAACGAGATAGATCGTGATACGAGTGTATCAATGACAGAGTTAAGTTACGCCGTATGATGATGGGATTGAGCGTTACTGAAACGAATGGTATGAGTGGGTTTACGATAGACGGAGTGAGAGAAACCGTGTGGAGAAAGTTTGCTGATTATGACGTCAAGGAACGGCAGAGATGACTCCTCTTCTACCTCTATCGTGAACTTTATACAAGCATGTACACCATTCAGATGGATCAGGAAGGAATCTAAAGTATCTCTTCCATGGAGCCAAATGACAAAAGTATAATCATCATAACGTAGCCATCAACTTGGTCGGAGAGGGGAGGAGGATAGGGTTTGTTTTCAAAATGGTCCATGAAAATATTGGCAATGACGGGAGAAAGAGGGGATCCCATGGGAGCACCTTTGAGTTGTCGGTAGAAATTTCCTTGGAATATGAAGTAGGTGTTAGACAAACAATGTTTGATGAGCGAAAGGTAATCTGGGGCAATGTGGTGACTAGTGCTCAAGATAGACAAAGTTCCATCAATTGAAATGTTGATAAATAAGAAGATACTATCATTCTGACAAGAATATCTGATGGGTAATATCGAAAACTTTGAGCAGGTCGATGAAATGGCTAGAGTTTTCGACGTAGGATTGAGATTTTTCAGCAATTGGTTGGAGAATTCCAGCAAGATATTTGGCCAGGAGTTGGGTGGGACAATTGAATATACTAACAATGGGACGTAGAGGAAGATACGATGAGTGAATTTTCGGAAGACCGTATATACGAGGAATACGGGATGCTTTTTCTCGAAGTATGAGTTTGGCTTTGATGTCGGAAAGAAGTTTGGATTTGTTGATAAGAGTTTTAGTTGTCTTTCCTAGATATGTGGTAGGGTCCTTGGGAACAATTTTATAATCGGAAGTATTTAGAAGATTATTCATCTTATCAAGATAAGAAGAAGTATTAAGGAGGACCGTGGTATTGCCATTGTCGCTGGTAGAACTACAATATCGGGATTGTTTTAGATATTTTTGAGATTCTGTCACTCCTTGGAGGTGAGATTAGAAGGAGGAGGTTTTGATGTTCGGAGGACCTTGACAACATCCTGCCTGATAATTTCGACCTGGTTAAAAGAAAGTTCAAAGATGATTTCGTCTGTTTGGCAAATGATGGTTGCTATTAGTATGGATTTGGGCGTGATATCGTTATTGAAGCAATCGAAAAATCCCATATCAATGGGTGAACTTGGAAAGAATGGATTTGATGGACGATTATTTCTAGTGGTATGGAGAGAACTGGCTTTGTCGAGGATACCAGAGATTTTTGATGACTTTAATCATTTCATATTTTTTTGTTTCAGCTTCTCATTTCATTTTCATCAATGAAACTACCACTAGAAATAATCGTTATGCCACTAATCTCCGGCTTCTCAATATTTTTCATCAAATCCACACTTACTTATTTCCTACATAAGTATTCGAAAGCTCTGAAAATATATTGAGGTTAGTCCACTTTGGTGGTTCGTTGCCACGTTCCCAATAAGAAACCTCTCTTACATAAATTATTCAGGTGTTTTTTCATCATTTATAGCTTTTTAATTCTTATGAATATGAACCATTTCTAAAATTTTTTTTCGTGTATTAGATTCGATCCGTTCCAAGAATTTTGGAATCTTTATGATTGAATTTATATTTTTATGATATTTCATGGTTCATTAATGCAATTTTAATTTTTTCATCCCATTGATGACCTTTTGGTCCATTTTCTAAATACTGAAATCTCTGTCCTATGTAGACAGCGTCACAATTAGTACAAGGCACTTGATATTTAATATAACTTCTTTTGTTTTTTAGTGTTTTAGATTTTAATGTAGTTAAATATTTGGATAACGTATTATGTCCTTTATGACTTATACTAATATATTTATTAAAATAATTTGATAGTTTTTGGAAAATTTCTTGTACATATGTTAAGGAAACATGTTTTATGTTTTGATGTTTCGTTTCTGTTTTGCATTTTAATTGATTATAATATTTATTGTATTTGTTTATCTTTTTCTTCAATTTGTTGTATGTCGTATATAATATATATATATATATATATATATATATATATATATATATATATATATATATATATATATATATATCAAAATAAAATGTATAATTCCACATCAATACTAAAATTTACATAAAATAATTGGTTTAGATTTTTAGTGGTTTTAAATTTTGTTAGTTAATTTTGGGCAATATATGTTGTTTCTAAAAATAAACGTTTTTTGTAGTTTTTTTCAGTTGTCAAAACTTGACAGATTTATAATTCATAATATGTCCTTCATGGTAGACATGAGTCGCTAATGAACATCTATCAGAATATAATCTGTTAAATGCGTTAAATTTTTATAGAATTTGTTTTTTCAAAATCTATAAGATATGTATAGATTACATACGGTTATTTAAATCACTTTTCTTATCAATGCATTGATTATTTTGAGTAATATATGCTGTTCCTGAAAATAGAAGTTTCATGTATTTTTTCTCAGTTGTTGGAAGTCTGGCAGATTCATAATTCATATTATGTCCTTCAAGGTTGACATGTGTCGTTAATGAATACCTGTCAGGATATAATTTACTATCACTGTTGTGGGAGGTTATTCGATTGGCTAGTGATATCTTCGATTGACCAATGTACTTTTTGTCATAATTTATAGAAGGTATTTCATATACTATCTTAGGTAATCTATTGATTGGTGTTTTATCTTCTATTTTAGTTAAAATAGATTGGATATTAAGGATTATTTCATTGTTAGCTACTTTAGGTAAGGTAAGCACGGACAAATCAAAAAACCCGTCAAGGAATCAAAAGGAGCAGCTCATCCAGGCGTTTGTAAGCACTGGCGACCTACAACGTTTTTGTTAACAGCCTAACAATCCCCAATCATTACAGTGGTGACCAATTCTTAGACTGGTGACAGTGGAGTTTCAACCCATATATCACAATTCTTTTGAATATGTATTTATCATTTTCTCTTTTTTACTTTTTTTAATAGCTCTAAATTCAGGATATGATAGTAGGATAGTTCTATAATCCAAATTATTAATTACTACTCTCTTCTGTGACATATGATGATATGAGTTAAGTTTAAATATCTTAAAGACCAAGTTTGTTTTGTATACCATTCTGTTATTATGTTATTATTAATTTTATATAATATGACATTAAAAAAATTATTTTTATTAGTTTGTTCAATCTCGATACGAATTGAATTTGATATTATATTTTCAATTTCATTTTACACTAGAGCAACAATGCATTTATCTATATAACGGAATATTTATGTTAATTTTGCATAAGACTTTTTCGTCAAGATCTTAATAATTGTTCTATAATACTCGATATAGATACCTCCTTAGCACAACCACATAATTTGCTATCACTGTTGTGGGAGGTTATCCGATTGGCTAGTGACCTCCTCGACTGTAGGTATTTCATATACTATGTTAGCTAATTTATTGATTGGTGTTTTATCTTTTATTTTAGTAAACATAAATTGGATATTAAGGGTTTGACAGTAAGCTATCTTAATATTGTGTTGTTTAAAGATTCCAGAAAGTTTAGGGGTAATTGATCTTGTATATGGTAAAGGTGTATAAATAGGTAAAATAGACATGTCGGAATTGACTTTTGAACATGATATTGATTCAATGTTCAAGTCGGTGTCAGATGTGTTATACAGAATTCGTTTCAAAATATATGAATGATATGAGTTACCATAAAAAAAATTTGTAAAGTATTTCAAGGTTCTTTTTATGAAATATTAGATCAGAAATTTTGAGCACTCATCTGTTTGATTAAATTAATTTTAGTGTTATGTGGGTGATATGAATGATAATTGACAGGTATTGTCTTATATTACAAGAAAAAGAATTCTCTTACAACCCTCTCTCGAAGGCTGTAAAACATTACCTATTAATGCGCATTTTCAACAATTAATACATAAAAATTTCTCTCTGCTAATAATAATAAAATGTATGATCGCATACAATATTTTTGAAAGAGGTTCGCTGAACTCAAACTAGAACTTAAGTTTAATGAAAAATTGCAACTCATTCAAAGAAAAATTAAGAACATACAAATATGTGACTATATGTAGATTTCCGATGGTTAAAAATTGAAAATTATAACTTTGCCGGGTGCGATGAACACCAAATGTATTATTACATTTTTTAAGCCACCCTTTTCCATAAATTTGCTAAAGACTGAGTTCTATAGACAGGCTACTTGGTTGATGAATGTGGTTATTCATCATCCATAGATGGACTGGAATGCTGAGTTTATACCTCTACACCAGTTTGGTAATATAATGCAGCAAATTACATCTAATGCGGGTATACGAAAGTATAAGTAAAAAATCTATTTGTGAACTGAATGAACACTGTCAAAATATATTGTGTTGTTTTTTAATCTTCCAATAAATAAATAAACGTTGACATTGTTTTATTTAAGGAAGAATAAACACTCTGAAATAACTAAGACATTTATTGTGTATATAAATAATTGTCAACACTAGCAAATATTTAATTTACATCTATATCATCTAAACCTACATCCATATTAGTAACTCTAACATGCCCCCATTACAATGTGTTAATTCCAAATCTAGGTATATATCTGTTGTCATCAGAATTGGATAGTTCTACTTTATTCTTCAACTCAGTCAACATTGTATGCATGTAAGACTTGAAAATATACATTTTGCGAAAAATTATGCCACCGCCATCGACAACTTGAGGATAATTAGATAATAAAAGTTAGTGAACTTCGCGACGCATCTTCAGCTTTTATAATATCGGATTGCTTGTAAGATTTGGCAAGTTTAATGCAATAGGCTTTGGCAACTGTCTCGAAAGAAGGATTCAACAGGGACGCCTACAAATCTTTCAATTTGACAACAAATGATTGTGCCTCGAAATATTGAAAACATTATCGGGAGCATAATTAGAAGTAACGTAATGTTGCAAATTTCTTTTGAGGTCATTATAAATAGCATATAATAGTTTGTTGTTTGTGTTATTTTCAATTTTTCCATTTGGATAACTACTAAATTATTTATCATTAAACACCGCAGATGATTTGAAATATAGTTGTGCCACACAGCCGAATACCTTGTCGTTTTTCCACAGTTTTGCCAAAGATTGAATTTATAAGATATTTGAACAAAAGACGATTGTGAAAATTCTAATACTCTATGAATCTTTGTGGGTTTTTTAATGTATAATATATTTTTTGTGATAGTTTTGTATGGGGTAGCTTGATATATTCAGGGCAAAGAGGAAGGTCGTTATCCCCAACCTTTGCTTGAATTATCATAAATTTGTGAACAACACAAATTTTCAATTTCATGTGATTTAAGTCATCTACAATTGCCTGTCGGAAGATATTGGGACATACTTGCTCCATAGAGGATTGTTGTGTCTAAGTATTGAATATAGGAGCTTGATTTTAATGGGTCATAATTTTCTAAAAGTTTATTGTTGGCTACTTCTTTCCTTACACTACAATGGCACGTTCCACCTCTTATCCATTTTTTTAAAAAATGCGGCAAATCCACATCTTTCAGCAGCTCTAACTCAGCTTTAGTCATTCGGAACATTGGATTCCAGCTTAAACATGGAATTGTCAGATATTGATCAGGATCTAGGTTATATATCTAAACATACTTACTTCTATGAAATTTCAAAATACATCAGCCCAAAGTTATACGTCTAATTCATATATGTCACTATACTCCTCTAATGTCTTACAATTGATTGTATTCCACACTGCACATGTTCTAATGTAGTTATTCATGGAAATATGCTCATTGATTAGAGTATTATAACATTTGTCTATTGTTGGCAGCTGCACTTCTAATTTTACGAAGGAATCTCTATAACTGTCCGAGTCTCTGTGAATTATACATATTTCTCCTCATTTTGTGTTATAACAGATATAATGTTCACCGTGAGAATCAAACTGCTTGTTAAATAAATGGCATTGGTGAGGTTGTGAAAAAAACTGCTATATATTTACGTTTCAGATGACATTGGTGCAGTACTCTTAATATTACCGCGATTGGAATATTTTTCGCAAATAAAACAGTGGTTGCAGACTCACATTTCACAATATGCTTTTATTTTATATGAATCACATTTTCTCCAATTATCATAACTATCAAAAATATGTTGAAAATACTATTTTATATACTAAACATTATGAAAAATGTTTTTCAGCTCTCCTTAGCAAGCAGTTTTTTCAACTGAAAATAATAGTTTGCAGGACTACCAAAAGTCATACTTTGATTCAACTGCTTCCTAGTCATAATATTAAATACAATATTGAAAAATAAATTACAGGCTACATTAGGATCATTATTTCTTTCATAAATCATCACTTCTATTTCATCTGGATTGTTTGGAAAAATTGTTTTCAAAATAGCTCTTAAATTATTGTCATCAAATTTTCTAAAAGGGCAACCTCCTTCGTCCCTAGCACCCAGTGATCTTTCCTAAAAACAAGAAACTAAAAATAATTAAGTAATTTTTTGTTAAGAGAATTTAAAGGAATCATAGTAGTATTTCTTGCTATTTCTGATATATGGAAGGATTTCTATTACGTATATATATATATATATATATATATATATATATATATATATATATATGAGAGAGAGAGAGAGAACGGTATCTTATTGGGAACGTAGCAATGAAACATCCCAGCACTTTAGCACAACCACAATTGAATATAATATTGAATAAAACTATTTATTTTGAGATATAACAACTAACAAAAATTATTTAATTGAGTTGAAAATAGATTTTTATTTTAATATTCATGTTGTATTGTGGGTGATCTATTGATTTATATAATTATGAAAATTATCAATGTCATATTATATTTTGATAGAGACCACAATAGGTGGAAATGCTTTTAAGTGAAATTTCAATTTACAGACTTAAAATTAAGGTAATTTATTAACCAAACTATATATACAGGATGCGTCGTGAGGAACTTCTACCATATGTTGAGTCCCTCCGGGAGGATATCTTGCGGCTATTTAAAAGTGTCAACTCCTCTTCTTTATTAATATATAGGGTGATTTCTAAAATTGACCATTTAAAAATTGGCTATAGTGTTTACACGCCAAATTTGATTTTTTTACTATTAAGGATTCGACTGGTATTAGCTAAACTAGAAATTCCAAGACCGGCTTAAGAAAAATCAATTTAGGGATTCGTAATGAATACTGCACCTGTATAATATTTTCTTAAATTGAAGAATTATTATCAAACTACATAAATAACCAATGAAAACAACATATGCCACAAAGTTATAGAATTTTTAATCAATTTTTAGTGAACGATCAAATCTTATCAAACATAGAACAACCGTAATGATGTATCACATAATAAGGTACTAAATTAAACATTTGTTATAAATTTCGAGAATTTTAACTAAAATGATAAGCTGTATCGAATTACAATAACGACAAACACTAAACAACAGTAACTAATAACAATACCGAGCAACAATTTTAAAGCAATAAATAAAAGTATGTAAGATGCATAAAAAAAACCTGAAAAAATATAATAATCGCTACAAAATAAAAATAATTTGAAGTAGATTCTCGAAATGGAACCCAGAAACTATCTTCAACGGAAAATTTACCTCTTTTGAAGCTTGCAGTCCAATTTTTCACGGTCGCATACGAAGGACATTGATCACCAAGGGTTTTGAGCTAATGTTTGTAAATCTGCTTACTTCTTGATCCTTTTAAATACAGGTTCTTAATGATGGCTCGATAGTCCAATTTTTCGATTTTCATAATTTCGGTGGACATCTTTTTTCTTTTAATTTATTGCATAACTCTGGTTTAGTTTTTTGACGTCAAACTTTACACTGACACTTCTAATAAGTTATTTTTCGTTGCTATGGTATATATTTCACTTCTGATATAATTTCGAAAAGCAATATTCTCCATTAAGATCAATAGTTTTCCATTCCCATTGAAGTACCTCCAAAACATGTAATTTGAACGCATCAACCGCTTCTTCAGGTGTAGAAAACCGTTGACCCCGCAATTTATTTTTCATCTGCGATAATAAGAAGAAATAATTAGATGCCAAGCAAGGACTTTATGGCAGATGACCCATCAATTCGACGTTTTAACTGTTCAAAAACGTTTTTGTTTGAACTGATGTGTGAGAACACTATAGCCAATTAAAATGTATGGTCAATTTCACAAATAATGAATAAGAAAGAGAAGTTGACACTTTGACACTTTTTAGTAGTGATATCCTCCCGGATATCACGAGACACCTTTAATATAAGGAAGAGGTATTTTTTCTTGATTTTCTATCAGTTGAGGAGAGTGGAGGCATTGGAGATGAAAATTTGTGGATACTCATAGAGATTAGGAATTTAGTGTAACAATTCTAAATCAATGTTTTTTTTTTTTAAAACTGATTGGCCAGATGAGTTAAGTGTCATAATTATCATAATCAACAGCCTGGTCGTTGGGGGGAGGAGGATAGTGCTATATTTTCGAAATGATCCGTGGGAGCACCTTTGAGTTGTTAGTAAAATTTAGCTTGGAATATGAAGTAAGTGTTGGGCAAACAGTATTTGGTAAACAAAAGAAAATCTAGGGCAATGTGGTGATTAGTGCCTAAAATAGACAAAGTTCCATCGATGGGAATGTTGGTTGATAAGGAGACAATATCAAAGCTGACAAAAATATCAGTGTAAGAAATATCGCAACCTTTAAGTTAATCAATGAAATAGAGAGAGTTTTTGACATAGGATTGGGATCATGCAGCAATTAGCTGAAGAGTTTCAACAAGATGTTTAGCCAGGAGATGAGTGGGACAATTAAATGCCCTGAGAGTGGGACGTAGTGGAAGATACGGTTAGTGGATTTTCAGAAGACTGCATAATGAAAGAATACAGGATGCTTTTTCTCGAAGTATGAGTTTGGCTTTGATGTCGGAATTAATTTTGGTTTTGAAGATAGCAGTTATTGTTGACTTTTTCAGATATGAGGTAAGGTCACTGGGAACAATTTTGTAATCGGAAATATTGAGGAGGAGATTCATCAAGATAAGAAGAGGTATTGAGAACGACTGTGCCTTTTCGGGCTGGGAGGACTACAATATTGTTATAAATATCTTTGAAATATTGCCGTTATTTGGAGGTCATGTTGGAAGGAGGAGGTTTTGATGTTCGGAGGGCCTTGGCAGTCTTGTCTAATTTCGGCTTGGTTTTACGGAAGCGGAAAAATTAAGTATTTGAAAATTTTCAAAAAATCTATTTTTTCTCTATAATGCCCTTTATGTGGCAAATACAACTAAAAGTTACTGAGGTGAGCTGTTTGGAATCAAAGGTTATATGCATATGATGGAAATAATTGAAAATGAGACAAGATATTTATAGTTTATATTCGAAGGCTGTTTCAACATCTATCCCACACACCTAACAATATTAGAATTAGCATATTCAATAATTTTTACCTGTAGAAATGTGCAGGAACGACAGTGATAATCCTTTCTTGAACCTTCCAGACCATATAGATGTCTAATTCCATAGATGTAGCGTTTTCCATTTTTCTGCCAACTATGTGAGCATCTGGAACTGCTGCTACATTCCTTTGAATATGTGATTTCCCAAAATTTTAGTGAATCTGACATAGACATACCTATAGTCTTCATATATAAACTAAAATCAAACCTAAAAATATTTAATATCAAAGAACTTGAAAAATGTTTGGGGTCAAATTCACAATTCATAAACACGTCTTTGAATCTCGTGAATAAGCCTTTGAAAGTTAGTTGTCAACTCAAACTGCAACTAATTGGTTAGTTTTCAATACAGTTTAAATCTTTCTGATCTATGTCTAGCCTCGTCAGTATTTGAACTAGTTTATATTGTTGCATTATGTCAAAAGCTTCTTTGTAATCTATATAACACTTAACTACATCTTTCCTCTGGTCGTAGTAGTTCTGAACCAGTACTTGGGTTGCAGCTAGTACCTCTCTCGTACCTAGACCTCTTCTAAATCCGAATTTAGCTAATTCATTTGTAGTCTTTGCGTCTTGTTGAATTATTCTTTTTTGACAGGGGATGAAAAGAGATGTAAGCCTTTATGATACCTTCGTAGTTTAATAATTTGAGCAGTTTAACAGGTACTAGATCTGATCTAACCTTTTCTTATCTTTTGAACTAGTAATCTATTCAGTTGTAGTTGACAGCTCAGACAAATCATCTTCCAGGTTATTTTCTATTTGAGGTCTTTCATCTGCAAATAGGTTGTTCCCAGATATCTTTTCTCTGTTCTTTCTCCTGTGTCATTTGCTCTTGTTCATTCTGTTTTCTATATACTCTAGATGTTTCTTTTATTTTCTTGTGCAGGTTATACTTATTTTGCTGTTCTTGTAAATGTTCAACATCTTCACACTGTTCCTTTAGCTATTTATTTTTTGCCTCTCTTATTGCTCTACTTATAATATTTTGCAACATTATATACTTGTCTTGGTTGCCTTGGCTCTTGTATTTTCTTGAAGAGAAGAGGCATAAAATCAAGTGCATTTTGTATGTCATCCAATTTTTTTTTGTTTTGTACCTATTTCGTATTTTGCAATATTTATCATTATTTTGCCTATGTCTTTCCATGCATTAGCAAAATTCGTCTCCTCCGCTGGCTGTTATAGACTAACATTGTTAATATTTCATCAAACTTTTTGGTTACTTTATTTTTGATGCTTTCTTCTTCAAGTTTGTAATAATATATCCTTGGTACTGCTTTTTTTCATATATGTGATCTTTCTATTTATTTCTGTTGTGAGAAGGTCGTATTCTGATGGTACATTGACTCCAGACTGATCTATTTATTGATCACTATGTACTTTATTTGGTTTCTAATTATGTGTTCAGGACAGTCTGGTGGGGTTCTCCATGTATAGAGCCGTTTGTATGTAATAAATATGTATATATTTCATTTTAAACAAAAACCCTTATATGCATTCAGTAGGTACTCACCTATCATTATAACACAAACGATTTGTTCTTTCCAACACCTTAAACAAATTCTGCATACAAAGTGGAAAAAACTTTGATTCATTTGAAATATTGTTAAAGTTAATAAAGGATGATTCATTTTCCATTGTCCTCACATTCTTTCCTGAAGTGTAATTCTTGACTAATTGGAAAATATTCTGTATTCTTGAATCTTCTAAAGTACAAGTTATGTATCCTGAATATTTCAAACATTTCAAAACTGTCTTGAGGTAGGTGAAATATAAACCCAGTAACAAATCTTTCCATAAAGTGCAAGGCACTTGTGCCAAACCATTTTTTATGATGACCACTCTATTTGCTGTCATTGATAAACAAAAATAATATGGTACTGGAATGAGATCAAAATTTAAGTAAATTTAAAAAATTTGAAATTTCTGACTACGGACCTTCTATTACAAACAAGTTACAACCAATAAAACAACCATTTCGTCCAATTTTAAATATGTGTTTTAAGAAAACATTAGATAGCATTAGGCATATCACTTTTAAAAAAACAAAAAAAATATCAAACAAGTCTTTGTTCGTGTTATCACTTATTATTTCTCGTGTATGTTTTAATATTCGCTTTAGGAAAATTTTTACATCTCCCATATCATACGAAATTAATCTTACTTCTAATAACTTCAATTCTTTTTGTACAAAATCATATTCAAAGGTGTGATTGCAGCAGGCCATTAGTCTCAATATAAAATGACCTGTTCGGTCCAAGGAACTATCTTCCACTAAATATTGAAAGTTAGTTAAGTCAACGCTTCCATTTTTCAAGTAATTGTAACATAACAGTCTTTCTTTTATACAATCTTCCAAAATGTATAGATTTAAATTTCCCCTGGGTGGCTTCAGATAAAATGTCATCACAACGTTCAATTTGTCTATAAAAAAATTGTAAGAATTAAGTCAGTAAGAACTAAGAAGCAATGATTACTCAATAAATACTAAATAGGGAAAACTTTCCCATTTCGAGGTTATATTTTTTATGTTACCTAAAGCCTGGTCCACATTTCACATTTTGTGTTGCGTAGTATTCAGCAAAATTTTTGGTGAGGCACATGATTTATATTTCACACTTACTACGCAAAGATTTTTGTCACACACAACGCACTCTATCCGACAGATATCGGTTTTTCCACGATTGTTAAAATATTTGCGGCACATAATGATGTATATGTAGACGTACTAACACTACTGTCACGCAAATTCGTGAAGGTAAATTACTATTTGTATCGGATGATATTTCAAAGTTTGATCTTTCTTGCTCTGTGTTGTACTTATTTTCGTGTTTTCAGAATTACCTAATGGCTGAAGAATAATTTAATATTCAACCTTCAAGTTTTTATTCAACACAGCTTCTACATTCAACACCTCTGAAAGCATACTAATACACATACTCACACGCTATCGATTGGTTGAATTTGATAGATATACTCGTATATGAATGACTTTTGGTATTGTAATAAGTTTTTGATAGAAATTTTCATCAAAACTGTCTAATTGTTCCAACTAATTTTAAGTTTACATTTAAGACGTGGGACTGTCGGGTCTGCTAGTATATGATAAATTTCTGTTAATGAAGGATTTGAATGGTTTCCATGGTAACCAAGGAAATCAAGATGAAACGTGAAGCTAAAAACGCGTATTATTAGTGGTTTGTGTTTATAATTATGAAATTGGATAGTCATTAATAAATAAAATAAAAACTGATTTTCTCCACTTTGGAAAATAAGAAAAAACCGTACTCTTGGCAGAAACACGGAAGCTTTTCATCAAATCAAGGAGTAAATAGATCTATTTTAATTTATACCATCTAAATATGTCAAATTTTTCAACTGCTCCAAAGGTTATATCTTGATTCTAGCAGAAAATAGAGTGTAGACGAAAGAAGAACAGTCTTTAATGGTTAGAAAGCTGAGAAGTGTCAATCTGGAAACAGAAAATTTTTGTTCGAAGAATAACGAAAAAAGCGCCATGTACACCATCATTCATACATTTTTTGTTTTTATGTCTGGCTCTCATAGAGGGCGCTAGTTACACGGTTTGGACCAAGTAGTAATGAACATAACTTTGTCAATATTAGATGTATTTAGGTAGGTAACAAAATTTCAAGTGAATTTCAACATTATTTAATTTTACATCAAAAAGGTACTCTAAAACTTGATACTGTGTATCCTTTTCAGAATATTTTAGATTCGAAAATTTTGAAGTAAACCGATGTTGGTATGAAATAATGATAAATGTATTAATTAAACATAAAATCACAAAATGAAAATTTAAAAAAAGGATAACATAAAATATTTCCTTTTTTCTAAAGAATCCATTAATCTTCTGAACGGGAGTCAGCTATGAGGTCATTAAAGTGAATTAAGTATACCTTGTCGCGTAAAAGTGGCCTTGACCGTGGAAAGAATTAATTTTAAAAAATTTGCATTTGTAATGTTTGATAAAAATCCACTCTAACCAGTAGATGGTTTGGCAAAAGCTCTTGGACTGTAATATTGAGGCTGTTTCTCTTTAAGTGTCCTCCAAGTACTTGAAGAAAACGTATTTGTTTGTCTTGCCACATTTCTTAAACTAACTGTTGGATTATAATCAACTAAATTTAAAATAATATTTTATTTGTTGATGGTTCTTGTTGTTCTTGGCCTCCAAGAATGTATTTTTTAGGTCTCACATTTCCAGTTTCTCGACAACTTTCCTGCATAACATATAACAGCTGCACTAGAGTTTCCTAAACACTCGCCTAAGGTTAATAAGATATCAGTGTATTCAAAATTTGATAACATTTTGATTAACAATATCTGTAATTATTATTGACTCAACGTTATAACCATGAATGACAGTTTTCCATAGAAACATAAACATATCAAAAGGTCTAAATAATAAGGAATTAAAGATTAGAATTATTAGAAAAAATTTCTATTTTGATTATATTTTTATTTTGATCTTCATGATGTAGGTGATTTATTGATTAATATAAATACGCTAATTGTCAGTGTCAATTTTATCATATTTTGATAAAGACTTAAAGAAAAGTGGAAACGTCAATTTTTTATCAATATTTCAAAAATTATTAAAAGCCAATTTTAAAACAAAAGAGACCTACAATCATTATATTTTAATCATTTCAACGAGTAATGGAAGCAGCTGTGACCAATTTGCGTCTGTTGACCATATTTCGAAAATTTGAAATCTTAAGTTAAAACTCGTTTTCAAGACTCTATTTAACACTAAGCACAACACGGCATAGTCGAAATAGAGCCCACAAATCCACGTTTCCGAGAGCAAATTTCTTTAAGAAGGCCTTTCGCAGTAAAAATGAAAATAATGAGGTCTAAAAACTAACAAATAACTTCACAAATCGAATAAATATACACACAAAAGTTTATGGCAAAATCATTTCCTTGTCCCACGGCGGCCATTTTTAAATGGGCGTCAGTTCATTTTGACAGTTCGTTTAATGGCTGTATTATCAATGTGACTCGCTTTAATTTCTTATTTTTATCTATAACAAACAACTACGGAATATAGCCAATATATGAATACTTATATCAATGTCAGCACCATCCTAGTGAATTAATTGTATACAAAGAACCATAAAAAATTTTATAAGGAATAAGGCTCACCTTAGAATAATAATTATTTTTTCTGTGGTTAGTATACATTTTAAAAAGAGAAGAAGTTCCTTATTTTCGCGCTCTGACAATTCTTTAAACTGTAAAAATATTTCTCAACATTTTATTAGTGGGAATTTTATTTTTTTAATGGTGAATTTTGATTAGAACGTGAATTAATATCAGCTGGATATGTCAAGCCAAGAAAGTGCTAGTCAAAGCACAGTTCGTAGTGAAGATGATACGTTTAATATACTTGTAGCTACAGATATCCATTTAGGTTATGCTGAAGATGATCCTATTAGAGGTTCTGATACATTTGATACCTTTGAAGAAATTCTTCAAATTGCCGTTAGAGAACAAGTAGATTTTATTCTGTTAGGGGGAGATTTATTCCATTACACACAACCTTCTCCTTATTGCATTAATAAATGCATACAACTTATTAAACAATATTGCCTGGGAGATAAACCAGTAGCCATTGAATTCTTGTCAGATCCCAGTCAAAATTTTACTCAGTGTGTAAATCCTGTCGTTAATTACGAAGATCCCAACTTAAATATATCTGTACCAATATTTTCAATACATGGCAATCACGACGATCCAACAGGTATGTTTATGTATTTAACAAGACTTGATACAACATTGTCATTTCGTAAATGACGTTTCGAATTGTAGACTATTACTGTATATATTTTTAGGGAAAAAGCACATTTCTGCAATTGATTTACTCTCAACATCTGGACTTGTTAACTATTTTGGTAGATGGAATAGTTTTGATAAGGTCCACATATCACCAATTTTGTTGAAAAAATCTAATTCAAAGTTAGCACTATACGGCTTATCTCATATCAGAGATGAACGACTGGGTAGACTATTTTTGGATGATAAAGTGAAAATGTTCCATCCACAAAATAAAGAAGAATGGTTTCATCTTCTAGTATGGCATCAAAATAGAGCCACCAGGGGAACTAAAAACTTTATTCCAGATAATTGCCTTCCCAGTTTCTTGGATCTGGTAATCTGGGGACATGAACATGATTGTAGAATAAATCCAGAAAGAAAAAATAATGATGTCTTTATCTCCCAACCTGGAAGTTCAGTGGCAACATCATTAATAGAAGGAGAGTCGATTCCCAAAAAAGTGGGTCTATTGAAAATTAATAAAAGTGACTTCAAAGTAAGTAGAGTATGCTTTTATGCAAATATTTCATAATTTGTTCTAATTCAATGTATATTTCTTTGCTTTTTACTTCGTCTGTCTTATTTTAATAATTATAGTTTTCAGTGGCGGCGATTAAAGGTTAAAAATTATAAGGGGATGGAGGGCAAAGTAATATCTAAAACTAAAAATGACATTGTGAGAGATTTTTTTCTGTTATATTTTATTTTACTAGAGAATATAAATAAAAATCATAGACAGTAACCAGTAATCTAATTTTACATGATGCATGTGTTCTCAAAGTGATAATTCTAAGTTAATGTTTTAACCGTATCATTTTCAATGCTATTATAGTTAAATGTGATAAATGTTGTTAGAACCTAGAATTTTCATGGTTCTGCTGTTGCAGTAGACACAGGAATAATCAAAAACAGTTGCAGAAGGTTGAATAAATTAGGGAACACATTCTGGTTGTGAAGGTTTTCAGATTTGAATTGAGAAACTAAATTTAGTTAGGTTAGGTTGTTTATCAATTTGGTCTGATCATACTTCATTTTTGAAAATATGTCAATCTCTCATTAAACTCACAAACATGCTTCTTTTATGTGGTCTTTACAAACTGAGTTGTTAGTTGAGGATAAATATCTCCTATTTTAGGTGGAATATTTATTTAGTGCTGAACTGTTGGCTACTCAAAGCTGTGTATTTTATTAGAATCAAGTGCTTCCGCATACTCACCTACTTTGAAAAGATGTTGGTTCTTTCAAAAAAGTGCTCTTTAACATTCAATTGAAAAAACTCAACTTTGGTAATACATGTGATCAATCCGTGTGTATCTCTACCAGTTTTTGAGTCAGTTGCTTCAATATTTTCCAGGATATGCAGTATATCTGTGAAGTACTGTTGAACTGCTCTCAAGCTTTCATAACTGCTGCTTAATCTTGTGTCACTTAGTGCTTTCTAAGTCAAATCCTTATTTCTTACCTCTTTGAATGCATATGCTGCACTCGAACTGTGGCAAATACTGCTTTTGGTTGAATCCTAAATTATATTTTTTCCAGAAAGGGAGAGGTTACTGCCCCCTCCTAATCGCCAGCAGTCATACTTTCTTTAGTTAAACTGCTTCTTTTGACGTAATGTTAATCAGTGATTTTTCTCTCAGTTAACGGTTTTAAATGCAAAAAAGATATCTTGCTTAAATCCACCTGTAGATTTATGGTGAAGATGTAATGAATGATGGAAATAGCTCAATGTTGTAGGGTTTCTAATGAAATACAGACACATGTTGATGATGAAGAATGATGGTCAAGTATTGAGGACACAAACAGTTCATGAGAAAATTGCATACAACTCTAAGTCAGCATCATCAGACTTCCATCTGTTTCCAAAACATAGGATTTACTAGATGGAAAGTTGGAACAAACTGTTATTAACTGGTTCCCATACGAGGGAGGAAGAATACGAAAAAAAAAATAGAAAAGCAACTACAAAAGTGTAAAGAAAAAGATACTATTGATGAGCAATGGGAAGAGATTAAGAAAAGTATTATAAATGCAACGCAGAAAGTAATTGGTACCAAATATATTAGAAAAAATAACGATTGGTTTGACAAGGAATGTACAATAAAAATTGAAGAGAAAAAAGAAGTTAGGTTGAAATGGATAAATAATAGTATGGACAACTTAGACAATGACAATAAAAATAATATAAAATTATAGTAACATATAAAGAAACAAAATAAAAAACGAAAACAAATATTAATGAAAGAGAATGGAGAAATTATTAACGGAAGAAGACAGTGAATACGAAGAAGATGATATAAGTGACAATGGTACCATATTAGAAAATGAAGAAAAGCCGACGGAAGCAGAATGTAATGACATCATAGACAAATTGAAACACAATAAACCAGGAGGACCAGACGAAATAGTGAATGAACTAATAAAATATGGAGGACATAAACTAAGGTACAAGATATTCAAGATCATAGAAATAGTATGGGAAACAGAAGCAATGCCAAGAGAATGGTCTACTGGATTGATTACACCAATACTGAAAGGAGGAAATACCAACATATGTAGTAATTATAGAGGTATTAGTTTGCTTAATACCATATACAAAATACTAACAACAATAATAAATGATAGGCTGAAAAAGGTAGTGGAACCAAAAATAGGAAAATATCAAAAAGGTTTTAAACATCGAAAATCAACAGTACATGCCATACATACTATAAAACAAGTGGTCGAAAAAAGCTATGAGCACAACATTAATATGCAAATGCTATTCATGGACTACAAACAAGCATTCGACAGTCTGAAAAGGAGGACGATTATAAAGGACATGGAAAAACTACAAGTACCCCAAAAGTTGATACGATTGGTGAAAATGACTATGCTAAATTCTAGGGCAAGGGTAATAACAAAAAACGGACCATCTGAGGAATTTGAAATAAATGCTGGGGTAAGACAGGGTGACGGACTCTCAGCGGTATTGTTTAACATTGCAGTCGAAGGCATAATAAGAGAATGTAATATCAATGGAAGTATCATTAATAAATCAATACAAGTAATAGCATATGCTGATGATTTGACACTAATAGCAAGAGACCGAAAGAATCTAGAGAACACACTAGAGAAAATTGTAAGAGAGGCAGGAAAAAGAGGATTGAAAATAAATCATAAAAAGACAAAATATAAGCAGAGCAACCAAATTGAGAGTCCACAAGACTGCGATAAGACCGGTAGTTACATACGCCGCTGAAATAATGAGGCTAACAAATACAGACAAAGAACAACTAAGGATATATGAGGGGAGAATATGATGAACTATGGAATTAAGAATATATTGGAAAATGAGGATATAGTAAATACAATTACAGCAAAAAGAATACAATGGTACGGGCACATTAAAAGAATGGAAACAAGGCAGGGCACAAGGAAAATCACAGAAAGGAGACCGAGCGAAAAAAGATTGCCTGGTAGACCAAAAAATAGATGGGAAGATCAGATTATGCAAGATATGGAAAATCTGGGAGTACGTGACTGGAACAAACAGATGGAGGACAGAGAAAAATGAAGAATTGTCGAAGCTGCAAAAATAAGTGATAAAAGCCATAGAGCCGCCATGAGTTATGCAATACGTCCAGGGGATGATTTTTTATTTTCGAAACTGATAGAGAATGAGGTGCTATTAAGTACTCACTAAATAATCAGAAGACAGTTGAGAAATATTATTTCTATTGTGTTTGGAGACCTTAACACCACCATGCTTGATGTACTAAGTTCTAGTAGAAATTTTACTTAATTTTATGTCAGTTTTCAAAATGGAAAAATCCTACTAAGACTTAGTACATCAGGCATGGTGGTTTTAAGATCTCCAAACACAATAGAAATGATATTTCTTGACTGTCTCCTTATTATTTAGTGAACACCTGATTAGTACCTAATTTTATCTCTAGCTTTATACTCATAAAGTTGAATGTATTGCAATGTTTTCTTTTTCCGTTAAATGTTCAGTATATTAAAAATTCATTTTATATTCTGCCTTTTTTATAGTAGTATCAGGTGCCCTGAATTTTTCTCCGTTCGCATATTTTAGATATACCTGATTTTTAGATTAGTAACCTCGCGGAAATGAACTGGTTTATTAATTATTTGGGCACTTTCACGATATTGACTCTTCAGCACCTAATAAGTACCTTATTTTATTACCTCAACAATCAATGTATTGTAATGTTTATTGCGTTGCTAGCATCACGTTTTCCTAGCACCGCAACTTTGAGTATTCCGTTGCTGTGAAAATGTGACATCTCTGGTTATAACTATTATTTTGAAATTTACGCTGAAGAAACGGCGATTTTTAATGAATGGGACATTTTTATGTTGTAATGAGATTGGCGAGAGATTTCTCTCATGAGAGGTGAATTTTATTTAACGATAACTATTATGAAAGTGTACCACTAGCTGAAGATCTACTAGACTACAAAACAAATATTTGTGCAACTGTAAACTTAACTAGAAAGTATTTGCTTCGATAAGCTAAAAGAAAACAGAGGAAAGGAAATATTTTTAGTTTCAGGAAGTGGACTGATAAAAGGGCAGTAGCTATGCTATGCTAATGACATGCTACCATCATTTATGTAATATTACGACAAATTGAAAACGGATTTATTTGACTGTAACAATATCAATTAAGAAGTTGATCTCTCAGGTCAAATATATTTCTGCTACAACTATTGATGGCAAATTATTAAGTAGTACAAGAAAATTATTAAATTGTTAGACAGAACGTCAATTGCTAATACATCGTATAATTACCAAAAAATGGGGAAACAAACCAACTGAGTTATTAGAATGGATGCAAAAGATTAGAACGCCTCTAATGCAAAAGAGACAAACAACCAACACCAGTTATTCAAACGCGATCCAAGAAGGTAAAAACAACATTGTGTATTAAATATACGAGGGTGTATTGATATCTAGTTAGCTCATACCAGTTCCATGCATAAACAACATATTGCGTTACCATAGCAACGAACAATAACTTATTAGAAGTGTCAGTGTAAAGTTTGACGTCAAAAACGTAAACCAGAGTTACGCAATAAATTAAAAGAAAAAAGATGTCCACCGAAATTGTGAAAATCGAAAAATTGGAGTATCGAGCCATCTTCAAGTACCTGTATTTAAAAGGGTTAAGAGGTAAGTAAATTTACGAAGATATGCTTAATCCCTTGGTGATCAATGTCCTTCATATGCGTCCGTGAAATATTGGACTGTAAGCTTCAAAAGATGATGATGATGACCGATTGGGTAGGCCAGTTTCTGTGTCAGTTCCGAAAATATCGATGTAGTTTATGACTAAAAATCAGTTTCGTGTCAAAAAATCTGCTGGAAAAGTTCTTGCTTCAGTTTCTTGGGATTGCCATGGAGTAATCATGATTGATTTTTTGGATAAAGGTAGAATAATAACTGGAGATTACTATTTTTATTTACAGGAAAAAAATCTCATGTTGCCATGCAAAAAATTCGTCATTCAGGGTTTGAATTACTAGAACACCCCGCTAATTCACCAGATTTGGCTCCGTTCCACTATCATATCTTTCCTTAACTGGAAAAGAGATGAAAAAGTAAATTTTCTTCCAACGAAGAGGTAATAAAAGCTCTGGAGGTCTGAATTGCAGAGCAAAAAGAAACATTTTTTTTTTTTGAAAGATCTAGACGTCTAGAGGTTCGCTGTAATAAATGTATCCAATTAAGAGGAGAATATGTTGAGTAATAAAATATTTTGACATTTAAATTTTGTTTGGCTTTATAGTATGCTAAGAATTTTTCAATATATTCTCGTATTATGATAAACTATTTTATTCTTATGGAAGCAAATTTTCGATGCGTCACTATCCTAATTGCCGAAAATATTCTTATATTTCTTCCAATATCAATTGCAGAAAATAGCTATGCGAGGAACAATCAATATTTCATAAATACACACGGCACTCATACAAACGATGTAGTAAATTTCGCTTGGGTTGACAATCAAAATTGCTGTTTGAATGGGTCATGTTCTAAAGGGAAATGCATTATAATAGTCAATGCTGGAAGCAAAGACGGTTTCGTGTCTGATACTTTATTAATATCTTTTTAAAAAATTAAAAACTGTGCAGCTGATTATCATTAAGATATGACAGCATAATTATTTGCAAAGTGATGTAATGAACAGCTTTTACCTAACATTCCACCTCAGTCAGTAATCGTTATGAACAATGCATCCTATCACTCTCGGCAACTTCTTAAGGTACCAAATAATAGTAGCTCAAATTTCAGCATTTATGCCCGTAAAAAATATTCCTATTCCTGTCACCGATCGTAAAAAAAGGCCCAACAAAGAATTGCTCACTGTTATTAAAGGTCCAAAGTTGGAGAAATTGTATTACATTGACAAGCTGTGCAAAGAACAGGGTCATACTCTTTTCAGACTACCTCCTTACTATTCCATATTTAACCCTATAGAGTTAATGTGGGCAAACGTAAAATCCGAATTACGAAAATGTAATCGATTTCCAGAACTGAGTTAAGAGGTTTTAGAACTCTTAAAGAAAGTTCTAGCAACAGACCGCCAAGAGCTTTGGAAAAACTGTGATGAACATTGTATCAAAGAATAAGATGAGTATGTGTTATTCTTTACAACACATCATAATTCAATCAAATGATGATGACTCTAGCTCAGACGATTCTGAGTACCATGATTATTTATAGATATTTTGAAATTGAAATGTTTTTTTTCTTTTGTTTTATTTGCAAAGAATTTTTTCATGGTTTTTGCTTTGAAATTTCGTTTTCCAGATACAAAAACGAATGGGGTACAAAAAGGGCTCAGTTCACGTGTGGTACCCTGTTTAAACCACACGCCCTTACAGGTAGGTACATTTTACTCGTCTATTTACGTTTTATAATTTTTTAACGAATACTTTCTCGCATAAGATATACATATTTTCAAAAGTATTAATAAAAATGATAAATTTATAAAATGAGATATCTACGCCTATGTTAGATCAAACATCAAATTGTCGGCAAGAGTTTTTACATAGATTTTTATAATCTGCAATTGATATTCGAAGAACTAAAATGCGATATATCAACTTAGCTAGAAAAATATCAAGCAACATGAAATATCAGTGAATCACCCGAAGTACACACCAGCGTTAATGCGTTGAAGAATGAGCGTCAGATTATTGTTAGACATCCTTTGGCTGGAAATAAAATTTTTGATCCTCAACCAATTTACTCATTAAAATTTCGTTTTTCCAATTCAAACAATACTTTCAATCTGTACAGATATGAAACACTGACAAATTAACTAGATCGGATACAATTTTTGTTCGCTATTTAACAATATTATATTAAAAAAATTTTGTCTTCATTACTGAATATCAACAAATCTAAACAATTACTTATTTTCAGATTATTCCAATTGAACTGAAGACTGTCAGACCATTTGTATATGGTGAAATGACTATTAAAGATGATTTGCAAATGGATTTTGATCCCCCTTCTTCCAGTAACAGCATGATGGAAATAGTTGGCAAGAAAGTTGATATGATGATAAGTGAAGCTAAAGGCTTAGGTCGTACAGCTGTGGTTAGTGAAAAACCTCTTATCCGTTTAATTATAAAATATAAAAGTGATAAAAACGTATTTAATACCATAAGATTTGGCCAATTTTATGTAGATAAAGTAGCAAATTCAGATAATATGGTGAAATTCCAATTGATTAGAGAATATATGAGAAAAAACAAAGGACAAAATACAGATGATCCAGAAGATGAACAACCACAGGGTCCCTTATTAGCAGATAGGGTAGAAGATTTAGTATCCGAATATTTAAGTGGTAAAAATACTTTGAAATTATTTCCTTTAAATATTTTAAATGAAGCAGTAAAGAAGAGTGTCGACTCTAATGATGCTAATGCCATAACAGATGTAACTGATAATTTTATCAAAAAAATGCTCAAAGACTTGGAAAAAGACATGCCTGAAATTGAGAACACTGAAATCTGTATAGATACTTTGAGACAGAATATGGAAGAACATTCTCTTGGTTTTGTTGAAAACGTTTGTGAAAATCCAAAGAGACAAAAAAAGAATCTCATTGATGATAATGAAAATGATGATGAAGTTTTATCAGATAGCGACGACAGAATAAATAAAACCAAAAAAACAGCTGGGAGAGGTAGAGGCTCCACGAGAGCAAGAAGAGGAAGAGGATCAGCTTCTACTAAAAAAAATAATAATGAAGAAAGTGATAACAATATTGACGATGATAGTGATGACAGTCAATTTTCAATATTTGGTATTAAAAATATAACTAAACCAACAGGTAAGGGGTCAAGGGGCGGAAAAGGACGAGGCAAAAAATAACTTCCTTCAACTTCTCTTTTCTATTTTTTTCTAAATAATGCCATATTTTCATGTTTAAATTTTGTTTGTAATATAAAAAAAAATTTAATATGATTTTTCCATTACCCAACCATCCTTTGAAAACCGATTATTTACTACATTATAATTGTAGCTTGAAGGAAAAAAATGGAAGCTTACCATGCTAGCTTAACTAATGATGTTATTTTCCCAAGTTTCACAGTAACAAAGTAACACTTTGAACTTGAACATCTATTCTTGAAATATTTCTTACAACATTTTTAACTATCATATTTACCAACGAAAATAACAGTTTTTAATAGGGATGGTGGCAATCAACGTTGAAAAGATTTGCTAAACGATATGAAATTTAGAAAAAAATTTTTGTTTAATGTTTGTTGAAAAAACAATTTTAGATTTTGTTACTACCGTTTTTTTGAAATCCGATTGAGCAATTGAATCAATTTTCTAATTAGCGTCAACATTTTACGATTTTTGAAAAATTTTGCATTTTCAATGGAGCTAAGCTTTTTAATAAGTGTTTTGTTAATGATATTTATCTCATTATGAAAGAAAATTTATTCAAAGCTTGTTGGAAAAAGTAAAAAATCCTTTGTTGCAAGGTTCCTAGCGAAAGTGGCATAATGCTAAGAATTTAATCCAATTAAAACTAGAAGTCGGCAATAACATTCATGTGACGGGTACACAGCCGCATACCATCTGACGGCGCCTGTCAAAACTTGTATATGTGGAAACTGAAAAATGATAGGCGGCTCAGGGGCTCGTTTCAGGGTAAATAAAGGACGTGGTGTGCGAAACAAAGAAGGTCGAATTAGGATTTGGTCCACCTACCTAAGAAAATTCAACGTTGTAGTCAAAGAAATGAATTGAGCTCTCTGGAGAAGGCTAAGTCGTTGATAGTCGATCGTCGAGACGATGTCCTGGAAATTTTTCAAAGTATTCCGGAGGGATAGCAAACAAATTTTTATTAGTTGATTATTTGGCAAAAACTGGCTTTCCCATCAGTACTGGAGAATGTTATGGACAGCATGGACGTGATGTCAAAGATATCGAGATGCAACAGGATCTGAAACATGTCAAACTCAATACTACTGGAGAAGCACTGGCGAAGAGCGCTGCAGTTCAAAGAGGTCAAAAGCAGATCGATGCGAAGAAAAATGAAGGCCAATGAAGCGAATGTTGAAGATAGCGATACCAAACTTGTACGAGATACTGTTTTTTATCGTAATACCGAATTACTAGCTCAACTGAATGAACTCATTGAGAAACTTGTAAAAAAGTATGGAAGTTCTGCAAACAAACTTCAAATTGTCGGGCATATTAAAAGATGATGGAGGTTCCCGTCTCGCTAACAACGCAGTTCCAACAAGTAGAGGTATTTGGACCTAAAAGCCAAAAAATGGTATTTACACCTTTAATTAAGAAGTGTTAATATTTCAACGTGTATATTCGCAACTAGGATATATATTTGACTGGTTGGTATATTGGACCATATTCAGCAATTCCTTTCGATAAACCAGTGATATGGCGCGAATTTACCGATCACATAAGCGACTGTTTTTTTTTTGTTTGACTAATATCAAAGGCTATCGAAGCATACGGTAAAATACGCAGAAGTTTCTTCTGTTAACAAAAACAATCTCTCATTCCAAAGTTCCTGTGTCATTCTATTTTATGGTATTTAAGGACGGTTCAAACATTTCTGGAAACGAAGAATTTGAAACTGAATTTACAGCTACTGTCAGTCTTCAAGCACAACATTAGATTAACCAATTGGAGCTCAATAATCTCATAACAGATTTGGATTGGCTCAAAGAAGCTGAAGTATTAAGTTCAAAACTGAAACCGTGAAATCTGCTCAAGTCGGGCGTTAAGTTATCGTGTACCATAAACGTCACAGTTCATATGTTGATTTGTTTTGTAAAGAAAACGTATGTTTTTACGTGTATAAGCTCTTGGTTAGGTTAGGTTAGCTAATTTTTTTCAAAGGGTTCTACATTTTAAATTTTAATATGAAAAAAGGAAGACGATGATGATGATCTAATCGTTTAAAATGTCATAATGTTATTTCTAGTTATGAAGTACGTGCAGACCAATTTCGCTTCAAATTATTCTAATATTGAATATTATAGAAAAAGGAATGTGACGATTTCCGGCAGGTGCATGTGCGATTTATCTATCCAACGATTATATATTAATTATTCAATCAGTAGTAAACTTCTTGGAATATGATACAAATGCATGAAAATGGAATGTTATGATATCCGGTTATAATTGTTATAGATAAAACTGCCAAAGCTGAAAGTCTTTATTGACCTATAGTATTTCATAAATGATTTTTAATTAGTATTAATTTTGAATAGCTCCTTCCAGCGGAAGCAGTACTTAAAGGTATTGTTAACAAAATTCTAATGACAATGTTAATATTTGGGTAAATTTCTTTCAAATCGTTCTCTATGATATATTGGTAGCAGATGTTTCACGTCTTTAATAGTGTTGGGTGAATTTGGGATCATACAACTCATAAGGTTGGAAGTCACTGTTCTCACCTACTTGCAGGACTGTTTTTCAGTATCTCCTCTTGGAATTTTCAAAATGTTGATTTAAAGACATAAATATTGATATCATGTTACTTATCACATAATCAATCATGGTGCTAAAAAACTCTGTTTCATACCGGCTTTTAACAGTCTCTATAGATTGATCGCTGCCTTCATTATCAAACATCCTTTTCTTTTTAGCTACTCTACTGCTTTTCTCAACAAACTGACGAGCGTCAGACATGCATTTTTTGAATCCAGTTTGTCGGTATGCTTTGATCCAGTTACAAAATGTACGCAAATGTTCAATAGTAATGCTTAAATGGACTTGTACAGATTGCCATAATCAAATTGCAATAATACAGTCTTCACTGCCTGGATTCTGGTTTTCCACTTTGTGTCCGATAAAGGCTTCATAGTCATAGCTTGAATTTGTCTTTGATTATTTTCTAGCGTTTGTTAGAACTTGAAAATAGCAAAAAAATCTTCTGAATAAAACCAAAAAATGATTTTGCTGCCACCGAAGAATTAGCTGCGTCTACCAACAACAGTTTCCAGCTATGACAACCGCAAGGAGTGAAAAATGATGATAAATTATATACAAGTATATATATATATATATATATATATATATATATGTATGAACAATTTTCGTTAATTATAAACAATTAATAAAATCAAATTTCAAAAACATTCTATCAGTTTAAAAGTGGTCTCAGTATTGTTACTTTATTAGCTTGATAAGTACTTTCTCAAAATCGACTGGCGGGAGCAAGAAATAGAACAAGAGGTATTTAAAACCAGTGGCAAATCTTTGGACATTCAGCCAGACATTAAATAGTAATTTAGCAGAATTACTTAAAGTAGGCAATAAAACAAATAATTTTCCTCATATTTGGTAAACTTAAAGCTTGTTTATTTATGTTCAGTTTATGTTGAAACCATGAAAAATATCAGCTAAGAAAATAGGCCCGTACTTATTTATTTCCAAAGTTTTGATTATATTTTACAGTTGCATCTTGCAGTATCCACGTAAACTTCAAGTTCATAACAAAGAAAAGTCTACCCAAACATAAATAAGTAAATATATTTTGAAAAAATTTGAAACAGCCTTTTTCAAAGTTTAAAAACATTATTTTCGCCAAATTTGAAACGAAAATCAAATAGAATTTACGTTAGTAACTCGTTAAAGATGACAGTAATACCGGTTTTTAGTACAACAAATAAATTTCTATTTGATGACTAATATTGATTCATAGATAAACCCGTATTACAGGTAATTTTCAAATTAGTCATTACGGTGGCGCGCATCTATCGGTGTGTATTGGATGTACAAATCTCAGTCTCTCTCGAGATACGGTCGAGGTCGGTTGTGTCGATTTATTTGTTGTTAAAGACGCGGGTGAACCGGGTTTATAATTTCATTGAAAATATTTTGTGTTGTTAGTTGGATTAAAGGAGTATCTTCAGGAAAAAGGTGAGTCCATTTTTTGTTAACGAAAATTATACGTTTTAAATTCAATTGAAATTTTATTTTTAGACAATTTAAGTATTTTTTAAATTAGTAGTAAGACTTACGCTCTGATAAGCAGTTGTTCACATTCAATTTGCTTTGTAACTGCACTTTGATTTCCTTTCCATTTATATTTTAAATTTCTCTATTTCCTTTTAGTTCAAACTAATTTTTTCCAGTTTTATTTGTTTTTATTTTAATATTTCTTTTTACCTATTATTTATTTTCAATTTACTTTAACTGTCACAACACTTGATATTTTCACTGTCAAATAGATTTGATTTTTTTGAACAGAAACATATACGAAATCATTTCTAATAGTATTTCTCCTTCAAAAAGCGTTGGTCGTTTTTTTTTCGTACAGGAACACGACCGTCACCATGAAGTGTTATGGGTAACATAGCTCAACCGCGTCGTTCAGACTTGGTTTCAACCCGGGCAGTCGCACCTGAGCTCTTACTCCATACACTATGGGAGACTGCGAGTGTTTTGTTTCTTTCCAAACTCCATCATATCTGCTGGTTTTTCTCATTCAATTAGAAGTGGTCATTCTCTTTCTTTAAATAGAAACATACACGGAATCATTTCTACTAGTATTTCTCTTTCAAAAAGCGATGGTCGTTCTTTTTCCGTACAGAAGTACAGAAACATGACCGTCACCATGAAGTGTTATGGGTAACATAGCTCAACCGCGTCGTTCAGACTTGGTTTCAACCCGGGCAGTCGCACCTGAGCTCTTACTCCATGCACTATGGGAGACTGCGAGTGTTTTCTGTCTTTTTCCAAACTCCATCATATCTGCTGGTCTTTCTCATTCAATTAGAAGTGGTCATTCTTTTTCTTTAAATAGAAACATACACGGAATCATTTCTACTAGTTTTTCTCTTTCAAAAAGCGATGGTCGCTCTTTTTCCGTACAGAAGTACAGAAACATGACCGTCACCATGAAGTGTTATGGGTAACATAGCTCAACCGCGTCGTTCAGACTTGGTTTCAACCCGGGCAGTCGCACCTGAGCTCTTACTCCATGCACTATGGGAGACTGCGAGTGTTTTCTGTCTTTTTCCAAACTCCATCATATCTGCTGGTCTTTCTCATTCAATTAGAAGTGGTCATTCTTTTTCTTTAAATAGAAACATACACGGAATCATTTCTACTAGTTTTTCTCTTTCAAAAAGCGATGGTCGCTCTTTTTCCGTACAGAAGTACAGAAACATGACCGTCACCATGAAGTGTTATGGGTAACATAGCTCAACCGCGTCGTTCAGACTTGGTTTCAACCCGGGCAGTCGCACCTGAGCTCTTACTCCAAACACTATGGGAGACTGCGAGTGTTTTCTGTTTCTTTCCAAACTCCATCATTTCTGCTAGTCTTTCTCATTCGAATAGAAGTGGTCGTTCTTTTTCTCTGAATAGAAACATATACGGAATCATTTCTAATAGTATTTCTCCTTCAAAAAGCGTTGGTCGTTTTTTTTTCGTACAGGAACACGACCGTCACCATGAAGTGTTATGGGTAACATAGCTCAACCGCGTCGTTCAGACTTGGTTTCAACCCGGGCAGTCGCACCTGAGCTCTTACTCCATACACTATGGGAGACTGCGAGTGTTTTCTGTTTCTTTCCAAACTCCATCAATTCTGCGAGTCTTTCTCATTCGGATAGAAGTGGTCGTTCTTTTTCTCTGAATAGAAACATATACGGAATCATTTCTAATAGTATTTCTCCTTCAAAAAGCGTTGGTCGTTTTTTTTTTTCGTACAGGAACACGACCGTCACCATGAAGTGTTATGGGTAACATAGCTCAACCGCGTCGTTCAGACTTGGTTTCAACCCGGGCAGTCGCACCTGAGCTCTTACTCCAAACACTATGGGAGACTGCGAGTGTTTTCTGTTTCTTTCCAAACTCCATCATTTCTGCTAGTCTTTCTCATTCGAATAGAAGTGGTCGTTCTTTTTCTCTGAATAGAAACATATACGGAATCATTTCTAATAGTATTTCTCCTTCAAAAAGCGTTGGTCGTTTTTTTTTTCGTACAGGAACACGACCGTCACCATGAAGTGTTATGGGTAACATAGCTCAACCGCGTCGTTCAGACTTGGTTTCAACCCGGGCAGTCGCACCTGAGCTCTTACTCCAAACACTATGGGAGACTGCGAGTGTTTTCTGTTTCTTTCCAAACTCCATCATTTCTGCTAGACTTTCTCATTCGAATAGAAGTGGTCGTTCTTTTTCTCTGAATAGAAACATATACGGAATCATTTCTAATAGTATTTCTCCTTCAAAAAGCGTTGGTCTTTTTTTTTCGTACAGAAACATGACCGTCACCATGAAGTGTTATGGGTAACATAGCTCAACCGCGTCGTTCAGACTTGGTTTCAACCCGGGCAGTCGCACCTGAGCTCTTACTCCATACACTATGGGAGACTGCGAGTGTTTTCTGTTTCTTTCCAAACTCCATCATTTCTGCTAGTCTTTCTCATTCGAATAGAAGTGGTCGTTCTTTTTCTCTGAATAGAAACATATACGGAATCATTTCTAATAGTATTTCTCCTTCAAAAAGCGATGGTCGCTCTTTTTCCGTACAGAAGTACAGAAACATGACCGTCACCATGAAGTGTTATGGGTAACATAGCTCAACCGCGTCGTTCAGACTTGGTTTCAACCCGGGCAGTCGCACCTGAGCTCTTACTCCATACACTATGGGAGACTGCGAGTGTTTTCTGTTTCTTTCCAAACTCCATCATTTCTGCTAGTCTTTCTCATTCGAATAGAAGTGGTCGTTCTTTTTCTCTGAATAGAAACATATACGGAATCATTTCTAATAGTATTTCTCCTTCAAAAAGCGTTGGTCGTTTTTTTTTTTCGTACAGGAACACGACCGTCACCATGAAGTGTTATGGGTAACATAGCTCAACCGCGTCGTTCAGACTTGGTTTCAACCCGGGCAATCGCACCTGAGCTCTTACTCCAAACACTATGGGAGACTGCGAGTGTTTTCTGTTTCTTTCCAAACTCCATCATTTCTACTGTTCATTCTCATTCAAATAGAAGTGGTCATTCTTTTTCTTTAAATAGAAACATACACGGAATCATTTCTAATAGTATTTCTCTTTCAAAAAGCGATGGTCGTTCTTTTTCGTACAGAAACACGACCGTCACCATGAAGTGTTATGGGTAACATAGTTCAACCGCGTCGTTCAGACTTGGTTTCAACCCGGGCAGTCGCACCTGAGCTCTTACTCCAAACACTATGGGAGACTGCGAGTGTTTTCTGTTTCTTTCCAAACTCCATCATTTCTACTGTTCATTCTCATTCAAATAGAAGTGGTCATTCTTTTTCTTTAAATAGAAACATACACGGAATCATTTCTAATAGTATTTCTCTTTCAAAAAGCGATGGTCGCTCTTTTTCCGTACAGAAGTACAGAAACATGACCGTCACCATGAAGTGTTATGGGTAACATAGCTCAACCGCGTCGTTCAGACTTGGTTTCAACCCGGGCAGTCGCACCTGAGCTCTTACTCCATACACTATGGGAGACTGCGAGTGTTTTCTGTTTCTTTCCAAACTCCATCATTTCTGCTAGTCTTTCTCATTCGAATAGAAGTGGTCGTTCTTTTTCTCTGAATAGAAACATATACGGAATCATTTCTAATAGTATTTCTCCTTCAAAAAGCGTTGGTCGTTTTTTTTTTTCGTACAGGAACACGACCGTCACCATGAAGTGTTATGGGTAACATAGCTCAACCGCGTCGTTCAGACTTGGTTTCAACCCGGGCAGTCGCACCTGAGCTCTTACTCCAAACACTATGGGAGACTGCGAGTGTTTTCTGTTTCTTTCCAAACTCCATCATTTCTACTGTTCATTCTCATTCAAATAGAAGTGGTCATTCTTTTTCTTTAAATAGAAACATACACGGAATCATTTCTAATAGTATTTCTCTTTCAAAAAGCGATGGTCGCTCTTTTTCCGTACAGAAGTACAGAAACATGACCGTCACCATGAAGTGTTATGGGTAACATAGCTCAACCGCGTCGTTCAGACTTGGTTTCAACCCGGGCAGTCGCACCTGAGCTCTTACTCCATACACTATGGGAGACTGCGAGTGTTTTCTGTTTCTTTCCAAACTCCATCATTTCTGCTAGTCTTTCTCATTCGAATAGAAGTGGTCGTTCTTTTTCTCTGAATAGAAACATATACGGAATCATTTCTAATAGTATTTCTCCTTCAAAAAGCGTTGGTCGTTTTTTTTTTTTCGTACAGGAACACGACCGTCACCATGAAGTGTTATGGGTAACATAGCTCAACCGCGTCGTTCAGACTTGGTTTCAACCCGGGCAATCGCACCTGAGCTCTTACTCCAAACACTATGGGAGACTGCGAGTGTTTTCTGTTTCTTTCCAAACTCCATCATTTCTACTGTTCATTCTCATTCAAATAGAAGTGGTCATTCTTTTTCTTTAAATAGAAACATACACGGAATCATTTCTAATAGTATTTCTCTTTCAAAAAGCGATGGTCGTTCTTTTTCGTACAGAAACACGACCGTCACCATGAAGTGTTATGGGTAACATAGTTCAACCGCGTCGTTCAGACTTGGTTTCAACCCGGGCAGTCGCACCTGAGCTCTTATTCCAAACACTATGGGAGACTGCGAGTGTTTTCTGTTTCTTTCCAAACTCCATCATTTCTACTGTTCATTCTCATTCAAATAGAAGTGGTCATTCTTTTTCTTTAAATAGAAACATACACGGAATCATTTCTAATAGTATTTCTCTTTCAAAAAGCGATGGTCGCTCTTTTTCCGTACAGAAGTACAGAAACATGACCGTCACCATGAAGTGTTATGGGTAACATAGCTCAACCGCGTCGTTCAGACTTGGTTTCAACCCGGGCAGTCGCACCTGAGCTCTTACTCCATACACTATGGGAGACTGCGAGTGTTTTCTGTTTCTTTCCAAACTCCATCATTTCTGCTGGTCTTTCTCATTCGAATAGAAGTGGTCGTTCTTTTTCTCTGAATAGAAACATATCCGGAATCATTTCTAATAGTATTTCTCCTTCAAAAAGCGATGGTCGCTCTTTTTCCGTACAGAAGTACAGAAACATGACCGTCACCATGAAGTGTTATGGGTAACATAGCTCAACCGCGTCGTTCAGACTTGGTTTCAACCCGGGCAGTCGCACCTGAGCTCTTACTCCATACACTATGGGAGACTGCGAGTGTTTTCTGTTTCTTTCCAAACTCCATCATTTCTGCTAGTCTTTCTCATTCGAATAGAAGTGGTCGTTCTTTTTCTCTGAATAGAAACATATACGGAATCATTTCTAATAGTATTTCTCCTTCAAAAAGCGTTGGTCGTTTTTTTTTTTTCGTACAGGAACACGACCGTCACCATGAAGTGTTATGGGTAACATAGCTCAACCGCGTCGTTCAGACTTGGTTTCAACCCGGGCAGTCGCACCTGAGCTCTTACTCCATGCACTATGGGAGACTGCGAGTGTTTTCTGTCTTTTTCCAAACTCCATCATATCTGCTGGTCTTTCTCATTCAATTAGAAGTGGTCATTCTTTTTCTTTAAATAGAAACATATACGGAATCATTTCTACTAGTTTTTTTCTTTCAAAAAGCGATGGTCGCTCTTTTTCCGTACAGAAGTACAGAAACATGACCGTCACCATGAAGTGTTATGGGTAACATAGCTCAACCGCGTCGTTCAGACTTGGTTTCAACCCGGGCAGTCGCACCTGAGCTCTTACTCCATACACTATGGGAGACTGCGAGTGTTTTCTGTTTCTTTCCAAACTCCATCATTTCTACTGTTCATTCTCATTCAAATAGAAGTGGTCATTCTTTTTCTTTAAATAGAAACATACACGGAATCATTTCTAATAGTATTTCTCTTTCAAAAAGCGATGGTCGTTCTTTTTCGTACAGAAACACGACCGTCACCATGAAGTGTTATGGGTAACATAGTTCAACCGCGTCGTTCAGACTTGGTTTCAACCCGGGCAGTCGCACCTGAGCTCTTACTCCAAACACTATGGGAGACTGCGAGTGTTTTCTGTTTCTTTCCAAACTCCATCATTTCTACTGTTCATTCTCATTCAAATAGAAGTGGTCATTCTTTTTCTTTAAATAGAAACATACACGGAATCATTTCTAATAGTATTTCTCTTTCAAAAAGCGATGGTCGCTCTTTTTCCGTACAGAAGTACAGAAACATGACCGTCACCATGAAGTGTTATGGGTAACATAGCTCAACCGCGTCGTTCAGACTTGGTTTCAACCCGGGCAGTCGCACCTGAGCTCTTACTCCATACACTATGGGAGACTGCGAGTGTTTTCTGTTTCTTTCCAAACTCCATCATTTCTGCTAGTCTTTCTCATTCGAATAGAAGTGGTCGTTCTTTTTCTCTGAATAGAAACATATACGGAATCATTTCTAATAGTATTTCTCCTTCAAAAAGCGTTGGTCGTTTTTTTTTTTCGTACAGGAACACGACCGTCACCATGAAGTGTTATGGGTAACATAGCTCAACCGCGTCGTTCAGACTTGGTTTCAACCCGGGCAGTCGCACCTGAGCTCTTACTCCAAACACTATGGGAGACTGCGAGTGTTTTCTGTTTCTTTCCAAACTCCATCATTTCTACTGTTCATTCTCATTCAAATAGAAGTGGTCATTCTTTTTCTTTAAATAGAAACATACACGGAATCATTTCTAATAGTATTTCTCTTTCAAAAAGCGATGGTCGCTCTTTTTCCGTACAGAAGTACAGAAACATGACCGTCACCATGAAGTGTTATGGGTAACATAGCTCAACCGCGTCGTTCAGACTTGGTTTCAACCCGGGCAGTCGCACCTGAGCTCTTACTCCATACACTATGGGAGACTGCGAGTGTTTTCTGTTTCTTTCCAAACTCCATCATTTCTGCTAGTCTTTCTCATTCGAATAGAAGTGGTCGTTCTTTTTCTCTGAATAGAAACATATACGGAATCATTTCTAATAGTATTTCTCCTTCAAAAAGCGTTGGTCGTTTTTTTTTTTTCGTACAGGAACACGACCGTCACCATGAAGTGTTATGGGTAACATAGCTCAACCGCGTCGTTCAGACTTGGTTTCAACCCGGGCAATCGCACCTGAGCTCTTACTCCAAACACTATGGGAGACTGCGAGTGTTTTCTGTTTCTTTCCAAACTCCATCATTTCTACTGTTCATTCTCATTCAAATAGAAGTGGTCATTCTTTTTCTTTAAATAGAAACATACACGGAATCATTTCTAATAGTATTTCTCTTTCAAAAAGCGATGGTCGTTCTTTTTCGTACAGAAACACGACCGTCACCATGAAGTGTTATGGGTAACATAGTTCAACCGCGTCGTTCAGACTTGGTTTCAACCCGGGCAGTCGCACCTGAGCTCTTATTCCAAACACTATGGGAGACTGCGAGTGTTTTCTGTTTCTTTCCAAACTCCATCATTTCTACTGTTCATTCTCATTCAAATAGAAGTGGTCATTCTTTTTCTTTAAATAGAAACATACACGGAATCATTTCTAATAGTATTTCTCTTTCAAAAAGCGATGGTCGCTCTTTTTCCGTACAGAAGTACAGAAACATGACCGTCACCATGAAGTGTTATGGGTAACATAGCTCAACCGCGTCGTTCAGACTTGGTTTCAACCCGGGCAGTCGCACCTGAGCTCTTACTCCATACACTATGGGAGACTGCGAGTGTTTTCTGTTTCTTTCCAAACTCCATCATTTCTGCTGGTCTTTCTCATTCGAATAGAAGTGGTCGTTCTTTTTCTCTGAATAGAAACATATCCGGAATCATTTCTAATAGTATTTCTCCTTCAAAAAGCGATGGTCGCTCTTTTTCCGTACAGAAGTACAGAAACATGACCGTCACCATGAAGTGTTATGGGTAACATAGCTCAACCGCGTCGTTCAGACTTGGTTTCAACCCGGGCAGTCGCACCTGAGCTCTTACTCCATACACTATGGGAGACTGCGAGTGTTTTCTGTTTCTTTCCAAACTCCATCATTTCTGCTAGTCTTTCTCATTCGAATAGAAGTGGTCGTTCTTTTTCTCTGAATAGAAACATATACGGAATCATTTCTAATAGTATTTCTCCTTCAAAAAGCGTTGGTCGTTTTTTTTTTTCGTACAGGAACACGACCGTCACCATGAAGTGTTATGGGTAACATAGCTCAACCGCGTCGTTCAGACTTGGTTTCAACCCGGGCAGTCGCACCTGAGCTCTTACTCCATGCACTATGGGAGACTGCGAGTGTTTTCTGTCTTTTTCCAAACTCCATCATATCTGCTGGTCTTTCTCATTCAATTAGAAGTGGTCATTCTTTTTCTTTAAATAGAAACATATACGGAATCATTTCTACTAGTTTTTTTCTTTCAAAAAGCGATGGTCGCTCTTTTTCCGTACAGAAGTACAGAAACATGACCGTCACCATGAAGTGTTATGGGTAACATAGCTCAACCGCGTCGTTCAGACTTGGTTTCAACCCGGGCAGTCGCACCTGAGCTCTTACTCCATACACTATGGGAGACTGCGAGTGTTTTCTGTTTCTTTCCAAACTCCATCATTTCTACTGTTCATTCTCATTCAAATAGAAGTGGTCATTCTTTTTCTTTAAATAGAAACATACACGGAATCATTTCTAATAGTATTTCTCTTTCAAAAAGCGATGGTCGTTCTTTTTCGTACAGAAACACGACCGTCACCATGAAGTGTTATGGGTAACATAGTTCAACCGCGTCGTTCAGACTTGGTTTCAACCCGGGCAGTCGCACCTGAGCTCTTACTCCAAACACTATGGGAGACTGCGAGTGTTTTCTGTTTCTTTCCAAACTCCATCATTTCTACTGTTCATTCTCATTCAAATAGAAGTGGTCATTCTTTTTCTTTAAATAGAAACATACACGGAATCATTTCTAATAGTATTTCTCTTTCAAAAAGCGATGGTCGCTCTTTTTCCGTACAGAAGTACAGAAACATGACCGTCACCATGAAGTGTTATGGGTAACATAGCTCAACCGCGTCGTTCAGACTTGGTTTCAACCCGGGCAGTCGCACCTGAGCTCTTACTCCATACACTATGGGAGACTGCGAGTGTTTTCTGTTTCTTTCCAAACTCCATCATATCTGCTGGTCTTTCTCATTCAATTAGAAGTGGTCATTCTTTTTCTTTAAATAGAAACATACACGGAATCATTTCTAATAGTATTTCTCTTTCAAAAAGCGATGGTCGTTCTTTTTCGTACAGAAACACGACCGTCACCATGAAGTGTTATGGGTAACATAGTTCAACCGCGTCGTTCAGACTTGGTTTCAACCCGGGCAGTCGCACCTGAGCTCTTACTCCAAACACTATGGGAGACTGCGAGTGTTTTCTGTTTCTTTCCAAACTCCATCATTTCTACTGTTCATTCTCATTCAAATAGAAGTGGTCATTCTTTTTCTTTAAATAGAAACATACACGGAATCATTTCTAATAGTATTTCTCTTTCAAAAAGCGATGGTCGCTCTTTTTCCGTACAGAAGTACAGAAACATGACCGTCACCATGAAGTGTTATGGGTAACATAGCTCAACCGCGTCGTTCAGACTTGGTTTCAACCCGGGCAGTCGCACCTGAGCTCTTACTCCATACACTATGGGAGACTGCGAGTGTTTTCTGTTTCTTTCCAAACTCCATCATATCTGCTGGTCTTTCTCATTCAATTAGAAGTGGTCATTCTTTTTTTCTGAATAGAAACATATACGGAATCATTTCTAATAGTATTTCTCCTTCAAAAAGCGATGGTCGCTCTTTTTCCGTACAGAAGTACAGAAACATGACCGTCACCATGAAGTGTTATGGGTAACATAGCTCAACCGCGTCGTTCAGACTTGGTTTCAACCCGGGCAGTCGCACCTGAGCTCTTACTCCATACACTATGGGAGACTGCGAGTGTTTTCTGTTTCTTTCCAAACTCCATCATTTCTGCTAGTCTTTCTCATTCGAATAGAAGTGGTCGTTCTTTTTCTCTGAATAGAAACATATACGGAATCATTTCTAATAGTATTTCTCCTTCAAAAAGCGTTGGTCGTTTTTTTTTTTCGTACAGGAACACGACCGTCACCATGAAGTGTTATGGGTAACATAGCTCAACCGCGTCGTTCAGACTTGGTTTCAACCCGGGCAGTCGCACCTGAGCTCTTACTCCAAACACTATGGGAGACTGCGAGTGTTTTCTGTTTCTTTCCAAACTCCATCATTTCTGCTAGTCTTTCTCATTCGAATAGATGTGGTCGTTCTTTTTCTCTGAATAGAAACATATACGGAATCATTTCTAATAGTATTTCTCCTTCAAAAAGCGTTGGTCTTTTTTTTTCGTACAGGAACACGACCGTCACCATGAAGTGTTATGGGTAACATAGCTCAACCGCGTCGTTCAGACTTGGTTTCAACCCGGGCAGTCGCACCTGAGCTCTTACTCCAAACACTATGGGAGACTGCGAGTGTTTTCTGTTTCTTTCCAAACTCCATCATTTCTGCTAGTCTTTCTCATTCGAATAGAAGTGGTCGTTCTTTTTCTCTGAATAGAAACATATACGGAATCATTTCTAATAGTATTTCTCCTTCAAAAAGCGTTGGTCGTTTTTTTTTTCGTACAGGAACACGACCGTCACCATGAAGTGTTATGGGTAACATAGCTCAACCGCGTCGTTCAGACTTGGTTTCAACCCGGGCAGTCGCACCTGAGCTCTTACTCCATACACTATGGGAGACTGCGAGTGTTTTCTGTCTTTTTCCAAACTCCATCATATCTGCTGGTCTTTCTCATTCAATTAGAAGTGGTCATTCTTTTTCTTTAAATAGAAACATACACGGAATCATTTCTACTAGTTTTTCTCTTTCAAAAAGCGATGGTCGCTCTTTTTCCGTACAGAAGTACAGAAACATGACCGTCACCATGAAGTGTTATGGGTAACATAGCTCAACCGCGTCGTTCAGACTTGGTTTCAACCCGGGCAGTCGCACCTGAGCTCTTACTCCATACACTATGGGAGACTGCGAGTGTTTTCTGTTTCTTTCCAAACTCCATCATTTCTGCTGGTCTTTCTCATTCGAATAGAAGTGGTCGTTCTTTTTCTCTGAATAGAAACATATCCGGAATCATTTCTAATAGTATTTCTCCTTCAAAAAGCGATGGTCGCTCTTTTTCCGTACAGAAGTACAGAAACATGACCGTCACCATGAAGTGTTATGGGTAACATAGCTCAACCGCGTCGTTCAGACTTGGTTTCAACCCGGGCAGTCGCACCTGAGCTCTTACTCCATACACTATGGGAGACTGCGAGTGTTTTCTGTTTCTTTCCAAACTCCATCATTTCTGCTAGTCTTTCTCATTCGAATAGAAGTGGTCGTTCTTTTTCTCTGAATAGAAACATATACGGAATCATTTCTAATAGTATTTCTCCTTCAAAAAGCGTTGGTCGTTTTTTTTTTTCGTACAGGAACACGACCGTCACCATGAAGTGTTATGGGTAACATAGCTCAACCGCGTCGTTCAGACTTGGTTTCAACCCGGGCAGTCGCACCTGAGCTCTTACTCCATGCACTATGGGAGACTGCGAGTGTTTTCTGTCTTTTTCCAAACTCCATCATATCTGCTGGTCTTTCTCATTCAATTAGAAGTGGTCATTCTTTTTCTTTAAATAGAAACATATACGGAATCATTTCTACTAGTTTTTTTCTTTCAAAAAGCGATGGTCGCTCTTTTTCCGTACAGAAGTACAGAAACATGACCGTCACCATGAAGTGTTATGGGTAACATAGCTCAACCGCGTCGTTCAGACTTGGTTTCAACCCGGGCAGTCGCACCTGAGCTCTTACTCCATACACTATGGGAGACTGCGAGTGTTTTCTGTTTCTTTCCAAACTCCATCATTTCTGCTGGTCTTTCTCATTCGAATAGAAGTGGTCGTTCTTTTTCTCTGAATAGAAACATATACGGAATCATTTCTAATAGTATTTCTCCTTCAAAAAGCGTTGGTCGTTTTTTTTTTCGTACAGGAACACGACCGTCACCATGAAGTGTTATGGGTAACATAGCTCAACCGCGTCGTTCAGACTTGGTTTCAACCCGGGCAGTCGCACCTGAGCTCTTACTCCATACACTATGGGAGACTGCGAGTGTTTTCTGTCTTTTTCCAAACTCCATCATATCTGCTGGTCTTTCTCATTCAATTAGAAGTGGTCATTCTTTTTCTTTAAATAGAAACATACACGGAATCATTTCTACTAGTTTTTCTCTTTCAAAAAGCGATGGTCGCTCTTTTTCCGTACAGAAGTACAGAAACATGACCGTCACCATGAAGTGTTATGGGTAACATAGCTCAACCGCGTCGTTCAGACTTGGTTTCAACCCGGGCAGTCGCACCTGAGCTCTTACTCCATACACTATGGGAGACTGCGAGTGTTTTCTGTTTCTTTCCAAACTCCATCATTTCTGCTGGTCTTTCTCATTCGAATAGAAGTGGTCGTTCTTTTTCTCTGAATAGAAACATATCCGGAATCATTTCTAATAGTATTTCTCCTTCAAAAAGCGATGGTCGCTCTTTTTCCGTACAGAAGTACAGAAACATGACCGTCACCATGAAGTGTTATGGGTAACATAGCTCAACCGCGTCGTTCAGACTTGGTTTCAACCCGGGCAGTCGCACCTGAGCTCTTACTCCATACACTATGGGAGACTGCGAGTGTTTTCTGTTTCTTTCCAAACTCCATCATTTCTGCTAGTCTTTCTCATTCGAATAGAAGTGGTCGTTCTTTTTCTCTGAATAGAAACATATACGGAATCATTTCTAATAGTATTTCTCCTTCAAAAAGCGTTGGTCGTTTTTTTTTTTCGTACAGGAACACGACCGTCACCATGAAGTGTTATGGGTAACATAGCTCAACCGCGTCGTTCAGACTTGGTTTCAACCCGGGCAGTCGCACCTGAGCTCTTACTCCATGCACTATGGGAGACTGCGAGTGTTTTCTGTCTTTTTCCAAACTCCATCATATCTGCTGGTCTTTCTCATTCAATTAGAAGTGGTCATTCTTTTTCTTTAAATAGAAACATATACGGAATCATTTCTACTAGTTTTTTTCTTTCAAAAAGCGATGGTCGCTCTTTTTCCGTACAGAAGTACAGAAACATGACCGTCACCATGAAGTGTTATGGGTAACATAGCTCAACCGCGTCGTTCAGACTTGGTTTCAACCCGGGCAGTCGCACCTGAGCTCTTACTCCATACACTATGGGAGACTGCGAGTGTTTTCTGTTTCTTTCCAAACTCCATCATTTCTGCTGGTCTTTCTCATTCGAATAGAAGTGGTCGTTCTTTTTCTCTGAATAGAAACATATCCGGAATCATTTCTAATAGTATTTCTCCTTCAAAAAGCGATGGTCGCTCTTTTTCCGTACAGAAGTACAGAAACATGACCGTCACCATGAAGTGTTATGGGTAACATAGCTCAACCGCTTCGTTCAGACTTGGTTTCAACCCGGGCAGTCGCACCTGAGCTCTTACTCCATACACTATGGGAGACTGCGAGTGTTTTCTGTTTCTTTCCAAACTCCATCATTTCTGCTAGTCTTTCTCATTCGAATAGAAGTGGTCGTTCTTTTTCTCTGAATAGAAACATATACGGAATCATTTCTAATAGTATTTCTCCTTCAAAAAGCGTTGGTCGTTTTTTTTTTCGTACAGGAACACGACCGTCACCATGAAGTGTTATGGGTAACATAGCTCAACCGCGTCGTTCAGACTTGGTTTCAACCCGGGCAGTCGCACCTGAGCTCTTACTCCAAACACTATGGGAGACTGCGAGTGTTTTCTGTTTCTTTCCAAACTCCATCATTTCTACTGTTCATTCTCATTCAAATAGAAGTGGTCATTCTTTTTCTTTAAATAGAAACATACACGGAATCATTTCTAATAGTATTTCTCTTTCAAAAAGCGATGGTCGTTCTTTTTCGTACAGAAACACGACCGTCACCATGAAGTGTTATGGGTAACATAGCTCAACCGCGTCGTTCAGACTTGGTTTCAACCCGGGCAGTCGCACCTGAGCTCTTACTCCAAACACTATGGGAGACTGCGAGTGTTTTCTGTTTCTTTCCAAACTCCATCATTTCTACTGTTCATTCTCATTCAAATAGAAGTGGTCATTCTTTTTCTTTAAATAGAAACATACACGGAATCATTTCTAATAGTATTTCTCTTTCAAAAAGCGATGGTCGCTCTTTTTCCGTACAGAAGTACAGAAACATGACCGTCACCATGAAGTGTTATGGGTAACATAGCTCAACCGCGTCGTTCAGACTTGGTTTCAACCCGGGCAGTCGCACCTGAGCTCTTACTCCATACACTATGGGAGACTGCGAGTGTTTTCTGTTTCTTTCCAAACTCCATCATTTCTGCTAGTCTTTCTCATTCGAATAGAAGTGGTCGTTCTTTTTCTCTGAATAGAAACATATACGGAATCATTTCTAATAGTATTTCTCCTTCAAAAAGCGTTGGTCGTTTTTTTTTTCCGTACAGGAACACGACCGTCACCATGAAGTGTTATGGGTAACATAGCTCAACCGCGTCGTTCAGACTTGGTTTCAACCCGGGCAGTCGCACCTGAGCTCTTACTCCAAACACTATGGGAGACTGCGAGTGTTTTCTGTTTCTTTCCAAACTCCATCATTTCTACTGTTCATTCTCATTCAAATAGAAGTGGTCATTCTTTTTCTTTAAATAGAAACATACACGGAATCATTTCTAATAGTATTTCTCTTTCAAAAAGCGTTGGTCGTTTTTTTTTTCGCACAGGAACACTTCTACGGGTGTGGTCGTTCTTTTTTTTTGAACAGAAACATATACGGAATCATTTCTGCTGTTCTTTTTCATTCAAATAGAAGTGGTCGTTCTTTTTCTCTGAATAGAAACATACACGGAATCATTTCTACTGTTCTTTTTCAATTAAATAGAAGTGGTCGTTCTTTTTCTCTGAATAGAAACATATACGGAATCATTTCTAATAGTATTTCTCCTTCAAAAAGCGTTGGTCGTTTTTTTTTTCGTACAGGAACACGACCGTCACCATGAAATGTTTTGGGTAACATAGCTCAACCGCGTCGTTCAGACTTGGTTTCAACCCGGGCAGTCACACCTGAGCTCTTACTCCATGCACTATGGGAGACTGCGAGTGTTTTCTGTCTATTTCCAAACTCCATCATTTCTACTGTTCATTCTCATTCAAATAGAAGTGGTCGTTCTTTTTTTTGAACAGAAACATATACGGAATCATTTCTAATAGTATTTCTCCTTCAAAAAGCGTTGGTCGTTCTTTTTTCGTACAGAAACACGACCGTCACCATAAAGTGTTATGGGTAACATAGCTCAACCGCGTCGTTCAGACTTGGTTTCAACCCAGGCAGTTGCACCTGAGCTCTTACTCCATACACTATGGGAGACTGCGAGTGTTTTATGTTTCTTTCCAAACTCCATCATTTCTGCTGGTCTTTCTCATTCGAATAGAAGTGGTCGTTCTTTTTCTCTGAATAGAAACATATACGGAATCATTTCTAATAGTATTTCTCCTTCAAAAAGCGTTGGTCGTTTTTTTTTTCGTACAGGAACATGACCGTCACCATGAAGTGTTATGGGTAACATAGCTCAACCGCGTCGTTCAGACTTGGTTTCAACCCGGGCAGTCGCACCTGAGCTCTTACTCCATACACTATGGGAGACTGCGAGTGTTTTCTGTTTCTTTCCAAACTCCATCATTTCTGCTAGTCTTTCTCATTCGAATAGAAGTGGTCGTTCTTTTTCTCTGAATAGAAACATATACGGAATCATTTCTAATAGTATTTCTCCTTCAAAAAGCGTTGGTCGTTTTTTTTTTTTCGTACAGGAACACGACCGTCACCATGAAGTGTTATGGGTAACATAGCTCAACCGCGTCGTTCAGACTTGGTTTCAACCCGGGCAGTCGCACCTGAGCTCTTACTCCATACACTATGGGAGACTGCGAGTGTTTTCTGTTTCTTTCCAAACTCCATCATTTCTGCTAGTCTTTCTCATTCGAATAGAAGTGGTCGTTCTTTTTCTCTGAATAGAAACATATACGGAATCATTTCTAATAGTATTTCTCCTTCAAAAAGCGTTGGTCGTTTTTTTTTTTCGTACAGGAACACGACCGTCACCATGAAGTGTTATGGGTAACATAGCTCAACCGCGTCGTTCAGACTTGGTTTCAACCCGGGCAGTCGCACCTGAGCTCTTACTCCAAACACTATGGGAGACTGCGAGTGTTTTCTGTTTCTTTCCAAACTCCATCATTTCTACTGTTCATTCTCATTCAAATAGAAGTGGTCATTCTTTTTCTTTAAATAGAAACATACACGGAATCATTTCTAATAGTATTTCTCTTTCAAAAAGCGATGGTCGCTCTTTTTCCGTACAGAAGTACAGAAACATGACCGTCACCATGAAGTGTTATGGGTAACATAGCTCAACCGCGTCGTTCAGACTTGGTTTCAACCCGGGCAGTCGCACCTGAGCTCTTACTCCATACACTATGGGAGACTGCGAGTGTTTTCTGTTTCTTTCCAAACTCCATCATTTCTGCTAGTCTTTCTCATTCGAATAGAAGTGGTCGTTCTTTTTCTCTGAATAGAAACATATACGGAATCATTTCTAATAGTATTTCTCCTTCAAAAAGCGTTGGTCGTTTTTTTTTTTTCGTACAGGAACACGACCGTCACCATGAAGTGTTATGGGTAACATAGCTCAACCGCGTCGTTCAGACTTGGTTTCAACCCGGGCAATCGCACCTGAGCTCTTACTCCAAACACTATGGGAGACTGCGAGTGTTTTCTGTTTCTTTCCAAACTCCATCATTTCTACTGTTCATTCTCATTCAAATAGAAGTGGTCATTCTTTTTCTTTAAATAGAAACATACACGGAATCATTTCTAATAGTATTTCTCTTTCAAAAAGCGATGGTCGTTCTTTTTCGTACAGAAACACGACCGTCACCATGAAGTGTTATGGGTAACATAGTTCAACCGCGTCGTTCAGACTTGGTTTCAACCCGGGCAGTCGCACCTGAGCTCTTATTCCAAACACTATGGGAGACTGCGAGTGTTTTCTGTTTCTTTCCAAACTCCATCATTTCTACTGTTCATTCTCATTCAAATAGAAGTGGTCATTCTTTTTCTTTAAATAGAAACATACACGGAATCATTTCTAATAGTATTTCTCTTTCAAAAAGCGATGGTCGCTCTTTTTCCGTACAGAAGTACAGAAACATGACCGTCACCATGAAGTGTTATGGGTAACATAGCTCAACCGCGTCGTTCAGACTTGGTTTCAACCCGGGCAGTCGCACCTGAGCTCTTACTCCATACACTATGGGAGACTGCGAGTGTTTTCTGTTTCTTTCCAAACTCCATCATTTCTGCTGGTCTTTCTCATTCGAATAGAAGTGGTCGTTCTTTTTCTCTGAATAGAAACATATCCGGAATCATTTCTAATAGTATTTCTCCTTCAAAAAGCGATGGTCGCTCTTTTTCCGTACAGAAGTACAGAAACATGACCGTCACCATGAAGTGTTATGGGTAACATAGCTCAACCGCGTCGTTCAGACTTGGTTTCAACCCGGGCAGTCGCACCTGAGCTCTTACTCCATACACTATGGGAGACTGCGAGTGTTTTCTGTTTCTTTCCAAACTCCATCATTTCTGCTAGTCTTTCTCATTCGAATAGAAGTGGTCGTTCTTTTTCTCTGAATAGAAACATATACGGAATCATTTCTAATAGTATTTCTCCTTCAAAAAGCGTTGGTCGTTTTTTTTTTTCGTACAGGAACACGACCGTCACCATGAAGTGTTATGGGTAACATAGCTCAACCGCGTCGTTCAGACTTGGTTTCAACCCGGGCAGTCGCACCTGAGCTCTTACTCCATGCACTATGGGAGACTGCGAGTGTTTTCTGTCTTTTTCCAAACTCCATCATATCTGCTGGTCTTTCTCATTCAATTAGAAGTGGTCATTCTTTTTCTTTAAATAGAAACATATACGGAATCATTTCTACTAGTTTTTTTCTTTCAAAAAGCGATGGTCGCTCTTTTTCCGTACAGAAGTACAGAAACATGACCGTCACCATGAAGTGTTATGGGTAACATAGCTCAACCGCGTCGTTCAGACTTGGTTTCAACCCGGGCAGTCGCACCTGAGCTCTTACTCCATACACTATGGGAGACTGCGAGTGTTTTCTGTTTCTTTCCAAACTCCATCATTTCTACTGTTCATTCTCATTCAAATAGAAGTGGTCATTCTTTTTCTTTAAATAGAAACATACACGGAATCATTTCTAATAGTATTTCTCTTTCAAAAAGCGATGGTCGTTCTTTTTCGTACAGAAACACGACCGTCACCATGAAGTGTTATGGGTAACATAGTTCAACCGCGTCGTTCAGACTTGGTTTCAACCCGGGCAGTCGCACCTGAGCTCTTACTCCAAACACTATGGGAGACTGCGAGTGTTTTCTGTTTCTTTCCAAACTCCATCATTTCTACTGTTCATTCTCATTCAAATAGAAGTGGTCATTCTTTTTCTTTAAATAGAAACATACACGGAATCATTTCTAATAGTATTTCTCTTTCAAAAAGCGATGGTCGCTCTTTTTCCGTACAGAAGTACAGAAACATGACCGTCA